>OX940977.1:22395742-23767244 GCA_954871275.1 Leptopterna dolabrata
AAATTCTTCCTTATTTGTTTAATGGTCCATCCCTAGCAAATCCGGGTTGATTTGTTTATATTGTGAAGTGTTTACGTTGTTAGCACGCTGTCAATGTTGTTAGCATTGTTCAGAATTTTATTTGGCGGTTGATTTTTTTAAACTGAACGTTTTCCCCCCAATTAATTTAATTTCGCTTGCTTTCTCCGCCCGAAGGTTGTGTAAGTTTGCTTGCATTATCTATAAAACTTTTGTATTTATGTATGTATTTCTCGAGTGTATGGCCAAACGACTGAACGGATCTTGATGCGGGTTTTTCCGGCGTGCTCTTCAAACGCCCACGGGTAACAATGGTCCTACTTGAATTTCCCGCCCTGATCAGCTGAGTGAGCTCAGACAAATTTCTTTCCTTTTCACCGTGCAACGCACGGGTAATCCAGCTAGTCCCATTTAGGGAGCGAAACGTCTGATGCCGACCATTAAGCAAGTGCTTATTTAATATAAATATGCGGAGTAGGTACCTAGGTTACCGTACTATTTATCCCTTTAAAATAATGGTTATTGATTGGGTAATGTAAGTATATAAATTGGATGCATGCACAACTATGTACGATCGATCGATATGTAAGTACGCACTCTGTTAATATGAGTTTTGGAATTTAAAAAAGTTGAGCATTTTAACGCTTATTTTTCATGTAGAGGGTTATGAATTTTCCAGGGCCAAATCCTGGTAGGTACAATAAGGCGTATATGTGCGGAGTTGTTTCAATTTTGAATTGACCACTTCGAAAACTAGGAAATTAACAAATTTGAGAGAAGTAGGAAAATGTATTCCTGCGTAGTGCTTTTATTCACCATTGAAAATATGAAAAGTAATGACGTAAAATTCTCGCATAAGAGCATTTCAACTTACGACTCTGGTCGGTCTCAGACGCAAAAGAGCAGGAGATTAGCGAAACGGCAACTAGAAAGAGAAGGCAGAGGACTATGCGATCAGGCATCTTGAGGTCAACTGAGCGCCTGTCCCGCCTTCTCTTGTCCACAGGGTAATTCCACATTCAGGCAACAAAATGATAAGGCCAAAGGGGAACTGGCTTTCCTCACAGTTTTGTTTCCGTTGCGGATTTCTTCGAAGTAGGTACGTAACCACCTAGTGACTGATAACTATCACCGTCAGGTTTCAGTACTTAGGTACGTACTAAATCCGCATGGCTTAGAGTACCTAGTAGAGCGACTGGTACTATATCCGGATATCTGAAAGTAGGAGGGGCATAGGAGTTTCCTACTTTTTTTATTACGACCATCCTGGTTGTGACTTGGTATTCAGTAGGTACCAAGAAAACTTGTACTAAAATCAAGGTACTTTGTGCGTTCCATGAATTGCCTGGAACGTAGGTAAACGGAAATTTCATGGGCCTATCAGTGAGCACGTTTCCAACTAAGACCCTTTACTTTGGGGGAAACAGGTATAGTTTTTTTCTCCAATAAAACGTTTACATTTTCATACGCCGACTATGTTTGCATTCGGATTTTCATAAATCTCACAGACCCAAATGAGGACAAAAGTGCTTCATTGCCAACTTTCTTTTTTAGCGAATTTTCAAAGAAAATGAAGCTATTGCAATGGCTTCGAAATTTAAATAATATAAATTTTTGGAAATTTTCTTCTTAGAAATCCGTTTCAGACCATTCTAAAACGATTCCTGAAATTTAACACTTTTTTATATGTATATATATATTTATATATGTGTCACTCCAGACGATAACTCTCGATAGAATTGAGATAAACAGCTCAAATTTGCACAAAAAATCTATCTTGGCAATCGAAAGGCTAAGTTCGAAGATGGGCGAAATTGGCCTACTCTAAGGAGGGTTTTGGCGCATTTAAAGTGCGCAAAAATTACCCAAAAATCCCCAAAATGTTATTTTCCAACAAGTGACCCCTCATTTTAAAGGTTTTTGCACGCTGAACACGATGGTGGAATCGGATTTTAGATATCTTGATTCGTTCTCAAATTAGAGCATTTAAAGTGCGCAAAAATTACCCAAAAATCCCCAAAATGTTATTTTCTAACAAGTGACCCCTCATTTTAAAGGTTTTTGCACGCTGAACGCGATGGTGAAATCGGATTTTAGATATCTAAATCCGTTCTTAAATTAGAGCATTTAAAGTGCGCAAAAATTACCCAAAACTAGGATAATCTTTAAACTCTTACCCCCCCCCCCCCCCCCCACCCCCTTAGAGTGGTCAGATTGAAAAATGTGAGAAGTATTAATTGAAGACGAGAGTTCGAAGCAAAAAAGGGGGAGGCAAACGATTAGTACAACTCCTTGAATTTCCCATTTGACATATAATTGTTATGATACCTTCATAGATAGACAAGTACCGGCCCACGTATTACTAGAAGGAAGACGAAAGAAAAAATCTATTTCAAATTATTCAATTTAGGTACTAACAGTAGGAGGAAGAAGTTTTCCTTTATTCAAAACCATAGCCATTAATTCGAATATTTCTTTGAAAATTCGCTCATTAAGTCATGCTGCATGACTGGTTTTTTTTTTCTACCAGCGTTTAGAACAGGCGCCAAGAGAAGAAGACAGCCAGAGTGGCCAGAGCGCCGTCGCGATGGTATGGGGGGATCCACGGAGATCCACCTTCCATCCTGCTTTGGTAGGCGACCAAATTTTTGTGTTTTTCAAACCCGTCAGTCTTTTTAGCGAATTTTCGAAGAAAAAGAAGCTATTGTTCTCGGTCCAAAATTTTTAAAACTCGAATTTCCGAAAGATTTTTATACCAAAATCCGTTTCAGACCATCCTGAATTCACTGCCGAAAGACACCAAAAATTATATGTATATATATATATATATATTTATATATTTATATATATATTTATATAATATATATTTATATATATATTTATATATGTATGTGTCATTCCAGACGATAACTCTCGAAAGAATTGAGATAAAAAGTTCAAATTTGCACGAAAAATCTGTCTTGGCAATCGACAGGCCAAGTTCGAAGATGGGCAGAATCGGGTCACTCTAAGGGGGAGTTTTGGGGAGTTTTAGGGGGGGAAAATTACCCATAAATTCCCAAAATGAAAAAGTCTGACAAGTGACACCTCATTTTAAAGGTTTTTGTACGCTGAACACGATGGTGAAATCAGAATTGCGATATCTCATTCCATTCTCAAACTGGAGCACTTTGAAGATGAAGGAACGTGGTTATTTCTTGAGATGTTCTTCCTGGTTCGTCTGCTCTAATCTGATAACGGAATGGGATATCGCAATTCTGACTTCACCATCGTGTTCAGCGTTGGAAAATCTACAAACCGAGGTGTTACTCGGCAAAAAATGGAACAAAAAATTTGTTACGTATCCAATACCTACTCTTCTGGTATTCAAAACATTTTTGATTTCCCCCTCCCACTCCTTCCACCCCAAATTTTACTTTGCGTAAAACTACTCCTGTTTTAATTTTGTATGGTATCAAGTTGGGAAAACATTGACCGAAACTTAATTTTCAGAAAATTTTAGGCGGAGGAGGAAGATGCCGAAAACTTCGAAAATTCGCTCTTATAGCCATGCTGCATGACTGTGGTTTTTTTAATATATAAAAATTTTTTAAAGATTTGCGAATCTGTACAATGAATGAGGGCCTTGATAGGCCAGTAAAATTATTATACACAAAAAGATTGTTTTCAGGCAGGAAATCGTTTTAATACCTTCAGCTGATGCTACACGAGAGTAATCTGAGTTTGCACGGTCACATGTGGTGAGCAGAACTTTTGAGAGAAAAAAAAAACTTCAAAAGGACTAGATTATGTAATATTAAAACCGAATTTCTGAAGAAAACAAAAGTTTAGATTAGTGCATGACAGAATCAGAATAATATAGAAATTCAAATAGGTATGTTACATAGAAGTTTCAAAATTATACAGACATTTCAAATCAAAATAATAGAGTATAGTAAATAAAAGTAAGTAAAGTCCATAAGTAAATAAAAGTAAAAGCCATTCCAGGCTGAGGCTTTTCGTCCGACTGCCCTGCCAACGTCGCGCACAAGAGTATAGTAATACCTAATGTATTAAAACGAAATACAAGGTTTACCGAGTCACCTGACAACTCGTGTTCAATCTCCATGTCGGGAAGGTCGTCGTCGCCGTTGGAGGAGGTAGATATTGTCGACAGAGCCTGCTCCTCGATTACTGAATTAGAGCTGGATTGCCCTTTGCAGTTCAGGCATATTGTTGTACATTTCAACCCGGATTTTACACATCCGCATTTTTTGTCTCTGCACCTGTACATTTACGTAATACTTACTCAAAACCTCAACGGAGCTTCTTTGTGGTGGTAATGGGGATCAGCCCATGACCAGCCCCACCTGAGTGGGCTTAGATATCGTCCATACCACAGCAGGATTTGCCTAATGGTATTCGTGCAGAGAGTGGTGTTAGGAGGCATCGTTGGTGGGTTGAAGAGGTGAAAGGTGGTTGACAAGATTCTCACGAACTGCTCGCACCTCATCTCATACAACGAGGTTTCAATTCTGGCTTATTCGACCAATATTGGCGGCAAGGAATGTGCCCTAACAAATTTAATTTTTCCTTGCCGGAAAAATGCATAGGTGCCGTCGCAACCGCTGGAAGTGTGTTGGAAGAGAATGCTCCTCTTCATCGCACACGAGTATTTTAAACTTCAGGGAGAGATCTCTGTTTCGAGGTTTTTTTAAGACACCAGAAAGTCAACAAATGTTACAAGAGGCTGGCAAAGAATTTAATCAGTAGGATGCTGCTCCTGCAAATGTTGGTTCAGTAGGCCAGAAATTTCTCGCTGCTCTGATCATCCAAGCGAGGTGATCCTAAAATTTCTCCACTACCACCATTTGAAGATCACACTGAACTAATTCGTCTGAAAACAAAGATCTCAAACCGCCCGGACAGCACAGATTTCTGTTATCAAATTTGGCTGCAAACGGGACACCCTTTCATAGATCAGCAACTCATCCGGCATGTTCAGGGGAAGAAAAATGCCATGTGAGGGCCCAAGCTCCAAGGCATACGCGCTGTCACGCGAGCTTTTCACATTGAACTTTTGATTTCGCTGTCGACTGATGATTTTTTGCTTGGCCTACGTCGTTTTATCGCACGTAGAGGTCGCACCCCACTCGAATTTATAGCAACCAGGGAACAAATTTCTTTCGGTCTGCGAATTTATTTGAGAAAACTGACAGGGGCAAGGTGTCGCAGTACACCAGGCATGTCAAACTCAAAGTTCCACAAGGGCCAAATGGCTGCTTCTTAAAGGTTGTGTGGGCCACAAGAAAATCACTAAATGGAATTATATCAAGTTTCTATATTAGAAGTTTACACAAAGTAGCAAAATGCAAGAAGAAAATAGGATCTTACCTAATATTTTTTCCCTGACAGTTGACATCTTTTTCGTTCCACCAAATTTTCCACGTTGGGAACAATATTGGTTTGCTGCGGTCACTCTGAGATTCGAGCTTAGATGGCAGTCTGTAAGCCTGGACCTTTCTGGAGACTTATTTCGTTTCATAATGGAGAAGAGTTGTTCACATAGGTAGGTACTCCCAAACATAGAAATTATTTCAGCCGCGAAATGCCGAATTTTCGGGAACCGATGATGAGGCAAAAATGTATAAAATGCGGGTGTGCCTATTTCAAGAAACTTGTGTTTCAGGGGTGAATCACACTGCATTTCAATCACCTCCATTTGTAAATGAGAGGGCGCTTTTTCCACGTCAGCGGAAAAGGGAGCAGAAAAAATGGCTAGGTCATCTTCAACACCTTTCACATCTTCAAACCTTCTGTCAAATTCTTTTTTCAACGATTCAATAGGTATAGAATATTTTTTGAAAAGAACAGGAGTGAACTCCCTTCTCCCTTCGCTTTCCCAACTTCTTTTACTTTTTCATGACATTGTAGGGTGGGCCGCACGTTTGACATGCCTGCAGTACACCATCAAAATGCAAGAATGGTTAAATCGGACCGAGGATAAGGATGAGTGGATACCCTGCTCCTATGATATTCCCATTGGGCATTCCCTGCGTAGTTTGACGAGCTCTCCAAAAAAGTAGTTCGATTAACTTCTACCTACACAAATTTGTCGATGTTTACTATCTTTTCAGAATTATCACTATCACAATAATACAGTGTAATCATTGATTTCGTTTTGGCTTATTTTCAATGATGAACCTTTTTAATGGAGCATGCAAAAAAGAAGAAAAATGTTAACACCCCCTCAAAACTTGATGGCTTCTGTTTCAAGGTAGGGAATCCGAATTTCCAGCCCAGGTATCATTGCTAGGGCTGAGTACATCAAGTACCTATGAATGGCTTTATGAAATTAGGATTTTGTTCGGAAGTACTTTTTTTAAACCTATTTGTTAATAGGTACCTACCAACTTACCGACAAGTTTGTTGTTCACGGCCAAACGAATTGTCCAAACTTTTGGGAATATGTTGAGGTTCTGCGACCATCAGAATTGCAAAAGTGACCGGTTGGGGAGTTCGTGGTGCCATAAAGGCGCGTTATGGTATGGGGGGGGGGGGGGGGTGCGTACTTTTGCAACTGTAATTTCCGAACGTTAGAAAACTTATACTAACTTCGAATCTGGTATACGTGCATGGGTAGATGGGTATCCACCGCAAAAAAACCTGGTACCTACCCTACTAAATCAGGGTCTTGCACTAATAGGAATTCAGTGATCTACTCTGAAGGGATTCTACATTTATACAGTAAAATAATAAACTGTAGGGATTTGTAGGGTTTTCATACCATTTTATGATTTGGTATTAAATCTAAAGGTTTATTAATGCTAGTTTAAGAAGTAATATTACCATACGGTAAGTGACGCTAGTGACGAAGGACTCCTCCGGAAGGTATGGAAATATTACATTTTCGGATTTGTTTCTTCTTTTTTTCCATGCTCGATTCCAAAGGTTCATTGTTTACTGAAAAAATAAACAAAAGAGAACGAGCACATGAAAATGAGAAGGAAGAATGAAAACACCTGACACCTGACACCAAAAGAGAACGAGCACATGAAAATGAGAAGGAAGAATGAAAACACCTGATGTGTCCGCTATGGTGCACCGTCGTAAGGACAGTAAATATAAAGAAGAAGAAAAAGTATAACCATGTGCACTACCTACCTTTCACTTTTACATTGGTCACGCGAAAACCGCGTTACTTGTCTTGAGATTTGTTCTTGTTCTTTGTTGTCGTTTTAGTTCTCATCTTCTCATTCTCATTTTCTGTATTCAGGTCTCACCATCAGGGATCTCACCATAGCGATTTCAACATTTTCATTTCTCTGATTTTGAACTGATTTGAGCAGTCCAGTACTACTCTATTCTAAACCAAGCATTTGGCTTAGTAGTGATTCTTCTCATGATTGCCAACTCTTAAGGCCCCTCTCACCATCCTCAGGCAGCTTAGCATTATTGTTTGACAAAGCAGATGAATGGGTGCTAACATTGTATGTGTAACTTCTTCGGGCGGTCTTCCAGTTTTTTCAAGGAAGATTGGAAACGTTGAACCGGTAACGATTCGCTTTTACCACCAATACCTTTTACGCACCGCTTGTTTTAAACCAATTTAGGTATGAATGCGAGAGTAACGCCAATCTCAGCTAGGTAGGTATTCAGTATGACAGCACCGTTATAATCTGTTGCAGTTGTCATTCTCTACTATCGGTTCCCTCAATGGAGTTCACTTATTTGGCAAGTCAAAAGGTCTTCAATTGGAAAGCACTGAAACTGAAAATTCTACAGTCGTTTGGAAGGAGTATGACGACACGTAAGTTATTTTTGACAGTTATCTAGGTAGTAGATTGGTGGCAAAGAGTACTAGATCAGCTTAGGCCTGCCAGTTGGGTATAATTAACTCGTTGTTTGGAGTCAATGATGTTATCAAACTTTTTTACTCGGCGTTTATGAGAAGTACCAGTGGACTTTAAATGATTTTTTAATGAAATTTGATTCCATTATGAGCATTTTGAGAACAACCGCACTCTCCTGCGACCACTATTTTTGTTATATGGATTTTCTAAATTTGGGCAAATAGTGTCGCATGCGGGGGGGGGGGGGGGGGGTCCGCCCAGACAGTGGGGGTACTATTTGCCCAAATTTTGAAAATCCATATAATAAGAACTACTGATCGCAGGATAATGCGGTTGGTCTTGACATTCTCAGAATGGAATAAACTTTCAAATATATGAAAACAAAGAAATATTCATGGGTACTCCTCATTCCCTTATAGGTACACAAGTAACTCCTTTGGAATTGTTCACGGTGTCTGGTCACCCTAAACAATTCTAAAAGAAGGTATGCTCTTTTTATATTATACTCTTTTTCAATCGGTAAATGAAGAAACTCCTGAAGAAAGGAAGTTTTCGAATAAAAGAAGGTTGGTTTATTCTTAGTTCTTGAGGGTCAAAAATAGCAAAATATCACCGCAATTTGCTTACAACTCATAAACATTTTATTACGGTAGACTTTTTCAAAAACCAAACATGTACAAAACGCTGCAAATCCCTGCACAACGGTTTATTATTTTGTATAGAATACCCTTCCGTTACAGATCACAGCTCTATGTATAGATAACCCGTCTATATAATATGATATGTACTATTCTATACATATTATGTAGATCGCAGACCCTCCTTAGGTTAGTACCTAACCCTGTACTCGTTACTAGGTACCTACCTAAATCACGAGTTAAATGTTGCTAAAATAATTCCCTAATATAAAATAAAGTACCTAACAAAAAGAAACACACATAATGAAGTTCTGAAATGAAATTGTTGATGAGGAGTGAAAAAAGTTGCAAAAGTACCTACCAAAAAACTCCAGCCCCTTCTACGTAGATGGTATAATGAACCGTTGTGTAATAATTTACCGTTGAGTAATGATTTACCGTAGTAATAATTTACCCATAAATAATACTTCAACGTTTGTTCAAGTTTCACTACCTACCAACAAACTCCAAGAGAGCCATCATTTTTCAAATGAAATAATATCATAGAACAACCAACTCGACCTCATACTCCGCCAATATAATCCGGTGATCCCTAGCAATGATTTCATCTCCGCCAAATTTCCTATTGTGGGCGCGTCTCTGGTTACGAGATTTGGTTTGAATTGTATACAATTTCATTCACACTGGAGTCGAAAATGCCTGTCGGTGCAAACTTCGGGGCCTTACTGTGAACGAACGGCTGGACGTACGACGCTCCGGATGGTCTTAAAAAACTCGCAAGTTCAAGAACTATTTAAAACCGTAAAAATATTCACGTAAAAAAATGGTATAGGCGTTTTGAAAATTTCAACCCCTATTTTGAACCCCTTAGAGATGACTGACAGTAACGTCGAGCTTCGAGGACCAACTAGACAGCGAACGGAACGTATAACCCGAATTTCATCAATTTTCTTTCATGGTAACTAAGAAAAGTGGCCCGTACGGCGTACGGTGTACGGCGGACAGACAGAAATATTTTTATTGCAGTTTTGGATTCTACATACCTTGAAACGTAAACCATCAAATTTTGAGGGGGGTAAGAATTTTTGTTTTCATGCTCGATTCCAATGGTTCATTATTGAAAATAATAAACCAAAAGTTGAGTCAATTGGTGTGAGTAATCTGGTAACCCTAGAATTTTATAATTCGGACTACGTTAACATTTCTTTCTTTATATAATCTTCTATTATCTGCCTTGTCGTTTATTTTGTTACAGATTAATTCTCATATGCGTAGCTGTTATGAATGATCAGGAAGTTGTCACAGAAATTATTGAAACAGTTTACAACTCTCTCATTGTTTTCGTTGGCACCAGTGAAATCAAGAATTTCAAAAACGTCGAGCGCTTCAAGAGGTCTCTAAAGGTAAAAGGTTAAATGGGGCATTTGAGCCAGAATACCCTAGCGGCTGTGAACAAGGTTGAGTGCGGGTCTAATTACGCACAGTGTCGTGGGATAAATTTTCCGTTATTGCCTTGCGAAAACCTGATTTAAAATAAAGCAATAATTTTATTTCCCTTCTTTGCCTAAAAAATGTTTGAAGGGTTTTAAAGAACGAAGAAATATTCTAGATTTTTCGGTACCTACATGGTTCATGTCCTATTTATTACATTCTGTTTTCATTATCTCCTTATAATTAATCGGATAGCAGCAAGAGTTCCGTGAAACTGAAATAGTAAATAGCCTATCTACTGGACTCCATATAGGTTCATTTGAGATCTAATTTCAAGTCAGTGACAATGTGATACAACTTCCTTATAATTTTAGAATCATTCATTTGCCAAGCCTACCCATGTAAACAGGATGCGATATAAATGGCGTTTAATTATCAAGTTACCTGTAAATGCAGGGAACTTAAGGTCCATCGAGATGGATGACTCTCCAAACACTAGCTTTTGGTTTCATAACATAACTTCACTCAATACGTTCGACGTTCTGCAGCTGCCACCAGTTAACTTTTTCAGCAGTCTCTGTTCTGCAGGATTGTAGGACGTCTTTTGCATCTGTACTTAAAGCAAATTGGCGTTTTTTGCCACTGAAAACAGAATGTGGAGAACATCAAATGGCATGGGATGACAGTGTAACTCAAAGAACCACTTGGTGCTTGGTTAATCGGAGCGCTCCTAGCGTCCAAACTTGTCATTATTGAGCCCTGTTGCTGAACAGTAGATGATGTCATTGGTAATTCTCTGTCGGGCTAAGTGTCTATTCCGCCAACAGTGACCCTCCAAATCGGTCTTCCCACTTGGAATTTTGAGTGTATATGACCTGTGCACTTGTCAGACCATCAGAGTTAGCTGTTTAGTTTTCGCTGTAGTACTGCTCCAGTTTACATACAGAATTAGTAACAAGCAGCATTCCTAACTTCCCTTGTGGTGTTCCTTCTTGAAGTTCACACTTCATCGTTATAGCAACAACAAAGGATTTTGTGCCTTATTTTTATCCAAAAATTTCCGTCTTTTTCCGCCTTTGATTCACTATGACGATCATGCTTACAGCCTGCATACCCCATCATAGACTGTATACTGGAATGCTTGGATTTCGGAGATCGAAATACGAATCTGGACTTATTGAAAGTAATCGAAACCTTATTATGCCGAGAATGCAAAACACTTCAAGTGAGTTGGATACGTTGTGTACTGCATATATGCAAAATCAACCTACGTACTTGTCTCTGTTTTCTTTTTTGTATTTCATGAGGATTAGAGAGAACAAAAATAAGCACGTGTCCGATGATCTCGGTGTTGGTACAATATTTCGTTCGTTCTTTCTTATGATAACATTTATTACAGATTGCCTTGGACTCGTTTGTGGATGTGATTGGAACACAGTTCGGATGCCTCACTATAGAGAACTGTGTTGCAGCTTCAACAGATGGCTGGTGGAGTTTGACACAAATTGAAAGAAAACTTCTATCCCATGTCATACGATCAAGCTCTCACTGTACCTGCTTCGACATGCCGATCTACCTCCCTCACACGAGTCCCACTGTAACCATTTCCTTTTGTTATTTATCAACATTTTTCTTTTAGTCATCGTGTACCAATCAATCATTACAGAAATTCTATTAATGGCCAACGAGTTTTAAAGGATTAGGTTAGACACCACATGAAGGCACCCCATAAAAGCTTAGTGTGTGTACATCAACCCACCTCAATTAACCACCTCACCATCACCTACTCAATCAAAATTCTCACTTTTATATCCTTACTAGCTAGATTATCGTGTCTTGCACGGTGAACAGGCATCCGCTTATAACGGACGAACGGTTCGTCACACAGAAATTGTTTTGGTTTCGTTGGAATCAGCGATAAAATCTCTTTCCATCGAATCCTGTTCCGTCTGAAACCGCTTCCAAAAAATTATACCACCTATGCCACGCCCTTAGTTATGGCGAAATGTAAACATTCTGTCGTCGTGAAGGACCACAGAGTTTATCATGAAGGAGTCTGATCTGAAAAAGTGCATGTCGCCTTTGTTACATTTAGCCTGTGTTTGAAGAGCACACCAGAAAAAACAACATCAAGATGATCCGTTCAGTCGTTTGGCCGTCCGCTCAAGAAATACAAAAACACATACAAACAGAGTTTTATGTATACGATTTTGGACATTAAAAATCTTGTTTTCCTATTGATTTTGTGATGAATAAATATCTCAAAACGTCAAAATTCCAAAAATTCTACCTTTGAAACAGAAACGTAAGCTAAAGTTGCATTGTACTCATTTTAGGTCCCACTTCGATTGGTGAGTGTCTGCCTTATAAATCCGATCAGAGTGAACATTCTATGTGGCTCGACCCCAGATATGAGTGTCATATCGCAGAAGAGCTATCAGTGTTGGTCTCCAGTCGTTGACACGTTGAAGTTAGCTCTTCAAACTCACCCCCGCAATATACCATCCAGTCTGGGCTTCCACGACTCCATCAATGGGTACGTCATTTGTAACGCTGTTAGTTTCATTATGCGCAGCTAGTTGCATTATAGTCCATGTAGTATACAGGGAAGTAGTAGTTACCATAAATATATTAAGAGAAAGGAGACTATGAAAAAACTGTAAGGAATTATAAATTTACATACACTAGAGTTGTTGCTTTACAAGTAGGATGGACGTGTATGAGTATGTACATAGCAACTTCATGGTCCACAAAATTGTATTTTGAATTCTTCAGTTTAACTAACGCAATCAGACCCATACTAAAATGCATTTCAAGTAAACTTTTAATATTTTATCTCTTTGGGCACGAGTGGTGCAGTGTTTCATTGGGGCTTAGGTAACCTAGCACCGCCTCTGAAACCTCACCTAAAATAACGTTTATGTGTCCCTGATGAATGTGAAAATACATAGTTCAACTTTTCAACATACTGGCTTTTCAAACAACTCATTCCACGAAATTATTCCTCACTAGGTACATGACCCCACTTAGAAAGCAAGCAATTACCTAGGTACTAGTATTTGAATAATCACCTATACAAACAAAGTAGGTAGGATAGATATCTTCATGTCAAGTTCACCAGCACACTCAATTGTCGGAACCCGTTGCCACCATGACAAAACAATCATAGAGTGGAAGGAAATTTTGAGTGTGCAATTTTTTTGTTGGCAGTACTTTAGCCTCAGCTGATCCATATTAGGGTTGGGAAGTTCAGTTCACTGAAGGACTGGGAACGATCTTGTTCATTCTCGAGTAAGAACTGCTCCTGAACTGCACTTATTGTTCTTACTCCCCCTTCCTTCCTCTCATGCCTTCGACACTACCCTTTGTTCCAGCTCCCGCTCTCGTTCATGCTGGTAGTGATTGGTCATATAGGAACTGCGACTGAACAATGAATGAGGAAGGTATCAGTTCTTATCGGACTGTCATTGAGAACTGAGGTGCAGTTCTCAACAGCCACTTATGATTGGACTGAGAAGCAGTGCTCCCTTCATCTTTCATAGTTTTATTGTTTAGTAGGTACATAGGTGTGGTGATCAGTGCACAATGGGCTGGGGGAGACAGAACCGTTAGTGCATGATCCTAACAGGCCCATTCCCAGTTCCTGCATGGATATTTTACTAAGAAAATATCCATTGTTCAACCTGTACTACAACACGATCGTTCTTTCCTCGCAGTTCTCAGTCTGAGTAGTTCACCTCAAAGAGCAGTTCTTAAAGAGTTCTTCCCATTCCCAGTCACTAATCCATGTGCTACCATCCATATACTGTCACTTTGTCAACCCTGTTCTATATTGGTCTGCATACATAGGGATTCACTATCCTACATACCTACTGAAGAGAATACAATCGAAGAGAAAAGTGCCATAATATAGGTTAAGTGCGATCTATCTCACTGTATGCAGACATGAATTACATCAATAATACTTCAAGTAAGTACATAATTCTTGTGATTAAATCTTAAAATGAATTCATCCTTCTAGATTTCTGCTAGTCAACATGCTGCTGGGGAAGTTTTTACTGTGTGCATCATTGAAGTCAACAAAGAAGGACAGCAAATCTTGTGCTGAAACGTTGAAAAGCTTCTATTATAAAGCAGCTCGCATTTTGGAGAAAAATGGTGAGTAGCTAATTCTGAAATCTGAGCAGTGTATCAGAAAACCTCTGCCAGCCGGTGGAAAATATCTTTCACGTAGGTAGGTCATGATATCGATGATCTTGACGAACTACATTTATTATTACTACCTCTATCAACATTGGCTTAACGGAATCAGTTCACGGCCGATAAAGGTTTAGAAAGTCGTGTTCAGGCAAAGGTTGGTATGAGCCCAGTTCCGATTATATTCATATTACCATATTACATTCAAGTCCTAATAAGTTCTAGTCCTACCACTTATCGAAATGTTCACCTTGGCTGCTGGTTATCGAGAAAGTTCCGATAGGTAGCCTGATGTCTACCCTCCCAATTTGCAGTCATTACAGTTCATACCTAGTTGGGCCATCTTATGCCATACATGCTTCAAACCATTGCTTCCTTCAAAAATATTCCCTCGGGATAAAAAAGAAATGCTTCTTTTTTTCTGTCCCACTATCCTTTTTATTCTCACATCTCGAGGAAAAAAACACTTTCTCATGCTCATTTCTGCACACACGGAATTTAAAAAGATCAGAGATAGGTACCTACCTACAAGCCAATATCAGTTGAGGGTTAAATCTGTTGGGCATCAAAACTAGAACCGATAGAATGCAACGTAGTAGGTAGGGCCTGTCAGCTAGGGCATGGGTACTATGGTGTCTGTTCTGCTGTGATGTAGCTTGAGCGAAGAAGTATTGGCAATGACGTCGTTACCACTTTCCGCGTAATCTTGGGAACCAATCAAATATATATGTTATTCCAGCAAACTGATACGATTTTTCTCATCAACAAAGCAAAAAGCCAGTTTGGAAAAAATTAGCAATTCACAACCATGGGTAACCCTCATGGAATCCAGGTTTTATTTACGTTAGTCGTATGATGGATAGAGAAGTACTGATGAATAATTCATTGCTTGCCAGTTCTTCATTCCGGTTGTAATTCGTTGTTCACCTCTACTTTTATTACAGAAACTCCTCATCAGCCCCTGGAAACGTACTGGGTCGCCGAGTATCACAAATTACACGCGATTAAAGAAGGAAGTGACTTGATGTGTGTTCTGTATCACTCGGGAATTCCTACGCCGTGTATGAGGTAAACAGAATAATGTAGTTCTCCTGGAGGGCAATACCTATCTACCTTTCACATAGATACATAGGTTGTGTGTGGTTTTGAGTATGTGATGAGCCGATGGAGGTGTGGGTTAGCGCTCAGTCTCTTGGTGGTTGGAGTTTGGGACAGTGGCTGACGTCGTTAGTTCGAGCCCTCGCCACAACCGAGGGGGTGAAGCAGTGGGGAGCTTAGAGCGAATTTATCAGAACAAATAAATGCTGAGCCACCTGAGAGGACAGCTGATCACGTCAGGCATTCAGTGGGGGCATGAAGCGCCAGTCGCCTAGCGAGTGCTTACCTACTACAGCGTAGAGTCTTTTGAGTATTATGACCGTTCACTGCCGTGAAACGGTGTGGTTTAATTCTGACTGGTTGAGAGTTCATAACCGCTTTAAGAACCAAAAATGTTTCAACTTTATGGAAGGAACTTTATGGGTAATAGTACTCACCAGATGGAATGCCAGTGTTTTGTATTTCACTCGTTTATATGACAGGATATGTTTTAACAGTTGAGAGTTCATTTGGATGGGGGATGTGTTGAAGGGGGGGGGGGGGGGTGTCTAGTCCGAATCACCCACTGAGAACGAGGTTACACAAACTTGCTAGACAAGAAATCATAGAAAACAAAATTAATATAAGATGAGTGATCCGTATGTTATAAATTCCAGCACATCTACTTACAAAAGGAACGAACACGTTACACATTATATAAAAAGTTATAGGTAAGTTCCTACATATTTTTTATCGAGCCCAAGTACTTAATCATGATGAACACACGTGACGATAGCTTACGTTAGTGGGGTGTAGAATTACTGGAGGATAGGAAAAAAAATTTATTCTGTTTCACAGAACATTCTTATGCACGTAGGCATTATGCTTCTAGTAAGTCGTCACTGAAGAAATAGCAGGTCATTGCACTGAATGACTTGAAGTTGAGGAAAACACGGAATATCTTACTGGGAACACCTGTTTGAATTTCCAACACATACGGTGTGTGAGACGGGAAGGTCGGAGATCACGGTGTTGTCAAATCGAACATCCAACAGTTCCCCTGAGTTATAGCACCGCAGAATACCTTAATTTACACGCCATCATTAAGGTGTTGTTTACTGGGACACCTTCAGACAACATGTGCCAACCAATAATACAGCGACAGTAGGAAGATAGGAACAATTTTGTAGGTCAACCCCCCAGTGCTCAGCAAAAACTTGAAAATAGACGAACAGGTTGTTATAGGTGGCTGGGTGTGTCCCCTTGGACAGCTAAATTGAAGAGAGGTCACAAGAAAACTTTTTGTTCGCCATCTCTGAAAGCTGGCAGGTGTAGTGATATCGTTCAGTGACAGTTGAGTGTTGGGCGAACTCGCTGACCAAAAAATACAGGACAAAAAGTAGAACGTATGTGTGTAAGTCATGTGATTAACAATGGAAACTCACCCATTAGGACTTTTTGGAATATAATAATAGCTACGTAATTGACAGACTTACAGCTGATGACGCGAAGAATATTGAAAAACAAAATTGGCTGAGTAGGTAGGTACGTATCTAGTCTGTGCCAGTGGCCAACGCTGGCGCCTGAACTGACTTTTCTTCTTCTTATTTTTGCTAATTTGTTGCTGATTTATAATAAAGTTGTTAATTTCTATTGACAGTGCATAGGTTATTAGTATAAGTTTCTGCAAAGAGTTTGAATGACACAGTTTTTCGAAACAATTTTTGCACGAGTTAAGTGAATGGAAATGGGGTAAGTACAATGTCCTGAAATACGGAACGAACCCTCACGACCCTTCCCGAGACACAGGGAGTATTGGCATGATGCGGTACTGTCCCGCAATACGGTGTGGTAGGTACTTGTTTCCCTCGATTCCCATTATTTCATTCTTATTTCAATTTGTTCGTAGGCTCATTTCGCGGGAAACGTTGAACATCATCTTGCAAAGCGAATTGGGCTGGAGCCGTTCCTCGTCAAAGTGAGCCGATTCTTCCTTTTTAAAAGTACGGCCCATTCAGAGTACCTTAGAAACTGTGATATTGTTGAATAGTTAACTTATGAACTAATTTCAGATTAGTTATTGATTTTTTATTATGAAAATCCATAAAAAAAATTTTATATGTGGATGACTAATGATGGTTGATATTATTGAGATGTTTGCGCTCAAATCTCCACGAAATATAGGTAAAGCAGTAACTATCATAATAAGAAATATACACTGCGGAGTGTTGTATAGATTATTTGAAAGGTGGTTAATTACCAAGCAAAAAACTCCCTGAATTGCCAATAAACGTCTTGAGTCTCAATACCTACTTATTGAATATTCCAAACAATCGACGTTCTGTTATATCACTCGTAACTAGAAATAATTATACTAACTGCACATTACCTACGTCCCAGTATATTAAATTTAATTATTGAGGTCTGATGATACTACAGAAATTTATTAGGTACCTATCTGTATTGCAGTCACTGATTACACAATTAAATTTCGATACCGACTAGGTATTACTTACATCTGCTGGTTCAAACAATGTGAGGAACCTATTGTGCAACATTAGTTATGTCCGGGGGACGGGGGTCAATTTAATCATTTATTTAATCATCATACATTTCCCGAAGTTAGGTAGCTGCAGGTATCTATGGATTCTTCCCTGTTCCTAACTTTATCTTTACTTCTAATCAGATTCAGACAAATGATTCTTGATCCTTCCATGAACTTGTGCTCACATGAGCAATTGTTCATTCTTGTAAAGTTCGTTCAGAATTAAATCCACTTCTTCATGCATATATACTTAGTATAGTGTAAATATTTAATAACTAATGGCTGTACATAAAGTATTAGATACTTTTCAGTTGTAGTTTGGTACTTGAGTAGGTCGGTAGATTGTACCTACTTATTGTTTTGTAACTAGGTACCTACTTACCTGTTTTTCGATTTGCACTGTATTTCAAATTGAAAATACAAACATACTAATTAGAACTACAATTCAAGTTTTTGTTTGTAATTATTTCGTCAGTACAATATTTTGTTTACTTTTATAATAGGTACATACTGACTCTGAAATACAAAATATGACATTCCGCTATCATTTGCTTTCCCAAAATCTTATCGACTCCCAATGCGTAAGGTCTTCAAATTTTGGTGACAGCCACTTTTAGATAGCTACCTACCAACAGGCTCGGAAATGTGTTTCACTTAATTACATTCTGGGCTGCTGTAAATATTATATTCCTGTGGACATAGCCAATTTTCTATGCCAAGAGATCACAGGTAAATAATATGTCCTTGCATTCATAAAAGCTACGTTGTTCAGGAATATTGAAGTAATTTCGAAACTAGATTTTATATAGCGTTTCCCTTTTACATCGAACCTTTCTGTGGTACCTTTACTTCGAATCTTTTTACTGTGGAATTCTAACATTTTCACAATATAATTAACCATTTCATTTTCGTTAACGTTAGTGAACAGGTAGAAAATACTCTCAAATATCCATACAACATGAAAAACAATATGGGGAAAAGGAAAATACTGACCATAAAGGCTGATTCACGCTAGACCGTGGCGGGAACGAGCCGAGCCACGGCCGGGGTCCGGCCGGGACCCGGTGAAAGAATCGCGGGAGCATTTTCAATGGACTCCTGCCGAGTCCGTGTTTGAACCGTGTCCCGGCCGTGCCGCCGCCCCCCCCCCCCCCCCCCCGTGAGAAAGGGGGCTGGACAGTCTTTTCCCGGACCCGGACTGGCTCTGTACCTCAGTTTTGTTGCATCTGTAGTCGAAGATCTCATTAAGTGATATTTTTTTTTTAAATTAAATATATGCAAGCAGTTATAATAAATTGTTCATTTGTTATTAATGACTTACCTACCTGAAACACACTAATAGCTCAGTAGATGAAATGGGCACCTGAAATTGTGTCTTCTGTTTCGTGAGACCATCTTTTACTTGAAACAGTCTTTGGACATTCGAAAATAACCAAAGAATTTACTTTCATCGTCCAGCAGCTCTTTATATAGCGTGGCAAATTCTCCCTCCAACTTCCGCTTTTGCCAGGTTGGATGCACGCCCCATCTTCTTGAAGAATTCTGAAGTCCAGCAACTTGTTTATCCCTTTCCTCTTCATCAAGTGCAATTACAATTGCTGCTAAATCTTCTTCGAAAAAGTTCATTTTCGAAGTACAAATTTTGACAAGACACATTCGGCCACGGCCCGGACGGAACTGACGGAATAGCATGCATGGAGGCTCGGCCACGGCCCGGTCTCCACTCGGTTCCTATGACCTGGTGGAGGCCCGGGCCCGGCCCGGACACGGTGCAGCGTGAATAATCCTCAAGAAGTAAGAATGGCAACACATGCGACTGCACGATTGGGGGACAATGGCTAGAAAGCGTTTAATCATTTTGTTACGTAGGTACCTCGGAAGCCGAGTCAGGAGACACAATTGACAGTAGGTAGGTCAGACATGGAAATAAGGAACACCATCCAACAGGCCAAAACTGCTTTCAACAAGTGGAAACTGTTCACCTCCAAAAGCATTAACATCCATCTTCGGAGGAACCAAGACGTTCTAGGGGGATGCGATAAGGCAGGTAGGATGACACATGCTTGAAGGCTCTCGGTCTGGGACTCCCCCATTTCAAATACGCAGGAGAGTCAGAGGTCCTTGCAGATATTGTAAATGTTGATGGTTATTGATCACGCGAAGCCCATCAGGCCACTTGATTTCGAAACTAGGAATGAATACCAACATTTTGGACGGATTTAAAGTAATTTGCCACAATTACACAATGCCCATGAAGCCATTGAACTTGAACATGTATTTCCTGAGTCCAAAGGTGTAGGTATCTCAGGTGTAGGTGTAGGTATCCTAGTTAATGAAATCCTTCTCATAATCTGCAGCATAATGTGGGTGAACTGAATTTGTTATGAATGAATAAAGTATGAAATTTATTTGTGGGTGATATTTTGAAATTCAGTCATTGAGTCCTCTAGATGTCCAAAAACCCCATTCAGACTTCGGTACCACAAGTACTATATTGTACTTGGGATTTGCTCAGAGTTTTTACACTCAAAATGAAGTTACATACCCGAAGTTTTTCATTTTGGAACTCATTTGGATACAAAACCATTAGAGACAGCAGTAAAGCAAGAAGAAGAAAGAAAACGCTGCAAATTATTACACAACGGTTTATTGTTTGTCTGTACACATGCACCTTCTGCCACTGTTTTCTGTTGTCAGTACCTTCCAGCTCCCCCCAGGAAAGCCCTAAACCGAGTACCTACTGGAGCCGGCCTTTCATACAAATACGCGGGATTCAATAATTCAATCGTTAATTGTTTGTAGTTATTCGTGAAGCATAAGGTAAATAATAAACCGTTGTGTAATAATTTTCCTGTATAGATGCTCCTTCTACGTAGATAGTATAACAAACGGTTTTGTAATAATTTACCCAATAATACTTCAACGTTTGTTCAAGTTGCAAAAGTACCTATCAACAAAATCCAAAAGATCCATCATTTTTCAAATGAAATAATATCACAGAAAAACCAACTCGACTTATACAGCCATTCTTGATTATAATCAGGTTTTCCCTGACTGATTATCTGGGCCGGATTTGTATCGTTTCATTCACGATCATGTTAACGAAGCTTTATGGTGCAAACGAATGGCTGGTCGTACAATGCTCCGGGTGGTCTCAAAAAATTCTTTAGTTCGAGATCAATTTAAAAACGTAAAAAACCATACCCTTGCGTTCTGAAAATTTCAACCCCTATTTTTCACCTCTTAGAAATGACTGACAGTAACGCCGAGCCTCGAGGACCAACTAGACCCCAAACGGGACCTACAAACCAAATGTCATTAATTTTTGTTCGTGGTAACTAAGAAAAGTGCTAAGTACGGTGGGCAGACAGAAATTTTTGTATTGCATTTTCGGATTCTACATACCTTGAAACGTAAACCATCACATTTTGATAGGGGGCGGGGGGTCAACATTTGTTTTTTCATGCTCGATTCCAAAGGATCATTACTGAAAATGATAAACCAAAAAAAAGCAACAAATGCAAGGCTCCAATGCTATTTAAGCTGGCCTCTTGAGCATGAGTCATCTACAAACCACGCCCCTTGCTGTGTCGCCTCCCCCTAGAACGTCTTGGGATGAACCTGGTCAAAACATATTTGTCTGGATTGTACTGTTGTGTGAAGTAGGTACCTATAGTTTGTATTGTACGAAGCGGATAAGAACCACCTGCGTTGATCACCAGCTGCAATACAACAACCCAATAACAATGATCCTTGAGCCGAAGGGGAAAATGCATGTAGAAAACTGCTTTTTCTATACACCACCTACCTTTTGGTTTATTATTCTGTGAATAATACACCTATGTATTCGCTCAGCAAAAAATTTTTATAACACCCCCTCAAACTTTTTTCTTTTACGTTTCAAGGTGCGTAGATTCCGAAAATGCAATGTCCGTCCGCCGTATCACGTGTACAGGCTTCATTTTAGATCTAAAAAAGTCGTTCTCTCGCACACATGCTCCATTTGGGTCCTAGTTGTGTCCCGAAACTTTTCAGCCCGATCGGAATATACCCAGGGGTGTTATGAGTGAAAATGTGTGTAAAAATAGGTACTTTTTGCGTTTTAGCAACATGTTAGTAAAATGAGCTTTTGAGGTATCGTTTTCCATGTTTTTTGGGGACGAGAATACCGAATATGAAGTCGATTTTGACCAAAGACGCGGAAATTGAGGTTTTACCATTGGTTCAGCTCCCAAAATTGTTTTTTTTTAGTCAAAAACCTGGAAAACTGTCTGAAATCACCATCAATGTGTATACTAACATTAGAAAAAGTGTAAACAGCTGAATCAAGACCATTAAATCGCACTACCAATGATCAAAGATGATCTGGGGGGAAAAAAAGTGTACCTATTTCATGTTTTGGGGGCCAAAATTGGTGGAAATCATCAGGAATAGCTATTTCAATCATTCCACATGAAAGAAACTATAAATTTAACTGCCAACAAGAATCTCTAGAACTCCAATAGAATAATAAACCCATGTGACAAGGACTTTGCAGCGTTTTCTGCACCAAATTATGACTGACACTGGATGTCAGTGTCCGCCGAACTAAATAGACTGGCACGAGATAGAGGTGGATGGAGATCTGCTGCCAACCAATCTTCGGATACTAAAGAAGAAGTGAACAGATTTGATAAATGTGAAGAGGTTTAATGAGACAGTGAAATTCTATTGGTACCTATTGATGTGGTAGGTAGGTACGTTGTTGATTATTCTGTCCAGATTCACCACCCTAGTTCGACGATTTTTTTAGCCACGAAAGAAAGTTTTCGTGTTTGTTTTCCAAAATTTGCTTAACATGACTGTATTGCCACCAAACTTGAAAAAGTGTGCACATTCATCTTTTGCTTCATTTCTCCTCTCATTCCTCCGAAATTTACTCAAGGTTTCAAGCAGAGCTAAATCGGCTTGTCGGCACCTACATACGAGTAGGTCCCTGTACTTAAAAGTAGACGCTTGTGAAAAATCCTCAACGGGCCAGAACTTGATATTATCATATGGCGCTCCTGCATCGTACTGGATGGGTTTGATATGCAGCCAGGGACTACTACTAATTTGAACATTAACTAGGTACCTTCTTGAAGTGCTGCAGCTTAGATGAGAATGAGTACAGCTTCTGTTACTCTGTAAAAAAAAATTTTTAATTTAATGTAATCCGTACAGACATAAAGCAGATGAGCAGGAATAGCTTGAGCATCGTCAACGCGTACGATGCTAGTTTCGGCGACACAGGCTGCTGGTGCTCTCAAACTGAATCGTAAGCTCTTATTAATATTATTAATCTGTCTCATGAAGAATTGGGGAATATTCCCACTCTGCCTTGAAGGAGACGCATCTGCCTAGGTACTCTTAATTCCGGATTCTAGTTATTGAGAAGGGAATAATATTTGTGTGTTCAATAAGAGGTGCATGAAGGTGTGACTGCATGACGGTAGGTACTGACTGAGATGCCCAATCAGTCCGTATCTCACTGCTTCAGGCGAATCAAAACCTCGTGGCGACATAATTTTTACGAGTAGAAAAAAAGAGGCGGAAGATGAAGCGAAGGGGAGGGCGCGACTGGTCGATAGGCTGCTCGGCGCAGGCGGACTGTGCGGAGGTAAATCAGTCAGTCTCGTCCCAACTCCCAGCGTCTCCCCTTCGTCAAATCCTCAACCGGAGGGAAAACAACCATCGATGAGCATCTGCGACCAGTTCCTCGTTTCGCGCCTCATCGAGCTCATTAAGTTCAACAGATGCATCTACGACCCCCGGCAGGAGCATCACAACAACCGAGCCGTCATCAACTCAGTGTGGAAGTGCATCGCGTCGGAAATGGGGCAGCCCGGTGAGTTTCAACGGCGGCAGGCTTGCCAACCTACCGGCACAGCAATGTGGTGGATTCTTGTTAAATTTCCGTATGTACGTACTTACTAACTGAATCACTCGTGATAAAATCGTGGAGACCCATTTCGAATTGAAAACGAGTTATCGAAGGGATCCATTTCCCATTAAACACTGAAGTACACTGTAACACTACTCTGCTGATCAACTGTTTATAGGTATCGCGAGTATGTAACAGACAACACTAGCGGCGGTTCCAGGATTTGGAAAAGGGGGCTGACCAAAAACTGTTTGAAGAAGTCCAAACCCAAACGGAGTTTTTATTGTATATTTTGGTATTTTAAATTTATATAAAACGCTGCAAAGTCCTTGTCACATGGGTTTATTATTCTGTTCGACTTAGTACCTACCTACCTAAAGAAATGTTAGCTGTTCATTTATTGTTTCATTCATGTGCAATAATTTAAATAGCTAATTTGGATGATTTCCACCAATTTTGGGCCCAAAAAAACAATAATTGGGCTGCAATTTTTTGTATTCGCAGCATTTTAGACCAAAATTTAACAGAAAATTTATGGCTGAACCTTCGTTAGAACTTCAGTTTTTCACTCTGGTTAAAATCGGCTTCATATTGGGTCTCCTCGTCCTCAAAAACATAGAAAACGATACCTCACAAGCTCATGTTACTAAAACACCAAAAACCCCTATTTTTACTCTCAATAGTAACCCATTAACGCCCTTGGGCATATTCCGATCGGGCTGCAAACTTTCGGGGCACAACTAGGGCCCAAATGGAGCCTGTGTGCGAAAAAACGAATTTTATACAACAACCTCAATTATTCACTCTTTGGTCAAAATCAACTTCATGTTCGGAGGCATTCGTGTATCCTATAGTCTTCTCACCCAAAAAAAAACATGAGAAACGATACATCACAAACTCATGTTCACTAAAACCTCGAAACCCCCTATTTTTACACCCATTTTTCTCCCATAACACCCCTAGGTGTATTCCAATCAGGCTGCCGAGCTTTGGAACAGAACTAGAACCCAAATGGGGACCCAAACTCTGTGCGGAAGAACGACGATTTTAGACCAAAATTTAACGTGAATTTAAGGCTGAAACTTCGTTAGAACCTCAATTTTCCAATCTTTGGTCAAAATCGACTTCATATTCGGTCTTCTCGTCCTAAAAAACATGTAAAACGATACCTCGCAAGCTCATGTTATTAAAACACAAAACGCTGCACTTGGATTTATTATTATATCGGGTATACCTGCAGTAATGTTGCTGTTCTTTTAGCGAATTTTCGAAGAAAAGGAAGCAATTGTTCTCGGTCCAAAATTTTTAAAACTCGAATTTCCGAAAGATTTTTATACCAAAATCCGTTTCAGACCATCCTGAATTCACTGCCGAAAGACACCAAAAATTATTATGTATATATATTTTTTTTTTAATATTTATATATTTATATATGTATGTGTCATTCCAGACGATAACTCTAGAAAGAATTGAGATAAAAAGTTCAAATTTGCACGAAAAATCTGTCTTGGCAATCGACAGGCTAAGTTCGTAGATGGGCAGAATCGGGTCACTCTAAGGGGGAGTTTTGGGGAGTTTTAGGGGGGGAAAATTACCCATAAATTCCCAAAATGAAACAGTCTGACAAGTGACACCTCATTTTAAAGGTTTTTGTACGCTGAACACGATGGTGAAATCAGAATTGCGATACCTCATTCCGTTCTCAAACTGGAGCACTTTGAAGATGAAGGAACGTGGTTATTTCTTGAGATAAAACAGTTTTACATAAAATCAGTTATTTCTTCGAAAATTCGCTCTTATAGCCATGCTGCATGACTGTGGTTTTTTTTTTTTCTTCTTCTTACAGATGATCTTTGAACATTGATAGTGCCATTTAAATGTCTTGATTCACCTGCTAATACTATTGCTAGTGTTATTATACAAATTTATGGGATATCAGACAATTTCCCAGGTTTTTGACTCATAAATAATGAACTTCGGGAGCTTAACCTTTGTTACAACCTCAACTCTTCACTCTTTGGTCAAAATCAACTTCATATTCGGTCTTCCCGCCATAAAAAACATGGAAAACGGTGCATCACAGCTCGTGTTCACTAAAACCTCAAAAAACAACCTCGAAAACCCCAATTTTCACACCCATTTTTCTTCCATAACGCCCCTGGATGTATTCCGATCGGACTGCCGAGCTTTGGAGCGATTTAAGACCAAAATTTAACGTAAATTTGAGGCTGAAACTTCGTTAGAACCTCAATTTTCCACTCTTCGGTCAAAATCGACTTCAGATTCGGTCTTCTCGTCCTGGCAAACATGTAAAACGATCCCTCAAAAGCTCATGTTACTAAAACACAAAAAGTACCTATTTTTATACCCATTTTTCAATCATAACAGCCTTGTGTATATTCCGATCGGGCTGCAAAGCTTCGGGACACAACTAGGGCCCAAATGGAGGTTGTGTACGAAATAACGAATTTTTTAGACCAAAAATGAAGCCGGTATGCATGACATGGCGGACGGCGGACGGACATTGCATTTTCTGAATCTGCGCACCTTGAAACGTAAAATAAGAAAATTTGAGTGAGTGTTATAAATTTTTTTGCTGAGCGAATACATATGTGTATTATTCACAGAATAATAAACCAAAACGCTGCAAATCATTGCAGCGGTTTATTATTTACCTATATATGCCCCACCTGCGTAGATCACGGTTTTCTGTGGTTAATACCTAACCGTTGTGCTTCCCCCAGGAAAGCCCTAAATCAAGTACTGGAACCAGCCGGGCAATTACAGTTTCATAAATATGCGGTGGTTTCAAGAATTCTTTCATTATTATTTTGTTGTTATTCATTATGTACAACGTTTGTTCAAGTTACAAAAAAGTCGCTATCAACAAAATCCAAAATAACCATCAATTCTTCAAATGAAATAAATAGCACGGAAATCCAAAATATCTCATCATTCTTCAAATGAAATAATAGCACGGAACAACCAACTCGATTTCATAAAATTATATCTAAGCTGGATATATACTAGTTCACTGTCATTCAAAATCATGTTGAAGGGTGAAGCTGTGAAGCTTTTCGGTGCAAACTTCAAGGCCTTAGTGTGAACAAACGGCTGGTCGTACAATGATGCGAGAAACATAAACTTAAATGTATTCAAAACATTGACATATTTATTTATTCGATCAATTTGTCAAACTTGTTCAAGATTCATCTTGTTCAAAATTAAAGTAAATTTTATTCTACAAGCTCGTCTCAAAAAACCAGGGGGGTAGGTATTATCTTATTGGACATGCCTACAGAAAAGTAGGCTGTTCATTTATTGTTTCTTTCATGCGCAGTAATTGAAATAGCTATTTTTAATGGTTTCTACCAATTTGCCCCCCCCCCCCCAAACACAAATTTGGCTCGTAGTTTTGACAAATTATCTTTGATCATTGATAGTGCCATTTGGCTTTCTTGATCCTCCTGTTGAAACTTTTTCTAGTGGTATTACACAAATTGAAGGTGATTTCAGGCAATTTCCCTTATGAGCTGCAAAGTCCTTGTCACATGGGTTTATTATTCTATTGGACATACCTACAGAAATTTTGGCTGTTTATTTATTGTTTCTTTCATATAAAATAATTGAAATAGCTATTTCTGGTGGTTTCCACCAATTTTGGCATAAAAAAAATTAGGTACGCTCCTTTTTATTTATTTTTTTTCAAATTATCTTTGATCATTGGTAGTGCCATTTAATCGTCTTGATCCACCTGTTGACACTTTTTCCAGTGTTATTCTACAAATTGATGGTGATTTCAGACGATTTCCCAGGTGTTTGGCTCGTAAAAAATCAATTGGAGCGGAACATTTGGTAGACCCTCAATTTTCTACTCTTTGGTCAAAATCGACTTCATATTCGGTCTTCTCGTCCCCAAAAACATGAAAAACGATACCTTAAAAGCTCATTTTACGCAGACATGTTACTAAAACACAAAAAGTACCTATTTTTATACACATTTTCACTCATAACACCCCAGGGTATATTCCGATCTGGCTGAAAAGTTTCGGGACACAACTAGGGCCCAAATGGAGCATGTTTGCGAAAGAACGAATTTTTTAGACCGAAAATGAAGCCTGTACACGTGATAAGGCGGACGGACATTGTATTTTTGGAATCTACGCGCCTTGAAACGGAAAAGAAAAAATTTTGAGGGGGTGTTATAAAAATTTTTTGCTGAGCGAATACATAGGTATATTATTCACAGAATAATAAACCAAAATGCAATGTCCGTATGCCGTACTCCGGACGCCGTCCGCCGTATCGTGCATAACTACGGGCGAGGAACCGAATATGAAGCCGATTTTGACCATAGAGTGAAAAATTGAGGTTTTAACGAAGGTTCAGTCCCAAAATTCATTATTTATGAGTCAAAAACTTGGGAAATTGTCTTAAATCACGTTCAGTTTGTGTAGTAACACTAGAAAAAGTGTCAACAGGTGGATCAAGAAAGTCAAATGGCACTATCAATGATCAAAGATAATTTGAAAAAAAGGAGCGTAATTCGTGTTTTTGGGGGCCGAAATTTGTGAAAACCATCAGAAGTGGCGGCTACTTCAGTTATTGCACTTGAAAGAAACAATACATGAACTGCCAACATTTCTATAGATATGTCAAATAAAATAATAAACCCATGTGATAAGGACTTCGCAGCGTTTTTTACCCATAACACGCTTCGGTATATTTCGATCAGGCTGGAAAAGTTTCGGGACACAACTAGTGCCCAAATGGAGCCTGTGTGCGAAAGAAAGAATTTTTTAGACCGAAAATAAAGTAGATTATGGATGATACGGCGTACGGACATTACATTTTGGTTTATTATTCTGTTACTAATACACCTATGTATTTGCTCAGCAAAAAATGTATAACACCCCCTCAAAATGTTTTACATACGTTTCAAGGGGCGTAGAATCCAAAAATGCAATGTCCGTCCGCCGCATCATGCATAAATACTTTTTCGGCCTTAAAAATTCGTTCTTTCGGAAGCAGGCTTCATTTGGGCCCTAGTTGTGTCCCGAAACTTTGTAGCCCGATCGGAATATACCCAGGGGTGTTATATTCCGATAAAAATGGGTGTAAAAATTGTTTATTTTTTATTTTATTTTTTTAGTAAAATGAGCTTTTTCATGTTTTTTATTGCGAGAAGACCAAATATGAAGTCGATGTTGACCAAAGATTGACCAAAGGTTGTAACGAAGGTTCATCTCCCAAAAATCAATTTTTATGAATCAAAAACCTGGGAAATGTTCTGAAATCACCATAAATTTGTATAATAACACTAGAAGTAATATTAGTAGGTTAATCAAGACAATCAAATGGCACTATCATGCAATGATCAAAGATAATCTGTAGAAGAAAAAAAAGCCGAGCCTAATTCGTGTTTTCGGGGGCCAAAATTGGTGGACACCATCAAAAATAGCTATTACCCGTGGCTAGCCCGTGAATGAAACAATAAATGAACAGCCAACATGTCTGTAGGTATGTCCATTAGAATAATAAACCCATGTGACAAGGACTTTGCAGCGTTTTGTTTTACGTTTCAAGGTGCGTAGATTCCATAAATGCAATCAATATCCATCTGCCGTATCATCCATGTCTCCTTTATCTTCGCTCTAAAAAATTAGTTCTTTCGCGTGCAGGCTCCATTTGGGCCAAAGTTGTGTCCCGAAACTTGGCAACCCGATCGGAGTGTACCCAGGAGTGTTACGGATGAAAAATGGGTGTAAAATAGTGTTTTGGTTTATTATTTTCAATAATGAACCATTGGAATCGAGCATGAAAAAAAAAAATTCTTACCCCCCCTCAAAATTTGATGGTTTACGTTTCAAGGTATGTAGAATCCAAAACTGCAATAAAAATATTTCTGTCTGTCCGCCGTACGCCGTACCATTTTTTTTACGTAAATATTTTTACGGTTTTAAATAGTTCTTGAACTTGCGAGTTTTTTAAGACCATCCGGAGCATCGTACGTCCAGCCGTTCGTTCACAGTAAGGCCCCGAAGTTTGCACCGACAGGCATTTTCGACTCCAGTGTGAATGAAATTGTATACAATTCAAACCAAATCTCGTAACCAGAGACGCACCCACAATAGGAATTTGTGAATACGGCCAATCATTGGTAGGGATCACCTGATTATATTGGCGGAGTATGAAGTCGAGTTGGTTGTTCTGTGATATTATTTAATTTGAAAAATGATGGCTCTCTTGGAGTTTGTTGGTAGGTAGTGAAACTTGAACAAACGTTGAAGTATTATTGATGGGTAAATTATTGCTACGGTAAATCATTACTCAACGGTAAATTATTACACAACGGTTCATTATACCATCCACGTAGAAGGGGCTGGAGTTTGTTGGTAGGTACTTTTGCAACTTTTTTCACTCCTCATCAACAATTTCTTTTCAGAACTTCATTATGTGTGTTTCTTTTTGTTAGGTACTGTTTGTCATCGGCAGAATTATTTTAGCAACATTTAACTCGTGATTTAGGTAGGTACCTAGTAACGAGTACGGGGTTAGGTACTAACCTACGGAGGGTCTGCGATCTACATAATATGTATATAATAGAATAGTACATATCATATTATATAGAAGGGTTATCTATACATAGAGCTGTGATCTGTAACAGAAGGGTATTCTATACAAAATAATAAACCGTTGTGCAGGGCTTTGCAGCGTTTTTGGAGTTATAGTAACCTGAGGTATCGTTTTCCATGTTTTTTAGGACGAGTAGCCCGAATATGAACTCGATTTTGACCAAAGAATAGAAAATAGAGGTTCTAACGAAGTTTCAGCCTTAAAGTTACGTTAAATTTTGGTCTAAAATCGTCGTTCTTCCACACACACTTTGGGTCCTCATTTGGGGACACATTTGGGTCTTAGTTGTGCTCCGAAGTTCGGCAGCCCGATCGGATACATCCAGGAGTGTTGGGGGGGGGGGGGGGGGGGGGGGGGGGGGGTGTATAAAAATGTGGTTTTTCGCTGTTTTTTTTTAACGAGCTTGTGAGGTATCGTTTTGCAAGTTTTTATGGACGAGAAGATCGAATATGAAGTGGATTTTGACCAGAGTGAAAAATTGAGGTTGTAACCAATTATACCAATTGTACCAATTATAGACCACTAGCCCAATTTTCTGATCTATTTATCAATTTGATTCATCTGATCAACTAAGGGGAAATGTATCACGTTGGAGGTGGGTTAGGATCTCTTCTCCAGTTGTAGAAAATTCTGCTGGATTTCTAATTCGTTATCTTGTTCTAAATTTGTTTTCTTTTAGACGAAAACGCTGCAGATTATTACACAACGATTTATAGATGCCTGTATAGATATACTACCCCTTCTACGTAGATCACTTTTTTTCTGGTCAATACCTACCCTGTGCTCCATCCAAGAAAGCCCTAAATCGAGTACTGGAACAAGCCGGGCAATTACATAAATATGCTGTGGGTTCAAGAATTCTGCCATTATTATTTTGTTGTTATTCGTGATGCACAACGTTTGTTCAAGTTACAAAAGTCTCTATCAACAAAATCCAAAGTAACCATCATTCTTCAAATGAAATGATATGGAACGACCAACTTGATTTCATACAGCTTCACGTTTTCGTTAGTTAGTTACCATGAACCAAAATGAAAGAAATTGGGGTCTAGTTGGTTTGCGAAGCTCGGCGTTACTGTCAGTCACCTCTAAAGGGCGAAAAATAGGGGTTGAAATTTCCAGAAAGCCGTAGCTCGCAAGATACTACTGGTACGTACACATTTTACAGCAGCTACGTCAGAGGGCGTGGGATCATCCAGAGTCTCGGTGCATTCCTCCCTTTCAGTATATCTGAGCGATGTTCCGCATCGAGGAGGAAGAAATTCATTCATTTTCGTTCCAAGGTTTTCATCGATTGGACTTGGCCAATTCTTGCTCTGTGTCCTGAGCCCTTCGATGGAAGCTGCAACCTTGGGTTTTCTATCAAACCTGGAAGACTAATGAAGTGCGCAAGGATGAAAGATAGGTTATGTACCTACAAAACTTTTACAAAATCGAATCGGTTATTAGGCATATAGGACACAAATCCCACCTCGGACGTTCAAGTCCTTCAAGGCCTCCTTCGCTTTCGGAATGGCTGAATTTTTACTATCTTCGAAGCCTTGTATGACCTGCTACGAGAAAATAGTAATCTAGTGCCTAATGTTGGTTTTAAGCTAAAAGCTACTGCAGAAAGGAGCTTAATGTTGGAACTCTATGTTGTGTTCATTTTCTTCACTCGTTCAGTTTATCCAGATTTACTTCACGCATCCTTACCTACGTCTTCAACTCTTTTCTGATTGTCTGTTTAGTTTGCAGCTGAATTCCATGTCTCGTATTAGGTAACTCACTTTGGGAAGTTAGGGACTAGTAGTACCTACCTATTGACATCATGTTCTTGGAGGTTCCTGGGTCGTCAGGCAAGAAATAAGATGTGCCTCTTATATGAGCTTGGAGCATATGAAATATGCATTCCATGGAAATTCCCTCCAAGTATGATAAAATGATAAAAAGACAAAAAACATGCAAATATATGCAATTTGAATTGAATGTGGCCCTAAGTATCATATTTCGTCTATAAATAGCACTTCCAAAAACAAATGATAACTATAATATGCATGTGTCAAGCTTAACAAAGGCAGGCAGGCAGTAAGGCAGCAAAATGACAGAAACGTAGATAGCAGTCTACTGAACTACAATAGTCTGCCAGGTGGAATGTAAACCTTTAAATTCTGCAACTCTCTCACTGATTCTCAAAAGTTATAGGTTTGTTTCAGAAACAGTCGAATCATTTTTTCGATCCGACAGTACCACGAACTTGAAAAAAATAACTCAAGCTGGAACAGTGATTTGGAACAACTCCGCCCTCAGAGCCTTTCCCCCACCACACCTCAGTCAAGGTGAATCAGGCGATCGCACCGTAAGGCAAGGCGACGCGATCGATACGAAAACATCGCCCGCATTTGCGATTCAATGGGTTTATTACTAAATATTTTTTCTGAATCCCTTTTTGGGTTCTAATCTGTGAATCTGCGAAATAATACAACTTCAAGCTGCCCACTTGGGTTTCTAAGAAAGATAGCGAACAAGTTGATTTTGTCTTGGAAATTGAACCTATAGGTAGATAGGTTTTTAAAAGGTATTTAATAGGTAGTTAGGTAGGTATCTTACCTACCTATTATATACCTATAAGGTACAGAGTTGCTAGGTCAGTACAGGCTGGCCTTCAGTACTGTGATCTCAAGGCCTTGATTAGACTATCTAATACAAACTAATTTAAAAACTCGAATATTAGGTTGCTGTTTTTTGACAAATTATTTTCGATCAGTGAAATTGGATTTGAATGGTCTTGATTCACCTATTAATACTGCCTCCTGTGTTTTATACAAATTTCTGGTGACTAATCCCATTTTCGAATGTTTTGCCAATCTCTCAAAAATAACTAATTTTGCACCCATTTTTCATCCATAATAGGTACCTAATTTTCCGATCGGGCCGCAGAAACATGGCTACGGCCTAAATAGAGCCTGTGTGCGAAAGAACGATTTTTTAGACCGAAAATTAAGGTGGATATTGATGACACGGCGGACAGCGGTCGAACGCTGCATTTTTCGAATCTAGACACCTTGAAACGTAAAAGAAAAAATTTTGAGGAGTGATGTTCCAAAAACATTTCCGAACCTAATACATAGGTGTACTATTCAGAGAATAATAAACCAAAATAATAATAATAATAACATTAATGACAATTTTCTACCAAAAATACGTTGGGTAACCGAGGTATCTTGTTCCTAACTATATCGAAGTGAAGCTATCAGGCGAATATCATCTACAGACGTTCAGTACCTAGTCCCTGATCATCTGCCTATGGTTTATAATATTATCTTTCTCTTATGTTTCGACAACTCATATCTTATCATCACGAATGACCTAAAAACGGCATTGTAAAATAGGTATTTGCAGAAGTTATAACCGAAGCTGTCGCGTTTTCTAGACAAATTAATGATCGTTCCAACCAGATTTAATTGCTCCGACTAAAATGATTAGTAATCGTTCCCACCCAATTAATAAAGTAATTCTCTGACTAAATTAATACTTAATCGTTCAAACGAAATTAATAATTGTGCCAACCAATTAATAATTCTACCAACCAACAAGCCTTCCTAACCAATTTTGATCGGTTGGATCAATATTATATTAATTTGGTTGAGCCATCAATATGACTGGCCAGCGCTATTTTATGTTGAGGATGGTATTAAATAATTCGAGGTATTATTCCACATATATTGATTACTTTCAATGCTATATGTTGAGGTATTTTAAATAATTTGAGTTATTACGCAATTAATTATTCATATGTTGATTATTTTCTCATACACACAATAAAAACTCTGTGAAACAACATTTTTTAATAGGTTGCTCTTCTCATTCACTGATTCTTTGACATTTGAGGTGGAAGGTGAAGTAGGTGTGTACCTATGAAATTTTTACTGAATGAAAATGAACCATCATCAAATTGAAATTACTAGGAAATAAAAACCATGATCAAACCTAAACAATTATCAGGACGAAGAAATGACGAATTAATACCTATATTACCTACCTAATTATATTGACATTAATATTATTAAATAAATTATTAGCCTATTGAAATAAAAGTAAAGTTATGAATTTGGTTTGGAGGTATTAATTTGACAGATGGGATTCAAGGTACCTACGTACCGACAGAGGAATCCCCCGGGGCCCCCCACTAATATGATGATGCCCTTTGACGACCACTGGTCACACTGCTCTGATTCAATCCAAAATCATCGTTAATGCAATACAAAATTATTCATTTAAATTAGCATTTACGTCAGTTTACATAGAATTCACTCATCAGATGTGTTTCCCTTTGTCAGAGACGCTTTGTCGAGAAAAATGGATCAATCTGCGGAGCAACTTCGCTAGAGAACTGAGAAAAACCCGGCGAAAGATGTGCGAAGACGGCGGGAAACAAAACAACTCATCACAGTGGATTCACTTTGAGTCAATGATGTTCCTAGCTCCGTTCGTCAAAACTCGACTGTAAGGGCCGTCAATCTCGCAATATTTATTTTCCATTTCATATAAATTAGTAGGTACTACATAATAAATAAAAAATTAAAAAATAAAGTTTGTTCAGCTGGGTGAGAGTGGCACGGAAGGATACACACTAAATAAGCCGAGTTAAAATAATCGAAGTCAATTTCTTTTCCCAACATTTTGAAAAACCGCCAAAAATTATGGGTACAGAGCTGGAGAGCTCGCATTGGTTTCATTTGACCCAGAATTTCATATTCTTCAACTTTTCTTTTAAGTGAAAATCAGTTTGGTTGGTAGGTACAAATGGGCAAAACTGAGAATTTCCGCAAAGTTCTGAGAAAATCGCAGCTACTAAGCTAATGCATACATAAATAAGCTCTTAGAGCTCTCCCAACCTCAAAGGGCCTCCAGGGGAGGCGCGAGTGGGCCCATAAACTTGACAAAAATTTAGGTAAACGCGAGCGATTGTCAACAGGAGTTGGCACACTCCACTCCGATCAAAGTTTCCACAGCTGACGACTTGAATGTCGAAAGCGACCTTATCGAAAATCACTCCAAACATAGAGAAATTAGTTACCGAAGAACAAAGTCGAGAGTCCAACCATAGAACTAATAATATTAATTAATTACCTAATTGAATTAAAATCTTATAAAATTAATTTTTTGAAATTATACCTACTGTTAATAGAAAGGTCAGTTTAAAATTGAGTTTGAATTCGTTCATTACTTACTTAACGTATACATACCATTTTTGAGGAGAGGGAGAGCGGAGAGTATACTTACGTTGAACAAGGGGAAAGGGGCGCAATGGTGCTCCCATTGAGCTAGGGGAGGCGCGGTCAAAAAAGGTTGGGAACCGCGTTAGAACATGTTCAGGAACAGCGCAAAATTTCTATTTCTAAGCATGGAACAAAACTTAGTTTTATCCAAAACAAATTTTGCCGCGCTAGGCGACACGACACAGCGCGACGAAGATTATCCTGTGTTACCTAGGTATTACCTTGTTTCATGCTCTGAAGCGTTGCAGGTGTCTATATTATTTAAATATGAGTAACCGGGAGGGCCTAGGTCTTTAGGGATCAGGGGCGCCACCTTTTGCCTAAGTTATAACAGACAAAAATTCCTCCAGGTAATGGCTTTGCCCTATAATAATATCATATTCGGATGATTTAGCTAGGTATCATTATTGCAGAGGTGGTGAAATAAATAACGTACCTAGGTATCTTATCTATAGATAGATAGGATTCATCGTATATGTCTTTGGTCTAGGATGATCTTAATTCCTATCTCCTCATTTATTCCTAGGGCTACCGCTGAACCCTCGACGTCTGACGTCGAGGAGGTCCGGATCAAACTCGAAAGGGACCCGATCGCCATCGACTCTCACTCGCCTCCCACGTTTTTCACGCAAGAAGATAGCGAGCCGCCCTGTTTCGAGTTCGTCAAGAAACGAAAGTACGAGGATGAAATCGACGACGACAAAATGTTCCTTTTGAGCCTCCTTCCCAAAATGAAGCAGCTCCCTGTCCTTGACAACATGAGCTTCCGCATTGAAGTCCACACTTTGCTGCTGAGTAAGCTCCAGTCCTGTCTGGGTCAGTCTGAAAGCAACGGGCGGCCCCTGACCGTAGCCGATTATCGGCAGGGTTGGAGCAGTTCCCCTCCACATTCGACTGTGAGTCAAAACGACCAGGACAAGGATAATGGCAACGAAACTGATTAATCATTCTTCTCGGATCAACCTTTTTCACAAAATGTTATATAATGCGCACCAATTTTGGCACTGATGGCAAAATGTGCTTTCTGGCCATTAATTCTTACATGTCAACAGATATAAGTTCAACTTCATTCTGACCTCAATATCATATCGTTAGCCCCACTGATATCTAGTCAATGTACTCCATCTCTTTGATTCAGAATTCAAATATCAAAGACTTATAGGTAATACGCCATTTATAATGTGACATGATACACCCACACGACGAGCACATCCACATCCGTCAATGTAGGTAACTAAGAGCTTACTGTCTTCATGTCAAGAGAGGTCATCTAGTCCTTACCAATATTTTGTGTGCCAAAACTGAATTGTTTACCTTTTATGGCGCTTGAATTGCGCCAGTCTTGATGAAGAAGTCGGACTTTTTAATTTGTATACCATGATAAGTAGGTAACTAGGTGTAAATATAGTTAGCTATAGCTAGGTACTTGTAAGTTCACTCTTGAACATGTTTTTGTGTGTTTTTTAACCGAAATTGTTTCATGTTTTTTGTTTCCTTTTTCCGAGTGTTACCTAGCGGGTTTTACGACAACACTTACCTACCGCCCTTTACACAAACTCGTAGTTATATGTAGGTACCTATGTAGGAACCTACTTTTTCTCTTCTTTGACCCGCCCTACCCATCAATGGCGCTGCATTCCTCTATAATACCATCATTATGGATCTTGGCCTCCTTTAGAAAACATATATCATTCATCTCTGTTTCGTGCAACCGTTTGCCAATCACATACTCACGGGTACCTGAGCAAACTGTGGTGCATTGTCTATCACCAATTGATTCTAGTCACAAAGCTTTTTGCTTTTGAAGATGCCTCTGTATCTACGTTCTTCTTGCCTAATGATAATTTCCATCCATCAGGAAAGGTACCGACATATTATTTTTAAGCTAACCTATATTTTATTTATAGGTACCTAGTCTGGAATTTATTGTACCATTCTGTTACTCATTCAGTAAAACCTGTTTTGAATGCATTTTTTTATTGGTCAAATCCTTCAAACACATAGCAATTATAATTTTCGCTATTATTAATAATACTAATAATGATTTTTAATAACCTATTTTATAATACCTAATAATATTTTCAGTATTATTTGCTAGTTGTTCTCGATAATTTGTAGCGTGTTCAGGAGTAGGGAACCTACCTAACAAATCCAAACGAAATCCATAACAGAATAGGGTTGCGTACTGATAGCCAAGATCTCCCCAAGACCTTTCTCTGTTCTATAAAGAAGGTAGACTATTGATTTCATGATTTCCCTAGTTGTTGCTGGGTTAGCAGTTGAAAATGTTGAGCAATTTTTCATTTTTTACACCAACAGAAGGAAAAAACGCTGCAAATCCCTGCACAACGGTTTATTATTTTGTACAGAATACCCTCCTGTTACAGATCACAGGTCTCCGTATAGATAACCCTTCTATATAACATAATGTACTATTCTACACATATTATGTAGACCTAACCCCGTACTCGTTACTAGGTACCTACCTAAACCGTTGTGTAATAATTTACCTGTATAGGTTCCCCTTCTACGGAGATAGAATAATGAACCGTTGTGTAATAATTTGCCCATCAATAATCCTTCAACTGTTGTTCAAGTTGCAAAAGTACCTATCAGCAAAATCCAGCCCCTTCTTGGTAGATGAGCCGTTGTGTAATAATTTACCGTTGTGTAATAATTTACCGTGTTGTAATAATTTACCGTTGTGTAATGATTTACCGTTGTGTAATAATTTGCCGTTGTGTCATAATTTGTCATTGTGTAATAATTTACCCACCAATAATACTTCAACGGTTGTTCAAGTTTCACAAGGACCTACCAACAAAATCCAATAGTCCATCACTTGTCAAATGAAATAATATCGCAGAACAAACAACTCGAATTCATACAGCCATCCTTGATTATAATCAGATGCTCCGTAGTTATGATTATCCGGGCCGGATTTATACCGTTTGATTCACGATCGTGTTGACGAAGCTTTTTGGTGCTCACGAACGGCTGGACGTACGATGCTCCGGGTGGTCTCAAAAAATCGTTTAGCTCAAGACAAATTTAATAACGTAAAAAAAACCATACCCTTCTATCGGAAGTTTTCGAGCTACGGCGTTCTGAAATTTTCAACCCCTTAGAGATGACTGACAGTAACGTCGAGCTTCGAGGACCAACTAGACCCCGAACGGAACCTATAACCCGAATTTCATCAATTTTTTTTTTCATGGTAACTAAGAAAAGTGGCCCGTACGGCGGACAGACAGAAATATTTGTATTGCAGTTTTGGATTCTGCATACCTTGAAACGTAAACCATCAACTTTTGAGGGGGGGGGTAAGAATTTTGTTCATTATTGAAAATATTAAACCAAAATCAGGTGATGAATATAACTTTTACATTTGTAATAAATTACTCCAGATAAAATTGTATTTTCAATATTAATGTAAACTGTTTCATTGTAAAACATTATTTACCATAAAAGCATGTAATATTTATGGAGTGGCTGGGGCCAAACCTCCCAGTATTTATCATTTGACTCCTGTTAAAAAAGAAGTTTGGGGGCCATGTCTCAGAAATCAAGACAGCTTGAGAAAACAGCCTCTCAGAAGGAACAGACGTGATGGTTTCACGTGAGGATTCACTTCTCAGATGTTTGTAGTAAAAATTGATGATTCCTGAAAAATGAAGAATAACTGGGGAAAATGGAGGAGGTATTAACATCGATGTCTAACAGTAATAAACATCGAAAGGAAAACGTCGATGAGAAAACATAGATGTTCTGTAAAAAACGCTGCAAAGTCCTTGGTCACATGGGTTTATTATTCTACTGGACATATATTTGATCATTGATAGAAAGATTGTCTTGATTCACCTGCTGATACTACTTCTAGTGTTATTATACAAATGTACGGTGATTTCAGCCAATTTCCCATGTTTTTTACTCATAAAAAATGAATTTCGGGAGCTTAACCTTCGATACAACCTCAATTCATCACTCTTCGGTCAAAATCAATTCAACATTCGATAGTCTCGCCCCAAAAAACATGGGAAAAGATACCATACAAGGTGATGTTAACTAAAACCTCAAACATCCCTCGAAAAACCCTATTTTTACACCAATTTTTCTCCCATAACGCCCCTGGGTGTATGCCGATTGGGCTGTCGAGTTTCTGAGCACAACTAGGACCCAAATGGGGGCCCAAACTGTGTGCGGAAAAACGACGATTTTAGACCAAAATGTAACGTAAATTTAAGGCTGAAACTTCGTTAGAACCTCAGTTTTCCACTCTTTGGTGAAGATCGACTTCATAATCGGTCTTCTCGTGTCAAAAACATGGAAAACGATACCTCAAAAGCTCATGTCATGAAAACACAAAAAGTATCTATTTTTGTACCGATTTTCACTCATAACACCCTTGGGTATATTCCGATCGGGCTGCAAAGTTTCGGGACACAACTAGGGCCCAAATGGAGCATGTGTGCGAAAGAACGACTTTTTTAGATCGAAAATGAAGCCGGTACACGTGATACGGCGGACGGCGGACGGACATTGCATTTTCTGAAACTACGCACCTTGAAACGTAAAAGAAAGAATTTTGAGGGGGTGCTATAAAAAATTTTTGCTGAGCGATTACATAGGTGTATTATTCACAGAATAATAAACCAAAAACGCTGCAAAGTCCTTGTCACATGGGTTTATTATTCTACTGGACATACCTACAGAAATGTTGGCTGTTCATTTATTGTTTCATTCATGCGTAATAATCGAAATAGCTATTTCTGATGGTTTCCATTAATTTTGGCCCCTAAAACACAAATTAGGTACCTACGCTCCTTTTCTTTTTTTTTGTTATTATTTTTTTTCCAACTATCTTTGATCATTGGTAGTGCCATTTAATCCTCTTGATCCACGTGTTGACACTTTTTCCAGTGCTATTATCCAAACTGATGGTGATTTCAGACGATTTCCCAGGTTTTTGACTCATAAAAAATCAATTTTGGGAGCTGAACATTTGGTAGAACTCAATTTTCCACTCTTTGGTCAAAATCGACTTCATATTCGGTCTTCTCGTCCTCAAAAACATGGAAAAAGATATCTCAGAAGCTCATCTTACCAACATGTTGCTAAAACGCAAAAAGTACCTATTTTTACACACATTTTCACTCATAACACCCCTGGGAATATTCCGATCGGGCTGAAAAGTTTCGGGACACAACTGGGGCCCAAATGAAGCATTTGTGCGAAAGAACGAATTTTTTAGACCGAAAATGAAGCCGGTACACGTGATACGGCGGACGGCGGACGGACATTGCATTTTTGGAATCTACGCACCTTGAAACGAAAAAGAAAAACGCTGCAAAGTCCTTGTCACATGGGTTTATTATTCTATTGGAGTTCTAGAGATTTTTGTTGGCTGTTAAATTTATTGTTTCTTTCATGTGGAATGATTGAAATAGCTATTTCTGATGATTTCCACCAATTTTGGCCCCCAAAACATGAAATAGGTACGCTTTTTTTTCTTTTTTTTTTTAGATCATCTTTGATCATTGGTAGTGGCATTTAATGGTCTTGATTCTCCTGTTTACACTTTTTCCAATGTTATTATACACATTGATGGTGATTTCAGACAGTTTTCAAGGTTTTTGACTCATAAAAAACCAATTTTGGGAGCTGAACCTTTGGTAAAACCTCAATTTCCGCGTCTTTGGTCAAAATCGACATCATATTCGGTCTTCTCGTCCCCAAAAACATGGAAAAAGATACCTCAATAGCTCATTTTACTAACATGTTGCTAAAACGCAAAAAGTACCTATTTTTACACACATTTTCACTCATAACATCCCTGGGTATATTCCGATCGGGCTGAAAAGTTTCGGGACACAACTAGGGCCCAAATGGAGCATGTGTGCGAAAGAACGAATTTTTTAGACCAAAAATGAAGCCTGTACACGTGATACGGCGGACGGACGGCGTACGGCGGACGGCGTACGGCGGACGGACATTGCATTTTTTGAATCTACGCACCTTGAAACGGAAAAGAAAAAATTTTGAGGGGGTGTTATAAAAAATTTTTCTGAGCGAATACATAGGTGTATTATTCACAGAATAATAAACCAAAATCGATGTTTCTGAAAAACTGATAGATCATCCCAAGAAGAAACAACGGAAATAAATTATTGCCAAGAGCCCGTTGAATAGAAGGCTTAAGGTTTTTAACAAATGTAGAAAGTTTTATCTTCAAATATTTCATAGGTACCACATGCATTTGTCCGCACAGCGGGATGTACGCACTCTGGGATTATATCTTTTAACAAAATAAATAGAGACAGTAAATAACATGTTCTGTAACATAACTGTTGAAAGCAAAAGCGTCTAGGTGAGGGCATAGATCACAGCACCCCACCATTCCTCTCTTTAATGTAAAACTGATAACACCAAAACTTTCACTAAATTAGTCCTAAGGTTTTCTGGCATGCAGTTTGCTATCCTTCTAACGCGTTCAACGAGCTAATACACTAGCACTTTTATTTTTTGGTACCTGCGTACTAAATTAGATTCATGCGATAGAAAAACACCCGAATCCTTCACAGATTCATAGAATAGAATCCAACTGGAACCGAATCCACCATAAAAGTTAAGATGATCTGATGGAGTACCTACCTACATTACGTATAATGTATTTCAATCTCCCGCGTCGAATCTTAAGAAAGCCTTTGTTGAGTTCAGTGCTATACATAGGTATTCGCTTCTTCGAAAAATAGTAAGTATATAATTTTGGATAGGCACCTTTGTTCAGATTGTTTCTTTGTGCCTGTCGGAGAAAGACAAAATTTGAGTAGGTTTTGGTCTTCAGGTGGTACCAAGTGTAGGCAGGTACATGTAATCCGTGCATTCGCTTCTTACATCCCCCCGAAAAGAGTGAGCAGGTCCCCATCGACCCTCAACATTGATTTGTAGAAAAGATTACTGTTTGTTTTGTCAGGAACATAAGGAAGGACGACTTGCATGAGTAGGAATTTCACATTACTTACTTCAAAGCCGGATTCAGTGTACTGCCCTCTAGTGAAAAATGTCGAGTTGAACATATTGACATCTGATTCGCTGTTGGCCTTGGCCCAAGGAAGGGTAGCAGCTTCAGAAGGAAGGTTCTCAATGCTGCCAACAACTCAACATTAGAAATGGCAAATTTCAAGGAAGGATCGTTGCTGTGGCCTTTCATGAACCTACCCTCGGTTTGATCCTGAGGTCATGTTTTTGAAATTTATTTATACATTATTTTGCGGTTCCATCCATCCATCCATCCATTGTGGTTCTGTACACTGTTTAAAGTGATGCACTAGCGCTTTAAGTGGGGTTCAAGTTGAACTCGGAAATTTACCTCACACGTCTTTTCTATCGTGAACTCGGAAATTCAAATTTCACACTCGTTTTCTGCCTAGACTTTCCGACACTAACACCTCATTATGTGGTCAATAAGTGTTAATTTCCGTTACTGAACATAACTGTACCAAAAACAAGAATTTTCATAACCCAACAAAACGGCCTATTGTTGATTAGTCGATCTGGATTAGATCCCACATCCATCCAAAATCGCAAAGCACAAATTAGATGAAACGTGTAGATTAGTTTGATCTGGATCCTCGCCATCAGGTAAACCATCCAAGATCACAAAATACACATTCGTTGGAGAGTGAACTATAGATGGAGGGTTGGGGCCAGTAATAAAGAATTGACTGGGAAAATGTTGTTACTGGCTCCCACTTTTTTCGACAAGCATTTATCGTTATTCAAGTAATGAGGAATTTTCCTCAAAAATCTTTCTTGGAAAAAAAATATTCAGAACTCTTGGAAAAATGGTAGCTTGAAGCTCATTTTAAAAAATAAGCGATATTTTTTATTAGGATGATTGAAAGCAAAAATGTGGCAAGAAATGACGTACCAGGTCTACTTACATCTGATTGGATGCTGGTCCCAAGGAGGCAGAGGGAAGCCTTGAAGGCAAGGTTCTCACTGCTGCCAACAACCCAACATTAGAAATGGCAAACCTTTGTTGCAACTTTCTAGAATCTTTGCCCTCATCCATTGCGATTCTGTGCGTTTGTTCGTGCTGTCCCCTTGGGGCTAGCTCCGAGCAAGTTCAGTTTTCGCTTGAACCAAACTGGCTTGGTGTAGGGTGAGCTCTGAACACGCTCGCTCGAAGCAGGGTGAGCCTGGAGCTTGTTCGGAACACGGGCAGCTCGAACGGGTCGAGGGTGCATGCGGGGAAGATCAGTGCTCGGCTGCCCCTGGTCTTCTCGTGGGGCACGGGAGGGCTTGCTCAGAGCAGCTCGGAGGAAGCCCGTGGCCAGCACGAACACCGAATCATGTGCCCCGGGACAGCACGAACACCGGACCACTTGGCTCGGAGCTCGCCCTGGGCCTTGCCCTTACTGCGCATGCCCGGGTTGCTCTGAACAAGCTCTGAGGGACTGCACGAACAAAGTTGGCGATTTACCAAATAAGTCATTTCTCGCGGGAATTCAGAAATTCAAATTTCACACTCGTTTTCTGCCTATACTTTCCGAGTTCCGACATATACATCTCTTTATGTGGTAAACAAGTACCTATTAATTTTCGTTACTGAACAGAATTTGGCAAAAAAAGGAATTTGTAACCCATAAAAACAGCTCATTGCTGCACTCTCAAGGCTACAATGAGTGGAAAGAACGTCTTGTCTAGATTCCAGAACGCCGCTGAAATTTATTTTTCGTCGAGCTTTTGCATAGTAATTCAGTTTTGAAAATGGAGGCCAGTAACAAACAATAATACCACATAATAATTTTATTATTATTCCATTCCCACCTTCCATCGCGTCCCTCGAGTCACAAAACGCAAAGTTTATCTTATCTGTCGGCGTGATGAGCACCAGCCGCTGGGCTCCCACCTCCCACTTCAGTCGCGTGTCGGTCTCAGCTGAGCGTAGTTGTTCGAGTCCGACTCCTGTCAAACCTCGGTCATCACTCGCCCCGCGTATGAAGTCGTGTATTCATGGAGTAACAAATAGAATTTTCTCCTCTGAATCAGCAATGAAGAACACCCATTAGCCAGAAGAAAACAACAGGCCTCTTTCCAATAATCGGTGAGTTTCATGGGCACCCGACTCGCCCCGTTGACCCTCGCATCATCATAAACCGTGGAAGTTTAAAAAGGAAATAACTTCAGTCTAGTTTATCCTTTGCCCCGTTGCACCACTGGCTGACAATCGAGTTATAAAAGCAACACACCAATTTAGTCGTCCTTATCTATTCACAATACCCTTGAAAGTTTGATACTCCTCAATATATTATTCGGATGCGCTTTTAATCGGATTTTAACGAAAATTGAGCCCTTAGCAGTGGGAAATTTCAGTTAGGGATCTATAAAAACATTCCTAGAAATCCATGTTGAAGCGTTCCTAAGCTGACCCCCAAAGTAGAATTTATTAATCTGCCCGCGTTTTAAAGGTCTGCCATTCCAAAAGTTCACTGGATCTTGCTATAAGTATTAGGTACCTATTATAAGTATATGTACCTACATATTTCTTGACGTTGTCAACTTATATACCAAGTACCCAAGCTAAAAAATTGATGGTACAAGTTCATGAGATGAGTATTTTCAGGGGCCAAGCGAATAAGCGGTAGTAGGTACCTAGGTTTGGTAGTAAGCAGTCTCTTACGAGCTTGTTTTCCTTTGATCTGCGATAACTATGTGACAAATATCCGCCACTCAACATACTAGAACACAGACCACAACACAGAATTATGTACATACCTAGGTAAACAGGACCTACCTCGCTTTCTGCTCCAACAAACACTGTTGATTCATTTCATTATTACTATTTTACGATTTTTTGCAGACAATTTTAGGTTCTAATTATCAGGAGAGCGAATTTTCTCCGTGGAAATACATTTTAAGGTTATTTTAAATGTGTCACTACACTTTGGGAACAATATAATGTAAAAATCCGAAATAGCGCCAAAACTGTGAATAGGTAATATTTAAAAAAACGAGTCGAAGACTAGCAATTTTGGTTCATTCTCACGAGTCAAAATTCATTAAAATTGCTCAAAAAATGCTAGAAACCGATTGGTTCTCTGAAAATTCGCTCATAACTCATCGAGCGCGCTCCTGTCATTCAATAACACCGTATGGTAACCTAGTATTGTTCAATAACAGTAACAGGATAAGAATGGTAGGTACTACTGAACAACAGTTTTTCGCCCATCCCTACCAAACAGCGTAACCTGCGAGTGAAGACCCTACCTTGCAGTGCTTTTTTTATTTGCATTTAAAGTTTGATTTACACAGCAGCGTTTAACATGGGGACTCATGATTCCCACCGTTAACGACGATGTCAATTTAACATATTACCTAACATAGGCGAGAAAACCATGAATAGGTACCTACCCCTAGTATACCATGTTTACTATAAAATTATATGCTTACAGTAGATTTTGGTTTATTATTTTCAATAATGAACCATTGGAATCGAGCATGAAAAAAAAATTCTTACCCCCCCCCCCCCCCCCAAACTTAACTTTGATGGTTTACGTTTCAAGGAACGTAGAATCCGAAAATGCAATAAAAATATTTCTGTCTGTCCGCCGTACGGGCCACTTTTCTTAGTTACCATGAATAAAAATTGATGAAATTCGGGTTATAGGTTCCGTTCGGGGTCTAGTTGGTCCTCGAAGCTCGACGTTACTGTCAGTCATCTCTAAGGGGTTCAAAATAGGGGTTGAAATTTTCAGAACGCCGTATCTCGAAAACTTTTGATTGAAGGGTATGGTTTTGGTTTATTATTCTGTGAATAATACACCTATGTATTCGCTCAGCAAAAAATTTTTATACACCCCCTCAAAATTTTTTCTTTTCCGTTTCAAGGTGCGTATATTCCAAAAATGCAATGTCAGTCCGCCGTACGCCGTATCACGTGTACAGGCTTCATTTTCGATCAAAAAAATTCGTTCTTTCGCACACATGCTCCATTTGGGCCCTAGTTGTGTCCCGAAACTTTTCAGCCCGATCGGAATATACCCAGGGGTGTTATGAGTGAAAATGTGTGTAAAAATAGGTACTTTTTGCGTTTTAGCAACATGTTAGTAACATGAGCTTTTGAGGTATCTTTTTCCATGTTTTTGGGGACGAGAAGACCGAATATGAAGTCGATTTTGACCAAAGACGCGGAAATTGAGGTTTTACCAAAGGTTCAGCTCCCAAAATTGGTTTTTTATGAGTCAAAAACCTGGAAAACTGTCTGAAATCACCATCAATCTGTAAAATAACATTAGAAAAAGTGAAAACAGGTGAATCAAGACCATTAAATGGCACTACCGATGATCAAAGATGATCTGAAGGGGAAAAAAAGCGTACCTATTTCATGTTTTGGGGGCCAAAATTGGTGGAAATCATCAGAAATAGCTATTTCAATCATTCTACATGAAAGAAACAATAAATTTAACAGCCAACAAGAATCTCTAGAACGTCAAAAGAATAATAAACCCATGTGACTTTGCAGCGTTTTTTTTTTTACGTTATTAAATTTGTCTTGAGCTAAACAATTTTTTGAGACCACCCGGAGCACTGTACGTCCAGCCGTTCGTGAGCACCAAAAAGCTTCGTCAACACGATCGTGAATCAAACAGTATAAATCCGGCCGAGATTTCATCACTAAGGAGCACCTGATTATAATCAAGGATGGCTGTATGAAGTCGAGTTGGTTGTTCTGCGATATTATTTCATTTGATAAGTGATGGACTATTGGATTTAGTTGGTAGGTACTTGTTAAACTTGAACAAACGTTGAAGTATTATTGATGGGTAAATTATTACACAATGGTAAATTATTACACAACCGTAAATTATTACACCACGGCAAATTATTACACAACGGTAAATTATTACACAACGGCTCATCTACCCAGAAGGGGCTGGATTTTGTTGATAGGTACTTTTGCAACTTGAACAACCGTTGAAGTATTATTGATGGGTAAATTATTACACAGTGGCAAATTATTATACAACGGTAAATTATTACACAATGGCTCATCTACCAAGAAGGGGCTGGATTTTGTTGATAGGTACTTTTGCAACATGAACAACCGTTGAAGTATTATTGATGGGTAAATTATTACACAATGGCAAATTATTACACAACGGTAAATTATTACACAACGGCTCATCTACCAAGAAGGGGCTGGATTTTGTTGATAGGTACTTTTGCAACATTAACAACCGTTGAAGTAGGTATTATTGATGGGCAAATTATTACACAACGGTTCATTATTCTGTCTCCGTAGAAGGGGAACCTATACAGGTAAATTATTACTCAACGGTTTAGGTAGGTACCTAGTAACGAGTACGGGGTTAGGTACTAATTTACGGAGGGTGCGCGATCTACATAATATGTGTAGAATAGTATACGTATGTTATATAGAAGGGTTATCTGTACGGAGACCTCTGATCTGTAACAGGAAGGTATTCTGTACAAAATAATAAACCGTTGTGCAGGGATTTGCAGCGTTTTCTTCAAAGTTTTGCTTCCTCACTACCGAAGGTGGGGAAGCCTTATATTCATGCAGGAAAACAAAATTTCCCTCCAAAATCAAAATTTCCACTTGCTTTTGGCATTTCAAAGCTTTATGAACAATTGGGTGTGCGCATGGGTCACAAAAACGGTTTATATTATTTTTTAATGAAACTAGTTCTATTCTGAGAACTTTGACACCAACCGCACTGTCCTGCGATTAAGACTTTATATAATATGATTTTTCAAAGTTTCCAGAGGTTCCTACGTCAAAGTGGGCAGGGGAGTCCCGTCCAGGCGAGAGGACTTACGGAAGTTTGTCAAATCACAAACACTGTTTCCTCATTTCACAGGTTTCCCTTTTACTACACAGGTATGTAGGTACCTATTGGAACGACGAAGTTATCATCCTCGCTAACTTTACGTTGGTGAGCCGTAATAAAACACGTAATCCGTATCTCGGTCCCTAGGAGGGGACTCACCAAAGATTCAAGTCCGAAATAAGCTAAACACTTGGTACGTACCCTACATAGTTTTTTCACTCGTGCCTACTGTCTTACGTACAATACTTTCGGTTGCGCAAACTCTACCTAACTCGTTTCCGAAAAATAATAGAAATAGGTATAATTAATCGTAGGCAAGGAGGTGGTCTCGAAATTAGAATGGAAGCTACTTTCATTTTAAATAAAATTATCATCTCGGGCCAATTCCCGATTGTTGCCGCGTCCCTAGCAATGATATCTGGGCTGAATGTATCCAATTTCATTCACCCTCCTGTTGAAGAAGCCTGTCGTTGCAAACTTCTGGGCCTTACTATGAACGAACGGCTGGACGTACAATGCTCCGGATTGTCTCAAAGAACTCCGAAGTTCCAAAACTATTAAAAATTTTTAAAAAATTCGAGATAACGGCGTCCTGGAGATTTCAACCTCCTATTTTTCACTCCTTAGGGGTGACGGACATCGATGACCAACTAGACCCCAAATGGGACCTATAACCCAAATTTCGTCAATTTTGGTTCATGGTAACTAAGAAAACTGCGAAGTGCGGCGTACGGCGGACGGACAGAAATTTTTTTATTGCATTTTCGGATTCTACATAAAACGAAAACCATCAAATTTTTAGGGTTAAACAAAAAATTTTCATGCTCGATTCCAAAGGTTCATTATTGAAAATAATAAACCAAAAGTAAATAAAATAAAATAAAATAAATACAGCAGCACAGCCTATTCCTATTAAACTTACCGACTCATTCCACAACATCGCTTATTGCTTTCTCAGGTATTGTGAAACTATCTCTCTTTCTTATTGTAGGTAGGTACAGTGTTCAATGCTTCATGGTATTTCGGTGTGAGCTGGTCTTGCCCTTTCGAACGATCTGTTGAACAAATTGAAACTAAACCCTATTTTGGAAGAACGGCTGGGCGTACCTACTTCCAGTATCCCAGAGGGGGGGAGGGGGATCATCCGATACGGGAGATCTACATATATGTTGAGTATGATGTAGGTACAGGCAAAAAGTAAACTAACATTCCAAGTTCTGAACTGCTAATTTTATAAAATTGTAACCGCTATATTTCACCCTTTCCTAGTGACCTCAGGTTAGGTACGACATCGTTCTAGGTTCAGTGCCACACGCTAAATTTCGAGTGGGCTTGAACGTTTTTCCTTGTCGATTCCAACGGCAGCGAATTAAACGTAAAATGACACGTTAAAACACAGTATTCCGCCAAGGCATGTAAAAAACAGAAACAAACTTGATCACTTCTAACCAGCCTGATTTAGCCTGGAAAAATATGTGCCGAAAATAGGTACCAGAGACACTAGTAATTCCTGTGTCTCTAATAGGTAACTAAGAAAACATTTTGGTGGAACCATAAAAATTGTGCGCGCAATACAGCTGTGCGAGCGGATTTTACCATCCATCTCCTGGCATTGCCTTCATTGGTATGGCCAAAAATATGGTATGTCATCCCAACATAAAAATATCAACAACTCATGGTCTATTGTTGGTTCGCGAAGATTTTCTGTTCTTGATTGAAAACAATTCTGTCCAGCATACCATTTTCTCAGTCTTACACGTAGGTTGAAGAAATGCGGGCGGGTCTTGGGCGAGCGTACGAAGTGAGCGTTGTATGCTCTTATTAATTAGTATCAAGGCAAGAAGACTGAAAAGCCAAAGTTGATTTTAAACCGCGAAAAAACGTGAGTTTTGTTTAGGTACCTACCATGTAGTGTTTCCACTTAGTTTCTCGCTCACTTCAAGTGATACTTCAATTAATTAAACACGTGTTCGAGTACATAAAATCGCTACCTACCTACAACAGCGTTGACATTGGCAACCCCGATCCGGATAGCGAAGATACACCAGCTGGCGGACTCTGGCGCTCTAAATATAGGTCTAGGTTTGCAGTTCTCCTCTATCCCAATCTGTCTCACGGTTAGGTAGGTTAGCTTATAACATCTATTTATACACATAATGTCTTCTAGTATTACTTTCCGCAGTTTGCACCGATGACGGATCCAGAGCATTTCGTGGGAGGTGGGAGGGAGGAATAGAATACTCCACCTTTTGGATTACTACTCTGTGAATAATAAAACATGAATAAACAATGTAATATTTATGCGACTATGTAATATACATTATATGAACTATGTATTCGCTCAGCAAAAAAAAATATTCGAACACCCCCAAAATGTTTTTCTTTTGCGTTTCAAGGTGCATAGATGCCTAAAATGCGATATCCGTCCTCCGTATCAACCATATAGCTTCCTTTATTTTCGGTCTACAAATTCGTTCTTTAACACACAGGATCCATTTGGGCCCTAGTTGTGTCCCGAAACTTTGCAACCCGATCGGAATATACCCAAGGATGTTATGGGTGTAAAAATAGGGTTTTTTGTGTTATAGTAACACGAGCTTGTGACGGATCCTTTTCCATGTTTTTTAGGGCGAGGAGACCGAATATGAAGTCAGTTTTGTCCAGCGAGCGGAAAATTAAGGTTCTAACGAAGTTTCAGCCATAAATTTAAGTTAAATTTTGGTCTAAAATCGTCTTTCTTCCTCACAGAGGCTCCATTGGAGTCCTAATTATGCTCCGAAGCTCGGCAGCCCGATCAGAATACACTCAGGGGTGTTTTGGGTGAAATCCCGTGTAAAAATAGTTTTTAGTGGGCAAGAGCTTATGAGGTATAAATAGGTTTCCATGTTTTTTAGAACGAGAAGGCGGATCATGAAGTTGATTTTAACGAATGATTGAAGAACTGAGGTTGTAACGACCGTTCAGCTCCCAAAATTCATTCTATTTAGTCAAAAACCTGGGAAATTGTCTGAAATCACCACAAGACGGAAGTTGGTCGTACAGGGTACTTCGGTGGTCAACTTCCTTATTATCCACCTGCTTACACTATCAGCCCAAACAATTGTAAGCAAAAAACGCTGCAAATCCCTGCACACAACGGTTTATTATTTTGTACAGAATACCCTTCTGTTACAGATCACAATGAACCGTTGTGTAATAATTTACCATTGTGTAAAATTTTACCCGTCAATAATACTTCAACGTTTGTACAAGTTTCACTACCTATCAAAAAACTCCAAAAGAGCCATCATTTGTCAAATGGAATAATATCACAGAGCAACCAACTCGACTTCATACTCCGTGAATATAATCAGGTGCTTCCTAGCAATGATTATATCGGGCCAGTTCCCGATTGTTAGCGCGTCCCTAGTGATGATATTTAGGCTGAATGTATACAGTTTCATTCACCCTGCTGGTGAAAAAGCCTGTCGGTGCAAACTTCTGGGCCTTACTGTGAACGAACGGCTGGACGTACAATGCTCCGGGTGGTCTTAAGAAACTCCCAAGTTCGAGAGCTAATTAAAACCGGAAAAAAATTCGAGATAACGGCGTCCTGGAGATTTCAACCCCTATTTTTCACCCCTTAGGGATGACTGACATTAACGCCGAGCTTCGAGGACCAACTAGACCCCGAATGGGATCTATAAACCGAATTTCGTCAATTTTGTTTCATGGTAACTAAGAAAAGTGCCAAGTACGGCGTAAGGCGGAGGGACAGAAATTTGTTTATTGCATTTTCGGATTTTACATACACTGAAACGAAAACCATCAAATTTTTGGGGGGTGGAGGTAAACAAATTTCGTGCTCGATTCCAAAGGTTAATTACTGAAAATAATAAACCAAAAACATTCCATAGAAATGTTCAGCGGAAGGGGGGGGGGGTGTGGTAACTGATGATGGATGGTCGATCTGTTGATTTAATAATTACTGCCTGTCTAGCTTTCGGCGTAATCATCAAGTGCTCTAGCCAAACAGGCTGATAAGGCAGCCTTGGCCCATGAGCTTTGGGAAAACACTTCAGGCGATTTAGACTCTGTGTCGAGGAGTTTTTGTACCCACACCCATTTTCCAAGCCAGAAGAGAGTAAATTTTGACCCCCTCTATCTGATAACTGGGATTTAGTGTTAGCATTTGATTCACGCTCGTGCTGATGATGTGTTTTGGTTTATTGCACCTATGTATTCGCTCAGCAAAAAATTGTTTGAACACCCACTAAACAATTTTTTCACGTTTCAAGGAGCGTAGATTCCTAAAATGCAACGTTCCGCCGTCCGTTATGTAGCAAACAGCTCCATTTGGGCCCTAGTTGTGGCCCGAACTCTGCAGCCCGGTCGGAATATACCCAAGGGTGGTATGGGTGGAAATGGGTGTAAAAATAGTGAGGTATCGTTTTCCGTATTTTTTAGGGCGAGAAGACCGAATATGAAGTCCTTTTCGACCAACAACCGAAGAATTAAGGTTCTAACAAAGTTTCAGCTTTAAATTTACGATACATTTTGGTATAAAATCGTCTTTCTTCCGCACACAGGCTCCATTTGGGGCCTAGTTGTGCTCCGTAGCTCGGCAGCCCGATCGGAATGCACCCAGGGGTTTTATGGGAGATACATTGTGGAAAATTATGTATTTAGTCTTTGTAAACTTCGGATTGTTAGTAGGTACCCTTTCCATTGTTTTTTAGGGCGAGGAGACAAAACATAAAGTTTATTTTGACAAAAGAGTGGAAACTGAGGTTCTAACGAAGTCTCAGCTCCAAAATTCATTTTTTATTAGTCAAAAGCCTGGTAAATTGTCCATAAATCACCTTAATTATCATAATAAATTTGTATAATAACACCAGAAGTAGTGTTAACAGGTGAATCAAGACAATTAAATGGCACTATCAATGATCAAAGATAATTTACCAAAAATAGTAGCCTAATTTATCAAAAGTAGCAGCCTATTCGAGTTTTTGGACCCAATATTGGAGGCAACCATAAAAAAAATAGCTGTCTCAATTATTATTGAACATGAAAGTAACAATAAATGAAAGCCAAAATTTCTGTAGGTATGTCCCATAGAATGATAAACAAATAAACCCATGTGATAAGGACTTAGCAGCGTTTTTCAGAACAGCGTGCACTGCTCCGGGGGGGACTCCAAAATCCTAAAAATCATTCATCAAGATTTGTTAACAAACATACCTACCTACCCTTCTTGACCTTTTCCGAAACATGGTGTTCTGAAAAGCACAACCTAAATTTGATACCACTTCCTCCGCCCAAAGCCCAATTTGAGCCCGCATATGCCACGTTCTGCGGCAAAATGCAAGAGTGGGCCACCAAACCGGAACACAAATCAACATATTTTTCTACAAAATACTTGTAATTGTTTTCCAACAGAGGAGTCTTCTTATGAGAAATGGGTGGATTTTAATCAACCGCAGCTCTTAGAAAGTCAGAATGTAAGCACTGTGTTCACAGTAGTTCTGACCAGTACACCTTTAATCGTCCATGCCTGTTCTCCACCCAATAATAAAAGCGAAAGCAGAAGAATGCATTTTTAATAGGACATCCTGTGAGCCACTCAGCTTTGTTATACATGTCAACATTGAACTTCCTCAAGGCAGCAACACCCTTCCCTTTATTTACTGACTGAGTAATACTCAGCAAAGGCCTGTCTCTTCCTAAACTTTTAATCATCACTCTATCCTCGCAGAAACAAAACTAAACAACAACTAAAAACAGCGAGCTAGACTAAAATACAACGAAGTAATGACAGAAGCTACGTACTTATCTGTGTATGTTGACGTCGATCAATCCACAAGATCACAGAAAGGACACAACGCACTTAATTACCACAAATCCAAATCTGTCACGAGAACTCGAATGGGAACATACAAAATTCGAAACGCAAGCAGAAAATTGAAAACTCACCATGGGAACAGAATGGTGAAAGTGATTCACAATTGTTACGGGACGACAGGTCGAAGGACAAGCATCTCGTATCGAGATGACAAGATGAATTGAAAGAATCCAATTGATTGTGAACACAAACGATTTTTGGATGGAAGTGTGGAGACCAAAAGAGGCGTGGCTAACCAAATTTTTACTCGACTGAGCTTGCGCGGATGGGCCACTTTTCTCGGTTACCATGGCGACACCAGGTCCCAGGACCTGCCATTTTCAGGAGCCTAGGTTTCGATTTCGACTCCCAATCAGCAGAGTAAACGTCGTGTAATAAATTGAGCATACCTTGGAGATCATACCGAGTTCCTGACAAAGGTTTTCTTATCACGAAAACGGTTGGTCAGCAATATTGAGGTGTGTAGCCATTTGAAAAAAAACTAAGCATTTAGCGATTTCCTAGCAAATGCACCTAAGGTCGACTTATTCACTCGTTGAATTCTAACCATCGCGTAAAGTTGTGGGACTACGGAGAAAGGTAATAAATTGGCACCCGTTTACCCGTCCTTTGACGGACATATCTCGTATATCGCTGCAAATTACAACACAGCGGTTAATTATTTTCTGAAGCCTTTTGCGTAGATCACTGTTTTCTGTGGTCAATACCTACCCTCGTGCTCCCCTCAGTAAAACCCTAAATCAAGTACTGGAGCCGGCCGTGCAATTACAATTTCATAAATATGCGGTGTGGATTCAAGGATTCTGTCATTAATCGAACCTAACTTTTGTTCACGTTACAAAAGTACCTATCAACAAATTCCAAAATAAACATCATCCTTCAAATGGCAATAGCAATGATTATCCTGGACTGGATGTATGTCTTCCATTCACACTCATGTTGACGTATATTTTTTTGCAGTCTTCAGGGCGTTACTGTTAACGAACTGCTGGACGTATAATGGTGGTCTCGAAAAATCCGTAAGTTCCGGATCTATTAAAAACGTACCCTTCCATCGAATGTTTTCGAGCTACGGTGTCTGGAAGTCAACCCCTACTTTCCAACCCTTAGAGAAGACGTAAGAAGTAACACCGAGCTTCGCGGATCACTAGACCCCAAATGGGACCTGCAAACCTAATTTCTAATTTTCGTTTATGGTAACTAAGGAAGTACGAAGTACGGCGGACGGTCAGAAATGTATTTTATTGCATTTTCGTATTCTACGTACCTTGAAACGGAAACCAACAAATTTAAGGGGGGAGGGGGGGGGACTTCGGATTCCAGAGGTTCATTATTTATTTATCCCAATTACAACGAACATAACATATGAATCTGGACAATAAATTCACAAATAAAATTTATGCATAAATGTATGACTAAAAACGCTGCAAATTATTACACAATGGTTTATTTTTTACATGTATAGATGCCCCTTCTGCGTAGATCACTGTTTTCTGTGGTCAGTACCCTCCAGCTCCATCCAGGAAAGCCCTAAATGGAGTACTGGAGCCGGTCCGGGAATTAAAGTTTCATACAAATGCGCGGGATTCAATAATTCAATAATTAATTACCTATTTGTACTTGTTCATGAAGCATAAGATAAATAATAAACCGTTGTGTAATAATTTACCTGTATAGATACCCCTTCTGCGTAGATAGTGTAATTTGCCGTTGTGTAATAATTTACCGTTGTGTAATAATTTACCGTTAGGTATGTAATAATTTACCGTTATGTAATAATTTACCCAATAATACTCCAACGTTTGTTCAAGCTGCAAAAGTACCTATCAACAAAATCCAGTGGATCCATCATTTTTCAAATGGAATAATATCACAGAACAACCAACTCGACTTCATACAGCCATCCGTGATTATAATCAGGTGCTCCTTACCGATGATATATCTGGGCCGGATTTATACCGCTTAATTCACGATCATGTTGACGAAGCTTCTCGGTGCAAACGAAAGGCTGGTCGTGGTCTCAAAAAATGTTGTAGTTCAAGGTCAATTTAAAAACGTTAAAAACCATACTCTTCTATTGAAACTTTTCGACCTACGGGGTCCCGAAAATGTCAAACCCTATTTTTCACCCCTTAGAGATGACTGAATGAAAACGCCGAGCTTCGCGGACCAACTAGACCCCAAACGGGACCTACAAACAAAATTTCATTAATTTTGTTTCATGGTAACTAAGAAAAGTGGCCCGTACGGCGTACGGCGGAGAGACAGAACTTTTTTTATTGCATTTCCGGATTCTACGTACCTTGAAACGTAAACCATCAAGTTTTGAGGGAGTTAACTTTTTTTTGGTTTATTATTTTCAATAATGAACCATTGGAATCGAGCATGAAAAAAAAAATTCTTACCCCCCCTCAAAATTTGATGGTTTACGTTTCAAGGTATGTAGAATCCAAAACTGCAATAAAAATATTTCTGTCTGTCCGCCGTACGCCGTACGGGCCACTTTTCTTAGTTACCATGAAAAAAAATTGATGAAATTCGGGTTATAGGTTCCGTTCGGCGTCTAGTTGGTCCTCGAAGCTCGACGTTACTGTGAGTCATCTCTGAGGTGTTCAAAATAGGGGTTGAAATTTTCAAAACGCCTATACCATTTTTTTACGTAAATATTTTTACGGTTTTAAATAGTTCTTGAACTTGCGAGTTTTTTAAGACCATCCGGAGCATCGTACGTCCAGCCGTTCGTTCACAGTAAGGCCCCGAAGTTTGCACCGACAGGCATTTTCGACTCCAGTGTGAATGAAATTGTATACAATTCAAACCAAATCTCGTAACCAGAGACGCGCCCACAATAGGAATTTGTGAATACGGCCAATCATTGGTAGGGATCACCTGATTATATTGGCGGAGTATGAAGTCGAGTTGGTTGTTCTGTGATATTATTTAATTTGAAAAATGATGGCTCTTTTGGAGTTTGTTGGTAGGTAGTGAAACTTGAACAAACGTTGAAGTATTATTGATGGGTAAATTATTACTACGGTAAATCATTACTCAACGGTAAATTATTACACAACGGTTCATTATACCATCTACGTAGAAGGGGCTGGAGTTTGTTGGTCGGTACTTTTGCAACTTTTTTCACTCCTCATCAACAATTCCTTTTCAGAACTTCATTATGTGTGTTTCTTTTTGTTAGGTACTGTTTGTCATCGGCAGAATTATTTTAGCAACATTTAACTCGTGATTTAGGTAGGTACCTAGTAACGTGTACGGGGTTAGGTACTAACCTACGGAGGGTCTGCGATCTACATAATTATGCATAGAATAGTACATATTATATTAATATTATATAGACGGGTTATCTATACATAGAGCTGTGATCTGTAACAGAAGGGTATTCTATACAAAATAATAAACCGTTGTGCAGGGATTTGCAGCGTTTTCATGCTCGATTCCAAAGGTTCATTACTGAAAATAACAAACCAAAAAGCAAATCTGAAAAAATAAATTAACAGTTTTCACTAATGAAACAAGAAAAATAAAAAATTACTAGGTAGTTACTATTTGCGAAGAAAATAATAAACTAAAACTGCAAGTAAGATTGATGATGTGTGGGATCTCGAAATTCAACGGTCGATGAGATGAAAATCTCGTTTGATTAATGGCATAGGGTGAATTGAGGAAAGGTGGTGGTTTTGGGGGTGATGATAGGGGAAAGGGGAAAAAAAGATGGTTACAGTATTTAGGATGTTCAAGAAAGGATTAGCTGTGGAATGAAATAAATCTTACGTCGCCAGAAAAAAAGTTGAGCCGTTGAGGCCGGGGGGGGGGGGGGTCGTATCCGCCACTGCAAACGAACTTGATACGATTTCTCACCGTACCCTCAACTAAAACATTATGGTCTCGAACAGTGGTTGGTGGACGATTTGGCTCCTCAGGGAAGCGATGAATTCGTGGGGGGCAATAGGGGGGCGATGAGTAGTCAAAAGCAAAAAAAGAAAATAATAATTAAAAAATCAGCGAATATCAAAATTGAAAACTTATACCTGACTTAGACTTGGCCAAGTTAGGGATTTCGGATTTTAAATCCATTTTCTTTTGAAGCTGTGGATAAACATGATCCCTCTCTACAGACGGAGTTTCTAGACGTCAAGTATGACTGTGAGGCAAAAATCGTTTTCAGACAGACAGTACGGTTACGAGTTAGCCTGGGTGAAGCTTATGGCCACAACTGTGGAAAAAAACTGAACCGCTTCTCATCTCGTTCCCGTCAACATATTTAGTAGAAAGAGGATATATTATAGTTCCGTCGTCCAGCTCCTCACAAAACCAAGAAATAGGTTGGACATTTGCTTCAAAGGGGACCTGCGCTTGAATCTGACGAACACAAAGCCTGACATTCAAGCTTTAACAGAAATCCACGAAGCACAAGGCAGCCATTGAAAAGATAAAAACGTTAATTATTTATTATCTACAACACCCTTCTGTATAATATAATGTACTATACTATGCATATTATGTAGATAGCAGAACCTCCGTACCTTAGTACCTAACCCCGTACTCATTACTAGGTACCTACCTAAATCACGTGTAAAATGTTGCTAAAATAATTCTGTCGATGACAAACAGTAGCTAAAATGGCAGAAAGAAAAACAAGTAATGAAGTTCTGTAGGGAAATTGTTGATATGGAGTGAAAAAATATTCAGTTCTGGTAGGGTTTCGATTTCGGGAACTGTAGCATGTCAGTTCGATAGTTAAACCACTGGGCTATACCGTCCAGCTAGCAGGAGGCCAGTGATGTGCGCTCTCAACCCAGCATGATGCCTGCATACACCCTGCTCTTTACAGCAAATTGTATAGCAAATTTTATGGCAACATCGTATAATGCTCCGGATGTCTCAAAAATTCAGAAAAATCAAACTATTTGCGCGAAAACCCATATCTCAAAATACAATTTTCTGAGATAGGAATACTCTGGACATTTCAACCCCTATTTTTCACCCCTTAGAGTTGAATGACAGTAACGCCGAGCTTCGAGGACCAGCTAGAGCCCAAACAGGACCCATATCCCACATTTCGTAAGTTTTGGTTCATGGTTCGGACGGACGGAAATTATGTATTCGATATTCGTATTCTACGTCCCTTGAAACGTGAACCATCAAATTTTGAGAAGGGGTTAACATTTTTTGTCACGGTCGATTCCAAGGGTTTATTATTGAAAATAATAAACCAAAATGAACAATGGAGTTCTCCAACTTTCATTGTTTTCTTCAAATTTTAATTGTCAACTTTTTAAATTCTTCCACAATCCAATTAATAAAATAAAATAAATTAATAGAAAATGCACTCCTTTTTGAAATGTACGTCAATGATCTTAGTTAATTATTTCCCTTCAAATATCAATTTTCTGAAGAAGAAGAAAAATAAGAAAACAGTTATATAAAAAGGGGCGAAAAGGGCACATTTTTGGATGCTTTTTTTTTCAAGTAAAAAGAAGGTGCTTTTTTCTTTGTCTAAGAGGGACTGGACAAAACTGCTTCATTATTTACATTACTTCAAATTAAAATTAAGCATTTATATTTTCAGTAATATCAATGCTCACTAGCGCCAACTTGTGGTTTTTTCGAGCAAAAAGAAAAAGGGGGGCTATAGGTGTCAGTCAACCTCTAGAGGGGGGCGATAGGCCAAAAAAGGTTGGGAACCACTGATCTAGAGTAATCCGTAGATTACATGGCTCGGCCTTGGTACTATGGGTCCAATATGTGTGCCAATTTGCACCACTGGGTTGTGAGTTATGGCAGTTTTACCGTTCGTGCATGCGCAATCTCAAACTGCTGACCCGAATGTGACGAAATTCTGATAGGAACAATTGGGTCCCATAGGAAGGTTTTCACGTTCGCGCATGCGCAGTCGCTACTACTGATACAAATGCGACGAAATTTGTATGGGACCAACTAGGACTTAACCCCTAACTTTCACCATAATTTGAGCCGGTTTGGACCATTGGGTCGTAAGTTATGGCGGTTCGCAGAAATGCGTACACACACACACTCTCAACTACCTGAAGGATCTGAAATTTCCGTTTTCCGGTTGATTTGTGTTCAGCGTTTTCTATAATGGAAAAATCCGCTTTTCTCCCTCAAAATAATGAAAAATTGTCTAAAACCTGGCGAAAACATAAGGCCTAAAACCTGGAGAACCTGAACATTTTTCTCCGTCACAAAATCAGGTTTTACACTTGACTTTCACTGCAAATGAGCATGGACAGGGGACAGCACAACTACTCTAGGCCGGTTACTTGTTGCAGGCCGCTAGAGTAAAATTCATAATACAGTAGAAGTAGCTTATAGTAATAAGGGACCGACTGGAAACAATCACTGTACGCGACCAATCTCTATGACCGACTTCTACTGTGTAGTATTATATAGTTTGTGGTGATTGACCTACTTTTGATTAATTATTTTCTTGAGGAAATCTATTAAGACCTGTAGGTAGTTAGTCGGATCATCATTCAAGTTCAGCCATTTTTACCTATTTTGCCGACTTTAGACACACAGAAACTCAAAAAGTGATCACTATAACCGTCCTTTCGATCACTATTAACAGGCCAATTCCCTGTGTGTTTGCATACAGCCGATCGGGACCTGACTGTTTCTATCCTTATATCCCACTTATTCCTTTCCGCCTTTCTACTAAACGCCTTCTACTGTATTATTTAGGGAAAGAGCGCTCAGACAGTCACTCCGAGAAGAAGGCGGAGAGAAGCGCAAGTGCAAAAGTTTGGCCCATCCGCCGCTCGCGTCACGTTTGTTTACTTGATTTCCGTTCATTTACTTACTTTTGTACGGTACCAGCGCGAGCGTTCGTTTACGTTTTTAGTTTTACTGTTTTCAGCTCATTTGACTCGTCACGTTTAAAAGTTGTTTTTATTTTTATTTGTCGGATTGTCGTCAGTTATGTTTGTGTTTGTGCCTGATTCATTTTTGCTGTTCACTCGACCATTTCATTAGAGAAAAAGAAGGAGAAAATATCGCCTTGAATAGAACGAAGCTTACCCAAAACGGAAGTTCTTAGCCTAACAAAAAAGAATCATTGAGCAGTTGGGATTGGGGTTGGCTTGCATAGGAAATCAAACCGTTCAGGAAAATTAGTGGGCTAATTTAATATATTTTAATTACTATTAATATATGATCCAGATGTGGGCTAGTAATCATGAGAAAAGTGAACTTCAGAACTGAAGTCAACATCAGTCGAGCAGGTAGTTAGTTGCCTACGTGGTAGGTAGGTGCTCAAATCCCCCTCCACTCGTTTCTTCCTTTCTCAGTGAGAATGAGACTGAGAATTCTCATTCTCGCTCTGATTTTCGGCCTGCCAAGTGACGTGTTTTCTTCTCCCGTCCGGCCCCGTACAGGTATGCACCTGGTTACTACGCTACCTTACATCCCTGTTTACCATTCATACTTCTTAACCATACTTAACCATACATAGTTAATACAGGGAGAACCCGGGAGTCGGGGATTGTTTCCAAGGTAGGACATACGACCGTTGACAGCATACCTACACAAGGTCCACATTATTAGAATCATGAATCGAGTAATGTTTTCGCAACAAAGAGTTGGTAGTTAACTAAGCTGGTGGGTACGTGCTCACATGGGTTTATCATTCTACTGGACATACCTACAGAAATGATGACTGTTCATTTTTATTTGTTTCATGTGAAATCATTTAAATAGCTATTTCTGGTGGTTTCCACCAATTTCCGCCCCCAAAACACGAATTAGGTACGCTCCTTTTTTTTCCCAAATTATCTCTGATCGTTGGTAGTGCCATTTAATTGCCTTGATCCACGTGTTGGCACTTTTTCTAGTGCTACTATACAAACTGATGGTGATTTCAGACGATTTCCCAGGTTTTTGACTCATAAAAAATCAATTTCGGGAGCTGAACATTTGGTAGAACCTCAATTTTCCACTCTTTGGTCAAAATCGACTTCATGTTCGGTCTTTTCGTCCCAAAAACATGGAAAACGATACCTCAAAAGCTCATGTTACTAACATGTGGCTAAAACGCAAAAAGTACCTATTTTTACATACATTTTCACTCATTACACCCCTGGGTATATTCCGATCAGGCTGAAAAGTTTCGGGGCACAACTAGGGCCCAAATGGAGCATGTGTGCGAAAGAACGAATTTTTTAGACCCAAAATGAAGCCGGTACACGTGATACGGCGTACGGCGACGGCGGACGGACATTGCATTTTTGGAATCTAAGCACCTTGAAACGGAAAAGAAAAAATGTTGAGGGGGTGTTATAAAAAAATTTTTGCTGGGCGAATACATAGGTGTATTATTCACACAATAATAAACCAAAAGTACATATTTTTGTACTCATTTTCACTCATAACACCCCTGGGTATATTCCGATCGGGCTGCAAAGTTTCGGGACACAACAAGGGTCCAAATGGAGCATGTGTGCGAAAGAACGAATTTTTTAGACCGAAAATAAAGGCGGTACACGTGGTATGGCATACGGCGGACGGCCGACGGACATTGCATTTTTGGAATCTACGCACCTTGAAACGGAAAAGAAAAAATTTTGAGGGGGTGTTATAAAAATTTTTTTGCTGAGCGAATACATAGGTGTATTATTCACAGAATAATAAACCAAAATGTTCTCCGCTTTCACGGAAAAACGTTGAATTATGGGCATGTTTTTGGACGCATGAACTGACAGTACCGTATTGTATTATGGCAGTACAGTATTATCCACATTCAATGTTTTTCCGTAAAAATGGAGTGGTTCACATTTTTTGTGGCGTTAAACGGAGAAATTTTGGGACTGAAGAAAGGCTCCCTCAACTGATTTGGGAGGATCCCTCTCGTCGTTCATACTCACCAGTCCTACAGAAGCACTTCGAATTTCGTCCTCGAAGGTCAAAACAGTGGTGAAGGGGTGAAAAGGGGTGTGAGGAGGTGTGGTCGTGGGTGGCTTCTGGTCTCACTCATTTTCTCGAATGAAATGATGAATTCAAACAGGAATGAAATCAGGAATTACAGCGTTACATTTTTTTGTGTCGGAAATGTCGGATATTGTTTGGACCTAGCAACTTATTGTTTTGGTAACCTACCTTTTCGCTAATTTTGTTTATCGGTACTTATCGCGTTACACTTTTTGGTGTCAGAAATTTCGGATCATCCCCAGCCCAAAAACATATCCATGTTGACACTGTGAATAAGTCAGGTGTTGATCAGATCAACTGACAAGTGAATGAAGCGTCTGCGACACACATAACTTCTCATGTACCTACCTACTAGTTTTCTAAGTTGTGTTCCTTCTGGCAAGATCGATAAAACTATTTTCACTCAGGAAACGGATGGTTTGGTTTCAAAATGAACGACGCATGAAAAATAATGTGCTGAATATTGCCTAGGTACATGCAACTTGTTGGTACTTACGTATAGTAGGTACTTAGTTGCCTTGATACTAAATTAATGGAGATCGCCAGGGGGGCGTGGAAATTGGTTAATCAACAAATTGACCCAGTTGTTTGAAACTAACCATTGTAAAGTACTAAGGATTGGCTTGTTAGCATTTTTTGACCGTCCTAATTTGTAGTCAGCGTTGTTGTTTCCCACGACAAACAAGTAGTTCGGCCCTGAATTAGAGCTATTCTATGGTTTCTTTCTCCCTTAGCCATGACAAAGAACTCAACCGAACCAAGTCTCGCAGTAGGACGATTCGTCGTAACTTGAAAAATCCGTTAATAGGCAGTCCACAAAGCCTAGTTTAGAGTCATATCAAAATGAAAAAAATATTAATTCATTATCAAAAACAATGTAGGTACTAACTAACTCGAACAGTACCCGGGTTGCGCCTACATTAATCACCCACCGGTGAGCATTTTTGGGGAATGGTCAGTTCCACAAAACCATGAACTAGCCATGAAAACCATGAAAAGTAGGCAAATAGGTAACATCAGTGGAGGAATAGCAAAATCTCAAATTTAGGTTTTATGGTTCACATTTCGAGAAAAATATTACCAAAAGGACGCAGTAGTAGCAATGGAGTGTAGTCGGTATGACTTCGTGTGTGTACACCTGCTAATCTTACAGATTATAAATATATATTTATGAACCTAATCATCCTATTTCTTCACAATAATATTGTATTTTCATAAGCCTCAACCTATTATCACCACCTCTCTATAGCCCCCAAATAAAGATAAGGGACAAACTGTGTTTGAAAAACGGACGGTGTCTTGCTAAAATTACCTTGATGAGTTTTATAGATAACGGAGGTTATTATTTAATTATTTGTACAGCTATTCTTCAAATACCAATATGTTTTTGCAACTCGTTTTTTTTTTTCATTACCTAATGAACCTTTGAAATCGAGCATGAAAAAAAAGAAGTTTAACCCCCCCCCCCCTCCTCAAAATTTGAAGGTTTCCGTTTCAAGGAATGTAGAATCCGAAAAAGTAATACAAAAACGCTGCAAATTATTACAAAAAGTTAATTATTTACCTTTATAGATGCCCCTTCTGCGTAGATCACTGTTTTCTATGGTCAATACCCTCGAGCTCCCTCCGGGAAAGCCCTAAATGGAGTACTGGCCCAGGAATTACAGTTTCATTCAAACGCGTGGGGTTCAATAATTAAATCATTAATTATCTGTAGTTATTCATGAAGCAAAAGTAATAATTAAACAAGGGTACTGCGTAGATAATACAATAAATCGTTGTGTAATAATTTACTGTTATGTAATAATTTACCGTTGTGTAATAATTTACCCAATAATACTTCAACGTTGTTCAAGTTACAAAAGTTCCTATCAACAAAATCCAAAAGAGCCATCATTTTTCAAATTGAATAATATCACGGAACAACCAACTCCACTTCATACAGCCATCCGTGATTATAATCAAGTACTCCCTAGCGATGGGCTTAATGTACACAATTTAATTCACCCTCCTGTTGACGAAGCCTCTCGATGCAAATTTCGGGGCGTTACAGTGAACTAACGGCTGGACGTACAATGTTCCGGGTGGTCTCAAAGAACTCCGAAGTTCGAGAACTATTTAAAGTTTTTTTTAAAAATTCGAGATAACGGCGTCCTAGAGATTTTAACCCCTATTTTTCACCCCTAAGGAATGACTGACATTAACGCCGAGCTTCGAGGACCAACTAGACCCCAAGTGGGATCTATAAACCGAATTTCGTCAATTTTGTTTCATGGTAACTAAGAAAAGTGCGAAGTAAGGCGTGCGGCGGACGGACAGAAATTTTTTTATTGCATTTTCGGATTCTACATACCTTGAAACGGAAACCATCAAATTTTGAGGGGGGGGGGGTTAATTTTTTGTTTTTTCATGCTCGATTCCGAAGGTTCATTATTGAAAATAATAAACCAAAATTTCTGTCCGTCCGCCATACGCCGTACTTCGCTCTTTCCTTAGTTACCATGAACAAAAACGCTGCAAATCCCTGCACAACGGTTTATTATTTTGTATAGAATACCCTTCTGTTACAGATCACAGCTCTATGTATACATAACCCGTCTATATAATATGATATGTACTATTCTATTATATACATATTATGTAGATCGCAGACCCTCCGTAGGTTAGTACCTAACCCCGTACTCGTTACTAGGTACCTACCCAAATCACGAGTTAAATGTTGCTAAAATAATTCTGCCGATGACAAACAGTAGGTACCTAACAAAAAGAAACACACATAATGAAGTTCTGAAAAGAAATTGTTGATGAGGAGTGAAAAAAGTTGCAAAAGTACCTACCTACAAACTCCAGCCCCTTCTACGTAGATGGTATAATGAACCGTTGTGTAATAATTTACCGTTGAGTAATGATTTACCGTTTTCAAATTAAATAATATCACAGAACAACCAACTCGACTTCATACTCCGCCAATATAATCAGGTGATCCCTACCAATGATTGGCCGTATTCACAAATTCCTATTGTGGGCGCGTCTCTGGTTACGAGATTTGGTTTGAATTGTATACAATTTCATTCACACTGGAGTCGAAAATGCCTGTCGGTGCAAACTTCGGGGCCTTACTGTGAACGAACGGCTGGACGTACGATGCTCCGGATGGTCTTAAAAAACTCGCAAGTTCAAGAACTATTTAAAACCGTAAAAATATTTACGTAAAAAAATGGTATAGGCGTTTTGAAAATTTCAACCCCTATTTTGAACCCCTTAGAGATGACTCACAGTAACGTCAAGCTTCGAGGACCAACTAGACGCCGAACGGAACCTATAACCCGAATTTCATCAATTTTTTTTCATGGTAACTAAGAAAAGTGGCCCGTACGGCGTACGGCGTACGGCGGACAGACAGAAATATTTTTATTGCAGTTTTGGATTCTACATACCTTGAAACGTAAACCATCAAATTTTGAGGGGGGGTAAGACTTTTTTTTTTCATGCTCGATTCCAATGGTTCATTATTGAAAATAATAAACCAAAATGGATGAAATTTGGTTTGTAGGTCCCATTTGGGGTCTAGTTGGTCCGCTTATCTTGGCGTTAATGTCAGTCATCCCTAAGGGATGAAAAATAGGGGTTGAAATCTCCAGGACGCCGTTACCTCGAATTTTTTTACGTTTTTAAATAGTTCTTGAACTTGGGAGTTTTTTGAGACCGCCCGGAGCATCGTACGTCCGGCCGTTCGTTCACAGTAAGGCCCAGAAGTTTGCACCGACAGGCTTCGCCAACAGGAGGGTGAATCGAATTTTATACTTTCAGCCCAGATATCATTGCTAGGGATGCCGCAAAAATCTTGCACGCAATGTTGGGGGGCTGTTCATCGTTTACAATGGTTTTCAATGGATATTTCAATTGCAATTGAATTTCTCTATCAGTCAATCAATTAATTTATTCACAAATTTCCCTCGGAAATTGTTGAAGAATAATATACTTGATTTTTGTGTATTTCAATTGGAGTTGGATTTTAATTTGAATTGGAATTCACTTGGAATTCACGTGGAATTGGATTTCAATCAATCAATCAATTTGTTGGTATTCAGTTGGAATTCAATGGTTTCAATGGATTGCATGCAATTCAATGCAGTAAACTAGCGTAAGATCATTGGAAGACGCAATGAATTGCAATGAACCAATTTATTCACAAACTTCCCCGCGCATTTTTATGAAACTATAATTCCTGGGCCGGCTCAATTACCTGATTTGGGGCTTTCCTTGGGGGAGCTCGAGGGTAGGTATTGACCACAGAAAACAGTGATCTACGCAGAAGGGGCATCTATGCAGGTAAATAATAAACCGTTGTGTAATAATTTGCAGAGTTTTTTAGACTGGCCTCAAAATTATAGTCAGCTGAACACGAACAGGGTATCACCAATTCAGCCACTAATTTAGAAGTCTCAGATTCGAAAAGTCTGCCAAATGCAGCACTTACAGGTTTCTCATATCGGCTCCAGTCAAACTTTAAAACTCGCGCCCACCATGATCCGATGTTGGAAAACCTGCAGTCATGCCGGATTCTTCTGTGGAAATATTTTGAGTGAATACATAGGTACCTACCTACCTATCAAGTTCTTGAAAATCCAGAAAAAAACCCCATGGAACCCCCCCCCCCCCCCCACAAACAGCGTTTTTTAAAGCTGTAAGGGTGAAAAACCTTCAGTCACGGCCAGATATAGTACTTTTTGAGTACCAAATTCGTCGAAAAACCCGTTAGTTTTCCATTTTTTGCAGTTTCATTACTTTTCCGATGAAAATGATAGGTACTCAAAATGTTGTACATGATCTCCCAGACAAGAATCCGGCGTGGTCGCAGCTTTTCCACCCTCACGGGTCTGGATGACAGCAGATTGTGAAGTTTGACTGGAAAATCACGAACCTCAATTATGAGATATAGGTACCTAATTACCTACCTATCCATAAAATTACTGCATTGACATTCATGGGTACATTGGTCACAGAAAATTCCTCCCAAATGAGTTGGAAAAACGTCAGGAGTTTGGAGGGGGGGGGGGATAAGGAGTTCACATTTGAGCTTGAGCAGGAGCCACTTCTGACTACCAATCCAATCAAGCTGGTACGGACGAACCCATATCACCCCCTGCAAATTTTTGTGAACGAGTAGAAAAAAGCGGAGTTTGCGGGTGACAAGGATAATTTATGTTTCCGCGTGTAATACATTCGGATTTCTCCGCAATATCAAAATTTTGGACCATTAAAGGAAAAAGAAAAAATTTAAAAATGTACATAGGATGTTTGTACGATTACTAAGAACCTGCATGAATTTAACCAAAATTGCATGAATGTATAGTTCTTTATAGAATGAATGTAGGTATTTTCAAATGTTGGTCTTCTTCTCTTACAGGATTGTGGGGATTGGGTTTGGCTTCACCCCGAATAGAAGATGCGACACTATCTTGTTGAAAGAACCTTTGACAGTCTGAGATATAGATAATGGAGGTGGATGATATTCTGGAAGAAGTCGGGCAGTCCGGACCATATCAAGTGCTCTTTTTTTTCCTGCTTTTCTTAGTCGACATCCAAACATCGTTTTTCCCCATATCCTTCGTATTCACGGCTGCCGAGCTCCAATATCGGTAAGTTATATCCGATAAAGAATCCTGATAATCCAAAACTTCTCTCACAAGCCGAATCTGTTCGTCCAAGACAACGATGACCATGTGATAGGTATAAAACTTCATTTTGAATTCAATAAACACGTGTTAGGTACCTATACTACTGTACCAGAGGACCCAGTTTTTATGTAACGTGGTTGTTAGGTATATCCTGGCATGTAAAAATTTGTTAACAATTATTCCACTCACATAAAAAAAACCTGTGCTCTAAACCTATGTAAGTTTCTAGAAAAAAATGTCTAATCACAACAGTTGATTTCCTGCAGGTTTGATATGAAAGAATACCTTTAGTTTTTCACATATGATTTAATTAAGATGATTTAATGATTTAATTAATTACTAAAGGTATTCTTTCATATCAAACCTGCAGTATGAGTGTTTTTCACAAAAAATCTGGGGAAACCCTAAAAGTGTTGAGTTGATTTCCTGCCTATATTTATTAGACGTTCATTGCAGTTCCTTTTTCAACTTCTGCTTTTTCAACTGCTACAGTCTCAATTTGTTATTTTCACAGCAATTACTTTAGGTACTTCGATCAATTTATTTGTTGTTATATTTTTAATATTATTAACAATAAAATGTTAGTAAGTAATATTGTTAACAGTAAAATGTTAGTAAGTTCAATTTGTAATTGTTAATGCATTTTGCCCAACTCTGAAACGAGGCATCTATCATAAATTATTTACAGCTGTCTTATTCCGGAGTGTGAAAATCATCACAATGCGACTTACAATGATCCAGAATCGCTCAAATACATTCCATCACTCAACGGGGATCCGTCCAAATGTTTTCGCTACAGACCTGCAGGCAACACTTCGTGTTTATCTGGTGGTTTCATGAACTCGACAGTGGAGTGCTCACAATTAGTATTCGATTCTCCCCGGACTTCAATAGCTTCTGATGTGAGTACACAGTCTTTTACTATGTGCATTGTATATTATCTGAAGTGCAGCTGACTCGATATAGTTACTTGTAAATCTACTAACTAATTAGTGATACAGGCAAATCATTTTATTTAGAAACATGGTTCAAGACATCGAGGGGTACTTTCGAAAAGTACCCCTTTCGGGGGAAGGGGGGGGGGGGGCTTTCGAAAAGTACCTACCCAATTCCATTTTTTTGCGAAAATGAGTTATTGGTACGATGTGACCCAAATGACGTCCTCTTTCATTTAAAAAATCGACCAGGGAGTTACTCCAGCGCTCCTAGGGGTTTTTGAGGTACTTAGGTTTCTAGTTGATTTACCCAAGTCCATGCTTGTTCAGTTGCAAGCGAAAGTGCCCAGGATCCCCACAAAAGTTGTCTCAAAGGTAGTCGATTTACCCAAGTTCACACCCATGTTCAGCCCATTTACTCATGTTCTGCGCAAGCAAAAGTACCCGAAGTCCAGTTATGGCAGTAGGGCTATACCCAAGTCCAGAAGTGGTCGTAATTTTCGGTACATTGGTGGAAAGTCGAATTAATACAATGAGGAGTAACCGTGACTTCTGTTTATACTGGTTCATTATTTTCAATAATGAACCATTGGAATCGAGCATAAAAAAAAAAGTCCAACCCCCCTCAAAATTTGATGGTTTACGTTTCAAGGTATGTAGGAATCCGAAAATGCAATAAAAATATTTCTGTCTGTCCGCCGTACGCCGTACTGGCCACTTTTTTTAGTTACCATGAAACAGAATATTGATGAAATTCGGGTTATAGCTTCCGTTCGGGGTCTAGTTGGTCCTCGAAGCTCGACGTTACTGTCATCTCTAAGGGGTTCAAAATAGGGGTTGAAATTTTCAGAACGCCGTATCTCGAAAACTTTCGATAGAAGGGTATGGTTTTTTTACGATATTAAATTTGTCTTGAGCTAAACAGTTTTTTGAGGCCACCCGGAGCATTGTACGTCCAGCCGTTCGTGTGCACCAAAAAGCTTCGTCAACACGATCGTGAATCAAACGGTATTAATCCGTCCCGGATATCATCGCTAGGGAGCACCTGATTATAATCAAGGATGGCTGTATGAAGTGGAGTTGGTTGTTCTGCGATATTATTTCATTTGATAAGTGATGGACTATTGGATTTTGTTGGTAGGTACTTGTGAAACTGGAACAAACGTTGAAGTATTATTGATGGGTAAATTATTACACAATGGTAAATTATTACACAACGGCAAATTATTACACAACGGTAAATTATTGCATAACGGTAAATTATTACACATTCAAATTATTACACAACGGTTCATCTACCAAGAAGGGGCTGGATTTTGTTGATCGGTACTTTTGCAACTTGAACAACCGTTGAAGTATTATTGATGGGCAAGTTATTACACAACGGTTCATTATAGGTATTGACCACAGAAAACAGTGATCTACGCAGAAGGGGCATGTGTTTCACTCCACATCAACAATTTTCCTTTAGAACTTTATTATTTGCGTTTCTTTTTGCCGTTTTAGTTACTGTTTGTCACCGGCTGTATTATTTTAGCAACATTTAACTCGTGATTTAGGTAGGTACCTAGTAAAGAGTACGGGGTTAGGTACTAACCTACGGAGGGTCTGCGATTCACATAATATGTATAGAGTAGTACATATTATATTATATAGACGGGTTATCAATACAGAGAGCTGTGATCTGTAACAGAAGGGTATCCTGTACAAAATAATAAACCGTTGTGCAGGGATTTGCAGCGTTTTTTGAATGGAATTAGATTCCATTCTAAGAATTTTGAGTCCAACCGCAATCTCCTACGACGAATAGTTTTTTCTATGAACATTCAAAGTTTCGTCAACAAGTGACGTCGCACGGGGCAAGAGGGTCTCGCCCATGCGGGAGGGGTGACGTCACTTGTTGACGACACTTTGAAAGCTCATAAAAAAAAGAACTATTCGTCGCAGGAGAGTGTGGTTGGTTTCAAAATTCTTAGAATGGAACCTACGTTCATTTAAAAACGCTGCGAAGTCATACCTACAGAAATTTTGGCTGCTCATTTATATTGTTTCTTTCATGTGCAGTAATTGAAATAGTTATTTTTGATGGTTTCCACCAATTGTAGCCCCCGAAAACCCGAATTAGACTCCTTTTTTTTACAGATTTTCTTTGATCATTGACAGTGCCATTTAATTGTCTTGATTCGCCTGCTAATACTACTTCTAGTGTTATTATAAAAATTTATGGTGATTTCAGATTATTTTCCAGGTTTTTTACTCATAAAAATGAATTTTGGAGCTGAACCTTCATTACAACCTCAATTCTCCACTCTTTGGTCAAAATCACCTTCATATCGGTCTTCTCGCCCTAAAAAACATGGAAAACGATACCTCACAAGCTCATGTTCACTAAAACCTCAAAAACCCATATTTTTACACCCATTTTCCCCCCATAACACCCCTGGGTGTATTCCGATCGGGCTGCCGACCTTCGGAGCACAGCTAAGACCAAAATGTGTTCCCAAATGCGGACCCAAACTGTGTGCAGAATAACGCGATTTTACACCAAAATTTAACGTAAATTTAAGGCTGAAACTTCGTTAGAACCTCAATTTTCCACTCTTTGGCCACAAACGACTTCAAACTGGGTCTCCTCGTCCTAAGAAACATGGGAAAAGATAGCTCGCAAGCTCATGTTACAAAAATACCAAAAAACCCTATTTTTACACCCATTTTTCACCCATAACACCCTTGGGTGAATTCCGATCGGGCTGCGAAGTTTGGGACACAACTAGGGCCCAAATGGAGCCCGTGTGCGAAAGAGCGAATTTATCTACTTTCGACCGAAAATAAAGTAGATATGCATGATGCGGCGTACGGCGGACGGACATTGCATTTTTGGAATCTGCGCACCTTGAAACGTAAAAGAAAACATTTTGAGGGGGGTTATATAACAATTTTTTTCTGAGCGAATACATAGATGTATTATTCACAGAACAATAAACCAAAACGGGAAAGTAATATAAAGAAGTCATGGGTACTCCTCATTAATGGTCTTCAATCGGTTTGTACACAACTGACGGACATAGGAAAAAAAAACCACAGTCATGCAGCATGGCTATAAGAGCGAATTTTCGAAGTTTTCGGCATCTTCCTCCTCCGCCTAAAATTTTCTGAAAATTAATTTTCGGCCAATGTTTTCCCAACTTGATACCATACAAAATTAAAACAGGAGTAGTTTTACGCAAAGTAAAATTTGGGGTGGAAGGAGGGGGAGGGGGAAATCAAAAATGTTTTGAATACCAGAAGAGTAGGTATTGGGTACGTAACAAATATTTTGTTCCATTTTTTGCCGAGTAACACCTCGGTTTGTAGATTTTCCAACGCTGAACACGATGGTGAAGTCAGAATTGCGATATCCCATACCGTTATCAGATTAGAGCAGACGAACCAGGAAGAACATCTCAAGAAATAACCACGTTCCTTCATCTTCAAAGTGCTCCAGTTTGAGAATGGAATGAGATATCGCAATTCTGATTTCACCATCGTGTTCAGCGTACAAAAACCTTTAAAATGAGGTGTCACTTGTCAGACTTTTTCATTTTGGGAATTTATGGGTAATTTTCCCCCCCTAAAACTCCCCAAAACTCCCCCTTAGGGTGACCCGATTCTGCCATCTTCGAACTTAGCCTGTCGATTGCCAAGACAGATTGTTCGTGCAAATTTGAACTTTTTATCTCAATTCTTTCGAGAGTTATCGTCTGGAATGACACATACATATATAAATATATATATAAATATATAAATATATAAATATATAAATATATAAATATATAAATATATAAATATATCTATAAATATATATATATATATACATATAATTTTTGGTGTCTTTCGGCAGGGAATTCAGGATGGTCTGAAACGGATTTTGGTATAAAAATCTTTCGGAAATTCGAGTTTTAAAAATTTTGGACCGAGAACAATAGCTTCCTTTTCTTCGAAAATTCGCTAATAAAGAAAAAACAATGCCAACTAAGTGTGATTTATTGGATAACTTCGAATTAACAATCGCGAATTAGGTACTCGAAAATCACAGAAATGGACTTGGGTACATTTGGAAAGCACCCCTCGACATAAATTGAGTTGATCACTGATGGGAAAAATTAATGGTTTTTTTTTAAATGTCCATTATTTAGCTGAAGCAGTGGCGGATTGGCAGGAGAATGAACCCTTATAGTTATTTTACTACATGGTTGCTAATAAGCATTCCATAAGCTTGATCTTGAGCATTCCATGAGCTTGGTCTTCCTGGGTTTTTCGACAGTATCAATAAATGATCTGTGAACAGTGATGTCATCGCATCCTTCATCTTCAAAAATAACTACACATAACTGCACATGTCTCGCGTAAAAGTGAAATAGGTAGGTCTTATCTCAGTCTCTGTTTCCAACTGACAGAAACTACGTGGGTAGGTACAGCCCATTAGGTTTCCGATTGAAAATAACATACCATGAGTTCTCTCTTCCTTTACTATTTTCCGAGTTTCTCGGTAAATAATCGTCATTAAAATAACAACTACCTACCTACTTGAATGGTGCCCAACTACTTTCTTCTATTTATATTTACATCCACAAGAACCATAGGTTGGTAGCCTTCCTAACACATCTGAATATCAGATACTAACTTGTGCCTATCATTGTCTTGTACCTACTAGATACACTAGAATTACCGCTAATTCCAGTGTCCCATTGCACGTCGGTAGGATGGAAATTTATTTTTACGTGTTGATCAATGTAATCATTTTTATTTTCTTGGATTATTTATTTATTTTCACTATTTTTTCAAGTTTGATTTACTCTGCGATGAGAACAGATGGAAATTGAGCTCCGTTGGTACAGCCAATAACGTAGGCCAGTTTGCGGGATATCTTACATTTGGAATAATATCTGACAAGTAAGTTATTGTAAATGAACTACAACTTTATACTGAGGTGAAGTTGAAGTATTCTCAAGTTGTTCATTTAAAGTCGATAAATGTTTCGTATGTACATCATGTATGTAGGTGGTACCTACCTAATATAATAGGGAATTTTTCTCAAACTTTTTTTTTTGGAACAGTATTCAGAACCACTGGAAAAATGGTGGAAAAATTACAGAAAAAGAACCACATACCGTAGGAAAGTGCGGTTGGTGTCAAAATTCTCAGGATGGAATCTCCTTTCATTAAAAAAATAAATAAATACGTGCGCAGTAATTTTATAGTCAGTAAATCCGTTATTGAACTGAACTTGGCCAAAAAAAGGAAGAATTCGTAACCCACGAAAATTTCCCATTAATTACATCTATACAGCGTATAGAAAAGCGTATAGATATAGCGTGTAGATTTAATTTATTATACATGGTTGCTGTTCTCTGTTTCAAACCAAACTAAATCAAATTTCTCCGCTGCATGTTTTTTGTTTGTCCATCTACTAAATTAATTTATTGTAACATGGTTGATTATAAACAAATCTAGAGAGGTACTGTTAACGAAATTAACAAGTTTTTATTGTCATTCTCACCTGCACCATCTTCGTACCGATGCAGACAGCTAATAGGTACCGGTACATACCTATAGTTTACCCTAAATCGATTACACGCGAACATTATGATGTTGGTGTGGAACACCGAATTTGGGTTAACAATGATGAAGTGTTTTATGGAGTAGTAACTAAGGGATTTTGGCAGCGTGAGATGTTACGATACCAACACGTGACGAACGATTTTCGTGAGATGAAAACGGAGTTAGATTTACCTAGATACCTACCTGCAGATTGCTTGTATGTGAAAACCATTGGAAATCTGCGTCACGAATTTTCTTGTGTTCCAAATTTGGCCCGACCTCCAGGAGAAACATAATTATATTCTGTCGTTATTCTGTCGTCTATCTGTTAATTTAGTTAGACTAACAAAAAATGAAGTTTGATTTCAGAAAAACCAGTATCGTTTTTCCGTACTCTAACACAATCTTCTTCTTCTTTGTTGGCGTAACAGCACTGGGTGGGCCCTAGCCTGCTCGACAAATCTTCGCCAATCTGTTGTTTCTGGGTAATATTTTCCTGATTCTGGTAACCTACCCGTGCCAAATCCGCCCCACCGCAGTCGAGGTCTCGCTCTGGATCTATTCCAATAATCTTTATCAGGATTCTCCTTTCAAATGTCCTTAGTAAATCCCCTCGTTGTTTAAGATAAACGTAGGCACATCAGTTCACAGCTAAACGCTTCGCTGTCGGCATTAGCTCACGCCATGTCTCTGATCTATACGTCAGAACTGTGCGGATGAGCTTCCTATACAGTTCGCATTTCACATGGCGGGAGGGGAGCTTGGATTGGAGATACTCGATCAGTCGCCAATAGCATCGGTTTGCCGGTTCTAGCCTGGGGTAGGCTCTCCATTCGGAGATAAGAGAGAGCCAAAGGTCGTCGACCATCTCAAAATGGTAGCCATTCATCTCTGTATGAGAATAGGTACTTCTTACTTCTGGTGGATAGATAATTGGTCTTTTCTTCATTATTTGTTGCCAGTCCCATTGTATCCGCACTTTCTATTAATGAGGAGAATGCCCTTCTAAGGTGCCAGCTATGCCGTTTATGTTATCCGTGTAAGCCATAGGTAATTGGGCTGATCCGTTCAAACACGATAGCACTTGTTATTTATATTGGGTACTCTTATCACGTGACCAAGAAACTAATCAGTTCAATTTATTCACATTTAAACACTTGTTGGTCACAAGTTGGAAAGAATTGTACCTACCTATCTTCTTACGAATATATTGGTACGCTAGAAGACTTGGTGAGAGGTATTGGTGGTCATTTGTAAAATTAAGCGAGTTGATAGGTACCTGGTTTACCCATGCCAGGCACATATAAGAGTTGAATTGAAAATGAGATTTGTTCATCCACGTGCAGGCTAATAATGTTTGTAGACGGTATGAAATTTCCCCAGGTATGGAAGGAAATTCTCGCTCATTGGGGCCCTCATGCTGTCCACTCTCTTCGGCGTCCTGAGGTCCTACGCGAACAGTTATGTTTGGTTCCTGTTTTACGAATTCGCCGACGCTTTCGTATCAACTGGAATCTTCGCTGCCACTTACTGTTTGGGTGAGTGACATAATGCTAAACCATAGCGATTTTCGTATCTTTTACGGTTAGATAAATATGATTCTAAATGTTCTACTAGTTGATTGGATGGTGTAGAAATAGAAGGTAGGTACCTACTTACATTCCTACTACTAAACTATGGGACTGCAGCGACTTGTTTTGTTGTAGCAATGGAAATTCTGGGCCCCGACAAACGACTGCTGGGAGGAGCTTTGCTGCAGTGTTTCTACGCTGTCGGCCAAACACTTCTAGGCTTTGTGGCGTGGCAAGTCTACAGCTGGCGAGTGTTTTTGCGAATCTTGTACTACCCAGGAATTCTATTTATGGCCTATTTCTGGTACGTTTATTATTTCATCCGAGTTTTATTATCTCACTCGTTAAAAAATTAATATTCAATATACAGGTTGTTTGGTAGGCTAAGTAGGTAATTGAATATTTGTGTAATTGAACCATTTTTCTTTTCTTCATAAGGTTGATGCCTGAATCCATACGATGGTTGTTTGTGAATAAAAGATTTGACGAAGCGATCAAAGTACTGGAAAAGATTGGACAAATCAACAAAAAACCGCTATCTGCAAGAACAAAGCACAATTTGTTCATTCTTAAAGCGAAAATCTTGGAAGGCAAAGATCATGAGGTAAATTGACGAACACGTAATAAACTGGCTTGCGAAGATAGGGCAATTCTACAGACGGATCTCAATGCATATATTACCATGGAATTTAAAGACCCTGGAAACACTAGGTTTTTTGGACATTTGAATCGAGAGTTGAGAAAAATTCGAAAACTCAGCTCACTCCTCCTACCTACTCAGCATAAATGTAGTTATTACATTTTCTCCTTAATTAAAAAGTTAAATTAAAAATATGCAAATAATATTAAAATACTAAACATAAATTAAAAATACACACTTCTCATTCATATCTTTGTTGAGAAAAATATAGGTACTATCTATCTGTGAAAAATATATGTACACTCTTATTCATATCTGTGTCCGGACTCGGAGGGATATGTCGCTGTTTATGAGGAACTGGTACAGCACTTTATACACATCCACTGAGCCAGACTGAAGGAGGTAAGGTAGGTTGAAGCGTTGTTCTATCACTGAAGCGAGGTCGTCAAACATACATTTTCTTCGGCTGCAGGGCATTCCAATGCGATATGCTGCAGGTCTTCCACCTCAGATTCAAATCTCTAACATCCTGCTGTTTCATAATTTGCTGAATTGAGGCCCGAATATGCCTGCAAATTATAAAATTGACCCTTGGTTCATATTTCCACCTTTCACTGTTGAACATTTTATATGGGATCCACTGTCCTACTATCATCTACTGATCAGCCCCACACACACATTTTGCAGGACTGCTACCTGCTACCTTCGATTCGTCCCACTCGGTGCGGTACCTGAGGTCTCTAGACTGTAGGTTGACCTTTTGGAAACCCATCAAAAGAGCAGCTGAGTAGACTAATGGCAAACATTGGCGACCGTTATCCTAAGAAGAGGAGGATGCTCATGACAGCAGCAAAACCAGTTGTGTTATATGGGGCAGAGGTGTGGGCTGAAGCCCTTCAAGTCAAGAAATACAGAAATACAGTACCATTTGCGATCAGTGCAGAGGAGGGGAGCCTTGCATATAGCAAGTGCTTACTGTAGGATCTTCCTTCCTGCTGTGGGTGTCAATACCACGGTCATCCTAGTTGACCTACCTGGTGATAAAGAGGAGGAGAAGTTACCTCTGCCGCTGCACTGAGGGGCTGACACCCCAAATTAGAAAAGAGAAGAGAGAGGAAACACTAAGGCAGTGGCAGATTGAGTGTTAATCTGATAGCAGGTAAGCGTGGACCCACCTGCTCATCCCGGAGGAGCCCCAGCCCATGGCTGGACAGGAGGTACAGAGAGGTGGATTTTTACATTACAGTGTTCCTGTCAGGCCATGGATATTTTTGGGCTTACCTTCACAAGAAGGAGGTAGAAGACATCGCTAAGTGCACCACCTGGTACTGCATTCCGCCAATGACAACGCTCATCATACGTTTTTCCACTGCCCCAGATGGATCAGAGAAAGAGAGGTGCTGGAAGAAGAGGCGGGTGAAATCACACCAGACAACGTGACTGAGATGATGATCTAGCCAGGAAACTTGGCATAGGATTGCATCATACATAGTCTGAATCCTCAATTCAAAAAAGCTGGACGACTCAAAGAAAAAGGGAGTTATGAAATGGGTTTCCACGACGTCATCACGAATGACTTAGTTCGGACCCGATCCTCAGCTGAAGAAAACTCGGAGGCCGCAAGAAGGCACTCGGTGGATGCATGACATCGCCTAGTCGTGTGGCAAAAGACAGGTCACAATGTCACAATTCACGTTCTCCCGTTAACATAAGTTCTCCATGAAATATGATTTTCAGTCCATACATTCGTGTTTACACAGCCATCATCGGAAAAATCACCCTACAATTTGGCTCAGCGGAATCTCCTACCTTTCTCTTGTTTCTAGGAGGCTAACAAAATGCTGGCGTCAACTATGAGCATGGGTAAAGAGGAAGAAAAGCATCCGATCCGAGCTTCTCTCAAATCCAAGACAATTCTCATTAGAGTAGTTGTATGCTCTTTTTGCTGGTAAGTGTAAAATTAAAGACAGTGGAATTAGGTAGGTAAGTGTGCGTTATCATCACTTTCTTTGGTTATGGTTCTTATCATTAATTATTAAATCATAATCAAGTAGGTAATCGTATTCAAAGGTGGATAGAGTCGATATAAGGCCACACAGATCTTCGGCAATGAATACTATCATCAAAAAATGTATTCTTCCCCCAAGAGAGATTATAGGGGAGTTATGCACAGTTGGCATAGCTTTGAGTCTAAATTCTGTATTACAGCTCTAATATCAGTTATTTCAATGGGCAGTTACCACCCTGTATGAGAAAATCCAATTTTTCTTTGTCTATGTATTGCTTTTGGTATTACACGGTTAAAACGAAGAAAAAAATAATAGGTTATTCTGGAGTGGAGCAGACTAGGACTAAAATCTCAGCCATTTGAATAAAAGACGGCATTCTGAAGGCTCTGGAGAAATCCTTTTCAACATCACACATGAAGAACTGAACTACAGTGTGCTGTCATAGCAGTCTCAAGCCCGAACAGTGTTGGCTCTCACATTTCTTTGGATTTAGCATGTCATTTAGCCAGTGCTGCCAACTTGGGAGACGTATTTACTTATGCAGGGTAGGTGGTGGGGAATTGTCCTCAGTTTTGTTTTGAATTATTTTGGACCAGTTTGATGATTTTATTCGGTTTTTGCCGTTTTTGGTATGGAATCTTCCTACCTATCATTTCATAACAACTCCAGCCTTGAAATGTGGTTATTTTGAGAGATATGACATCATTTCGACATCAAATTATGTAATTTCCTATTTTTTGGGGTAAATGTCTGCAGTGCTGATATTTACCCTAACATAAGAAAATATTAGAAAAACGAGAGTTTCCGATTCAGGAAAATGAAAAAATCTTTATAATAATTTTGAGCCATTATTGAACTTAATTGGAAAGTAAAAACTCAACAAAAATCTCGTTAAGGACCTTCTGTTAAATTTCAATCTTATGCCATTTCATGGAAGTCAAAAATAATATATTGTTATGACTGAAAAGTGGCGGTGGGTACGTTTACCCGTGCGCACAATTCCCCCCACCGTCCCATTTATCTGTTATTAATTTACTGACTAGTTTTTATTTAGCAACAAAACCTGAACGGATGATGAGCACAACTGGAGCTTTGAGCGGGCTTTGCTTTGCGTGTTTTTGGTTGGCCCCACTGTATGGGTTGTTCAATGAGATAAGATACCCTTGTGCATGTCACTTTCCCGCAAATTTCAATAAATTTTTTTATTGATTGATTTATTTTATTTTATTATCTGTTTTTGCCCTACGATTTTATTTTATTACTAGCTTTGTACCCGCGCTTCGCAACGGTAGAACAGACACCCCCTTTAGGACAGGTCCCACTCATAACAGATACCACCTCAGGATTGACAAAGAGTGGTTGTTTGCTACCGTAAAATTTGAAATTTGAAAATACACTATTTACATATATTTACAGCACTATTTACATATATTCAGCACTATTTACACTTGTGTAATATACACTATTTACATATATTTACACTTGTGTAATATACACTATTTACACAATACCTATGTATGTTATACCACGACTTTTTATGGTACTTCAGCCATTGCATTTCAACGGATTTACAAATTTGAACGCGGATTTCTCCTAAACCTTCCCAGATAAATTACGCGTCCAACAGTACCAGCCTCTACCTTCTACGTTCAGCCGTTCTCATTTATCGATGCCGAGACAAACAAACAGACTGACACTGTTTTATGATATGTTATACTATTTGAACCGACGCGTGTTGCTGCGATTTAAATAAATGGAGCCAACGGTCATGTATTTTAATATGCCTGTATCCCCCCCTCCTCAACTGATCAGAAACCTTCCCCAATGCCAACCCTAACTGCCTTTAACCCCTCCCGTATCCTATGAACCCTCCCTACCTGGTTAGAAACATTCCTCAATGTTCACACAACAAATTCCCAAAGTTGCACTCCAATTGGTCAAGTAGTTTTGAAATTTCTGTAGACCCCCCCCCCCCCCCCCTCTCATAACCTGTACCCCCCTCCCACTAACATCCTGATTGAAGTACCACTTGAATGTACTCGTCGAGCTGAATCCAGAATCTAATTACAATCGGATTTACGTCCAACCATTCAAAGTTATTATAAGCATAAACGTCCTCATAGAAGTGATTATAACACGTTTTTTAGTAGTATTTCATTCATAGCGTTTCAACGGATGGACAGATTCAAATGCAGATTTTTCATAAACCTTCCCAGATAAATTCTGCGTCAAATGGTACCAGCCGCAACTTTCTACGTTCAGCCGTTCTCAATTGATGCCGAGACAAACAAACAAACAAACAAACAGACACTGTTTTATTATATGTATAGATTGTTTCTTTCAAGCAGCAAAAGCACCTTTCAAGGGAAAAAAGCAGATGCCCATTATGCCCCATCTTTGTTCAAGGTCATTCTACCATACTGATTGAAAATAAATTAAATTAAAAAATGTTTTTAAAAAAAATATTAGTGTCTGGCTATTGGAGGAATCCACAGGTATATGCATAACTTCACTGTTTGGGCAGGAATACTCTTTTATCTATTTGTTCAGGCTTTTGAAATATACCTGTTGCCCTCTTCCCAGCCTCTCTCCCCATGGTTCGTCAAGCCTTATTCTACCCATTTTTTCAGGATGACAAATATCTTCGTATACGCTGGGCTATCTTTGAATTCCGTCTTTATGTCAGGGCACCAACACGTGAATTTCATATTGACTAGTTTAGTGGAAATACCGGCCAATATGCTGATCTATCCACTGCTGAACAGGTATGGGCGTCGTGGCTCTCAGTTGGGGTCTCTGTTCCTCAGCGGTATTTCTCTAATTTTCGTCCCATTCATTCCATCAGGTATATAATATAATTAATTAAACTTATTGAGAATGCTTACTGTTTCTATCATAATGTCAGGTGAATTAATTATATTTGAATTTGATTACAGACCTTGTAGTGCTGCAGTTGATACTTTACCTGTTTGGCAAAATAATGATAACGATTTCATTTTCCGTTCTCTATGTCTATTTTTCGGAATTGTTTCCGACGAATGCAAGGAACACTTTGTTGGCCACGTGTGCTCTCTTCTCGAGGATCGGGTCCATAAGCGCACCGCTGACTCCATTATTGGTAGGTACCTAATATTAGTCCACTAATTTCTTGTTGCGGGAGTCACTGCCCCACAGTGGGCAACCTAGAGAGGGAAACATATTTGCCGAGCTATTAATAGAAATTTAACCCCCTTAAGCATTTGTATGAAATTTTAATTCCCGGGCCGGCTTCAGTACTCCATTTAGGGCTTTCCTGGAGGGAGCTCGAGGGTATTGCCCACAGAAAACAGTGACCAACGCAGAATGGGCATCTATACAGGTAAATAATAAACCGTTGTATAATAATTTGCAGCGTTTTTAAAAATGTGTTTATAAAGTCAGGGTTCCATCTAATGTCGTTCTGTACATTCTTTAAAATGATGTACTAGGGGTGTAAGCAGGATTTTAGTTCGACTGGGCAATGGGGTTCCACATTTGAGAAGCTCGAGACAGAGAGCATCCATAGAATACTGATCCATCAATGACAGTTATGAGAATAGAAGGCTATTTTGTGTTTGTGGCCAGTGTTTTTTTTTGTTTTTTGTTTTTTTTTCGTCTGCTTGATGGGAGCACTTATCTTTTAATTTTTAACGAAACATCAGTACCTAATTTTATTTAAGTAGACTGTCAGTGAAAGAGCTAAACGAGGTAATGAAAAAAAAGACGCTGTTTGACAAAAAGAAGAGCTGTTGGGAAGGTTAAACCTACATAAGTTTTATTTCGTTAACATTTTCTTCCAACAACCAAATCCTATGTACCGCATGTTTTCCTTATTTTTACCTGTCCTTTTTATTGAAAACATTCCTGTGAAGCACAAACTTCCTACATAATAGGTACCTACATCCGACAGAAACCTGCCTACCTACTTACATCGCCTCTTGTTTTTGGTGAAAAAACGCCAATAGTTCATTAGGATAGGCCCTTTGGCAAGCCTGTGTGAAGAAAATAATTTTATGAGTGGATGAAACGATTCAAAGCTCGAATATTTACTGTGAATCACACTCGTGGACAGCAGTAACCCCAAAAATAAAATACAAATAAGTATGTAGATCTACGTAATATAAATATATAGGCTAGTTATTTGAAATCATTGAAAATGATAAAACAAAAAATTCACATATGAGAGGTTGAAAGTATTTGAAGCTTGGCAGGTATAAACGATTTGAAGCTCGAACATATAATGTGAATATGGGTCGATAGAATGTCACAGGAGATGGAGTAGAAAGAGTAAAGAATGAAAAGAGATAGCAAAATGCGAACACTCAGCAGCGGGCAGATTCACCCGAACGACTTTCAACAGAGCTAGGGTGAACTATAATGTAGGTACCTCTTCTTTTCAGAGGTCGTGGCTAGCCACATTGATACTGAATGGAAAGAACTGGTTCCGAAGTTTCCCCGCTATGTCCAGAAAGCAGCAGAGGGCTATTTCTTTAGTTTCTAAAGCCTTTTCAATCAACATCATGTATCGGACAAAGCCGTCTCTGTCGATTTACCCTTTCGGTAGGCAGGTTGAGCCCTATTTATAGGGTTGTTCGAGAGATGATCATCTGACCAATATCTCTCCATGGCCTTTAGAAAGAAAGATGTGAGGTTGATGGATCTCTGCGATTTGGGAATGTGGAGAAAGTCTTGCTCACTTTCGATACCACCCTCACATCTCTCCACACCCTTGGGATTAAGGGAGTGCAAAACTTGCGCTGTAAAGGCCTAATTATTACACCTACCGAGTAGTCAGTCGAGTACTCGGCCGAGCTAATTCGATGGGCGAGTAGGTGATTACATTTCAGCTGGGCAAAGACGAGACAGTTGCGTCTTGTCTTCCAATCAATATGGTACAGCGAAGTAAAAAGAGAAAATCGCTGCAAAGTCCTTGTCACATGGGTTTATTATTCTACTGGACATACCTACAGAAATGTTGGCTGTTCATTTATATTGTTGCTCAAAAAACACAAATTACGCTCCTTTTTTTTACAAATTATCTCCCATTATTGATAAAAAATTATCTCCCATTATTGATAGTGTAATTTAATTGTGTTGATTCACTTATTAATACTACTTGTCGTGTTATTGTACTACTTTACGGTGATTTCAGACAGTTACCCAGGTTTTTGACCCATAAAAAAATGAATATTGGGAGCTGAACCTTCGTGCAACCTCAATTCTTCACTCTTTAGTCAAAATCAAGTTCATATGCGGTCTTCTCGCCCTAAAAACCATGGATAACAATATCTCTCAAGGTGTGAGAACCTAAACATGGAAAGTTTTTGGAAATAACTAGGGCCCTAGTGGAGCCTGCGTGTTAAAGAACGAACTTTTTAGACCGAAGATGAAGTAGATATGGATGGTACGGCGGATTTATGGAATCTATGCACCTTGAAACGTAAAAGAAAAAATTTTGAGGGGGTGTCATAAAAAATTTTTGCTGAGCGAATTTATAGGTGCATTATTCACAGAATAATAAACCAAAAGGCGCGCTCGCCCGCCAAACCTGATTACACTAGCCGAGCGGATGGACGAGAAGCAACTGAGCGAGTGGATGAGTGGTGGGGGGTCCCTACTCGGCCGAGTAAATAGAACATGGTTCTATTCACTGACTCGCCCAAAATCACTCGCCCGTTACTAGGCCGAGTACTGTCTGGGCCGATCACACTGCGATTTACTCGGCCGAGTGCACTGTCTCGGCCCAGTACTCGGTAGGTGTAATTGGGGGCATGTCCAGGCCCTGTTGAAGCAGTGCCGGGAAAATGCCGCCACCCCCTGTGGGCTTATACGGTTTAAGCGAGTTAACTGAACCAAGCTTTGTAGTTCGGAGCCCCACTTACCTGATAATATCAGGCAAATTGACATGTCATTTCTAGCGGGAACTCGGAAATTCGAATTTCACTCTCCTTATCTGCCTAGAATTTCTGGTACAACCACCTCATTCTGTGGTCAATAGGTGTTAATTCCCGTTATGAACAGAACTTGGCCAAAAAAGGAGAAGTTGTAACCCACAAAAATCCATTATGTGAATAATGTATTTCAGCCTTTATTTTTCTGTTATGACTTCTTATGTAAGTACCTACCTCTTCCGTTTTTATCTACTTATTTATTTTTCTGTCCAGTATTTATGTATGTAACTCAACTAAGTTTCCACTTTGTAAAATGGGCTTGCCCATATTTGTAAACCATACCTATACCATTAAAAACGAAACAGTGAATTCGTGACTCAATTCGTTTTTTGCTGGAGCCAGAATTACCGCTGGAGCATAAATATTTATTTATTTAACATTTATTATGCTTCAGACTAGGTAGTCTATATAGTATAATAACTATGATAAGTATTATAATAATAAGTAATAAGTATAATAATAGTATAGTATAATATAATAACATTATATTATCCGGTTCTTACTTATTTCAGGCTCCTTATGTCAATCCTGTGGTAGTATTCGCAGTATTCTCTTTATTGGGTGGACTTTCAGCTTTGTTACTACCAGAAACACGATACAGTGGACTTCCGGATACCTTACTAGACGCAGAAAATATAGGTAAGTACCTGTCTAATGGGTGATTTTACCAATTAGAGATAGCCAAGCAAGCAATTGTATTCAGTGATGGGGAATGGCTGGACAGAAAGAGATATTCCCTAAACCAAGCTTTTGAGCTTTTATTTCTCCTAAGTAGGGAATATCCATGGTTCTGGAATTACTGTTTTTTTCCCTTCCAAATTTACTGTCTGTTGTTGGGAAAAATCAAATCGGTTCGCTGGAATAGCACATTTGTTTAGTTTCCAACATTCTTGGAAAGCAGCAATGCCGTCATTAATGCTACTTCTTCCAGCAGAACAGATATATGTGACTTCTCGGGCAGTAGTATCGATCTCACAGCTCACCTTCACGTCATGGTTTATATAAAACAAGCTGTATCCATATAGAGGAGGCAAATATGTCATCAAAACTTCCAAATTTAATTAAAAATTAACTACTTACATCTCGTCCAAAGGACACCGTCCAAATATTGACAGTCTCATCTGTCTGCTTTCAAATTAAATAATAATAATAATAAATAATATGACTATGCCCCATGGGGTTCGATTACGCTGACTCTCTTTGACATCTGATAAAGGTTCCAGCAGCTTGGCTTGCCCACCGAAATGCTTGTTTTGGAAAAACGATTGTCAAAGAGTCTTTTCCAATTGAAACTAAACCTATAGGTGCTCCACACAGGTACCCATACCCTAAGCAAGTAGGCAGTACTTACTTATAATGCATTCAAGTAACATGAAATCTCATTGGTCGGTTTTGTGTTAAAGGGAAAAAGAAGAGAGAAACTCTAAGACAAGGAGACGAGGAATAGAATGAGCTCAACATTCCTGTAACCTGACTGACTACATGTACCTTTCTACATTATTTTGAAGTCTTGTAAATACTTAACAAATACTTATCTGCGTTACTTCTACTTAAATGCTTCTTAACCCTATGGCATTCCACCACCTTCCCTTCACACAAAAATGCAATAACCTTACAGAATCTGATAATGGGTACGTACTGGAAGGGAGGGGGGGGGGGGCCCTTCTGAAGATTTGGTTAGTGACTGGTTACCAGTCTTCAGCATCTACATGAGAGAATGCCCTATTGTTCTCAATTATTGTTATGGATAGGGGACATCCTAAAGCCCAACTCAACATGGGTGGGAGGTTTTCAGAATCCAGTTCTTTTTGGATCCTTAACAAAAAGAACATATACCAACTAAATCACTCCCGATGAATAGTGGAAACCCATTAATTTCAAAGAAAGACGGAGTTATTGAAAGGTTGTCACTTCCACTAATACACGAAAAATACACTGTTATACTGGTTTTGGTGATCAAACCATCGTCAGTAACAAACAATAACTGAAGGCCGATTCTGATTGGCCCTGGAAGTGAATACCAAAAAGTGAAAGGTAGGTAGGGCAGAAAGTGGGGGAGAGGAACCAAGCTGTTACAGAAATGAACGCAATAATTCCGTATTTTTCAGGTGCATCCAATATGCTCCCTTTCGGGCAGAAATGAAGAAACTGTCTATCTGTAAGATCAAAATTGAAGCTATGACTGGATTCAGTCAAGTGACGTGCAGAGGCCGAATCACCCTTATTATCACTAAAATCTTTTTCATGTTCATTTATCCTTTCTCTAAACTTCCTACCACAATAGTTAAATCCACAAGAACACAAATTTATACACTTCACTTCATCTTGAACATTGATTTTATCTTTAACTGAACTTAATGAAGATCTGAGATTATTTGTAGTTTTATATCCTACTTCGAATCCTTTAGAAGTTATATTTTACCAATTTTGCCAGAGATTTTTCCATAATACCGTATATTGATCCGAATCTTCTCCTCAGTCCCAGCTTCCCTTGCTAGGTTTGACACTCCTGCCTTACTCTTTTTCCTAAGAACCCTATTCCATTTTGTATCAATGAGATTTCCCTCATAGCCATTACTCGCCGATATACTTTCAATAGTTAACTTTTCTTGTGTATTCTATTTTCTAATTTGCATAATATTCTGAACAGCGTTGAAGGAAACAGAGGGGTTACGGGGAACAGGTTTCTATATGCTACTTTGGGAGGCAAAATAAATATCCCTTTTGCGGCTGAGGTTTTCTTGGTGGGTAAATGTTTACAACAGGGTTGTTTTGGACGTCCTACTTACCTTAGCTGTTCATTAAAAAATACGAAGAAAAAAATGACGGTAAATGTCGGCTCCTGTCTCAAGTTAGTCTCTCGAGAACAATACAGCGATTGTAGTGTTGAGAGACTGAGAAAAAGAGAGATTGAGAAACTTGCAGTAGGTAGATGAAGAGATAGAAAGCGTTCAGCAAACTGTAGGTACGTACATTATACTACATCTTGAGGTAAGAACATCGACAAAGAAAATACTGTGTATATTTTTTAGAATGTTGAGAGGCTCAGGCCTCAACTATGGGACATGTATAAATTCACCATTTTCCACCCATCACAACCACGATTGTTGAAGAAAATAGGGCTCTGGACTAACTAGTTTTTCCACTTGGAGCGCCTTGTTTGTTCCTACCAAGCAGTTCTCCGTTATCTCATCAATGGAGCTGGTCATTAAAGTTACATGGGTATCTTTCATCGAGACTTTTATGTAAAAATTTGTTTTGTTCGTGTATGCAACTAAAGGCCCTAACAACAGTAAGGGCAAGAGAGGTTAAGATGAAGGAGTAGGTGGCAGCAGTCAGAAAGGGTAAGTATGTTTTGTGGTGAAACATGTAGAGTGGGTAATATTATTCACCTCGACTCTGCTCGAGTTGGGTTACTTTCCTAAATTGCCCTAATAAAATAATTTCTTTTAAATTAGGTGCTATTGCAGGAGAAAGGAATATATTGGGTAGACAATGACTATGCTCTGACTCTACACCTTTTTATTGGGTAATTAAGAAATAAAGCTCCAAGAAAGTTATTTTAGGGGAGAGAATAAAGGGGAAGCTAAATTTACCCAGGTGGGGGGGATATATTTCTCCAAGAGTGACAATTTCAAGGGGTGACCTATTGGGCAACCCCAGAGTTGTTAAAAGGATGAAAAGGTTTAAATATTGAGTGATATAAATAAAAATGAGGGAGGTGTGATCTTACCTTGTTGTTCTCCTTCCTATCACTGGGACTGCTGGCACCGTTCATGAGTAACAGTTCTGCGTGCTCATGCATTAGGAACTGTTACAAACAAGTGTGTGTCATCCAAACTGCTTGTACAGATAATTCCATTTCTACCTCAAAATACTTATATCCGTATGCCTTCCCAATAGATGAAACAAACAGTTTTGGGTTTTCGCATTAGGTTATTGAACTAGGAATCAGATGTACGTAGGTTACCTTACATGCATCCTTTATTTTTCATCATCTCTTGTTATAACTTGCTAATTATTCAATGGTAACAAGAAGCAGTAATAATAGTTACCTACCTCATTTACTGTCGCTAGGGCAGCTTGGTAGGTGCTGCTCCGAGCTTCTCAAATTCCCTTGTGTCCTCACAACTATAGAGCTAAATCAACAGAATGATAATTAATTTGTTTCAGTAATGATTGTGAGGAAGGGCCACAGCTTGTTTGACTTAGCAAGCTTAGTTTAGTGACTGCGGTTTTGAATTGACCTACCAAGATGTAAATTATTTGGCAAAAACCACGATTAGGTAGTAGGTACCTATCTGGGAAAAGATTTTGATTTGTAGAATCACAAACACACAAATCCTTGGTTAGGCAGAGGATCTAACGAGGAGCTAAAATCACCAAGGTATCCATAGTGTTACACCCGGTGCAAGCGTTATGACCTGTACAAGAGCATTTCTATAGAAGAAGTTCAAGAAGCACGAAAATGGGAAGTATAGCACCAGAAAAGAGAAGGAAACCAACTCGTACCATTGCTAGTCACCGACGCTTTTGGATTTCTCTACCGACTTCAGCACGACTTGGTTGTTTTGGGGATGACGAAGAAAACCCGGTGGAGTGAGTTAGGAAATCAAAGAGTGTCAGTTCGTCACAATGAATCCACTAGTATTCGAATTATGATTCTCATATTTCACACAGTTAGAAAAAGGATATAAAGAAAAAATGAAGAAATTCGCAAATCTCAGTCTTAAATTGAACCTCTCTAAAACTCTGCTTACTTTATGTACTGTTGCGAAGGTCAAAATAGATCTTTCAGGTCTCATTGACAAGGGGGGGTACCCGTCCCATTTAATTAAAAAAAAAAAAAGTACTGTTGCGACATTTTTGGTTTAGGTATTATTTTCAATAATAAACCATTGGAATCGAGCATGAAAAAAAAAATCTTACCCCCCCCCTCAAAATTTGATGGTTTACGTTATTATTCCGACCATACAAATTCCCAGGACTACTCTCTTAGGCTGGCTGGGGTGAAAATTTGAAACTCCCTCCCTCCCACAATGAGATCATGTAACTACCTCCTCACTTTTCAGATCCTTGTCGGGCAACATTTTCAATAGTTCAATTTTATATTCAATAACACCACTTTCCATTTTTCTTCTTCAATTAATTTTTCAAATTTCGCTTATTTTTTCTTTATTAAAAATTGTTATTATACCTATTCAAGACCCGACCATTAAATTTTTAATTTTAGCGCATGGAACGCTATGAGAGACCTTGAGGCCTACGTGTAATATGATTAATAAATAAACTATCTATCTGTTCGCATTTCAATAATTATTATTTATGCTAAAATTTAATAAATGCTTACTTAACACAATATATAGTAGGGGATCTTTCATTCTTAAAATTACTTCTACTCATATGATGAACATTTCATTACACGAAATCTATTAACAGTGTTCAACTCACGATCATACTAGGAAGGTATATTCGATAGCTGACCAAAGATGGTAAACTGACAGGTTATACGTAACTGAAAGTTGAAAGAAAAAATAGTGAAGGCAACTTTGTTCCATTGACATCCAAGATGTCATTCCTGGAACTTGTTTCCTAGAAGAAAGTATAATTGCTGTCTTTTTTTAGGTACGTCTTAGCATTAAGTTCGATTTGAAAAATGGCTGATTTAGATGTAGTTACAGCAAAGTGCGCAGAACCCTACAACGTTTTAGTAACTGGGAACATTAGTTTACAACGTACTCGTACCTACCTATTGCAGCATATTATACAATAATTTTACAGCCATTTACTCATCTACCAACCTTTACACCTCATCCCTATGCCGAACTTATTTTCAAGACAGTTTCAGTTTTGCTCATATGTATCATTTAAAAATTTAAAAAAGTAATTAGGTAGTTACTTCTGCTGCCATACTTTGTTGCCGCAGGGGAAAGAATGGATGAGAATAAGACCAGTGGTAAGTTATCCAGTGTAATTTGGATGGTAAAAATTGAATTACCTACCATTAAGGTTACCACAACACACAGGCAACAAAGAGTTGAAAATACGTTTCATAAATCTATTTGAAACTCTCTGGAGTTGCTAAATATGTACAATATCTGGTATGACAATAACGACAAAAAAAGGATGGTAATATTATCATTTAGAGCCAATGAAAACATTGTTCGGAGGCTCGGCGTCAATCTCTCTGTTAGCAGGGTCTCCATCTTCACGCATTTTGGTCCATGCGATTTGTGTGAGGGCCTGAACAAAAGAAGTACAAACTGGCTAAGTGTGCATAATCAGAACTTCCTTGGTTCTTGCAAATTTACACAGACAGTTTGGGTTCTGTATATTATAGTACGAGTATACCACATTATGATGTTTCCGTCTGTAATAGAATGGGCCCTTTTCCTGGGTTACACATTCTTTGGCATGGCTAAAGCCTCACAGACAACAGGTCGAGCTGAAATGTTGCGAACACATTCGTTATGCTCCAAGGAAGGCGCACCCCCCCCCCCCCCCCACCAAGGGTAACAATTTACCCGCCAACAAAACCGCAGCTCCAAAAAGGATTGGTATCCATTTTGCCTGCCAAAATAGCATTCTTGGTGCTTTGCAACTCGCTCTTGTATAAGCATATAGAAACCTGTTCCTTCCAGGTCTGTTGGATATGAGTTAAAACCCCCCACATTGAAATATTTCTTTCAACGCTGTTTGGCAGGCAGCTTTTTGCCCTGGCAGGCAAAAAGCCACCACCAAACAGTGTTGAAAGAATTTTACGGTTTGAGGGGCAGGGAAAGGTTTCTAACACATATCTAACAGAGGGGGAAGGAACAGGTTTCTATATGCACAATGTGTGAACTTGCGGCTGAGGAGGTTTTGTTGGCAGGTAAATTTTTACAACAGGGTTGTTGGAGCAGAGGGGACTGAATTGACACATAATGAGTCATTTGTCGGGAAGTCTAGGCGGAAAATTAGTACGAAATTTGAATTTCTAACTTCCTGCTAGAAATGAGGTAAGTATCAGGTAAATTGCCGAGTAGTTCAACTCAAATCCCGCTAAGAGCGCTAGTGCATAACTAAAGACATACAGAACTGCAACAGATGGACGGATGGAACCAAAAAGTTATAAGTGCATTTAAAAAACACGTCCTCAAAATCAAACCAAGGGAATGGTCACAGCAAAGGTTCTTGAAAGTTGCCACAAAGGTTTGCCATTTCTAATGTTGCTTTGTTGGCAGCATTGTGTGATATAGTGAAAAGAGAGTGACGGTGGACTCTTGGGAGTCTTCCCAAAGCGAGCCCGTCTCCACCGAAGAAAAAACGGCTCGAGAACAGCCACATCGTTACACTCCTCCCCACTTGACATACTTCTGGGTAGCAGAAGTATGAGAGGGAAAAGGGGGAATGAAAATTATTATGAAGCTCTGGTACAGGGAAGGACGTCTGAACAACTTCAAGGTGAATGATGTCCAGCGTCAGTAGCGGTGCGTGGGCTCTGAAAATGGTGGGCCACCAAACCGGAACACAAATTAACAGCTTTTTCTACAAAATACCTGTAAATGTTTTCCAACAGTGGAGTCTTCTTATGAGAAATGGGTGGATTTTAATCAACCGCAGCTCTTAGCAAGTCAGAATGTAAGCACTGTGTTCACAATAGTTCTGACCAGTACCCGGGATTACCAGAACCTAAAAGTTCTATAGCTTCATACTGACTAATACTCAGCAACTTCCTAACTTTTAATCATCACTCTATCCTCATAGGAAAACGTCGAAAATTTCGACTGTAACCGCCACCGAATTCATGTGGTACAAAAATACAGAAGCAAATAAACTAAAGAACAACTAAAAACAACGAACTAGACTAAAATACAACTAAGTAATGACCCGCCGGCCAGTACCTACTTGGATGGAGAATCAGACTAGAAGCTAGGTACTTATCTGTGTATGTTGACGTCGATCAATCCACAAGACCACAGACAGGACACAACGCACATAATTATCGCAAATCCAAATCTGTCCTGGGAACTCGAATGGGAACATACAAAATTCGAAACGTAAGCAGAAAACTGAAAACTCAACATAGGAACAGAACGGCGGCGAAAGTGATAAGAACATGGAATAAAGGGCTCCCTTTATTCCATGATAAGAATTTTTAGGGGAGGACAGATAGAAGGACAAGCATCTCGTATCGAGATAACAACATGAATTGAAACAATCAAATCGATTGTGAACACAAACGATTTTTGGAAGGAAATGTTGGCCTCGGGCCCAAAATGGGCGTGGCTAACCAAATTTTTACTCGACTGAGCTTGCGCGGACGGGCCACTTTTCTCCGTTGCCATAGTAACACCCGGTCCCTGGACCTGCCAGTTTCAGAAGCATAGGTTTCGATTTCGATTGCAAGACATTGATTACTGTAGCTATATTCTGATAAAATGCTGGAATATCCATAGCCAGAGATCTCTTTCTTCTTCTTCTTCCCAGTTACTTGTCTTGGCCGCAGCCATGCCAGACATAGGTTGGGACAGAGAGAGAGAACTCTGTCGAGTCGCTGTTGAACTTCGTGAAAAATGCTAGGTACAGTATACGGAAGGAAATTCGAATGCCAACTGAACAAATGGTCGGCATTTTTTTGGAGTTTTTTGTTTCTGGATGCCGGGGCAGTGGCCCAAGTGGCTTTATGGACGCAACGCCTCTGTCCAGCGTAATGGTACTACCTCAATACCATTTACTGGTGGAGAACAAAGCTCCTACATACGAGTATTGGCGGATAATGCTGTCAGAGGTTGTTTTCCACTGAATAGTGCTCATCTGGGCAACCTCTAGGTAATCAACCTCCATCGTTAGGATGGAACAACTATTGGGACTTGTAAATTGGGACATGGCATTAATGCCTTCAAATGAGCTCAGCATATTTTAATTACACTGACATTCTAAAGGGGGTGGGGAAGCCAATAGATGTATTACCAAAGGGTCAGGATGACTACAAAGGAATCCTTCTGGAAACCTTTAGGCTTATCCTTCTAGTAAGCCCACAAAAAGCGGATGGAGGTGTAACAGAGTGAGGAGAGTCCCCCCCACAGACTAGCGATATTATCACCAGTTAAGAAGAGATATCGATTACGCTTTACCAAGCGACCCCGTCTTCACCGGAAGAAAAAATGGCTCAAGAACAGATACACCGTCACAATTCAGAACCTCTGCCTCAGAGGCTTCGCACGGCCTCCTTGGGCCAACAGCCAGTCAGATGTCAATAGACCTCATACGTTATTTTATGCCAAATTTTTATTTTTAATCACTCCTATTTTAAAAAATACCACTTATTTAAACAAAACCATGGGCTCTGAAATATTTCCTTGAGTTCTGAATGTTTTCCAAAAGAAAAAAAGAGAATAAAACTGATAGATTCAAGGATTTATGCAGATATAAGATTTTCGGAGGATTGTCTCTGACTCACTTTGAAACTGAAGGGTTCCCAAATGGCAAGGTCAGCGAGGGTTTTGCGGTTGAGAAGAATTTTACTTCTACTCAACCCTTCACGCAACTGGTCATAAGGGAGGCCATGCTGCTCAGACCCTGCAGATATTCTTGTTTGCCACAGCTGGAAAATTTGTAAAAGTAATATTCTGCACTGCGAAAAGATATAGTTTATTGTTGGAAGTACACCTGAGACTGAGCCAATGATAGTTTTCTGGATGTCGATGGTAAACTAAGTCAGGCACAAACAGTACAGCGTATCTGTCAACTTGATTTCGCTACGCTTTCGTTAAGAGGTAAGAATAGAAAAAATACTCATAGACACAACACAGCCAAGTTTATAAATCCATGGTTTATAAATGATCCTACGGTTTTTCCTCGTGACATTGTTATTTTATAAAAATGCGTTAAGATTAGATGAAGTCACTAGTGGACACTCTGCAAATAGGTACCTAATCTATGACTCGGCTGCGGCAGGGGTAGGAATTTATGTACCCTCAATGTAGGCAAATTTATGGTAAAAATCGTTTGCTTTGTAACAGGTGGATATCAATGAAAAAAGGTCAAGTGAAGAAAAAGCCACTAAACCCAGTCGAAAGCCATGTTTTGGGGTACATAGGCACATCCAGTAAATATACGTTATTTCTCCCGACTAAATTGGAATATCCTCACCCGCGAACAACGCAAAAAATGATTCGAGGTAAAACTCGGCGCTGCGCGCCTCGCCAGGGGGCAAGCCCCCTGGACCCCCGGTTGGTTTTCGCTTAGAGCCTACGGCTAAAATTCAAGAAACATGGAACATGCTTTAGCCGCGCTTTCTTATTCTGTTTGTTGCTGTCAGTAATTCGGAATGTTCGAATTTTGATAGTTCATATTCTGAACGGTTGATGGATCGATCGATAAACGTTAATTCTCGTTCGGGGATCGTTCCATAAACGTTATTGTCTTTGGCTATCGAATATAGTCGATTATAATAAATTATTATGTAAAAGGAAACATCGTTTGTTTATTGGCATTACTGCACACCTCTACCACGATGAATTCGATCGATGCTATCAACGCACTCGCAGACTTCCAAGACCCACCGATGGTGAGTACCCTCAAGGTGGGTACCCTCAAGGGAACCCACAAGGCAACCCTCAAGGGAACCCTCAAGGTTAAAATTTCGTGACACTTCCGCGTGACATTTTTCGGCTAGTTAGTCCAAGGCTAAAGCATGTTCCATGCTAAAAATCAGCGAATTTCAGAGTCTTGTGATGGTACCTACCTACCTACTCTTTGATATCAGGGATCAAGAAATGGAAGATTTTCGCGATCACATTGATGTCATTTTTAGCAGAACAATGAATAACATGGTATGTAAAATCTATTATGGTTGTAACTATTTTTGAGCGTAGGTATCGTCATAGAGTAATGGATGTCAGCTGCTTACCTCGGCCATGTCATCTTTCTTCAACTGTCTGCCTTTCGTGGCGAAAGCAAGGGCTCTGTGGACGTTCCTAATGGCGAGGGAGTAACAATTCCTGGGGCGGCCGACGAAATGCTAGGGAGAAAAATGGCTAGTGAAATAATCAGGAAGATAGCAAGTAGAAACCACACAGCAACGTAATGCAAATATCAGAACAGTGGACAAACGAAATGGCGTTTTTCACGCATCGTTACCACAACACCAATACCGTCGAAGTGCTTCTAACTAGTTTCGAGAAAAATGAGTTCAAAGTTTTGATGGTACAGTACAGTTCAACTCGAAAAATGGCTTTGAAGCGACGGCACTTTCTTAATTATGACATTGGCTGCCACTCGTAACACTACTATCAGAAAGCCATTTCGAACCAATAGGGGAGGGGGTAGGGTACATATAGACGATTTTGGTGACTTCGAATTAAATCGCAATTTCGTGTTCGTTTGATCTACTTTCGTCGTCATTAACTCTAGAATGTTTCTGGGCACCATTGAAATAGTTTTAACGGCATCTGCTGACTATGGAAGGAAGGGTTCCCCTCGAGGCACAAGCGATTTTGGCATGGTCAGACTGTACATATCTTGAGATAGGGGAAAGTATTACGCATTATACGCCACTCTGTTACTTGGGCGATTTTGGCGTGCTTTACGAATTTGTTACTTTGTAACTAACATGTTCGAAATAGGGATTCGCGCTATTGGTATGGTATAATGTAATGGAGTGACTCCAAACACGCAATTACTTAAGTAAAAGTGCAAAACGGCACTTAGGGGTTTTGGTATTGTGGTAACGACATTGTCTTATGTCAAACTGGGCCTCATAAAATTATGACGATAATAAATTGTTGATGGTGGAAGTCTGGTTTGTTTCCTCATATTTCAATGGTACGTCACATACGAAATGAATAATAATAATAGAATAATACTTTAACAATGTGAAGCTTTAGTTAGGCGAAACCTCGCAATAAGCTAATGATTTATTTTTGAAACTAGTCCAAAATTAGGACGAAACCGTACACGTTACAATCACAAGAACTCACCGCAGCGAGTTTGAATATCTTCCTTTTCCTCCAAAACTCATCAGGTCCTCGAGACCTGATCATCAGTGCTGCTGTTTGGAATACCATTTCAAATATACTATAATTAAAAAATGTTGATGGGTATTCTCAGAGAGAAACTATAGTAATCGATTCAACTTGAACCTCAAAGTATTTCACTATTCAGAAAGGTTGTACTAAAATACGCACACCGCATATAAGCAAAAATAACCAAAACTATCAACTACGCGAAAGTGCGTTGATAAGACAGAGAACAGATAAGAAGGTAAGAAGCTTTGATATAGGAACAACGTTAACGTCAACCGTAACTGAAGCACTGTGAGAAGACTTTTGACTCATACGCTATCTCAGTGTGTACGGGATACTTGGAGTAACTTTCATAGCCTTATGCTTAAATGCTTATATTATAGATCCATTGAGTGGAGTACTGAGTTACTACTGAGGGATTACCAGATTCAAGAATAATAGAACCAGAAAGTCAATAAAGTATAGTAAAATCCCAACAGGTCGCGCGAGCGTCTCTACGTTTATCTCACTCAGTGCTGCAGTGCAGCGGTGAACATCGAAACTACTCAGGTAAACCAGCATAACCTCTAAGCCCCTCGGAAAGTCCGAAAGAGAGGTCGACTTCGCGTATCACGACAGTTGTGTCTAGTGTGGCGGTTTCGTTCCGTGTATTTCGGTGGTATTGTTTTCATTTTCTCGTAACGATCTCGGATATAATTACAACGGTTTTACGCTATGCTAATCGCGAACGCGTCATGGGTGGCCATACTTTCTGGATCTGACTATGAAAAGGTAAGCGGGTTTACCATCATCTTTTGTTTTACTTCATCCGTAGGTAATCAACCTGGCACCTCGTCTCAGGTAGGTGACGTGCCTGCTTGCATTGTTTCCCTTTACTTTGGATGTGAATTTGGTTTCCTTTCAACTCTCTATTGCTCCATAATCCAAATTATTTGGAAATAGCTGTGAACTCATATGGGGAACTGCTGTTCCATTTAGGTGGGTACGTTCGAATTTATTTGGTTGTTTTGCTGATTTAGGTAGATAACTACCTACGTAGAATGCATCTTCTTACTTAATATGTATTATTGCCATAATTTAGCTTAGTTCTGCAGAATATTACTCGGCTAAGAATTTGCAGACCTTCCACCTTTGTTAGAATATTATGAACAAGTTGTCGCAGCGTCATTATTATAATCTACCTATCGTTAAGCTTCCGTGTAGGCAGCTTTGTAAGACTCCTCATATCGCAGTAACACATACCTACCCATTGGTCGGATAGAATGGCATAGTTGTCCTACCAATCATAATGCTTTTTTCATCAATCTATGAGCAACGAAATAGGTAATCACTGTCTAAATAGAGTGCGTCTACCTACGAAGGAGGCTTTCATTAGTGATGCGTACGGTTAATGAATGAATAATAATCTTTGCAGTTTCTATGTGAAGTCGGATTTCTGTTGCATTCGGTATGGTTTTGTAACAGCACTAAAGCTGAAATCGCTATAAAACGTTTAATACGCCCGTTTATTGACCATAAAAGTTGAACTACTCTTGTTGGCCAGGAGTATTTCAGACCTGTCTTTGTGTATCATGAAATTTTTAATCAGCTTGGAAACGCATCCATCAGTTTGTTTCGATCGGGGTTGCTTGGGCAGGTGGGGTTTTGTAAGTACCGATGCATTGGTGGGGGGGTCCGTTATCTGCTGTAGAGGGACGAGGCCAAGCTGGGATGATAAGGACAGGTTTCCATCCACCTTCTCAATCCTATCACGCAATCTATCTTCTGCACATCTTCGTTGTTTCCCCGCCTCATTACGCTAATTACATTTGGGGATCGATGGGACGTGTCGGGGTAAAATCAGATTGAATTAACAAATCAAGCAGGTAGACGATACAGCCAGATTCAAGTACCTACCTATATTCAATAGATGTATCGCACATTGCACATTGGAAGAATATTCCTTGGCAAAAAAAGTGCTGTTTATTACACCTAGGTACCTACGTGATAGTCACCTACTTACTTTTGATTAAGATGTCAAGCTTTTTCCAGCTGGTTAGGAAAACGCAAAGGCAAGAAGAAGAAGATGTAGGAAAACAACGAGTTGTGAGTCCCCATTAGGTCTATTAGTGTGATTTCTCACATGCTAGTATGGATCGTTTTCACAATTTTTACGACACTAAAGTAAATCAAATCTATGATTAAATAACCTGAATCTGAGAGCAAACTTTCAAATCTATGACCCATCGAATTTGAGGTTGGTAGTTATATGTATTTCTTGAAAACGCTGCAAAGTCCTTGTCGCATGAGTTTATTATTCTATTGGACATACCTACAGAAATTTTGGCTGTTCATTTATTGTTTCTTTCATGTGCAGTAATTGAAATAGCTATTTTTGATAGTTTCCTCTAAACTTCGCCCTCCAAAACACGAATTAGGCTCCGCTTGTTGACAAATTTTCTTTGATCATTGATAGTGCAATTTATTATTGTCTTGATTCACCTTTTAATACTACTTCTATTGTTATTATATAAACTTATGGTGATTTCGAACAATTCCCCAGGTTTTTGATTAATAAAAAATGAATTTTGGGAGCTGACCTTGCGTTACTCCCTCAATTCTTCACTCTGGTCAAAATCAACTACATATTCGGTCTTCTCGCCCTAAAAAAACATGGAAAAGGATACCTCACAAGCTCATGTTAACTAAAACCTCAAACAAAACCTCAAAACCCCTATTTTTACACCCATTTTTCTCCCATACCACCCCTGGGTATACAGGGTGTCTTCTATCCAATGGATCACCCCCCTAAAATCGCCAAAATGAGGGTAAACGAAATTTTTTTTTTTTGAATCTTCATATTTTTTGCGAGGATTTCAAAAATGAAAAAATTTTGCTGCGCGCAATTGCGCAACTGACACCAACTTTCTTATTTCAAATGGGAACCCCCCTTTTTTATTGCAAATTCGGATTCTACGCAAAATTTCATGAACTTTTGACCCCTCAATCGATTTTTTTGACCGCGCGCAACCCATTCAACGAGCATGCAAATTTGTTGAAATACCAAATTGCGCAAAATATGGTGTCATGTAAACCCCAAGTGTGGTACATGAATTTCCATTGTTTTTCAACGCTGATTCACGTGGTGCTGTCAGTTTTGAGATTTAACTCACTTTTTATCGATATTATGCCCATAACCTATGTTATTCGGTGAAATATTACAGTTTTTCCGAAGTACCAACTTTGGCAGTAGATTTATTTTTCCTCACCCTTTCGAAACACGGGCTTGGAACCGGCTTTGGCGGGTTTAAAAATAAATCTACTGCCAAAGTTGGTACTTCGGAAAAACTGTACCTAATATTTCACCGAATAACATAGGTTATGGGCATAATATCGATAAAAAGTGAGTTAAATCTCAAAACTGACAGCACCACGTGAATCAGCGTTGAAAAACAATGGAAATTCATGTACCACACTTGGGGTTTACATGACACCATATTTTGCGCAATTTGGTATTTCAACAAATTTGCATGCTCGTTGAATGGGTTGCGCGCGGTCAAAAAAATCGATTGAGGGGTCAAAAGTTCATGAAATTTTGCGTAGAATCCGAATTTGCAATAAAAAGGGGGGTTCCCATTTGAAATAAGAAAGTTGGTGTCAGTTGCGCATAGTTGCGCAATTGCGCGCAGCAAAATTTTTTTCATTTTTGAAATCCTCGCAAAAAAATATGAAGATTCAAAAAAAAAATTTTCGTTTACCCTCATTTTGGCGATTTTAGGGGGGTGATCCATTGGATAGAAGACACCCTGTATATAGCGATCGGGCTGCCTAGCTTCGGAGCACAACAAGGACCCAATGGAGCCTGTTTGCGAAATAATGACGATTTAAGGTAAACAAGGCAGAAGGCTAAGTTTGAGGCTGAAACTATGCTAGAACCTCAATTCTTCGCTCGTTGTGTCAAAATTGACTTCATATTCGGTCTTCTCGCCCTGAAAAACATGGAAAAGGATATAACTCGCAATCTCATGTTACTAAAACACCAAAAAACCCTATTTTCACACCCATTTTTCACCCACAGCACCCTTGGGTATATTCCGATCAAGCTGCTAAGTTTCGGGACACAACTAGGGCCCAGTTGTAGCCTGTGTGCGAAAGAACGAATTTGTTAAACCGATAATAAAGTACCTAGGTGTGGATGATACGGCGGACGGACATCGCATTTTTGGAATCTACGCAACTTGAAACGTAAAATAAATAATTTTGAGTGGATGTTCGAAAAACGTTTTACTGAGCGAATACATAGGTATTGTTGACAGATAATAAACCAAAAGTTGGTAGTTAGAGGATTCCAAGGATTTTTCAAGTTTGTTGCTTCAAATCGCTGAGATAACCAGAGGGGCTGTGTTAAACACATCTTGAACACATGCCTTGAAATTTTGACTAAAAATGGATTTTGGGAGGTGGAAGTTACAAGAACTTGCGTTTGCACATGGGCGCAGCCAACATACGTAAGTTAGGCGTGATCTCCGGGAAGTCATTAAGGGTTCTGTGAATCTATCATCTGCATGAATTTGACCCTGGGAAAATTCTATTGAAATCGGTGGTTGAATCGTACTGGAGGTATTGAGAACGTCGCTAGGGTTTCGTTGTTCTCGCAGACGCTACTGTTATTCTGATTGCAATGCAGTTCATGAGGATATCAGCTAAACTATTATCCGTTATCCACTATTACACCCCCCCCCCCCCCCAGAAAATTTATTGGTTAAGTAGATCCAAATTTACGAGAATGTTCGGAATTTCATGTTTGGCGCATGCGCTGACGAATTTTATAGTTGATTTTATGAAATTCCTATGAAGTCAACCCCATATATGTATATGCATACCAACAATCTTTAAGCTCCACTGGGTAAATGGAGGGATAGTTCATTGGGGAATCCCCCCTATTAACTCTTTTGCGTGTTCATTTATGGTGATGAGGAGATGATTTTCTATCAGAGATGTCGCTGAATACATTTAATGCGTTACCTAGGATGAAATTCTTCTTCGCGCCTAACTTGAGAGCTATACGATATTATGTCGTGGCTCACCGTTACGGTGTGGTCAGCAACATGATCTCTAATCTTATCGTTTAGAATGTGTTGTGTGTTACATTACACGTAACACCTTAAATATGTACTATTCAAGTGCCTATTTAATAGGTATATTCAGTTAAAGGTACACAATCATATTTTACGACAATTAAAAATAAGCACGATTTTTTATGTTGACTTGGATTATGGAGAGAGGTATTCTCTCTCTATTCGCTTTGGTACCTGCCCGTAGGCTTTTGTTGAATTGTCGAATGAGAAGTATTGAGAAGTTCTTCTCCACGCTTTTCCATTTTTAAATTTACATTCATGCATCGAATCATCAACATTCCTCATTGAGATTCGCCCTCGGATTGTGTAGAGGTTCTAAAGAAGTTTCAGCCTTAATTTTATGTTAATTTTCTTCTAAAATCGTTGTTCTTCCGCATACAGTTTGGGTCCCCGTTTGGGAACACATTTGGGTCCTAGTTGTGCTCCGAAGCTCGGCAGCCCGATCGATACACCCAGGCGTGTTATGAGGGAAAAATAGGGGTTTTCGAGGGTTTTTAAAGCTTTAGTGAACATGAACTTGTGAGGTATTGTTTTCCATGTTTTTTAGGGTGAGAAGACCGAATATGAAGTTGATTTTGACCAAAGAGTGATGAATTGAGGTTGTAACGAAAGTTCATATTCTAAAAATAATTTTTTGAGTCAAAAACCTGGGAAATTGTCTGAAATCACCATCGAACCATCACCATCATTTGTATAATAACACTAAAAGTAGTATCAAAAGATGAATCGAGACCAGTTATAAATGATCAAAGATAATTTGTAAAAAAAAAAATTGAGGGCCCTAATTTGTGTCTTTGGGGGCCAAAATTGGTGAAAACCATAAAAAATAGCTATTCCAACTGTCCAGCTATTGCACATGAAGCAATAAATGAACAGCCAAAATTTCTGTATGTCCAGTAGAATAATAAACCCATGGGGGAAGGACTTTGCAGCGTTTTTAAAAAGGGTTGAAAATAAATATTTTTTTTTTAAATGCGCTTTTTCATTTAGGTGATGAAAGCATGATTCTCCGTCAGAGATGTCGCATACATTAAATGCGTTGCATATGAAACTCTTCTTATGCGCCTGACGAGAGTTATACGGTATTATGGTTGTGGTCGGCCACCATAATACCGTTACGTTATGGTCAGCAACATGATCTCTAATCTTATTACATGTGTTACATAATATTTATATGTATATATTATTCAAGTAAATATTTAATAGGTACATGTATTCAGTTAAAGGTACACAATCGTATTTTACGATAATTAAAAATAAGCACGATTTTTTATGTGACCTGGATTACGGTGTACTTACTTGGCTTTTGGGCTTCATCATTTTTACGGTAATCAAAGATAATACCTACCGAAGGCGTTTAGAGAGAGGTATTCTCTCTCTACTCGCCTTGGTACCTACCCGTAGGCTCTTGTTGAATTGTCGAATGATCGACATTCCTCATTGAGATTCGCCCTCGGATTTTGTCTCACATACTTGATGCATACCTGCTTGATGGGCACCTGTTCAAAAAAATTGGTTCCGTATCAGAGTACGATCAAGTATTTTTCTGCAGTGAAATAAAGTGTCCCCACGCGTTAAGTATAAATGTAAATGCCTTATAATTTTTTATTTTTTTGTTGCAGGCATTGAAAAACGAAACAGCCGGGAAATTGAAAACACGAAGATTTTAATACTTATGGATAGAGTCAGTGTTAAGTACAGCGAACAGCGCGTTAGTGATATTTCATCGTATTAGGATTAGTGCTCGGTTTGGTTTCCGATTAAGTGTAATATTCTGCGTATACTGCTACTTTGAAAAAATGGACGGTGCTTCAAATGTTACAACGAGGAAGATAATCACCGCTCCTTCGCTAAAGAGGGGTAAAGATGAAACGCCTCCAGTCAATGAAAGGGTGAGTTATATGATCACTAACACTGTTAATAGTCGGTTTGTGCCTACGTGGCAGTGTAGGTATCTGTAGGTCTGTGTCTGTCACCTGTCTGTATAGGTTCTGTCACTCATGAGGGGCAAAAAAAAACTGAGGGATTTGCACCCATTCACTGATAAACTGATAAAACTGACGAATGTTAATTGAAAATGTTATGGAATATGTTTACTTTCTTTTCCTATTCCACAGTCCACAGATCCATTCGACCCCGTTTCTATTATTATTATTGATGGGAATCAAATGGAAAATAATATATTTATTCTCCTTATATTTCTATTGTAATTGTCAACGAAACTGATCCTCCCTAACTGATTGAAATGTTCTTCAATTTTTGTGGTTCTTCGATAACTTTGCTTGCGTGCTGATTGTTCAATAAACTCAGTTTCTATATCCATTTTTAGTTCGTTTGGTGGTTTCATTTTTCTTTCTAATTAGAGTAGTTTTACCTAAATAATTTTAAACATTTACTTGGTTAGAGAGTTGGCAGACTCGTTATGGATCGAATTTCCCTCAGCAGTCAAGTAACTTCTTTCCATTCTCTCGCGGATGTAGTTTTGAATTACTTTACTGCCAAAATACGACGTAGTTTCCATTTCATCATGATCCAGCCGATTGTTCAGGGTGACCTTTTTACCTGCTGGCTGATGATGTAGATGTATTTGGTTACTGGGAAACTGTAAGAGATCCTGCCGTCAGGAACTTGGTAGTATTATTTTACTTTATGTAAGAATATATTCAGCGACTTGTATCATGTTTCCTTTGCTCTTGGTTCCGTGCCTTCGCCGCTCAATGAATTTGCTCATCTCAAATGTGCTTGCACGTTCACTGATCATGTGCCGTGCACTCTTGTGTTGTGTTCAGTGTAAAAAAAAAGAAAAACATCATCTTGCAAGTCAGTTTGATTTTCCACAACAACGATAATGTAGGGATTTCCGCGTAGGTATCCATGCGAGATGTAGCTACTTCACGAGTTGATAGTTTAACCTGTAGGCATGAATTCCTTTCAAACCAAGTATTGCCAGTGCTACTTTGTTACTCAAAATCTATCATTTCTCGTTGGAGATCTATGAACTCGGACTTTCGTTTTATAAATAATGATTCAGCGCATTGTTTTAGCATTGTGCATTCCTTGTGTAGCGCTGCTTTCAATGAGGTCTCGTCATTCAGGGTTTCTAGGTTTCGAGGCCCTAATGGCTACACATGACCGTTCGGTACAATGGGATCATTCAAGGAAATGACGCCACTCTTAGCCTGAGGGACCTATTATAGTGTTTCTAAACCATTATGCTGTACTACAGCCGGATCTGTCTAAATCACAATGGTCGTTTATTAGGTAAGGTTCGAGCAGTTCCAGGATGGTGTACTGTACTGTACGTAGATATTCTCTCGTTGGAACAATGGGCAGTTACCATGTATCCACTAAGAACACTTTTGGTACTGATTTTATTAGGGATGGGTATCGGTGTTTTCCGTTCGATGTTTTTACTCTTAGACACCTCCTCCATTTTTCCCAGTTCTTCATTTTTTTTCATGAATCATCAGTTTTTACTACGAACATCTGAGATGTGATTGCCACGTCGCGTCGGTTCCTTCAGAGGCTGTTTTTTCAAGCTGGCTCTCAGAAGAAGTGGCCTCCATACTTAATTTTTTACATGAGGCAGATGAGGTGTTTGGTCCATAAATAATTATTTACAATACCTAATTGAAAACACAATTCGTTTGGAATAATTTATTATAGGTGAAAATATTGCCTATATTCATCTCCTGATTTTTTCCTTCTGTTGGAGTAAAAAATAAAAAATTGCTCAGAATTTTCATCTACTAACCCAGTAACCATTGGCATTCTCTTTCTTCGTTATAGAACAGGGAAAGATAAATATCTTGGCCATCCCTATTCTTTTATGGTTTTGGTTTATATAATGTAGGTAGGTATGTTAGTATTTTAGAAAAAAAGCTGTTTAAAAAAATTAATGTTTCAAAAACATCGGTGTTTCTCAACCAGCGATGTGTCCATTAAAAGCAAAACAAAACATGAATGGCGAAACATCGATGTTTTGGCTCCTCCTACCCTAGATTTTACCCATCCCTAGATTCTATACATCTTCCTCTACGCATTTGAAAATTTTGAAATGTTGAGGGAAAAGCTGCTTTATGGGTGAAGAAAAACGCGTGAAAGAAAAAGGCGATTTGAAGAAGCCGCTTGCTTACCTACGTCACACGGCTATAATGCGTCGACTGGCCATCTCCATCTCCAATCTGCTGCCTACGGCCAGCCAATCAGAAACCATATCCGTACGTCACATGCAATAGCAATGCCCCTTTCCCCGCCTCTTTTGAACTTTCGAAGTATGAAAGTCTCAAAATATGAAGGTGTATTTTTCCGATTCAGTCCTATGTCCGTCTGTCTCACATCATAGCTATTGAGAAAAAATACAAACAGAATTCTTGATAGTTGCCCATTCTTTCCTAATCAGCATTTAGTACTGCCAAACGCGGGCTCCTGGTTTGGCAAGAGTTTTCATTTCAACTTTGAGCAGTTTTATTTTTAATCTAGAATTGAGTAGTTGCTAGTATTCAGCCCCTGGGCACTTCGAACCATATTTCAACTTTTTGGAAAGCTCTTGCTAAGATCTACCAGTTGCGCTAAGCAGAAAAATTTGGTGGATTATCTCGGTTAAGTAAAGGTTAACTATGCAAAATAAATATCCCTGAGATGTAGTCCTTACAAAATATTTGTGAAAATGGCTAAAGGAACGTACCTAACCGCCGCTGTCAACGAGACCAGAACTATTGTATGCAACAAAACTACCCTTTCTGGGGGGTTGAGGATGCCTCCTGTCAGTGAGACCGCCGAATGGGTCTATAGTGACTACTAATCTTGGATTGGTCTTGTAACTGCTCCTACTGATCATAACAACATGCAGTGTATCCCTCTGAAGTGTATCGTGAATCTGCGGTTGAAATCATTAGGGACATTACCTATATTCTTACATGGGCGAGCGGAGGTTGCTAGTACATATTTCTTAATTATTACGTATGTACGTACCTAATGAAGTCGGTGTTGCAGTGATTCTCCGGTTTCACTAATGGTTTCAATAATGCCTTTGGTGTCATTACCACGCCAGGATGCTTAACCAGCTTTGCTGTGACGCGGCTCATTGACCCACTGACGTTCCTTTTGTCAAGCTCTCTCTATTAGTGTCAACCACTATCGCCCGCTTGCGGTTTGTGAGAAAGTAGACCTGACTTTTCCCCGGAATACGGGCCGAAGTGGAGTAATCCATTCCCCTGTTGTATTTCCCTTCCCTCCTGACGAATAACAGGAAAGTGTTTCCGTTTGTATCTCAGCTTCAATGATAATAGTTAATGTTAGTTAGTAGTAGTTAATGTCATGCATTCATGAAATTAAGTCAGGTCTTTTTTATCATTCATATAACAACATATTTGGCGCGCACCGCATCACTGATGTACAGTGTATGGTATACCCGAGACAAGGACATCATTGCTGCAATTCGCAGTAGGTATACATTTTACCATTTTATATACGTATATCAGGTTCTGCAGTGGTGCTTATAACAGCTTGGTGCATGCCTACCACTTATGTTATGATCTTGTGATGTCTTCCTACTCGTCATTGTTTTCCCTAATAAATCAGAAACCGTTCGGTAATTATTTGATAATGGGTCTTGTCAACTTACTTTGGGCTAGGTGTCCAGTCTGATTTAATAACCTTGTCACGTCATCGCCGTGTTGTAGGTACCATAATGGAATCATTTCGTAAGGGCTTCTACAATTTTCCTAAACAATCCTACACCGTCATGACACGTTCCCTCATCTCCCAGCGATGTTTCCTTGTCCATTCAAGTGCTTCTCAAGCAATAGTTTGACTCCCGTAGAGTGCTAGGTGAACATCCTAGGTATGGGTACCTAAACAAGATGTAGTTACCTAATTAGTAAATCAGGAATGATGAGTTAATTGAATAATAACCAGAGCGGTCGTTGTGATATCTCCAAAACCCACGAAGAGAGTGGTTACACAATAAATTGTTACCTAATGTTATAACACGATACATATATATGTTTCTTTCTTGGTCCCGTGTGCGTTCCTATAGGTACCATTCATTCGATTGCGATGAAAATTTGGTGAGATGTTGTGCTCATGCTCACGAAGGTTTCTGCGTCGGCCCTGATCAGCTGAGTGAGTTCTGAGACCTATTTATTTTCTCTTCAACCAACGAGGCTCAAATTTGGAATGAAGCCTCTGCGGTATTGCTGGGTAAGGTTGACAAAGTGGCCTGATCAGCTGAGTTAGCTCTGAGGCTGTTTTTCCTCTTTCCAACCAACGAGGCTCAAATTTTGAATGAGCTTCAGTGGGACTGCTGGGAATAACACATTCTTTCTTTGGTTGGCATTGCAACGCATGCCGGGTACAGCTAGTGCTTTATGGGAATGTTGTCGAGTTGTTTAATGTTTATTTAAACATTAAAACAACTCTATATATTATAATATAATATATAGAGTTGTTTTAATGTTTAAATAAATGTCATTTTCATATTATGAAAATGACATGAATTTTCATGTGCGCTCTCTGCACGTGGTCATTTGTGCACTTTCAACTTTGTCGCATGTTCCGAATCCGAGACTGGAAAGCTACAGTTTTTGGGTCCGGTTGCCAGTTAATTACAGATGTGTTTTGGGAAGAGCTGGGGATGAATGGTGGGGAAGGTCGACCTTGTGGCAAGGACTTCCTATCGTGAACTCGGTAACCGAGAAGCCAGTTCGTGCGGAATAGGTACTTTTCAAAAAACTTGTCCCACTCGATCACCTCTCTTGTGGGGGGGTTCAACTGGTTCTACCTGTCGATAGAACATTAGAGGTTAACTTTCGGAGATCGAAGTCACGGATTCGTCACGGCAGTCACGTGTTACTCTTGATGAAATTGTCCGAATTTATTGTGTAGTGGGTTGGTAGAACTTGTCTCTGGTGTTTTGCGTCGTCCTTAAACAGCTCATTTCGCTTTATATTATTTATATGTAAAGAAATGATCATGGCATCTACCAAGACTATTACATAGGTATTGATTATATTCATTTCGCAGTGAAAATTTAGCAGTCCTACATCGTAGGTTGGATTTTTGAATTAGGTACGTTCATAACCCCTCCTCCTCCTCCTCCTCTTTCGGTCATGGTGATATTATTTTAATTGGAAGCGTGTCTGTGATCCATCCTTCACGTGTCTGTATCAAAACGGCTGGCTGTTTCAGTACCGATCCTCGGTAGTATAGTGGTCAGTATCCCCGCCTGTCACGCGGGAGACCGGGGTTCGATTCCCCGCCGGGGAGGATAATTTTTTCCAAACTCTCCTGATTATTCAGTGATAAAAATATCTCTTAGTTCATCTTGTCACGCCAAGTTTTCGTCCGTTTTGATTGAAAATTGTTGAAGTAACCCGAAGTATTGACCCGCGAAGATCTTTTTCAATTAAGACTGTAAAAAAGAAAAGTTCTTTCAGGTATGACCTTATGTTTCATATATATCGTGTGTTGTTCATTCTCGCCGAGAGTAGTAGTAGCCTATGAAAACGTTCGAGACGTGAATTGAGGAGCACCACGAAAATCTCTGCCTATGATAATCTTTGTTGGACAGTACTGACACGTACCTACCTTCCACCTTAATACTCGTATTTGATGAATGTCTCACGCTTTCTCAGTATCACTTGATGTTTTCCTTTAAGGTTGTAATTCCACCGGACACTGATGTATTTTTTATCGTTACGCCTCATATTTTCCCCCATATTGTCTATAATCCATATTCTGAACGTTTAATCGCGTTCGACATCGCATTACTTCATTTTTTTTCGCCCGTCTCTGACTTTATGCGTCCTAAGTCATTTGAGTTCGTAGGTTTGTACCATCGTAAATTGCGATCCTTTTGCTCGCGTGGGTTCATTCAAATAGGGGATTGGCGTAATCGATTGCGTTACGTTAAATAGCAATCCGATACCAATCCGCGGGATTGGTCGGAAACATTTCAGTTTCTTATTTTCTACTCCTTCTGGACTACTTGTGTCTCCTTCTGGATTACTTGCAGTCTTATTCTGACGGACCGCTGAATCTAGAAATGTCAACTTTCTGGTCCCTCGTGTTGCCAGTGTGACAATGCTGTGCCAGACCTGTCCGAAGTATATTCGGTAGATATGTACATATTAGGTCATTCTCCTTCAAGATTCTATAAAATACTGTCTAATAGGTACCTACATTTATGAAGCCTCTTCACCCAACAGTCTGCTGTTCCCTATATTGGCAGTGCTTAATTATTTTATTATTAATTAATTATAATATTTTTATTTTTTTGAAATGTGCATTTTGTAGTACATAGGTACCTATCGTATACTATAACTGTTAGGCTACATTTTCATAGCTGTATGATTCAGTTCTAGTATGTGAGGTGACCCACGAAATGATATTACGAATCCATTGTGCTGTTAGGTACTACCTTTCATACAGTATAACATATCAATACCAAATCCACCTAAAAACTGCGCATTCAGATCACTATAAAATATGCAGATGAACTGGTGTGTTTAATAAATGTGTATGGAATAATTTGATGTTTGTGGGCGATGTTACAACCTCGAACAAAGATGGGAATGGTATCTTCTATCATTTTGTTCACTCAGGTATTATACCAGTTCTGGGAGAAAACTAGTGTCAGAAAACTGAAAAAAGACTCTCTCTAGGCAGTCGCTGTCAGTGAATTCCGTTTTGGTTCAGTTCATCTGTGAGTGTTTGCCGCGAGGAAGCAGTTGAAATTGTCGCTAAGCGGGACTTCCCATGGGACTTTTACTCAGCCTTTCAAGTTAACTGATAATGAATGGGTAACAGGGGTTCTGGGACAGTGGTTTTGGTTTAATGGTTGGGGATGGGTAACTCTGTCTTTGAATTCCTTAGTTACACACATGAAATTCACAGTCTTAATACAAACACACGTTCTCCTTGAAAACGTGTGTCTTAATACAAACACACGTTCTCACAAACCCAGCCTATCTCGAGCAAGCACCTTCACCATCAAACACTGGCACCGACATTGTACTTTTCAAATATTTTTGCAAACCTAGAGATCTCGACATTCATCTGCAGTCTCTACGGTTATTCATGTAACTACTAACTCTACGGTAATAATTCACTTTTCGAAAGGAGCATCTAGGGTCTAGACGAATCAGCGATACCTAATGCGATGATACAGCTCGAATAGTGCCTACCTGTAACATACAAAACAGTGATAAATCCCAATCAGCCTTTGAGAAATGTACTTGTACTGTGATGTATGGTTGGATGTGATGAAAACCATTTTGGGTAAGGTTTGAAATGACCTTTCTTTCAAAGAATTTTTTCAAAAAGAATCGACAATGGACATGAAGTCAAAACTCGTTGAAAAAGATGCCGGTGAAAGTTCTACTTTCGGTTTATTATTTTCAATACTGAACCTTTGGAATCGAGCATGAAAAAATAGAAATTTAACCCCCCTCTCAAAATTTTATGGTTCCCGTTTCAAGGTATGTAGAGTCGGAAAGTGCAATAAAAAAATGGCCGTCCGTACGCCGTACTTACTTAGTACTTTTCTTAGTTACCATGAACCAAAATTAATGAAATTTGGTTTTTAGGTCCCATTTGGGGTGTAGTTGGTCCGCGAAGCTCGGCGTTTACTGTCAGTCATCTCCCAGGAGTGAAAAGTAGGGGTTGAAATTTTCAGAACGCCGTAGCTGGAAAACTTCCATTAGAAGGGTATGGTTTTTTTTAAACGTTTTTGAATAGATCTTGAATAAATAATTTTTTGAGACCACCCGGAGCATTGGAGTCCAGCCGTTCTTTTCCACCGAAAAGCTTCGTCAACATGATCGTGAGTCAAACGGTATAAATCCGGCCCAGATATCATCGCTAGGGAGTACTGATTATAATCACGTATGGCTGTATGAAGTCGAGTTGGTTGTTCTGTGATATTTCGTTTGAAAAATGATGGCTCTTTTGGATTTTGTTGATAGGTACCTACTTTTGGAACATGAACAATCGTTATGCTTCTTGAATAACAACAAATAATTAGTACTTATTGAATATTGAATCCCGCGCAGTTTTATGAAATGTAATTCCGATTTAGGGCTTTCCTGGGGGGAGCTCGAGGGTAGGCATTGACCACAGCAAACAGTGATCTACGGAGAAGGGGCATCTGTACTGGTAAATTTACACAGCGCTTTATTGCACGACGGTATCTTACACAACGGTTTATTATTTACCTTTTGCTTTTTTACCTTACCTTATGCTTCATGAATAATAACAAATAATTAATTATTGAATTATTGAATCCCGCGCATTTCTATCAAACTATAGTTCTCGGGCCGGCTCCAGTACTCGATTTAGAGCTTTCCTTGGAGGAGCTGGAGGGTAGGTGTTGACCACAGTAAACTGATCTACTCAGAAGGGGCATCTATACTTACATGTAAATTATTACACAACGGTTTATAATTTTACCGTATGCTTCATGAATAACAACAAATAATTATTGAATTATTGAATCCCTCGCCTGTTTATGCTACTGTCATTCCCGGGCCGGTTCAAGTACGCGATTTAGGGCTTTCCTGGGGGAGCACGAGGTCAGGTATTGACCACAGAAAACGGTGATCTAAGCAGAAGGATCTATACCGGTAAATAATAAACCGTTGTGTAATAATTTGCAGTGTTTTCAAACGCTAGTCAAATTTGTTAGGTATTGTTAGGTTTGTGTTCAATGTGCGCTATTCTGTATCCGCGTGCAGTTTCGTACGGCTCTTCTGAGATATTTTTCAAGGGTTATGAGAGAGCTGGATTAAAAAGCAGAGGGGTGTACTTTCAACAGGTGCAGCGGCCGCGGCCTTGACAGCTGACCTTTTTCGGGTACGTATATTAATATCTACGTATATAATTAATAGTTCACCCATAAAACCAAGGTGGGCAGATTATGGTTTTTTACCATCGATTTTGCAACACATTGAAAGAAGGGTTAGGCCGGTGTGATAAGCTGATTATACCAGTGTCAAACTGTCAATAATAACGTTAACTGGCGACGGTATACCCACACTCGTCGTATCGGATGAATGAAACTTGGTAGCGGCCTTGCGGTTGCGCCACTCCTTGCAGGCGATATAGATTCCGCACAGGATCAGCTCGAATAAGGTTCATCTCCTTTGTTATTGGATTTATTGCGTTTTGTCTATGAACAATACTTGCTAACTGATTTCATAATTTGGAGCATTTTTGAAAAAGAGGCCTCATTCACGAGTCACTTGATGTTGCCACGTTACTCCGGGGTATTCCGCAGTTCGAAGTCAGTGGCTCCACCTGCCGAAGCCTCCGCGAACGATTCTCCCACTTTCTGGTCCAGTCATGATGCCTTTCTACCTTCTTATTGACTTCAGTCTTATCCGAGACATCAACTTGCAACCGTGCGTGTCATGTGAAAAGTGGGAATAAAAAACAAAAATAAAAAATAAAAAATAAAAATTGACCAGTCAGTTCTTCAAAACCAAAACCCTCGAAATTAGTGACCACCCCTGATAAACGTTTATCGGCTCTATTTTTCACGCGAACCCGTGACCAGCTTCGATTTACAGGCTACAGTAACCGGGAAGCCCAGGAAAAGTAAGTGTTTCCATCAGTTCTAACCCAATGATATTCTTTTTCTCGTTAAAAAACAAATTTTCAATTGAATCTGAGCTCAACAGGTGGTCAGAGTCATTTCGCAACCATTAGGGCGCAACCTGCTTTCAAAGAGCAACCTACCTTTCGTGCTTCTTTCATGATGACATCCCATCCCCCTAATAACCATGTTCACTTAGTTACTCCATCCATTCCTTCTGCAGATGAACTCTTTATTATCTTAGTTAGTGAAGATTATAGTGGCAGTGGAGTGGGAGTACTGATTTCCGAATCTTAGTGACTTCTGTTTTAGACATTGGAGTTCAGTCAATAAATAAATTAGTGCAATGGGTTCAGAGATATGGGAAAAATATATTTGCTGACTGAACCTGGACATCTTGGTCGTTGAAGAAGATCCGCTTGTAGTTTAACTTGTTCTCAAATATTCTTTATAATTCGGAGCTGCGGCACCAACGCTCCATGCCCATACGTACAGGGTGATCGCCATCACCGTTTTATAGATTTTTACCGAGGATTCTAGTTGTGTAATTAAACGGTAATACCCAATATTAAGATTTCCTGTTTACCTAATTCCCAAGGCCCGTGATCCCGTGTTGTCCTATGGCAAAGTATATTCGTGAAGTGGTGTCCATAGATTCCCATACAACAAGTTCATATCCTCATGAGTGTTTATCATGAACCATTAGCAAACATTAAATTTATTGATTGAGTGAAGGTTCGGAACTAAGTGCATAGGTCCACTTATCGGGAACCTTGGGTAATCCAAGACAAAAATTTCACTGGTGTCAGTGGCACTGGTGAGTACCATAAACGGTGTTTCCTCATTTTGCGGTGCCGTTCATTTGGCCTGAAACCACATCTTACATATATTTTATCACGTTTTCTCGATGAAGCGCAATCGTTTTCGCTTAGGAAATATTAGTTTAACGGCGCCCAATTTATCTTGTGCCGACGATTCTCGATATTTTCGTGATAGGATCTTCGTCTAGGGTCTGCGATCTTGGGTTAGGCTGACTGTGCGGCCTAGCGGAATACACCTTGCCATAGGCCACTGGATATTGTCTTTGCGGTTGTTATTCCAGTGTAGCGAGCCATCTCCGCCTTTCTGGGTCCATTAAATTATCATGTTCTCCACTAATTGTTTCCTGTGAGTTCCCGCGGTGCTACTAGTATCTATTACCCCTGTATTAAGCGTTTCAATAGAGCATCTGTGCGGAGATCGAGATCGGCAGACCGTGATTCGAGAATTTTTCGGATCCTCAGGTTAGTAGGTCCTCACCTCCATTCATTTATCAAGCTTATTTTCAAGCATTCGAAAACTGGCCTAGAATAGAATATTGTCCCTTGGCATAAAAAGGTTCTAATGTTTTATATAAGCAATAACCTATGGAATGTGCACTAAACGAGACAAAGGTTTTGAGCGGAAATATTGAGCGTACTTGCTGGTATAGGTTGACGAACGGTCCGATGTCCATCAAAATACAACGACGTAATTATATTAAGTTCCGTCTGCGCAGCCATACATTTCCATAATAAACTAGAGTTTTTGTTTGATATGGTGTAGAGAGCACTTGGAAAATGCCCCAAGATGGATTCATGAGGGCCCTCACTGACGAGCCAGGTAGTTCACGGATTGCAATAGACTCGCAAGTATCTACTTAAATTGTATGGGGTCACGACTGAGATTTCCATAACCCAGAAACAGTTGTCGTTAACGTTATTTGATAGTTTGCCGACAACAGTTACATTCTGTTGGGGTTACGAAATTGATCAGAACACCTGGGCTATCTTGCAGAAATAATGGGTGAATGAGTGAAATAATGGCGTCGTTCTCAGTCTGTTGCCAGTCTTCCGGTCGCGCATTAATTTCCGCGAGAATTCCATTAAAAATTCCGTTAAAATCCTTATGAAAGAAAAAAATTCGCTAAAAAGCGAACTACGGATGTACGTGTAGGGTTGACGGTGGTTTATCCAACCCCTCACGGCCTGTTAGTGTTCCGCTATGTCCCGATCGTTAGCTGCTTTCTTCCCCCGGAGGTTTAAGTACGATCCCCGGGAACCTGTGAAATGCGTGTTGAAAGACATCTAATCAAGTCCCACTTTTCTTTGGTAAAGTCAGATTTAGATATTGTTGAATTTTGTATACAAGCTGTGTCCTACACTGCTGATCACGCCAACCGCTTTCTGTTTAGTTCGGCTTCCTTTTGGTTTATTATTTTCAATAGTGAACCTTTGGAATCGAGCATGAAAAAAAAACACGCTGCAAATCCCTGCACAACGGTTTATTATTTTGTATAGAATACCCTTCCGTTACAGATCACAGCTCTATGTATAGATAACCCGTCTATATAATATGATATGTACTATTCTATACATATTATGTAGATCGCAGACCCTCCTTAGGTTAGTACCTAACCCCGTACTCGTTACTAGGTACCTACCTAAATCACGAGTTAAATGTTGCTAAAATAATTCTGCCGATGACAAACAGTACCTAACAAAAAGAAACACACATAATGAAGTTCTGAAAAGAAATTGTTGATGAGGAGTGAAAAAAGTTGCAAAAGTACCTACCAACAAACTCCAGCCCCTTCTACGTAGATGGTATAATGAACCGTTGTGTAATAATTTACCTTTGAGTAATGATTTACCGTAGTAATAATTTACCCATCAATAATACTTCAACGTTTGTTCAAGTTTCACTACCTACCAACAAAAAATAATAATAAACAAAAAATTATTAAAAAAAAGAAAAAATTAATTAATTAAAATTAATTTTTTTATGAAATAATATCACAGAACAACCAACTCGACTTCATACTCCGCCAATATAATCAGGTGATCCCTAGCAATGATTTCATCTCCGCCAAATTTCCTATTGTGGGCGCGTCTCTGGTTACGAGATTTGGTTTGAATTGTATACAATTTCATTCACACTGGAGTCGAAAATGCCTGTCGGTGCAAACTTCGGGGCCTTGCTGTGAACCAGCGGCTGGACGGACTCCGGATGGTCTTAAAAAACTCGCAAGTTCAAGAACTATTTAAAACCGTAAAAATATTCACGTAAAAAAATGGTATAGGCGTTTTGAAAATGTCAACCCCTATTTTGAATCCCTTAGAGATGACTGACAGTAACGTCGAGCTTCGAGGACCAACTAGACAGCGAACGGAGCCTATAACCCGAATTTCATCAATTTTCTTTCATGGTAACTAAGAAAAGTGGCCCGTACGGCGTACGGCCGACAGACAGAAATATTTTTATTGCAGTTTTGGATTCTACATACCTTGAAACGTAAACCATCAAATTTTGAGGGGGGGTAAGAATTTTTTTTTTCATGCTCGATTCCAATGGTTCATTATTGAAAATAATAAACCAAAAAATAACCCCCCCCCCCCCTCAAAATTTGTGGTTTACGCAAGGTACTTAGAATCCGAAAATCTGTCTGTCCCCCTTATGCCGTACTTTTCTTAGTTACCATTAACCGAAATTAATGAAATTTGGTTTGTAGGTCCCGTTTGAGGTCTAGTTGTTCCGCGAAGCTCGGCGTTACTATCAGTCTTCTCTAAGGAGTGAAAAATAGCGGTTGAAATTTTCAGAACGCCGTAGCTCGAAAACTTTTCAGTAAAGGGTTTCTTTTTAAACTTTTTAAATTGATCTTGAACTAAAGAATTTTTTAAGGCCACCCAGAGGATTGTACAGCCAGCCGTTCATTTGCACCGAAAAGCTTCATCAACATGATCGTGAATCAAATGGTATAAATCCTTCCCAGATATCATCGCTAGGGAGTACCTGATTATAATCGCGGATGGCTGTATGAAGTCGAGTTATTGTTCTGTGATATTATTCCGTTTGAAAAATGATGGTTCTTTTGGATTTTGTTGGTAGGCACTTTTGCAACTTGAACAAACGTTTAAGTTTTATTGGGTAAATTATTACACAACAGTTTATTATACTGTCTGCGCAGAAGGGGCATCTGTAAAGATAAATTATTACACAACGGTTTATCATTTACCTTATGCTTCATGAATAACTACAAATAATATTAATGATTGAATTATTGAATCCCGCGCATTTGTATGAAACTTTAATTCCCGGGCAGGCTCCAGTACTCCGTTTAGGGCTTTCCTGGAGGGAGCTCGAGGGTATTGACCACAGAAATCAGTGATCTACGCAGAAGGGGCATCTATACAGATAAAAATAATGAACGGTTGTGTAATAACTTGCAGCGTTTTTAATCGTTAGATTCGTATGGACAAAACGCTTGCTGGTATCACTCGATCCTAAATCCATTGAATGTGTGGATCCTTTTATCTGTTTTTAGTCTTTTGACCAACATTTGAAGTTAAACACATTCAGAACAATTTCTTGATCGCGCGAGGCAATTTATGTGCACCCTCAGTTTTCTCAAATATACGGAGTTTCATAGAAACAGCCAAAACCTCGGATTACTTCCCTACTTAAGAAAATTCGTCTATTCGCCGTGAAATTCGTTTCTCTACAATAGAAACCAGTACGGTCGGTTCCTGTCGTTCATATGGCAAAAACGCTGCAAAAGATTACTCACCGGTTTATTATGTCCCTAGATTCTGCGTAGATCACTTTTTTCTGTGGTCAGTAGGTACCTTCCCTCTTGCTCCTCATAGGAAAGCCCTAAATCGAGCACTGGAGCCTGCCCGGGAATTACAGTTTCATAAAAATGCGCTGGATTCATAATTCAATAGTTACTGCTATTTGTTGTTATTCATGAAGCATAACTTTATTCAAGTTACAAAAGTACCTATCAACAAAATCCAAAAGAGCCATCATTCTTTAAATGGAATAGTATCACTGAAAAACTAATTCGATTTCATTCAGCCATGGGTGATTATAATCAGGTGTTCCCCAGCAGTGATATCTGGGCTGGATTTATACCTTTTCATTCACGATTATGTTGACGAAGCTTTTCGGTGCGAACGAACGGACGTTCAATGCTTCGGGTGATCTCAAAAAATTCTGAGAGCAACTTTTAAAAAACATACCTACCTTTCTATTGAAAGTTTCCGAGCTATGGCGTTCGGAAAATTTCAACCCCTATTTTTCACCCCTTAGATGTGACTGTCAGTATAACGCCGAGCTTCGCGGACCAACTAGACCCCAAATGGGACCTACAAACCTAAATTCATTAATTTTGGTTCGTGGTAACTAAGGAGAGGGCGAAGTACGGCGGACGGACAGAATCTATTGTTGTATTCCATTTTCGGATTTTTCGTACCTTGGAACGGAAACCGTTAAAATTTGTGGTGAGAGGAAGGGAGTAAAAAAATGTCATGCTTGATTCGAAAGGTTTAATGAAAATAACAAACCGTAAAGTTACAATTTCGTTTGTTAACAATAACGTTGGCGCTATATAAGCGATTATTATGTACTCGCATGGGTTACATTCGGATTAGCCGAAAAATTTAGGTAGGTACTTCAAGAATGTTGCAGATTTTCCAGTTCCCACCGAATTTTCGACGGGGAAATATATATAGCAATATATTTACTAAAATTCACTAAAAGAAACGTCAAAATTTTCAAAAATGCGTGTATTTTAAACGACTCTGGACCCATTGCAATATATATTTACCCGCCGAAAATTCGGTGGGAACTGGATAAACACGGATCCGCAACATTCTTGAAGTACCTACCTACATTTTTCGGCTAATCCGAATGTAACCCATGCGAGTACATAATAATCGCTTATAGCGCAACGTTATTGGTAACAAACAAATTGTAACTTTATGGTTTATTATTTTCATTAAACCTTTCGAATCAAGCATTAATCAAAAGGGATTTGATGTTTTGAGGGGCAAAAATTGCTAACAATCATTGTTAAACGTTGCTAAAAATCACCAAAAATGTTGTTGGACAGTTTTACTTCGAAAATTCGTTCATAGGGGCATGCTTCATGACTGGAGTTTGTGTAGCACTGTGCGACGCGATGATTGTAAGTCATCGTCGTCATTGGAGTCAGTGAGCTAGTAGTTTCCTAGATATAAATCAGCTGCGAATATTATAGTGGGAGCAAATCACGTCTCGACGCCAGTAAGGCAGTGCGCACCCTCTGAAGTGGAATGGCTGATTCCTTTAAATCATCATACACCTCCGAATTATGCAGAAACGTTTTGAAGAATGTAAATGAAGTGGTTGGTACTACGTGAAAGGGCCTGAAAGGATCCCTTGAAGCGGTTGAGTAACGAGGAAAGGTGGTCGAGAACAAGGTTGCCGGTGGCGGATCTCGTTATTATACAAGCGCTGTCTAAGAAAAATGAAAGAGCATCATCAATTCAAGGGACGTGGGTCAACAGGAGGTTTTTGTACAGCTACAGCCACAGCTGTGGAGCCGCTACGTGAACGGACGCGACGGCTGGTGCATGTTTTATCGCTGCATGTTTTTCAGCTGAAGCTCTTTGCAAGCCGAGCTAAAGCAGAGACAGAGAGGACGGATAGCTCTGGTAAAAGCGGAATTTTCGCCGTTTTATCCGCCGTAGTTATGAGAATATGGGAGTAGGCCGAGGTATAAACTTAATTAACCTTTCACCGCGGAGTCGAATCTACTTTGGCTCGGACACCGATGAAAAAACGTTCTGCTTCGGCACTACCGGTGGCGTCATATATTCATACAAGAGCCAAAAAACAATGATGTCTTCCAAAATCAAAATTTCCGCTTGCATTTTGTGTAAAAGAATCAGTTTATTACGTGCCATTCCATCATAATATATCTAATTGGAAGAACATTCCAGGCGCAGCTGAAATATTGAGGGGGTTTACGAGGGTTTGGGCCCCAGAGGGTCTCATAGGAATTTCTAACTCTCTTGTAACTCAGGTTCTATTCAACAGATTTCTACTACACAATGAAGATTATGTAGTAGGTTAGGTCACAAAGAATGAGCCCGGTATGTATTTCATTGCGATGGGAAGAGTAGTACTTACAGTTGTAACACTCAAATATCTCCGATTCTGTCCAACCTTTTGTCCAGCTGATTTTGGTGAGCTTTCATGGGACTACTTGAGTTGATCCCAACTGGTCCCCTATGAATTTCATGATAGGTAGTCTGAGCAATTACGCTAGTGCCTTCGGATGCCAACCATCGTTGTTAGCCTTGTAACGCTTAAAGTATCAGGTGGTCCGGCTGTAGTTGAAATAGTGTAATGTTTTAATATGAATCATACTACAACAATTTGAGGAAAATATACCTCTGCCCACTCACTTGACAGGCGTTCTTCGATCTTGTTAGTATAATATAATAAATCGCCGGATACTCCGTTGGTCGTGTTGCTTTAAATAATTTTGTTGATTACTATCGTGATGTCCTTATTTTACTTTCATCTTCACCGTTAACGTATAGAACATTTTGCGAGTCAGTGGCATTTCCTGCTAAAACAACGTAGGTACGCGAAAAAAAATAGTGGCGCGGGATTTGAGTCCCTTAGCGTTAGCCGTAATACTTATTACGTGACCAGGGTTTCCACTCGTCAATTCACAAGGCCGTCGCGATCTCTTCGATTCGCGGCCGCGATAGGGCGAGTGAAAGTTGTTCCTTCATCCCCCGCAGCTCTCTGGCGATGGTTCTTTTCGTCGGTCTCCTCAAAGTCTGATCAATCTCAAGTTGTACATCGTGGCTTCAGAAGTCATCATGATATGGCGTGTAATCTATCATTTACCATACCTTCCTATATACAAGCTGTTCATCAACACTTCCCAAATTACACCTTAGAAAGTATTACGCCATCACCGCTTGAGCCCTAGCAGTATCAATGAGCTTCATGAGGACATTGGGTACCCACAATCACTTCTCTCGAGTTCATCAAAAGGTCATGAACAGCTACAAGAAGGTGCGATTGTATCAGTTTGAAAACTGTTGCAATATTGCAGTAGCTTGATTATATTGCTGATCTATCATTGGTGGCATCGATAGAAGCAAATCCGTTGTAATTTTGTTTCTATTGAAGATGTAATTTGTTTAATTCGTGAAATTCTTGGAAATATTCGTTCAGTCATTCAAAGCTGCCGGTGCAAATCACATAATACTCCGGGATGTAAGTGAAGTGAACAAGTGGTCTCCAGTATAATATTTATGATATAAACAGAGCGTTACGCCAGTAAACAATATTTGGTATAGTGACTTATCCGGTCTGAAAACAAAAGTTCTAGGAAGTGTGTGGTTTCAATGGGGCCTAAATTCAAAACTTCTTGCGGAACTGTTTGGAAAAGTCTCCAGAAAACACCTTGGCCATTGGTCTGTTCATTGCGAATACCTTGCATGTTTCGCTGAATGACCTTGTACGTACTTAGTTCTTGTTATAATTCCGGTACGACAAGTCAATAATTTCATTTAGTTAGTTATTCCTTGGTTGATAGATTCCTGATCATCTCTCAGCCTACCTGTAAAGTTTATATATATATGTATATATATATACATTGTGACGGTATATGGGAATCCCGTCCATCTTGGATGTGGGCTCTTCCCGATCTTTTTGACACGCGGCTGAAGGGGCGGTCGATTCGCGGAAACGAATCGTCAACTCCTGGAGGCATCCCGTTATAATCAAACCATTTTCTCCGGGGGCAGCTGTCACACTGCCTCCCTACCTTTCTAGAGGATGGAGAGGGGGAAACTACGCTGTATGGGCGGCGTAGTTACACCCCTCATCCATTACATGGTAGCAGAGCGTGGTTGGTGGGTATGTGCTGGATTTTATCCTCGGTACCCCCTCCACTTTTTGAGAGCTTTTCCAGAAGGAATAGCTCTGAGGTTTTCCAGAAGGAATCCTCTTTTTAATAACCCTTTGATAATCAATATAATATACACTTCGGCCATTCAATTTTCTTTTTTGTCATCAAATCAAACTTATTATTATTATTATTATTATTATTATTATCAAACTTATTATTATTCTTAAGGCTATTAGGCCTGGCGTTCAATGCCTATTTTTTGTCTTTTTTTTCCAGTCGTTCCATCTTATGATGGGGGTTAGTCACCCAGAGGTTGTTCAGATGAACTTTCCTGAACCAGAACCTCTGACAACTACTTTCATTTGTATGATTTATATTCCAGTTGTTCCATCTTATGATGGGGGTTAGTCACCTAGAGGTTGTTCAGATGATATTTATAAGGAGCTAAGTTCTCCACCACTAACAATTCTCAGTAGCACCATTACGATGGAAGCTATTAGCTTTGGAGTTTTTCAGATGAACCTTCCTGAATCAGAACTCCATACTACTTTCAGTCCCGTGTCTATTAACTTCACATACTTCTTCTTCAAAGAAGTATGTTTTTAAGGGGAGGAGTGTGACGGTATATGGGAATCCCGTCCATCTTGGATGTGGGCTCTTCCCGATCTTTTTGACACGCGGCTGAAGGGGCGGTCGATTCGCGGAAACGAATCGTCAACTCCTGGAGGCATTGCGTTATAATCAAACCAGTGTCTCCGGGGGCAGCTGTCACACTGCCTCCCTACCTTTCCAAAGGATGGAGAGGGGGAAACTACGCTGTATGGGCGGCGTTGTTAAACCCCTCATCCATTACAACATATAGGTATACATATACCTATACGATTCAGGATTGAGGAATGACCAGTCTAGTCTTGTTTATGATGTTTTTTACTCCCACAACGTTTCTACCCAGGATCTGGGTCCTACTCATGTGGATTTGTGGTCCAAAGTAAGTATGATAGGTGGATAGGTGTTAAATTCCAAGTTGAGTCACTGTTACGACGGCAGAGATGTTTTCGGTCGAGGCTTTCACCCCATTGCGGCATGAAGCCCCCAAAACCACCCCCGCTAAACCCTTCTCTCCCTGCCGTACTCCTACCTTTCCCTAAATCGAGGGAAATGAATGCAAACTTCTAGCTAACATGGTTGTGAATTGAGATACTAAGAAAAATGAAATTACCTATCTTTACTTTATTAACCTAAAGGGGGCGTTCCACCAACTGTTTCCCTCCCATAAAAGGGAAAAGAAACAGTAAACAAAATAATAGTTTTCAGGGTATACAAAAAACACAAATTGAGGTAGAGCTACTCTTATCTCACCCACCCAAAATTTACTGAAGCAAATGACTCCTGTACCATCGTCTGTCTCGCAGCTTCACCAAACGCATCTTGTCCCCATTGCTACTAGTGTACCTACTTTGAAATTCTGCAATTAAAAGGCCTATCGGGTGATTATTAGATTATTGGCGATGGATCTTCCACTTCTGGAACGAACTTACTCTGAAAATCGGACCTAGCCTAACTTGTAAAAGTGATAGTGTAGTGTCAGAAAAATTACTGCAAGAATTCTAGATCACCTCCAGAAGAAAACGACCATCAATCATGGACTTACCTTGCTTCCTAGAACTCCACTATAAGACCTGAGCTCAATTTAGCAAAACTCCAAAAAGGTTGGAGTATTATTGTTCAGGCTCTCGAATCTCCCTGACCCAACTTGCTTGTCTTTTACGAACGGAAACATTCCTAACATCACCAAGGGGGAAAGTTGGAACAATAGGGCAATAATTCCCGAAAGATCCGTCTTATCCCAAGGCACTATCATTGGCCACGGTGGATTCGTGAGGAAATAAACCTCGATCCCAAAGAACGGATCCAGGCTTACTAGCTCCCGAAAACTCCGAGGTCCACCCCAAAAGACAAGGAAGTTTACGAAAATTCGGCCTTTCAACCTATTCGAACGAAAAGAGAAATTTTTTTCTGAAGAGATGAAAAGTTACTTGAGCTCAGGATCCTATGAGAAGAGCGGCCAAGCCGACAATGAGCAGCCTATAGCCACATGGTAGGAGGTGACCACATTTATAGTTAAAATATGGAAACACGAAGACAAAACCTAGCTTCTCCCGGATATGTGGACGACGCTCCTAGGGTAAAATAGACAAATAAAAATGAGGGTTAAACCGAGAGGAAACTAATTTAGTCTTAAAAACGTTCGGGAAGGTGAACTGGAACTAAAAGACCTGGAAAAGAATCCTAGATGGAAACTTGAAATTTCCTAAAATTGTGTGCTATCTATGAAGATGGGACAAGATGCTGCCAAAACTAAATCACCAGGAAAGGATACTGGTTTTGCAATTAACAGGTACAAAATCCATATTCAAGCCCTCAAGATTTATTGAACTAATCATGAAATAAAGAAATGAAAATGGAAAACATAGATAGGAAATGAGTACAAAGATAATGAGTTCTTAGATTCTATAAATTCTTAACAAACTAGAAATGCACTAAAACCTGAAGGGGTATAAAAATAAAACAAAAGGCCTAACTTCTACCCACAAATAAATTTATAAAATGATCTAACTAGAACCTAAATTAATAATTTGGTCGATACATTTACAAATTTTACTTTAATGAATAACTTTTTCCGTTAAGTAACGTGGAAAGGAAAATTCTCCCCTAAATCCTAGAAAATACACTCACGGAAACTCCAAAGAAAAGAGCTTTGAGATGGAACCACCATCACAAGATTTGAATCAATTTTTAGTGTCATAAATTAATTACTTAGGCATGGAGATAGAGTTAAGTTAGAAAAAAAACCCCTTGAGGGCTAAGTGAACTAAAAAGGGGAAAAAAACCTAACCCTATCCCCATAGTTTCTTATAATACTTCTCACTTGATCAAACCACAAAGAATAATTTACATAAAAGCCAATTGCCCACGAGACTTTCAAAACTATTATGGTAAATTTGAAAAAGATATGGGTTTCTTTAAGTGCCTAGATTCTGTGACCCCGTTGCGTTTTAGCATTTTCAATTAGGAATTTATCTTAGGTTGGGATACTCTAATAATTTGGACTAGGAGGGAAGAACCAAGTTCTTACCTTAATGCAGCAGGAGGAGAGTCGTCCAGGGAATCTTCAGCAGCCAAGTGTCCAGATTCCGACTCCTCCCTTTTCCAAGTCAACTCCGAAGTAACGTGGAAAGGAAAATTCTCCCCTAAATCCTAGAAAATACACTCACGGAAACTCCAAAGAAAAGAGCTTTGAGATGGAACCACCATCACAAGATTTGAATCAATTTTTAGTGTCATAAATTAATTACTTAGGCATGGAGATAGAGTTTAGTTAGAAAAAAAACCCCTTGAGGGCTAAGTGAACTAAAAAGGGGAAAAAAACCTAACCCTATCCCCATAGTTTCTTATAATACTTCTCACTTGATCAAACCACAAAGAATAATTTACATAAAAGCCAATTGCCCACGAGACTTTCAAAACTATTATGGTAAATTTGAAAAAGATATGGGTTTCTTTAAGTGCCTAGATTCTGTGACCCCGTTGCGTTTTAGCATTTTCAATTAGGAATTTATCTTAGGTTGGGATACTCTAATAATTTGGACTAGGAGGGAAGAACCAAGTTCTTACCTTAATGCAGCAGGAGGAGAGTCGTCCAGGGAATCTTCAGCAGCCAAGTGTCCAGATTCCGACTCCTCCCTTTTCCAAGTCAACTCCGACCTCCCACTCTCCGTTTAATAAGAAAATCTTATACTCTGAGGAGAGGGGCGACCGAGCGAATCCCAGGAAAGGGGGCCCCGGAAAAACGGTGGATTGATGACTGAGGCCATACTGAGAGAGATTATTTCCGAATATTGGAGAGTTTATATAGTTGACAATCGAAGGAGGGACATGACGAAATTCGCCCGTATTTCACTAAATATTCTAATTTATTACATTAACAGTTGTTTTGGGAATTTCGTCACGTCACAGTTCACTGATCAGAAACAAGACTAGTCTGGTCATTCCTCAATCCTGAATTGTGTTCATCAACCTAGTCATCAGAATCAACTTATTATATGCACGTGCACATTCGTTGTTGAGTTTCTTTGTTTCCTCTTTGATGAACTCTAACCAAGTGCGGACTTCTGTTTATATTAATTTTTCCATTCTAAGAACTTTGAGACCACCCGCACTCACCTACGATGAATAGTTCTTTCTCTGACCTTTTAAAGTTTTGGCAACAAGCGATGTCGTTGCACCCTCCCGTTTGGGCGGTACCCCCTTAAGAAATATTCATCGTAGGAGAGTGTGGTTGGTCTCAAAATTCTTAGAATGGAATCTAATTCCATTCAGAAACATAAGCAGAAGTTATTGATACGCCTCATTGAATTCATAGAAGAATCGTTGAATCGAAACTGTGGTGGTTTTGCTGTATGTCTATGTTACGAAGAGCGTTTTTGTTGACCGTAATTCCCCTAGAGTTCTTGTTCCATGTTGACGCTTGATGTCTCATTTGAATAGTCTTGGTTGTTTTGCTACCATCCACATTTCGTTTTCCTTCAGTTCCTTTCTACTTTGTAGAAAGGGACATCCTTGACGACTTGAATTTTTTAGGAGTTAGTCGTAATTGAGCAAGATCTTGCGCCCAAGCAAAACCTGTTGCAAATTTCTGCGTGTATCTCAAATGAAACTGAGTTCGATGAAAATAGCGAATTGCGCTGATTCCAACCATGTCAGAACGTTTTCCCACAACATTAATTTATTACTTACCTTAAGGGATGTGGGGCAAACGGTTGGAGGGGGTCGACTAGTAAAGCCTGTAACGAGTGCGGGATGGGGCGATAAGAATTACAGTGTTAAACATTTACTTTTCAGTTGGAAAATAAATATATGATTACAAAATCACGTGGCTCCACCCAGAGCCACAACTTATATCGTAAATTGACCGAATTTGTTTGAGTGTGTTCGCTCAAACTCTGTGATGTCGTAACTATCTATTCTTTACCACGTATTGTTTTGCTTTTAATATGATGATTGAAACTCAGAGTTGAGTTTCTGTTCAGAGCATAGGTTATTGAGTTATTTAGGATTTCGACGAAACCATCAATGAGCTAGTTTGGTACCTGTCTGATCGACTCAGGTTCTTTCCAACCCGCATATTGCTAATGCGCCCTAAGGCAATTTTCTTTGAGCCTCGATGAACAAACTCACGGTGAGGTCAGTTCCAATCCCACGCGCTAACAGATAAACTTCACGGGTCCTTCGAAGGTTTTGTACCTAATATAATTTGGCGTTTAGAATGTTAGTTATGGTTCTGCAGTTAATCAATACCTATCTGGACATCATCAAAATGATATAGCTTCCTTAGGATGAGTACCGGATGAAATGAAAACACTTATGGACACGAAATTGTCTCTACGTTTACTTGCCAATTTGGTTTATTCTGTCAGATTGTCATGGGTTTAAATCAATTATTATATCCTCAGAAGATAGGGCTGTGCCACTGGGATAGGGAATTGTTCTTAGCCGTTCACAGGGCATGGTAAAGTGACCCACTTGCAGGTCAGTTGGCCAGACTCGTGAGTAGACACAATATCACTGCGTGGTATAATTCTCACTCCATTGCAATGAGAGGCATTTGTTTCTCAGCGAATACTGTTTCATCCTTTCGTATTTTGATATATAATACAGTTTTTACTTTTTACTTCAGAAGACAGTATCGTTATGAACTAATCCTGATGTAAACTTCCAAAACGTCCTTTTACAGTATTTGTTCTTTCTGACCACGAATTGGATGATTATTGACAACTTGATTACGCCATTAGGTAGTGTTTCTTGAAATTCAAACCGTATCAGTATAGAGCCTCTCTTGAATCTTCAACAATACATTTTCATTCTAGCTATTCCGGTTGGAGGGAAACATTTTTAATATAGGTACTGCTTAGATATTGGGGAAGATGGCTCATTTCAATGAGTGTGATTTTAGAGCATCGCGGGCCCGATTGAATACAGTGTTTGACTTCATAACGATCCTCGTTTGTCGCCTTACGTCATATTTCCGCGTAACTTCCCCTCGGATCGCGTTCTTGATCTATTCCCCCTGTCATCAAGTTCGTCTAATGTCTGTGATTTGTTGTCAGAATTGTGTTGAGCCCATCAATTCATCTTTATTCTCCGTCAACATAAATGGGACCCCAGCTTGGCTCCTATCGCAGTCTTGAAGTATCTTGAAACCCCCTACGTACGAAAATAAGGTACGTAAATAGGAAACTTGCTCGACTATTTTTTTCCCCCTTAGTTCAATTGAAAAACCTCGGAGAGAGCTTTCCCAAAAGGTGCTATAACGAGGGTTCAATCTAACTAGCGATGAACATTGGATTTTTAAGGGAGCTCAATCCGATTTTGTGGTCAATATTCCGACCCATTCAAAATAGCGAATCAAGTTAGCGAAAGACGACTTGTGCTCGGGAAATGTTAGAGTATCCCTCCTATAATAATATTCCTCGGTCAAACTATACTATTCTCAATATACCTGCATGCGTGCGTGCGTTTTATGGTACATATTACATACCTAATATATACGTATAGTTACATGAAGAGACCTGTGTGTGTGTGTTTTATGATGTGATATGTTTCCAGCTAGAACATGATATTCAAAATGAAGATCAGAAATTATAGATTGGTAACCATTGAATTCCAGTAGTCCGCCGCTACTGTCTGCCGGCCTGTCGCTGTAACTAATGTCTGAAACATCTTTATTTTCGGAACTCCTTGTTGTGGGCACTGGAACGAGTCTATTTACGGTACAGCCTAAGTTAAAAAACGGAAGCTGCTTCCAGCACGTCTCCAATCATGTCAACGTCTTTCATATTTTCTGGTCACTCTTCAACTCCCGTTGGATTCATCCCTGTTAGAGGCTGTATCAAGGTGAGAGCCTTGTGGGTCATACATCGTTTGGTCCGTAGGCGTGCCGAGGGTCAAGCAGCTATTGTTATGATGTTCAAGGTTTTCCTTCATAAAGAATTGAACCAAATTCTGAGGTCAACTTCAGTAGTAACTTCCTTACGGTGTTACTATTAATTACGTACTTATGTTCGCATCAGATTTCTATCATTCTGTATTGCCATCAAAGTTTGGAGTTGAATAAACGAGTTGTGGTACATCTCAAATCATTATTTATCTCCGAGGGTTCCCAAAATCCCTGCCCTATTAAATTTCATCAGGACGTCAGAAATCCGGAGTTAACCATCATCCTCAATTATTTGTTCTACTACAAGCTCCCACAACCCACTAGTAAAACCCTCAAGACACTCGTCAAAACCAAAAACCCTGCCTGTGACGGTAGAACCATGAGACCAAAAACTGAAAAAAACCGGTAAATCTGGACACCCCCTGAGACACCAGTCACAAGACACACAAAATCGGTTATCTATATCTGCACTCCTTAGATGCAGCATATGCATGAAGACCGTCCCGTAGCAACAGTAACTCGCACGCACTAAAACCTTTGGTCTTATCGAGTTCTACAAACAATACAAGAAACCCTGTTTACCTTCACCTAGTCTGTAAAGGCTAGGTGCATATTCAGGCGCATATAGCGCTAGTGATGGCATAACGCGAGCGGCGATACACGAGCGCGCCACACGCATAGCATTGGGAAACGCATACAACGTAGTTGCTCCATGAACTGTTGCATAGTAGACACGTGTGTTTTATTGAATTTTCTTTAAAATGAATGAGTCAGGAAGTCAACTATATTTATTAGATTGAAGCTCAGAGTCGGATTCAGATTTTGCTGCCAAAGGAGAGGTTTTACTGCAGTCATTGAAAATATTGAAGGAAACTGAAATCCTCGAAAAACTTATATCTTCCTAAAAGAAAAACCATTCATCCCATTTTGTAGCACTCCAAATTCGCGCGCGCCTCTTGATCTTACAATTGTTTTGATGCAATTGTGTTCGTTCTCCCAATGTTTTTTACCATGTACCATAAACACAGTGATTTTGAATTTATATTTTTAGAGAGTTATGGTGTTATTTAATCCCACATTGATTCATATATTTATGAGATAAGTTGACATGGGGTCGACTAGGTATACATTATCAGTTTTCTTGGTTTCGTCGAGAGGAATAACCTTGTAAGGGTATTCAACCCGGACAACGATAAGTTTCTTCTTGCGCTTCTTTCCTCATCATGAACATCTCAGGAGATAGTGAAATTCAGACCAAGAACGATCAGCGCCCTCTCCTCCTCTTGCGATCTTACAAACAATGGTACAAACCTAATTTCATTCATTTTGAATGGTGCCTAACTAAGGAAAGTGCGAAAGTACGGCGGACCATCAAAATCTTCAAAGGGGCGGGGGGGGGGGGGGCACAAATTTATCGCTCGATTCCAGAGGTTCATTATTGAAAATAATAAACCAGAATAAGCTATAGCGATGAGTCAAACACAGTTTCCTTATTTGTTTTGAATTGTAGTATTGTGACTAGAAATTATACACCTAGTTGAAAATTTTGTAATCAATGAAATTTTCAACTAGGTGTATAATTTCTATAAATATACCCCTTCTTGTTATCTGTTTCTGTAGATCATCTCTCCCTGAAGTTCTGGTCTTCGGTTCAAATAAATAATTATAGCCTAGAATAGGTACAGATAGTGACGTTAAGATTCTTGTTGAAGCCACTTCCTGTAACAGTTGTTCAATTTAGGAACCGTCACAATCCACTTGTTAACTCGTTGAAAGGATCTGAAGTGTTATAGATTCCTTAAATTATTAACCTTCTGCCACTATATAAGGAACGGGTTTCGCTGAAATTGTATAAACATCATGTAATGCATAATAAGTTGGTCAGCGATTTGCCGACAGAGACCGTTCAGCTGTCGACATTACGTGTACTTTACTTAAGAATGACTTCCTTTTTTCGCTCCCCTGAATTTATTCGAAACGATTCCTGTATCTTCAGGAAGCCTAACTACCGTTGCCATATCTGGACCGGGAATTATATTATTGTAGGTATTATGTATAATTTTTAACGACCTTCTCGTTTGAGTCTGCTCCCTTCTTCTTTCTGGGTTTCATGAGTTTAAATTCAAAAGGTCAGGTCCGTTGAGTGTCACGTTGGTCGAAGTTGGTTTGATGGATTGTTCGCTCCTAAATCGTATTGATATTTCATAATAATTCTCCAAAGGCCCATTCATTTCTTTTTGGTTGGGTAGTTTTTAAAGAATTGGTTTCGGTATCGGTTGGTGTACTCGAGTTGGCTCGTTAGAAACTCCATTTCAACTTCCGCTTGAAACTGTAATTTTTGACATTTCCATGTCTTTACATTGGCACACAAACTCGAAAAGCGTTACCAAAAATCGACAGGAAAACGCGTTATGCACCATTTCTGATGATCGCTTACAACCGATTCGTTTCTACGGAACTTCATATTTGCCATTTTTCATCGTACAAAAATCGTTCACCACTCGTTGGAATCGTGAGATTTTATTGAATATTTTCTTGTTAACCGTACCCCCGTACCTTGCGCGGTAGCTGAGCTGAGCATGATGAAAAAAAGGTGGGTAAGCAAGGTAGTCAGCGACGTAGCTAATGAAGGAAGTCATTGTTTACTAGTATCGAATGTGGCAACCTTGGACCACTGTGTGTGTAACCCGGATCGTTGTAACCTTGCAACCTGTAAATGATTCCGTAAATTATCCCTAAATTTTGGTGTATTATTTTTGGTTTATTATTTTCAATAATGAACCATTGGAATCGAGCATGAAAAAAAAAATGCTTACCCCCCCTCAAAATTTGATGGTTTACGTTTCAAGGTATGTAGAATCCAAAACTGCAATAAAAATATTTCTGTCTGTCCGCCGTACGCCGTACGGGCCACTTTTCTTAGTTACCATGAAAGAAAATTGATGAAATTCGGGTTATAGTTTCCGTTCGGGGTCTAGTTGGTCCTCGAAGCTCGACGTTACTGTCAGTCATCTCTAAGGGGTTCAAAATAGGGGTTGAAATTTTCAAAACGCCTATACCATTTTTTTACGTGAATATTTTTACGGTTTTAAATAGTTCTTGAACTTGCGAGTTTTTTAAGACCATCCGGAGCATCGTACGTCCAGCCGTTCGTTCACAGTAAGGCCCCGAAGTTTGCACCGACAGGCATTTTCGACTCCAGTGTGAATGAAATTGTATACATTTCAAACCAAATCTCGTAACCAGAGACGCGCCCACAATAGGAAAATTGGCGGAGATAAAATCATTGCTAGGGGCCACCTGATTATATTGGCGGAGTATGAAGTCGAGTTGGTTGTTCTGTGATATTATTTCATTTGAAAAATGACGGCTCTTTTGGAGTTTGTTGGTAGGTAGTGTAACTTGAACAAACGTTGAAGTATTATTGATGGGTAAATTATTACTACGGTAAATCATTACTCAACGGTAAATTATTACACAACGGTTCATTATACCATCTACGTAGAAGGGGCTGGAGTTTGTTGGTAGGTACTTTCGCAACTTTTTTCACTCCTCATCAACAATTTCTTTTCAGAACTTCATTATGTGTGTTTCTTTTGTTAGGTACTGTTTGTCATCGGCAGAATTATTTTAGCAACATTTAACTCGTGATTTAGGTAGGTACCTAGTAACGAGTACGGGGTTAGGTACTAACCTACGGAGGGTCTGCGATATACATAATATGTATAGAATAGTACATATCATATTATATAGACGGGTTATCTATACATAGAGATGTGATCTGTAACAGAAGGGTATTCTACACAAAATAACAAACCGTTGTGCAGGGATTTGCAGCGTTTTTTCAATAATGAACCATTGGAATCGAGCATGAAAAAAAAAATTCTTACCCCCCCCTCAAAATTTGATGGTTTACGTTTCAAGGTATGTAGAATCCAAAACTGCAATAAAAATATTTCTGTCTGTCCGTCGTACGCCGTACGGGCCACTTTTCTTAGTTACCATGAAAGAAAATTGATGATATTCGGGTTATAGGTTCCGTTCGGGGTCTAGTTGGTCCTCGAAGCTCGACGTTACTGTCAGTCATCTCTAAGGGGTTCAAAATAGGGGTTGAAATTTTCAAAACGCCTATACCATTCTTTTACGTGTATATTTTTACGGTTTTAAATAGTTCTTGAACTTGCGAGTTTTTTATGACCATCCGGAGCGTCGTACGTCCAGCCGTTCGTTCACAGTAAGGCCCCGAAGTTTGCACCGACAGGCATTTTCGACTCCAGTGTGAATGAAATTGTATACAATTCAAACCAAATCTCGTAACCAGAGACGCGCCCACAATAGGAAATTTGGCGGAGATGAAATCATTGCTAGGGATCACCTGATTATATTGGCGGAGTATGAAGTCGAGTTGGTTATTCTGTGATATTATTTCATTTGAAAAATGATGGCTCTTTTGGAGTTTGTTGGTAGGTAGTGAAACTTGAACAAACGTTGAAGTATTATTGATGGGTAAATTATTACTACGGTAAATCATTACTCAACGGTAAATTATTACACAACGGTTCATTATACCATCTACGTAGAAGGGGCTAGAGTTTGTTGGTAGGTACTTTTGCAACTTTTTTCACTCCTCATCAACAATTTCTTTTCAGAACTTCATTATGTGTGTTTCTTTTTGTTAGGTACTGTTTGTCATCGGCAGAATTATTTTAGCAACATTTAACTCGTGATTTAGGTAGGCACCTAGTAACGAGTACGGGGTTAGGTACTAACCTACGGAGGGTCTGCGATCTACATAATATGTATAGAATAGTACATATCATATATTATATAGACGGGTTATCTATACATAGAGCTGTGATCTGTAACGGAAGGGTATTCTATACAAAATAATAAACCGTTGTGCAGGGATTTGCAGCGTTTTGTATTTCCTTTCAAGTCCTGAATCAAGATTTAGAAGAGGTTCCTTTGTTAATTGCGATTAACCGTTTTGTGTCTGAACAGGTTCCTTTGTAAATTGCGATTACGTAGTGTACGATGGATTCGGCTTTTGGCCAGATGGAAACACACTCTCAAATCATAATAATTTTGAAGTAAACTACGTTTACTAACCCTACGTAAAACTATGTTTACTAACTTAATTAAACTACGTGCATTAAATAACTGAGTCTAATGGTTTGAAAACATTTTTGTGTGAAAGAGCGCAAAATTAAGAAATCGTACCAAACAGCGTTACAATTTCTTTTCTGATGATGAAGAAAGAAACTCCTGTCAAGATAAAGCTTAAAAATACACTGCCAGGGTGATGGCACAGGAGCTTCCTCGTCACAATCAGAGTGACCCATTATAAAATAGAACAGACTCGGAAGCAAAATAACATAACATTACATTACATTACATAACATTACATAAAGTTAAATATACATATTACATAACATTACATTACATAACATTACATGAAATATACATATTATACATAACATGACTTCCATAATACATTACGTCCATTATACATAACTAGCCTGACCGCTCGCTTCGCTTGCTATCCGAGATTCGCTGTACGCAGTATCGTGGAACCAACAAACGACGGAAAAATCCCATACCCTACCGGGTATTTGTGCCCAATTTTATCAAAATCCGTCAAGCCATTCAGGAGTTGACCATGGTCGACCATATTTCCGCTATGGTCAGGGAATTAAAAATGCGCCTACGTTCAACTTGGGAGGCTACCGGATATTGGTGCCAAATTTGGTCGATATCCGTTGAGCAATTCGGGATTCGACCATGGAGGGGCCCATGGATGCGCTAAGGTCGACCGCGGGGGTAGTCCGAAGGGTCGATCGTAGATAGAATTTCACGTAGATTACGAATACGCGATAAAAAATAGGGGTTACCATTTCAATTAACGAAGTTGACCATGGTCGACCATAGTTCCGCTATGGTCAGGGAATTAAAAATGCGACGTTGCACAACTTGGGAGCCTACTGGATATTCGTGCCAAATTTGGTCGATATCCGTCAAGCCATTCAGGAGTTGACCATGGTCGACCATAGTTCCGCTATGGTCAGGGAATTGAAAATGCGACGTTGCACAACTTGGGAGCCTACTGGATATTCGTGCCAAATTTGGTCGATATCCGTCGAGCCGTTTGGCCGTGCATAGAAGGACACACAGACAGACAGAGCGCATGCGCAGGGCGAACCGCTGGCTCTATCATGTTGAAATTTATATGGGACCTCAATGGGCCCTACCCGCTTAATCCCTGAGAATTACATTGAAATTGGGTGAAATCTTTGGTTACTAGGGCTGTAACAAGGAAATTGAATCTATTTCACGCCAGCGCATGCGCAGAGCGCACCGAGGGTCCGATCATGCTGAAATTCATACTGGAACTCACTAGGCCTTGTCCAAACAACCCTTGAAAATTTTAGCGAAATTGAATCAAAATTGTGAAAGTTATGCGTGTTTGTTGAATTTAACGTTAGCGCATGCGCAGGGCGTACCGCTGGATTAATCATGTTGAAATTTGTATGGGACCTCAAGGGGCCTTATCCGCACCATCCCTCAAAATTTGAGCTGAATCAATTCAAAATCGTGGAAGTTATGGCTGTAACAAGGAAATGCGGACACAGACTCACAGACTCACAGATTCACAGACTCACAGACTCACAGACCGACAGACACGGAACCAAATTTGTTCAGTAGGCTTTGAAACGCAAAATGCAAGTGGAAATTTTGATTTCTGAAGACAAAAATTTTTTGGCTCACGAAAGTGAACACAAGGCTTCCGCTGCTTCGCAGACTCGGAAGCAATATAAAGATAAAGCTGAAAATGTCTCACTGTGTTGCGGACTTGTACGCAAGCGTTTAGAACGACATTGAAGTAGATAATACGGCGGATTTTCATGCTCGATTCCAAAGGTTTTTATTGTACAGCCTGAAGTAATTTTATATTCATTCCATACCATCGAGTGATTTTTATTGTTCCATGCTTTGGTAGTCGTAGTAACCAACTACCTACACTATTGTCGATGGAAGGGAAAACCCTATAGATGTTTGATAGTTATTATATTATTTGAACGTGCCGACTAAATTAATTCATTCATTCATTCGAACTAGGATTTGATTGACCCACAATGCAGTGAATGAACGGATCGTCTATATCGTATCGCCTTTTTACACAGCTCATAGAGGTGATGGGTGAACTGAGCAGAGATGTATTACTGCTACTGGCACCAAAATGCATAATTTGGACAGTACTCAGGTACCACGTTTTTGTTGGACTATCGAACAAATTTATTATTTAGGTTCGAATTGTTGGAAAGGTTCCCATATTGAAACATTGGGATATAATGCTGTGTGTGTGTGTGTGTGTGTGTGTGTGTGTGTGTGTGTGTGTGTGTGTGTGTGTGTGTGTGTGTGTGTGTGTGTGTGTGTGTGTGTGTGTGTGTGTGTGTGTGTGTGTGTGTGTGTGTGTGTGTGTGTGTGTGTGTGTGTGTGTGTGTGTGTGTGTGTGTGTGTGTGTGTGTGTGTGTGTGTGTGTGTGTGTGTGTGAGTGTGTGTGTGTGTGAGTGTGTGTGTGCGTGTGTGTGTGTGTGTGTGTGTGTGTGTGTGTGTGTGTGTGTGTGTGTGTGTGTGTGTGTGTGTTTGTTCTAAGCGAGATGATAATCAAAATGAAATGCTTCTGATAATTTGTTGTAATAGCTCACCAAATGGAGCTCGAGTGACGCCCACGTCCTTGAAAATTGTCCATCATTATCCCGGCGCTCCCAAAATGTCCGTCACCTCTCGCCCTCTCCCACGTCTAACTTCGTCCTTGTCATCATTCAGTCATTCATAATGCGCTTTCTTACAATACCTGTTGGTTTTTTTTTATTGCGGTCAGTTTTTATCAAGTTTCGTGTTCGGTGAATTTGAAATGAAAAATGAAATGAAATGAACTTTATTCTCATGATACACGACAAAATTACATGGATAACCTGTAGAACTAGTCCCCACTTCTTACTCAGAATGTCCGTGAGTGTAATCGATGAATTCCAGAATGGTCAGCCTGTAATTAAACTGGAAGTTTTATGAGTTCTGAGTTCACGGCATCATGATCTAAGTAGCCATCAATTGGGGATAACATGATGAAAGTTATAGTGGTCTATTACCGTAATTTTTTTGGGCCTACCGACCATATATATACATAGCTACTACATGATGCGCAGTATAAATTGAATACATTGCCATTCATTAGTATTTAATTCGTCGTGAATTCTAGGTGAATTTAAACCAAATTTGTTTATATACCCTGCGTAGTTTTGTAGAGGTACCTAGCCTTGTTAATTTGCAGTGAGTTTTCCTAGTGCTGACACCCGTGTGATGTACGAAATCTGACCACCTGAAAGCTCGACAAATTGTCAACTATTGTGAGTTATCCCCAGCTCTAACGAGGTATTGTACATTTGCAGTCGACAGATTCGTGAGGCGATCTAGGATGAGATGGGAGTCGCACCCAAAATAACGAGGGACAAGGAGAATGTCCCAGCTTATCAGGTAAGCTCCCTTCAAAGGGCACCTTAGCTTGAAATTCCTAACTTTATAGCATCCTTACCATTAATGATGTGTTTTGTAGGGTGTATCATGAATTATTTTTATTATTTACCTAACATAATTATTATTGTGGTTTATGGTTGAAATACGATTAGACACTTATGTTTTTATTTAAAAAAGCAATTATTGAGAAAAAAGCCACATATTAAAATAATTGACCACATAATATAATGGGAGTATGTATTTGTGAATAATAGGGTAGCTAATACCCCTCAATACTCTCTGCTAGATAGGTAGTATCTACTCTACTAGCACAAGCAAGTCGAGGCGACGTCGTGATTGATACCTATGGTATAAAAATGCGACCCCGACGTCGGCTGCCGATTTAGCTCAAATAGTTAGGGTGTAGCTTCACGATGGTCCCCTATGAATTACAGAACGATTGGATCATGAGTACCTACTGCCACTTCGCCTACTCAAATGCGAATCCGAGGTAGGTACTCAATTTCTCATGAATGAGTGGCCCGATTATGCTGAAACAGAAAACAGTGATCTACGCAGAAGGGGTATCTATACGGGAACATAATAAACCGTTGTGTAATAATTTGCAGCGCTTTTCTAACATATATTGATTGGGCTATCTTTGCCGACTAGTGAACTAAGCAGAATGGTGACGGAAGAGGAAATGGTGTGGCTGTGGGCGAGAAAAAGGATAGCATGGTTGGTAGGGATAGGTGGAGAGGAGTTGATGCATAATATTAATCAAAGCGTTGTACTGTATGAACATGAAATTGATTCATTGGATTTTTCAAGAAATTATGAGACCCGTGCGTTTTTCAGTCCTTCCCACGGGTAGATTGGACAGGAATAATGCTATTAGGATGAAGATTGACTCGGTTTATGGCTGGTAATTCAATCATATTTTAATTTGGGGAAGCTCCCTTCTGTAAGTGCATTATGAAAGGAACATCGGCGTAGGTCGAGCTAATTTTGGTTTAGTGAGTGCTCCAACGACAGAAGGTTCACCTACTGGAAGTTGTGCCCTTTAGATCTTCCCAGTTAGCTTTCGCTCTGCTCGAGAATGTGTATGTGCCTAATGTATACACGCTCTCTCGGCCACGATCCATCTCATTCTGTGCGCCATCGACAGTTTTCTCTTATGTATTTTTTACAACGTGAGTACTTGAGTAGGCACTTGTCGTTGCGATTCTCTATTTTGGTGTCATTTTTTTTTACGTTTTGACATTTCCATGTCTTAACTTTGGCACACAAACTCGAAAAGCGTTACCAAAACGCTGCAAATCCCTGCACAACGGTTTATTATTTTGTATAGAATACCCTTCTGTTACAGATCACAGCTCTATGTATAGATAACCCGTCTATATAATATAATATGTACTATTCTATGCATATTATGTAGATCGCAGACCCTCCGTAGGTTAGTACCTAACCCCGTACTCGTTACTAGGTACCTACCTAAATCATGAGTTAAATGTTGCTAAAATAATTCTGCCGATGACAAACAGTACCTAACAAAAAGAAACACACATAATGAAGTTCTGAAAAGAAATAATTGTTGATGAGGAGTGAAAAAAGTTGCAAAAGTACCTACCAACAAACTCTAGCCCCTTCTACGTAGATGGTATAATGAACCGTTGTGTAATAATTTACCGTTGAGTAATGATTTACCGTAGTAATAATTTACCCATCAATAATACTTCAACGTTTGTTCAAGTTTCACTACCTACCAACAAACTCCAAAAGAGCCATCATTTTTCAAATTAAATAATATCACAGAACAACCAACTCGACTTCATACTCCGCCAATATAATCAGGTGATCCCTACCAATGATTGGCCGTATTCACAAATTCCTATTGTGGGCGCGTCTCTGGTTACGACATTTGGTTTGAATTGTATACAATTTCATTCACACTGGAGTCGAAAATGCCTGTCGGTGCAAACTTCGGGGCCTTACTGTGAACGAACGGCTGGACGTACGATGCTTCGGATGGTCTTAAAAAACTCGCAAGTTCAAGAACTATTTAAAACCGTAAAAAAATGGTATAGGCGTTTTGAAAATTTCAACCCCTATTTTGAACCCCTTAGAGATGACTCACAGTAACGTCGAGCTTCGAGGACCAACTAGACGCCGAACGGAACCTATAACCCGAATTTCATCAATTTTTTTTCATGGTAACTAAGAAAAGTGGCCCGTACGGCGTACGGCGGACAGACAGAAATATTTTTATTGCAGTTTTGGATTCTACATACCTTGAAACGTAAACCATCAAATTTTGAGGGGGGGTAAGAATTTTTTTTTTCATGCTCGATTCCAATGGTTCATTATTGAAAATAATAAACCAAAAGCGACAGGAAAACGCGTTATGCACCATTTCTGATGATTTTCGCTTACAACCGATTCGTTTCTACGGAACTTCATGTTTGCCATTTTTCATCGTACAAAAATCGTTCACCAGTCGTTCGAATCGTGTGAATTTATTGAATATTTTCTTGTTAACCGTACCCCCGTACCTTGCGCGGTAGCTGAGCTGAGCATGATGAAAAAAAGGTGGGTAAACAAGGTAGTCAGCAACATAGGTAATGAAGAAAGTCATTGTTTACTAGTATCGAATGTGGCAACCTTGCACCACTGTGTGTGTAACCCGGATCGTTGTAACCTTGCAACCCGTAAATGATTCCGTAAAATTATCCCTAAATTGTTGTACCTATTTCCTTTCAAGTCCTGAATCAAGATTAAGAAGAGATTCCTTTGTTAATTGCGATTACCCGTTTTGTGTGTGAACTGGTTCCTTTGTAAATTGCTGTTGCGTAGTGTACGATGGATTCGGCTTTTGGCCAAATGGAAACATTTATTCTAAAAAATAATATAAGCACTTTCCAACCCATGAAATGTTTATTATTGTACATAGGTCCTTCAATGACCCCTTTTAAATGATCATCATCTATATTGATGGTTATTTTCGAATTTCTGCAAAATTGTGAGTACTAGAGGTTAGGGGTGTTATTTTTGTCGAGGTTCGGTTTAAAAGGATCAACCATTTGGATACTTCGGAACAATCAGTAGCTACAAGAAAAGTATGCATTCAGTTGCTTGACAAAGACGAAAACTTGGTTGAAATTCTATATAATGAGGGACAGAATGTAGCACAAATTCGAGCAGAAAGAACAATAATCACAATGTATTAAACTGTATTAAACTTTGAATGTTATAGAACGCTGAAAATATAAATCTAAGGCTATGACACCTCTACCAGAACAAACTTATGGAACTAGAGTTTTTCTCGTGCACCCATATATTTACGTTAGGTACCTACCTACTTTAGTACTTACATTAACGTTCTACTAAACTTACCTTTCAACATTTTTGTTATTGCTTATGTGCGATTGTTAATAGCTTTCATCATTATTGATGAGAAGTACTGTTAACAAGATTAAAACAATGCGAATAACAAGCGGCCTTGATACAAGAGTCCTGGCTACGGAGAAGAAGAACTTTTAATGAATTAAGTTTTTGTTGCCCGAAATGTTGGCCATGTCAGAACCACTTACTTAATATCTGATTTGCGTGCTGTTCACCACTCAGAACTCGTATCAACAGAGTAGTAGTTAGTTGTTGCTTCTAAGTTATGAATTCCGTAGTTCAAAAGCTTGTGAAATGCTCAAAGTTTGTTTTAATCTTTGTCTACTCCAAAGAGGTTTGAAGTGCTCGTGAAATATTAATTTTGTAATTCGATCTTTGGGTATCTATATATATAGAATTCATTTACTTCGGTGGTCCAATTCATTCATTTATAGTGCTTACGTCTGTCTTATTCAATCATTTATAGCGCTTACGTCTGTTTTATTCCCTCACTTGTGGCATTATTCCTTAAAATAATAAACCAAAATGTATCAAGTAGCAGAGCTGTTTCAAAGCATTCTGAATCCGTCATAACTGAAAGTAAGTAAAATTTGAGTTTTTATGGGTGTAAATTGGAAAAGTGGCTAAAAATGTCTGACATTTTCATATAAAATCACGTAAAGACGTGTGCAGCATCCGAATTGTTCGTCGCCAAACATGGTTTAGAAAGTCAACAGTATTGCAAATCGGTGAAACTTTCTGAATGGTGACTCGAAATAAAGACTAGAAATTTCTGTAGTAAAGATTATTATTTCCTCTGGAATAATTGTGGGCTAAATTCGCTGAAAATCGTCGAAAATTGCATAAAACCAACACAAATTTACTTCTTCAAGTTCATCAAAAATGATGTAGGAGGGTGACTCTTTTTTTAAAGATTTTTCCTAGATAAGGGAAGGTGTTAAGTAATTTGACGCGGTAAAGATGATTGAATAATTGATCTGTGGAGGCAAAAGAGTGTTCAAATTTATGAGTACATTCAGAACATGTTTATAGCTGTGTGAAAATTCGCTCATTTGGTCATGCTTCATGACTGGAACTTCCAGTAGTTGCAAGTTTTTTTTTTTTTTTTTTAATTGTGTACTGCGGTGATGGATGGTTGGGAAACAATGGGCTCCCATGATACCGTCAGTTCTACAGACCAGTTCTTAGGAACGGATAATGTCCGTCGCCAGGGATGAATACATTTATAAGGGCTTCGGTTCGCTTGCGCTGCCCAGACCCGCTTCCATCTTTCATCACATACCATCCCTGTGGGAACTTCCTTGGACTGTCCACTCTCCATTTTTTCTCCTCAATTTTTGCGTTCTTCCATTTCCCAACTGCAGTGTTGCTGGACTGACACACTCAGACATGGTTTGCCAATCGTCTCATCAAGATAGGTGAAACAGCCGAATCGTCTCGACGTTTGGCAGCAGCCTCTTGCTATTATGACTTACACAATCATGGCCTCTGATATAGGGTGTCCTGGTGTAGGTAGATCCTAAGATCAGACAATTGTCGAAAATCATTACATTCGATCCTCAATTTTTGTTCAGTCTGCTGATAACTTGAACCAATCCCACAATCCATCACTAAAAAAAAAAAAAAAACCACGGTGATTTGGGGTTGGTTGTTTGGTTCCAACTAACTTTCGTGCTTTTATCAGCATCACCCGCTTTGGTATTTGTAGCGTTTCAAAGTTCTACGGTACTCATTGCAACTGCACAAGTTTTACTGTTGCGTGCTAATATAAATAATATACATTCAAATTTTCCTCTTTCAATCATATTAATTGCTGGAGTCAATATATTATCTCCTGTAGTTCAATATAAAAGTATAAATAGTTTGTTATGTGTGTTGTGGGTACTGGGGCACCTTACCTGCCCATTACGTGGTTTACTGTACTGGTCTAGAAAGTCGACTTGTGTGGGTTACCCACAGTATCAGTTCAAATGTGCGTGACCCAGGTCATTATAACCCGCCACCATGTATATAATTAAAAGTTGTGAAATAAAATTACTTATTGTTTCGTACTTGAACCACTGACTAATTCGCTTGAACCGAAACACCACTGATAGGACAAACGCCTATAACTGGTGACCCCGACTTGATCAGAAGGTGACTCTCTCGTGCTGAGATCAGGTGAGGTAGAAAGTAACTACACCGTTAGGCTTCCGGCATTTTGACCGCAAAAGCCGAAAATTTTGGTTTTCACTAGTGGAACCCCAGTTTAAGCTTAGCGGATCCACGCTGAGTAGGCGAGGTTCGACTATTTCCTAGGTCAACTCGATAATGCGTACGTGGAAAATATTTACGATCTAGTAGAGTCCGATACCACCGATAAGTTACAAATTAGAACTACAAATTACCTACAACCGTTCGCGAGTTGCGAATGTTTTTGTTTTGAGGCACTTTAACTTTTTATAGAAGGTTTGTTAAAAATGCAGCGGAGCATCTTGCACTTTTGAATGACTATCTGAAAGGCGCTACAAAAAAAGGCAACAGAGTGATTGACTGGACGGAAGAAGCAATCAAGATATTCGAAATTTGTAAAGAAATGGTGGTAAAGGCAGCGACATTAACTTGTACTAGTGCCAAATACGAGTTAGGACTGTTTGTAGACGCGTCCAGTTTTTCTGTTATAGCGGTACTGCAGCAGAAAGAAGAGTTAGGGATTGGATTTTATTTCAAGAAACTAAACACATCCCAGACGAAGTACGGCACATGCGATCGGGAACTGTTGAGCATCTACTTGGCAGTCGAATACTTCAAACCATTTATTGAAGGCAGAGTATTTTCGATTTACGCCCATCACAAACCACTTGTATTTGCATTCAAGCAGAACAATGAAAAAGCTGCACTCAGACAACTTCGTCATTTACACCGTCAAGCAGGAGAATGAAGTGGAGCACACTTCTATCACACTCAAAAAGTATCCTATACCTCCAAACAAAAGTTTATGGTGTGACATCTGGACTGAAAACATACGACCATACATTCCATCAAAGTTCCATCTTGCAGTTTTCGACCACTACTACTCACTTGGACACCCAGGAGTAAGAGCAACCGTGAAATTGTTTGCCTCAAAATGTATATGGCCGAACATGGATAGCGACATCAGATCATGGGCTAAAGCGTGCATGTCGTGCCAGAAGAGCAAAATTTCGCGTCGTGTGAAGTCACCGTTAGGGGTTTTCCCAAGGTAGATGAGCGATTTGAGGTTGTTCATATCGACATTGTGGGCTGCCAGTCTCAGTAGGGTACTTCTACTGTCTCACCTGTATAGACAGATTCTCAAGTTGGGTCGAAGCGATTCCCTTGAGGAACATAGATGCAGAAACCGTCGCACAAAAATGTTACAAAGAGTGGATAACCAGATTTGGTGTACCAAAACGAGTGCATATAGCGAGCAAGGTCGTCAATTCCAGTCGGAAATGTTTCACTCCCTGGCAAAAGTATGCGGAATCAATCGCCAGCGAACCACCCCACACCATCCACAAGCCCAAGGCAAAATTGAACGATTCCATCATGCACTGAAAGTCAGAGCACATGGAAAGAAGAAGTGGACGAAAGTTCTTCCCGAAATTCTCATCAAAAATATATTCCAATTTAAAAAATGATAAATTACGAAGTTAGCTGTTACTCGTACTACGCGTTCATTTCATCCAATCTGACACTAGGTACTCATTAATAGGTGCGTAGATCCGAAAATGGTCGCAAGCCAAGAACTGAGACACTCAATTCCCAGAACCAATTAGTTTTAATAGTGCATAAATATAGGTAGTATTTATTTAGATCATTGACCAGAGGAGAGCCACCCTCATACAGTAGGTGATCTTTCAAATTAGTGCATGCGTACCACTGAACACAGAATTGAGAAAATATGTATCCTGTACATCCTTTGTTCTGTGATGCGTACTACAGACAGACATGTTTATTTAGTTGGTAATGATATTTCATATTAATCATTACAACAGAAATCATTCTGTCTTATACCTACTTGCTGATATATGTATCGATTTTTGATTTGTACGGTGTTGTACCCTCCAGTGGGGTCTCAACCATCCGTTATACGTGACTGGCTTTGAAAAACGTCCTGTGTGTTTATATCTGATCTGATGTCTGATGCGAGTCCTTAGGGCCATGATGAGAACGGGTTGTGCAAGACCTGGTGATGACAAGAGACATTAAGCGGTAATGAATCAAAAACGCTGCAAAGTCCTTGTCACATGGGTTTATTATTCTATTGGACATACCTATAGAAATGCTGGCTGTTCATTTATTGTTTCTTTCGTGCGTAGTAATCGAAATAGCTATTTCTGATGGTTTCCATTAATTTTGGCTCTTGAAACACAAATTAGGTACGCTCTTTTTTTTCTTCTTTTTTTCTTAACTATCTTTGATCATTGGTAGTGCCATTTAATCGTCTTGATCTACGTGTTGACACTTTTTCCAGTGTTATTGTACAAACTGATGGTGATTTCAGACGATTTCCCTGGTTTTGGTTTATTATTCTGTGAATAATACACCTATGTAATCGCTCAGCAAAAAATTTTTATAACACCCCCTCAAACTTTTTTCTTTTCCGTTTCAAGGTGTGTAGATTCAAAAAATGCAATGTCCGTCCGCCGTATCACGTGTACAGGCTTCATTTTCGATCTAAAAAAGTCGTTCTTTCGCACACATGCTCCATTTGGGCCCTAGTTGTGTCCCGAAACTTTTCAGCCCGATCGGAATATACCCAGGGGTGTTATGAGTGAAAATGTGTGTGAAAATAGGTACTTTTTGCGTTTTAGCAACATTTTGGTAACATGAGCTTTTGAGGTATCGTTTTCCATGTTTTTGGGGACGAGAAGATCGAATATGAAGTCGATTTTGGCCAAGGAGTGGAAAATTGAGGTTGTACCAGATGTTCAGCTCCCAAAATTGATTTTTTATGAGTCAAATACCTGCGAAATCACCATCAATTTGTAGAATAACACTAGAAAAAGTGTCAACACGTGGATCAAGACGATTAAATGATGGCACTACCAATGATCAAAGATAATTTGAAAAAAAAAAAAAAAAATCGTACCTACCTAATTTGTGTTTTGGGGGCCAAAATTGGTTGAAACCATCAGAAATAGCTATTTCAATTATTTCACATGAAACAAACAATAAATGTACAGCCAACATTTCTGTAGAATAATAAACCCCCTGTGACAAGGACTTTGCAGCGTTTTTCACTAATAAAAAATCAATTTTGGGAGCTGAACATTAGGTAGAACTCAATTTTCCAGTTTTTGGCCAAAATAGACTTAATATTCGGTTTTCTCGTCCCCAAAAACATGGAAAACGATATCTCAGAAGCTCATGTTACCAACATGTTGCTAAAACGCAAAAAGTAACTATTTTTACACACATTTTCACTCATAACACCCCTGGGTATATTCCGATCGGGCTGAAAAGTTTCGGGACACAACTAGGGCCCAAATGGAGCATGTGTGCGAAAGAACGAATTTTTTAGACCGAAAATGAAGCCTGTAGACGTGATACGGCGGACGGCGTACGGCGGACGGACATTGCATTTTTGGAATCTACGCACCTTGAAACGGAAAAGAAAAAAGTTTGAGGGGGTGTTATAAAAATTTTTTGCTGAGCGAATACATAGGTGTATTATTCACAGAATAATAAACCAAAAGGGATTTCAGATTCGTCATCTGCACCGGACTGAGGGCTTATGAGACAGGGTAGAGATAGGATCAACAATGAGATCTCGAGCGGATGAAAAGAAAAGGGTAAATGGGACCCGTAGATCTGAAATTCCTGCTCGCTCTCGGCGTCCAGCGAGCTGGGAAATATTGGCTTGTGCTGTAAGGGGAAATCATAACAAACTGGTAGGTACCCGTTGCCCCCACTGCCTTTTCCTATTGTCTCCGGAGAATTTCATCGTGAATGGATGATCAACGGAAGCTCATTCCAGAAAACAAATGGTCAAACAGAAAACGGGTGGGATGAATTGAGGGAGTGCTTTGTCCACACAAGTATTTCTACTTATTATACTGGAGGAATACAGCATCCTATGTGTTCATCCGATGACCACACAGTTCCTAGTCATTCTGTTGTACATTGCTTCCAGAAAGTTTGCGTAGTGCTTTCGGACAAAGCAACCCAATTTAGCCTGCCTTCGCAGAAAATAATATGATCGTTCCCTAGGTTGATTATAATTTGGGATCTTGTTTGCTTCCAATGAAGTTTGCTTCCATTTTCATTCGATCCTAGCTTCCAATAGTTTTCATCTTTTGTAGACATTATTTTATTAATTATTGCTAATAAACAGTCCTAGGACTTCAAAAAAACTTATTGGAAATATCACAGGTTTTTGAAAATGTAGTTAATTGATTTTTAGTTGAATATAGGAACCCGTTAGAAGAAGGAAGGGTTTGCTTTTCCTTTAGAAAATATTGGAATTATTCGTTCTGAGGTTTATCGTTTCCTTGTCGATGTGACCATCCAGTCTTTTTAATGTGTACGGAGACTCGTTGATGCACCCAGACAGATATGTATGTAGATATATATAATCGTATATGCCTACCGTACTTTCAAGGTATGGAGAGAGAAGCGTAAATAAAAATTTTCGTCATTTTGCCTTCTCCGTGAAAAATGTGCATATCACCCAGGATGCTCAGTAGCACAACGTTTAGTTAGTCTTATGAAATTACATGCTGTGGAATTTATCTTCGTCCCACTATTTTGACCAGTCACTTACCATCACTGGGGAAACTCGACATATGTATGTAATACATCTCAGCTGAAAGCCCTAAGCTCCTTTCATCAGCCCACCAAATATGGCTGTAATCAAGTTCTCGGCAGCGCTTTTGATTGTTCAACGAGACGTTTTACCTATTTTACCTTATTTACGGGTAGTCAAGACCTTAGGGACCCATTCATGAACTTGGTTTTCTCATGTTTCTGTACTTATATTCTTCATTATGTACTAAATATGTTTTTGAATAAAGAATTGAATTGATAAAATATCATATTTTACCTGGTAAATTATCTTACTTTACCTACCAGGTTGTTACGACTAGGTTGAAAAGTCGGGCTAGTCAGTAAGCTCTGATCATCTTTGCTCCCCCGCTGTCTCACTTAGTGACGTAGAAGTGGAGCAGTCTTCAGTCGATTCCTTACTGTCCTCAGGTCCAGGGATGAGAAAACAAAGGATTCAGGAATTGTTCCTCAGGTTCCTATATCTGAAAATAATCAGCTGCTCCGGCAGAATCATCGACTTGCAAGATCATCAAGTCTGGGGAAAAGTAAACGAGATTATCGTAAGCAGTTGGTGGCGTTTTGGCAAAACGGGGGTATAGAATTTTTGATATTTGTGAGTGGAGGATATTACCGGACCGATAGAAGTTGTTCTTTCTACTCATTAACAATATACCTTCTTCGAAATCGGACTCAAGGTTCAAGAGAAATCGGTTTATTAGACTTCACGCATGCGCAGAGGCTCCTATCTCTACAGCGGCAGAGGCAGAGGCTCTGGTGAATTCAGTCTACAAACTATGCTCCAAACTAGCCCACACTTACGTGAGATCAAAGTGGGACCAAACCACACCCATCCCCCATTAATATTTGGTCACATGCGAAGAACGCGCATCATACGGAGACGAAACTTTTTCGCAATGTGGTGATGCTCATAGATCGGACGCACAGCTGCCTTGTGTATATCAGCTCAAAACCGTGCTTTCGTGCTATTATGGCCATTTGAAGAGATTAAAACACCAGTATAATAGACATAATGCTTGTCTACATTAACATGGATAAAGTGTAACGCGATGCTGATGAACAAAATAAGCTAAGTAGGTAGGTTACCAAAACAATAAGTTGCTAGGTCCAAACAACGTCCGAAATTTCCGACACCAAAAAATGTAAATGTAAATTTATTCCCCAGAAGCTAATTAATTTCATTCCTGTTTGAATTCATTTCAATTGAGAAAATGAGTGAGCCTGAGGCTAATTTCATTCCTGTTTTAACATACGAGGGTGAAATTCGAAATGGAGCCTCTGTAGGACTGGGGAGCAAGAATGACGAGGTGAGGGACCCTCCCCAATAAGCTGAGTGAGCCCTGAGGCTAATTTCTTCATTCCTGTTTTGACCTACGAGGATGAAATTCGAAATGGAGCCTCTGTAGGACTGGTGAGGGTTATAAATGAGGGTCCTCCCTAATCAGTTGAGGGAGAATTTCTTCAATCCAAAAATTTCTCCATTATTCAACGCCACACAAAAATTTAAACTACCATTTTCTCCGTTTTCACATAAAAAACAAACCAACAAAGTAAACGGCCGTGGAAGAATTTGCAGGGTTTCCAGGATATTTCGAGTATGTAAACATTGATGGTACCTAGTTTGAAACAAAGGATGCAAAACATTTCGCTGGAACTGTATACCGGTTGCACCAGATGGGAAACATCCCACGTCCCTCGCCGTCGGGTCAGGGGTGTTGAATTTGATCTAAATTATGATAAACCCCCGATGTAGGAAGGGCGTTGATGAGGTAAGCCTTTATGAGCGATTCAACGAAATCAATTCACCGGCCCACGACACCTCCATTCAAGAGGGCTCTGAGCAACCTTGGTAGCGAAGAGGTAGCCCCCCCTCTCCATCCCATTCATTCCTCCTCATACAGCGCCTCTTGAACAAATAACCCGCCATCATCATGGATGTCGAGTCCGCGTAATATTTCACTCTCTGTTAGCCATCGGGAGTCGCTGGAGCTTTCTCCTTTACTCTGAATGGCTCTCGTTTGATCGCTCTCTTTTCGGAAAAAAAGCGGCTGACACGGGGATCGATCGAATAAGATTGGACTGATGTGCATTTTGTCGGGACGCCCCTCAGAATCTGGGCATCTTGGGTGAGATACAAAAATACCTTCTATTTTTGATTGGGGATGACAGTGGTGTCAACTAAAACCGAGAGAAAAAATAACTAGAAACAAATCCGTTACAGACCATCCTAAACCCGTTTGATAGTGAGATGGGGGGGGGGGGGATATTTGGTGATATCGCAGTCGCAATTATCATCAGATTACCTTGTTTCTTTCTGCAACCCACTGCTTTGGGTTCAGTTGTGCAACGATTCGGGAATTTCTATGTTTATTTCTGTGGGACTCTAGCTTCGCGGAGGTTCTTATAATTTAGTCGATGGAGTTCATTCAGAATCCTCCAAATTTAGAACCAAAAACTGAACACACAACAACACACACAACACAACAACGCGCGTTGTATGTACACATACAACTAAGTAGTAACTGTTTACAACCAAACAATTTCTCTACACCACTGAACTTCATCTGCAGATAGTGTATGTATATAGTGCCTTTCCAATAATACATTGCTGTCCTACTCCACGTCACCAACATCAAATGAAGAAGAAAAAGGAAACAGTGTATTTGTACAACATGAGTTATAACTTATAAGTAAAGGTGATGAAGCATAATGTACTCTGTACAGTAATGGACATGGTCCGTCTGCGGGAGTCCAATTATTTCATATTTGTTGTGAGTAAGTAGCTATAATTATATACATTCATGTTACAAGTAGTGTGATGATATTACAATATATACGTTCGTTTTCATCGACTACTCATTCAGCTTCGGTGGCTCTCGGAATGCTCCACATCACCAACAGCTAATGACGAGGAAGAAAAACGTATTTGTACATTATGAGTTATGCAGGAATGGTGGTGAAGCGTAATGTACTCGGTACAGCAATGGACATGGTCCGTCTGCGGGAGTGCAAGTATTTCGTATTTCTTGTGAGGAAGTAGTTATAGATACTCCATGTTACAAGTAGTGTTATGATAATACAACAGATACATGCGTTTTCATCAACTGCTCATTCGTGGCTCTCACAATGCTCCACATCATCAACATCTAATGAAGAAGAAGAAAAACATGTATTTTACAAACAGTAATGGTGATGAAGCATACTACTGAATGGACATGATCCGTCTGCGGGAGTTTGATTATTCCATATTTCTTGTATGTATATAGTTATGTGTAAGAATTTGTGGTTTTCAGATAACATTAGTGTGATGAATTTAAAATTCTCATCACGGTGGCGTGGAAGGTGAGTGAGTGAATTTAGGTAAGGAGAGAGAAGGAGGAAAAATCGCAGGCGGCTGTAGTCAACCGAACATCTACGACTTTCGGAGGAGAGAGAGGTGGTGTGGAAGGAAGGTGAGGAAAAGTCGCAGGCGGCTGTAGTCAACCGAACATCTACGACTTTGGAGGAGAGAGAGGTGGATGAGGGAATTTCACCTAGGCGGCTGTAGTCAACCGTTCATCTAGGTGAAGGAGAGGAAAGGAGAGGTCCCTTGTCTAGGCGGCTGTATTCAACCGATCATCTAGACAAGGAGGAGGAGAGAGGAGAGAGGAGGTGAAATTCCCAGGCGGCTGTATTCAACCGATCATCTGGGAGGTAAGGTAAGAGAGAGAAGAGAGAGCTGGTTAGAGGAAGTGTCGAATGAAGCTTGAGCGCCAGGATCCGGGGTTTTATAGTACTTGGGGGCCTCTCCCTCCAGCTCCTTGCAGGGAGCTGGTAGTGGGGCCCCAGGTTGAGTAACCCTGGGTTCTGTCGCCTGTCCCCACTCATATCTTTATTTACGGAGCTTTAGTTTGGCGTTTGGATATTGGTGAGAACTTAATATGATAGGAGTGTTCCCGGGAGGGACTCACGACAGAGGTCCCCCCAGTTTGAACCAATATTGGTGCTGAAGGCGCAAGATGACAGGAGCTGAGGGCTACGGCAAACAAGAGGTGGTCGCTGAAGGCGCAAAGAGACAGGGGCTGAGGGCCGATGCAAACAGAGGTTGAGCTGAAGGCGGTGCTTAAAAACTAGTAGTAACATGGTAGATTTAGTAGTAGTAACATGGTAGATGATAAGTAAGTAACATAGTAGATGATAAGTAGTAACATGTTAGATGATAAGTGAGTAGGTAGAACATAAGGTAGGTAACATAAGGTAGAATATAAGGTAGAATAAGTAGGATGAGATGGCGAGAGTATGTACAGTGCAGTGGTCATGATCCCTAAACATGTGGCATTTAGGGAAGTGATCGGCAAGGGCGAGATGAGGTAGATGAACAATATTTACAATGAGATGAACAATATTTACAATGAGATGGAGTATGTACAGAGGATGAATGAGTATTTACAGATGACGGGTGAGTATGTACAAAAGATGAAGTAGTATATACAGAAAATACAGAGGTATGTACAAACATTTGGTCACTTTGTGGGAGGCGGTTGCGAGGGTCCGCCGGTTCCTGGGTGTGGTGTGGCGAGTGGTTGTGTGTGTGTGTGTGTGTGAGTATAGTGTGTTGGGGGCAGTCGCCGGCGGCCGACGTGTTGAGGCGGCCACGGAGGGGCCACGAGTTCCGGTACAGTGCGAGTGGGTTGATGAGACACCAGCACTGTCCCGGAATCTCAAGGCCCCGCCGTGATTGCTCATAGCGGGGCGGGGGACTTGGCCGCCGGGACGAGGGGGGTGTGGGGACGCTCCCTCCGTCCGTTCCGTCGCCCGGGCCGTTTCGTCCCGGCGGGAACTATTGGGGATATCCCCGACGATGGAGGGGAGGGAGGGGGATCGAAGATGGAAAATTGGGGGGGAATTAAAACGGGGGGCTCCGAAATTGGCGGTTGGGCGGGGGGTGTTGGGTTTTTGGATGGTATGGGGGGGTTCTGAAGTTGAATGGTCGAAATTTGAACGGGGGGGGCTGAAATTTGGACGGGGGGGGCTGAAATTTGAACGGGAGGCGGGGGAGGCATGAGTTCCGCAAGGCGGAACTCGTGACGGATGGAATCCATCAAGGGGTCGGTGGGGGTGTAGGGGGGGTGTACCCCCGTGGCTTGTGCGCGAAATTCGCGTAGAATTCGCCACTGGGGGTACTTCCATCGTCGGGGCCGGGGAGGTAACCCGGAGATCCGTGGCGGAACAAAATAAAGCGGTGTGGTAGGCCCGGGCGAAGGGGGTAGGGGGGAAAGCGGTTCCGGGACAAAAACGTCCCGGAGAATCGCCGCCATTTCCGGATCCGAGTCGAAATCCGGAAACGACGGAGGTGACGGGTGTTGTGGGAAGAGGTGATGGTGCATCGTGAACGGACGGCGGGAGACTGGTAGCGTTAGGTGTTGGGGTTAGCACAGGTGCGGGTTTGCACCTGGCTAACGGGACCGTATGTGGTTTGCCGTCAATTAACAGGGTTGCGGTTGTATGTGTTGTGCGAATGACTTGAAAGGGCCCGGCGTAAAGTGGTTGGAAAGTTTTATGGATGCCGGGCTCTTTCAGGTACATGTGTGTTGTGGTGAAAAATCGTTTGGGATAAGTGGTGTCGTTTGTCGGTGTTGTTGAGTGTAGTGGTTCCCTGTTAATTGACGGTGTGTGGTGTGGAGTGAAAATATCGGCCGGTAAACGTAGCGGGTCTTTAAATGCGTTTTGTGCGGGGCTAGTTTGGTCTGAAGGACGGGCGGATGTTCGAAGGCTGAGCAATATGTAGGGGAGAGATTTTGTCCAGGAAGGGGAATTTGTCGATGTAGAAATGGCTTGTTTCAGGACCGAGTGCCACCGCTCTATTTTCCCGTTGGATTGGGGATGGTATGGGGTAGTGTGAATTTTGTGTATGCCGAGGGAACGTAGTAAATCGGAAAAGTGGGCGGACTCGAACTGCCTCCCTTGATCGACCGTGACTGTCCGCGGACAACCGTAACGGCTAACCCATTGAGAAAGGAAAGCCGTTGCGACGGCGTCCGCGGTGATGTTTGAGAGTGGAATGCATTCCACCCAGTTGGTGGCACGGTCGATCATCGTGAGGCAGTATTTTTTCCCCTCGGACGGGGGAAGGGGGCCCACTAAATCCAGATGAACGTGTTCCCACGGCAGGGAGTCGGGAATGGTTTGAGGTGGGACATGGGGGTGGGCCGAGACCTTAAACCGCTGGCACTTCTGGCACCCCAGAACCCAGTTACGAATATCTGTGTTCATGTGGGGCCAGAAGTACCGCGTCTTGATAAGGTCCCGGCTAGCCCGAATGCCAGGATGGTGAAGGGAGTGATAGTGGAGGAACAACTGCCGCCTCAGCTCCGGTGGGACGTAAGGGCGCGGTGTATCGGCCGTCACGTCGCACCAGAGGTCGAGGGGCGGCAGCTGTTCCAATTTGGAGGCGGAAATGAGATTGGAGAGGGCAGGGTCGGAATGTGGAGTTTGCTTTGATTTGATGGATTGAGGGGAAGGGAATGGCAGTAACTCCGCCACCGGCGCCGGGACAGGGGTGGGTCTGGAGAGTGCGTCCGCCACGCAGTTGTCGGCCCCCGGCAGATATCGTATATCGGACGTGAACTGTCCGATAAACTCGAGCTGCCGGAGGCGACGCGGGGAGGCGGACTTGCGATTTTGAAGGAGGGCGTGGGTCAGGGGCTTATGGTCTGTAATGACAGAGAACTGCCTGCCCTCCACGAAGTCACGAAAGTGCTTTATGGCTTCGTGGATGGCGAGGAGTTCCCTGTCGAAGGTAGAGTAGTTTTTCTGGGTGGGGGATAAGGTTTTAGAAAAGAAGCCAATGGGTTGGGGGGTGGCGCCGGTGTGTTGTTGGAGCACTGCCCCGATGGCCCAATCGGACGCATCGGTTGTGATGGAAAGGGGAGCGTGAGGGTCGGGGTGGGCTAATAGAGCGGCGTCTACTAGGTCCTGTTTGCAAATTTTGAAGGCGGCGGAGAGTTGGGGGGTCCAGGTGATGGGGCGGTTATCATTTTTTTTGGAGGGTTGGGGGATGGCGTGTATGAGTGGTTGTTGATGTTGAGCGGCGTGTTTTATGTGTCTACGGTAAAAATTGAGCATACCCAGGAAGCGGCGGAGCTCGGTGACCGTGCGGGGTTGCGGGAAGTCAATAATCGCGTGGACCTTGTCCGGGAGGGGTGTGATGCCGTCCGAGGATACTTGGTGGCCGAGGCAGCGGACGGAGGGTTGGCCGAGGACACATTTGTCGGTGTTGACTAGGAGGCCTTCGGAGGAAAAGATGTTGAGGACTTGCTGTAGGTGGGCGAGGTGTTCTTCCTGGGTCTTGGAGGCGATCAGTATATCGTCGAGAAAACAAAATACGAAAGGCAGGCCTCGCAAGATACTGTCCATATACCGCTGCCAAGTTTGCGCCGCGTTCCTTAATCCGAAGCCCATCTTCACATATTCAAATAACCCGAACGGGGTAATTATAGCGGTTTTCGGAACGTCGGGGGGGTGGATGTTGATGTGATGGAACGCTCGCGAAATATCAAGGGTGGAAAAGATAGTGGCGCCATGGAGATGTGACGAAAAGTCACGCAGGTGGGGGACATTATAGAGGTCTGGTGTGGTTTTCGAGTTGAGCCGCCGGTAGTCCCCGCAGGGGCGGATATCCCCATTGGGCTTCTGGACGATGTGGAGCGGAGAAGCCCAAGGGGATTTTGAGGGGCGTATGATACCGTCGGCGATGAGTTTGTCGAAATGTTGGCGGGTCTTCGACAACTGAAGGGGATGTAGGCGGCGGGCTTTGGCGGTGATGGGTGGTCCTGTGGTCTCAATATGGTGCTGGACAGTGGAGATGTGTGCAGAGGGGCGGCGCTGGGGACGGTAGTTGAGGAGGAGGCGTTCGAACTGTGTTGGGGGGTGGTTGATAGCGTGAATGAATCCGGGTATGGGTGTTTTGGTGGCGGGGTCGATCAGGCGCGCGTTCCGGACGTCGACCTGGAGACCGAAATAGGCAAGAAAATCGGCCCCCAGGATCGCCTTCTCCACGTCCGCCACGGTAAACTCCCACTCGTACGCGAGCCCGCTCATATGAACTGAGGAGCGGTACGTCCCGTACGAGGGGATGGTGGTACCGTTGGCGGCGTAGAGAAGCTGCCGGTAGCAGCGCGCCTGACGACGGAGGATGTTGTTGGGGAATATCGACAGCGCCGCCCCCGTGTCCACCAGGAAAGGAACATTAGTTTTCCTGCAGCGCAGGAAAAGTCGCTGGTGGGTCGGAAGGGCGTTGTGTTTGATGGCGGAGGTAGGGACGTGTGGTGGTGGTGGCAGGTCCTCCGCGAAGGAGACGCGGGGCGGTTTGTTGCTGGTCCGGAGGGGGGGAACTGTAGCGGCCGGTTGAGTGGTGGCCGGAGGGGGTTGTGCCCTGGAGGCGGGCTTGGAGGGTCCGTTCCGAGGTGGGGGAACGGAAGCGGCGGCGTGAGTGGCGGCCGGAAGGTTGGTAGCCCTTGTGGCGGGCGGGGAGGTTCCGTTCCGAGGTGGGGGAACGGCAGCGGCGGCGTGAGTGGCGGCCGGAAGGTTGGTTGCCCTTGTGGCGGGCGGGGAGGTTCCGTTCCGAGGTGGGGGAACGGCAGCGGCGGCGTGAGTGGCGGCCGGGAGGTTGGTAACCCTGGTGGCGGGCGGGGAGGTTCCGTTGCGGTGGTGGTGGGGTGAGGGTTTCGGCGGCGCTGTAGGCGCGGCCGGGAGGTTGGCTGCCGTGGCGGCGGCGTAGGAGGGGTAGCGTGGCCTGGTGGTGGTGGCTGTGTGAATGCGGGCGGGGGGGGTATGTGCATGGTCCCCCCCGTGTTGGCGAGGAGGGGGGCCCGCCGGATTTACCGGCGGGCGGCTGCGTTTCCCTGCTTAGGGGCGAAGGAGCAGGGGGGTTGGCACTTGCGGGCCTCCCCACCGAAGTTTACGTGATAGAAACAACGGTGGGGGGGGTCCGCAGGGAGGTAGTCGGTTGTGGTGGGGCGGGCCGAGTTGGATGCGCGCGCAGCTGCCGGGGACCGTCCTCTGCGCTGGTGGGGAGGGGATGCGTTGCGGCGCTCGGGTGAGCGCTGGCGGCGGCGGTCGGCGGACGAGTCGCGTCGGCGATCCGCCGAAAGGGGTCGACGTCCGTCGAGGGAGGGTGCCCGGCCGCGGTCCCGGGATTTTGTGCGGTCCCGGAACGGCGGGGGGTGGCGCGGTGTACGCACCTCACCGACGGCGGCCGCAGCGGCCAAGTCGTGTACGGTGTCCGCGAGCCGTAGGAGGGGCTCGTCGGGACCGTCGAGATGGCTGGCAAGGGCCATCTGGATGGGGTGGGGAAGGGCACGTAACCAGAACGTGCGTGCGATGTCGGCGGTCATAATTCCCTGCAGCTGGTGTCGCAGCCGTCGGTAGAGGTGGGAGGGCTTCTGGTCGCCGAGGTGTTGAGGTTGGGAGAGGGCGGCGACTCGGGCGATCTTCGACGGCTGGTAGGTGTTGATGAGGCGGCTGCGGAGGTCGTCGTACGCAGCGGCGGCGTCGGGGGAGATATCAGAGGTCTGCAGCAGGATCTCGTAGGGCAGTAGCGAAATGATCCGGGAATATCGGGTTTTCTGGCTGCGGATGTTGGCGGCCAAAAATGCTGCGTCCACTTGGAAAAACCAAAGCGCCGGGTCGTGCGTGTAGAAGGGGGGCAGCGACAGAGGGAACGCAGCGGACGCCGTCATGACGTTGGCGGCGGCTGCGGCTGTAGCGGCGGCGGCGGCGGCGTCCGACGTCGCAGAGGTCGGCGGGGAGAGCGTGGAGAAAGGGTTGTCGGCCAATGCGTCGGATGTCGCAGCGGCGGGCGGCTGCAGTGTGGCTGGTCGCAGGAGCGGCGGCGTCGGTGAGTTCGGGTCCATTTCTGTAACTAAAATTCAAAAATTTGACGTGGTTTTGAATTTCGAAATTCGCAATCGGCGGGAGCGGTGGTGCGTTGAGTTGAGAGGTGAGTGTTGAGGGTTGGGCCAAGAATTGCGAATTTAAACTGACTGGTTAAAATTTTGAATTTAAAATTTGGGACACCGAACTACTTGACTGGGGCGACACATGAGGTGGGAAGGTGGGAAGGAAGAAGGTTGGGTGAACGTCGGGTTCACCACTGTGATGAATTTAAAATTCTCATCACGGTGGCGTGGAAGGTGAGTGAGTGAATTTAGGTAAGGAGAGAGAAGGAGGAAAAATCGCAGGCGGCTGTAGTCAACCGAACATCTACGACTTTCGGAGGAGAGAGAGGTGGTGTGGAAGGAAGGTGAGGAAAAGTCGCAGGCGGCTGTAGTCAACCGAACATCTACGACTTTGGAGGAGAGAGAGGTGGATGAGGGAATTTCACCTAGGCGGCTGTAGTCAACCGTTCATCTAGGTGAAGGAGAGGAAAGGAGAGGTCCCTTGTCTAGGCGGCTGTATTCAACCGATCATCTAGACAAGGAGGAGGAGAGAGGAGAGAGGAGGTGAAATTCCCAGGCGGCTGTATTCAACCGATCATCTGGGAGGTAAGGTAAGAGAGAGAAGAGAGAGCTGGTTAGAGGAAGTGTCGAATGAAGCTTGAGCGCCAGGATCCGGGGTTTTATAGTACTTGGGGGCCTCTCCCTCCAGCTCCTTGCAGGGAGCTGGTAGTGGGGCCCCAGGTTGAGTAACCCTGGGTTCTGTCGCCTGTCCCCACTCATATCTTTATTTACGGAGCTTTAGTTTGGCGTTTGGATATTGGTGAGAACTTAATATGATAGGAGTGTTCCCGGGAGGGACTCACGACAATTAGTTTTGGTTTATTATTTTCAATAATGAACCTTTGGAATCGAGCATGGAAACCCCCCCCCCCCCCCCCCCCTCCACCATTTCTCTAAATTTGATGGCTTCCGTTTCAAGGTACGTAAAATCGCAAAACTGAATTAAAAAAATTGCTGTCCATCCACCGTAGGCCGTCCGCCGTACTTCGCACTTTAGGAGGACGTTTTTAAATGTATTGATTCCGAGCTTGAAAATTGTATGAGATCAATGGAAGCATTGTTGTACGTCAAGCCGTTCGTTCACAGTAAGGGCGGTTTGCACCGAAAAGTTTATTCAATAGGTGTGTAAAGCTTACGTTATACATCAAGCCCAGGTATCATTGCTCGGAAACAGCTGATTATAATCACCCTGGCTTTATAAAATCGAGTAGGTTGTTGCGTGTTATCTAATTCGGAGAATGATGATTGTTTTGGATTTTGTTGAATAAAATCAGTTAGTTGAATAAAACTTTCGTGAATTGAAAAAAATTAGTTGGGTGTCTGTTCGTCAGTTGTCTGCAAATCCTTGCCACACGCGTAACCTCGTCACTTCGAATCCGACGTTGCTGTAATTTTCAGGGATCGTGAGGGTTGAGCCCCAGATGGTCACTTTTATGTATTAAAGAACGGCCAGATCATTGGAACGGCTGCTTATGCGCAAACGCGAATCCGTGGTGCGTTGTTAATTTCTCACGAATAAATGGTCCAATAATACCTACTCAGATTCCGTTGTAGTGGATGTGTAGATTCTAGATGGTCCCCTATGATTTTCAAAACGCTCGGATCATATGTACGGCTACTGCGTATGCGCAAATGTGACACCGAGGTACTCATTTCCTCACGGATAAATGGCCCGATTATGCTCAAACAGAAAATAGTGATCTTCGCAGAAGAGTTATCTGTGCAGGAAAAAATAAACCGTTGTGTAATAATTTGCGCATTCTTCATAATTTGATGAACTCATGTGAAGTCATTACATGCCATCTCTACAGATAAAGCAGGTCTCAGGTATTGATTTCTTCCGTCTCACTACTCGAACCAGGGAAAACATTTTTGGCTTTGTTCAGGTTGCCTTAGAATACTCGGTCAGCTTGATTTCTACTTCGGATCACTTCATGCAGTTGCTTCCAGCGTCTGTAGCATGGAGCGTAAAAGTCTGCATATTTTTTATTGACTGTCTTTCCTCGGACCACTCGCTATAGCAAATAATAATCAATCATGCAATTTTATCGTTAGCCTGCTCCTATAAAATATCACCGAAGATATTATTACTCTCTGGACAATTCAAGATGAAAGAAACAATCATTTTGCCTGTGATAGGTCCGTGAGTCATTCGTAGGGACGCCTTCTTCCTTCAAGAAGTGTTGAGTTTGTTACGATCTCCTCAGTGCGACCTTGCTTTGTTCACAGATTATTGCACCTGTGCACGTTAGGTCATCTGATGTCGGTTCAAATTGAAGTTCTCCTTTTTCCATAGATCATTTTTCATTATTTTCAATAATGAACCATTGGAATCGAGCAAGAAAAAAAAATTCTTACCCCCCCTCAAAATTTGATGGTTTACGTTTCAAGGTATGTAGAATCCAAAACTGCAATAAAAATATTTCTGTCTGTCCGCCGTACGCCGTGCGGGCCACTTTTCTTAGTTACCATGAAAGAAAATTGATGAAATTCGGGTCATAGGTTCCGTTCGGGGTCTAGTTGGTCAAGGTTTTTTTTACGATATTAAATTTTTCTTGAGCTAAACAATTTTTTGAGACCACCCGGAGCATTGTACGTCCAGCCGTTCGTGTGCACCAAAAAGCTTTGTCAACACGATCGTGAATCAAACGGTATAAATCCGGCCGGGATTTCATCACTAAGGAGCACCTGATTATAATCAAGGATGGCTGTATGAAGTCGAGTTGTTTGCTCTACGATATTATTTCATTTGACAAGTGATGGACTTGAACAAACGTTGAAGTATTATTGATGGGTAAATTATTAAACAATGGAAAATTATTACACACCGGCAAATTATTACACAACGGTGAATTATTACACAACGGTAAATTATGACACCACGGTAAATAATTACACAACGGTAAATTATTACACAACGGCTCATCTACCCAGAAGGGGCTGGATTTTGTTGATAGGTACTTTTGCAACTTGAACAACCGTTGAAGTATTATTGATGGGTAAATTATTACACAGTGGAAAATTATTACACAACGGTAAATTATTACACAACGGCTCATCTACCCAGAAGGGGTTGGATTTTGTTGATAGGTACTTTTGCAACTTGACCGTTGAACTATTAGTGATGGGTAAATGATTAAACAATGACAAATTATTACACAACGGCAAATTATTACACAACGGTAAATCATTACACAACGGTAAATTATTACACAACGGCTCATCTACCAAGAAGGGGCTGGATTTTGTTGATAGGTACTTTCGCAACTTGAACAACCGTTGATGGGCAAATTATTTCACAACGGTTCATTATTCTATCTCCGTAGAAGGGGAACCTATACAGGTAAATTATTACACAACGGTTTAGGTAGGTACCTAGTAACGAGTACGGGGTTAGGTACCTACGGAGGGTCCGCGATCTACATAATATGAGTAGAATAGTACATAATATATGTTATATAGAAGGGTTATCTATACGGAGACGTGTGATCTGTAACAGGAGGGTATTCTGTACAAAATAATAAACCGTTGTGCAGGGATTTGCAGCGTTTTTTTATCGCACTTGATCGAATGACACTGGTCATTCTGGAGGTTCGGAGGCGTTTGCCTCTCAAAGTTTTTTTTATCGGGAGATAGGTACTGTAACGTAGAACATAATCTCGTCGTTTTTTGTCTTGTCATTTCCGTCCCGACTGTGATAAGTCCGACACCGATTCAATATGTTGATACTACCTTCAGGCATCGGGTTTTATTATATAATATAATATGATGACTCGCACAGGTCCTAATGCAGTGGAGAAGAAAAATATTATATCCAAACTTCGTAGTTCCTCGTCGCCTGCCGCTGTAAGTTTGGTCCCATTCACTTCCCGGCTTATCATTCCTCCAAGTTCCCGAGAAAGTTGGGAACTTCCACCTGAGACCATGTCGTATAGAATTATGATGAATCCTCATTCCTTGAAGTAGATCCATAGGGTAAAATTTCATACTCCGAGTTCATCTCCATTCGTAGTCATTCACTCCAGTCATTTTGAGCCAACATTTCGTTTGAATTCGTCCAGGAGTAACAAATCCCGATGTTGCATAAGTAGTTGTTGGTGGGTTGATGTTTTGAAACGTCATAAAATTATGTCTAGTGATTATTTCTCTGTTCAAAAATCTCTTCCGACTCGAAAACATGTCAGTAGGTACGAAAATCTACCATTCCCACGTTCTTCCAAACAACGAATTTCAGTCGTACCATTCTGCTATTGAATGTGATGATGATACCAAGCATGTTTATTTGATCTTCCTCTATTGTAAGGGAATATTACCTCCAAGGGTCATCTGCCAACGCAATTTCACTCCAGTGACCAATTATTAGTCTGTAGTGAATCTCCGCATGTTCCTTATTGGCCCGGAAGCAGATTTATTGATGAACTAGGAATTGCACTTGGAGATCCTCCGGAACTGTTACGTTGGAAATTCTGAAAATATTGAAAAGTTTCCTGCGTTGCAAATTCCACCGCAATGGTCCAAGAGACGCATTAACCTGGATAAGACGTAGTTCTGTTATATCCATGAAAACCTTGTTTAATCGTAAAGTCGTAAGCATCCTACGTAGCGAGAGTATATAGGATGCTTATATTATATGGTGCTGTAAACTACTTTCGTTCCTTGATGGAGAACTCGTTACGAAACATCTGGTGTATCAGCAGTGACATGCATTTTACTTCTACTCTGATTCGAACGTACCAATGAAATATCATTAAAACTCGTTTGTCCCTGATGTCGAAATAGTGTTCCATATAAAAAGAATGGTACTGAATTATCATGTGAGCTGAAAATGATTCATGGATCTAAGGCCGAGCAGCGACCTCGTCATCGATGAGTTGAAAGAGGCCAACCAACTCCGGAACCTGGGGATTACGGTTAGCGGGTGGATCAATCAATCTTGCCTTGTTGACAGTTCGCGATTCGGATTGTTCTACCGTCTTCAAAGAGGCCGTGTTTAGGTATTCGTCCTGAATGAATAGCTTATCTGTTTCTTGAACTTTTTTTCCTTTCTTTTTTTTTGAGAGAGAGAGTGAGAGGGTAGTTGGTAACATCACAATCTCTTGTTTTTGTATAAATATACCAGCTTCATAAATTTGTATTTTTTTCTGAGTGACATAGGTGTATATGTATCACGTACTTTACGTAGTCGCTCTTGATCCAAGTCGGAATATAGGTAACCGGATGTACAGTGTCCAACTATTGATTTTCGCCGTTGAATGTTCGAATTATTTATAACCTTATAACCTAATTATTTATCAGCTGTCTGGTCAGACTGGTTCCCTCGGCATTTTCTGCTTTTCAACTCACTCAGCTCACTTCCAAGTAGGATTCCACCCGCGCACTATATTCCATTCACAGTTCGATGCCCATCCTTGTATTACCTCCGCACGGTATTCTGGTACCACATCCCATGCTTGAAATAGCCATGACGCTGTCCTTAGCGTCAGTATGGTCCGTGGAAGATGCCTTTTGTTGGTTTGATTCCGTACCTGGTATCTAACCCAGTAAATTGTAATAACGTTTTCTGTGGTCAATACCTGCCCTCATGCTCCCCAGGAGAGCCCTAAATAGAGTATTCGAGCCGGCCGGGGAATTACAGTTTCATAAATATGCGGTGGATACAAGAATTCTATCCATCTAGAGATCTATCTATTAATTTTTGTTGTTGTTATTCATGAAGCAAAATTTAACTTTAGTGCGATTTGCAAACTTACCTGTAAACCAAATCCAAAATATCCATCGTTCTTCAAATGTAATGATATCGCGGAATAACCACTTCGATTTCATACAGCCATGCTTGATTATAATCAGGTTGTCGTGGTACCCCTATATTCCACTCCAATGTTAAAATATGGTAAGATTTAACCAATAAATAGCAAGGAGAAAGACGAGCTGTGCAAAGAGCTGTGCAAAGCCTCGGTTGAGGCCTGGGAAGGGTCCCCCTCCATCAACTCCCAACCGCCGTCATCAACTCCCGTCATGTCATTGGTTGACAGGAGACGAGGTGGACGCACCTTAAATAAGGCGCCCGGCTCGCCCAGCTCTTCATTCTACTGATCCCACTCCTACCTGTGACTTCTCTCTCTCTCTCTCTCTCTTACCTTGCGCCTCCTGTCTCAAACCTCTCCCTCGCATATTCATTTTGGTGAAAACCTGGGGTGCTGGCAGGTCCACTATCTCTTGCTGTTGTGAAAACCGCGGGGTGGTAGCTATCCTCCAACACTCGCTGTAGTGAAAACCACGGGGTGGTAGCAATCCTTAAAATACTCCTAAGGGGCACATCCTGTCTCCTGCGACCTACCAAACTAACCCTGCCTTGCGCTCACGACACAGGTATTCCCCAGCAATTATATCTGGGATGGATGTATACTTACCGCTTCATTCACGAACATGTTAGCGAAGCTTTTCGGTGCAAATTCGGGGCCTTACTGTGAACGAACGGCTGGACGTACGTGCTCTGGTTAGTCTAAAAAAATCCACAAGTTCGATATCAGTTTAATAACGTTTTTCGAGTAGTTTGTTCCCTGATATTATTTCGTTTGAAAAACGCTGCAAATTATTTCACAACGGTTTATTATTTACCTGTATAGATGCCCCTTCTGCGTTGATCACTGTTTTCTGTGGTCAGTACCTACCCTTCTGCTTCCCACAGAGAGCCCTAAATCCAGTCTCGCACTGAAGCCAGCTGGATTCTCTCATCGATTGTTCGTTGCTATTCATGAAATATATTGTTTGTTCCAAATAAATACCTATCAGCAGAATCCAAAATAACCATCATTCTTCAAATGAAATAGTATCTCGGAACAGCAAACTTGATTTCATAATGCCATGCATGGTTATAATCAGGAGTTCCCTAGCGATGATATCTGGGCTAGGTGTACACCGTTTCATTCACGATCATGCTGACGAAGCTTTTCGTTGAAAACGAACTACTCGACGTACAAGGCTCGGGGTGGTCTCAACAAATTCTTGAGTTCGAGACCAATTTAAAAGCATTAGAAAAACCATACCCTTTTACAAACCAGGTTTCATTAATTTTGGTTCGTAGTAACTAAGGAAAGTGCGAGGTACGGCGGTCGGACAGAAATTTTTCATTCCATTTTCGGATTCTGCGTAACGGAAATATTCAAATTTTGAGGGAGTCAATTTTTTCCCAAAGGTTCATTATTGAAAATAGTAAACCAAAATTAAATACTCTGTTGGCGGCCACCCTCTTGGCTGTGGATCTCAGAGTTCTAAGGACCTTTCGCCCAGAAAATTAGGAAGATTGAAGCATTCAAATATCGTTTTTGTGAACTTGCTGGTCACTTTTCACGGAACCGCAAGTGAAGCAGAGAACAGTATCATTTAAGCCAGAGGAAGAGTAAGGCCGTGCCAGGGCTCAAAATGTTCAACTTGAATCTATTCGTGACACATCTTCACCATTATACTTACCTACTTCCTGTTCCCGCAATCAATCAATCAACATTACCCGCCATATCATTGAACTGTTCATTTGAATCGATTTCCAATCTTTAATCCATTGCGCATTTTAATACTCGTATCTTCTTTCTGCGCAGTATTTTTCCTTTCATGTTCTCGAACACATCTTGTCCCTCGTTTTTTCGACTGCTCTAGAACGAATTGTGTCCCACCTTGAGCAACTTTATATAGGAGTGCCCGTGGGCTTCTTGTAATCTTTTCAATCGGTATTAGGTAAACATTCCTGTTTTATTTATTGCATCGAGCCCACTTTACCTTGACGCCTCCTATGTGTTTTGCACTTACCATAATATGTGAGACTGTGCGTTCTTGTTTGTACTGTACTTATTCCGTTTTCATTGTCAATTCCTTATTCATGGCTGGGGAAAATCGAATAAAAAATTCGATGTTTCGACCTTCATGAGTTAGGAATTTGGAAGACTTGGGTTACCAAAAACGCGTTTTTTCTTCTCAGATTGAGTTATTCGGGCTCGTTGAGGTCGGCTTTCTGATTCGACCCACCCTTTTACTTTATTGCGTGTATTCTCATTTGTCCCTGCCCTAGTTTTGATTTTCCCTCCTAAAAATTATGGTTTGAAAGCCATATAGTTGAAAAGGTTATGAACGGTTTTGCGTTTTGTGAATGAGTTTAACGTGAGTTAGGTTATAGCATGTTTGTATAGGATACGAACGGAATATAGCTATAATTTTTCGATGGAATCTACTGCAATTATTATCATTTTCAGTAAAAATAACCTAAAACATTTATCTCAGATATTGGTAGTAAGGAAATTGAACATATTCCTGTGATCGAACACCCTTCAGTGAATGAACAGTAAGAGATTATTTGGTGATGGTAAGGGTTACGGTGAACTAATATGCCCGTTCTGAATTTTGTTAACTATTCAGTTATATTATCTACCATGCGGTTATCGGAAAATATTGATTTCGGATTTCTGTTCTTTGCCAGAAAGCTGTTGACAAAACGCTCCAAATGAAAGAATCACAGTTCAGTGCTACTACATTACTGTCTCACTTCATAGGATCACAGGTCGTCCAAGTTTAAGATGGTAGGTGGGAAATCATCACACCTCTTGTAAGGTCTAGGGAGTTAGGACAAATTTTTGGTTCATTATTCTGTGAATAATACACCTATGTAATCGCTCAGCAAAAAATTTTTTATAACCCCCTCAAAATTTTTTCTTTTCCGTTTCAAGGTGCGTAGATTCCAAAAGTCCGCCGTACGCCGTCCGCCGTATCACGTGTACAGGCTTCATTTTCGGTCTAAAAAAGTCGTTCTTTCGCACACATGCTCCATTTGGGCTCTAGTTGTGTCCCGAAACTTTTCAGCCCGATCGGAATATACCCGGTGGTGTTATGAGATAAAATGTGTATAAAAATAGGTACTTTTTGTGTTTTAGTAACATGTTAGTAAAATGAGCTTTTGAGGTATCGTTTTCCATGTTTTTGGGGACGAGAAGACCGAATATGAAGTCGATTTTGACCAAAGAGTGGAAAATTGAGGTTGTGCCAGATGTTCAGCTCCCAAAATTGATTTTTTATGAGTCAAAAACCTGCGAAATCGTCTGAAATTACCATCAATTTGTAGAATAACACTGGAAGAAGTATCAACACTTGGATCAAGGCGATTAAATGGCACTGCCAATGATAAAGGATAATTTGGAAAAAAAAGGAGCGTACCTAATTCAAATTTTGGGGGCCGAAATTGGTGGAAACCGCCAGAAATAGCTATTTCAATTATTTCAAATGTCAGCAACAATAAATGAAAAGCCAACATTTCTGTAGGTATGTCCAGTAGAATAATAAACCCATGTGACAAGGACTTCGCAGCGTTTTGGTTTATTATTCTGTGAATAATACACCTATGTATTCGCTCAGCAAAAAATGTTTATACACCCCCTCAAAATTTTTTCTTTTCCGTTTCAAGGTGCGTAGATTCCAAAAATGCAATGTCCGTCCGCCGTACGCCGTATCACGTGTACAGGCTTCATTTTCGGTCTAAAAAAGTCGTTCTTTCGCACACATGCTCCATTTGGGCCCTAGTTGTGTCCCGAAACTTTTCAGCCCGATCGGAATACACCCAGGGGTGTTATGAGTGAAAATGTGTATAAAAATAGGTACTTTTTGCGTTTTAACAACATGTTAGTAATATGAGCTTTTGAGGTATCTTTTTCCATGTTTTTGAGGACGAGAAGACCGAATATGAAGTCGATTTTGACCAAAGACGCGGAAATTGAGGTTTTACCAAAGGTTCAGCTCCCAAAATTGGTTTTTTATGAGTCAAAAACCTGGAAAACTGTCTGAAATCACCATCAATGTGTACAATAACATTGGAAAAAGTGTAAACAGGTGAATCAAGACCATTAAATGCCACTACCAATGATCAAAGATGATCTTAAAAAAAAAAAAAAAACCACAGTCATGCAGCATGGCTATAAGAGCGAATTTTCGAAGTTTTCGGCATCTTCCTCCTCCGCCTAAAATTTTCTGAAAATTAATTTTCGGCCAATGTTTTCCCAACTTGATACCATACAAAATTAAAACAGGAGTAGTTTTACGCAAAGTAAAATTTGGGGTGGAAGGAGGGGGAGGGGGAAATCAAAAATGTTTTGAATACCAGAAGAGTAGGTATTGGGTACGTAACAAATTTTTTGTTCCATTTTTTGCCGAGTAACACCTCGGTTTGTAGATTTTCCAACGCTGAACACGATCGTGAAGTCAGAATTGCGATATCCCATTCCGTTATCAGATTAGAGCAGACGAACCAGGAAGAACATCTCAAGAAATAACCACGTTCCTTCATCTTCAAAGTGCTCCAGTTTGAGAATGGAATGAGATATCGCAATTCTGATTTCACCATCGTGTTCAGCGTACAAAAACCTTTAAAATGAGGTGTCACTTGTCAGACTTTTTCATTTTGGGAATTTATGGGTAATTTCCCCCCCCTAAAACTCCCCAAAACTCCCCCTTAGGGTGACCCGATTCTGCCCATCTTCGAACTTAGCCTGTCGATTGCCAAGACAGATTTTTCGTGCAAATTTGAACTTTTTATCTCAATTCTTTCGAGAGTTATCGTCTGGAATGACACATACATATATAAATATATAAATATATATATAAATATATAAATATATAAATATATAAATATATATATATATATACATATAATTTTTGGTGTCTTTCGGCAGGGAATTCAGGATGGTCTGAAACGGATTTTGGTATAAAAATCTTTCGGAAATTCGAGTTTTAAAAATTTTGGACCGCGAACAATAGCTTCCTTTTCTTCGAAAATTCGCTAAAAGAAAAAAATATATATTTAAAAAAAAAAACCAGTCATGCAGCATGACTTAATGAGCGAATTTTCAAAGAAATATTCGAATTAATGGCTATGGTTTTGAATAAAGGAAAACTTCGGTCTAAAATTTGGTTTTCTATGTATATTCTCTTCGTATTTATTTTAATTTGTACGTTTTGTCCATCCTGATTCTACCGTTTGTTATGAGTAGATTCCTTGTTCCTTCTGAATGGCCTTTCCTCTTGACTACGATTTCAGGCCTGGTATCTAAAACCAGTTCAAGATTTGCTCTACTAGGTAGGTAGATCCTTCCTTCTTCATTGATATTATTTTTATCATGTTAAGTACCTACCTACCTTTGAATATCAAATATTCGTATGATACTGATAATAAATTGATAAGATACCTACCTAACCTTCTTCCTCCTACTGTTAGTACCTAAATTGAATAATTTGAAATAGATTTTTTCTTTCGTCTTCCTTCTAGTAATACGTGGGCCGGTACTTGTCTATCTATGAAGGTATCATAACAATTATATGTCAAATGGGAAATTCAAGGAGTTGTACTAATCGTTTGCCTCCCCCTTTTTTGCTTCGAACTCTCGTCTTCAATTAATACTTCTCACATTTTTCAATCTGACCACTCTAAGGGGGTGGGGGGGGGGGGGTAAGAGTTTAAAGATTATCCTAGTTTTGGGTAATTTTTGCGCACTTTAAATGCTCTAATTTAAGAACGGATTTAGATATCTAAAATCCGATTTCACCATCGTGTTCAGCGTGCAAAAACCTTTAAAATGAGGGGTCACTTGTTAGAAAATAACATTTTGGGGATTTTTGGGTAATTTTTTGCGCACTTTAAATGCTCTAATTTGAGAACGGATCAAGATATCTAAAATCCGATTCCACCATCGTGTTCAGCGTGCAAAAACCTTTAAAATGAGGGGTCACTTGTTGGAAAATAACATTTTGGGGATTTTTGGGTAATTTTTGCGCACTTTAAATGCGCCAAAACCCTCCTTAGAGTAGGCCAATTTCGCCCATCTTCGAACTTAGCCTTTCGATTGCCAAGATAGATTTTTTGTGCAAATTTGAGCTGTTTATCTCAATTCTATCGAGAGTTATCGTCTGGAGTGACACATATATATATATATATATACATATAAAAAAGTGTTAAATTTCAGGAATCGTTTTAGAATGGTCTGAAACGGATTTCTATGAAGAAAATTTCCAAAAATTTATATTATTTAAATTTCGAAGCCATTGCAATAGCTTCATTTTCTTTGAAAATTCGCTAATTGTTTAGCTCAAGACAACTTGACGTAAAAAAACCACAGTCATGCAGCATGGCTATAAGAGCGAATTTTCGAAGTTTTCGGCATCTTCCTCCTCCGCCTAAAATTTTCTGAAAATTAATTTTCGGCCAATGTTTTCCCAACTTGATACCATACAAAATTAAAACAGGAGTAGTTTTTCGCAAAGTAAAATTTGGGGTGGAAGGATGGGGAGGGGGAAATCAAAAATGTTTTGAATACCAGAAGAGTAGGTATTGGGTACGTAACAAATTTTTTGTTCCATTTTTTGCCGAGTAACACCTCGGTTTGTAGATTTTCCAACGCTGAACACGATGGTGAAGTCAGAATTGCGATATCCCATTCCGTTATCAGATTAGAGCAGACGAACCAGGAAGAACATCTCAAGAAATAACCACGTTCCTTCATCTTCAAAGTGCTCCAGTTTGAGAATGGAATGAGATATCGCAATTCTGATTTCACCATCGTGTTCAGCGTACAAAAACCTTTAAAATGAGGTGTCACTTGTCAGACTTTTTCATTTTGGGAATTTATGGGTAATTTTCCCCCCCTAAAACTCCCCAAAACTCCCCCTTAGAGTGACCCGATTCTGCCCATCTTCGAACTTAGCCTGTCGATTGCCAAGACAGATTTTTCGTGCAAATTTGAACTTTTTATCTCAATTCTTTCGAGAGTTATCGTCTGGAATGACACATACATATATAAATATATAAATATATATATATATATATACATATAATTTTCGGTGTCTTTCGGCAGGGAATTCAGGATGGTCTGAAACGGATTTTGGTATAAAAATCTTTCGGAAATTCGAGTTTTAAAAATGTTGGACCGAGAACAATAGCTTCCTTTTCTTCGAAAATTCGCTAAAAGCGTACCTATTTCATGTTTTGGGGGCCAAAATTGGTGGAAATCATCAGAAATAGCTATTTCAATCATTCCACATGAAAGAAACAATACATCTAACAGCCAACAAAAATCTCTAGAACTCCAATAGAATAATAAACCCATGTGACAAGGACTTTGCAGCGTTTTTCTATATCAGGCCAGTAAAGTCACATTACTGTTTTAACGTTTCGTGATCTCCTGTTTCAACGCGACGGTGCTCTTCCTCCCAACATGGACGGAATTCCGAATCCCACAAGATCCAGTAGGAAGCTCTCGTCGCCACTCGAGCTGAATATTCCACTCGAGTTGCTCTACGTGACGCCTGTGTCGCGCCAACTAAAAATGCCTTCAGCGTTCTCTCTTGGCTCTTATCGAATCCCGCCCACCTTTATTTTTGTTCATCACAGTTGGTACACTCCAAACCCATGCATTAACCCTGAATCCATACATTGCAATTCATATTGACTAATTTTCGGTAGTGAAGATTCTTGGGTCGGTACGTAGAAATTCGTTATATTGAAAGCCGGAATGGTTTTCATTCGTTCAGCTGCACGCATACGTACCGTGTCAATGCTCTTACTTATTTATTTATTTATATATTTTCTGACATATAGGACAGAGTCCCACCTCGCATGTCATTCGAAAAATTACTATTCTAATTCTAATTTAAAGTAAATAAGAAAAATACTAATTTTAAGTAAAAAAAGAAAAAAAGGCCTGAGGGGCATCCAAAAAAGACAATCAGCCTGAAGGGCGCATAGTAAACAGGTTAGAGTCCTTACGGAAGGAATTTCTGAGCAACATACTTTCTGTTTGAACTACCTAATTTATTGCAGGTGTCATATAGTTTTAAACCATCATAATTACTCTTTGAAAAATTCCCCCCCCCCCCCCCCTCCTTAGAGACGTTTATTCTATTCGAGTAATTGCTCATTCTACAGAACACAACCGCACATCGCGAAATATTCAAGGAACAGTCCGCGATTTGAAGATCCATTCCTTCGGTTCTTGTCTACCCCACTAGGGAAGTCCTGGCCAGGCACCCTAGACAAATCCAGGACACTCCAGGATTACCAGGTGCCCACTTATTTGTACGTATAGAGTGTTCGTATGTGGTTTGTTCAAGGACTTAGAATCCGCAAATTCGATGGGTAACTCTCCACTAAGCGCTCGATGGCACATGATCATTTCTATCTGGGCGGTTATTGTCGGGAAATCAAATTAAACATACTTATATGGGTTCTCATCAGGCAGTATCGCTCACTTCTAATCAATGTCGAGAAATAGGAGAGTTGTTGAGTGATAGGAGAGTCAAGAGCAGTGGTGACCGGACGAGGGGCGGTTGACGCGAAAGATGTATCGCTGTATATTGAACGCGTTGGTCTTCACGATAGCCAAACAAGGACTCGATCGATAATTACCAGACATGTCACTTGGGCCAGCCAGGGGCGGATGGGCCATATCGGAACTCCCACTTATACAGGATATTTTAACACCCAGTGCTCGTCGAAGCGTGTCCTCCTCCTGATAAGTTCGCTTGACTCCCTTGTCATGATCTAGATCCCTCTGCGCTCTGATACAGGCGAATGTTTTCGCTTGAGGTGAGGCGCGAATCCCCATTGTTCCCACGTTTATCTACTATTATCTTAATATTTACCGTTACATAAAAGCAGTCCGAATTCTTCACCTTGGGAGCATTACCTGATGCCAAATGAATGGCCTCACGATTTCTGCGAAGAAGATAATCATTCTGCGACACAATTTTATTTTGTTAGTGTGTATGTGTTGTGTGTGCGTAAATAGGTAGGTATCCACCGCAATAAACGACCGTACTAAATCAAGGTCTTACACTAATAGGAACTCAGTGATGTGCGCAAAAGGGGATATCTATACCGGAAAATAATAAACTGTAAATAGATAAATAATAATAAATAAATTATGTAATCAATAATAAACCTTTGAAATTGAGCATGGGAAAAAAAATCGTTAACCACACTCCAAGATCTGATGGTTTGCGTTTCAAGGTAGGTAGGTACCAGCGTAGAATCCTAAAATGGAACTAAAAAATTCTGTCCTTGCGCCCTATTGCATTTTATTAGTTACTATGAAACAAATTTACCGATAGTAAATCCATCGCAAAAACTCTGCAAATTATAACAAAACGGTTTATTATTTACCTGTATAGATGATGCCCCTCCTATGTAGATCACTGTTTTCTGTGGTCAATACTTACCCTTGTGCTCCCCCCAGGAAAGCGCTAAATCGAGAACTAGAGCCCGGGAATAACAGTTTCATTAAAATACGCGAGATTCAACAATTAATTATTATTTGTTGTTATTCATGAAGCATAACGTTTGTTCAAGTAACAAAAGTACCCATCATCAAAATCCAAAAGAGCCAAATGAAATAATATTACGGAACAACCAACTCGATACAGCGATCCGTTATTATATTCAGGTTTTCTGTGGCAGTTATAATTATCTGGGCCAGATTTATACTGTGTCGTGGTTCCCCTCAAATCTCTACACTAATCACTCCTATGTAATATAGAAAGATTTAACCAAATAAACTAAGGGAACGATGAGCTGGGTAGCGCCAAGGGAGAAGGGTTCCTTCCATCAACCACCATCTCTCCTGAACGGTCATAACGGCCGAATGCGGACGGGGGGGGGGGGGGGGTGGGGGTGGAAATGGGCCTATATAAGCAGACCTTTTGGCCCAGCTGGTCATTCGACCGATCACTGTCCGACTTCCAACTTCTCTCTCTCTCCTACCCTTCTCCTGCACTCGCAGTGGTTCATCGGAGGAGTGCTTCCCTCTCTCCCTGTTGTACATCCGTGCTTCCCTCTCTCCCTGTGGTACGTCCGTGCTTCCCTCTCTCCCTGTGGTACATCCGTGGGGTATTCATCTACTTCCTTCTGGCGCCCGCTGTGGTACATCCGCGGGGCGCCTTCCTCTCTCTCCTCTTGCACTCGCTGTGGTTCATCCGCGGGGTGCTAGCAAAAGACTCCTAAGGAGCGCTTAATACTCGCTGTGGTACATTCGCGGGGTATTAGTACTAGATTCCTTCCCATCCAATCCTACCCTACCGTAGGGTAGGCTACATACCGTTTCATTCACGATCATGTTGACGAAGCTGGTTGGTGGAAACGAACGGCTGGACGTACTCTGGTGGTCTCAACAAATTCTCAAGTTCGAGATCAATTTAAGAAAAAATAAAGCATAGGTAGGAGGTACCCTTCTGTTGGAAGTTTTCGAGATACGGTGTTCGGGAAATTTCAACCCCTATTTTTCACCCCTTAGAGATGACTGCCGCTGTAAAGCCGAGCTTCGCGGACCAACTAGACCCCAAATGGGACCTAACCAAATTTCAGCAATTTTCGTTCATGGTAACGAAGGAAAGTGGGAAGTACGGCGGAGGGAAAGAAATTTTTTGTTTCTATTCCATTTTCGGATTCTGCGTACCTTGAAACGGAAACCATCAGATCTTGAGAAGGGGGTTAAAAAAAATTTTTTCATGCTCGATTCCAGAGGTTCATTATTGGAAATGATAAAACGACCCTTCTAGTTCAGGGTCTTAAGCTGATAGGAATTCAGTTATTTTTGCAGAAGGGGTTTTACAGGAAAATTATAATCCGTTGTGTAATAATTTGTAGCATTTTTATTCCATATTCGGATTCAACGTTCCTTGAAACGCAGACCATCCCATTTAGACGGTGGGAGAGGAGGGGGGCTTAAAAAATTGCCATGCCCGATTCCAAAGGTCCATAATTGAAAATAATAAACCAAAACTTGAAAAAAAAAATCAGTCGCTTGATTCCAACATTGACTGAAGAACAAGTGGAGAATTGAAGTAAATTCGGAACGTTCCAAAAGCCATTCAGCGATTATCGATCTCTTGTGATCTCATCATTTTCCCTGTGATCCTCCCTCTAAGTGTCTTAAATAATCGATGTTCTGAGCAATTATTATTATTCCTTAGAACCTATTCATAGAATTGCATAATAGATAGCTTGATTGAAATGGAGTATCATAAAAAAATTGAAAAGTTTTCTAGCGGGGTTGGAGCTTCACAATCTCTTTCTGTCAGCTTGACGAAACGGGCTAATTGACAGGAAAAGTGGTAGTCAGTACCTACACAAGGAAAATGCTGCTTATGTTCTTACACAACGGTTTTTCATAAATATCAGACATTTATAAAAGATAAGATTCTGATCTCACGTGTGTTGGAAATTCCTATTGCTGCGTCATACATGAGCTGCCACTTGCCTGACCTACTTACTACCCCAAGCTTGAGGCATCATATTGAATCATGACAAAACTCGACATTACAGTTAGCTCTTACAGCTTGCAGTTAGCTTAGATTTAACTCTTCGAGAATGTTTGAGGTGGAAATAGTTGGGCATGGTTTTCTAGCTTTTGAGCAACTCAACATAATATGGTTTCATGATCTAGGATCACGAATAATAAAGGACGACGATAGAAGTAATAGAAATAGCTGACAGAAGGGAGCTACTGAGAAAGTGTATATTGCTGTCCATTTTTGTTTGGCTGATGAATTACCTATTTCCTGTATTCAGCAGCAACAGTGTCGACGAGAGGAGTGAATAATAATTATGTCGAGGGATCTGTACGGGGGATCGTGCTGCACTCAGGTATTCTGCTAGTTTTCTATTATCTTTCTTGGATTAAAAAATGCATTCAAATATGAAACACGCTTGCTGGATTTACTTCCTTAGCGTTCTGGTAGTCAGCGCCGGTACTTACTTGAGTTCGAGAAAATTTCGCACCTTTGAATAACAGCGTTTGCTACAATTTCGGAAGTTATATTATGCTGTAGTGCTGTTTCTTTCAGTTTGCTGGCTTCTTCAAATTGAAAAAAAAGCGCCATCTAGATTGCTCTTATTACATAGTACCTTGGGAAACCAAAATTGCTTCCTATGATGGTCTAGAACAGAATTGCTTAACTCTGAATCATGTCTGTCGGCAAATTAAGGCAAGGTAAATGTATAAATTGGGTACTAATTATGAGATTTATGTATATGATGTCTTACTAATACATAGTAATAATATATACAACGAGGGCATTGGTTATAATCGTCCAGAAGTTTCACGTAAATGAGAAATTTCATCGAAGTTCATCGTAAAGAAGTTAGCCAACCACGAATAATGATTTATTTAACAGAGCGGTCCCCCTCATCATTTAGAACACTACAACCATCATTGTCTTCAATGAAGTTGCTAATATTCTTTAAATTACGCCTCTTTCATGTTTAACGACGGGCCTCCTGAACAGCCGGCTCTTCCAACTTCTAATCAGCGAGCGTTGTGAGACAATAAACTCCCTGGCTTCCATTCATTAGATCCTTTTGAAGGTAGAATAGTTCCTTCCATTGTTTGATGTTTTGGAATCTCGAGATTGTAAAAGACAGTTAGTTTTTCAACCCTCATCTATCCAGATCCAGAGGCCCGGTTTTTCAAACCTCAGTTAACTTTGACGATCGTTAACGCCGCGAAATGTCGTTTTTCAAACCATGGTTACGAGTTGACGCTCCGTCAGTTTGACGTAACCACAACCGCGCGTCGAAGTAAGGTTAACTACGTCAACCACTGTCTTCCGTAGACAAACAGGACATGAAAGTCGAAATTATCATTCAACACATGAGTGTCTTTAATCATATATTTACCTACCTACCTTCATCATTCAACTGTCTTTATTTATATCATACTTCCCTACCTTTATTTAATCATAATATTTACTTACCTGATCATAATTATTCATTTAATTACTTAACTGTCAACTGTGTTGTCTACTGATTTTATCTACATTAATATCGGACACGACTCTTCTGCTGCTCCTTCCTTGATTCCTTGATTTTATAGCTCACGGGCTTCAGCGGGAACGCCGGTTGGTTACCCGATACGAACATTTCAGCCAGTGGAGTGACGACGAATTTGCGACAGTTTCCAATTTTTCTTCTGCCTCGTATAAATTAGTATAGGTAATCGGTTTTGTAATTGAAACTAGGAGTTGAAATATATTTTTTGAACCCTGCATTTCCTCGGTTGTGTAATATAACTTCTCCTAATATCCTCTGGACCTGGTGGTTCAATGTAGAGTTGGTACAATACCTCTTGGTACCATGGGTGTACCTCATTATTCAAATTACCATTCACACACGCTAAACCTTGTGGGTTACAATGAATAGGGCAATAATCTGGAAAACTGGGTTAAATATAATTGAAAAAAAAACGCTGCAAATCCCTGCACAACGGTTTATTATTTTGTATAGAATACCCTTCTGTTACAGATCACAGCTCTATGTATAGATAACCCGTCTATATAATATGATATGTACTATTCTATACATATTATGTAGATCGCAGACCCTCCGTAGGTTGGTACCTAACCCCGTACTCGTTTCTATGTACCTACCTAAATCTCGAGTTAAATGTTGCTAATTCTGCCGATGACAAACAGTACCTAACAAAAAGAAACACACATAATGAAGTTCTGAAAAGAAATTGTTGATGAGGAGTGAAGAAAGTTGCAAAAGTACCTACCAAAAAACTCCAGCCCCTTCTACGTAGATGGTATAATGAACCGTTGTGTAATAATTTACCGTTGAGTAATGATTTACCGTAGTAATAATTTACCCATCAATAATACTTCAACGTTTGTTCAAGTTTCACTACCTACCAACAAACTCCAAAAGAGCCATCATTTTTCAAATGAAATAATATCACAGAACAACCAACTCGACTTCATACTCCGCCAATATAATCAGGTGATCCCTAGCAATGATTCTATCTCCGCCAAATTTCCTATTGTGGGCGCGTCGCGCGTCTCTGGTTACGAGATTTGGTTTGAATTGTATACAATTTCATTCACACTGGAGTCGAAAATGCCTGTCGGTGCAAACTTCGAGGCCTTACTGTGAACGAACGGCTGGACGTACGATGCTCCGGATGGTCTTAAAAAACTCGCAAGTTCAAGAACTATTCAAAACCGTAAAAATATTCACGTAAAAAAATGGTATAGGCGTTTTGAAAATTTCAACCCCTATTTTGAACCCCTTAGAGATGACTCACAGTAACGTCGAGCTTCGAGGACCAACTAGACGCCGAACGGAACCTATAACCCGAATTTCATCAATTTTTTTTCATGGTAACTAAGAAAAGTGGCCCGTACGGCGTACGGCGTACGGCGGACAGACAGAAATATTTTTATTGCAGTTTTGGATTCTACATACCTTGAAACGTTAACCATCAAATTTTGAGGGGGGTAAGAATTTTTTTTTTCATGCTCGATTCCAATGGTTCATTATTGAAAATAATAAACCAAAACGGCAAAAACCGTTGTCTCAGTTGTTCGCTTTTACTGCATTCTTATTATCTTTGCAATTTTCATTACCATTGGTGTTAGTAGTATTGATTCTATTTACATATTTCTTTTGAGCTTCATATATATGTATATATACACACATTAACATCAGTGTCATAGTGTTCTCCTTACTCTATGAGTTGGTTACGGTAGAGAAGAAAAGGTTACTGAAGAAGAGAAAAAAGCATGTTTATTCGAATACTTACCGACAATTTCTTGTTGAAAACATGATAATCATGTGCTGTCTGTTGACTTGGCTGGCTCTCCCTCAGAAGTTGATCATTTCATGGCACTGATGTACAGTGTACCATCACCCCCCGTCACTCACAATTAATCAGTGAAGCTATAATGCCGTACCTCGGTTGCGCCCGTTTATTTTTATTTATTTTATTTTTTTTTTTTTTACGGCAGAGCATTGGGCTACAGAATTGAATCTTCTTCCTCTTTCTGTTTGCTCAGCCTACATTCTTAGTTCTCCTCTCCAAATGGCCAGTAGGTATTCAGCGGTAACATGTTACACCTAGCCTTACTATATACCACTTGAATTCTGCCTATCGTAAATTCACGTAGGTATGTATTAGAAGTAATGTAGTGTAAAGTGCTACGTTCTATCCATCCTCCTTTACGGTGTCGAGTCGTGGACATTGAAGTTGGCTCACATGGACCGGTTGGAAGCATTTAAAATGTGGTGTATACGACGAATGCTGAAAATACCATGGACAGCCCGGCTAAGGAATGATTTCATCCTGCAGCACAATGATCTTGCACGGGAGCTGTTGACAGTGGTAAAGAGGCGCAAGGTGGCTTTCCTCGGCCGCGTTCTGCGGGGTGAGAAGTATTCCCTCCTTCAAATCATTATGATGGGAAGGATCCCAGGATGAAGAGGAGTGGGAAGAAAGCGCCCGTCGTAGCTATCAAATGTAAGGAAGTGGACTGGGGTCACTGGTGCCACCTCGCAAAAGACCGTGATAGATTCAAGGAGATCATCGCCAACCTGCGCTAACGGAGACGGCTCTTAAAGAAGAAGATGTATTGGAAACTCCCTTCGCAGTCACCCAATCTAAACCTTATATGACGCCAACCCCACTATGATAATTATTATCATCTTGATGACCGGCAATTCATTTTTTTGTAAAACCAAAAACCTGGCAAATTGTCTGAAATCGCCACAAATTTGTATAACAACACTAGAAGTAGTATCAACAAGTGAATCAAGACAGTTGAATTGCACTATCAATGATGAAAGATAATTTAAAAAAAAAAAAAAAAGAAGTCTAATTTGTGTTTTTGGGGGCCAGAATTGGTGGAAACCATCAAAAAGGACTTGCAAAAAGGACCATGTGGCAAGGACTTTGCAGCGTTTTTTTCTTCTCCTGCTATCTCCTTATGTTTTTCTTGCCCAAAAACACTCAAATAACATTTTAAAAAACGGGGTTTTACCACTCAAAAAATCAGAGCGACAGACTAGACCTCACCTTCAAGTCTTGAAAGGAACAACATTTTTTCCTCCGAAAAAAGCTGTTCTAATCTGTTGCTATAGGAGTTGGTCGTAAGCGCTAGTTACAATAGTGGTTGGGAAATGTCTGGTTGTAACCCGCTTGGTCGAATAAGTTATGCAACGAGGAAGGGTGCTCAATCGCCTAAGTGCTCGATGCACTGAGTTGAATAATATCACTTGTCGTAAATGTGGCGAGCCGTGATGAGCAGTTATTAAAGTTCCCGGGGAGCATGCACGGACTTCTAGTGAAAGGTATCCCGTAACGTCTCGTCACGACTTGGTTGGATATTTTCAAAATTTGTAAACACTTTCTTCAAGTAGCTCGTAATTATATTTGTGGTTTTACATAACTTGTTAAATGATTGCGCAACCGTGTGTGAGTTTTTCTTATTTTACTAGAAGTTCGATTCTAGATTACTAGTACTTCGTTTGAAAATGTTCTCTTCCTAAAATTTGAATTCAAGTTTGAATCAAATAATGATCCTTTTGGGGGTTTGTATAATAGCATTTCTGGCAGAGAAACTCGGATCATTGAAATCAACACCCAACTCTTCAAGTCACAAGGGCGCGTTACTTGCGTAAACCTCGATTTTGCCAAAAAATTCACGTTTTTCTTACATTTAGACTGTTTTTCCCATCTAGATATAAGCGTTGGGTAGAATGAAAGTTAGTAAACCGTGGAGAGGTAGATCCAAGAGAAGGTTTTAGAAGGTTTGCCAGGCTCCAGAGATATTCTCAGTTTACCTTCTGATTCGTCAAAATTTTTACAGAATTGTCATATTTTCTTCCTAAGCCACGAGTTTTTTGTGTGTTTTTTTTTTTCGAGCTCTAGCGAATGTTGGTGATGGTGATCAGCCGTAAAATTCAACGTAGGCTTGAAAAAAATAAGTTAACAAATGCATGTATGTACATCGAGGAGAAAATGAAATCTTGGAGTGGAGGGTTTGTAATGAGAAAAAAGAAGGAAAAAACTGCAATTTTTAGGGCAGAATAGGGCTCAAATTTGGATTTTTGGGGCTCAAAAGTTGGTATTGTGGGCTAAAATCAATACTAATTCACCTGACGTTATGTGGGGTGGTGATTTCACCTGACGGGGAGGGACTATTTCGATGATAAAAATAATTTTCTCAAAAAAGAGTGGGCCAAATTTGACTTTACAAGGGTCGAAAAATCTGTGAAAATGGGTAAAATCACGAGAAAATGATATAATTTTACAGAAAGTGGTATGGTTTCGCGCCATCTCATTTTTTTACACAATAAGCACGAATATTTCTTTGAAACTTCGTCTTGTAGGCATGCTGCGTGACTGTCTTAAATCGATCTCGAACTTGAGAATTTTTTTACGTACCTACTCATTGTACGTCGTGTCATTCGTTCACAGTAAGGCCCTACAGTTTGCACCAATAAATTTCGTCAGCATGATCGTGAATGAAACGGTATATCCAGCCCTGATATCACGCATGTGATATTATTAATTTAATGTGAATAATGATGGTTATTTTGGATTTTGTTGATAAGTACTTTTGTACCTTGAACAAAATATCTAACACGCACAACGTCAAGTTCACGGAACAAACAACTCGATTACATACAGCTATGCGTGATTATAATCAGCTGTTCCCTAACAGTGATTTTTGGGCTGGATATTCGACTGGATTATATTTATGCTCTATACTGTTTCATTCACTCATGTTCACGAAGCTTTTCGGTGCAAACTTCAGGTCCTTACTGTGCGGCTACAAGACTAAAGGCCAGTATCACCAAAGTTTTTAATCAAGTTTACTTAAACCGAAGATATCAGGTGTTAAACACCGGTGTCCGGTTTGACAAACCTCGTTTAAGATAATCGATGATCAAAAAAGACAAATCGACGATCAAAACTAACCAGCCGATTTCGGGAGGTCAGCTTCCTAAATGAACGATTTACCACTTCGCCGTCTTGACAGTTCGACAGTTTTCATGCGACCCATTCTTTCATCTGTTATTATTATTCTTGATAATATTATTAATCTACGTCCACAAAAATTTGTAGGGGACTGATTAGGGCATTTTGGTAGGTATTGGAGGACGAAGATGAAGACTTCCCAATTCGCCATCGATGATGGGCGAGAGAGAGAACATATTATTTTGAGCTCGATGATATCGATTCTGTGACGAAGTCCCTACAATATAATCAATTGAAAAGGCTTTCTCGTTTCTTTGAACTGATGGGAGAGAGAAACAATTTTACCTACTTATCAACAAAAAAGTTCTAGTCGATCATGCAGTTCTTTGGATAGTTAAAACTGCGATTTTTTAAATAAATTTTTAGCGGTTCGAGAGATTTTGCGTTTGCGCAAGCGTAGTTGACCTATAAAATTTAGAATTAGCAATAAACCTATACAACTCCAATCGGCATGAAATTCATAGAGGACAATCAACTAACTACCTGCCCATCAAATTTGAGTGAAATGGGACCACTTGTTAGTGAGAAATTGTGTAGGTACATAACCTACCTCCCTTGGTGGGACATTGATAATATGATGTACTGCATTGCAAATATATTTTATAACTGGAACGGCAGTTTAAGCACCGTCGGTTTTCTTACACTCAATAATGTTGAAATACTTGCGAATAATGTCACCCAAAATCTGTTTTTCACTGTCCTAAAACTTGGGTCCGCAGTTTCGTTTTTACGACGCTGACTCCGTGCTGGTTCCTTCGATTTCGATAGTCAACAAACTTTCTTTCAAAAACAAACGTACCTAACTCTACTTCAACAATATAAACAACAAACTGCGTTATCAGTCGTAATCATCTCCAATGCCTCCATTTTGGCGGGTCAATGCCTCCTCGATAACATTAAATCGACGTTTGAAATTTAAATCAACGTTTTATGAAAACATTATAATCATTGATTACACTCATGAAATCCACTTGTCCTTAACCAGCGTCTCCGATTCGATAAAACAGTGATCTATTTTAACCATGGTTAGGAGTATTGGTGAAACCAGCCCTTAGACTGAAAGAGTTCGGTTATTAGGTCATGCTGCGTGACTCGAACATTCGACGAAGAACGTTGCGCCACGCAGACGGAACAGTCTAATTTTGATGAGTCTCTTATGGGTAGATATTTTGACTGATTGGAGATCAGCCTGCTGGTACTTTCCAAATATCAAGCCATTGAGATCGTTCTTCCCATATGGCCTCGGGAATTTGCAGGGAATTCGCAGTTGTGGTCTACATGATCTATGCAGAACTGGGGTTTCTATACAGATGATAATAATAGCATAATGCGTTAAATAAATATCGGATCATGGATCAAATTTCCACGCTCTTGTTCAAGTGCTTTGATAGGGGTGAAACAAGTCATGGGAGTTATCACCGCAGAGGGCGATCCATTCGTGAATTTGTTTCACAAAATTCTTGTTATTCAGAAATAGAAACTAGGGAATAGCGGGTCAAATTGAGTAGAAGCGCTGATGACGGAAGAAGTGAAGTCGCAATGCGTATGCTGCTCCCTCGGCTGCTAAGGTTTGTCAGGGGGCCTCAATCAATAGAGGTTCTCTGTTGAGCGACCATTCGCAGTTTTCTGCTTCTCTTCACTAATTTTTTCGGACATTATTATTTGTCTTCTCTTTCGACTTCAGTTCTCAGACCCAGTTTACATCCTCACCGAAGGCAAACGTTACAATCGCCCTTTATTTGTTTTTCAAGTTTTCGCACCCGTCAGTTGTAGATAACGGCCCTGCTCCTGTTTGATTTGTAGTACCTAGTCACGCGATGCATTGAATTTGAATGAGGAACTTGCACCCATCTGAAGTTTTGTATGAAAGCTTTTTATTCCACACTAGACCACCCACGGTTCACGAAAATGTGATCAAATATGGGGGAAAAAAAGTTGTTATAATAATTAAAATATCGAATTCGAAAGTCGGGAGAGTGGGAAGCACGCTCTGTGATCGGTTGACGACTGTGTGACGTCGTAGTCCAGTACTACTATAGAGATTACAGTAGTACCTACAATAATCCCCGGGGGACAAGGCGATTTTCATGGTTCTCATCAACTAACAACTACATTCATGTAACAAGTTTCCTTTTTTTCCGGGATCCTTCAACATCTTCTGCACAACAGAAGTGACAACAATGCATTACCCTACTGTATAGCTAAAATAAAATACCTCGAAGAAGAAGAAGAATGGAACCACAAACCAAACAAAAACAAAGCCGAAAGGATTCGATGCAGAAATCAGAAAGTTCGCGGGTGCTATTCCTTCATATTTTGTTGTTATTCCGAAAAAATGTCGTACAGTCGTACAAATATTGTATTGTGCCAGCCCAACTGCTAAATCGCCCGAAAAATGGTTCATTGTTGCGCCGACTGGCCAACAAACCCGGAAAAATTGGTTTGACCTGATAAGGAAAAATGGCTATATCACTTATCCGTATATCAATGTAAGTTTGCGGAGACCATCTTACCTAATTCATATCTACCATGTAAATATTCATTTCTACCATGTAAGTAGATATGAATATTTACTAGTATAGGTACTTGACGGAGATCAAATCTCCGTCATACCTTTGCTTTTCATCAGTGGATATATTTCGGGTAGGATAAAATCAATCGTCCGTTTTGTTTCATTACCGCGTACCTACCGAAGGTAGAAAAGCTGTGTATACAAAAATCCTATACTAGTAAATATTCATATCTACCATGTAAGTAGGTATGAATATTTACTAGTATAGGTACTTGACGGTGATCAAATCTCCGTCATACCTTTGCTTTTCATCAGTAGATATATTTCGGGTAGTATAAAATTAATCGTCCGTTTTGTTTCATTACATTACATTACATTTCAGCGTACCTACCGAAGGTAGAAAAGCTGTGTATACAAAAATCCTATACTAGTAAATATTCATATCTACCATGTAAGTAGGTATGAATATTTACTAGTATAGGTACTTGACGGTGATCAAATCTCCGTCATACCTTTGCTTTTCATCAGTAGATATGTTTCGGGTAGGATAAAATCATTCGTCTGTTTTGTTTCATTACCACGTACCTACCGAAAGTAGAAAAGCTGTGTACGTATACAAAAAATCTAACAATTTTATCCTCCAAAATCACCAACTAAACATCCTTTAGGTTTATTGTAGGTACTCGTATTTGATTTTATAATCGAAGCTTTTCTCACCTACAAGCATACAGCATTTCGCAGGGCTTGACGTTTGCGAATGAGCAAAAGGTACCGTAGGTACATTTGATTGTCATCAAATTTTTGTGGAACCATCCACCTCCAGCTACTCTGAGCCACAAGTAATATAATGAACGGTTTTGGTGACAGTGTGCACGTACGCCGCTTGAACCACACATGTCACAGCGTGTAATGGAAGATCAAGCAGGTTATGATATTACATTTCGCCGAACTAAAATTCGTTTTCACATGATGGATTTAAGCCAGTTGTTAGGTGGTAATGAGTGCTTGATTCTCCATAATCCTTTTGAATCGAGCATGTAAAAAAGAAAAAAAGGAAAAATAACCCCCTCCCTCTTAATAAAAAATTGATGGTTTCTATTTCAAAGTACGTAGAATCCGAAACTGAAACGCTACAAATTATCACAAAATGATTTATTATTTACCCGTATTATACATGCTCCTTCTGCGTAGATCATAGTTTTCTATTTCTGTGGTTCAACTCCTACTCTCGTTCTCGTTCTTCCCCATGAAAGGCCTAAATCTTGTGCTCGAGCTGGCCAGGCAATAAGTTTCATAAATATGTTCTGGTTTATTATTTTCAGTAATAAACCTTAGGAATCGAGCATGAAAAAAAAATTAAAAAATTAACCCCTCCCCCTCAAAATTTGATGGTTTACGTTTCAAGGTATGTAGAATCCGAAAATGCAATAAAAAAATGTCTGCCTGCCAGCCGTACGCTGTACTGGCCACTTTTCTTAGTTACCATGGAACAAAATTGAAATTTGGTCTGTAGGTCCCGTTTGGGGTCTAGTTGACCCTCAAAGCTCGGCGTTACTGTCGGTCATCTAAGGGGTGAAAAATAGGGGTTGAAAATTTCAGAACTCCGTAGCTCGAAAACTTTCAATAGCAGACTATGGTTTTTTGCGTTTTTAAATTGACCTTTAACTAAAGAATTTTTGAGACCATCCGGAGCATTGTACGACCAGCCGATCGTTTGCACCAAAACGCTTTAACATTATCGTGAATCAAACGGTATAAACCCGGCCCAACTATCATCGCTAGGGAGCACCTGATTATAATCACGGATGACTGTATGAAGTTGAGTTGGTTGTTTTGTGATATTATTTCATTTGAAAAATAATGGATCTTTTGGATTCCGTTGGTAGCTACTGTTGCAACTTGAAAAAAATATTATTGAGTAAATTATTACACAACGGTAAATTATTACACAAAGGTAAATTATTACACAGCGGTTTATTGTTTACCTTATGCTTCAAACTGTAGTTGTTCAAACTACAGATAATTAGTGACCGAATTATTGAATCCCGAAACCCACGCATTTGCATGGAACTCTAATTCTCCCGGCTTCAGTACTCCGTTTAGGGCTTTCCTGGGGGGAATTAGGGGGTATTGACCACGGAAAACAGTGATCTACGCAGAAGTGGCATCTATGCAGGTAAATGATAAACCGTTGTATAATAATTTGCAGCGTTTTTATTTTATTTTATTTTTTGTTATTCGGCATGTAACGTTGGTTTAAGTTACTATAAATTACTGCCTATAAACAAAAAACAAACTAACCGTCATTCTTCAAATGAAATAATATCACGGAACAATCACCTCGATTTCATACAGCCATGAGCTTTTCCGTAGCAAAGATATCTGGACTGGAGTTATACCGTATCTCTCATTGGTTATTGGATTCAGGACTTTCCTGGGGGAAGCACATTGGTAGGAATTGACCGCAGAAAACAGTGATCTACGCAGAAGGGGCATCCATACAGGTAAATGGTAGACCGTTATGTAATAATTTGCAGCGTTTTGGTTTATTATTCTGTGAATAATACACCTATGTATTCGCTCAGCAAAAAATTTTTATAACACCCCCTCAAACTTTTTTCTTTTCCGTTTCAAGGTGCGTAGATTCCAAAAATGCAATGTCCGTCCGCCGTACGCCGTACGCCGTACGCCGTCCGCCGTACGCCGTATCACGTCTACAGGCTTCATTTTCGGTCTAAAAAAGTCGTTCTTTCGCAAACATGCTCCATTTGGGCCCTAGTTGTGTCCCGAAACTTTTCAGCCCGATCGGAATACACCCAGGGGTGTTATGAGTGAAAATGTGCACAAAAATAGGTACTTTTTGCGTTTTAGCAACATGTCAGTAACATGAGCTTCTGAGATATCGTTTTCCATGTTTTTGGGGACGAGAAGACCGAATATGAAGTCAATTTTGACCAAAGAGTGGAAAATTGAGTTCTACCAAATGTTCACTCCCATAATTAATTTTTTATGAGTCAAAAACCTGCGAAATCGTCTGAAGTCACTATCAGTTTGTATAATAACACTGGAAAAAGTGTCAACACGTGGAGCAAGACGATTAAATGGCACTACCAATGATCAAAGATAGTTGACAAAAAAAAAAGGAGCGTACCTAATTTGTGATATTGGGGCCAAAATTAATGGAAACCATCAGAAATAGCTATTTCGATTATTACGCATGAAAGAAACAATAAATGAACAGCCAACATTTCTGTAGGTGTGTCCAGTAGAATAATAAACCCATGTGACAAGGACTTTGCAGCGTTTTTTACTTATCTATCGTTGTAGTTGAATGATTCATGCCCGCGGCACAACTTCTATGCATGATGCGGCGAGCGGGTGTGCGATTCGCCTCAGTTTCCCCAAGTGTTGATGTCTTTGAAGCCTAAGGCTTTTTCAAGTTCGAGACAAGATAATCCAGTTTAGCCAGCTCCCGAACTCGAAACTTCCTGTGGTGAAGATGAATGGAGGTAAACGCGGAAATGACTTCTACGTTCGTCGGATCGAAGACCCCAAGTTCGTAAAACTTTCGGAATTTGGCGAACGATTAAAAAGGGAGGGTGTTGAAGTGGTCTTTGGCGCACTTTCTCCGCTCTTGACACGCAACGTCTATGAAGTTATCGAGGCTCATTCAACTTGATTCGTGACTTACAACTCAGTGATGTAACACACCTAGTTCTCTCCATGAAAATGCTACTTATTATTATTTTTTGTATTTTTCGCTCCTCAATTCGTCTTTTTTGCACTTCATTATTATGATCGTGGAATCTTTGATTCTTAAAGTCGTGATAGAGAGCTCTGTTTAAGAAATGATGTCGCATATTTGCGCGACATTCTTCCAGGCTCGGGTGAACCGATCCTGCCTAAAGTTTGATAACAACTTCCCCGTATTATATTCGTGTGTGTATTCCAGACAATATCTGACCTTACGGGATCCAAAATTACATTTTTTTTTAAATAACTACCACCCCCCCCCCCCCCCCCCGCCACTAGTTGACGTGAATATAAAAGTTCTGGCGACGTTGTGCACAGCTAGGCCCAAAACTGACTCGAATAAAAAAGAACCACGCAAATCGGTTGAGAATTGTGGGCTGAGCATCCATGCAGCCAATTTTTTCGATATTACCCCCTCCATTACCTTCTCCCGAAGAGAATTTAAAAATTCCGGTGACGTAGTGCACAACTAGACCCAATACTTTATTGTATAGAAAAAGAACATGCAAATCGGTTGATAATTGTGGGCTGGGCATCGGAGAGAAAACACACGAGCGCACACACACACACACCGCGCGCGCACAAACAAACAAACATACAATAAGCCTATGGTTTTTTGACGGATTTTGCTTTAGAATGGTGACCAACCGGAATAGAAAACAGTAGGGTCGCCCCTGACTCTAAGAAGCCTTTGATAATTCCGCCAAACTTCTAAGGGGCATCCCTGAATTTTTAACCCTAAAATAGCTAAAAACCGGTAAAAATGTCTAAAAATTACCCAAAATTGACATCGATTCACCTTACGTGAAATATAATGGTGACTTGAGACTGGGTTCAAAATGTAAAAATGGCTCAGTTCACCGAACATTAATGAAAATTTACCAAAAGTGATGAAGAACGGTGACAGATAAAGTTTATTTCGAAATATTTTTCAAAACTACATTTCACTTTTGAGTTGTGCGCGTGTGAGTAAAAAAACGCTGCAAATCCCTGCACAACGGTTTATAATTTTGTATAGAATACCCTTCTGTTACAGATCACAGCTCTATGTATAGATAACCCGTCTATATAATATGATATGTACTATTCTATACATATTATGTAGATCGCAGACCCTCCGTAGGTTGGTACCTAACCCCGTACTCGTTACTAGGTACCTATACCTAAATCTCGAGTTAAATGTTGCTAAAATAATTCTGCCGATGACAAACAGTACCTAACAAAAAGAAACACACATAATGAAGTTCTGAAAAGAAATTGTTGATGAGGAGTGAAAAAAGTTGCAAAAGTACCTACCAAAAAACTCCAGCCCCTTCTACGTAGATGGTATAATGAACCGTTGTGTAATGATTTACCGTAGTAATAATTTACCCATCAATAATACTTCAACGTTTGTTCAAGTTTCACTACCTACCAACAAACTCCAAAAGAGCCATCATTTTTCAAATGAAATAATATCACAGAACAACCAACTCGACTTCATACACCGCCAATATAATCAGGTGATCCCTAGCAATGATTCTATCTCCGCCAAATTTCCTATTGTGGGCGCGTCTCTGGTTACGAGATTTGGTTTGAATTGTATACAATTTCATTCACACTGGAGTCGAAAATGCCTGTCGGTGCAAACTTCGGGGTCTTACTGTGAACGAACGGCTGGACGTACGATGCTCCGGATGGTCTTAAAAAACTCGCAAGTTCAAGAACTATTTAAAACCGTAAAAATATTCACGTAAAATAATGGTATAGGCGTTTTGAAAATTTCAACCCCTATTTTGAACCCCTTAGAGATGACTCACAGTAACGTCTAGCTTCGAGGACCAACTAGACGCCGAACGGAACCTATAACCCGAATTTCATCAATTTTTTTTCATGGTAACTAAGAAAAGTGGACCGTACGGCGTACGGCGGACAGACAGAAATATTTTTATTGCAGTTTTGGATTCTACATACCTTGAAACGTAAACCATCAAATTTTGAGGGGGGTAAGAATTTTTTTTTTCATGCTCGATTCCAATGGTTCATTATTGAAAATAATAAACCAAAAGTAAAGTAAACAGCATTCCGACTGCCCTGCCAGCTTCGCGGATATGATCAGCTGTCCTCCAGTGAGAGGATAAGAATTCTATCTGATCATTTCGCTGTTGGCTACTCATTGCCTCACCCTCTTGAGTGTGGAGGGGTTAGCCCAACAGCTACATGGGTCACCCATCCAAGTACTATCCACGCTCGAGATATCTTCGTTGATCTCACGGGAACCGGCTTATTCAACCTGATAAGGGGTCATTGGACCGTTCTCGTGTGAATGTTGGGGATCAAAATTGGGTATAAGATTGGGTATTATTACCAAAACTGGATATTATAATATGTATATATATACGAATACTTTAAAAAAAACATTTCGCCAAAAAATAAATTATTGATCAAAAGTGGTTCAAATTGGATATCTTTTCAGTCAAATATTGCTTATTGCAGAGTTGATAAAAATTACTAAAAATGTTATAGAGTGTTTTGGAAAATGGACTGCAACATTTTACCATATTTCAGTATCATGAATTTTTGACGGGATACGCAGGTGAGATACGCAGTTGACGAAATGGTGCGAACCCCCTGAATAGTTTCTAATCTGGATCACTGTGATCGGCTTGAGAAAAGATAATGAAGTAAAATTTTGAAACTGCCTGATGTCCATTAGGTGTGACTCGAGACATACATTTTATCCGAAAGCGTGGGAAATTTTGTGAATGGCGAATAAATTGCCTCCAAGTTTCTCATAAAATGAATTGCATCCTTCCTGGTCCAGGACGAGTCTCACGGTCTGAACGCAGACAACGGAAACGAGAGGCTTGTTCTCTCTGATGTCATTAACGTCAGCCTGTTCAATAGCTGATTATTGACTTGATTATGTTGTTTGCAATTTAGTTGAAAATTTGGAGGATGTATGGCGACCCTGAATTCTCCTTATCTTGTCATCAGAACATCTGTGGCTCCCTCCGATCGATAAACGTGGAATTTGTGTTGGAAATTGTCACACAGCAATCGTTTGATGCTTCGTGAAGAATAATTAATGAGGACACCCCTCCCTAATTATGTGAAAAGTCATGTGTCGCTCATTTACAGTCAATAAATTGGAGTGTTTGGAATTTTCTTGGGCGTTACACTTCTCTCACAGCTGAAACAATCACTCGAAGAAATCCAAATTGTAATATGAATTGTTGAATTAATTTTGGTGTATGAGTTACTGGCCTTCGATAGTTATACCTAGTTAGGCATAGGCAACGACGAGGAATCAATAACAAGTGATTGTGTCAAGAGGGAAATTTCACGGAAACTCGATTGGCTAACTCCTGTTGGCAGAGCTATTGTCGAATCTTGGATTGCTTCCAGATGGACGTTCGTCTGTAGATGTAACGAGACCCGTTGCAATCCTATCCCTAAATCTGCATACCGACTCCTGATGCTTGCAATCACTTTTCAGAAAATTGCTCACATGGATTCCAAATGTGACGAGTACATGTAGTTACATAGTCCTTCGATGTTCTATTTCATATATTTATATAAATTTATGAGTATTTTAATCTCATCCCATTTAAACCTGATGCTATGCTATTCGCTTTCATACTCAGTGGAAACCACATTTTATGGTTCGATAACATCTCAAGAAATAATAAAACGCTACATATTATTACTCAACGATTTATTATGTTCCTCTGTTCATAACCCTTCTGCGTAGATCACTACTGCTTTCTATGGTCAGCATTTTTCCACCGCCCCCATCTCCTGTAACGCGCCATTTCGTCCCGCAAATTCTAATCTGTTCATGAACCAAAATAGGTTCTGGCGCTTCCCAAAATCTCATTGTTAGCGCTTATCCACGGTTTATCCTTATAATTTGAAGTTCGAATGGTGTTAGCTTCCGCCCCGTAACATTAGACCCTCCTCAAACTTCTTGCTTCGCCCGAAGTTACCAAACCGCGTAGCTCTGTCAGCGGAAATGTCGCCTCTCCTCGAACGGGCTTCTACGTAATTCTGTGAATTGCAGCCTTCGGGCTTCTTACTACCCAGTCATAACTCCCAAAGTTTAGTGTGAACACTCGTGAAATCAGGGTAGGTAATCATTGGTTGAAAACTGCATATTGCAGATTTGTACAATGGTTTAGGCAATAGATATCAATCATTCAGTTATAATCAGTAGAATGTTTGTCACAAAATAATTCAAATTACAATCAAACAAAAATACTCATATGACATAAAAATATACATCACTTGTCCTTTCCCTAATGTCAAAGACCCGTCCGAGGATTGGTTGACGTTCATCGTCTACCCGTATTTAACGTGTTTGTGCAATATATTGCTTATGATTTCTGTTATCCTCTGTTCTTAAGTAATGAGCCGTGGATACAGTAGGTACTTTTCTCTTATCAGAACTACCTGTAAACTATCAAACATAAGTTAATTAAGGCCAAATAGTTTCAGGTATTCAATAAACAGATCTTGAGTATGAAGATCGTTCAAGGTCGCCTGTAGATATGATCGCCTGAAATCTAAATTACCTGTCAATATAATGATACAAATAATGAATGATCTACATGTCAAACAATGATAATGACATTCCTATTGTTTTTAGTAGGTAGTATGTATTTTAAATTCTGGGTTTTCAGGTTTTTCCGCTCATCGGACTCTGCAGTTGTAGCATAATCTGTTTTGTACAACTCCTAGACATGGAGGTGGTTTACCTTGCTTCGAGATGCACCTGTTCGAAATTCTCTACAGCTACTTATTCGAGCGTTAATATGGAAATGACAGGTTCTAGCATAAATTCTACCATTTGTATTGAAAACATTTGCACCTTCCATTCTCTCCAGACATTTCCTTCCTCTCTCGTTGCGATATCGTATTACGCAGTTGTAATTCGCTGTGGTTTGACGTTTTGTGGCTATCATCATGCGATGCCGCGATGAATAGCTGCAACTTCTCCAGCCACATCTCATCGCTCCGCTCCGGATTGGATTCCCCTGATCAGCCTTTCGCTCGGATTCCACGTCCTTACGTCTCGTCACAGTTCCCTTTGAAACTGCCTAATCCGCCCGTGCACGGTTCAACGCGACTCTTTTGAACGATCCATTTTTCACAAGTCCCGCCTGATCGCTTAAGGCCACTGTAAGGAAAAAGTCTCCTGGTCTCGCCCCCTACGGCCACTGCCCCTGACAATGCAGCTAATGACAAAGGATCTCCTCCGGCCCATTATCCGCGAATTCATTGTCGACCGTCCCCCTGAATCCCCCTGTGGAGTGGTTTTATAGCCTTTCTTCCGCAGGACTTCCTATCCTATTTAACTGCCTATTCTGGGTCGCGTCTGGTGACCTCGGAAATTCCTTTTAAAAGGAAATTAACATTATTATATTCTGAAGTGGGAATCCATAAAATCTGATTTTGCTGCAATTTTCTGGGATCATGCGAGATGGGCCCCAGATGGTACCCTGTGAATTACAGATCGATTGGATCATTGGTACGGCCACTGCGCATGAGCATACGTGGATCCCAGGTGCTAAATTTCTCGCGAATAAATGGCCCGATTTTGTTCAAATTCGGTGATTAGGTGGGGTGTAGCTTCTAAATAGTTCTTTATGAAGTACAGCACGGCGGATCATTAGTACGGTCACTGCGCATGCGAATCCGAGGTAATCAATTTCTCACGAATAATATTGGCCCAAACAGAAAACTTCTATGCAGAATGGGTATGTATACAGGAAGATGATAACCTGTTGCGTAATAATTTGCAGCATTTTTTCGCTTCTAACTTGATGCCCGGTTGGTCGTACAGTGCTGCGGATGGTCTCAAAACCTCAGTCATAATTCATTCCAATTCAGGCGTCCTAAAAATTCTAACCGTCACGTTAACTCATTCTTTCTGACCTAGGGCTGTGAAAGTTTATCCGTTCTCCCTCGGCCCTGTCGTAGCTCGCAGGACAAATTTTCAAGTTCTGCGCCCATTTTTGGATTCTACATTAGGTACTTGGGAATCCAATGGTGGTTTAGAATACCAGTGTAAACATTGCCGTATCGTATCATGATGTTATCCGTTCAAGCGAAGTCTTGAGCCGTTCTGGGACTTGTGAGGATATATAGTCATTGGTCGATTCACACTGCTAATAGTTCGAAAGTTCTCTATTTGGTTCCAGTCATGAAGATGAAGGCTCACAACAGCATTGCATTCTAATGTACCTACATGCATAATTATCTATGGAGTTAATGGTGCCAGATGAGCAAGAGGTGTTCTCCGTATTATCTCCTGGTGCCATTGATCCTGTCTGTAAATTGTTCATCGTCTGGTAGCGATGAGCGATCAGTGAAAAACCACTAGTGATGAAACCGACATGAACCTCTACTTTCCTTGTTTGGGCCCTCGACGACCTTCTGAGCCGCTATGTCTATCTTCCTATACTTTGTAACTCGAGTGAGTGACGCCTTCCTCGTTTGCTCTTTAGTTGCGGTAGTAAGTACGTCGGGATTCAGCCAAGAGAACTACTTGAGAGAAATATCCTTCGCATAGTTGTTTAATTTTCAAATCGAGCTTTCTGGCTGCAGCTGGCCCCATCATCAGGATTTACCTACGAGCGATAATCCTCCCCTATAGTACTTTTTCTTTCTTTTATAACCCTAGATTTGACCTCACTGGGTATATCCCGGGGGGGACTTCTTACTCGAACGTTATTTCAAACTTTAGTCCTTATAGGCTTCTCATGATTATTATTAGAGGTGAAGAGCTAATCGCTGGTCGGGTAAGCACATGCAAGCTTTTCAAGGCTTGTATTGGTTCCCGCCCGAGACGAGAACCAGAGACGCTGTGAACTTTAATCCCAAACGGGGATATAAAGATCGGGCGCTCTAGTCCGCTCGGACACCCTTGCCCCAAATCCCTCCTTTAGTATTAAGACACCTCTATAACGAAAAATACACTGCCAAGGTGATGGCACAGGAGCTTCCTCGTCACAATCAGAGTGACCCATTATAAAATAGAACAGACTCGGAAGCAAAATAACATAACATTACATTACATTACATTACATTACATAACATTACATAACGTTAAATATACATATTACATAACATTACATTACATAACATAACATTACATAACATAACATTACATAACATTACATGAAATATACATATTATACATAACATGACTTCCATAATACATTACGTCCATTATACATAACTAGCCTGACCGCTCGCTTCGCTCGCTATCCGAGATTCGCTGTACGCAGTATCGTGGAACCAACAAACGACGGAAAAATCCCATACCCTACCGGGTATTTGTGCCCAATTTTATCAAAATCCGTCAAGCCATTCAGGAGTTGACCATGGTCGACCATATTTCCGCTATGGTCAGGGAATTAAAAATGCGCCTACGTTCAACTTGGGAGGCTACCGGATATTGGTGCCAAATTTGGTCGATATCCGTTGAGCAATTCGGGATTCGACCATGGAGGGGCCCATGGATGCGCTAAGGTCGACCGCGGGGGTAGTCCGAAGGGTCGATCGTAGATAGAATTTCACGTAGATTACGAATACGCGATAAAAAATAGGGGTTACCATTTCAAATAACGAAGTTGACCATGGTCGACCATAGTTCCGCTATGGTGAGGGAATTAAAAATGCGACGTTGCACAACTTGGGAGCCTACTGGATATTCGTGCCAAATTTGGTCGATATCCGTCAAGCCATTCAGGAGTTGACCATGGTCGACCATAGTTCCGCTATGGTCAGGGAATTAAAAATGCGACGTTGCACAACTTGGGAGCCTACTGGATATTCGTGCCAAATTTGGTCGATATCCGTTGAGCAATTCGGGATTCGACCATGGAGGGGCCCATGGATGCGCTATGGTCGACCGCGGGGGTAGTCCGAAGGGTCGATCGTAGATAGAATTTCACGTAGATTACGAATACGCGATAAAAAATAGGGGTTACCATTTCAATTAACGAAGTTGACCATGGTCGACCATAGTTCCGCTATGGTGAGGGAATTAAAAATGCGACGTTGCACAACTTGGGAGCCTACTGGATATTCGTGCCAAATTTGGTCGATATCCGTCAAGCCATTCAGGAGTTGACCATGGTCGACCATAGTTCCGCTATGGTCAGGGAATTAAAAATGCGACGTTGCACAACTTGGGAGCCTACTGGATATTCGTGCCAAATTTGGTCGATATCCGTTGAGCAATTCGGGATTCGACCATAGAGGGGCCCATGGATGCGCTATGGTCGACCACGGGGGTAGTCCGAAGGGTCGATCGTAGATAGAATTTCACGTAGATTACGAATACGCGATAAAAAATAGGGGTTACCATTTCAATTAACGAAGTTGACCATGGTCGACCATAGTTCCGCTATGGTCAGGGAATTAAAAATGCGACGTTGCACAACTTGGGAGCCTACTGGATATTCGTGCCAAATTTGGTCGATATCCATCAAGCCATTCAGGAGTTGACCATGGTCGACCATAGTTCCGCTATGGTCAGGGAATTGAAAATGCGACGTTGCACAACTTGGGAGCCTACTGGATATTCGTGCCAAATTTGGTCGATATCCGTCGAGCCGTTTGGCCGTGCATAGAAGGACAGACAGACAGACAGAGCGCATGCGCAGGGCGAACCGCTGGCTCTATCATGTTGAAATTTATATGGGACCTCAATGGGCCCTACCCGCTTAATCCCTGAGAATTACATTGAAATTGGGTGAAATCTTTGGTTACTACGGCTGTAACAAGGAAATTGAATCTATTTCACGCCAGCGCATGCGCAGAGCGCACCGAGGGTCCGATCATGCTGAAATTCATACTGGAACTCACTAGGCCTTGTCCAAACTACCCTTGAAAATTTGAGCGAAATTTAATCAAAATTGTGAAATTTATGCGTGTTTGTTGAATTTAACGTTAGCGCATGCGCAGGGTGTACCGCTGGATCAATCATGTTGAAATTTGTATGGGACCTCAAGGGGCCTTATCCGCACCATCCCTCAAAATTTGAGCTGAATCAATTCAAAATCGTGGAAGTTATGGCTGTAACAAGGAAATGCGGACAGACTCACAGACTCACAGACTCACAGATTCACAGACTCACAGACTCACAGACTCACAGATTCACAGACTCACAGACTCACAGACCGACAGACACGGAACCAAATTTGTTCAGTAGGCTTTGAAACGCAAAATGCAAGTGGAAATTTTGATTTCTGAAGACAAAAATTTTTTGGCTCACGAAAGTGAACACAAGGCTTCCGCTGCTTCGCAGACTCGGAAGCAATAGCTGAACAACTTGTATACCTACTTCTGGAGATTGGTCATGCTAGAGAGCAGAAAAAGGCGAGAAGAAAGAATCCCTTAAAAGGGAGTAAGGAAGTTGTTAGTAGGAGGGAAGGAGGGGAATAAACAGTATCGAAGAGAGCTGCTACTCGCACTAACCAAACGAGAAATAACTGCCAAGGTGATGGCACAGGAGCTTCCTCGTCACAATCAGAGTGACCCATTATAAAATAGAACAGACTCGGAAGCAAAATAACATAACATTACATTACATTACATAACTTTACATAACGTTAAATATACATATTACATAACATTACATTACATAACATAACATTACATAACATTACATGAAATATACATATTATACATAACATGACTTCCATAATACATTACGTCCATTATACATAACTAGCCTGACCGCTCGCTTCGCTCGCTATCCGAGATTCGCTGTACGCAGTATCGTGGAACCAATAAATGACGGAAAAATCCCATACCCTACCGGGTATTTGTGCCCAATTTTATCAAAATCCGTCAAGCCATTCAGGAGTTGACCATGGTCGACCATATTTCTGCTATGGTCAGGGAATTAAAAATGCTTCTACGTTCAACTTGGGAGGCTACCGGATATTGGTGCCAAATTTGGTCGATATCCGTTGAGCAATTCGGGATTCGACCATGGAGGGGCCCATGGATGCGCTAAGGTCGACCGCGGGGGTAGTCTGAAGGGTCGATCGTAGATAGAATTTCACGTAGATTACGAATACGCGATAAAAAATAGGGGTTACCATTTCAATTAACGAAGTTGACCATGGTCGACCATAGTTCCGCTATGGTCAGGGAATTAAAAATGCGACGTTGCACAACTTGGGAGCCTACTGGATACTCGTGCCAAATTTGGTCGATATCCGTCAAGCCATTCAGGAGTTGACCATGGTCGACCATAGTTCCGCTATGGTCAGGGAATTAAAAATGCGACGTTGCACAACTTGGGAGCCTACTGGATATTCGTGCCAAATTTGGTCGATATCCGTTGAGCAATTCGGGATTCGACCATGGAGGGGCCCATGGATGCGCTATGGTCGACCGCGGGGGTAGTCCGAAGGGTCGATCGTAGATAGAATTTCACGTAGATTACGAATACGCGATAAAAAATAGGGGTTACCATTTCAATTAACGAAGTTGACCATGGTCGACCATAGTTCCGCTATGGTCAGGGAATTAAAAATGCGACGTTGCACAACTTGGGAGCCTACTGGATATTCGTGCCAAATTTGGTCGATATCCATCAAGCCATTCATGAGTTGACCATGGTCGACCATAGTTCCGCTATGGTCAGGGAATTAAAAATGCGACGTTGCACAACTTGGGAGCCCACTGGATATTCGTGCCAAATTTGGTCGATATCCGTCAAGCCATTCAGGAGTTGACCATGGTCGACCATAGTTCCGCTATGGTCAGGGAATTGAAAATGCGACGTTGCACAACTTGGGAGCCTACTGGATATTCGTGCCAAATTTGGTCGATATCCGTCGAGCCGTTTGGCCGTGCATAGAAGGACAGACAGACAGACAGAGCGCATGCGCAGGGCGAACCGCTGGCTCTATCATGTTGAAATTTATATGGGACCTCAATGGGCCCTACCCGCTTAATCCCTGAGAATTACATTGAAATTGGGTGAAATCTTTGGTTACTACGGCTGTAACAAGGAAATTGAATCTATTTCACGCCAGCGCATGCGCAGAGCGCACGGAGGGTCCGATCATGCTGAAATTCATACTGGAACTCACTAGGCCTTGTCCAAACAACCCTTGAAAATTTGAGCGAAATTGAATCAAAATTGTGAAAGTTATGCGTGTTTGTTGAATTTAACGTTAGCGCATGCGCAGGGCGTACCGCTGGATCAATCATGTTGAAATTTGTATGGGACCTCAAGGGGCCTTATCCGCACCATCCCTCAAAATTTGAGCTGAATCAATTCAAAATCGTGGAAGTTATGGCTGTAACAAGGAAATGCGGACAGACTCACAGACTCACAGACTCACAGATTCACAGACTCACAGATTCACAGACTCACAGACTCACAGACCGACAGACACGGAACCAAATTTGTTCAGTAGGCTTTGAAACGCAAAATGCAAGTGGAAATTTTGATTTCTGAAGACAAAAATTTTTTGGCTCACGAAAGTGAACACAAGGCTTCCGCTGCTTCGCAGACTCGGAAGCAATATGTACTCGTACGTACTGCCATGGGTCTATAAAGTTGAGGTCGTCCCAAACGAATGTAAATCTATTTGAGTATTTTTCCGATACTACGGAAAGTACTCGATACCAGTACTGGTATCGATTGAAAATGTTCGATACCAAAAGTACTTGGTATCGAAAGAAAATATTCGATACTTTACTCATATCGATAAGTTTGTATCACATCACTATGCAAACCGTGAATTTATTCTGTGCATCTAGGAAAGAAAGTAGATAGATTTTCATAAAATGAAAAGAAACCTTGAGTTCCAGACTGGATAGTTTTCCCATGACGAAACATACCATTCGAATCTGGATCGCCGAGGTGAAAAAGAACTCCCGATTTAGGGTCAAAAGTCAAGGTTCTCTCTCCTATTGTTCCGTCTGGCGATTCAGTCGATCACCCTGGTAAGTTGAGATCCTGTCGAGTGCTTCCCCTCCCTCATAGCTATTCGGCGGGAAACGATGTTCCGTTGGTACGGGTTTTTAAAGTGGAACGCCACCCCACCATTCACTCGGGACGTTCCGAATCTGTTGTGGTATAATTTCACTTCATAGTTGGGTTCTCCAGCAGGAAAAACCCCCGTCTTGTCCAAGTAGGTAGTTTTTCTGGTGATATATTATCATCTAGAGAAGTGGGGAATGATCTTGGAAGCAAAGTCTGGCGGCCTCTGTGTCAGTTCCTACATAAATATAGGGATAGTCTGTTGATCCAAGGGTACCTACTGTTATCCAGTGTACAGTTTAGTTTTCAGCATATTGGTATTGATAATTTTACGTTAATTATTTATGACTGTATATCAAAATAACGGGCCCCATTATTGTCAAACAAAATGTATACCCCCTCAATTTTTCATGTCTTCAAAAAACAACTAAGTAGGTATGGTGTTTTTGATGAAATTCTTATGATTTAGTGGATCATCTTATTTCATGGAAATTTACGATATTCTCGACAGTTTATTGTCCTTTTCCACTGATTTTTATTGCTTTCTTATCTCGAATACAATAAGTTGTGCATCAGGAGCATCCTCCTAACGATAGAAGGGAGAGGCATGCATCTGGAGAACTGAAGCCGAGTTACTTGCCCTTCACCGTAGCAAATGTTGAAGGTGATATGTTACCTACTTTTCTGAAAGTACTGATGGGGGTTGTTTATTGGAATTTTAGATGCGAGCGTTAGCGACAGTCAAGACACTCAACCACACTGAAAGGTGATTTAGGCACCAAGGCCAATTACCTTTACGATTACTTAAACGATTGCCACCACGAAATTCACCTACCTTCCGCATCCGTTTCAACTACATTCGTCTGATTTTCATCTTGTGTTTGTCCGGAACTGGAGTACTCCGTAGCTTGAGATTGATCGATGAATTTGCACTCCACCAAAGAAGGTTCTTCATCACCATCCGGTAGACAACTAGTCCTTGACACCAGTCATGCGATGGAGCTTGGGAGAAAACAGTTTCCCCGCTCAACCTAATAGAAGTTATGAGTGGCATATCGAGAGCAGGAGAGTTTAGAAAAGAAAATCTGGCACGTCTGTAACGTCGGTTAGCATCAGAATCACAGCTGGCTGTTGTCAAAGCCACGGTTCCAGTTGTCCGCGATGCTCCGCTCTCCACTGAACTTTTGATTAGGGCTAATTAAGATTTTGGTTTACCTAGTATTCCAATAACTAATTAGCTCATTAACTCCCTCTGTCCATTGTTTTAAATTACGTTTTTACGTTCGTTGAACCCGAAAAAAATTAAGATCGTCAGTTTATCCTGCTACTGTTGGCAGTCAGAATTGGGGAACGTTGGGATTTTCGTAATAAGGTTGATTGGGTGTGGGTATATATATTTTCTTTTCGGTGTAAATTTCAGGGCAGGGGCGTTGCGTCCATAAGGCCACTTGGGCTACTGCCTCGGAACCCAAAAACACTATGAGTAAAAAAACTCCATTGTTCAGTTGGCATTTGAATTTCCCTCCCTACACTGTGCCTACCTAGCATTTTTCACAAGTTCAACAGCGACTCGCCAGGTTTCTCTGGCTGTGGAATGGAAATTCTATGGATATTCAATATTCTAGTAGGGCATCCATTGTGGGATCCATAGACCAAGCATGTTATCGGAATAAAGTGACAGTAATCGATGTCCTGCAATCGAAATCGAAACCTAACCTTAAACTGGCAGGTAGTTTCTGGGTCCTGGGACCTAGTGTCGCCATGGCAATTGAAAAAAGTGGCCCATCCGCGCATGCTCAGTCGAGTAAAAATGTTGTTCGCCACGCCCTATCCCCAAAATCTGATTTCTACTCCAAAATCGTTCATTTTCACAATCGATTCGATCCATTCGATTCAATTTGTCATCTCGATACGAGATGCTTCTTCGTCTTCTGAATTGTTTTTGTTGTCTCGTGACTTATATTGGCTTTCTCTGTTGAGTCAGTTGTCAGTTTTTAATTTTTGCGTTCGGTCCTGTTCTGATGACAGATTTGTATTCGTGTTACATACGTGCATTTTGTCCTTTTTGCTCTTTGTGGTCTTGTGGATTGATCCGCGTGCTAACACACAGATAACTACTTAGCTTCAAGTCAATAACTTCTCCATTCAAGTAGGTACCGGTCGGGTCATTGTTTTGTTATATTTTAGTTTTTAGCGTTATATTTTTATAACACATGAATTCGGTAGCTAATTTGCAGTGAAAATTGTGGACGTTTTCGAACGGCGATAGAGTGTTGATAAAAAGATATTAGCTTTGATCTGAATATCACTCAATCAATAAATAAGGGAAGTGTGTTGTTGTCTTGGGCGTATTTTGTAAACAAATCTGTTGGTTTTTTGTTCAGGTTTGGTGCCCCACCGTTTTCAGAGCCCACGTACCTTTAATGCTTCAGGGCCTTACTGTGAACGAACGGCTTGACGTGCAATGCTCGCGGTGGTCTCAAACAATTCCGAAGTTCAAGCTCAATTTAAACACGAACGGCTGGACGTACGATGCTCCGGGTGGTCTCAAAACATTTTTTAGCTCAAGACAAATTTAATAACGTAAATAAAAACCATACCCTTCTATCGAAAGTTTTCGAGATACGGCGTTCTGAAAATTTCAACCCCTATTTGAACCCCTTAGAGATGACTGACAGTAACGCCGAGCTTCGAGGACCAACTAGACCCCGAACGGAACCTATAGCCCGAATTTCATCAATTTTGTTTCATGGTTACTAAGAAAAGTGGCCAGTACGGCGTACGCTGTACGGCGGACAGACAGAAATTTTTTTATTGCATTTTCGGATTCCACATAGGTACCTTGAAACGTAAACCATCAAATTTTGAGTGGTGGTGGGAGGGGGGTTAGAATTTTTTTGTTTATTATTTTCGATAATGAACCATTGGAATCGACCATGAAAGAAAAAAAAATTACCCCCCCCCCCCCCCCCCTCAAAATTTGATGGTTTACGTTTCAAGGTATGTAGAATCCGAAAACGCAATAAAAATATTTCTCTCTGTTCGCCCTTTTCTTAGTTACCATGGGGTTAATTCGGGTTATAGGTTCCGTTTGGGGTCTAGTTGGTCCTCGAAGCTCGGCGTTACTGTCAGTCATCTCTAAGGGGTTAAAAATAGGGGTTGAAATTGTCAGAACGCCGTATCTCAAAAACTTTCGATAGAAGGGTTTGGTTTTTTTTACGTTATTCAGTTTGTCTTGTGCTAAACAATTTTTTGAGACCACCCGGAGCATTGTACTTCCAGACGTTCGTGTGCACCAAAAAACTTCGTCAACACGATCGAACGGTATTAATCCATCGCTAGGGAGCACCTGATTATAATCAAGGATGGCTGTATGAAGTCGAGTTGGTTGTTCTGCGATATTATTTCATTTGATAAGTGATGGACTATTGGATTTTGTTGGTAGGTACTTGTGAAAATTGATCAAGCGTTGAAGTATTATTGATGGGTAAATTATTACACAATGGTAAATTATTACATAACGGCAAATTATCACACAACGGTAAATTATTACATAATGGTAAATTATTTCACAACGATAAATTATTAAACAACGGTAAATAATTACACAACGGTTCATCTACCAAGAAGGGGCTGGATTTTGTTGATCGTTACTTTTGCAACTTGAACAACCGTTGAAGTATTATTGATGGGCAAGTTATTACACAACGGTTCATTATAGGTATTGACCACAGAAAACAGTGATCTACGCAGAAGGGGCATCTATTTCACTCCACGTCAACAGTTTTCCTTTAGAACTTCATTATTTGCGTTTCTTTTTGCCGTTTTAGTTACTGTTTGTCATCGACTGTATTATTTTAGCAACATTTAACTCGTGATTTAGGTAGGTACCTAGTAACGAGTACGGGGTTAGGTGCTAACCTACGGAGGATCTTTGATCCACATAATATGTATAGAATAGTACCTACATATTATATTATATAGACGAGTTATCTATACAAAGAGCTGTGGTCTGTAACAGAAGGGTATTCTGTACAAAATAATAAACCGTTGTGGAGGGATTTGCAGCGTTTTTCATGCTCGGTTCCAATAGTTCATTATGGAAAATAATAAACCAAAATGTGAACCTATTCGAAATAACGGCGCCCTGGTAATTTCAGCCTCTATTCTTCACCCCTTAGAGATGAATGACAGTAAGGCCGAGCCTCGCGGACCAACTAGACCCAATTTCTAATGTTGGGTTGTTGGCAACATAGAGAACCTTCGCCTCCTTGGGCCAACAGCCAATCAGATGTCAATGGACTTGACAGGTACGTAATTTCTTGCCGCATTTTTACTTTTAATCACCCTCATTCAAACAAATACGGCTTATTTTCGAAAACGGGCTTCAAACTACCATTTTCCCGGAGTTCTTAATGTCTCTGACGAAAAAGCCCCATCGTTGATGTCTTCCCACGTAGGCCTCATAAGGTCCATCTTAGGGATGCATTTTCTCGCCAGGAACCCTCGGTGCTCTTCGAAAGTTGATTTCCTTTCTCAACAAAACCGCCTGTAAACTGTTTGTTATTGCGCCATGGTAAGGTATGCAAAAGTCTGTGGTGCTCAGTCACCAATTCTGACTCCGTTAGGTTCTATGAACACCACCTCGCTGTGTCTTTCTACATTTCAGTCATAGCCGGTTGTGTGCAATCTTGTCACTGCAGTGCTGAGGCAATTTTGGATTCAATTGTGTGAGTCGAACGAAAGAACAGAAATTTAATTTAATTATTTAAATTAGTATTTTATTAAATTCTTCGAGGGATGGTGTATTGGTCTCAGTATTTACGTAAGCACTTCGCAGATGCGATTTTACCGTTTCGCCTGCCTTAATTTACCCGATTTGGACATTTATGAACGCTGATTAATGCATAATCCAGCCGCATTAGGAAATAGCCGTGTTTCTGGTTGGTATTTACCGAGTTGACTGCCGCGGACAGGGTCGCGCGTGTTCAACCTGTTTCTTTTGGGTTTTATCCGTGTTGTACGCTTACAAGGACGTATACTGCTTTTTATGATGATTGGACGGAGTAGGGAGTACGCAAGCAATTTCTTAAAAGAAGAAATACGACCGTCATAAAATATTCAGTTGAAGTAACAGCAGTTTATTACCTGGGTCGTATATTAATATGTTGTACTTAAAAACAAGTTTATCGTCTCATTATAATCAACTTTGAGAAATCCATCCTCTAGTTGACATCGTGGTCCTTTTCATATGAAACTTAGAGCTTTGTCTAAGTACCCATAGAATTATCGTAGAGATATTACCACTATTAAAAAAGCAAAGCTGAGATCATTAGTTACACTCTGTGAGCTGTGAGGTCGTTCTTTTGAACTTGTGTACATAGTTTTGTGGCCGTCTTCATTATTAGTCTCATTCTATATGGGGTTTTCCCAGCACTCTGTCAATATGAAATAAAGCAAATGGTGATATCATTTCACTTTGACTATAAGTAATAATATTAGATACTTCCTTTCTCTCCTGATAAACAGACTGTTCACATTCCCTCCTCACTGCTTACGGCTATTCTGTTCCTATGCCAACCACATTAAAATTTCTTTCCTTGACCACTACTTATTACAAGTTTTCTCCACTATTTGTTTTCTATACTTCCAGTAGTTTTTGTTCGTAGGCTCCTTATCCAGGATAGCTACGGGCGATCTAAGTTTTAGGCTGTTTTATGCTAATACGTTCGCGCATGCGCAGAGACAATTTTAGTAGGAATTGGCTTTTAAGGAAAATCCCGGAAGCTACTACGTAGGTATGTGTATGGAGACAATCTGAACCTGCGTAAACTTTTATATATAAAAACGAATAAAAATCGGAATTTTTGCTTAACCCGGCATTGTTTTTGTTACAAGCGCACCTTGCAGAAAGGGCTGGGTGGGAATGGCAAAATAAAGCCAAATTCGTGTTGATTGTCTTTTGAATTGTATGTCACGTTTCAAGTCGGCACAAATGGTGCCACTCGAGGTAGATCAAGGAAGTTGAACCGAAATTCGGTCATATTATCAAGACGGCATTACCGTGAAGACAAAAGGACGGAGATTGGAAGAAGGAGACCGTTGAAGCGGATCGCCTGGGCGCGGTCAAGCTCTAATGGCCTGGCCCTTGTTGTTGGGAGCCCGTGAAGCATTTCCTCTCCAAGCCACAAAAGAACCAGCCATTTCCACAATGCTACGAGTGGGTGCAGTCGCTGCGACCACTCTGACGAAATGCTTCAGGGGAAGATAGTTATATTGAGGTGGGTGTTTTCTCTAGCTTCCTGGGAGATTTCGACTCCATCATCATAGAAGGGTTTCCTGACTGCTTCCGTCATCTTATATTCACTCATAAAATGAATGTGTGTGTGTGTGTGCGTGCGCGCGCGCGCGCGCGCGTGTGTGTGTGTGTGTGTGTGTGTGTGTGTGTGTGTGTATGGGTTTGGTGGAATCCTATGTCGAGCCTATTTTAGGACGAACAACGTGTCAAAATCACAGACTGGGGTAATCTATGAAACAATGATGTGTTATGCAATTTTATTTGCCTATGTCTGTAATTCGAGTGGTGCCTGATACATATTCGTTTTTAATAATATTATGAAAGTGTCCCTCGTCAGTCCCCAGTTTTCCACATCACTAAGTTAGAACTTGACACGTAGTCTAATGACTCAACCACACCACTCTAGTTCCAGACTCTCCACAATTTTCATGATTGTATTGCAGTTTATACATATTTAAATGGATGATGTATGAACCCAGCTGTGCGTGGAATAACGGCCATGGTGGATCGGTCCGGGTTTTGAAAGACGAGTCCTTGCTGGCCCTTTATTCGGTAAAGTACGTAGGTAGTTGTTGTGTTTTTGTAATGCCTGCATATTGACCCTACCACAAGGATAAATATACATATAAAAAAAAATTACGTCCTATGGGAGATTACCTTTCGCACCAGCGTACCCCGGAGCTCCATCTCATTGGATGGCACTGCGATCGAAGAAATATCCAACACTTCTCGGTGATATCATGAAGCACGACTCGAAGCTCAAATGGGCTACCATATTACGTCTGTTGTCCTAAAGATAAAAGAGATGGTTGTCCTAAAGACAAAAGTGATCATAAGACCAATATTGGGCTTTTACCTCAAAAAGGGCCCATCATTTTACATTTCTCACGCGTAACATACACATTTCTTCTCGCGCATCATGTTACATGTCACATTTCTCAAGAAATGTAAGTTTCATGAGTCATGGCTCATTTCTTGACCCTAATTCTTTTTTTTTTTTTTCCAGGTACGTTTTGGACTTTCCATTTTATGGCTGTTATTGGCAAGGTAAGTTGCTGTTGACCGAACGCGGTATCGTTTTAATAGTCCAAAATATGTTTTCTAATAAAATGGGTTACAGCCGAGTTACTGGGTGTAAAAAAGTGTCATAATGCTTAGAACCACTAGCTTCAAAAATTCGTTCATTTACAGTCATACTGCAAGCCTGTAGCTTTGAAGCAATAAATTGAGGGTTATCTACATATGTATGTTATTTGATGTAACGCGTTGTTACCCTTCCCTCATAGTGCATCATCGTTTCTGAATGATCAATCAAAGGAAAGGGATATGGGAAATCTTATGCATAATTATTATGAATGTAGGCTAACTGCTTGGATGTAAAGATGGTCTTCACCAAGTTAATTGGATAGAAAGAAAAGAATGGGCAAAAAACCTCTTAGGTTTGGTTTCGTCATATTATATACATTTCATAACGATACGGTGAAAATCGACTTCTTCTCCCCCTCTATGGAGATTAATGCCTGCGTGTTGGCCGCATTCAGAGTTGGGGCTCACCGTTTAGGATCGGCGGTAAATTATAAGATACAAGTTACCTGTCGATTAATGAACGCGATTTCTAATTTAGGTAAAGGTCCACCCTAATAATACTAATATCCTTCCCCTTCCGGTCCTCGATTTATAACAAACCTTGATGATTATTCGATATAACTTATGAATTGGCCATGTATGGTCTCGTATTTGTATTTCACGGGCCAGTATCATGATTCGAAATACAAGGACACGTTGCCAGACGATTGTTTTGTGCAAGTGTTGGCGATTCTAACTATTCATTGTAGTCTGGCGAGCCTCAAGTTGTTTTAAAATTCCACCTTCCTTTTTTCATCATTTTCTACTTATAACTATTTTACGATGGTAGGCTCTTTTCCTACGTCATTGCACCCCTCTCTGTTCATCGTAGCGGTTGGTCTCAAAATTCTTCGAATGGAACCTGCTTTCATTAAAATAGTAAAATAAATACGAGCATAGCCCATTTTGACTGTTGGTTGTATCAGTCTTTTCATTTTGGTTTATTATTTTCAATAATGAACCATTGGAATCGAGCATGAAAAAAAAAAATTCTTCCCCCCCCCCCCCCTCAAAATTTGATGGTTTACGTTTCAAGGTATGTAGAATCCAAAACTGCAATAAAAATATTTCTGTCTGTCCTCCGTACGGGCCACTTTTCTTAGTTACCATGAAAAAAAAATTGATGAAATTCGGGTTATAGGTTCAGTTCGGGGTCTAGTTTGTCCTCGAAGCTCGACGTTACTGTCAAGTCATCTCTGGGGTTCAAAATAGGGTTTGAAATTTTCAGAACGCCGTAGCTCGAAAACTTCCGATAGAAGGGTATGGTTTTTTTAACGTTATTTTTGTCTTGAGCTAAACAATTTTTTGAGACCACCCGGAGCACTGTACGTCAAGCCGTTCGTTTCACCGAAAAGCATCGTGAACACGATCATGAATCAAACGGTATAAATCCGGCCCAGATATCATCGCTAGGGAGCACCTGATTATAATCAAGGATGGCTGTATGAAGTCGAGTTGTTTGTTCTGTGATATTATTTCACTTGACAAGTGATGGACTATTGGATTTTGTTGGTAGGTACTTCTGAAACTTCTGAAATTATTAATGGGTAAATTATTACACAATGGCAAATTATTACACACCGGCAAATTATTACGCAACGGTAAATTATTACACAACGGTAAATTATTACACAACGGCTCATCTACCCACAAGGGGCTGGATTTTGTTTATAGGTACTTTTGCAACTTGAACATCCGTTGAAGTATTATTGATGTGTAAATTATTACACAATGGCAAATTATTACACAACGGTAAATTATTACACAACGGCTCATCTACCCAGAAGGGGCTCGATTTTGTTGATAGGTACTTCTGCAACTTGAACAACCGTTAAAGTAGGTATTATTGATGGGCAAATTATTACACAATGGCACATTACATACCGGCAAATTATTACACAACGGTATATCTTTACACCACGGTAAATTATCACACAACGGTAAATTATTACACAATGGCTCATCTACCAAGAAGGGGCTGGCTTTTGTTGATAGGTACTTTTGCAACTTGAACAAGCGTTGAAGTATTATTGATGGACAAATTATTACACAGCGGTTCATTATTCTATCTCCGTAGAAGGGGAACCTATACAGGTAAATTATTACACAACGGTTTAGGTAGGTACCTAGTAACGAGTACGGGGTTAGGTACTAACCTACGGAGGGTCCGCGATCTACATATTACGTGTAGAATATTACATATGTTATATAGAAGGGTTATCTATACGGAGACCTGTGATCTGTAACAAGAGGGTATTCTGTACAAAATAATAAACCGTTGTGCAGCGTTTTATTATGTTTTTTAAATATATTAATTTTTTGTCCCAAAACATTTTCGATGAATTTGTATCAGTTTTTGGTAATTTTAGAATTTCTTACGGGTTTTTAGTGAATTGGTAAATTCGGTAAATACTTATATTGGTAAATAATAATCATAATCTAATTTTCGTAGCTGAGTCGGTAGATTTTGTGGCTTTAATGTTTTGGTGGTTACGATAACAGACAGCGCGAACCAAATTTGTTTCTTGTTGCGACGCCAGCAACGCAAAAGGTGAGTGGAAATTTTGGTTTTGGAGTTCATAAAAGTTTTCCCGCTCCTCAATGACGACAGCTAGATGTATTAATAAAAATATAGTGTGTAGAGAGATAGGTTGTGAACTGTGATTGAGTCGCTGTTTCCAAAAAAACATGAATTCCATTTTTTGAAAAAATTGGTAAGGGGTATCGTTGGATTCAGAATGGCCTCTGCTTCAATTCTGACACGGTTTTATGAGTTTAAACCCCTTTAAAAAACCTCCAAAATCGGAAAAGAAGGTTGATAAGTTTTGTTGAGCTCCTCCTGGTGCGAAACCCGCTATATATTTCCAGTTCCAAAAGCCGTCAATTTGTATGTTAGAAACCCGGTTCCAGTTCCAAAACCCGTCATTTTGTCCACCGACCCTTTCCTACTAAGCTGGTTTTCGTATTGTGAGTATTTTTACGTTTTTTGCTCTGCTTTTTCATCAGGAAACCCTTCAAGTTAGCTTTTATTTTGTTGGCAGCCTGTTACTCGACTGTTATCTAACAAAAAACTGCCCCTGGGAGCGAAGAATTAGTCCGTTTGGTAACGCTTAATTTGCCGGTTTTGTTGTGTTCAGTTCTTTGTTTAGTTTTTTAGTTATTATTTAATAAGTTGGAACACTTCAACAAGGTTTTCGGCGGTGGCAGATACAAGTGGTTGCTTTATGAAACATTTCTACCGGGAAAGGCCAGGAGGCGGAAGTGCCAGCCAGAGAAATGGAAAAAGAACGTGGCCAAGAAAGCAAGGTGATTAATGTTACGCATTTGTGGCCATTGTTTCTGCGATTTGTCTACTTTATTTATATTTGAATACTTCCTCATGAACCTTAATTACAATTTGAAAAGTTTTGTGAAAGTTAGCACGGGTTTTATTTAGTGTATCTGTGTTTTTGTCAGTAGGAGTCAATGGCAACCAGGCCAGACGAATTTGGGAGGGATTGGCAAGAATGGCTGTCGGAAAGCAGAGTTCGAGAATCAAAAGCCGTTAAAAACTCACTACGGTTCCAAACCCCGTTATTTCCAAATTTGAATTCGAAATAACTTATTCTGTAATGCTGTTGAAGTTTTGCAGACTAATTCTGTGATTTTATTATGGTTTAAAAAAAATAATCTACCTTGCCTGGATGATCAGCTATCAGTTTTGCGCATTTTTCTCTATTTATCTTCGATTGGAATTAACGGCCTTTGGAAACGGACGACTCATTTGTATTATTCATTATTTTCACTTCGTGTGTAGTGCTTATCTTTCAGTTTTGTTGAACCCCATGTAGGTATATCATTTCTATTTTCTCGTCGTGGCCGGCGATGGATGGCTCGACCATCCTGACTGCCGCTTCCCCGTCAAATCGCGATTGAAACCTCTCGTTTCAAATGATAAGCTGTCCTTTCAAACCTAAAAAACCAGAGTCGTAAATTTTATTTTTTCGGGCTCGACACCTGATGAAATCTGGGTCAAGGACGCCGTGCTCGGCTCCCTCCGCCCATTGAGACCGTGCGGCGCGGCGTGGGTAGACCATGGGTAGACCGTCGCTCAAGTTCACATCACCGTCCATTACCGGTAACGGCAGGTCATGCGATTGATAAAGGGGAATTTACGAGCCTCTGATTGTGGGTTTGATGAAAATCTCGGCAGAGTGTCACACAAGGAGGTTGAGTTGAACGTTCGCGAGAGATGGACAGTATAAGGCGGTTGGTATGTAGGACATTTCGGTTTACAGCTATTTGAGTTTTAATGGGCCCAAAATTGCTGGTATCTGTGTGAATAACTAAAACTCACCAAAAATTGCAATAAAATCACACACAAATGGTAGATATACATATCGTCGGAAAAATGACGTAGTGGCGTATCTTTTTTCCACCACCACAAACGGACGTAACAGCAAAAAACGCATTTCGAGAAATTCGTGTTTGAAAGTTTAAGGGCGTTGGAAAAATCAGAAAATAGATGTACACAACCAAAAATCGTTCATTCCCTATAGTTGACTTGTTTAACAACCCATTACCTAACTTGTTGCTCTTCGCCCTTCAAGGATGCCTTAGTAGCAGATACGTCCTTCTCTCATTGCCAAAAATTGGCACCTTTACAGGTACGTCAGTCGACCGTTTCAATTGTGGAGGTTTTGTAAAGGGAGTAATCATTATTTTTCACACTTTATTAACATCTTTTCATTAGGTAATGGAGGAAAGTTATTGTGAAGAAAAATCACACTGTACCTTACAAAACTGTTTTAATAAATTAATAAAAATTGTGCCTAATGACTTGAAAGTTTTGAAAGAAAAACGGTAACTGTATGAAATTTGGTTAGTACAAAAATAATGAATTATCAATAATTGAAAGTTTTTCTAGTCTAGAGTTTCGTAGTCGGATTCTTCATCCGCATTGGGTTCAGGTAGGCAGTCTCTTACCGCAGTGGATGGCTGAAGGCTCTTATAAAAATGATGGTATTCCGATAGCACGATACCATCATCGCAGATCTTCATCAAATCCTTGAATTTTGCGGATGATATCGGCAGTGCCTTTTGATAGGCTTTCTGGAGTAAGTTGCAGTCGTTGCTCTTACGTACCTTTCCCTTGCACGTTATTGGAGTTTCCAATGTCATTAGTGGAGTGGTCACTAAATCAGGAGGAAAGTTGAAAAGTGACGCAACTGACGCGAGTCATGATTGACACAATGACACAGAGACGTAACTGATAGATAAGCCCGTCTGTCAGAGTGTTAGTTCCGATTGTTGTAGATACGTCTTTAGTACTCTACCATTTGCTGTGTTACTAAGCAACGAAAACGTGTGGGGATTTGTGCTAACTCTTAGGGTCACTTATCAGGGTATTATTATGAAGCTAGCTAAAAATCCTATTTTTGCAATTACGTCCGTTTGTGGTGGTGTAAAAAAGATACGCCACTTTGTCATTTTTCCGACGATATAGAATGTGACTGGAGGCAGAAAGGTGCTATTAAACGTCCAAAAATGTGTGCCGAAAAAATTCAAGTACAACATTTGAGTTTATTCAACTTGAGAATCATCAGTATCCGAATAAATTCCGTAAATTCTACAAAATTGGAACGTCAGTAAATTGATTTGATAGTTACCTGCTTCAAAAGTTTACTAGTTTGGTTGTTATTTGATTATTGTTTGGTTATTGTTTACTAGTTTAGTGATAGAAACTTCTATTCCTGTTGTTCGAATAGCTGTTTATTATATAAAATTACGAACCCTGTTTTTGTTGATTTTATGGGATGTATTCTAATTTTTATGAATTCCTATAACATAAATTGAAATAGTTCCATACCTACAACACGAAATTATTGATCTAATCTCACCATCAGCTTGCTGCGTTGTAACATTTTTCACCATCCCTTCCTTTCAGCCACATATTAGTTCCATACCTACAACACGAAATGATTGATCTAATCTCACCGTCAGCTTGCTGCGTTGTAACATTTTTCACCACCCCTGCCTTTCAGCCACATATTTTCTCATATAATTTGGCTATCAATATATTGTCCTTTTGTTGCCTTGTCATTGCTCCTATAATAATGGAACTTACCACCGTACTTTGTTTATCACTCTGTAATGAACATCATAATTAAACGGGCGTACACTTCTAATTCTTTTGAACTGACATTAAACTGTTTCGATCGCGAGGCATGGATAACCGCTAGTAATGTCTTATACCCTTAGTCCAATAGGGGTTCCGCTGGCCTTGACTCGGATATCTCTTATAACCTATAATAATGATATAGCTTACGTCCCAACTCACCATTGCAACCATTAGCTCTGCGGTCCCAGTGAACGGTTTGTCTTTGGAACGACTACTAGCTGGATGCCCAATATATAATTCAGTCATTCATGTGGTCGTGTGAATTCGATGAATGAAGTTTATGAACTTTTTGTTGTCAAATAATTTACTGTTGATCGTACCTACCTGAATTCGTTTTTTCTTACGCAACGGTTAGGAAGTGGTAAGGCAGTGCAGCTTCCTCACGCTAGTTATTAATAATATAATCAGCTGGTGTATCATTTATCTACAGCTGAATCAAATTTGGGTGAAATCGAATGTGGTATCCTCGGATAGTTGAGTTCCTAAATAATGGTCTTCAAATATGCGCATGCGCAGAGTCTAATGCTCCAATCACTGTGGAACGCTGTTTGAAATCAATGTTGTAGGGATATTTTCATTCGCGCATGTGCAGATGCTGGTAATATTCCGGTCGCTCTGAAATCCTTAGGGGACCAGCAGAGAATCACGCTAAATGATTCCTGAAATGTCGTCCAAGTCGGTCAGATATAACCGGAAGTCATTCAGTGCGCGGACAAAGTTGGATTTTGATTAAATTCGTACAGGACCTATCTTACCCACCAAATCCCAATCTCGTTTGGGTAGTTCTTGCAGTGAAATTTTTCTGGTTACAAGGAATCGTGTAAAGACAGAGATAGGAATCAAATTAATTTGTTCCTCGATGTCTGAAACGCTAAACGCGTTTTAGCAATGGATTTATTACGTTCCTCAAACTGGCCGTGAAGGACTGAAGATCCCTCTTATCACCATTACTACCGCTGAGAACATAGATTAAACGGTTACGTTTATGAGATTCCAGCTTCCTCCTTGAGCCTTACGTCGTGAGAGCTGTTCAAGAGAAAGATGTTTGTTAGGGTAATTGTGTGCTCGTCCCACTTTCGCAGTAGGTCTCATCTTTTCCTTGGAAGGTAATCGATTCCGTAATGCTCCTGGTGATGATCTCTCTTGCATCCGAAAAATCAGGTTACCTTATTACCCGATGTGTGATAAGAGCCAGTTGTGAGGGTTACGTCGAGGAAACTCGAACGGAACGCAGTATGAGCATTGGAATATTTTCGTTGATGCACCCACCGATCAGGCTAGTGTTAGTATGTCTGGAACGAATGTCTGATTACGAACAATGGCCTTTGTTTTCGAATCCCAACCCAATTAATTCCCCCAGGTCGGTAATGGCTGCCTAGCGGGATAATCGCCCTTCTTGCTGTCCCTCAACTAAGTTTCCTTATGTACAGTCATGCCGTGTCGTAAGGAAGCTGGCGTACTTCTTCCTCAATCCAGTCACTTCAAAGCCTTCGAATTGTGTTTATCTTGACAATTTCATGGGTTAAAAAGTAATAAAAACGTAAAGTTCTTACAGAATGGAGACGTCCAAAGAATCTACGGGCTTACTGCCTACTTATTGGGCTGAGGGATGAAACATACCCATTACTTCTTGTTGACCATTGCAGAAAAATAAAAAATGCGTCAATATCCTTGGCTGATGAGTGAGTACGTCTATTTATGTAGGATTCCATTTTGGTTTATTATTTTCAATAATGAAGCCCCCCACCCACCACTCAAAATTTGATGGTTTCCGTTTCAAGGTACTCAGAATCCAAAAATGGAATGAAAAACGCTGCAAATTATAACACATTGGTTTATTATTTGGAAAGCCCTAAACCGAGTATTGGAGCCGAGTGGGCATGTACAATGATAAATATGCGCTGGATTCAAGAATTCTATCGTTAATAAATTATTAAATTTTTATTATCATTAATAAAATCCAAAATAATTATCATTCTAAGAATGAAATAATATCACGGAACAACCCACACCTTGCGCACAATAAAGCACCTTGCTGTGAACGAACGGCTGGGCATAATATATATATTGCTCCAGTCTCAAAAAATTCCCAAGTTCGAGGTCAGTTTAAAAACGTTAAAAAAAATAGAAATAACGGCGTCCTAAAAATTGCAATCCCTATTTTTCACCCCGTTGAGATGACTGACAGTAACTGCGAGCTTCGCGGACCAACTAGTAGGCCCCAAATGGGACCCGCAAACTAAATTTCATTAATTTTAGTTTATGGTAACTTAGGAAAACGCTGCAAATGATAACAGAAGGGTTTATTATTTTCAGTATAGATTCCCCTTCTGCATAGATCACTGTTTCCTGTGCTCAATACCGACCATCGTGCTCCCCCGCAGGAAAGCCCTAAAATCGAGTAACCACTTGAAAATTGGAGCCGTACAGTGGAATGGCGGATGAGGTTGGGAATTGGATAGAAGAAACGTCCCGTTTAGAAACAAAAGCTGGCGCCTCAATGCAAAATCCAAGGTATTGCAAAGGCCAATCAAAATTTCGAGTTTGCTGATACGCAGTAGCATTACCCACAGCAATTCCTAAGGGAACTTTGTGAACACATTGATTCATTGAAATTCACTGTAGTGAATAGGTATAGCGATAATTCACTACGGGCGGTATGAGGTTGTGCCCAGCCTGGTTCCAACACTAAACGCTGTCACCATATTTCTGGGATCTTTTAGGATGTGAGGTTGTGCCCGGCTGGTTCCAACACTATAGGCTGTCACCAATTCAACGGGATCTTTTCGGGAGTATTTGCCTGGCAGGTTCCAACACAAGGCTGTCACCTATTCCAGGATCTTTTAGGTTGAGGAGAGGGAGAGGAGGAGCGAGGTGAGAGAGTAGTCAGCGAGTAGAGGATAGCGTAGAATGGCTAGAAAGGCGAAGGAGGCGAGTTTTTATAGCCCTTGAGGGCTGTCTCCCTCCATCCTCCAGCTAGTGGAGGATGGTGGGGATCCCCACTGGGTTCCTCCGTGCTCCTTCATCTCTCGTCCCCACTTCTGGGAGTTTATTTGCGAGATCTAATATTTGCAGGTTTACAAGGAGTGGTTCTGGGAGGATACCACGACAATTCCGGACCATCTTCTTCCAGTGATCTTATGTAGTTTATTGCATTGAATTGCATGCAATTCATTGAAAACTACTGATTTCCAATTGGAAGCGATTAAATTCCCAGTAATCTCAATGCTGCGGGTGGTCTCAAAAAACTCCCAGGTTCGTAAACTATTTAAAGCGCTGCAAATTATTGCAGAACGGTTTATTATTTACCTGCATAGATGCCCCTTCTGCGTAGATCACTGCTCTCTTTGGTCAGTACCAACCCTCGTGCTCCTCCCAGGAAAGCCCTAAATCGATTACTGCAGCCGGTCCGGGAATTACAGTGTCATAAAAATGCGCGGGATTCAATAATTGCCATTAATAAATCATTTGTTGTTATTCACGAAGCATAGCGTTTCTTCAAGTTGCAAATGTACCCATATCAACAAAATCCAAAAGAGCCATCATTCTTTAAATGAAATTTACCACGGAACAACCAACTCGACTTCATACAGCCGTATGTGATTATAATCAGGTGTTCCCTGGAGATGATATCTGGGCCGGATTTATACCATTTGATTCACAAGCATGTTGATGAAGCTTTTCGGTGCAAACGAACGGCTGGTCGTACAATGCTCCGAGTGGTCTCAAAAAATTGTCTAGTTCAAGATCACCTTAAAAACGTTAAAAAAACATACCCTTCTATTGAAAGTTTTCGAGCTAAGGCGTTCTGAAAATTTCAACTCCTATTTTTCCACCCAGACTGACAGTAACGCCGAGCTTCGTGGACCAACTAGACCTTAAAAGGGACCTACAAACCAAATTTCGTTAATTTTGGTTCATGGTAACTGAGATAAGTGGGAAGTACGGCGGACGGACAGAAATTGTTTGATCCCTTTTTTGGATTCTACGTGCCTTGAAAAAAAAAAACCATCAAATTTTGAGGGGGGCGGTTAATTTTTTTTTTCCCCATGCTTGATTTCAATGGTTTATTATTCAACATTATAAACCACAAACTGCGATGTACGGCGGGCGGATAGGAATCGTCTTCATTCCATTTTCGGATTTTCCGTACTTGGAAAATGAAAGCATCAAACTTTGAGGGGAAGGGGGGTAAATTTTTTATCTTTGGTCATTGGTAGTGCAATTCCATTGTCTTGATTCGCCTGTTAATACTACTTCTGGTGTTATTATAATTATCCGAATTTATGGCGATTTCCCCAGCTTTCCCAATTTCCCAGCTGATTGACTCATAAAAAGTGAATTTTGGGAGCTGAAATTTCTTAGAACACCAGTTTTCCACTCTTCGGCCAAAATCAATTTCATATTTGGTCTCCTCGCCCTAAAAAAAACATGGAAAAGGGTAGCCAAAGATTACATAGACTTCACAGTAATACGTGGTAATTTTGGACAAATGTTTCTCCCATAACACTCCTGGGTGTATTCTGATCGGGCTGCCGAGTTTCGGAGTACAACTGGTACTCGAATGGTGGAGCCTGTGTGCGAAAAACCGACGATTTTGGACCAAAATGTAAGGTAAGTTTTGTAATGGATGAGGGGTTTAACTTCGCCGCCCATACAGCGTAGTTTCCCCCTCTCCATTCTCAACAAGGGGAGGGAGGCAGTGTGACACTGGTTTGTATATAACGCATTGCCTCCAGGAGTGGCAGGAGTTGATTCGTTTTCGCGAATCGACCGCCCCTTCAGCCGCGTGTAAAAAAGATCAGGATGAGGATCCATATGGACGGGATTCCCGTATACCGTCACAGGCTGAAACTTTGTTAGAACCTCAATTCCTCGCTTGTTGGTGGTCAATATCAACTTCATATTCGGTCTTCTCGCCCTAAGAAACGTGGAAAACGATTCCTCACAAGCTCATGTTACTAAAACACCACAAAATCCTATTTGTACGCCCATTTTTCACCCCTGGATATATTCCGATCGGGCTGCTAAGTTTCGGGACACAACTAGGGCCCAAATGGAGCCTGTGTGCGAAAGAACGAATTTTTTTAGACCGAAAATAAACTAGATTATATATAAATATACCTATTATATAAACTATTATTATATATCTATATGGATGATACGGAGTACGGTGTACGGCGGACGTACATTTCATTTTTGGAATCTGTGCACCTTGAAACGTAAAAGATAACATTTTGAGGGGGTGTTAAAAATTTTTTGCTGAGCGAATACATAGGTGTATTATTCACATAGTAATGAACCAAAAGTCTAACCCCTCCTCAAAATTCCATGGTACTTAGAATCCAGAAATTGAATAAAAATTTCTGACCACCCGCCGTACTTCGTTTTTTCTTTGTTACCACGAACGAAAATTAAGGAAATTTGGTTTATGGGTCCCGTTTGAGGTCTAGTTGGTCCGCGAAGCTCGGCGTTGCTGTCTGTCATCTCTAATGGGTGAAAAACAGGGATTGAAATTCCCAGGGTGCCGTCATCTCGGTCTTTCTACATTTTTAAAATTGATCTCGAACTTGAGAATTTTTTGAGACCACCCGGAGCATTGTGCGTCTAGCCGTTCGTTCACTCGGAAGTTTGCTCCGAAAAGCTCAACATCGATTTGGTTTTTCTGTGATGTTATTTCATAATGAAGAACGGCGGTTATTTTGGATTATGTTGATATGTACCTTAGTAACTTCAGCAAACATTTTGCTTCATGAATAACAACAAATAATATTAATGTTAGACTTATTGAATCTATTGCAAATTTATGAAAACGTAATTTCTCGGCCGGCTCCAGTTCTCGATTCACGACTTTCCTGGGGTGAGCTCGTGGGTGGGTATTGTAACGCAAATGAACGCAGTGGAATGAAATAATGAAATTCAATTTATTAGCACTATAAAAGGTCAGACACGAATGACCGGAAGAATTTGTTTAACGTTTCTCAGAAACTCAATTATAGCAACTCTTAACTTGGTAACTATCCGCTTCAACACTCCCCCTTACAAGGCGATTCGGCGTAGTCCCAGCTGAGCAGCAAAAACACTGAAAATCGATCCACCCAGGGCTTTTGCGAAATGTCCGCCGTCATCTCTGCGCAGTGGTAGATTACTGGGCTCATAACCTAATGCAAATGAACGCAGTGCAATGAAATTAATTTATTCACACTATGAAATCTCAGAAACGGATGACCGGAAAACTTCATTTTTTTTTCAAGTTCCTCAGAAACTCAATTATAGCAAATCATAACTTGGTAACTATCCAGTTCATTATATTGATCACAGAAAAGGTAATCTGCGCAGGAGCGAGAGCGAGGTACGAAGCACCGAGCATGCTATTGTGGCGTCAAAATAGATATCAATGCTTTTTGCGGCTAAGGAGGTTTTTTTGCGGGTAAATTTTCACAATAAATTGTTTTTTGGGGGATATCACATCTTTTTGCATTGTTGAAGTTAGTATTTTTTCCCAGTAAGTATCTAAAAAATTACTCAGTATGTACCAGCTTACGCAGTAACCTACTTACCACCTACTCAGTACTGCTTACATAGTACCTACTCAGTACTATCTACTTAGTACATACTAATACCTACTCATACCTACTCAGCAGTAGGTTAAAAAAAATTGCTCAATATCTACTTACCGTAAAGTTTCCAAATGGTCGGTAGGAGGGGGGGCGACAATGTACAAAAAGCACCTCCTTGGATTATAGCGAATGTGTGTGTGCAAAATTTCAGCTCGATCCGTTATGTCTATGAGACCAGTGGCCCTGTGAAAGAAGAATGAGTAAGAAGAAGTAAAAAAAGCTTCCATAACTCCGGTACCTGATGGTCCCGAGGGTTGAAATTTGGTACACGTCCTCAGAGGTCCCTAGGGGTCCTAGGTACGAAAATCAACACCGGCGACCCGCAGGGGGCCTATTTGTGGGAGGGGGGACCGTGTAAACCGTGTCTTGCACTGTAGGTAGTAATAAGGTATAAGTATGGAGTTTTCGGCTTTCTTGGCTCCCTTGTCCCTAGATTTCATGCACCAGCTTATTACAGGAACCATTATTAATTTACTGTTTGAGAAAGTTTGGTGGACTTTTTTCCATTTAATGATACTAGTCAGTTTTAGCATAATCCAGATCTTTTTCCTCGTCGACTCCCATTCACCTGATTCTCAAGAATACTACGGGAGCACAGATTTCTCTGTGCTCCCGCTTTGAGATAGTTGGCACTTTTGGGATCCTATGCCCTTAGCAAGATAGCTGACTCCCCATCGCCCGTGCCTCACCATTGATCGCATGTTGCACGGAATCCCTCGTGGCACATTGTGCATGTCTCTGGTTCTTGGGTTGAGACGACTCGTCTTGTGCCATTTTCAGTATCGGCTGGTTGGGGTCGATGCTTGGCAGAAATCTCCTCCCGTTTCCTTTTCAAGCAGTGTAGGTAACTGATTAGTTTCGACGACCTAACAAGTAGAACTCTTCCGAATTAATAGACTCGTTCGGGAATTACCTCAAATCATTTCATGAGATATAGGTTAGATGATTTGAAGAAATACCTTCAACATCACCGACCTCTGTGCAGCATGGCAAGTGACTCCAAATTTTGGTAAACATTGGTTCAGCCGTTTAGCTGTTGGTTATACAAATTACACATACATTGCTTTTTCGTTAGGATAATATATTCTGCCGACCGGTACCGAATTCGTTGTAGTTATCATAACTGAGTATAGGCACTCAAGTCAAAATAACTCAGGCTAGTAGCAGATACTTGCATATTGGTTTATTATTCCGTGGGTAATACACCTATTTATTCGCTCAGCAAAAAAAATTTATAACACCCCCTCAGAATTTGTTCTTTTACGTTTCAAGGTGCGTAGATTCCAAAAACGCTGCAGTCCTTGTCACATGTGTTTTTTATTCTGTTAGACACCTACAGAAATGTTAGCTGTTGATTTATCGTTTCTCAAAAACATGAATTAGTCTCCTTTTTTTTAAATTATCTTTGATCATTGATAGTGCCATTTAATCGTCTTGATTCACCCGTTGATCCTACTTCCAGTGTCATTATACAAAAAATCTATGGTGATTTCACACAATTACTTAACCATGTTTTTGACTCATCAAAAATGAATATTGGCAGCTGAACCTGCGTTACAACCTCAATTCTTCACTCTTCGGTAAAAATCAACTTCATATTCGGTCTTCTCGCCGTAAAAAACATGGAAGACACACAACACAACATCACAGTCTTCTTGTTCGTCTGTCCGCCGTACGCCGTACTTAGCAATTTTCTTAGTTACCATGAACCAAAATTAACGAAATGTGGCTTTGTAGGTCCAGTTTGGGGTCCAGTTGGTCCGCGAAGCTCGGCGTTACTGTCATTCATCTCAAAGGGGTGAAAAACAGGGGTTGACATTTTCATTTTTGTGAACCTGCAATTCTAGTATTCAATTTAGGATTTTCCTGAGGGGAGCTCGAGAGCACGTATTGGCCACAGAAAACAGTGATCTACGCAGAAGGGGCTTCTATACAGGTAAATAATTAACCGTTGTGTAATAGTTTGCAGGTTTTTTGTTTTTGTTTTTTAAATAACGAAACTAGATAGTCTGAGAACTTTGACACCAGCCGCACTGTCATACGACCTATGACCTACGACCTATGTCTTTGCCTATGATTTTTCGAAGTTTCCATAGTCATAGTTGGCAAGGAGGTCCCGCCCATGCGAGAGGGGTGCAATGACGTAGGAATCTCTGGAATCTTTGAAAATCATAGAAAAAGAAGTACTTATCGTCGGACATTGCCCAATACCGTAGTTGGTGTCCAAATTCTCAGGGTGGAATCTGCTTTCATTTAAAGAAGAAAAAAGAGTGCGTGCGTAAACCCCATTATTATGCGTTTCGTTTAATTAAGCATGTTTTCTATTCTGTTCTATTTTACTCTGTTTCTTATAACCACTAGGGCGAGTCAGGGTTCATATTACGCATGTCAGTGAACAGATGAGCTGTAGGGGTAGTTTGAAAATTGAGTAGAGGTACGTTTACAAGTCTATTACATATTTCCAACCATTTATTCGTAAAACTTTTGGTTGTTATGGAACTAAATATTTGGAGTTTGATGCTTTGTTACAATAGTCCGATCCCTACGCAGTTGCGGCACACATTTCATTAGTTGTTCTGGCTGTCACCACAAATCAAATGCAATTTCTCCCAAGAATCATGATCACCGTGGCCTCTGTTTCAAGCCTTCCCAGCCATTAGATCCTTTGATCACGTTCTGCCTGTACATTTAAATTGTGGTCTTCGAAGAACACGCCGCGACCCGCCGAATGATAAAGGGTGGGTTCGAGGCGTGGTCCAGTCCTCCTTTTACTTTCAAAGCAAAATCCTGAAATGGAAAGGGAAGTCTCATTGATATGTCTTGAGGCGTTGTAACCTCCTTCCTCGTTCGTTTGTGAAAGAGAAAGGCCTTACCATAAACGGGAATACTGGGGTCTCAAATGGCGGAAGACAGCTGGAGAAAGTGACCTTGTGACTCTTCGTTTAGTGGGGTCGCAATCCTTATTAGTCCCTGGGGCAACACACAACACGTGGTCGGTGCTCTTACCTGGTCCCTTATTATTTATGAACAAAAGTGTTGACCCTTTCCATTGTGGGAATTACATCGTTTCGCCTATGCGCTGATGATAGCACACGAGCTGCCTTGTCCAGCAGACAGGATGATGGAGTTGGTATTCTGTGGTTTCACCTCAACTTGGCTGCACATTTTTGGAAGTCAGATTTCAGGTTTAAATTGGTGGAATGTTTGGTGTTCATCTTGTGAGCTGTTTCTGGGACTAGTAGGTGTGTTCCGTGCCAACCGGTTCATGAAATAAGCGGTTTTGTCCCAATGGCTTTGCAGAGGTAATATTATGTCCTACATTACAGATACAAGCCTAAAGTCTACTTCCCGTAATACTGAAAGGTCCCTGCCCTCGTTGCTCATCTTTTGGCCATAACTTCAGAGCACGAGATCCTGCTTATACCTCTTTCGCATTCCATGTGTGGGAGTATTCAACAGTCTACATAGGTATTCTACAGAGTCACATTATAAATGGCTCTCGCAACCACCACAGTCACGTGACGCTCGCTCGTGTCGTGACGTTCGGAAAACAAATGGAAACGTCCTGTTAATCATTATTAAATTATTTTTAAAAAAAGGACCGAGGTCGCGTTTTGGGGGGCCAAAATTGGTGGAAACCATCTAAAATAACTTTATCAATTATTGCGCATGAAATAAACAATAAATGAACAGCAGCATTTCTGTAGGTATGTCCGATAGAATAATAAACCCAAGTGACAAGGACTTCGCCGCGATTTTGTGTTTTAGTAACATGTTAGTATAACATGAGCTTGTGAGGTATCGTTTTCCATGTTTTTTAGGGCGAGAAGACAGAATATTTGGTTGATTTTGACCGAAGAGTGAAGAATTGAGGTTGTAACGAAGGTTAAGCTCCCGAAATTCAGTTTTTGTTAGTCAAAAACATGGGAAATTGTCTGAAATCACCATGCATTTGTATAATAACACTAGAAGGTAGTATTAACAGGTGAATCAAGGCAAGTAAATTGCACTATCAATCATCAAAGATAATTTGTCAAAAATAGAGTCCTAATTCGTGTTTTGGGGGGCCAAAATTGGTGGAAACTCTCAAAAATAGCTATTTCAATTATTTCACATGAAAGAAACAATAAATGAGCAGCCAACATTTCTTTAGGTATGTCCAGTAGAATAATAAACCCATGTGACAAGGACTTTGCAGCGTTTACAAGCATGCTTTACAAGTGGTTCCCCAACGTTCTGTCCAAACCGTAAACTGGGAGTGATGTGTGACAGAATCCCTGCATTTTAATCGTCCTGTATCGGATGCTGTAGTGGTAATGAAGATAATCAGAAGAAGTAAATGTTCATCAGCTAAGTTGAGCACAACCCCTTCGAAGTCATTAAAGGTCCTTCACCTGTGACTCGATTTTGTTCTCTCTTCGTCACTCCTGACGTATTAACGTACCTGCGCTCATTGAGGTCATTCTCGGAACCTGGTAACGGCCTTCCTGATGGTCCCATCTTTCGCCTGACATTGTCCCGTTCGTTGAAATTTTCAGAATGAATCCGTGGTACTTACAGTACTTCAATTCTCTCATTCGTTGAGATTTTCAGAATGAATCTAGAGTAGGTACAGTACTCCTCATCGCCCCTGCACTTCAAACAACTTGCTCTACGTGTTTGGAGAATTAAAGCCAGATTCTGCAGATTCCTGTGAAGAAAAAGAGTAGTTGCACCAACCTATGTTTCTCCCTTTGGATACTAGGTTAGGTACACATCCAAGTATCCATTACTCTTCACTTAGATAAGAATTTGGTTTTCAGTCTCCTGTCCGTTGCTAGTGTAACCTTGTGTAATAAAGCCCACGATTATTCAGAATTCCTCGCTTTCTTTCAAACTCTCACTTTACCTACTTTTCGTATTTCCCTAGTTCCGCATCAACTCTGACTTATCTTGATATTGCTGCTGAGTCTACCAAGTTTGCGTTTTACGTTTTAGAGCTCTCTGAACGAAGTTTTTTGGTTTTTGTTGTCCGCAAATCCTTGCCGCACCCATAACTTCCTTAATTCAAATCCGATTTTGCTGAAATTTTCAGGGATCATGCAGGTTCGGCCCTATATAGTCTCCTGTGAATTTCATGGCGATCGGATGATTGAAAATATGAGGTACCTACTCAGTTTCTCAGGAACCTACGGTTTTGATGAAATTGTATAGAAACTTCATGAAACTTACTTTGTAAATTTTAACTAACAATAAACTGTCTAATCGCTTCGTGCATAACAAATCCACCCTAATCTGTACTGCATTGATTATTTATCATGCATTTATTTGATCTATACCATCGTGTTATCGACACGAGGAAGCTATGTGCCGTTAAACTTGGCACGCGTTTTTCTATGTACACGTGCTGTGTCTGATGGATACCGGTATGGAAAAGTCGTTGCGAATTAGCTCAGAGATCATTTTCCAAATGTGGAATATAATTCTATAAAGCAGTCTGAAAACTTGCGAGGTACGCTCTTTCATTTAAAGTTTATGGCAGTTATATCTTATTTCTTCGGCGTCCCGAACTTCTGCCGCATGTAGGATTTCCAGAGAGAGAAAACTTTTATTTGCATCAAATGCGCTTGTTCGAGAACCATGTTAAAGTTTAACAATACTCATGCCGAGAAAAACGCTCTCCTTTGTGCTCGCTTCAATGGAACGCCTAGTCCACTGTGTTCACAGAAAAGCTGTGAAAAAGCTGTAGCTTTGAAGGGCTGTGTTGACTCCCAAACCGTCTTGGAATGTTCGATGTTGCTTACGGTTTTGTGCAATGTTGTCACTTAACGCCGTGTAAACTTCTTCTCATAGAAAAGTAATAATTGCTGGGTTAGCTGAGCTGGATAGTAGGTAGGTATTAAATGCTTTGTTTGCAGATATCGCGCACACTGTATACTTGTATATGGGTGTGTCAAAATGGGGTGTATAATCCTTGTGGATGGATATATAATTACCTCATTTTTAAAGATTTATAAAATAAGTAATTTAGGTAGGTACCTAATAAATGAAATTAATGAGGAAACTTGAATAATAAATTAAGTGCACACTGATAAAATTTGTATTCAAAATAAAAGGTGACCAAGCAAAAGTGAAAAGAAAATAATAGGAGCTCCTTTTGTTAAGTATTTAGGTAGTTGATTATAAACAATATTTATGCTAACCAATATGGTTTTAGCTGTTTCTAAAATAAAGCTGTGAAAATAAAATGTCTGTTTGAAGCGAATTTCGATGTTGAGAGGTGATGATGAGGCCAAAAATTTATTGTTCTTGCTGGGATAGAACCTGTGGCTGTAAGGGAGTTGAGATTATGAGTCAGAAGTCTTGACCACCCTACCACTGGGTCACTTGATACTGGTATGTATCTCCAATACAGCTAGAGTAGTTTGTCCTGATGGTTCCAGTTGTGGGTAGGTAATTTCACTTTAGCACATGAAATTGAAATTACAGTAAGTACCTTAATGTCCCGTGGATGTATTTCAGCAGTACTGGAGTACCTTGCTGGAAGTCCTGTGTTTTCTGCTTGAATCAGGGCTTGAAATGGCTGAGGATAAGTAGGTAGGAGATTTCTTCCTTTCCTGGGCTTGAGAACTTCGAGGAAATTACTCAGAATTCGAAGAAGATGGCACTTGGTATACTGAAGAAGGTGGCACACCGAATTTCAGTAAATTCTTGCGAATTGGATCACTTCAAGGCACAGGAGGTTCATACCATGAGGGAAACTGAGCTGTTACTGCCTGTTCTCTTCTCTGTTCTTCTTATCTAAGTTGACCCCAGCCCCACTGCACTACACATCCACAATCACCACAACACTCCAAAATACAACGAAGATTGTAGGTACAAACATGTATTTATAAATGATGTGGCTTGCCTCAGATGAACTAAATAAACCCAAAGCCCAGAGGACATAGGTAACAGAAATACGCTCAAAGATAAATAAAATTAATAAGAAGCAGACGTAGGTATTGCTGATAGAATTTATAAAATGGAAATTGACCATTACTCTGGCTGAGTGCCAATTTGCAAAAGGAATATAATTTTGGTACAACATATACATTTGTACCTACTGATACAAATTGGCACTTGCTGGAACAATGGGTATGTATTGTTTCGACGTCCACAGGTAGTTTTAAGGGTAATTCGTGTTGATCTTCCATAGACTTTACACGTCCTCAGTCCGAGATTCTGTAGGCCGTAAGTAACCCGGTTTTCAAACTCATCCATTCAGTATTCAATATCAGTGTTATCGAGCTTCAGAGCTTACTTCCCATCCTGGTCTGCAGAACGTACAAGTTTAATTTCCGTTGTGTACGAACAAAGAATTATGACTGACATGCTGGATTCAGAATAGGACAGATTGTTCGAATCGCTGGCACAGTTGTTGATTTATAAATTCTTGCTTTTCCGAATGTCTCGGTATTATTTTGGTAACATCCATGATGTGTTGCAGGCTTGTAGAAAGTAGGTGCTACAATTACATTGATCTATAGGCATCATCAGTGAAGTTGCTGTTGTTGGCATGATAAGTCGACTGTGACTGTCACAAACATGATGAGTTAAGTATTGAGCTCTTTCAGTCAATCATCTGAAATCAAAATTGATATTAATTTTACGATTCGCTTTGATCATCATTATCCACCTACATCCCTCTCTGAAGCATTACGTATTCCTTCTCTTTTGATTGGACTCAATAGAGGAGGGCGTGGAATCTCGGGTCACATCAATGGAATAATGACTGCTTCAATTCGCAGCAATCCATTCAGCTCGTGACAGGATAGAGGCGTTTGGCCGAATTATGTTGCCGTCCAGCCATCTCGGCCCATTAGTGAGCGACCCGACCTACGCCCGTCACACTGGTGATGACACATTAATAATGGATGTTTTCTGAGTTAATTCAGTTTGCAGATGTTGATGAGGCTCAACGGAGAGCTTACCGTGGGATTCTTCTCCAATCTTCGAGCCAACTCCCAAGTCCGCCCACTTATATCCACCTGCGACACCCATGAAGTTGCAGAGTGATCTAGGTTTCAAAATCTTGGGAGTAGTCCTTTCATTGTAAGGATGTCCTTTTCCCTTGTAACATCTCTCTCGTCCAACGGCAGAGTTCTTGGTCTTTAGTAGCGATTTTCATTTGCTACCAACTGTTGCCATTCACACCAGCAGCCAGATAGTTAAACCCACCTTAGTACTTGGTAAATAAATCAGGCGATTCACATTTAATAATTTGGCAATTTTTTTTTTTTAATCTCCCATTTATCAATGTTTATATCCTCCATTTTCTGGAACCTGCACTTGCAACACTTGAAAAAGGAAACACTTGAAAAAGTGTTGAGCCGACTACCTTCTTTCCCGCAATTCTTCTGAAATTTGACGTAACTCTGCAAAGCTTTCTGCTAGGTATGAAGTACCTATGATCGCTTGAGGTAGAGGTACATACGTTGTTGTACTTACCTACAGGTGTTTATATTTTTGTTCCAAGTGGATGCGGAGTTGTGAAACCCTTCGTGCTTTCAAGTACACGCCATGTGAAAAATATGGTGAACACATGAATATCCTCCAAATGTACTCTGGAGTGTTATACCTACTCCTACCTACATATTATTCACAGTTCTTCGAAAATGTTCCATATAGAAATGAGTAGCTTCACCCAAATGTATCACAATTCTTGTCGTATGATCGAAAATTAACATTTATGTAATAGGAGACAAACATACAAATCTATTGAATACTAACATCTAAAAGCGTATATTTACAGCAGGCTATATGAACTATCGATCTATTTGGTAATACATATTTCGTCAGTCTGTATGTTGTACATCACACGGACATGTTGAGCTTTTGGAAGAGGTTTGAATGTCTTTCCCGTCTGACCAATGTTAGTGACGTTCTCTGTGTTTTAATGCTCATCCCTAAACCTTTCGCTCGTCTGACATACTTGATAATATGATCTTGGTGATTATAAATTATGTGAATAGTACTCTCGCTAGAAGAAGAAGAAAGAATTATATGGAGTACTCTTACTGCTTAAGTATTCTTGTGACAGAATGCGTTGATAGAGGGCGTCAATTAGAAAATTAGGAAGTTGCAAATGAAGATAACATGCGTGTAATGGTAATGGCGTCGACTTTTACTTTTAATAACCGACACCGCCTCATGCAAATGGCGTCAAGGTTGTGAAGCTCCTTGTTACTAGTTAATTTATACGCCGATCTTGCCTTGAAAGCTGGAGCTGGTGATCCGTTCCGCCCATTCTCAGGGATCGAATATTTAATCAGCAGCAAAAAGCTGTTAATAATAATGATTCCAAGGGGCGAAATGAGCTGCTTCCGATCCTCTTAACGGTTATAGAGTTCTCGCTTCAAGGTTACATACCTAATGTATTAGTACATTATAAATACTTGCATTTTTGTGATCCAGGATTTTGGTGTTTACCAGTGTTCGGTTTGACCTTGCATGTTCATGTTTGAATCAAGTATGGTATGTCTTTCCTTCATGGTTAAGAGGTTCATGAGATATACAGGGTGTCTTCTATCCAATGGATCACCCCCCTAAAATCGCCAAAATGAGGGTAAACGAAAATTTTTTTTTTTGAATCTTCATATTTTTTTGCTAGGATTTCAAAAATGAAAAAATTTTGCTGCGCGCAATTGCGCAACTATGCGCAACTGACACCAACTTTCTTATTTCAAATGGGAACCCCCCTTTTTTATTGCAAATTCGGATTCTACGCAAAATTTCATGAACTTTTGACCCCTCAATCGATTTTTTTGACCGCGCGCAACCCATTCAACGAGCATGCAAATTTGTTGAAATACCAAATTGCGCAAAATATGGTATCATGTAAACCCCAAGTGTGGTACATGAATTTCCATTGTTTTTCAACGCTGATTCACGTGGTGCTGTCAGTTTTGAGATTTAACTCACTTTTTATCGATATTATGCCCATAACCTATGTTATTCGGTGAAATATTACAGTTTTTCCGAAGTACCAACTTTGGCAGTAGATTTATTTTTCCTCACCCTTTCGAAACACGGGCTTGGAACCGGCTTTGGCGGGTTTAAAAATAAATTTACTGCCAAAGTTGGTACTTCGGAAAAACTGTAATATTTCACCGAATAACATAGGTTATGGGCATAATATCGATAAAAAGTGAGTTAAATCTCAAAACTGACAGCACCACGTGAATCAGCGTTGAAAAACAATGGAAATTCATGTACCACACTTGGGGTTTACATGATACCATATTTTGCGCAATTTGGTATTTCAACAAATTTGCATGCTCGTTGAATGGGTTGCGCGCGGTCAAAAAAATCGATTGAGGGGTCAAAAGTTCATGAAATTTTGCGTAGAATCCGAATTTGCAATAAAAAAGGGGGGTTCCCATTTGAAATAAGAAAGTTGGTGTCAGTTGCGCATAGTTGCGCAATTGCGCGCAGCAAAATTTTTTCATTTTTGAAATCCTCGCAAAAAAATATGAAGATTAAAAAAAAAAAAATTTCGTTTACCCTCATTTTGGCGATTTTAGGGGGGTGATCCATTGGATAGAAGACACCCTGTATAGCGGAGCATGCGAAAATTGTCGCTCTGCAGGCTCGTGGTACACATAACTGAGCGGGAGCGGAATGGGTGAAAACGCAACACAGGGGTACATGGGAAGGAGGGGAAGAAACCTGGAGGCTTCACACTGCTTTCCCAACATGTGTTCAATTTACATGGGTGCTATTGGTGTTCTCCTCTCTGAAACCATAACAGTTGTTAACGACATCATTCATCCGTGTAGCATATTTATTATACTGTTTTTATACCTTTATGAGATGAAGAAAGATACACGATCAAAATGAATGATGAATGATCAAAATGACCGTTGGGGTAGCTGATGAACCAAGGATGATATACGGTATCACAACCAAACAAACAAACGAGAAATAAAGACTACCTCTTTCAAGAAGACACCTAATTCGGCATCTCTTTTGAAAGAGACAGGGATACTAAGATGGCCGCCAACTACATCTTTTACTATTTATTTACTTTTTTTTCATTATTATATCAAAATCTTGTAAATCGAGCCCGTGCATTAACAAAAAACAAGTAGACATTTTGAGGGCGTCCGTACTTCACAGCTCTCATAGAGGCGGGTATGAGTAGGTAATCTATGGAAGTTCTGGAATACGACATTGCCGAAGGGTCATGGACTGGATATAAGTCAAGGTCGCGTTGTCTGATAACCAATTCGTAAAGTGAAATATCCCGCTACTCCACCCAACATCATCTCTGCCAAACATGATAGAATTTAATATGTATTGTCTGTATGTTGGCCGGAGAAAACTGGGAGGAGAGAAGGATGTTGCGACATGTTTATTCTCCGTGACCCCAAAGACTGAATGGCTAAAATGAGTGATTTTGGTTTATTATTCTGTGAATAATATACACCTATGTGCTCGCTCAGCAAAACATTTTTGTAACAGCAAAACATTAAGTTTCAAGGTGCATAGGTTCCAAAAATGCAATTTCCTTACGCCGTACCATCCATATCTACTTTATTTTATTTTATTTTTTTTTAAATTCGTTCTTTCGCACACAGTCTCCATTTGGACCCTGGTTGTGTCCCGAAACTTGGGAGTCCGACGGGAATATACCCAAGGGTTTTATGGATGAAAAATTGGCGTAAAAATAGGTTTTTTTGGTGTTTTAGTAACATAAACCCATGAGGTATCGTTTTCCATGTTTTTTTTAGGACAAGGAGACCGAATATGAAGTCGATTTTGACCAGCGAGCGAAGAACTGAGGTTCTTGCAAAGTTTCAGCCCTAAATTTACGTTTTATTTCGTGCTAAAATCGTCTTTCTTCCGTACACAGGATCCATGTGGGTCCTAGTTGTGCTCCGTACTCAGCAGCCCGATCAGAATTCACCAGGGGTGTTACGGGTGCAAAAATAGGGGTTTTCTAGGGTTCTTTGTAGGTTTCAGTGGTCATGAGCGTGTGAGGTATCGTCTTCCATGTTTTTTTAGGGCGAGAAGACGGAATATGAAGTTGATTTTGATCAAAGAGTGAAGAATTGAGGTTGTAACGAACGCTCAGCCCCCAGAATTCATTTTTTGTAAGTCAAAAACCTGGGAAATTTTCTGAAATCACCATACGTGTTTATAATAACCCTAGAAGTATTATCAACAGGTGAATCAAGACAATTAAATGGCACTATCAATGATCGAAGATAACTTGTCAAATATCGGAGCCTAGTTCGGTTTTTTGTAGGCCAAAATCTGTGGAAACCATCAAAAGTAGGTATTTCCATTATTGCGCATGAAAGAAACAGTAATTGAACAGCCAGCATTTCTGTAGGTATGTCCAATAGAATAATAAACCCATTTGACAAGGACTTGCAGTGTTTAAAACAATTAAATCTCAGAATTGTATTCTAGACCAGTCCCGGTTTTCTGCGCCATACTCAATCTCTTTGGTGCAAGTGCCTGGTCCAGCAAATCATTGTGTACGCTGACCAAATCACGCCATTTTGAAACATTCATGACTCATAATGATACTTCGTATTCCGCGTTGACGCGGGCAGTCCAGAAAGTCGAACGATTCGCTTTCCACACTGATGACACTCCCTGAAACAGTTCGATGACTTCGAGTCACCGTCACCGTGGCAATAAAGATCTCTTCGGAGCTCGAACTTGGCCCTTCGTGACGAACATCGGTTGACCAGCGTCGCCTATAACTCACCGGCCTGTCCGAGTCCTCCACGCTGCAGGAAGGACGCGCGAGGTCTTGCAAAGTTGTTTACACTCAAATTTCACGCTCTGCCGAACCGTATTAATTAAGGTGGGTTTTGATGAGTGATGTAATCAATATCGCGTATCGCCTTCCGCGTACAGCTCTACTGTTGTATTCAGAATCAGAAATCCAGAGCTAAATACACTGCCAAGGTGATGGCACAGGAGCTTCCTCGTCACAATCAGAGTGACCCATTATAAAATAGAACAGACTCGGAAGCAAAATAACATAACATTACATTACATTACATAACATTACATAACGTTAAATATACATATTACATAACATTACATTACATAACATAACATTACATAACGTTAAATATACATATTACATAACATTACATTACATACCATAACATTACATAATATTACATGAAATATACATATTATACATAACATGACACCAATAATACATTACGTCCATTATACATAACTAGCCTGACCGCTCGCTTCACTCGCTATCCGAGATTCGCTGTACGCAGTATCGTGGAACCAACAAACGACGGAAAAATCCGGGTATTTGTGCCCAATTTTATCAAAATCCGTCAAGCCGTTCAGGAGTTGACCATGGTCGACCATATTTCCGCTATGGTCAGGGAATTAAAAATGCGCCTACGTTCAACTTGGGAGGCTACCGGATATTGGTGCCAAATTTGGTCGATATCCGTTGTGCAATTCGGGATTCGACCATGGAGGGGCCCATGGATGCGCTAAGGTCGACCGCGGGGGTAGTCCGAAGGGTCGATCGTAGATAGAATTTCACGTAGATTACGAATACGCGATAAAAAATAGGGGTTACCATTTCAATTAACGAAGTTGACCATGGTCGACCATAGTTCCGCTATGGTCAGGGAATTAAAAATGCGACGTTGCACAACTTGGGAGCCTACTGGATACTCGTGCCAAATTTGGTCGATATCAGTCAAGCCATTCAGGAGTTGACCATGGTCGACCATAGTTCCGCTATGGTCAGGGAATTAAAAATGTGACGTTGCACAACTTGGGAGCCTACTGGATATCCGTGCCAAATTTGGTCGATATCCGTTGAGCAATTCGGGATTCGACCATGGAGGGGCTTATGGATGCGCTATGGTCGACCGCGGGGGTAGTCCGAAGGGTCGATCGTAGATAGAATTTCACGTAGATTACGAATACGCGATAAAAAATAGGGGTTACCATTTCAATTAACGAAGTTGACCATGGTCGACCATAGTTCCGCTATGGTCAGGGAATTAAAAATGCGACGTTGCACAACTTGGGAGCCTACTGGATATTCGTGCCTAATTTGGTCGATATCCGTTGAGCAATTCGGGATTCGACCATGGAGGGGCCCATGGATGCGCTATGGTCGACCGCGGGGGTAGTCCGAAGGGTCGATCGTAGATAGAATTTCACGTAGATTACGAATACGCGATAAAAAATAGGGGTTACCATTTCAATTAACGAAGTTGACCATGGTCGACCATAGTTCCGCTATGGTCAGGGAATTAAAAATGCGACGTTGCACAACTTGGGAGCCTACTGGATATTCGTGCCAAATTTGGTCGATATCCATCAAGCCATTCAGGAGTTGACCATGGTCGACCATAGTTCCGCTATGGTCAGGGAATTAAAAATGCGACGTTGCACAACTTGGGAGCCTACTGGATATTCGTGCCAAATTTGGTCGATATCCGTCAAGCCATTCAGGAGTTGACCATGGTCGACCATAGTTCCGCTATGGTCAGGGAATTGAAAACGCGACGTTGCACAACTTGGGAGCCTACTGGATATTCGTGCCAAATTTGGTCGATATCCGTCGAGCCGTTTGGCCGTGCATAGAAGGACAGACAGACAGACAGAGCGCATGCGCAGGGCGAACCGCTGGCTCTATCATGTTGAAATTTATATGGGACCTCAATGGGCCCTACCCGCTTAATCCCTGAGAATTACATTGAAATTGGGTGAAATCTTTGGTTACTACGGCTGTAACAAGGAAATTGAATCTATTTCACGCCAGCGCATGCGCAGAGCGCACCGAGGGTCCGATCATGCTGAAATTCATACTGGAACTCACTAGGCCTTGTCCAAACAACCCTTGAAAATTTGAGCGAAATTGAATCAAAATTGTGAAAGTTATGCGTGTTTGTTGAATTTAACGTTAGCGCATGCGCAGGGCGTACCGCTGGATCAATCATGTTGAAATTTGTATGGGACCTCAAGGGGCCTTATCCGCACCATCCCTCAAAATTTGAGCTGAATCAATTCAAAATCGTGGAAGTTATGGCTGTAACAAGGAAATGCGGACAGACTCACAGACTCACAGATTCACAGACTCACAGACTCACAGACCGACAGACACGGAACCAAATTTGTTCAGTAGGCTTTGAAACGCAAAATGCAAGTGGAAATTTTGATTTCTGAAGACAAAAATTTTTTGGCTCACGAAAGTGAACACAAGGCTTCCGCTGCTTCGCAGACTCGGAAGCAAAATACCAAGTAATTCAGCCTGGCCTGTCCAAGTAATTAAACTTGGCGAATAACTTCCCTATTCTAGTTCCGTTAGGCCTTAATCCACCGCATCGAGACATATAGGGTAGCTTCTTGTTCTTACAACTAGCGAACTTTTACGAGTTCTATTTGTTCACCAATGACCTCCAATTTCGTGCGTCAGATTTTTTTTTTTCTGTAACTGCATAATCCCATATTAATCTATATTTATTACTAGCTGTGTACCCGCGCTTCGCAACGGTAGAACAGACACCCCCTGTATCCCCCCCTCCTCAACTGATCAGAAACCTTCCCCAATGCCAACCCTAACTGCCTTTAACCCCCCCCCCCCCCCCGTATCCTATGAACCCTCCCTACCTGGTTAGAAATATTCCTCAATGTTCACACAACAAATTCCCAAAGTTGCACTCCAATTGGTCAAGTAGTTTTGAAATTTCTGTAGACCCCCCCCCCCCCCCCTCTCTCATAACCTGTACCCCCCTCCCACTAACATCCTGATTGAAGTACCACTTGAATGTACTCGTCGAGCTGAATCCAGAATCTAATTACAATCGGATTTACGTCCAACCGTTCAAAGTTATTATAAGCATAAACGTCCTCATAGAAGTGATTATAACACGTTTTTTAGCAGTATTTCATTCATAGCGTTTCAACGGATGGACAGATTCAAATGCGGATTTTCATAAACCTTCCCAGATAAATTCTGCGTCAAATGGTACCAGCCGCAACTTTCTACGTTCAGCCGTTCTCAATTGATGCCGAGACAAACAAACAAACAGACAAACAAACAAACAGACACTGTTTTATTATATGTATAGATTATGCACTTATTGTTTAGCTGCAATTTGTGTATAAAGGTGCCTAACTGTACAAAAGATTCTGTTTTTAACAAAGTCATTTTACAACAGAAAGCTGTGCGATTCAAGTGGGCAATGGACATACTGTAGTTTGTGTGTGTGTGTTTATGTGGGTTTCAAAATAAACAAGTACTTTCAAATCAATATTGCCTACGAGTATCACTTTCGATGTTGTAGAGAAAGAAGATAGGTACTCCTTCGATTCTGAAAACTTAAGTATAAACATGATCGGTCCTCTCCGATTCCGATAATCGATTTTCTCCCCAGTGTACGGGTAGACCGTGATTCTTGGATGTATTGTGTGACGGTATGAGAATCCCGTCAGTAATGGACCAGGGCTCCTCCCGAGTTTTGGCGCTACTTGAGCTCGATGGAAGGGGAAACTATGGTGTAGGTATGATGGGCGGCTGGTTTTTTTACGCCTTCCTCCCTGACATGATAGCATTAGTCAGGTATATGCGCTGAAATTCACTATACCCCCTCCACTTATTTTAATGTGTAGATGTTTATTTTCTAAAGGGAATTTTATCCAGAGATTTACAGAAAGAACTCTCACATTTAAACCCCTTTGCGTATAAACATTGTCATATTGGCCAACGGGGAATTTTGTTTTAAACAAATTTTTGATTAAAAAAAAATATTCAGAACTCTTGGAAAAATGGTACTTTGAAATCCGTTTTCAAAAGTAAGCGTTATTTTTAAAATGAGGGTGATTAAAAGTACACATGCCGCAAAAAATGACATAACAGGTCTGTTGACATCTGGTTGGCTGTTGGCCCAGGAAGGCGGAGCAGAGCCTTGTAGGCGAAGGTTCTAAATGCTGCCAACAGCCCATTAGAAATGGCTAACCTTCGTGGAATCCTTCCAAAACTTTTGCCGTCATCTTTCTTCCCTTGGTTTGATTTTGAGGACGTGTTTTTTAAATCTATACATATAATAAAACAGTGTCTGTTTGTTTGTTTGTCTCGGCATCAATTGAGAACGGCTGAACGTAGAAAGTTGCGGCTGGTACCATTTGACGCAGAATTTATCTGGGAAGGTTTATGAAAAATCCGCATTTGAATCTGTCCATCCGTTGAAACGCTATGAATGAAATACTACTAAAAAACGTGTTATAATCACTTCTATGAGGACGTTTATGCTTATAATAACTTTGAACGGTTGGACGTAAATCCGATTGTAATTAGATTCTGGTTTCAGCTCGACGAGTACATTCAAGTGGTACTTCAATCAGGATGTTAGTGGGAGGGGGGGGGTCTACAGAAATTTCAAAACTACTTGACCAATTGGAGTGCAACTTTGGGAATTTGTTGTGTGAACATTGAGGAATGTTTCTAACCAGGTAGGGAGGGTTCATAGGATACGGGGGGGGGGTTAAAGGCAGTTAGGGTTGGCATTGGGGAAGGTTACTGATCAGTTGTGGTGGGGGGGATACAGGGGGTGTCTGTTCTACCGTTGCGAAGCGCGGGTACACAGCTAGTTTATTTATAAATATGCGGTTCCATCCATTACATTTCATACATCGTTTAAAGTGGTGCATTAGCGCTGTAAGCGGGATTTGAGTTGTACTACTTGGCGATTTACCTGATACGTCATTTCTAACGGAAACCCTGAAATTCAAATTTCACACTCGTTTTTACCTAGACTTCCCGGCATAAACACCTCGTTGTGTGGTTAATAAGTTTTAATTCCCGTTATTGAACAGAGTTTGGTCAAAAAAAGAGTATTTTTAACCAAAGAAAATTTCTCGTTCTCGTTTTCAAAGCATTAGGTATATTCTTTTAAAGACGAAAGCCGTCTTTCTCTTTTTCTAGGCTTGTATTGAAACCATAGATTCTTCATGAACAACAGCCGTGCCGCGCCGCTGTTGCTCACTGATTGAATGGTGGTTTTGAGTGGATCTGCTTTCATGTTTTCGTAGTCGTAGAAAATTGTTTCCAGGCATTTAAAAACAAATTTTTTTATGAAAAAGTAAAAAAGTGGCTATCAAAGTTGTAAACCGTCTTTGTTCCTTAGACATTTTCATTACCCAAGACCTGCAAGAATTACGTTATAGCTGGTACCTCCATCAAATCGTGATTCGCTGTACCTCTTTATTTTCTGTTTGCAGAAATCAATGACCCAGTTCAAGGCAAGAAATGTTCACCTGAAACGGGTTTCATTCTGGTGAAGATCTTCTGCCGGAAATGAAAGTAACGGTCTTTGTCCAACAGAAATTCGCCATTAGGCTCGAATCAAGTCATTGATTTCATCTCTATGGGAAAGTTCCATATTGTGCTGAGAGCAGTGAAAGTTATTGGTTGACCGTTGGAATGATAACTGCCGACTGAAGAATCTTTCCCAGTTTCATTGGCAGATTGGACTATTTTCTCTTTCTACGATCTATTTTCTCGGAAGAGCTTAAAAAATACTGTCAAGCTTTTTGAATCGCCAGTAAGGTACCTAATGTTAATGCCAGATAAACTCAAATAGATCCATTTCATGGTATTAAACATTAAATCAGTTTCATAGTATTAAACATTCCTATCCAAAAACGCTGCATTATTACTCAACGGTTTATTATTTACCTGTACAGATGCCCCTTCTGCGTAGATCACTGTTTTCTGTGGTCAGCACCCTCGAGCTCTCTCCAGGAAAGTCCTAAATGGGGTACTGAAGCCGGCCCGGGAATTAAAGTTTCATACAAACGCCCGGGATTCAATAATTAAATCATTTAAATCATTCAATAATTAATAATTTACCTTTACAGATCCTCCTTCTGCGTATATAGTATAATAAACCGTTGTGTAATAATTTACCGCTGTGTAATAATTTATCCAATAATACTTCAACGTTTGGTCAAGTTGCAAAGTACCTATCAACAAAATCCAAAAGATCCATCATTTTTCAGATTGAATAATATCACAGAATAACCACCTCGACTTCATACAGCCCTCCGTGATTATAATCAGGTGCTCCCTAGCAATGATATCTGGGCTGAATGTATTCAATTTGATTCACCCACCTGTTGACGAAGCCTGTCGGTGCGAACTTCGGGGCCTTACTGTGAACGAACGGCTGGACTTAAATGATCCGGGTGGTCTCAAAAAACTCCCAAGTTCAAGACCTATTTAAAACCGTAAAGCAATTCGAGGTAACGGCGTCTTGGAGATCTCAACCCCTATTTTTCACTGTTTAGAGGTGACTGACATCAACTCCGAGCTTCGCGGACCAACTAGAGCACAAATGGGACCTACAAACCAAATGTCATCAATTTTTGTTTATGGTAACTAACGAAAGTGCGATCTACGGCGGACGGACGGAAATTTTGGTTTATTATTTTCAGTAATGAACCTTTGGAATCGAGCATGAAGAAAAAGTTTAACCCCCCTCAAAATTTGTTGGTTTCCGTTTCAAGGTAGGTATGTAGAATCCGAAAATGCAATAAAAAAAAATGCTGCAAATTATTATGCAAAGGTTTATTATTTACCTGTCTAGATGCCCCTTCTGCGTAGATCACTGTTTTCTGTGGTCAGTACCTACCCTCGAGCTCCCCTCAGGAAAGCCCTAAATCGAGTACTAGAGCCGGCCCCGGAATAAAAGTTTCATGCAAATGCGCGGGATTCAATAAGTCAATAATTAATTGTTTGGTGTTATTCATGAAGCATAAGGGAGAATTATAAACCGTTGTGTGATAAATTGCCTCTATAGATGCCCCTTCTACGTAGATAGTATAATAAACCTTTGTGTAATAATTTTCCGTTGTGTAATAATTTACCGTTGTATAATAATTTACCCAATAATACTTCCACGTTTGTTCAAGTTGCAAAAGTACCTACAGGTAAATAATAAACCTTTGTGTAATAATTTGCAGCGTTTTTAATTGCATTTTCGGATTCTACATACCTTGAAACGGAAACCTTAAAATTTTGAGGGGGGGTTAAATTATTTTTTTTCATGCTCGATTGATTCCAAAGGTTCATTATTGAAAATAATAAACAAAAAAGTCTGCCAAGTGGGTGGAGCTTCCTCACATCTGTAAAATTATTCATCCAATATCCTGGTGTATCCACACACAAAATCGACAGCAGGATCTGCTATGTATACATATAGCATACTTCGTTAATAGATGCCTATAAAATTTGGCAAAATTGGTCGTTCATGATCTATGAGCAGTTCAGCAAGGTCAGTCGAGTAGAACCGAACGCATAAGAATTAAAATGTTATTGTTGTCCCCGCAGGCAGGCATGGAACTAATTTTTTATTCCTAGATCTGAAATACAAATGCGACTGAACATTTTTTTTTTTTTGAGGACACACGTTTTTCTACTCTTGCTTGAATGCAAGGCTCTTCTACCTTCGGTTGTGTGAAAGCAAAAACGTGTAGCATGAATTCAGGTCAGGCGATGTTCCATGTTAGCAGAAGTCTCATTGTCATAAATAGCCTAGTTTCATTTTGCTTCGGTTTGTCCTGAGGAGGTTGCAATGAGTGTTGGTGCGGTAATGTGATGGGTACAAGGATACTTTTTCCTCCAGTTAAATGCGGAACGACCGAAATTTTGGTCTATCTGTAGTCATCATGTGGTTTAAAAGTTTTTATTAATTGCCTTCTGTTACAAAAATAAATCGGGAGTGTAATAGGCCTGGATCTGAAAAGTGCAGGCTGTATGTAGGGTCTTCAACAAGTCCTGTTACGGAAGACAGCGTCGAAAGCTACTCAGTCGCTTCACCTGCCTCTTCATTCGGTTGATTGTGTGAACTGCCGTCTTTATACGTGAGTGGTATCGTGGCGTCACTCTTCGATAACTGAATCTGCACCGTGTGATCACCAACCCTGTCCTCGTCAACTGCAATTTTAATGGTGATCTTTCATCTGAGTTTTCAAGTTCGTATCACCGATGCTCGATCATTGTCGGCACCCATGTGACTCGAAACCATCAGGCAGAACTGTTTCCCTTTTATTATATTGATGCGCGTGAGGGAATCTTATATTTAAAACAGAAAGAAATAACTCGGGCTTATCAGAAAGACGAACAAGATCTGCGATATGGAGGTCGGTTGTCAAGTCACGTATTACGACATGCTTTTCACTTAGATGGCTTAAACGTGCCACACAAAAAATATGACAAAAGTTCGTGGTGGTAGTGATTCATTGAAACATGGTTGAAATTATATTGATCATACACTTTATGATTCGGTTTTGATTCTCTGTTCATGTATATTATCGTGGAATTTATTCCAAAGCAAGTTTTTCATTTTTTCACTGTCCCATTGTTATATCAGCAGATATATATATGTACGTACATTGGTATTTGTTGGCAGAGTTGGATTTTTCCTCTAACATTCAGATCATTATATACTCGTAGCTGACAACCACGTGGCTATAAGAGCTCATTTTAACCAATCCCCTCAAGCGACAGCGCAGATGCCCCTCTAATAACAAACGGGTTTCTTCAGAGTAAACGAACACGTAATGCCCATTAGACCTGTAAGCCACTGAGTGAAGTGGACCGTCTTCTTCCCCTTGGAATCAAATCTATATTTTTCATTCAAGTCACAGATTTTTCAGTTTCTGTCCTTCAGTTTTAATGAGCATCTGCCCAGATTAAAACTGCCCTACGAGAATTAGAAGTTTATCATTGTAACTGACTGGACATTTTTCGAGGGGCTCCCGCCTTGACTGGATCTCAAAATCTTGGTAGAACACTTCCAGAACTTACTCAGCACTACAGTTGTCTGGTACTAGTTTATGCAACTAAAAATTGAGAGATGGACATTCGGTTGGTTCGCTGACATTCCGTGCACATGTTCTATTCTTCGAATCTACAATCCAATTTTGCGTATGATCTGCTTATCAATTGGAACGCAGGTTTGATTTTCTGCTTCTAGTCGAAGTTACCTATATTTACGGTTGAGTTCAACCAACGCAGCGCTTGTCAGTGTGCGGTCGCTGCCGTACATGTCCTTCTGTTACAACATTTTGCCGCATCATTTGCTTGATTAAACTCCTCAGAAGATTTTTACTTCATGAGCTCCATAAAAGAGAACTTTGAGGTGCCATTCAGGATCTTTTGGCAAACCAGATACCGACGAAGTGTCTCAAGAAACGGTCGCCATATTAGCGTGGAAAGTTCGTGGTGGCTGAGTAGTTTCATGACTGAGTGGAATATTTTGGCCAATTAGTTTCGTTCTTGGGTTCTACTCTGTCTTGACTTCTCAGTGTTTCAAGCTGAACATTCAGCAGCGACTGTGTAATAAAATTCTTCATCGGTTACTGATTCTCTGTATAAATTAAATTACCCTTCTTTCTGGATAGGTTTTATGACACTGTCTACTGTGGTAATGCTTTCTCGGCTAATTTTTGTGAGGTGGTAAGGTGTGAGTTTGTGCTCTGAGGTATGAGTAATTTCGATGCGAGTAAAATTTTCTGTACGATGCATGTTTTAGGTGTTTTTGTACTTTTGTTGGCCAAGAAGTGAAAATGTGCCAAAATTTCATGGTTTTTTGGCTCCAGTAAGTTCGGCGGGACTCTAAAATTGTGGCAGAATATGAATGCTCTTACTTAGGATGCCCAAAGTGAACTAAACCAGCTTTTTCTGATATAATCGGAAGCACGGCCCTGTTTTGATTTAGTTAGACTGGGCTATAAGCTGAATGTTTCCTTGTCCATTATACGTAGTACTTGATCAGTTTTATGATTCAATTACTCAGGTGTCAAACACAAGAAAAAGGATATTTCTATAGCTTTTCCAAATGAAAATAAACATTTTCCAAATAGATAGAAACATTTTACAAATTGAAATAAACATTTGCCAAATAGATTTAAACATTTTCCAAATAGAAATAGACATTAATCGTATACGTTTGAACTGTTGTAAAATCGCCAAAAAAAAAGAAAAAATAACGAACAATCGATTACAAAACTAGGAACTTGGGCATCATGTGATGATGTTAAACATAACATAATCAGTGAAGAGGTAGAACTGCAGCTGCCTTTGCCGGAAGGAGGGAAGTGTTCAGGACTTAGTTGCTGCAGTCTGAATATGTGATGGCAGCAACACCTCTTGTGATTGCTTCATCCAGTGAGTCGTCTCTTACTTCGCTGAGGAGGCCCCGTACTACGGATTTTATTTCAGAGAAGGCATTGAGCGTAGGGGAGTAAGATGGAAGATACATGATGTTTATTTCTATTTGTAAATTGTTTATTTCTATTTGGAAAATGTTCCATTCAATTTTGAAAATGTTTATTTTAACTTGGAAAAGCTATGTATCCATGCGTGTGGTACATGGAATATCTCTTATGACGCTTCCGATTATGGATAAATATATTCATTCCCATGTATCAATAAAGATACGAAGATAGGTGACCAGATAGAATGGGGGCGGAGAGGAAAATAGAGTGTAGCCGTTATGACGGGGACCAATCAGGTCGTTTACCTCGCTGGTAGTCCTTTGAGCACGTCGTTGGGCGAGACGGTCATCACGCCGCCTTCACAGGATGTCAATGGACACCGATCATTTCCGCTTTCTTCCCCTTCGCCCCTCTACGCATCCTTCGCCGTTGCAGCCTCACGTCGATTTTTATTGTCACAACGCGTATCAGTGCAACAGGTGGAAATGCAGCGGTTCATTTAATTCTACGGTTAATTCGCAGTGGTTCATTTGATACAAATATCACTCATGATGACCATTTCAAATTAGGCACCCAATATCAGCCGTCGTACAGTATAACAAAATGAGCATTTGTCGAAGAAACGTACCTACTTTAAATACCTTCAGCATTTTAAAATGTATCCAACGTTTCGGTCTTCTTGAACCGTGAATCCCAATGTTGCTCAACCCCAAAAAGACCTATTTTTATACCCATAACACCCCTGGTTATATTCCGATGGGGCTTCAAAGTTTCGGGACACAATTAGGGCCCAAATGAAGCCTGTGTGCGAAAGAACGAATTTTTTAGACCGAAATTAGAGTAGATAAGCGTGATACGGCGGACGGACATTGCATTTTTGGAATCTACCCATGTTGAAACGTAAAAAAAAACGCTGCAAAGTCCTTGTCACATGGGTTTATTATTCTATTGGACATACCCACAGAGATTTTGGCTGTTTATTTATTGTTTCATTCATATAAAATAATTGAAATAGCTATCTCTGGTGGTTTCCACCAATTTTGGCCCCCAAAACACGAATAAGGTACGCTTTTTTTAAATTTTTTATTTTTTTTTTAAATGTAAATTATCTCTGATCATTGATAGTACCATTTAATCGTCTTGATCCACCTGTTGACGCTTTTTCCAGTGTTATTCTACAAATTGATGGTGATTTCAGACGATTTCCCAGGTTTTTGACTCATAAAAAATCAATGTCGGGAGCTGATCATCTGGTACAACCTCAATTTTCTATCCTTTGGTCAAAATCGACTTCATATTCGGTCTTCTCGTCCCTAAAAACATGAAAAACGATACCTTAAAAGCTCATGTTACCAACATGTCGCTAAAACGCAAAAAGTACCTATTTTTACACACATTTTCACTCATAACACCCCTGGGTATATTCCGATCGGGCTGAAAAGTTTCGGGACACAACTAGGGCCCAAATGGAGCATGTGTGCGAAAGAACGATTTTTTTTAGACCGAAAATGAAGCCTGTACACGGCGGACGGACATTGCATTTTGGTTTATTATTCTCTGAATAATACACCTATGTAATCGCTCAGCAAAAAATTTTTATAACCCCCCCTCAAACTTTTTTCTTTTCCGTTTCAAGGTGCGTAGATTCAAAAAATGCAATGTCCGTCCGCCGTCCGCCGTACGCCGTCCGCCGTATCACGTGTACAGGCTTCATTTTCGGTCTAAAAAAGTCGTTCTTTCGCACACATGCTCTATTTGGGCCCTAGTTGTGTCCCGAAACTTTTCAGCCCGATCGGAATATACCCAGGGGTGTTGTGAGTGAAAATGTGTGTAAAAATAGGTACTTTTTGCGTTTTAGCAACATGTTGGTAACATGAGCTTTTGAGGTATCGTTTTCCATGTTTTTGGGGACGAGAAGATCGAATATGAGGTCGATTTTGGCCAAGGAGTGGAAAATTGAGGTTGTACCAGATGTTCAGCTCCCAAAATTGATTTTGTATGAGTCAAAAACCTGCGAAATCGTCTGAAATCACCATCAGTTTGTAGAATAACACTAGAAAAAGTGTCAACACGTGGATCAAGACGATTAAATGCCACTACCAATGATCAAAGTTAATTTGAAAAAAAAAAAAGATCGTACCTACCTAATTTGTGTTTTGGGGGCCAAAATTGGTGGAAACTTTCAGAAATAGCTATTTCAATTATTTCACATGAAACAAACAATAAATTTACAGCCAACATTTCTGTAGAATAATAAACCCCATGTGACAAGGACTTTGCAGCGTTTTTGGAATCTACGCACCTTGAAACGGAAAAAAAAACAAAGTTTTGAGGGGGTGTTATAAAAATTTTTTGCTAAGCGAATACATAGGTGTATTATTCACAGAATAATAAACCAAAATTATAAGGGGGTGTTATCGAAATTTTTTTCTGCGCGATTACATAGGTGTTAGTATTCGCATACTAATAAACCAATAGAGCCGGGGAATGGGGCCTGTTGTTGCTTGCAACGTTGCAGGGATATAGGTTTTGATTGGCTGGCCGGTGGCAGCAGATGAGAGATGGCCAGTCGACGTGTTATAGCCGTGTGACGTAAGCGAGCGCGTTTGAATGGCCTTTTGTTTCATTATTTTCTGTAATGAGCCGTCGGAATCGAGCATGAAAAACAAATTTTTTTAACCCCCCCCCCCCCCTACCCAGTCAAAATGTAATGGTTTCCGTTTCAAGGTATGTAGAATCCGCAAATGGAGTAAAACGGTGCAAATAAGTACACAGCGGATTATTATTTACTGTATAGATGCCCCTTCAGCGTAGATCACTGTTTTCTGTGGTCAATACCCTCGAGCTCCCCCCCAGGAAAGCCCTAAATCGAGTAGTGGAGCCGGCCCGGGAATTGCAGTTTCATAAAAATGCGCGGGATTCAATAATTCAGCCATTAATCATTTGTTGTTATTCATGAAGCATAACATTGTTCAAGTTGCAAAAATAAGTACCGATCAAAACAAAATCCAGAGCAGCCATCATTCTTCAAATGAAATAATATCGCATTTCAACCAACTCGACTTCATACAGCCATTCGTAATTATGATCGAAGCTTTTCGGTGCACGAACGGCTGGTCGTACTATGCTCCGGGTGGTCTAATTCTTTAGTTTGAGATCAATTTAAAAACGTAAACAAACCATACCCCTTCATTGAAAGTTTTGGAGCTACGGCGTTCTGAAAATTGCAACCCCTGTTTTTCGCCCCTTAGAGATTACTGACAATAACGCCGAGCTTCGCAGACCAACTAGACCCCAAACGGGACCCACAAACCAAATTTCATTAGTTTTGGTTCATGGTAACTAAAGAAAAGTGCGGTGTACGGCGTACGGAAAGAATTTGTTTAATTCCCTTTTCGGATTCTACATACCTTGAAACTGAAACCATAAAATTTTAAGGGGGGGGGGGGGGGGGGGGTTTCGTGCTCGATTCCAAAGGTTCATTATTGACAATAATAAACCGAAAAGTTGTACTGAGTACGGCGACAGAAATCGTGGAACACGATGAGCTGGCTCAAAACCAAAGCTGGCAACGCTGTCTTGAACTGTTGATTTCTACAGGCCTTCATATGATTCATTTTGGTTCATTTTATTTATGATATTTCATAATTATGATATTCACTTGATATTTAAAATAAGAATTACAGTCATGCAGTAAGATCTAATGAGCAAGTAAGGTACCTACTCAAACCTCAACCCACTAAAATAGATTGAACTTTTTACTATTTTTGAACCATTTAAATCCAAATTTGAACAATAAAAGGAATATTTAAAAAAATAACCCCCCCCCCCCCCATTATCAAAGTTTGATGGTTTCCGTTTCAAGGTATTTAGAACTCGAAAATGGAATAAAAAAAGTGTCCGTCCACCTTGTATTTGTAACTTCAGCAAACTTTATGCTTCATGAATAACCAATAATTCATTAATGGTAGAATTCTTAAATCCCGCGCATTTTTATGAAACTGTAATTCCCGGGCCGGCTCCAGTACAACTCGATTTAGGGCTGGGGAAGCTAGAGGGTAGGTATTTACCACAGAAAACAGCGATCTATACCGATGGGGCATCTATCGATCTATATCTACGCAGAAGGGGCTATGCAGGTAAATAATAAACCATTACGTAATGATTTGCAGCGTTTTAACATGGAACATGTTTTTACGGGGGTAAACCGGGCTGGAAAGCGTCCCTGTCCGCGTCCGCGTAAACACTCGGCTCCCCTCCCCGTCGCCCACACAGTTCTCCCTCTACCCCATTCCTGCCACCCAACCCGCCTCCTCTCGTACCACACTTGGTACCTTCTCCGAGGAGAGCATGGCCAGACCCCACTCCGCCGAAAACCGCCGAAAACTGCCGAGGGGGTTCCGCCGTTTCCAGCTGTAGCAGCGGACACGTGTATTACATTACATTGCGTTAGGTCGCTGGTCCGAGGCTTGGAAATCCCAAGAAGTTTTTTTTGCTTCCTCACTACCCAAGGTAGGGAAGCCTTGGATTCGTGATTGAGTAAAAAAAAGTGTGTCTTCCAAAATGAAAATTTCCACTAACATTTTCCTTTTCAGACATCGAGGTGTCTGTCTGTCTGTGGTAATTCCTTGCAACTACCCGAAATAATGGTCTAAATGGGCTGACACTTCGAGTGTAGGTGCGGTTTGAGTTACAGATGATGGTCCCATACCAAAATCATTGAAAAAATACCGTAACTTTCGTCTGCGCATGCGCAAGCGTGAAATAATTGGAACACCCATAACTACCCTAAATATCGTTGAAATGAGTTCAAACTTGGAGGGTCGGTCAGGAATAATACTTTGATAGTTCCAAATTAATTTCATTGGAATCGTAATGTAACTTTGATCTACGCATGCGCGAACATGAAATGTTGACTATTTCCTTGTAACGCTTCTAACTACGCGATAAGTAGTCGTAGAGAGCTGAAATTCTGAGGGTATACGCGGGTTGGATCGCAGATGGTCCCGTTTCCAAATCATGAAAATCGTTTAGTCTGCGCATGCGCAAACGGGAAATACTTGGAGTGCCCATAACTACCTTAATTATCGTTGGAATGAGTTCAAATTTGGAAGGTCGATCAGTATAATACTTTGATGGTTCCATATGAACTTAATTGGGGTCTTACTGTAATTTCCCTCTGCGCATGCGCAAACATGAAATGTTGGCCGTTCCCTTATGACGCTTCTAACTACGCGAAAAATAGTCGTAGAGCTGAAATGTTGACGGTACACGAGATTTGCATCGCGGATGGTCCCGTATCAAAACGAATCTGCCCAACTATTCTACACGTTCATGTGATTCAAGTGAGGAAGCTGTACTGCCTACTCGAATTGGCAGACGTTTTTCTACATATCTCCATATCCTCTGTTATCATGTACCTATTCGAAAAACATGTTCCATGTTTCCTTGCTTTCATCCTTGATCTAAACTGTTTTCTTTGCAGACCCCATTCCCAATCACTGTCTACAATTCAGGTTACTTCTCGTTCAGAGACGGTCATGAGTGGTCACCTGAGGATGTTGTTGGAGGCGACCCTGTTCTCAAAGCATTGTCCGCGGTATCTTCCAGGGTGCCCTCGTGTCAGTGATTCCTCTTCTGAGCACACGATGGAAACGTAGGTGTCACTCCATCACGCCAGCGCACCTCCAACGGTACAGCCATTTTCAACGGATTCCGTCGGGAGACGGCTCTTATTTGCGGCCTCATTGCCGATGATGCGATCCTCCCGTTGCATCGCTTCTCAGGGGACCGAGCAGTTTTCGCCCTATTGAGCACGTAGTAGTCGTAGCGTAGTTTCACCCTCACGTTTCAATACCCAAGGCCTCTCTTGAGGTTGGATACCGATGTTTTTCCTATCTTGTCCCGTATTGGAATCTTCTTCATGATCACTTTTTCCCGTTGCTCGTCCTACAAACTAAAGTACATACGAAGTACGGAGCGGTGATCTTACACAATGAGCGCCATTTCAATTACCAAACATTTGGTTTAGTGTAGTAATCCATGGATTGCTTGGCTCAATCCGGAATTAGACTGTTGATACATCAAGAAAGCCCTAAACTAAAATGTGCATAGACAAAATAGGTTCCATTCGGAATTTCATGAAATGTACGTAGTTATCTGTTAACAGCGGCCGATCGCGGTATTACTCAAGGGACCAGTCATGTAAATGCAATTGCGGCTGTGGGGATGAAATGAAAATCCACAACTACAAAATTTGCGGATATCTGTTTTGATTATGGACTGGACAGAATTAACTTGAGCTTGGTTGAGACGAAAACGAACATATCCGCTTATAATCAACTGGACACGTTTTCGGGATCAACCTCGAACTATTAACATGGCTTTGACCACTGGTCGGTGGGCGGATTCCTCATTTGAAATTGTGATTTCTTGCTTGATTTAAAACATTTATTAATGCAAATTATGAACCAAATTGTTAACATGGCTTTGACCACAGGTCGTTGGGCAAATTCCTGATTTGAAATTGTGTTTTCTTGCTTGATTTTAAAAATGTATTAATGCAAATTATGGACCAAAGTGGAAAGAAGGTGGTATTGTGATACAGTGAACCATTTTGGAACGCTAAACCTACACTGTAATATAAGTAGGTAGTCTCTTCATAGTACACTCTTTATTTCATGTCATGTTTGCAGTCACAAACTACCTGTTACACCGCCCCTTCACCCTGCGTGTCGGAGATGCTAATAAATAATCTATTCGTATCGCTTAGCCCCGATTCTGACTTTATTCGTATCCCTTCGTTCTAGTTTGTATGTGGTCTCAACCACTGCTTAAATGCATGGTAGTTCACTCTTTTCTCGAACATTCAAAATGATATGCTGCTTACTCAATTCTGTTGAAAACTGGATAATGGTGGTAACATTTGGAATCACCTACCTAATGTTACCGTCATTATCCATTTTTCATCTACTAGTTTCATTTTTTCCCCCTTTGCCTCTGTGCGATAAAAAGTACCTAGTATTTTTTTAAATCGTTCATTTGTTAGATCTTTCGACATTGCAGTGGAGTAGCAGTACTAATCTAATCAAGTGTATGAAATGAGACCAAAGCGAAGCGTATTTCTTGAAATACGTGGATGCAAAATTGGGAAATGAATTATGTATACAAAAATGAAGAGAGAGATAGTTGTTGACCCCTTAAAAAACAAACCAGTAGCTTGGTAAGGCAAGAAAAATAGTAACTTAAGGGTCGATTTAAATACAATATGATAAGAGAAGATATTACTATCTAATGAGGGGGGAAAATGATGTATTAGTTGTTCAGCAAAAATATAGGTGCGAAGATAGAGCATTTGAATTATGGAAAGCAAAACAGCTTATTGTGTTTACAAGAATTTATCCTAGACTATAATGACCGCTAACAAAAAAGTATAAAACTTAATTTATATAGCCTCTACCATACTATGTTTTCAATAAACCCAGTACTCTATAAATGAACACTACTTACTATAGTAATTATTATTCCGTAACCCAGTATTCTGTAACCCAGCATTCTGTAAATGAACACTTCTTACTATAGGACTATACTAATTATTGGGATGCGCCCGTGCCTAATAAAAAGAATGAATAAATGAACAGTTAGTCTGTTCTATGTTCTGAGCAGGTGATGCTTGCTTTGGTGGCCATGTGGCTGTCTTCCCTGCTCTCCCGGCAAAGTGCCTGGACACAGTGCCAGCCTCTAGTGACTCCCCGCCCTTGAATATTCTGATGTTACCTCATAACGTGTCTCACTCGGATTATCCAATACGTGTAGCCATATACTTAGGAATATTTCCAGTTTCGAGAACCCACGGAGGCGGGGTCATAACAGGGCACCCGACCGTTTACTCTCCATGCTGGATCACCTTGGCCATTTCTCTAGCGATTGGTGCCGCCCAGGAAGTTGAACAGCTCCCATTACTCCATGCCTCACCGTATCACGATAATTTTCTACTTTCGAACTTGGCGGTATTCTTCTCGCTCAAACACCACCTCGATCTCTGCTTAGGATAAGGATCACTGTTCCTGCATTTTTTTACCCCCAGCTCTTTCGATTTCGAAGAGCCGTTTGTGACGGTGTAGGTACTTATGCCGATGCTATTGTAAGCAATACTTAACTACGCATCTCAATATCATTAATCTCTCTCGAATTCTGACTGTGGTCAAAATTTGTTGTCATATTTGCTGAGTTCAAAATGCATTCTGATGAGAAAGTGGAGTTTGATTCTGAAAATCCAGAATCCCAGACTAACTCTTTCGAATACAACGGCCGAGTTCGACGCATCTAACGCTATTTTGCAATCTTAACATAATGCTGGCTTACTAATCTTATTTTGTGTTTATGCACATAAAAATTTCATCGTTGAGTTTCCAACCATCGACCATACGGTGGTCATTTTCATTTTCGCAATGACTTCTCAGTAGTGATGATTCACAAACAACTGCAAGTTCTTCAGTTCCGTTTAAAGTTTCTTCGCTCCGGAAGCATTTTTTGGGGGGAAATGACAAGTTCGAGAAGAATGGCGTGGTTTTGATGACTCATCTCATTTCTCCGCAGATTTCAAGTTCCTTTCTCTATTTTCTTTTTTTTTGCCATTCTCTACAATTTCTAGTTGTGCCATTCTCCTTCAGAACTTGAGGATCCTTGGGAAGCAGGATTTTTTGCGTTACGCTGGTTGTTAGAAAAGAAAAACTGTCGAGTCCCTCAACGTTTTACTTGTGGAGAGGAACTGTGCAACGGACTCGGGCCAGAGTCGGCCCGGCCCGTTTTGCATTGTTTACTAATAGCCGTCCAACAACGTTGCTAATATCGCCTCCTCTTGAAAGACAACAATTTCCCTTTACAGAACTTCCCAGTTTTCCTTCTTACTTTCTTTGGTTGCTTTGTACAATTGTAGGTTGTATTTTTCTTATTCTTGAGTGTTTCTTGCGGTGTTATTATTTCTAAAACTGTTGTATTTTTGTACAAACAGCGTTTTTCAATTTTGCTGGGTGGCCAGATCTAGGGAGGTGATCATTTGATCCACAGATTTTCCGCTACTGAGGTGATTATAACGATTCCAGCCATTAGCTGGTTTACACTTTTCCTCGATTTAGGTCTCTTCTCAAATTACTTCTCCAAAGAGCCACCTGCTCTTCAAATGTAAGGTTTTTTGCCTTAACCTATTTATACTTACAACCTGATTTTTTTCTTGGTAATTTAGACATATTTTTATTAACTTCGCGTAATCCTTATGTTTCAGTCTCATTTTTTTCGGTTCGACATGTTATACCAAAGTATGTCTAAATCTGAGCGTTCTGCATCTCGAGTACATCTGCAACTCTACGTTGATTCCAGATGCCTCTTCAAGGATTGAAGAGTGAAGAACCATCAAGGATTGGACGATCCTCCAGATACTTTTTCTGAACGCAAAATCGGATTCGGCCCCGCTGAATGAATATTCTCTATTTCTTATTGGAATGGGTTGGCGACATTAGTGCAAATGGCGGCTTATCCAGAGTTCAATCCCGGCTGAGGTTTAAGCCATCGATTCTGAGAAAAGACAGTTTCACGAACGCCTAATCTAGGAATAAGTCGCGGCAACGGCGTATTAAGTTAATACCTCGTTTCAGGTGGTTTAAACCTCTGATCTACGGTTGATCTCCGATTCTCCTCCAGGCCATCGCCATTTTGAAATCTATTTTATCAGTGTTTTTCATATGTACTTCTCAACTTGCAATCTTGCATCAACATTTAGTGCGATGAATCGTTACATTGAAGTGTTTGAGTCATCCTTGGATGAATATTTCAATGAACTTCTGGAAGTGGCCGCGCCCAGACGGCGATAATATGCGAAAGGGTCGACCATTTCCACAAGTGGGATGACGGCGATTTTTTCGCGAGTTTCCGCCTTCCGACGGAAGGGATGAGCTTAGTGCTCGATGCAAGAGAAAGCCTTCTAGTTCTCGAAACAGAAATGTGAGTGCAACCAAAAATGTGTAATAAATATAATTTTACACCAAACCAGGTAGGCAACAACGTCGGACCCATCATTATTTATTTAGTAGGTAAACAAACCTTCATTGTACGTGGTAGGTACTCGCAGACTGCGCTAATAAGTACATGTATAACTTCTTCTGCATACAGCGAATTATTGTAAAAAAGTAGATACCTTTTATAGAAGAGCCTAGGTAGGCTATCTATAATTTATTACAAGAGCTGTCTCGAAAGATGTAAGATGGTCTTTTGTAGTAATGACAGAGTGGAGTCGAGCAGAAGTTCTCAGAATGAGAATGACAGAGGCTAGACGCATAAGAAAAAATCGCGAAACTGCCGCAACTGGCTACTATTATGCAGTTTAATGTCTCCACAACAGAGAATGGCGGACAAAATTTAAGTATCCATAGAAGAAATATCACAGATCCACAACTCATGGATGAGCATCTCTCCTCCATGTCATCTGTAATACGGGATTTGTGTTTCTGGGGATAGCAATGCTGATGCAAACTGAACAATCTCGGCTTAAACCCAAGTTCGGCTAAACCGCGGATCAAAAACGTTGGTGAAACTGTCGAAGCTCTGAACCACAGATCAAATTTGAATCCAGGATTTATTGATACCAGGTTTAAGCTGCGTTGGTGAAACCGGCCCTTACAGTGCCCCTCGAACTAGTAATGATAAAATTACGCTCAATTCTTGTTCATTTCACAAGCCATCACGTTTCTCGGGGTATTCCTATGGAGTGGGAAGTGCTGATCCGGTGCGGACGGTGTCTTGGCTCGAACATCCGTCTTCCATTGGAATATGAAACAGGTCAGTTTTAATTAGTAGTCCAAGCACGACCCATATCGCCTTATTGAACTGGAGGATGTTTCGTTCGTTGTACAGAGAAATCCAATTGAATCGTGACCAGTACGTTTCTCGGATCCGTTGGGCGATGCACCGCACAGTGTTGTGGAAATGAAAAAACAGCTTAATTTGCTGGATGCTTACAGGAAATTATTTACTGATCCCATATATACCAGTGTTCTGTAAGTCCACCGTACTTTCTTCTTTCTTAGTTACCATGAACCAAAATTAATGAAATTTGGTTTCTGTGTTCCATTTGGAGTCTAGTTGGCCGCGAAGCTCTTCGTTACTGACAGTCACCTCTAATGGGTGAAAAATAAGGGTTGAAATTCCCGAACGCCGAAAACTTTCAAGAGACTTTTTTTAAATTGATCTTGAACCTGAGAATTGTTTGACCTCCCGGTGCATTTTACCTCCAGCCACTCGTTTGCATCGAAAGGCTTCGTCAACATGATCGTGAATGAAACGGTATACATCTAACCCGGTATCATTGTTAGGGAACACCTGATTGTAATCACGCACGGCTTTATGAAATAGAATTATTTCATTTGAAGAATGATGGTTATTTTGGTTTTTGTTGAACAACAAATAATTAATTCTTGAATCCACCGCATATTTATGAAACTAATTCCGCGGCCGGCTCCAGTACTCGATTTAGGGCTTTCCTGGGGGGAGCACGGGGGTAGGGTATTGGCCACGAAAAGCACCTATGTAAGTAATAAACCTTTGTGTAATAATTTGCCATTTAAACCGCCCAAACTGATTTCCGTAATATGAAAAGAATGATAGAGAAACTCAGTAGGTACTCTCATAAAAAACAGCAGCCCCAAAAACACAGGTCAAACATAACTGTATTCCTAAATAAACTGAGTATCACATTTTGATTGCACCACTGATCAACTTTTCTGGTGCTGAGCAAGTCCTCCTCAAAGTTATGATTTAAAATGAAAGGGCCATTTGTGTTATCAAGAAGTGTCATATTTTCCCCAAAAAATTAACTTTGGCTACTGGTGTGGTGGAGCTTACCTTGCCTGCCCCCATCAGCCGCTTTACCCAACAGTAGTTCCAAAGAAATTATCAATTAAATGGAGACTTATCACGGGGTGTGCCGTTGATCAAATTGCCTGTCCTCATATTAAACTTGCATATTGACCCTGGTCTGTAAATGTTCCCAGCAAGATATCTATTTTTCGACACGGCACAGCAACCCTGACTAAGCCCATGGGAATTCTAGTATTAAATAATTATGAGAGGAAATTGATTTTGTGATACCTTAGCCCGGCAGAGTGGTCTGAGTATTAGTTAGGAATCATGAAATTCACACTCCTTATTTGTCTATAATTATGTACGCTTGACTGAACTACTCTGCACATTCTAAATATAGGTACAACGTGCACGTTCATAATTAATTCATTTGATGATGAATTTTAATCGTGAATATAATGTTGAACGGAACGTAGGTACATATTGACTAGCTGAGCCACAGTAAGAATAATGATTAGGTAGATGTACCTACACTCGTTCTTTTCACGTTGCTTCTGTGGGTGTTAAAACCCACCTCCAAATTGATCGGTCACTTTGTGCCTACATAGATGCAGTCTCGATTATTATTATTTTCACTGAAAACCCACGGTCCGATTCTTGTGATGTTTAGGGAGATTATCTCATCTCCCGGACGAGAAACCTTTCACGCCTGTCACGGTCCGATGTGTTCTCCGCTGCTTCACAAATGAGAACTAACAATTCAACACCCAAAATGGTTTAAATGTTGAAATATTCATAATTCCCGTGACAAGGAGAAACTTTTCGCGTTATGGAAATAGTTAAGCCCTTCGATGAATATAATAGAATAACAATAAATAGAGCATCTAATCTATACTAAACCGATCCCATTTCGGTTTATTATTTTCAGTTATGAACCTTTAGAATCGAGCATGAAAAAATGGGGTGAAAACGGATTTTGAAATTTCAGTTGTCGGCCACCACTCCGCACCCCCAGAGACCTGCCACTCGAATTTCAACTCGCTTTGGGGCTGACTGAATGGGAAATTCATACTGAAAAGCAGTCGGGAACTCTTGAGGGTTGAAAAATGTAAAATCCTCATGTCCAATCCATTTACTCGATTGACAGACCATATCGTGAAATCAAAGTTTCTCACAATTACAATTTATTATCTATCCGATAATAATACTGATTTATAATCCTAGAATATAGTCGCTCCAATCAATTGGGCCCGACGCTCGTAGCTGCAATCTCACAAGCGCCCACTATACCATTAATTAAATTGACTTTCCCGCATAGCAGATCTGTTGGGTGGTCTATCGATCGGTTGTTTCATACCGAGCTCATCTTTCATCCCCCTCGGATGCCGATTCATAGAACAAGCTCACAGTTTGATAGTGGGTTTTTGATTTTCATGAATTGTAACCTAATTAATGTTAATGGGCAATTATCATGAATCCTTGTTGGTTTTTTCTCAATAGTTTATGATGTGAAATAGAGGATATTAGGGCTGAATCGGGAGAGTATGCCTCCTTTCTTTTTGAGAGACTTTCAAACTTAATATATCAAAAAAGAGACGGGGAACGGGCATGTGACGTTGCACGGATATGGGTTCTGATTGGCTGGCCGGTGGCAGCAGATGGGAAATGGCAGGGTTACGAGTGAGGGTTTGTTCATTATTTTTGTAGGTTCATTATTTTTGTTTATTCATTAGTGATTCATTATTTGACGTTAACTGGGTGTTTGTAATGTTTAGCTCCACCCGTCAGTATGTTGCCTTCATGAACGGATTCGAAATTCCATTTACTCAGCGCTCAAGTTGCCTCTCGACGCGTTACAGCCGTTTGTCGGAAGCAAGCGGCTTCTTCAAATCTCCTTTTTCTTTTACTTGGTTTTCATCGTCCATAAAGCAACTCTTCCTTTTCACATGTTTTCAGATGCGTAGTGGAAAGTGATTATAAAATTAGTACCAAAAGTGCTCTTTGTGGATGCATGAATACATAATAATTTCCCGTTAATACAAGTTGCGACAAATTCAGTGTATAGTTAATTACTAATCGGGTACTTATAATTTATCCTCCCATCTTTGCTGAATATGTAGTCACTGTAACATTGTCTCTCATCATCACCTTTTTTGCTGTTGATCCACACCTTTAACCATGTTTACACGTCTGTCCGTAGTTTCAAGTACTGTTCAGTTAGTGATTGTAATCAAAATTATCTATCCTATTCACTTCATATTGTTCCTCTCTGCTACTCCAACAGGAGTGATAGAGAACAGACATGCTCAACTTAGTTCAGTTCGTCGAAGTTTAGTTGTACTAATTTTTCCGTTTCTTGTTCCAGGTACGTTCCAACCAATATTTTTCATTATGACGCAGTGAGTACCTACCCATCACCTAACTATTATCATAATGAGTGTTTACTAGTGGAAAAATAAGAGTGTATTGGTTTTCTAACTTTAACTATTCTGTCCTGCTTTTATTTTTTTATATTGTATATCAGATCAAACCTATTGTGAGTATCGGTTCCGTTTATTCAATTTGAACTTCACGCCTTAGACTCCTAAGAACATAGGTAATGGAAAGATTCTAATAATTTATATAGATTCGTACAATTTTTGCTGATTTTCGGAAAAATAGGCTAATTGTAAAGGGTCCAAAATTATTAGTGGATACCTGCATATTTGAAAAGAAATTTTTTTTCCTTTCTTTTCGAAGTATTTTGAATTACTCTTATATTTTCAAATTTTTTCAAATCGTTTATAAGTATGTATTTTCGTATAGGAGGTACATATGGCTACGATAAGAAATTTAAAATTTCGCCACAGACGAAAGGATGAATTCGAAAATGAGTAGGTAATTGATTTACAAAAACAAAATGTTTGTCAGATTTGAGTTATTTTAAAAACCGCAGCAATTTGGTACAAGTGTTATAAATTACAAATTTACCCAAAATTTGTATAAAATGGTGAATCGAGAACATGAAAATTTTGGTAGTCAAAAATATTTGGTTCTCCTAAGCGGGTGAAATGGGATTTGAGTTTGGGGGGTCAAAAATCTTTGAAATGCATCAGCTAAGAAAATTTGTTCACATTGGTCATGCTGTGTAACTGGAACTTTCACCGTTAGAACGTGGAAAATTGATCTTCTTCAAAATGAGAATAAAGCGACCGAGGATGTCAGATGAAATAAGGATGCCTATGTCACGTCAAGGGATGTTACGGTAGGTTAGTTCTGTGTCCGTTCGACGGATCAGTCAAGGGGCGGGTACCTTCTGAGGGTCACGCGGTTCTTTTCTTCGTACCGTCATCTTCAGGCGTTAGCCGCATGTTTGAACAAAGGAGGAACAATAAACTGTGTCTAGGTGGGGAGGAAATTCGTTTCAGCGCTGAGCCCCACAATCCGTGTAATCCGATGGGTCCCCTGTCTGCCTTGAGACCGCGGCAGGCTCAGGTGTGTTTATCCGCGTTCATTCAGTAAAAGTATCTTCCTCCCCGATTAGATCTCGACTCTCGAGAGGCAGCTTGGAACCCATAAATCCCAAGGAGGAAATTCACTTCCACACCTTGTGAGGCACCGTAACACACGGCTCCTAAACCCACATCCTTGATAGGTATATCAACGAGTATTCTTCACAGTCCTTGTAGATATTTGCCATAACACATTCCACGTTAAAATAAACTTTAACCATGCTCTTATTTGTTGTATCCAAAACTTCACTTACCGACATCGGAGTTGAAAGGGTTGGTGCAACAACTCTTTCAAATTTTCATTTTAAAACATTAGATTTATGTTATTCCCCTATGTGTATCGTTAATGTTATTCTCCTTTGTGTATCACTACTATCTCATATCTGTTCTAGCAAAAGATGAAGATTGCCCTTAAAGTCTTCTTTTTTTTTGGCCGACTTAGATTTTTCAATTGGTGGGGGAGGGGGGGTGTATTTGTGGCTACCCTGAAAATCCAAAATTCTTGTTCGTTCTGAAGTTGAGTATTTATGTACTCACTCCTATTTGTGTACTCTTGAAACACCCGTAATTTAAAAAAAAAAAATATTTTAAAAAACGTGAAAATTTGAGTTCGTGGGGATTACTGTGCCATTTGCCTATGCATATAAACGTTTTTTCCTTTAAACTCCTATAACTACCCGATACTGGTCGAGCAGAACTGAAACTCGGGTGGACATCAGAGAGTTCCATAAGTAACTTCGGCTGTAATGTATTTTCCCTACTATAATACCTTACGTGCTTTGGAGAGAGTTTAGGTTTGGTCCCCTATGCTCCGGCCGATTGTACCACGGACTACACAAGACCAAATTTTTTCTAACTGCCCAAAATGGTTATGGGCCTCATTCATCTTGTAGTAGGTGCCTACACATTCAACAATCAGTATTGAAACACCAACTGTTGGTGCGAGACTAGGTTTGGTTCCGAATCACGTTGGGAGGGAGATTCTCGTAATAATTTCAGGTAATTACAGGGTAAGTTGGATATAGCATTTTTGCTGGTCCTGGGACTGTACAGAGGGGCATTTAGAGGGAAAAGTTGATAACCACTGCAGCAGTAAGTGATGTATGGCTAGATGAGGATTGATTTAATCTGAAAATAATAAATAGCTGTATCAGTTTTTATCAAAATCACACAACATTTGTCTACACTCCAGAGACATCCCTCGTCAGGACATTCGGATTACACGTTCCTCTTTGACTGTAGAAAATCGCACAACTTCAGGATATTCGCATTTGGAACCCCCTTAGCTATTACAATTTTTGTTTCAACTCATCATGATCTAAGAATATTCAGGAGCGTCTTGCGGGAGCTAGGTAGCCGATTCCCATCGAGAACTGCCGAACATTCTCCGATGTTCAACCCTTCTCCCGTCGCTGCAAGAGGTTCACATCTGCAGGATTTAGACTTCTTCGCTCTTCCTTGTGTTATATTGTGTTATAGTTTTGGTTACCTTTGCGTATTACTGTGAGTTATTGTTGTTTTGGAAAACAATGGTAGACGGAAATACCTACTTTAAGGCGGGTTTATCAATCGCAAATACCTAACAGTTAGTTAGGGAGATTTAACCAGCAGTAAGAACAAATCGGCAGTTCGCTACAATGTGTTTATCCACTCCTATTTAAGGGCTTACTGGAGTTTAAATTTATCTGGTCTGAAAAACTCACTTGCCTTGGAAAACTCACAGTTGCCGAGGTATTTTTTCCCCTGATACGCTGGAAAATTGAAACTTATGACTCAAGTCGTAGAGAGTCATTTGTCCCTAAATAAATAAATTATTGAACTTCTTGTTAGTTTTGGTTTCTGGTAAGGATTCACATCTTATGTCCGGTACCTATACGTTATCTACTCCTTTATATAGAGTCCTTCATCATAACCAGCATGAGTACCTGAATCTAGTTGATACTAGGGCTTCGGTAGTTGAGCGCAGGGACAATAAATGATTTCCACTTGCTCCAAAAACAGATCACAAAATTCATTAGGGTCTTGAGCTTTCATAACTGCAATAGAATTCAATATTTGCGACCCCTCATTTTTCATTCCTCCTTCAGCTTCCCACACGCCTTCTTTATGCTCATAGAAAAAGTCTAAGTCTTGGATCTAAGCCCTGTGCCATGTTTTCGCGTCAATATTTCCTTCCCCTTAATCACCCTCCATTATAGCTCTTGGAAGGCGAAGCTGTATAGAGCTTCCACCATCCAACGTATAGCTTGTCAACACGTCCCTTCTTCCATTCTCAAGATTTATTGCCTTTAGCAACCGAGAAAACTCCCTCTCCTTTTAAAATCATTGTTGTATAAACCCGGACATTTGTATTTGGTTCTACTGGAACCATATACAAATGTTGGTTCTTGACACGGATTCAGCTAAAACTAGAATCTTTCTGCTTCATGGAATATGTAGGTCGTAATATTGTTGTACGAAAACTTGGGTATTTCGATACTTACCTACTTGCATTATATCCGGTTATCGTATAAAATACTTTTTGGAGTCTAAATTCGTTAGAATTACTCATCTACCGCTGTACCAAAACAACCGCTGTACTGACACCTTGCGTCCTGGTCTATCAAAGTAGTAACAGTAGCCATCTGCACTTCTGGTTATGTCAGTTTGAAATTCACTACCCCATCGTGACCCCGTAGCGTGAAATTCTAATTCTTGAAGTAGGTGTGAGCCTCATTGGCAACAGGTTCAAGACTGCAGGTCATGTTAAAGAATCCAGTGCCCAGCTCTACCTCCATTACACTAGATGTCACCCTCCACACGTGAAGCGCTCCATACCTCGATCGCTTTCAGTTCGTGGACATAGAATTTGTGGTGATGTTGCCAGTTTGGGCACATATCTTGCTTCTCTGAAGACGCGGTTGAGGGAGAGAGGTTACCCTTACTCCGCTGCGAGGTGACCGAGCGTGAGGTATCAGCCTGAGCCCAGAGCTGAAAGGCACACACCGTCTCTCGTCATGGATTACTTTCCAGGAGTGTTCAAAATCTCTGTCATTCTCCGGGAGCTTCATGCTAGTCTACCGTCCAACCAGCTGACGAGATATATTCCCTCTTCCGTTCTCCCTGTCGTTTAGGAGGTCGTATGTAGGAATAAATTGTCTCACAAGTTCCAAGAAATGCTGGTACACTATCTTTATTGAATGAAGGAAGACTTTACCACACGTTGATCTGTGTCTCTCCCGCCCATTTCAAGCAATGGGCCATCCACATCGCCGTCCCCTAGGAGGACGTCGAGGGGGCCGGAATGACGCCCAGCCATGGAGCCCCCATGGGGAATGGTAAACCATTCCCCTTGGGGTACCTGTTCGCTCTGGAGCACCTCAGGTTGAGGCCGAGTTTTCTAGCTCCACTCTACCAACTTAGCAGGTTGGTACACGAGTTTGTAACAGAACTCACATGCCGGGATACATACTCAGGGAACGAATTCCCTGAGCATGAGATCCCTCCCTCTAACCTCCCAGTGTGTCACAATGAACTCCCTGGGTGAGGTACACGCAACCACGACCTCCACGAATCCAACCTCAATTGAGGGGGTGATGCTGTGCTGGGCAAACCATGCGGTGCATCTGTGGCCTGGGGCTCCCCCTCGCCCGTGGCACTGATTTTGGGATGCGGCACCTTCCAGTGAACTGGCAGTGCAGATTATCCCCAGATGCCGGATCAGATGACAGGCCTGGGACAGAGAAGGGGTCTCTGTCCCTATGCTTTACCACCAACTGCTCAGCCCAAACTGGCAGCCTGAACATTACATAGGTTTGGCGGAGAGAGGCAAGGGAGAGTTTGCCCCCCCCCCCCCCCCACGATGCCGCGCCCACGATGCAAACTTTGTGCCATGGTGTGTTCGGACACGGTCTTCTCCCCGGCCAACACATCGTTCCAGTACCAATGCAAGGGACCTCCAACGACCTGCCAATCCGGTAATGTGGTGTATTCGGTGGAGTGCCCAAGTTTATCCGTCGAAAAGCTCTCAACATTCGGATGAATGCCCATCGTTCTGCAACATACCGAAGACTGGAGGAGCCCGTCAGCTTGCATGCGGCGTCCCATGAAATTACTGATTTGGGAGAGTGTTTCACAGTTATGGTTTTTTGAAGTCTTTCCCAGAAGAAGCAAATGATGTGGAGGTGCGGCTCTCGGAGCAGGCCCATCAATGGATTCTCGGGTCGTACTGGCCTCCTGGTCTGAATGTTAATAGGAAGATCCCGACCATTTTTTTACAATTTTTCATTGTTAAGTTTTTGCTTTTTTCTCTCTCTCCTTGTCCACTTTCCAACCACCATCCTCCTGGCCTACAACACAAGTCCTCTAGTCGAGGAAGTCGCGTGGTTTGTGTGAAACGCGAGTTCATCCCCGCCTTCTTTAGATGAGAGGCCGGGTTCAGGCTGCTTGGAGGTTCAGTCTGTTGAAAACGTTCCTAAGCGAAACGAATGTACATACATAAATTTATACCTGTATGTACTATGGAGAGAGTTTAGGGGTGGTCTCATAATTGTTTTTCGGCCGATTTTATACCTCGGGTTACACAAAACCAAATGTTTTCCAACTACTCAATGGTTATGGGTCTCAGTTTCATATCATCACCTGCATACCTGCATATTGCACCATCATTATGTATTTATGAAATTTACGACTTTCAGACCTTCCTAAACCAACTTAGTTCCATGTCTGTGTGTGTCTACCAATCCTTGCAATGCTATGGTGCGGCTACACTCCATTTTTGAATTTCATAAAGATCGGAATGTCTACGCAAACGTAAAATCCTTCATATGCGCGCTTGTATTGAGCTGAACTGCGATGGATAGGTAGGTACATGTTGGGGTTCACCGAACGCCAATTTGGTTAGGTACTCTTGATAGTTCCATATCATACCCATCAGGATTCCAATGCTATTTTCGTTTGCGCTTTCTTGAGCGCTCTTGAGATAAACAGTTTGAAAAGTGTCCGCTGGTTCACTCATACAACCGAATACCTACTTGATGGCTTTCATTTTAGTCGCTTAAAAACTACTTGAAATGTGCATTAACATACTAGGGGTTTTGGAAAAAGTACGATGCGGAAATTTCTGGCGCTTATGTTAGTGTAGTGGCGCTTTCCGGAAAGCCCTTGGCGCTTCTGCATAGCGAAGATGGCGCAACTGGAGGATTTTTATGGAGGAATGGGCAATTTCACCTGTTTTCTTTTATTTTAGCAAGTGCTTTCCGAAAAGGTGCTATGTGAGGGGTATCGGATGATCGAAAGTGGGCGAAAAACCAGTAGAAAGAAAGCAAAATTACGTCATAGGTAAAGGCTCTCACCCTCGCGTCCGCCTGGGGGAACCCTCAGCTCCATCCACTTATATGATTCTTTCTACCCGTTTGTTGCCCAGGCTCGCGGAGTTTCGAAATGAAACTCGGCAGTGGGGGGTTTTCAATGGTGCTAAATCCGATTCTGTGATCAAAAATAAAAAATTCCTACACACGGAAATTGCCCATTGCGCTTTTTATCCTTCAGTGGGTGTCATTCGCACTTCGTGATTCTGCTGTAAAAAATTACAGTATTCATGGAGACCGAAAATAAGTGGCATTCACGATAACGCTTTGTTCCGTTTGTAGAAAGGTAAGTATCCATGAAATTGGAAATCATTCTGTGGCGGTAAAGTTGGGAATTTACTACCCGAGTTAGTGACGTGGAAATAGCATAGTAATCTCGAAACTTATCGGTAGTTATTGAACGACGTTCGACTTATTATATTCAAAGAAGTGGTTTGAGTCAGCTAAGTTACTCGGGAATCTTAAACTTTGAATGTCTTCGATTAAGGTTGTGAGCTCGTTAAATAATTATCCAGCTGGATATATACGAAGGTGGAATTATTAGTAATGTCCGTGACCTTTTGATTCCGATATTTACTGCGGTATCTAACTAGGCCGAACGAATTGATTTAGAATGGTGAGAACTGATGTGGAAATGGAGCGCCAGTTCCATAATTGGGCTGTATGAGCTGGAGGAACTAGAGTTAACAGCTCTTCCACACTCTCAATCCCTGTAATATTCAAGTTACCTTATCTTAATTCTATTCCAAATCAGCGTAAGTAAAGTAAAGTAAGTAAGTAAAGTATAAGTCGTTATAATTTACCCTACACCATCATGTATACTTTCACAGTTGTGTTCCCGTGTTTCCCGTTTGCGGTACCCACCTCAAAGAATAGTATGTTATTTGGTTCGAGTATTGTGTTGTGGCATTGAGAGATATTAGGCGAGGTTCTTCGTTTGTTAGTCAGCCCATTTTGCACGCACGCCTTTCCACAAATCTCCGGAACAAATATTTCTTTTGCGCGCCTAAGGTTGGGCAAACGACGATAAAGGCGAAGCCTGTCGGAGTGTAGATTTAGGAAATAACACGTCCTAATTATGTTAATGAGTTGAATAAATGGAACGATGGCTTATTTTATTATACCGAGGACACACGTTGGAAGCCTACCTATCATGCATGGAAGTGTTGCTGGAATCACCGTGCATTATTTCATTGGTAGGTTGGTTTTATAGTAATTTAATTGAGTCATAAAACTTTGATGTCTTCTCATCTTATAAATAATTATGCTGTTCCTACTATGCAATGCAATATTATATAATATCAGGTAGCCAACAATACGCGGACAGAAAAGCCCCAGCTATATGGAGAACACGAGGTGAATGGTTTCTGCGTGGAATACAATAAAATAAAACCAATATGGTACAACCTGTGGTTATAAAACAATTTCTGAACATATTGCGACTATTTACAGTTGTTTACATTGATTTAAACACATATTATGCTTCTTTCGTCAGTACGATAAAGTTTTTGAAGATACAATGATCGAGGATCTGATACGATCGTTCTGTGTCCAGGCGTGGCAACACTGTAACAGAGGCCTAGGATGGCATTTCTGTGAGTAGGTACCTACGTATTTTATTAAATTTAAGTCATAGTATTTTATTTCGACCTGAATGTTTGAGAGAGAAAATAAAAATAACCTAATATAGAGGTAACCCTGGAGTTGGGAAATTTTTGGCTTGGCTTCTTCAGGAAACGAAGGAGCGAGTCTGTGAAATTTGAAGGTAATGTGATTGCGTTGAAATAGTTTATAGAAATATTAAACGGACAACGCTGAGGGCTAGCACTGGAATGTGGACAAGGTGTGGGGAGGACGTGGGAGGTCTGTGGGCAGCTGTTTCGCCAAATCCTTCTCTTTGGTATCTTTGAGTTGACCCACGTACATCGGGACTTACTCGATTGTAACTATAAATCTTAGCCCATATAATCCTGCTGTGCCTCCATCTTGTCTCTAGGGCCAGCGCAGCAACCCACCGTTACCCCTACGACAACCCCCCCCCCCCCCCCCCACACACACACACACACACACAACTCCATTTGACTTCTCCATTTCAGATACAATAAATTATGTTACAGCGGTTTTCTTTGGAGGTCAGATAAAACTATGTAAGTGTACATATAGTGCCTAATCTTAAGGGAAGGAGAATTATAATAGATACATTATTTTAGATTTTAAACATCATTTTGGAATTATTCCATACTATGACAACTAATGGGGAGATTTGGGTGTAGTTCAGGTAACTGAATTGTGAAATTTGAAGTCGTCCGACCCAAAATTAACTGTTTTTGCATTTCGTGGCGCCATCCTAGCACCGCAATATGTTCAGTAAATACTGATACTTCTCTGAGACGCGTATACCCACGAAATGTTAAATCATAATATTGATTCGGTGGGTAGTTTCTCGCTGAACAGACGTGCAGACAAATGCCGTTTGAGTCCAAGTAAGAGCATCTGTAACACTCAGTAGTTATACGGTATTAACTTTCGACTATTATGGTATTTAGATTCCTCACTTCTCGATAATTTCCTGTCGGGACTGATGATTTATATTTCCAGACGTACATACCCAAGCACAAGCATAAAAAAAAGGGAGATCATCTCTCCCGCATGGGACTTGAAATACTGAAAGTGTACCGAATACTAACCTGTCGATGATCATTCCGAGAGCAATATTTATATTTCAAATCACACTAATTGTAAGTAAATCTAATTAAAATTACTTTTTATAATTGAAAAAATAATTACTGTTGACCAGTCACCAATTATTATTATTGCAATATGGCATTGTTTTATATTTACCTACCTAATTGAGGTACCTATTTTTTTTAAACGCTGTTCTGATGCTCTCAGCTAAGTACATTGCCTAGTTTCAGTAGTATATCCTAAACGTGAAGCAGTAGGAAACTCATGTTTCAACACTTGTTTTCTTCGCAATTTTCTCTGTATAATATGCCCGTGTATTAAATCCCCCCCCCCCCACCCACCCCAGTAGTAAAAATTTACCTGCCACAAAAAGAATTGATGTCCATTTTGCCCGCCGTGGCACCGGGCATGCTATTCGGCGGGCAAAATGGATATCAGTCCTTTTTGCGGCTGAGGAGGTATTGTTGGCTGGTAAATTTCAATCAGGGTTGTTTTTTCCCTTTTTTTCTGGTGGGGGGGGGGGGTTATTTTCATTATGAATCCGATAGTTTTTGTACAAACCGCCGATTCTACCGATTGTGGTGCATGATGGTATATATATATACAGTTCACAGTATCAAGTTACTGATCTTTTCACGTAGTGCTAGTCTGGTAATTTTGGCGCCTGTAAATATTCATTCTATCTATTTATATCAGAATACCTTAAGAATAGAATAGCTTAATTACATTTACTTTAGAATACCTTAATTACAAGTCTGTTCAGAGAAAATAATGTATGACGTAAGTACCAACTTCAGGACCACAAAATGGTTGAACTCTGAAATGTGTGTCAAGTTGATTTGGAAGGTGGAGGCGTGGAGGGAGCGTACGGTTAATAAAAATACAACTTGATGGAACCTTTCTCTGGCCCTGATTCGTAAGTATGAGTTGTAACACGTTTTGGGTTGTAAATTGAGATAAGATTCGATGACCCTTGAGGAAATGTTGGGGAACTAGAAATCTCGGCCCCTGCATTCTGGGGGGGTCTGCAGAAATAATCCTGCGAACTCTCATTCCGTGAAACGGTACGCGGCCGCTGAGTGTGGGATACTCAAGAGAATGGTTCCATTTTGAAGGTCAAGTGCTTGGAGGTGGATGATTATGCGATGACCATCATTCGACTCCGGCGGGGGACTCGTTTTGTGGGAATCAAACGAGACATCAATGATGATGTTATTTGCTCGCACAACTAACGCTTGCGAAGAGTAAACGAAATATCAGTTCACTCCACTTCTTGAAAAGTAGGTATCTGCATATGTGGTCCAACATAACAGAGATATGGCTGTGTGTTATGTAGTTCCATATCGTTGTATTTCTATAATACATAGTTACTTCGTCAGGTCGTAAGGAACACCAATGTTTATGAATCATAAATACTAACGGGAGTCCATGCTAAATTCAGAGTAGTCCGAAAGGTTGCAATAATTTATTGTTTTAAACTCTCTTTACCCCCATTAAAGTCATAATAAAATAACACTTAGCTAATCAGGCTTCCCGGTCTCCAACTCAGATTTTAGCATCGTAGGTTGAATATCAAAGAGCAGAACATTAGATACACTTGCCAGCACCCTTCGGGCTGTACGATCTCCACGTCAGAAGTACTTGTTACAAAATTAGTTTAGATCCACGTATATTGACAACGATAGGCTCAATATTATCGTTTTGAAAGGGCCCCGTTGGGGAACCCGTTCAGCATTTTCAGTTTTCACTTGAATATCAAACACTCACATTATAATTATTGTCTAATGTCTAGTGTCCGAATTTTCACGTGTTCGTTCAGTTAACTTTAGTCGTGATCAGTCCGATATCGGATGTACACGTAAGTCATTTTGGTAATCTGGAGTTGGGAAAATGTTTCTTACAAAAATACGTTGTCTATTGCCGCAAAAGAAGAATGAGTTGTGCTGCTATATCGGTTTTATGGAAGCTCGTCTGGAGTTGTAAGTTCTGGTGGCAATGGTGCTCAAAAAATCTCTTTGGTGGGTATTCTGTTGACCTCAGTTCGAAATCTCTGAAATGACCCGTGCAGGCCAGAAGGGAAAATTATAGAAACCCTCTCAAGGATCGCGTTTGACGCAACTGTGTCAAGTTCGCCGCTGCAAACGTCCAAGAGTTGAAGAAATTGAAAGGCCAAAGGATCAGGATCTGTTTATCAAACGATGGGACTCCTTTTTTGGGGCGGCCGACGGGCTAGGGGTTTCCGACCGATGGTCTTTTGTGGCCAAGGCCCAGACACCCTCGAGTGTTTGTGGCTGTTACACCCACCGCATATATGGGTTTGGAAATGTGCCTGGAAACCGGCAAATGGGCTCTGTTCCCTTAAACAGAGTATCGCATTGTGAAACTGGTATGATCCGACAGTTTGGCGTGCTTGATTACATTTACATGCTTGTGAGTTTACACGCAAATGGCAGCTTGTGTTGAAGATAAGCTTGTAATGAAAGTTTACCCTGTCATGCACTTGCAGAATAGTCCGTTGGCCTTAAATGTGTAGCATTATCATTTTATGATTCCTTTTATGATAATATCTCATTTATTCGAATAAGGTCGGCTCGTCCGAAGCGATCTAAGCTTATACCTATATTATATTTATTAGGTAGATAAATTATAATACAGACTGCATTTTACCCGTAACCATCTTCTCCCATTTTTCACCACTCAATACTGGAATCTCGCCAAAAAAAGATTTAACAAAAGGTCTTTGAGATACTCGTTCATACGAGTGTTGAAAATGGTACTCGAAATGTATAAGCACTCAGTCCAGGAAATGCCGATTTGCATTTGAAAAAGTATTTGGGATGAGCTGAGGTCAGTCATTAGAGAACGCCATATCGTTACCATCAAAACGCTTTTGACTGCTCATGGACATTGCCTTCCCGTTTCTAAGAAAACTGGCCAAAACAAGTTGAAATTTGAATTGGTGTTGAGAATTTATTATACAGATTGCCTCATATCAACCGCAAAAGGTACACCAGTGCGCAGCCGCAGATGTGAAAAGTCTACCTCAGATGGACCCATAACAATTTTCGTTACCTTCGCAATTCCTTGCATAGAAGTTTTGATACCTCACACAAAACATTTTTTGCGCTCCTGGGCGGCGGTGCATTCAATAACTGCATATTCTGAAGAGCGGCCCTGCACTGTAACATGCAAATTGTATTAATCGCCTTCATTTCCATTAGATAACTGGCGTAAAACTGGTACAGAATGACTATTTCATCATTGGTCTTTGAGTTTCTTTTTTTTCTTTTTTTTAAGTAGTTATGGTATATAACTACGGAATTCAGACCCAAGTTGTCTTTCTATCGACACTCGGAATTGAAATGAGTGGTCTCTAACCTATTGTTTGGATCCATCTCTCATCACTTGTAGCCAATATGACCACTCAATACTCCATCCAGTCATTGTATGCGTGCTGTTGCTACTCGTATCTTACCTTCTTCGCTCCAATTGATGGCGTTTCCTTATAATTATTGTCTTGCAAGCTAGATGCAGAGCGACGTATCAAATAGACCGTTTCGAGGGTCCATCCAGCATTTTCCTTCACACCTCCGGAAACTGCATGCATCTGCATTATAAATTAGATCAACCCTTCTCATGAGCTCGACAATTACGGACGGCTGTAAGCTGTAAAGCACCTGATTCGGTAACACTCCCCTGAATACGAAGTTATGCCAAAAGGTGCCCAACGTTTTCAGAATATTAAACACATCGTAAGTAGCACAAGGTCTTAATTCCTTTCTTTAGACATTCTGTTGAACCTCTTACAACCTCGCTGAACATATTTCTTACCTTTTATGCCCATTATGGTGGACTTTTAATGTTTCTTGCCGGAGGGCAGTGTTGTTGGTTGTGAATATTATGTCGTCTTTTTATATGTCATTAATGTTTGGTCATCATAATTATAATGGAACTAGGTATCCTACGTTGTACCTACCAAATAATTCATATAAATACCATGAAATTAATAAATAAAATATAAATATTATGAATGTCAGCATGGAAACTCGTCATGTGTGTGATTGGCAAGACAGTGTGAACTTGAAAATGCGAAGGCGTACCTTCTGCATTTTAAAACTGTTCTGTAATCTGCGTGCATAGTGTTCTACGATCCTTTTCAAGCGGTTTCTAGTGGGGTACATGTGCCAAAATGCTTGTGGCCTGTCTCTCTCCCCATGTATCGCCGAAGCCTTATAATAGATCAGTGGTTTGGATATTATTACCGTGCCTGCAACCAATTATACCACTCATCAATTTATTTCGTCGATTTCGACTATCGGAGAATGTACATCACCCCCTTGTTTAGCTATGGCCATGTGATCTAGCATTGTCCTACTTTATCCCAGCATTCGGATTCAAGCATAATCAAGTTGTACGTGTTGATTCAAAGATAGATTAGGCTTCCCGAAGCGTACAGATTTAATAACATTTGCGTTATGGGTGAAATTAAACTGATCTGCCGTTTCGAATAAATAAAATTTAGGCAGAGTGTAATTTAATTGTATTGTAGTAATACGAAAATGCCTAATAATTTATTTTTTGATTTTTTGTGATTTAGGATTGTAACAGTACAATTCATCTCACTCATATTGCAAAACACTTGTAAAAATCAAAGTTGCTGGAAATAAAACGCGCCCTCTTTTCAGAAGCTATGTTTACTGCTACCCCATAACCAACCATCTGAGAAGATATTTCGGGTGGATCTCCAACATTCCATAACAGGTCTGGGCGTCCAAAAACCTCGTAAACTTTTTGTTGCGAGCCTGTTAACGGAAGAAGCTTTAAAACGGTAGGTCCCGTTGAAATACAGTTTCGTCATCGCGTACTGGGGAATCGTTCTTTCTCGTAACTGATTTTACGAGAGGCCGTACCTACACGTTAATGTTGGCTAAGGAATAGCTCAACTAGCTCTAGCTGTTTATGAAACAACATTTTGCATTCGTAATCTCTCAACCAAGAACGCCGGTGGGAGGTAATAACAAATCGCTTGGAATTCCACTGCTGAGGTGACGAAGCAGTTCGTAGCAGAGGGCCGGTCGGCCGGTACCCACCAACATCACACCTGTAACCATTGCAAGTACCTATTTACATTTTTGAAGGTCACTTGCAAAAATCTTGTGGGTACCGTCTGAATAAGTTCCAAACCACCAACCAAATTTGGTTTGAATGAAACTTACCTCTAGTGTTCAATATGGGTCAGATTAATTCTTCTTTTGGTTTACATATATTATTTATATGCCATGGTACCAAAACTGCTGCCTGTTCTGAGGAGGAAATAATGGAAAATTCATAATATTGGTGTCCTCTTTTGGCGTCGTAGTTATGGGTGTTATATATACCTATGTGTTATATATATATATGTCTTGGGGTAAATATATTTTTTATAATATTGGGCTAGTCTGTTATATCGATTCGACCATCCCCCCCCCCCCCCCCCCTCCACCATCACACACACACTATACACGTTTCGAACAACCATTACCCAGCTGTCGCGTCAGACTCACGAGATATCATTTTGAAATTAATGTTTTCGGAAAATTTTGTCAGTTTTGTCAATTTATTATACTATACTCAACTCGTATCGCAAACCAGCATAGTCTGTTTTTGTAGAAAATGAACCGAAATAATGCTGTTCGATCTTGAAAAAGTTGTTTGCAAGCAATTTCAATTTGAGAAACGTTGGAATTGGCTCAGCAAGTGGAAGGAATTTGTGGAGAACTATTTCGGGATATATCCTAGTCTCACCTTTTTCCGCGAAACCTTCCTATAAAACGTTGAAGACTGTAAAAGGGTAGGTACGAGTGGTCGGGGACAGTATACAACTTTACGAGTGTCATCAGACTCGGAAACCCTACGTGGTTCTTTCTGGTCCTTTGAGAAGCAGCTTCGGCAGTTTTTAGCAACATGTAATAGGTGTTCCTTTAGCCATTCGATTCGGGTTGTTACACAGGGCACCAAATTCTAGTAGATCCAAGAAGTCTGTATAGTTATATATACTCCTTTGCAGCAAAATAAAATTTCGAAGTTTTCTGAAACTTGATTGTAATTTATTTTATCTACGACTAGGCGTATAATAACTTGGAACAAATCACTTGGTGTAACTACATACTTCCTACGTTACCTACGTTTACCCTCAACTTCTTCTAATCTCGACTTCAGTTTTCCATCTGTTTCGTAGAATAAATTCAATTACTTTGCTGTGATAGATAACGCTGTGATTTTTTTTCTCTCGTTGGTGCGTTCTTGATCTTTATATCCACAATTCCCCTTGTTGTTATGTAGGCGTATATTTTGGTTTATTATTTTGAATAATGAACCTTTGGAATCGAGCATGAAAAAAAAATTGTTTAACCCCCCCTCAAAATTTGATAGTTTACGTTTCGAAGTATGTAGATTCCGAAGATTCAATAAAAAATGTCTGTCCGTACGCCGTACTTTCTTAGCACTTTTCTTAGTTACCATGAGCCAAAATTGACGAAATTATGTTTATAGGCCCCTAGTCGGTCCTCGAAGCTCGGCGTTACTGTCAGTCATCTCTAAGGGGTGAAAAATAGGGGTTGCAATTTTCAGGACGCTTGTACCTTTTTTAACGTGAATCTTTTCACGGTTTTAAATAGTTCTAGAACTTACGAGTTTTTTGAGACCACCCGGCGTTGTACGTCCCGCCGTTCCTTCACAGTAAGGCCCCCAAGTTTGCACTGACAGGCTTGGTAAACAGCAGGGTGAATCAAATTGTATACATTCAGTCCAAATATCGTCACTAGGGAGCACCTGATTATATTCACGGAGTATGAAGTCGAGTTGGTTGTTCCGCGATATTATTCCATTTGAAAAATGAAGGCTGTTTTGGATTTTGTTGATAGGTACTTTTGCAACTTGAACAAACGGTGAAGTATTATTGATGGGTAAAGAAACACGGAGTTATTGAAAAAATAGTCTATTTCCACTAATACACGAAAAACGCAAAAAACACTGTTATACCGGTTTCGGTATACGGTATACAATAACTTTATTGTGTGTTACTGACGATGGTTTGATCACCGAAACCGGTATAACAGTGTTTTTTACGTTTTTCGTGTATTAGTGGAAATAGACTATTTTTTCAATAACTCCGTGTTTCTTTGAAATGGGTTTCCATGATTTCTTCGCGAGTTATTTAGTTCGTATTGATGGGTAAGTTATTAGACAACGGTAAACTATTACACAACGGTTTATTATACTAACCGTTGTGTAATAATTTACCAGCTCCGGTACTCGATTTAAGGCTTTCCTGGCGGGAGCTCGAGGGTATTGACACAGAAAACAGTGATCTACGCAGAAGGGGCATCTATACAGGTAAATAATAAACCTTTGTGTAATAATTTGCAGCGTTCTTTTTTTTTTGTTCATGACGCAATACTGTGGTGAGGATTTTAGATTATTTTACCACTATCCAAGCTCATAGCCCTTTCTCAACCTCTTTGCGTGACAGAGAAATTCGAGAATGTACAATAGTCGAGTTAAAACATTCGTTCGCCAACAACGTGCACTGCGCAGTGTAGGGCATCCTGCTGCGTCGCTTCAATTCCTGTGCGTCCCTCCAGTGAGCCTTCCACGCGCATAACACCTTCCCGGTTATTTTCTTTGTTGCCTTCCGATGTCACTTATATCCCGGACATCGTCGGACGGAGGGAGTGGTTCCCCAGGACGTCGAGTTGAGCGGTTGTGCAACCTCTCCGAGACGAGTGTATACGGTCCAGCCTGGCAAGGTCATCCAAGTCCCATCTGATTTGCATAAATATTTCGCCCGAAGGCAAAATCTCTACCTAGCTCTCAGAGTTCTTTTGATCTTCGACTCTCCAGAGCTCGTGTACCTAGTTGTGGGACCAGAAGCTGTAACGCTGTTGAAATCTCGACCAAGCGTGTTCCACCAACAACTGCGTTCTTCTTCGTGATTATGTTGGTTTCTGTGCAGTGTTGTCACGGGTAATACCTCCTGAACCTCTCAGATTTACTCTTTCCATTTAATGAACCTAGGTATCGTAGAATCTTAACACGGAATTCAAGAGGACTCCTTCCGTCTGGCTTAGCAGAATTTAGTGTTTTTACGGCACCCTTACGCCGAAACGAATCGGAAAACGACACCGAAACGGAAATGGCGGATAGGGCGACCGAAGTCAGATGCTAACCTTTTTCGGTTCAGTTTTCTTTCAGCTTTGGCATCTACCGGCTGGTGAAGTCACGCTAACGTTATTGTCGTGAGTCCCTCCCGGGAACACTCCTATAATATTAAGTTCTCACCAATATCCAAACGCCAAACTAAAAGCTCCGTATAAATAAACGCATGAGTGGGGACACGAGCGACAGAACCCAGGGTGCTCAACCTGGGGCCCCACTACCAGCTCCTTGCAAGGAGTTGGAGGGAGAGGCCCCCAAGTCCTATAAAACCCTGGATCCTGGAGCTCAAGCTTCATTCGACACTTCCTCTAACCAGCTCTCTCTTCTCTCTCTTACCTTCCCTCTCAGATGATCGGTTGACTACAGCCGCCTGAGAATTTTACCTCCTCTCCTCCTCCTTGTCTAGATGATCGGTTGAATACAGCCGCCTAGACAAGGGACCTCTCCTTTCCTTTCCTTTACCTAGATGAACGGTTGACTACAGCCGCCTAGGTAAAATTCACTCATCCACCTCTCTCTCCTCCTAAAGTCGTAGATGTTCGGTTGACTACAGCCGCCTGCGACTTTTCCTCCTTTCCTTTCCTTTACCTAGATGAACGGTTGACTACAGCCGCCTAGGTAAAATTCCACTCATCCACCTTCCTCTCCTCCCAAGTCGTAGATGTCCGGTTGACTACAGCCGCCTGCGACTTTTCCTTCCTTCCACGCCACCGTGATGAGAATTTTAAATTCATCACAGTTATGTTAACCTCTCTTTCATCCATTTTACTCCGCGGGTGAATACTATACTAATCTATGTCCACACATGGCGTCAAGTCTGCATTAACATAGAAAGACGCGAGGAAGCAGCTGTGAACACGACCCTCGACATTTATTTTCCAAGGAAAACAGAAGAAGGTAGGTAGCGTTATACAGATGTAAGGTTAAATTGCATTTCGTCATCTCAACACGACGAAAGCTAAATTACGTTTCGTCGTCACGGGTCGTCAAACTTTTCAGTGTCTTAAGTGCGCATGCGCAGCACTGCTTTCGTTTTGGCGTGAGCTTGCTGCAAAAACACTCTAATTGTCGTTGGTTGAACGCCATTGTTGTTGGTTTGTCATAGAGTGAACGCTAGTAGGTACACGAAATTGAGAAGAAGGTACCTGTGTTTCAAAACTACGAATATCTGTATTCATTTAACCTCCAACATGAATACTCTCGTGAGTCCCTCCCGGAACTACAACTCCGTACACTTCAGTTCTCACCAAAAACAACCCGTAGAATTAAGTTACTGGCAATAAACGGTAAGAGTGGGGCAACGGACGCAGGACCCGGTACACAACCTGGAGCCCCACCACCCGGGTGGTGGCTTCAGGGTCTATATAACCCCGGATCCTGTGCCATTTTCGCCATTCTACATTTCCTCTAGCTGCTGGCTACTCTCTGTCTATCCTCAACCTCCTCTCTCCAAATTCAACTATCAAATTCTCACACCTTTCATTCACACAGTAAAATCACACACACACACATTTCATCAGAATCTGGTGGAGGTCTCGCCCTTAACCAATCCTGATGAAATACACTACACACCCGGTGTAGGTCCGCCCTTAACCGCTCACACACTCTTCACAAATTTACTCCTAAATTCACACACACACATATTTCATCAGAGTTAGGTGGAGGTCTCGCCCTTAACCAAAAGCTGATGACACACACTACACGCTTGGTGGAGGTCCGCCCTTAACCGCAAAAACATACTCACTCTAAATTCACACACACATAAATTTAGTCAGGATATGGTGGAGGTTTCGCCCTTAACCAAACTGGCGAAATTTACTACACGCTCGGTGGAGGTCCGCCCTTAACCGCAAACATAAACTCACCTAAATTCACTCCAAATTTCTCACACGCTCGGTGGAGGTCCGCCCTTAACCCCAACAACATGAAAACCACACATATCACATTTAAACCTTAAATTCAAACATCTCCAAACATCCAACATCCAAACTACCTCCACCTCTCATGGTGAAATTTACATCAACATAAATTCACCATAAATACCACAAGTTTGGACCAATTCAAATTGGTACTTATCGGTTAACGGGAGGCCACTAATCTATTCAGAAGTCCCAAACAACCTGCTCATTCACGGGATAGTTTCTGGGATTGTTTATCTTTGTTGAGATGCGAGCGCCAGCGAGCATCCAGATCGCTTGACGCATTCCACTAATCTATTCAGAAGTCCCAAACAACCTTCAGCTTTTTTTGTAAAACAAATTTGAAAGAATTGTAAAAAATCGCGTCTTTACCCAACTTGGTACCGCCTGCCACACGTTCCACGTTTGCCATCATTCGACACTGACTGAAAACACATCCAGACAACGAACGAAAGCGATAACTAATAATTCAGAAAATAATCATTTAAATAATTTTAAATCGTTAAATGAGTGGCCTCCCGTTAACCGATAAGTACCTTCAAATTTGCGATTTCATTGCTCAGTAGTGGTTCATTCAATAGTTACATAATGAGAAGTAGACTACTCGATCCTGTCTAGAACCCTAAAGTTGATTTGTAAACAATTGACTAGCCAGTTTTCATTTGACATTCCTCAACCTTCCAAACCTGTTAAAATTCGATCTTCAGCCTCGGCTTAACGATCCTGCTCAAATGCCTCTGGAACGGGTTTTGTGAGTCCTCACTTGAAGATCGCGGACGGTGATATTGCGAGATAAACAGAAGACTGGTTTTTTTCACTTGAGAATTACGTAGTCACCTGCAACCCGCGTGCCTGAGGCCACCCCACTTCCCTCCGTCAAGTCTCCCGCAAGGACATCCTTCCTCCATGTTTTGCTTATTCTATTCCGGAATGTACGTAGTTGGCGGAGCATACTCTAACCAGGCGTTTGTTTTCTTATGTCGTGATCAGCGTATTTATGTTGGTTCTTTTCGACTCGTTGGGAGTGGAAAGGAACCAATACATAATTATGCCGATACCAGTTTATTCATGACTTATTCTTGATTATATTAAAATTTGATCTATTTCTAAGCTTTTATGTTGCTTACAGGACATAACAACTTACTCCAATGTTTCAAATGTTATGCTTTCATCTTCACCGAATCTACATGAAATTATTATCGTGATAATTGTGAAATGGTGATCTTTCCTGATGACCTTTGTAGAACAAGTTGTGTTTTCTTTCAACTGTACCTCAACATCTCGCACATTGATCACGTGATCAGTATTTGTGTTCATGGTAACTAAGAAAAATGCCAAGTACAGCGTACGGCGGACGGAAATTTCTTTATTCCATTTTCAGATTCTTCGTACCTAGTACCTTAAAACGCATAGGTACCATCAAAGTGTGAATGGCGGTTTATTTATATTTTTATTTTTTCATGTTAGATTCCAAAGGTTTATTATATTGGAAATAGTAAACCAGAAAAAATGATTCAACAGTATGTTTTCTTACAAGAGACATGTCATACCTATATGAATGCTACTTGGATATGTGGAAATACTTTTGCTGTGTTTACCCTCAGCGCCGGTACCTTCTTCTGACAATCTTTTCGTACTATTTATTGAATATTTAGATAATTATGTACTTACTATGTTCATTAACTCATTTTGATAGTTCTCTCGCTCCTACATATATTCTGTTCCGTCAACAGTTTGATCTTACATTCGACTTGACTCTTTCAAATTGGTTGTACGAAGATGGCAAATTAATTGAGCGGCTTGGTACAGTGAAATATTTAGAATGCTGTTTCACAGTTCACAAAACTTGACGTGATGGACTAAGCGCCTCCCTAGCCCACAAATTGCTGCCCCCACGACGTGCAGTGTATAACTGTTTTAACCTTCCCTCAGCGATTAATAAATAATCAAAGTCTCGAGCTTAAAGGCAAAGTTTGAGCGAGTTGGGGTTAGCCATAAAGGTCAGAATGACTTTCAGAGGTTCATGCTTGTGGGGGCCCTTCACTCGCTCAGGGAAACATTCCTTGCGTCACTGTATCAAGGTAACTGAAGCGCGCGGCAGTGGAACCATACGTGCTTGACCGAATCCCAGCGAATGTCAAAATCTCTGTGTTCATTACTGATATATTATTATTTATTAGCTGTTGGGCGAATCCCTCTCCACTAAAGGGGACGAGGCAGTGAGTAGCCAAGTAAAGACCGAAATGATCAGACCAAATTCTGATCCTCCCATTGGAGGACAGCTGATCGCGTCCGCGACGCTGGCAGGGCAGTCGGGACGAAAAGCCCCAGCCTGAAGTGGCTGTTACTTTAATTTTGCTTCCGAGTCTGCGAAGCAGCGGAAGCCTTGTGTTCACTTTCGTGAGCCAAAAAATTTTTGTCTTCAGAAATCAAAATTTCCACTTGCATTTTGCGTTTCAAAGCCTACTGAACAAATTTGGTTCCGTGTCTGTCGGTCTGTGGGTCTGTGAGTCTGTGAGTCTGTCCGCATTTCCTTGTTACAGCCATAACTTCCACGATTTTGAATTGATTCAGCTCAAATTTTGAGGGATCGTGCGGATAAGGCCCCTTGAGGTCCCATACAAATTTCAACATGATTGATCCAGCGGTACGCCCTGCGCATGCGCTAACGTTAAATTCAACAAACTCGCATAACTTTCACAATTTTGATTCAATTTCGCTCAAATTTTCAAGGGTTGTTTGGACAAAGCCTAGTGAGTTCCAGTATGAATTTCAGCATGATCGGACCCTCGGTGCGCTCTGCGCATGCGCTGGCGTGAAATAGATTCAATTTCCTTGTTACAGCCGTAGTAACCAAAGATTTCACCCAATTTCAATGTAATTCTCAGGGATTAAGTGGGTAGGGCCCATTGAGGTCCCATATAAATTTCAACATGATAGAGCCAGCGGTTCGCCCTGCGCATGCGCTCTGTCTGTCCTTCTATGCACGGCCAAACGGCTCGACGGATATCGACCAAATTTGGCACGAATATCCAGTAGGCTCCCAAGTTGTGCAACGTCGCATTTTTAATTCCCTGACCATAGCGGAACTATGGTCGACCATGGTCAACTCCTGAATGGCTTGACGGATATCGACCAAATTTGGCACGAATATCCAGTAGGCTCCCAAGTTGTGCAACGTCGCATTTTTAATTCCCTGACCATAGCGGAACTATGGTCGACCATGGTCAACTTCGTTAATTGAAATGGTAACCCCTATTTTTTATCGCTTATTCGTAATCTACGTGAAATTCTATCTACGATCGACCCTTCGGACTACCCCCGCGGTCGACCTTAGCGCATCCATGGGCCCCTCCATGGTCGAATCCCGAATTGCTCAACGGATATCGACCAAATTTGGCACTAATATCCGGTAGCCTCCCAAGTTGAACGTAGGCGCATTTTTAATTCCCTGACCATAGCGGAAATATGGTCGACCATGGTCAACTCCTGAATGGCTTGACGGATTTTGATAAAATTGGGCACAAATACCCGGTAGGGTATGGGATTTTTCCGTCGTTTGTTGGCTCCACGATACTGCGTACAGCGAATCTCGGATAGCGAGCGAAGCGAGCTGTCAGGCTAGTTATGTATAATGGACGTAATGTATTATGGAAGTCATGTTATGTATAATATGTATATTTCATGTAATGTTATGTAATGTTATGTAATATGTATATTTAACGTTATGTAATGTTATGTAATGTTATGTTATTTTGCTTCCGTGTCTGTTCTATTTTATGATGGGTCACTCTGATTGTGACGAGGAAGCTCCTATGCCATCACCTTGGCAGTGTATTTTTTTTACTTTTTATACTTTTATTTTAATCGCGCTCAAATCAACAAGATATGGAACAGTACCTACAGGATGTTCCCGATATGTGTACGAAATTCATCTTGAACATTGGTAAGATTTTACTCAAGGCACCTTGTGTAGTCTCCCTTTACTCGGAACAAGATGCCTAGATAGATGGGTCAGACATAAGGACCAGAAATAGGGGTTGCATTTTTCAGAACGCCGTAGCTTGAACAATTTCAATAGAAGGGTATGGTTTTTATGATTTCGAATTTGAGGATTTTTTAGCCACTCCAACCATTGTGCTGGCCTTTCATTCACAGTAAGGCCCTGAAATTTGAACCGAAAAGCTTCGTCAGCATGAGTGAGAAGTGAGAATGGTACGGAACCTACTTATACCATAACTCCAGCCAAGATATAATAGAGAGTTCCTAAAGACTAAAGTCGGGAAGATGTGTTCAAATTTATCTCAACTGCGCATGCGCGTCGCCCAAGTTCAAACTTATTTCCTTAAGTTCGACTTTAAGTTCGTCTTTAACCTTACTCAGGGGTAACAGTGCACAGCTTTTTGCCGCGTTTTGTCGTTTTTTTTTAACGCGTCATGTGTCGTCGGTCCTCGCCATCTCCAGCGTCTTTCAAAGAATTTGCTAGATTGTTGCGATATCAACTTAGGATAAAAAAGTGAGTATACCTACGGATACTAGTATACCTACTGAAGCTGAATGGATTTCGCGTTGTGCTAAGTTAAGTGACGTTACTTTTTAATTCACTCCTACCCCCACCACTTCTGTCAAACCGGACTTATTGGTTAGCATCCAAAGATAGCATCTTAGCTGCTCGCCTTAGATGTGGCCAAAAGATATGGCCGTTCCCTAATGAACTTATCTCTTAGGGCCGGTTTCACCACTAAACCATGAACTCGGTTTATCGGAAACCTAGTTCATCGTAACCGATGGATTGATCTCAGTTTAAAAAGTTTTGGGTTTCACGAAGTTAAACGAGTTTCTAGGATCGGAGTTCATGTTGAACTAAGATCAACGAAAACCAAGTTCGAGCTGCTGTTGATCCACAGTTTGAACTCTGATTTGGAAGGCAGGGGTTCGATTATTCGATGATTTGATGATACGATCAGGTGATAACGAGGTAAAATTGGGGGTGTCAGCTGTTTTGATAAACGTGGGAACGAGAAGCCCAGCTAACCATTTCTGTTTTTGCTTTCCCTACCTACACGTTGTTTTTCCCCATTTTTTTTTCTCGCTAAACATAGTTGTTTTTCTGTGTTTTGTGTCCCGTTTTCCTGATTCCTAATGGAACCAAAACGAGTCAAGAGAGAACCGATCTTCACAGCCAGTGAGCGCGAGATTCCCTGCGACCTAGTAGAAAGCCACTGGGAGATACTCGATACTATTTTGAATCTCTTCCACTAGTTCCTACGCATTCATTTTCGTCACCAAATTTGCATTTATGACAAATATTACATTTGGTGATTACTTGAACCTTCAGAAAGTGACAAAGTTCCTTATATCACTTGCCTAAATGGCGAGCATGTGATCATTTTGACCGCTAACTGTAGACAGAAAATAAAATAAACGCTATAATTCAATGTCACGACTACTTATGGAATCATTGAATTTTTATCCTATTTTCCCATTACGTCGTCTTTTCCTCTCTACAAAATACGTTTCCTGGTTTGTGCAGTGGAGTAGACCACACAGCTTGCGTAGTCTCATTGAATTCTTATCATCAGCTCTTTGAATAATAATTGATGCACACCGAAAACGTGATTATGAATGGTTCAGTTTGGGTTTGTCTGCTGATACATTCACTATACATTGTATTTATCTATTTTTCGTAGATTCTTTCGAGAGTCTGTATCTCGACACAAAAGTCACTCATCAAAATGTTCTGTCCTCTGGCGGAATTACCTCGGGCGGCGAATTATAATATTGTTGAGTTCATCACTTTCATCTTCGTCGAAAATCATGTTAACAACTCGCACTAGTGATCGAGACATTGTTGATGTGAATGGATAAGCGGGAGGGAAAAGTAGACTTGAACCGAGTTTATCACTGCTGATCGGCCAAAATCGAGCGTTCAGCGCTGAACTCCCGTTGAACTGAGTTCAGGGTTAAACGCCCGTGGTGAAACCCAACCTGACGGACAATCTCCGTTTACGATTTGAACCGCGATTTGAACTGAGATCAACACCTTCGTTAACGTTGGTGAAACCGGCCCTTAGGAACTCTCTTATAATTGGTAGGGAACAGCTGATGATAATCACGCATGGTTTTATGAAATCGAGTTTGTTTTTCATTTTGGATTTTGTTGATACGTCCTTTTGGTTTATTATTTTCAATAATGAACCATTGGAATCGAGCATGAAAAAAAAAATTCTTACCCCCCCTCAAAATTTGATGGTTTACGTTTCAAGGTATGTAGAATCCAAAACTGCAATAAAAATATTTCTGTCTGTCCGCCGTACGCCGTACGGGCCACTTTTCTTAGTTACCATGAAAAAAAATTGATGAAATTCGGGTTATAGGTTCCGTTCGGCGTCTAGTTGGTCCTCGAAGCTCGACGTTACTGTGAGTCATCTCTAAGGGGTTCAAAATAGGGGTTGAAATTTTCAAAACGCCTATACCATTTTTTTACGTAAATATTTTTACGGTTTTAAATAGTTCGTGAACTTGCGAGTTTTTTAAGACCATCCGGAGCGTCGTACGTCCAGCCGTTCGTTCACAGTAAGGCCCCGAAGTTTGCACCGACAGGCATTTTCGACTCCAGTGTGAATGAAATTGTATACAATTCAAACCAAATCTCGTAACCAGAGACGCGCCCACAATAGGAATTTGTGAATACGGCCAATCATTGGTAGGGATCACCTGATTATATTGGCGGAGTATGAAGTCGAGTTGGTTGTTCTGTGATATTATTTAATTTGAAAAATGATGGCTCTTTTGGAGTTTGTTGGTAGGTAGTGAAACTTGGACAAACGTTGAAGTATTATTGATGGGTAAATTATTACTACGGTAAATTATTACTCAACGGTAAATTATTACACAACGTTCATTATACCATCTACGTAGAAGGGGCTGGAGTTTGTTGGTAGGTACTTTTGCGACTTTTTTCACTCCTCATCAACAATTTCTTTTCAGAACTTCATTATGTGTGTTTCTTTTTGTTAGGTACTGTTTGTCATCGACTGTATTATTTTAGCAACATTTAACTCGTGATTTAGGTAGGTACCTAGTTACGAGTACGGGGTTAGGTACTAACCTACGGAGGGTCTGCGATCTACATAATATGTATAGAATAGTACATATCATATTATATAGACGGGTTATCTATACATAGAGCTGTGATCTGTAACAGAAGGGTATTCTATACAAAATAATAAACCGTTGTGCAGGGATTTGCAGCGTTTTTTTTTAAACATATTTGTTTTTAGGTACAAGTTTATTGACGGTTCACCGAATCATCCAAATTTTCTGAAAATTTGTTGATTATGTTGAGGGTCTTTCTTATGCTATGATGTCGCTAGATTCAGCTACCATCATAATTTCGAAAATGGCAGGATGGTTTCTTGGGCGGAAATGGCGCGTTACAGAAGTTGGGGGCTGTGGTATTATATTATGTAAACTGTAATTTCCCGTCTGGCTTGGGTACTCGGTTTAGGGCTTTCCTGGGGGAAGCAAGAGGGGTAGTATTGACGACAGAAAACAGTGGTCTGCGCAGAGACAGGGAAATAATAAAGCGTTGTGTAGCAATTTGCAGCGTTTTTGGTTAGTTAGGTTTTGTTAATTTTGGTGATTTAATAGCAAAGTTTGATGGTATTTTTTGCCTGCAAAAACTCAGATTTGATCCGCTTATTATGTTCCTAAAACGCCCTTCTTCAAATTCATCCGTTTGTTTCTAATTACAACAAAATTTGGAATTTTCACCCGTAGTCCATGTCAGATGATGGTTGAGATATTGTACACAGTGATTTTTGTTGAAAATCTAATCCATTGTTCTGAAACCGATTTGTTTCGAATAAATTCATATAAATATGGACTCTAAAATGTTGACCCATTGCAGCAGCTTATTTTCTCCGAAACTTAGCTCAAAGAATGCGTATATCTAATAAACGTTACGAATGACTCCATTATACGGCAGTTATGAGAGTTCTATTTTATTCATTCGAATCCTCTCTTATTTCTCGAATAGATTCACCGTCGTGAAAAGGGTCCATGTAATAGAAAGGCGGCCCGAAATGGGTTCATGCCTCCGTATAAATATTGTTAGGTCTTCCGTGCCGGCTTATGGGTAGGGAATATTCCACTTGAATCACCTTTGTTGGTGTGCACACGTAAACTGTAGGTTCATGTTCGCTACAGTCAGATGCTTCATTGACTAATTTATCAAACTATAGTGTTTGATGATAGAACTACTTCTTCTACTCAAAATTATGAGCTGTAAAACCTGGAATTTCACGGCTTATTGCTCGGTGTAGAAATAATGAGTGTTTCACATTTCTCATTGTGATATCTGGTCACTGTAATGTTGTAAGAGTCACATTTAAATAATATGTTCGTGCTTCATTGTCTATTATTCTCGACTTATCCACTAAATTATTCTTGGACGATAATATTATGATCTGTATATTTTTATAACATAAAAAATTATTTATATATTATTATATTTTGTGACGAATATAACGAATGTTTTTCTTGATTTTCCATTGATATTCGTGTATAGGTATGTAGGTACCTATTAGCTAGGTCAAACCACTTGAACTGCATGGCGGATGAGCAACGACTTGATGGGGCGAACGTTCTCTAGGAAGAGCATGCGCGGATCCCTCTATTCTATGGTATTATTACAGGACCCCCAATGCAACTGTTTGACAGCCTCTATGAATTTCATGGTGCATGAAATGTATGATGCATATCCATAATATTTGTTTTTTTTCAATTTTGACTCGTGACTGCCTGGTGTATTTTTTAAAATTGCTCATTCATAATGTGGACGCGTGCATTCAGAATTGTTGAGCAAACAGGTGTTCTTCCTCTCGCTCTCGTGCCGTACGTTCACTTTAGTCGGCTGACGCTCGACGAATTTCTAATCATTCCACCACCAACGCCACCACCGGAAACATCTGAGGGCAGGAGACCCTCGACGGGCTTTCACTCCGTTCGGATGGGGAACCAAACGATAGGCTGTACTCGACATTTTGCTAATTTTTATGGTTTCCTCGTTGAGCTATCGATTCGAGCTTTTCGAGTTAGATGTATAAAAGAAAGTGTTGCCGCATGTCTGACGACAAAGTCGTGAGAAGTAGCGGTGCGCGGGCTCTGAAAACGGTGGGGCACCAAACCAGGACACAAAACCAACAGATTTTTCTGCAAAATACCTCAAGGCAGAGACACCGTTCCCTTCATTTACTGAGTGGTATTCAGCAAAGGCTTATCTCTTCCTAAACTTTTAATCAACACTCAGTCGTCGACGAAAACGTCAAAAACATCGGTTGTAAATTAGCCACCGAATTCATGTGGTACAAAAATATAGTAAACTAAAGACAATGAAACATTGACCCTTCGGCTGGTACCTACTTGAATGGAGAAGCTGTTGACTAGAAGGTAGGTACTCATAATATGTTTGTTACGATGCCGATCAATCCACAAGACCAAAAGCAGCAAACAGCGTATCTAGATTACAAAGTGAATCGAAGGGATCGAATCGATTGTGAACAGGAACGTTTTGTGGATGGAAGTCAGTTTTTGGGGTCAGGACCCAAAGTGGGCGTGGCGAACTAAATTTTTACTTGACTCAGCACGCGCAGGCGGGCCATTTTTCTCAGTCGCCATGGGAACACTAGTATTAAATATAAAGGGTTATTTCCTCTAGCGTAAGAAGTTATATTGCCATACCTTCCGGAGGAGTCCATCGTCACTAGCTGGTTGAGTACTGGAGGCGAGCGCTTTCGATGTAAGGACATCATCATCAGGCCATCATCATCCAGATTCAGGAGCCTAGGTTTCGATTTTGATAGCAGGACATCGTTGCTGTCGCTGTATTCCGATAACATTCTTGTTCTATGGAGCTTACATGAAGGCTGTACTAGAATATTGAATATCCACAGCCAGAGAAATCTGGCGGGTCGCTGTTGAACTTTGTGGAAAAAGCTAGGTACAGTGTATGGAGGTAAATTAAAATGCCAACTAAAAACTCATGGTTTTTTTTAGTGTTTTTGGGTGCCGGTTCAGTGGCCTTATGGATGCAACGCCCCTGGTCTTGAGGGTTTGTCACGTACTGAGACCAAGTTCGGGAAAAGGGTAACCCGTCGCTAAAAGAGTGCTGTGCAAGTTAAATACAGCATGTTCCAGAGCAGACGCTCAGGGTTGGATGCTTGCCTATAAAGTATAGTTGTTATTATCGTGAAACTACCAATGCCGCGTACTCGTTCACTATTTCTCGATTTTCGACCTCTATCAACATGCATTTTTTATGCATTTATTAGCTGTATTCCCTTGATTGTCTTTAACGTCCGTCGAATTCATCAACCTTGTCGTCGACGCGTTGTAAGCCTTTGTCTGGTGAACTAGAGACTAAACAACAGCACTTGTGACAGCTTAGCTGTAAGATGATGAATGAACTAAGGGACGTGCCTAAAGTGGATAAACGGATATAATGAGTAGTAAGCAATGCTTAGATCCGTACATCCGTACAATGAAGACTGCAGTTCAAGATCCAATTTATTATTGCTACTCCACCAACTGTTACGACATCTTATCTACCTGCCTCGCTTTTGGTTTATTATTTTCAATAATGAACGTTTCGAATCGAACAAGACCCCAATACATAAAAACCCTGATATTTGAAAACTTCCTCATTTCGAATCCGAGGTTTCTTGCGAGTACATGGCTCGATATATCTCAAATTCGGTGGGTAGTTGGGGTGTAGCTACTAGACGGTCCCCTATGGATTACAAAACAATTGGATCATAAGTGCGGGTTCGCTATCGTGAATCCGAGATAGTTACTCAGTTTCTGACGAATAAAAGGCTCGACCATTCTCAAACAAAAATAACAACAATTTTAAAAAAAACCCCGACTTCAAGAAAGCTGAATGAAATTAATCATGTCGGCGCCAAATTTCAACTAAAATGTATAAAAACCAAGGGATACAATATGAAGGCTGTGTATAGGGGTTTTTAGTTAAAATTTGGCGCCGAATTCAAAATTTTATTGTATCGGCTTCGAATAAATTGTTATACGTTATAAATTATACGTTTGTTCAACATAAAACATTGTAGTTTCATACTGCTGTTTTTGAAGTCAATTTCTTGCTGTTTATTGCGATCAGTGGATTAGTTTTAAAAAAAATTAGTTTCAAAAAGGTGTTTATGAATTATTGTATTTAAATACTTTTGGAGTGTTGTTCGATATAGGTTTTTTCAAATAAACTTTGTTTTTACCTACACTTTTCTATGCCAACGCCAGTAGTGATCCATTGCTAGGTCAATAATATACGTTAGGGAAGGAAGTAAGTACTCAATACCACAAGACCACATAATGGCATCGGGGTACAGCCTCTGAATTCCGCATAAAGATCGGCATAAACAAGCATGAATCTGCATACAATCGACCCTTTCAAGGCAGGGACATTTCCCCAGGAAAAGCTTAGGAATCCCCCCCCCCCCCCCCCCCCCCCCCCCCTCCAAGAATTCAGAGCAAGTGAGTGGTTCTTGAATGTGCTAACGGATCAGAAAACATCGATCGCGAATGAAGCAAGGTGTGTTGTTCTAAGGCAAAAGTCATAACAGTTAAAAAGTTAAGCAACCTCACGATTTGTCACTAAAGCCCGGGGAGGAGTAAGAAGTCACGAATAGACCAGGACACGATCTACACGGACGGACAGCAGAAACCCAAAAGAATGGGTCGTGAACTCTATGGCGCAAGCGCAAGTGCCGGATTCACCTTGGCTCCTTGTCTGAGCCAATTTTCGATAAACGATGACTCTGATAGTACGGACGACGAGGGGTCAGCGAAGAGCAGAGATGAGACATCCGTTTTGTACGAAGAAAGAGGTGGACTTCGAGAGATGGTTTGATGTTATGACTAGCCATTGCAGAAGTTCGCGCTACCATATAGCAGGGAACAAAATGTACCATTAATCATCTTCATTAATTTTTGAAGTTGTAACAGACCGCATAAGCCCAGCGTATAAGACTCCCATACATCGATTGGGTGTTGCGAATAAATTGTATTGAATAAATTAATAGAACAAGACTTTCGGCAACTGTACTTTAGAAAAATGGGCGAAGTAATACGCGCACATCATTTTCATCGAGCGATGGGGCATAAATCTGACCAACTCAAGTGAAGCCTGATGCTGGTTCACGTGCCGAAGCCCTCGTCCGTTCATTATGTCATGGAACGGCCCTCACCCTAATGAGGCAATGCTTCACCCTCGGCCACTGAGTCTCACCTCATCAACTGGATGGGGCTTCTCAATGCATCAACAGACATTCTGCAGCTGGAAGAACCCTCTCACACGAAAATGGGTTGAAATTAACAATCGACGGAAATCCTTACTTACCTGCAAGGCGAGAACTTACCAGCATTTTCAGAAAAAATAGATCACAATCAAATTCAAAGAGGGAGCTTATTGAAAATCCTAATCCCACGGGAAGAAAATTCATGTTCATGAAATCGCATTAAATGATTTGGGATTTCATCTACATATTATTTACTGCATAATATAACTTCTTAAACGGGGTGAAACAAATTCGAGGTGGAAAAAACAAAAAAGCAAGTTCAGCCAGCCGAAAAGTTATACCGAGCAGTTTTTGTATAATTATCCCTCTTCAATGCGCTCGTGCTCATTACCCCAGTTCCTCCCAGTTATCACAGTTTAAAACTACCATGAAAAGTGATAAGTCTAAATTGAAAACGGTTGGCCGCTACCCAGCACAACTCGGTCTGGAGTTTCAAAAACCGCAAAAAGTAGAAAGAACTGGAGATTCCATTTAAAAAAAAAAAAAAAAAATTAAAATTAAAAAAAGTATCCCACGTTCCGAGACCAACAAACTATGCCAACGCTGAAGGGAAGCCGTACGGAAAAATTATCTTAGCTGAGACTGTAAGATGGGAGACCCGGGGAGAAATACATTGCTTTTGAAAGAGTGCATTTGCAATTTATAAGGGAGATGGTATACTTTATGTTCTTGAAAACTAATTCTGAATTGAATCGTTATCAACTACCTTATAACCTACCTTCAACAGAAACAGTTCCGTTATCAGAAATCGACGGAAATAAATTATTACATTAGCATTTAATATTAACAGTAGACTGATGACGCCTAATATTAGCTGATTACTCTTGAATTTACGCACTATCAAAGCAGCAAACTAACTGGAAGAAATAATTAGGGATGATTCTTCGATTATGGCAAGAACTAGAACATACACAATACACATGCCCAACACGATCCCTAGATTCTTCAGGAAATGAGAAAGATATAATATGCTACCAATACATTACATACTCCGCCTCTCGCAGCTCATCTCAAGGTATCAGCGAGTACCCTCCATATAACTCCTACCGACACATAAATCTTCCGTTAGAAAAATAAACGCCACTAGCCATATCAAGGGAAATTTTCAGAGTCACAAATTGACTACCTTACTGTATCTTAACGAATGAACTCAGGTAGATGAGAGTTGGTTAGTTCTTGACTCCGAATAACAGTGGATCAGCGTTTCGGATCAATAACCCTGCCGACAAATCAGACTACGAGTATTTTTGAAGGATCAGTGTTCAATAAATTGCAACAACAAAATGGATAAATTCATTCATATTCAGTACCTCATTTTGTTATGATTCAAGTTTTAACAGACTCTTATAAGTACCTGCCTAATAAAAAACGGAGTTATAATATAACAAAGTCTATTTCCACGAAAACAATGAATACAAAGTTAAATCGATTTCGACGGTTAGGTCATCATCAGTAACAAACATGAACTGAAGGTACATCGCAAAAGCACAGCTTATATAGTTACAGAACTTGAATCCTATAGGTCGAGAAAGTGAAAGGTAATATCCAATCAGATTGAAACAGGTAATAGTAGGAAATAGGTAATAATAATAATAGACTTTGTTATATTATAACTCCGTTTTTTATTAAAATGGGTTTCCACAACTTCGTCGCGAGTGATTTAATTCGTAGTACCTGCCTACATAATTAACAAGCACTCCCAGGGAAGCAGATTGTTAGTGGGTAGCTCTGCAACGTGCAAAATCCGTGCTCGCCTTCAAGACTTTTTCAACTTCATTAATTCATTCCCGCACACTCGGCCTAATTGGGTTTTAAGGCTCACCTAATACATTGCTACGACGCCGCAAACTATTATACAACGTTTTATTATTTTCCTGTACAGATACTTACTCCTTCTGCGTAGATCACTGTTTTGAAATAAAAAATAAACAATTCCTACAAACGGAAATTGCCCATTCGACTTGTTTCTATGTCTGTCCAGCGGTAATTCCGAAACTGCTGGACCTATTTCGATGAACCTTTTTTCAAATGAAAGAGGACCCTCCCTCGGTGGTCCCATAATAGTTTTTTAAGTAAAAGTTCTGGATCATCTGGGCCAGCTAACATACTCTCCGACTGCAAGTGCTTCGACAGACATTGCACGATTTGACTACCAAATACTGTCGATGCCCCAGTAATGATGGTATCAGTACTTGATAGCCTAACAACCAAAGGGTTTTGTTGTGTACCTACTGCTTTCCAGTTGACTTTTATTCTTCGTCCTTTGTTCCTGCCACGCAGTAAAGGAGCGCGGATTCGGGTCAATCGTTGTACATAATAATTTAAGTGGTCTGAACATAGGCACCTCTTGAACGCCGCAGTTGCCTCTTGTGCAGAAACCGAGCTGGTTCTGTTAATTCATATTCAAATCGAGCGGGGAAAGGTATTATAAACTCCGTAAAAAACAAGTGCTCGCTGTAGTCCGTATTCTAAACGATACTTTCAGCTCCTATTGGCAGAGCCATTGAATCATTCTAGCATCGCACAAGCTGACGGTAATGGGAAGGTTCCGTTGCCTCTCAGGATTTATCCTTATTTGTATGCTAAAATGCGGTGCTAACGACGCGACGTAGCATGTCTCCCGAGGCGTGTCGAGTGTTATAAGGAGGTCATTAACTCGATGTGAAGGCAAAAACTCATGGGTACCCAGGTTCCATACCTGCCAGTGTACATATTATGGTAATTATTAGAGACTACCATTGCTGTACATACCGAGGAAGTTGGCAGAAACAACTAAATCATCAACTACCTTTGGGGGTAGCTTACATGCTTCTCCCATTATCTGTATTTCGAAGCGTTATTAGTTCCTAACTTCTCTGGAGAAAATGTCTTCGTAGAGTGTTAAAAAAATTGATGAAAATAATCGAGTAAGCTGAAATTTATTGGTAGGCTACGTTTTTATGCACATTTTCGATGTTAGACAGGTACTCGCGAAATCGAAGTAGACCGCGAGATTTGATATGGATGGGCAAGGTCCAACGGCTGAACCGTCTTTGGAAGAATGATTTTTGTTCGTTTCCTATTGAGTAATTTCCTTCTCGTTTCTTCTATTCCTTATTATTCCTATTCCGATCGTGATAGTTCAACGATAATATTTTGACTCGTGCTTCCAGCTTGCAGCTTCATGTTGAACGGAAAACGCACGAATCTGTACCCTCCATTTACGTCCTTGGCGGTCTAACTACCGCCCATCGTCATGCAAATCCGCTCATCCTCAGTTGCTTCTCTTCGGTTGTTATTCATATGTACTTCTACTGGTCTATCGATGATATTGAAAAAAAGGTGATGTAACGATTCCTTGGGCGGCTAATACTCAATCATATATGTAGGTAATAACCTATACGTAGGTTATTACCTCAGTAGCCACTCGTTATCCGGATCTATAATAATAACCTCCAATGTAAAAAAAAAAAAAGAATACAATACCTACCTTCTGAAACTTCTGGAAGATACCCGTCATAGTGTGTGGAGTTGTGACCTGTCAAGTATTATTGCGTATTGCTATGTTGCGGCGGAAGCCGTTGATCAAATTAGATAGGGAGGAAAAAGGTTTTCATGTGCCTTGTGTAAGACGCACTCATTATAATAATATAATATTCCATGAAACTCCCAGTGTAAAACGAAAAGAAAGAATACGATACCAACCTTCTGAAAATTCTAGAAGATACCCGTCGTAATGTGTGTAGTGTGACGTATCAAGTACCTATTATTACTTATGCTATGTTGGGGCGGGAGCCTTGTGATCACAATAGGTGGGGAGGAAAAAGGTTTCACGTGTGCTTTCTGTAAGATTTGGCTCACTGGCCGCTTGAAATATTGAAATGCCTCTGCGGGCATTTGTACTGGCTATTCGAAACTCCGTACCGCATGAATTTCTTACGAATCCTCAATACTTGATACCAACGTTGGGAAGCTGTCTACCGTATAGGTCTGCTGTGCGTGACTCGGAGTTGATTTGCGAGAAAATCAGTCTGGCATCAATCAGTCCGTCATTCTGAAATATTCATTCCAAGTTTCCTAATCTATATGGATCTTCCTATCTAATCATAATTTCATATACGTAGGTTGTTGGTCCTATAATATACTCATAATTCATTTATTTATTTTAAATTCGTCCGAATGATAGGCTCCAAACTGTAAGACCAGCTACTACATTGATATTGTGCGAACTAAATCACATGCGATGAAATCTTGGAAACCCATTTCAAAGAATAAAACGCTGCAAAGTCCTTGTCACATGGGTTTATTATTGTACCGGACATACCTACAGAAATGTTGGCTGTTCATTTATTGTTTCATTCATGTGAAACAATTAAAATAGCTATTTTTTATGGTTTCCACATATTTTGGCCCCAAAAAACACGAATTAGGCTCCTATTTTCTTTACAAATTACGTCTGATCATTGTTAGTGCCATTTAATTGTCTTGATTCACCTGCTAATACTACTTCTGGTGTGTTGTTATACAAATTTATGGTGATTTCAGATAATTTCCCAGGTTTTTAACTCATATAAAATGAATTTCGGGAGCTTAACCTTCGTTACAACCTAAATTCTTCACTCTTTGGTTTAAATCAACTTCATATTCGGTCTTCTCGCCGTAAAAAACATGGAAAATGATACATCACATGCTCGTGTTCACTAAAACTTCAAAAAAACCTCGAAAAGCCTTATTTTTACACCAATTTTTCTCCCATAACACCCCTGGGTGTATTCTGATCGGGCTGCCGAGCTTTGGAGCACAACCAGGACCCAAATGTGACCCAAGCGCAGACCCAATGCGGACCCAAACTGTGTGCGGAAGAACGACGGTTTTAGACCAAAATTTAACGTAAATTTTTTTTTTTTAAATATTTATTTCCAATATTTATTTACAATGGGTACAATTTACTTCTTCTGCTTTACAACAGGACAAATCTGTGTAGGCTTAATCTTTTAATTTACATGGAAATTAATCCTCAATATGGGCTAAAGCCCGTGTTAGAGGATGAGTTCTGTATCCGATAACATAATTTTTATATATGTCCTAAATAAACAAAGCTCAGATACCACACAACGACATTGAATCATAATTACATATATAATTTAGTTCATAAGTGTTTCTCGAGGTTACAATTCGCTACCGGCGTTTAGTTTTAACATGTCTAATTATAATATCTTGAAATTCTATCGCTCTAGTATTTTTATTAAGTGAAATGTTATTTTTATTTGTAATTAAAGGCTGAAACTTCGTTGGAACCTCAATTTTTCACTCTAGTCAAAATCGACTTCATATTCGGTCTTCTGCTCCTAAAAAACATGGAAAACGACACCTCAAAAGGTCATGTTACTCGAACACTGAAAATACCTATTTTCTACCTATTTTCTTTTGTTTCCGATCGGGCCCAAAAAGTGAAGGGTGGTCGATTTAATTGGTGAAGGGTGGTCAATTCAAAAAGTGAAGGGTGGTCGATTTAATTGGGATTGGTTGTGAAGATAGAAGAAGAGAGGAAAGTGAAGGGGGTCGATTCTGATTGGCCATGGGAGTGAATGCTAAAAAGTGAAAGGAAGGTAGAGGGAAAGGTGATGGAGGGGGAGGAACCAAGCTGTTACAGAAATGAGCGCAATAATGGAAAAAAACTTGAAGGAATTACATCATGCAGAGATTTACCCAACCTATCACTCTTAATAAAATCGAATTTTTCAAGTACATCCAACATGCTCCCTTTTGGGCAGAAATGAAGATATTCAATGAACTGTCTGTCTGCAAGATCAAAATTGAAGCTATGACTAGATTCATTGAAGTGACGTGAAAGGCCGAGTCACCCTTATTATCTCTGAAATATTTTCCATGTTCCTTTATCCTTTTGACCACAATACACAAGAACACTAATTTATACACACCACTTTTATCTTGAACATTAATTTTATCTTTAACTGAACTTGATGAAGGTCTGAGATTATTTTTAGTTCTATATCCTACTTTGAACGCTTTAGAAGTTAATATTTCACCTATTATATCCGAAATTTTTCTATAATACGGTACCTACACTGATCCAAATCTTCTCCTCAGTCGTAGCTTCCCGAACTAGATTTGAAACTCCTGCCCTATTCCTTTTCCATATTGTATCAGCGAGGTCTCCTTTATAGCCATTACTCGCCTCAGCCTAGCTTTTATTCATGTTATTGTGCTCTGTAGACTTGAAGGGCGTAAATCGCTCCAAAGTAGGCTGCGCGTGTCATTGCGTAATTCGTTCGTTGAGGCCAATGCCAGGGTCCTTCCGACGCGCTACAGGTTTTCACGGACTGCCCTTACGTTCTGAACTCGCTCAATCGGCCATAATGCTGTTCGGGTATTTATCGAAAAAATGTTGGCAAGTTATTAAGTTAACTGAGATATTTTGTATCTATCACACAAAAACTGTAAATACCTGTGTCTCTTTTTCCGATCCGTGATGCGGATATTGTCAGGATGTAGATGGTTTCGATTGAAATACAGTAAAATGCGGAATGAACGAAATGAAGTTATATTTTGGTAAGCAGTGCTTGTCGATAAGGCCTTTCAAACTAGACTGAAAAACTAGGTAAGTCGCCAGTCCAACCCTCTCAAGAATAGGAGTGGGGTGAACAATAGGACCTATGATATTCTTTCAGGTTTTCAACTGCATTCACAGTTTTTATTTGATGGGATTTTCCACACACACACACACACACACACACACACACACACACACACACACACACACACACACACACACACACACACACACACACACACACACACACACACACACACACACACACACACACACACACACACACACACGCGCGCGCGCGCGCGATGGAAAATCCCATCAAATAAAAACTGTGAATGTGTATATGAATATAACTGTGTATGTACATACTGTGTATGTGAATGTGAATATATATATATATATATATATATATATATATATATATTGTTGACGTGGAAGACTGATGGTCAATCCAACGTTCATGTGATGATTGTCATCATTAGTTGTCCCGCGACGCAGAGTGGTAGGACACTCTAGTCCTACCACTAACTGCCTATGATATCTTTCAGGTTTTCAACTTTTTGTTTTTGCTCTGAAGCGTATTTCTGTGGATGCAGTTGCATCAATACATCCAAAGTAGGTCTACAACCAGAGCACTCGCAATCTGCCCTCCCACACTCTCATCGGACATTCGGAATATTGATGAAGTGATTGGTTCTAGTTTCTGTATATGTACCACATCCATTATTTCCACCCGGTATTATTCCCTGGGTAATGTTTAAATTATAGCAGCGCCCATCCATCAGTCAGCTCTAAAAATTCTCCTTACTTCATGCAGAAGTCCAAGTGGGAGTATTTTAGCCGTCTGACGATTTCTCTGTCTTGACGGATAGCCGTTTGTAGGCGGTCTTGGCGGAAATTACCTCTTTAGTATTTACCAGAAGATCATTTCTGTTGACTGTGCTTTTGTCCTAGAGTGGTGCAGTATGGCAGTTACCTAACTAATCTCCTCACGTTTTGATGTACTTCCTGTTGAGGATCATGGAATGGGGAACGGGTCGCAATTCCAAAATATCTTGCTGAGACGACTCTTTCCACTTTTGTTAATAAGCTAGAAGTAATATTCCGCTGCTATTTGCTGTAGCACGCGCACGTGGTTTCTTTTAGAATGTCTGAACTGAGTTACGGCCGATACAAAATGTAGGAGAAGGACGCGAGCTGGCTTTCTTCATTTTTCTTTCAACCTAATCTGAAGTTTTCTCATGCAAACGTTCCCCCTAGTTACCTATTTCAGTATTTACATTACATCCTGTGCGTTATTTCTCAGTGCGTTAATTCTCCTGTTCAAGCAAACTTTCAGTTCAATGTTTCATTAACTAATGGTTACTTTTGGTGTAATTGTTGACAGGTGAAGCTCGAAAAAGTGCTGGGTCTCACCGTAACGAACAACGCAGGTCTCGACTCCGATCCGAACTTCGAAAGAGTCGCTTATCCAGCAGGGTGAGTCTCTACTTTTCGAACTTTCGTCATTCCACCTCACACTCCCGATCTGTCAAACTCCATTAGCCATCATTCATCTCATATGAAAAATGTCTTTACCGTGTAGATATTAATTTTTATGGATCGAGTCATAAATTGGACCGTTGATCCAAAAGCGCGGCAAATTATTACTCAAAGGTTTATTGTTTGCCTGTATAGATCCCCATTCTGGCTGGGTAACTGTTTTCTATGGTCAGTACCTTCCCTCTTGCTCCCCCCGGAATCGAGTACCCGGATCATTGTTCGTTCAAGTTGCGGTCTTGCCGTACGTCCAGCGGTGCCTTGAAGTTGCACCGAAAAGCTTTTTCATCGTGATCGTGAAACGGTATACATCCAGCCCAGATATCATTGCTAGGGAACACTTGATTATAATCACCCATGTATGAAATCGTGTTGGTTGTTCCGAGATATTATTTAATTTGAAGAATAGTGGTTATTTTGGATTTTGATGACAGGTAACTTTTTAATTTGAACAAACGTTATGCTTCATGAATAACAACAGAGAACGTAGAATTCTTGATTCTGCCGTATAATTTGTGAAATGTGATTGCCCGGCTAGTTCCAGTACTCCATTTAGGGCTCTCTTGTGGGAAGCACGAGGGTAGGTATTGACCACAGAAAACAGTGGTCAACGCAGAAGGTGCATCTATACAGGGCATCTATCTATCTATACAGGTAAATAATAAATCGTTGTGCGATAATTAGCAGCGTTTTTATTCCATTTTCGCATTCTACCTTGAAACGGAAACCATCCAATTTTGAGGGGGCGTTAATACCTCCTCTTCTTCATATTTTTTCATGCTCAGTTCCAAAGGTTCATTACTGAAAATAATTAACCAAAACAGAACTAGCGTATGTAATAGGAACGTTGGGAGTCCTGTTGTAATTTTAGTCAGAGTGCGCAGTGATCTGGAAAACTTGGAATAACCAAGAAATTCTAAGTTGCTTATAACATTCAAGTGAGCATGGAACTATAAGAACATGAAGAATTTCTACAAGTAGTGCCTATAAATATATATTGTTTGGTTTGAATTTCGTTACATAAAAGTAGAATACCTCAGTATTATTTAGTAGGAGTAAAGGGACAATAATTGAAGACAATGTTAAGAGAATTTCCTTTCGTAAAAAAGTTATGAAACAAACTTAGAAGTTATCTTTATCTCGTTCAAAATATTTTAAAGATATTTCATGTTGTTCATAATTTGATGTACTTGTAGGTAGGTACTTCATTGCTCATAAAAATCAGTTATACTAGACCTACTCAGTATTCAAAATTCTTCGGAGATGGGATTTGTACAGCTAATTGTCAATCAATCATTGTAAATGAGGTGTGTAACGTGCTCCATGAGCTTTGTGATCGGTCGGTTCTTCTTGTAGATACCCAGTTTCTCACGTTCATATTCATGAGTCGCGTCTGTTATGGCCGTTTCCGATTCGTATCCCAGTACGCCACCTTATATATAAATCACGCAGGCTTTGCAGAGATTGTGATATTTTTGTATGGAACGACGATCTTTTTAAATTCCTTGTTGTTATTGGGGTTCATGTAAAGGAGTACATTGAATAGGATTACCATCCGTCTGAATTAGCTGGTACAGCTACGTTTTCAGTGCTTCACTTGGAGCATCAAGAAATGTCCCGTTTAAAAAAAAACGCTGCAAAGTCCTTGTCACATGGGTTTATTATTTATTGGACATACCTACAGAAATGTTGGCTGTTCATTTATTGTTTCTTTCATGCGAAATAATTGAAATAGCTATTTCTGGTGGTTTCCACCAATTTTGGCCCCCAAAACTCAAATTAGGTAGGCATGCTCCTTTTGGTTTATTATTCTCTGAATAATACACCTATGTAATCGCTCAGCAAAAAATTTTTATAACCCCTCCTCAAACTTTTTTCTTTTCCGTTTCAAGGTGCGTAGATTCAAAAAATGCAATGTCCGTCCGCCGTACGCCGTCCGCCGTATCACGTGTACAGGCTTCATTTTCGGTCTAAAAAAGTCGTTCTTTCGCACACATGCTCTATTTGGGCCCTAGTTGTGTCCCGAAACTTTTCAGCCCGATCGGAATATACCCAGGGGTGTTGTGAGTGAAAATGTGTGTAAAAATTGGTACTTTTTGCGTTTTAGCAACATGTTGGTAACATGAGCTTTTGAGGTATCGTTTTCCATGTTTTTGGGGACGAGAAGATCGAATATGAGGTCGATTTTGGCCAAGGAGTGGAAAATTGAGGTTGTACCAGATGTTCAGCTCCCAAAATTGATTATGTATGAGTCAAAAACCTGCGAAATCGTCTGAAATCACCATCAGTTTGTAGAATAACACTAGAAAAAGTGTCAACACGTGGATCAAGACGATTAAATGCCACTACCAATGATCAAAGTTAATTTGAAAAAAAAAAAGATCGTACCTACCTAATTTGTGTTTTGGGGGCCAAAATTGCTGGAAACTTTCAGAAATAGCTATTTCAATTATTTCACATGAAACAAACAATAAATGTACAGCCAACATTTCTGTAGAATAATAAACCCCATGTGACAAGGACTTAGCAGCGTTTTTCTTTTTTTTTAAAACTATCTTTGATCATTGGTAGTGCCATATAATCGTCTTGATCCACGTGTTGACACTCTTTCTAATGTTATTATACAAATTGATGGTGATTTCAGACTATTTTCCAGGTTTTTGCCTCATAAAAATCAATTTTGGCACCTGAACCTTTGGTAGAACCTCAATTTTCCACACTTTGGTCGAAATCGACTTCATATTCGGTCTTCTCGTCCCCAAAAACATGGAAAACCAAAAGCTTATGTTACTAACATCTTACTAAAACACAAAAAGTACCTATTTTTATACACATTTTCACTCATTACACCCCTGGATATATTCCGATCGGGCTGAAAAGTTTCAGGACACAACTAGGGCCCAAATGGAGCATGTGTGCGAAAGAAAGACTTTTTTAGACCGAAAATGAAGCCGGTACACGTGATACGGCGGACGGCGGACGGACATTGCATTTTTGGAATCTACGCACCTTGAAACGGAAAAGAAAAAATTTTGAGGGGGTGTTATAAAAATTTTTTGCTGACCGAATACATAGGTGTATTATTCACAGAACAATACCAAAATGGCCAAAAGGGACAGGAAAGAGCTGACTCCACTGTTCGAACTTTTCCCCACACCAGTGATTTTAGCCTTGTTTTCCTGCTGATTGTTCTGCCAAGCAATAAGTTAGTTTGCGTGTAAAATCTTTGAACACTGAAGCCTACCACACTCGTTATTACGTACAAATCATTGGACTGTGTTGTACAATATACCTATTTATCGATATCTTCCGATACTTTGATTTCAGATGTACGGTAGTGCTGTTGGATACTGTGAAAGGGAAGCAGTCTCACATCCTCAACACCTCCAAAAAGACCATCACATGTGTAGGGTTCTCCTCGGACGGGAGGTACCTCGCGACGGGAGAGTGCGGCCACTGCCCATCCGTCCGTCTCTGGGACCTCCAGGACAACGCAATGATAGCAGACCTCGCCGGCCACAAATATTCCATCAACTGTCTAGTAAGTACAACACTGGTGCTCCTAAAATAGATTACACTGAAATCTCTATTTTATTCGTAGGTTCACCGGTTTAATGGATTTTCGTTGTTTTAGTGACAAATATCATCATTGAGGGTTAATTTTTTTTCATAATTTCATTATCACCTTTGTCTATGGTCCCAATTTCTTGGGGCTTTCTAAATTTCATGACTTCGCCAAATTCTTTTTCACTTCCTTGCTGTTGATTGACAACTCAACTATTGGAGGTATCTGCATTACATTAAAGTGAAATAATATCACGGAACAACAAACAGATTTCATAAAGCCATGCGGATTCACCTGTTTCCTATCAGTGATTTATGTGCGCTGCAGTTATGAATACCATATGATTCACATTAATGTTGAGGCTTTTCGTTTCAAACACTAGGGCGTGTAAACGAACGGCTGGACGTACCTACAGTGCTCCGGATGGTCTCAAAAAATCCTTGAAACCATACCCTTATATTGAATGTTCGAACTACGGCGTTTTGAAAATGTCAACCCCGGTTTTCCATCCCTTAGAGATGACTGACAGTAACGCCGAGTTTCGCACCAACTTGACCCCAAATAAGTAGAGCCATTAAGTAGAACGACCATAATAAATCTCTGTAGACCTGTAATGTCAACTAAACCGTCAGACGTTCCGTACCTACTCAGATATTTCTCTCCAGTCGTTTCTTTTGGTATCGATCCGTGCTACTCTGCGACTGGAGGTGCATCCACAAAGCTGAGTTTTATTAGTTGGAATTTCAACGGTTGGAAAATCTTCATCTTAATTAATTAATTAATCAATATTAATCGTCGTGGTTGCATGGTGTTGCCCTTTACTAATCAAGCTTTGTTGCCTGTCGTTCTAATGACCTAACCAGTTCAGTTTCAACTTCCACGAAAATCAATATCCCAACAATCAACATAATTAACTAATCCCAGTTTCCTTGCCCTTCATTGTTCCATACCTTTTGTTTTCAGGCGTTCTCACCCACCCAGAAATACGTCGTATCTGTAGGTTCACAACATGACATGATAGTCAACGTCTGGGACTGGCGGACCGGCATCAAAGTGGCTTCCAACAAAGTGTCCACCAAAGTCAAAGCAATATCGTTCGCCGAGAACGGAACGTACTTCGTCACAGTCGGCAACCGCCATGTTAAATTTTGGTACCTCGAATATCACAGAGGTTCTAAGGTTGGTATAGTCTTCATGAACTATAATCATTAAAAAACTAATGACGTTTTATTCAATTATTTTGAGGATTAATGATGAAGGTTAAATCTTCATAGATGATAATATTATACTAAAATAGTATGAAACGAACCTAGACATTCATACAGGTAACCATACAGCTATAACCATCGTTCTTTGTTCAGTCAACATTCTCATAATCATAGGTACTATTTTACTCATATTTAGGTAAAATGATTGGTAGGTTCGATGTTATAAGAAATTACCATAAATATCCAAGGTACAAAAAGAGAAAAAAGAAAAATGCGTGTCCAGCTTGAATGCAAAAAAAAATTTTTAAAAACAAAAATAAAAACACGTGTCCATCTCCGATTACAAAAATCCGCCAGGTATTCCAATGTTTGGTAACGATCATGTGTTTTCTAAAATTATAAAAAACCCAATTAATTACTTAGTAAAATGCCCCACAATCCGGTAGGTATGTCCTCCCTCTCCGCTGTCGATAGCTCTGTTTACGTAAACTACCTGTCTTATCTCGGATATCAATCTAGATCCTCCTTATCATTAATGTAAGGACGTTTCGTCCTAATTTTGCACCTGCGGAAGCTCCCGTTTCATGTTTACGGGGAGCATCGGTAGGCGCGAAAATAGGAGTTGATAAGGGTGACACTAGCCCTCCCCACGGAGCAGTAGCGCAGGACATACCGGATTGGTCTAAATCTTCCTCATGAAATCGAAACTTGATAGTCCTAAATACTGATCCACTGCTCATAAAGTTTGAAAATAGTGGGAATAATAATTTACTGTCTGTCTATGTTCACACGTCGGTAAAATGGAAAGCCAGCTTCGATTCATGTAACTAACCGAGTAGAAATGATTGATAAGGGGTGACGGACTGAAAACGATGAGATTTCTTCCAATAATGGCCAAGAGCAAGTAAACCAGTGTGCATTGTGCTGGTAGCGTGTTTTGAAAACTATTTTTAACCCACTTTCACTCATAACACCCCTAGGTACTTTCCGATCGGGCTGCAAAGTTTTGGAACACAACTAGGGCCCAAGTGGAGCACGTGTGCGAAAGAACGAATTTTTTAGACCGAAGATGAAGCCGGTACGCATGATACGGCGTACGGCGGACGGACATTGCATTTTTGGAATCTAAGCACGAAACGTTCAAGAACGAGAACGTTAGCACGAGAACGTTTCGTTGAAACGTTCAGAACTCTTAGAAACGCTTGCAGACGAATCTGCAACGCATTGGGACATTTTATGTCTTTAGAGTCATCAGTGTACGAATTTGATTTGAGGATGAACATTATGGTATCAACACGTTTATTGAAATATTGTTAACGGCTTTACCAGTTTATGTAACGATTGGTAGGAACGAGGAAAAAGGAAAGACATGTAAATGTCAAAATTGGAAGGTGGAAACTAAAAATGAGCCTTTAGTTTCAAAAATGAGCCTTCCATTTGGCTATAAGCTCTTCGGCGGAGCGTCGTGCCTCGGTCCAATGAGCTAAAGGCTCTTCTTTCCCTGCTAGATGTTCGCAGGCTCGGGCAATGTTGGCCTGGTGCAGGGAAATCATTTTTATTGCATTTTGGTGTTGTGCCTCCAAATGAGAAATTGTTGAGGTTACAAGTGACGAGTTGACAAGCTGTAAACCGGAAACGAAGAAGGAGTATGGATACAAAACCCATGAAAGTCTTCTGAATTAATTGATGACATAACGACGCCCACGCGACGACTGAAGGTTACGAGGTACTCATACGACACCTCCCTGCTGTTCGAACCACCGACCCGTACTGAACTCGATCACCGATCACAAAACGAAATAAAAATACAGGTCAACCACTTCGAAAGAACGCAGTGCTAATAAACATTGTGGTCGGTAGAAACCGGCATCCCGCCGTCCTTTCCTTGTTTAGTCTCCATTACTACTCACTGTAACGCTTTTGTTTACCGGTATCGTATAACGGTTTCGTATAACGCTTTTCGGGTCCATGTGCCAAAGTAAAGACATAAAATGTCGAAAACAGACATCCTACCTACCTTCCAAACATACAATCGTTATCAAAAGGCTAACGTTATAAAAAAATACCAGCTGGTTGGAGATAACACTCGTGAACAAAATATCCGCTTTTATCGTCACGTAGACAGTCAGATAGAAGAAAAACATTCTGAGGAACGAGGAAGGCATCACTAGTGAATTTGCGTTGGTGCATACAGTCAGTATTATGATGTTGTGTTGCCAGTTTAGGAAGACCACCCTTAAAAGGTGTTATTTTGGGTTTGAACTTGGAACCTAATTACCTGAAAATTACGAATTGTTGTGGTTATGAATATCTACCTAATTGATCGGATGTATTCTGATAACTGTAACAGTGTGGGCTGTTCTCGATACATTTTTTCTTCCGGTGGAGACGGGATCGGTTTGGGGAAGCCTAATCGATATCCCGGTGATAATCTCGCTGGTCTAGGAGGAGGACTCTCGAGGTCCCCACTGTTACACTCTGTCACATGGTAGCAGAGCGTGGTTCGGTAGTATGCGCCCTTTTTGTGGGCTTACCAGAAGGATAAGCCCAAAGGTTTCCCAGAAGGATTCCTTTACTAACAACCTGTCCCTCTGATAATACACATATCAATACATCTATTTGTTTCCCCACCCCCTTTCCACCCTTTAGAGTGTCAGTATAATTAAAATATACAGACTGTGGTCATTAGAAGGCGATTGATGCCATGTCCCAGTTGACAAGTCCCAATAGTTGTTCCATCCCAATGATGGAGGTTGATCACCTAGAGGTTGCCCAGATGAGCACAATTCACTGGACAACGACCTCTGACAACATTATCCGCCAATACTCGTATGTAGGAGCTTTGTTCTCCACCAGTAAAATATTATTGAGGTAGTACCATTACGATGGAGGTTAGTCACCTTGAATTGTTCACATGTCTTTTCCTGAACCAGAACTTCATACTACTTTTCATCCCCCCTTTCTCCTCTCATACTTCTGCTAGCCAGAAGTATGTCATGTGGGGAGGAGTGTACAGTGTGGGCTTTTCTCGATACATTTTTTTCTTCCGGTGGAGACGGGATCGGTTTGGGGAAGCCTAATCAATATCCCTTCTTAACCGGTGATAATCTCGCTGGTCTAGGAGGGGGACTCTCGAGGGTCCACCCCCACTGTTACACTGTCACATAACTGTGCTTTGAATTCCACCAAGAAAGTACATACCAAAATTAGTATAAGTACCTCATTCGAACCAACTCCACCTTCAGCTGTTGCACTGTTGCGTCGAGTGACCGAGAATTTCTTTAGAATAGTTTTAGAGAGCATTAGAGAACTGAGAAATTTGAGTTGTACAGCTTGATCTTCTTTCAAACTGCAAAAGGTATCATTGCATCTTTTTTTATTTTTTATTTTTTTTTGTTTAAACTTTCTGTCAATTACTCTTGCTGTAAAGGTTTTTAAGCGTACTTGCATAAATATCATTATAAGTATTCCCTTTAATTTATAAGTACACCGGTAAACTGCTGTTCTACATTTACTTGCAGACTTACTTACTTACTACAGACTTGCTCCTACCTCTTGCCTTTAAATTTTCACTCGCAGATTCGTCGTAGCTGTCTCTCCGTAGGCTGTCCGTAGTTATGTGTTATGATTATGATTTAACTTATAGATTGCCCTTATTTTACAGTACAAAGAACCAGTGCCATTGATGGGAAGGTCGGCGATACTCGGGGAGCAGAGGAACAACGATTTTGTGGACGTGGCCTGCGGTCGAGGAGAGACCGCCGACTCGACGTACACTATCACGAGGTCCGGGCTCCTCTGCGAGTTCAATAACAGACGGCTGCTGGACAAATGGGTTGAACTTAGGGTAAGAAATCTGCAGACATCACTCTGTTAGATTCGATCCTACAGCGTGCCTATGATTAGGAATGCACATATCGCACATTCCAGTTCATCGATATCAAGTTGAATCGTTTACTTCTCACTTTTGAATCGCCTTGAAACAAACCGAAACTTGCATTTCGTCTCTATGTAAAAAATCGCAGTTCTGCCCGAATGAGCAAACTTCGATAAGCTAACATCAATTACCCTAAAAAATAATCTCAAGAAAAACAAGCCTTACTTGTTCGCCCGACTCTGATTAATTGGTCAATTCCTACACGGAAAGGTGCCGTTTCTTCTGCTAACAGTTACGTTCAAAGCAATTTTCAATCAATTCTCCACCTACAATATTGCATGAAAAAATATTAGCTATAATTAGTATAATGTCACGTTATAATTTTGTCTCGAACCAATTTGCTGAATCGTTTCAAACTAATATAATCTTTGGTTTCAGACCACGAGTGCAAATTGTATGACGCTCGCAGAACATAGAATATTCATCGGATGCGCCGATGGTATAGTAAGGTGTTTCGACCCTCACACTCTGCAGTTCATCACCACTCTGCCCAGGACTCATTATCTTGGCGTGGATGTATCCCAGGGCTTAGATATTAGGTAAATTGGATGATTGATGAGTTGGTTATTATCAGATTTTATTTTGGGGGTTTATTGCGTCTGTAAGGATGATTCTCTTTTTTATTAGGTTCACGATTGTCTCGAAGTTTAGCTGTTGTTTCAATGTATAGCTTGTACCATCAATTTATTGATGTCCACACTACTTCGTTCGCATTTCGAATCTAATGTTTCATCTGCTAATACGGTCAATAATAATTAATATTAATTAATATGAAGTTAATAAGGTTAATAATTTAATACCTACATTGGAATAAAGTTTTAATTAATTTGTTTCTACGTTCAGATACCTAGAGGGGGTTGGGGGCTGAAAAATGTAGCTGATTTCAGCTAGGCTAATGCTGATCGTTCATCGTTGTATATATACCATACAGAGGCTGCTCCAGAGGAGGATGGGGGCTGAAGGGTCCCCCAGATATTTTACCCTTTGTTCTAGATATTCCGGAAAATTTTGATTGTCCCAGAGACTAGTCTATTTCTGTATTTGCCGCTGATACTATGCCATGAATGGAACTCAATCTGATTGCAGTCATATGGCAGCACATCCGAATCGAGCGAAGTACCCTGACGCCATAGCAGTTACCTACGACGAACGAAATGCTAAGCTGACTTGCGTCTATAACGATCATAGCCTCTACGTTTGGGATGTTCGTGATATCAAAAGGGTAAACTGATGGAGCTTTCTCTGACTTGCTAAGTATAATATTTCCGTTTCTCTTGTATGGATTAAGATGATTATCGTTTTCTTCAACTTACATATGTTTTTTCTACTTTTTTTTTGTATGTTTTTTGTTTCTTACAGGTAGGAAAATCGCACTCATACCTCTACCATTCGGCGTGCATATGGGGCGTTGAGATCTTCCCAGAAAGCAGCACGTGTCCCGTTCCTCCTGGCTCCTTTGTCACATGTTCGAGTGACGATACAATCCGTGTTTGGAGTGTCGACTCTCAGTTGAAAACACAACCTGGTGGAGCGTATCAGCGGAACATATACAGCAATGTAAGATTCGAAAGTAGCTTCAACTTTGAGACAAAGCTGAACGCACTTTCCTGAACTCAAATCAATCTTCCTACTTTTTCCTGATAAAACTACATTCACCTCCGGGTACTGCCCGATTCGATTTCCTTTCGTAGCTGTTTTTATCTGGATTATTTTGTTCATCTGTTATTTTCTAGTTTATCGTTAAGGTCTTATAATCTCTACTTACTCAAAGTTGGTAAATGGAAGTGGAGGTGTGTAGACAAACATCGGGCCAGTAAACTCGCCTTATACGATCAGTGGATCGTATAAGGCGAAGTGGCCTTCGCGATCAATCGAGCCCCGATATCGATCAATCGAGCGCCTTGTACGATCAATCGAGCCTTATACGATCAATCGGCCAAGCTTTGTATGATTCTCCAATAAGTAAATGGGGAATTTTCGGCAAAAATTTTTCGTGGGAAAAAATATTCAGAACTCTAGGAAAAATGGAAGTTTGAAGCCTGTTTTCAAAAATATGCGATATTTTTTTAACGAGGGTGATTGAAAGTTAAAATACGGCAAGAAATGACGTATCAGACCTATTGTCATCTGATTGGCTATTGGCCTCAAGGAGGCGAAGCGAAGCTAAATTTATTTATAAATTTGCGGTTCCATCCATCCGTTGCAGTTCTTAACGTCGTTAAAAGTTATGCACTAGCGCTCCAAGAGGGATTTGAGCTAACTACTCTGTGATTTATCTGATACGTCATTTCTTGCGAGAACTCAGAAATTCAGAGTTCACACTCGTTTTCTGCCTACACTTTCCGACAGAAACACCTCTTTATGTGGTAAATAAGTGTTAATTTCCGCTATTGAACAGAATTCGGCAAAAAAATGGAAATTTTCAACTGTCGAAAATTGCTCATTGTACTACCTGGAGCCCCCGTCGCGTCGCCCAGCGAATGACATTTAGGCCCTACGGAGGTGGTTGTCCGAGCACCGGTGGGCCGAAGAAGGCGGCCAGAAGGACCACTGGCCTCGGTATTTTACCAGCTTCTTTACGAACATCAAGAATGAAAGGCCGATGGATAACCACAGAAGAAAAGAAAAGCTATACGGGGACAAAGCAGACATACACAAGCAAACTGAGACTCAACAGCTGTCCTGCTATCCCCAACATAGGCCCAACTCCTGGGTTTCACACCACGGCTGGAATGCCTCGGTTGGCTTCTTCCGAGATGAGGAGGGAAGCCCAGTTCCGTGGATAAGTCATCTTGAGACTTTCTGCTTGGGCTGAAAAGGCGCGAAAACCTTGAATATCTCAACATAAATTCGCATGTCTTTTTGGGGCAAGGTGCAGCCACTCAGAAGTTGTAACAGTATAATCCCAAATGTAGGTAACTTACCGGACGGCTAACCGACAGGCTTTTTCAACAGGAGGGTGAATGAAATTGTATGCATTCAGCCCAAATATCATCACGAGGGACGCGGTAACAATCGGGAATTGGCCCGAGATCATCATTGCTAGGGAGGACCTGATTATATTCATGGAGTATGAAGTCGAGTTGGTTGTTCTGTGATATTATTTCATTTGAAAAGTGATGGCTCTTTTGGAGTTTGTTGATAGGTACCTAGTGAAACTTGAACAAACGTTGAAGTATTATTGATGGGTAAATTATTACACGACAGTAAGTTATTACACAACGGTAAATTATTACACAACGGTTCATTATACCATCTACGTAGAAGGGGCTGGAGTTTGTTGGTAGGTACTTTTGCAACTTTTTTCACTCCAAATCAACAATTTCCCTTCAGAACTTCATTATTTGCGTTTCTTTTTGCCGTTTTAGTTACTGTTTGTCATCGACAGAATTATTTTAGCAACATTTAACTCGTGATTTTGGTAGGTACCTACCTAGTAACGTACGGGGTTAGGTACTAACCTACGGAGAGTGCGATCTACATAATATGTATAGAATAGTACATATTATATAGACGGGTTATCTATACAGAGAGCTGTGATCTGTAACAGAAGGGTATTCTGTACAAAATAATAAACCGTTGTGCAGGGATTTGCAGCGTTTTTTCTCTTGATGTCTACTAATGGACACCTTCGCTTCGCAGGAGCTGATCAAAGTCCTCTACGTCGATCCCGAACTGAACTGTCTCAAGGACATGGAGCTAATCGGAGGAGAAAAAGCTGAAAACCCTGCTGCTTACGACGGGAAAAACGGCGTACGAGCTCTGAGGATCAGCCCTGATGGAAAACATCTAGCGAGTGGTGATCGAGCGGGGAACATACGGTGAGACCATTTCCATTTTTTACCAAAAAGGGGCTGCTGTTATCAAGTTCTCCACGTGATATCAATGAAAAGGAGGTCCTCTCCGCTGGAAAAAGCTTCATACATTTTGAGAAGCATGAGAAGTCATGTGATTTGAAAAAGTCTCCAGCCGTTATCATGATAGATTTGATGTCAGAAGTTGTCGTCAACAGGTGTTGCCGACCTGATTCAAACACTTTTCTTAATTTTTTTAATAGTACTAATCGAAATTCCGACCAGCCACGCCGTTTTCTCATAAAATTATCTTTCGCTGTCACTTGTTAAGAATCTGCCATATCTCAACTCCAAAATTGAGACTCACTGGAATTGCCCATAGTATCTTTGAATTGCAAGTTTGAATAATAATTTGCATTCGTGGTATGAAGTTTGATTTGGAAATTGGATGAGGGGAGACCTATATGGGTTGCAGCAGTTGAACAGCTTTAAAACAAAGTTACAGTCATTCAGCATGGCTATAAGAGCATATTTTCAAAGAAACATTCACACTATTGTGTAAAAAGGTGATATAGTGAGAAACCATACCGCTTTTCGTAAAATTATAACTTTTTAACCCTTATAAATTCAAATTTGACCCACTGTTATTTGAGACAAATATTTTCATCATCGAAATAGTCCGTCCGTCGTGAATCACCATCCCACACATCTCCAGGTGAATTAATATTGATTTTAGCCCTTAATACCAATTTTTGATCCCTAAAAATCTAAATTTGACCCCTATTCTGTATGAAAAACAACCGAAATGTTATTTTTCTGTCTTTAACCACCCTGCCATACCACTTTCAGTGATTTTATATTTCAGTGATTTAGCCTTTTAGTGATTCAGTAGTTTAGCCTTTTTTGAAACCGATTTTTGAACCCTAAAACTCAAGTTTGACCCCCTTAAGAGTTTTTGAAAATTCCTCATCTTCTGGCTCATGCTTTTGTTTAGCAGGACGAAGGTTTTGGCGAAATTTTGGAATTTTTATCTTGTACGCAAGGACAGATATCGTCTGGGGTGACACAAATAAATAAATATAATGATATAGGTACATGTATATAATATAAATATAGCTTTTTGTTAAAATCTAGAGATGAATCTAGAGGATGCTCTGAAATTTTTTGAAAAAGTTTCAAAAATTCATGTTCTGAAAATTTAGGGCTCATTCCAATAGCGTCATTTTCTTTGAAAATTCGCTAAAAACCAAAACTATGGGATAAGCTACCAGTCTTTAATTTAGGGTGTTTTCCTCTGTATTGTAACTGATGGCTTACGGCATCAGTACTCCCATCCACGCCTGGTTAAATTATTCAACTTGTTTCAGGGTTCATGATACAACTTCACTCGAAGAGGTCTGTCTAATTGAAGCGCATGACGCGGAAGTTTTATGTTTGGAATACAATCGGCAAATCGGTGGTAAACGACTCTTGGCATCTGCCTCCAGAGATCGCCTGGTTCACGTGTTTGATGTTGACGAGGTAGGCACAATAGAAATGATTCCGCATTCATAATCGGTGATAGCCGTGGTCCACGATCGAGCTTAGATCTCCGCTCACCATTATTCTCATCTTCATCTGTCTTTCCTCAGGATTACAACTTCTTACAGACGTTGGATGATCACTCGTCTTCCATCACTGCTGTGAGGTTTCTGAATGGACAGCCGAACCTTCAGATGGTCTCTTGTGGTGCTGACAAATCCATTATTTTCAGGCAGCTCCAATCGGTAATAAAGAATATTTTATAAGTTTGAACTACTTGAACTACCTAATTCATGTTCATAAAACATTCCAACGAAAGTTGCGTATTTCTTGGTTTTTACGCCAACTACATAGATATATGACGAAATCACCATAGACCTGAAAACCTGAATCATCAGAAATTCGTAGTAGGTCATGACTAGATCGTACTAGGTGAGGTTGAACTGTCGAAGAATTAATATTCTTGCATGCTTTCGACATTTTCTGACAAGATTCGTATTTTTCTACATTTTTTGTCTAATTGGGTGATATAATTATAATTGACTGATTGAACCAAAATTCCCTGTCAGTAATTTGTAAACCGTAAACGTTATTCCGTTTTGATTGTTTAGAATCCTGACGGTCAAGTCCAGTTCAATCGCATCTACAACGCTGCTGGAAAAACCACTCTGTACGATATGGAGGTTGATTTTTCCCATAAACACGTTATCACTGCCTGCCAAGACAGGAACATTCGGGTGTACAACGTTTCAGCTGGGAAGCATACGAAAACATTCAAGGGTTCTATCGGAGAGGAAGGATCTCTTATTAAGGTAAACCTATGCTGTAAACTATTACAGTATTACAAATTGAACAATTACATTATTAATTATTATTTTACTGCATAGATACCCCTACAAAATCCAAAATACAATTTTTCTTCAAATGAAATAATGTCCCAGAACAAACTCTTACATACAGCCATGCGTGAGTGTAATCAGCTGTTCACTATCAATATCGGGGCTGCAGTTATGTACTTATACCGTGTGATTAACACTCATGTGGATGAAGTTTTTCGGTTCAAACTTGAAGCCTTACTGTGGACAAACCGCTGGACATACAGTGTTCCAGGTGGTCTCAAAAAATCCTCAAGTTCAAAATCAATAAATTGAAAAACATAAAAAAACATATTGGTTCATGGCAACTAAGGAAAGCAAGTACGGCGGCCGGCGGGTGTACAGAAATAATATTTTTATTCCATTTTCGGATTGTACGAACCTACCTTGAAATGCAAACTATCTCAGATTTTTTGGCAGTTTTTTTCATGCTCAATTCCAAAGTTTTATTATTGAAAATAATGAATCAAAATCATCAATAAAATAATGGATAGGGCGTTGGATTAAGGTACCTAGCTGAGTGCAGGCAGGGCAGTCGGACGAAAAGCCCCAGCCTGAAATTGCTGTTACAAAATACGTACAATATACAAAAGTAACTGAAGCGTCCACCTCCGAAGACGTCAGTCTAACGGGTGTCACTCAGTTAGGTAAAAAGTTACCCGTTAGACTGACGTCTTCGGAGGTGGACGTTTCAGTTACTTTTGTATAACACTAATACGTAACCGTGATTTTCCAAAAAGTAACAGTTCAAAATGGCAGTCACAGAATAACATTTGAATAGCATGGAGGAATCGGAGAAAAGAATTCGGTTCGGTTATTCAGTTTCAAGGTTACCTCGTTGACAGATAAAAGCTTGAAACAACAGATAGCATACAAATATCTGAACGAAACGTTCCAAAGGTTTAAAAAAACCCCTAGCTGCTATCATGGTGAAGGTTTCTCCTGTGTTTGTTGATATGATCTGTACTCCCATTGTCGCGTATTTTTCGTAGATGTTACTGTAGACTTGAAGTAGTGACTACGTTAATTTTTTTCAGTAACACCCCAAATTCCTCACAGTTATGCGTTATTCTACCCATCCCTAACGCCTTCCACTTTCAAGTCTACCAAGGTGCCTTGTGATTTATTTTTAAGTCATAACCTACGTTTGGTTCACGTGATTTGGTTCACTCTTGTTCACCCCGACCTTTGTCCATTTTGTATAACTCCATACATTGTAATGTACTGTATAAATTATATTTTTCAGGTGGCTTTAGATGTGAGTGGTATTTATGTTGCTACTTCCTGCACTGACAAGACGCTCTGCATTTATGACTACTACAGTGGCGAATGTATGGCAACTATGTCAGGCCATTCGGAACTGGTTACAGGACTCAGGTTCACGCAGGATTGCACCCGGCTGATTTCAGCATCAGGCGATGGCTGCGTCCTCGTTTGGAGCGTCCCCCATGACATGGTCGTTACAATGCAAGCCCGTCTGTCCCAACAAGCCTCTAGGACTAAGTGAGTATGCTCACCCAGTCAGCATATTTCGAATGAACATTAGCCTTCTGAAAGTTGAACTATTTTGTAACATTGATTACAGGAAACCACTCAAACTTGTGAATGGCCATATTGACAACGAAGACTTTGCCCCATCTCCAATAGAAGCCTTTGATCCTAATGCTAACCAACCGGATTACAGGTACCTGTATCCTACCTCCGTCCATTTTGTAGATAGGTACTGCATAATTATGTACCGAATCGTAATATATAAAAATTCGGTACCTATTGCTTTGAAGCCCCCGCATAGCGTGACATGTGATAGCTCAGAAGGTCTCAATAGCAATGGACCTTCAAGTAAGAGATGCGCTCTGCAAAATTCATGAATTGGACAATCTCGAATCCCATTGCATATTTTGGTCCACCTTACATACATAGTTTTTCTGCACAAAAAGAAAAGTCGATGGCATATGACTTGGTACCTGTGTGAGCTTTATACTGGTAATTTCCATAAGCCATTTCATGTAACTCTGACGTTGTTTCCTTTTTGCAGGTTTAGTATCGGTCATCTCCCAGTATGGGCAAAGAAGGAGCTAGACGCCAACGAATTGGGGAGTGGAGGTATCAGAGTGTCAGGTCCACGTGGGAAGTGGGCTCACCGTATCGACCATTCTGGCATCACCATCAAGTCCATCTATGACAGCGATAGCATTATCCCCTTCCCAAACCCTGGAGGTATGTGTATCTTTTAATTTTAAAAAAAAAAGTGGGAGGGGGTGGCTCGCAATCTGTGTTGATTCGAGTTTAACTGGGTCTTTAAGCCCAACATAATATAAAAATGGTGTACCTAGGTATCTGGTACCTGGTGGTTTAAAAAATCAACAATTTAAAAGTGTAGTATTCTACTAGCTGTTCTAGGCAGTCCTTGGGTTAGGCTTTCAATTCAAAGTCCACTTGGATCAAGAAACCAGAATTAGAATCTGACTGTAGGGAAAACGCATAAATATAATGGGTCACCACTCAGCGAGCTGAGGCTGGCTTTTTTATGGAAACGCTATCTATAGTCCAACTACAATGGCTCTGAGCTTACGCAGCTCGGTGCTTAGTGGCGGCATGAACTAAAGCTGGATTTCAGAGGTTTGCTAAAAGTTAGGGCTTTTTTTTGTAGTTTTTTGTTGTGTTTGTTTGGTTTTGTGTCGATTTATAAGGGGACAAGGGGAGAAAAAGGAGAGAGTGACAAGTAGTACAAAAACGCTGCAAATCCCTGCACAACGGTTTATTATTTTGTACAGAATACCCTCCTGTTACAGATCACAGGTCTCTGTATAGATAACCCTTCTATATAACATATGTACTATTCTACACATATTATGTAGATCGCGGACCCTCCGTAGGTTAGTACCTAACCCCGTACTCGTTACTAGGTATCTACCTAAACCGTTGTGTAATAATTTACCTGTATAGGTTCCCCTTCTACGGAGATAGATTAATGAACCGTTGTGTAATAATTTGCCCATCAATAATACTTCAACGGTTGTTCAAGTTGCAAAAGTACCTATCAACAAAATCCAGCCCCTTCTGGGAGATGAGCCGTTGTGTAATAATTTACCGTTGTGTAATAATTTACCGTGGTGTAATAATAATTTACCGTTGTGTAATAATTTGCCGGGGCGTAATAATTTGCCATTGTTTAATAATTTACCCATCAATTATAATTCAACGTTTGTTCAAGTTTCAGAAGTACCTACCAACAAAATCCAATAGTCCATCACTTATCAAATGAAATAATATCGCAGAACAAACAACTCGACTTCATATAGCCATCCTTGATTATAATCAGATGCTCCATAGTTATGATATCCGGGCCGGATTTATACCGTTTGATTCACGATCGTGTTGACGAAGCATTTTGGTGCTCACGAACGGCTGGACGTACGATGCTCCGGGTGGTCTCAAAAAGTTGTTTAGCTCAAGACAAATTTAATAACGTAAAAAAAACCATAACCCTTCTATCGGAAGTTTTCGAGCTACAGCGTTCTGAAAATTTCAACCCCTATTTTGAACCCCTTAGAGTTGACTGGCAGTAACGTCGAGCTTCGAAGACCAGCTAGACGCCGAACGGAACCTATAACCCGAATTTCATCAATTTTGTTTCATGGTAACTAAGAAAAGTGGTCCGTACGGCGGACAGACAGAAATATTTTTATTGCAGTTTTGGATTCTACATACCTTGAAACGTAAACCATCACATTTTGAGGGGGGGGGGGGGGGGGGGTAAGATTTTTTTTTCTTGCTCGATTCCAATGGTTCATTATTGAAAATAATAAACCAAAATAGTAGTTCGTTTGTTTGCCACTTTGAGTGCTGCGTGAGCTCAGAGTCATCGTTGGAACCATAGCATGTGCAATCACGTAATCACAGAACCAGGAGAGTGCGTTAACGTGGGGGCCAATAGCAGTTAACTATTGAAAAAAAGATGTGCATCAAGCGTGGCCACAGCAATACAGGTTGGAAAGGGTTGAAATGATACCATCCAAGCAATAATCGATCACATAGCTCAAATAGAGAAGAAATCCTTGGGCTTAGGGCCATCTCAGAGGAACGTAAGCCCATAGATGACCAATAAGTTTCTGAATTAGCCTCCTGAGTGTCAGTAGAGAGGGGATGTGTCAGCGCTTTGCAGAGGTGGACCCTCGACGAATACCGACGATCTTGGTGTCAGGCTGTGAAAGGCAACCCCTGGCAAGGGAGAAGCTTATTAAAAGTAAGTATGGCGATTCGGCCGAGGAGTTCGCCCATCCCTTTTGATCCTTCAGTAGTTAACCATGACTGAATGGAAAAAATCGCTGGCTTTGTTGGACGCCACATGTTTGAATTGACTCGACTTTTGGCAAGAGTCAAGCTGGATTGTGGTTAACTCAAGATTCTTGAACCGGCTCTTAGTAACTGAGAAAGAAAGTGTTTGTGAAATGGTTTCGGAGTCGAATGGGGGAATTGGAACCTTGAGGGAAGGGAGAGTTAATCCTTTGACTAAGACTGTATGTTCCTCTTGATTTGCATTGCAAGATACTCAAGTATATTTTCTTTTGTAAATCATGCAGAAGCTATGATCTCTATACATTTCAGACAAGAAGAACGATTCTGATGGGAGTAAAGAAGATAGTTCTGTTGATAGTGGGGCAGAAACTGGACGGTCACTCCTGTCGAATCACATCAAAGAATCTGTTTCAGTTACCAAAGTAAGATTGATTAACAAATTTTCATTATAGAGTTGACAACTCTTCATTATTCCAGCCAGTTATAATTTTTATTAACTTTTTATAGTAGATGTTAATATTGCCTACATTCCTCATCGGTATGTACTTACCTATCTAAATATTTCATATTTCAGCGTACCGCTATCAGTAAGTCAAGAGGTGAATTCGGCGACTTGAACCATTTTAACAAAGTCCTTACTGACGACAGTTCCTTAGGCAGTTTCAAGTATGAAGTAAGTTGTTATTTGCTTTCTTATGTGACATGGGGCGAGTATATTCAGCTGATTGAATTCTCGTAACCCTACGCTTGTCTGTTAAGGATATGGAAAGCACGGAGCATGATGGAGATGTGGAGGATTACTCGGAAGGTGAATCATCTGATGCACGTCGGCCCCTCTACATTCCTACCCACGAAGAGCCCAATAGGTATTGGCATATCAACAGTTTATGTTGTCCACTTCTAAGCTTATGAAAGATTTGTTACTTAGACTTGTGAGAATATCTTGTGAATACTGACAACAAGCATTAGCTTTGGTAGCATTAGCATTAGGTTGTTCATTCCTGAAATGTATGTGGTTTTACACATCTAGGATTGAAGTAATTCAACAGTGATCTACATTTTACAGGGAGTTTCCGGTTACAAATATTGATTCCACGGAACTGCGAAAGAGCATGCGGAAATCGAAGAGACCAGACCTACTGATGGTTACCAGCGAAATGTCCAGCGCCAGCCGGTCGATGTCTGGGAGTCAGAGCGACGACGATGAGCATGCAACTACTCCAACATCCGACCACAACATTCATTCAATGAGGTTTTAAAAAAAAATTCGTCATCAAAATATGAGCTTAGACGGATGGTAGTTTCTTGTACGTATCTGAAGGAGGTTCACACTGGACTACCCATTAATTGCTAGGTAACTGTGAAGTTACCTATTTCGGATCTTTATATCAGAATTGTTCACCACCCTGTGTGAAATAGAATAAACGAAGTTTGATCTCGCAAGGGGCATCACCAGACTGTGTATGTCTATTTACTTGGTACGTTTCATAGTTTAAAACATGGTACATGCTCCGGCTCACGCTGCTGAGTCTCCTATTAAATCAAATTACAGCGTCTTAGATAGTGTAGAGTAGTAAAAAGTAAAAATTATTAGCCTCAGTGTGGAACTTGTAAACACCCTTCCGTAGAGTTTTTCTTCCCAGTAGATCTTCCAGATGTACCATATCCATCCAACTGACACTCTGATCTTCATTTCTAGCACGGACGCGTTGGATGTAATCGCCCACCGGGAGAAGTACCTCAAAAACACCTTCGAGTCACTTAGTGGCGCCGAGGAATCGATTTCACCCATCAAAAAAGGTGATGTTCCTGCAATTTCTGCAGGACTTCTTGGTATTTTGGGTGAATTCCATATTGCGCCCATATTCTTGTGGCACAGGAATCCTCAAAAATATTGACAGCTTATTATTTTCATAGGAAAGAGGAGCCTGTCATCTCAACATCATGGTAATCAACTCACTGCTCCAACAAGAAATTCGAACCTCATTCAGGCAGCTAAGACGACTAAGAATGATGTAAATGCTCTGAGTAAACGTGAGGAGCTGCAAAGGAGGATACAGGAAACTAGACGTCAGTTACAAAGTGTAAGGCAAAGCTGTAATGTTCTTGTAACTACCACCTTTGTGTTATATTATATGAAAACCTACTTTTGGTTGAGGATCTCAATTTTTGTCTGGGGAATCCGTTTGTAATCCAATAAACTACCTTCAGTCCCGAATAGCTGTCCTCCATCAACTCGAAGGCATTAACTCATACAGTGATAGTGCATTACAGGAACACTGTGGGTTGGCTGAATTGGTTGTCCTGAGGAATCACAGCAAAGATTGGAAGTTCATTTTATACATTTCTTTGTTGAATCCTTGTTTTTCCAGAATACTGATAATTTTCATCATTTGTCTCTGTATTCGATATTGGCCTTCAAACATTCTTGTGTAAAAATGGTTTTCCTCAGCTCCTGCATGGTGTGCTGAAATTAGCTGATATTTCAATGTTTCAGGTTGGTTACCGGTCGAATTTGAAGTCGAGTCAGAGTATTCAAGATCTCAGTATGCATGGGATATACAACGACACTAGAACGAAGCCCATATCTAAGGGTAGAGCCGTCCAACAAGGTAACGAAATTGATACAAGCACATTCACTAGGAAACCACGTAACAAACATAACCGGCCTGTGAGTTTGAACCTCTCACATCTGTCCTCAACCCCTTATGGCTCAGGGTGCAAATCCATGGACACGTCTCTAACGGGATCTCCCGTCATTGAGAATGTCTCACCCACCAAATCCCTTGGGACGGACATCAACATGAAGGCCTTGGCTCGACAAGCTACTAACCGCCACAAAAGATACTCTTGTTGTTTTTATGTGAACATTGATGAAAAGGAAGTAGATGTTGGTAGGGAATCCAAGTCCTTTGATGATCTTAGTGAAATAGGGAAAAATTGTGATAATGTGTTCTTAGGTGAAAACGACCTTAGCGAGTACAGCTCAGATTCATTGGAAGAGTGCAGTGAATATGAAACAAACAATAAGCCTCGAAGATGTATTAGCGAGTACCAAATTTTGGAAAGGTCTTCTAGCGCCTTTGGTTTCAAAGGTCCCACAAGGTTTGAGAAAACCAAGTTTCATAGTGAAGAAAATATTTTGACTGATGAGAACGAGGGCTGGGAGAGGCATAGTAGTGCCAGTTTCTTCCTTCGAAAGAACACTTGTCGAAGTACTGAGAGTATTCTGACTGATGAAAGTGAGTACCAATTCCTTTTTAGCAACCGCGATGTTTTCCACAGTACAGAAAGCATACTCACAGACGCCGGGGATGGTAGAGAATTCCCCGAGGATTTGGATCAAATCCCTCAAAAGCAGCCTGTGATTCGAACGAGAAGTTTGCAAGACACTACCGCAAAGTCGTGCACGATTCATCAGTCATCCAAGAGCCGCCCAGAAACCCCATTCGAAAACGATGAAGATGAATGGCCTGTGAAAGAAGAGGCTGAAGAAAAAATCAAGCATGAAACCTTCTTCATTCCTCTAGGAAACGGGCCAGTAAAGCCAATTATACCAGAAGCTTTGCTGAAGAAGCATCAAAGCCGGGAAGTGCGTAAACAGTCGTCTACTTCCCATAACCATCCCATTGTGGCTCATAAGCCACCAAAACCCAAAGTTCCTCCCGCTCAAAAGATTCTTAAATCACACAAGTTCCTAGCCTCAGGCACGTTCCCAGAGAAATCCCCTGTGAAAGTTAACCCAAGGCCTTTCAAGAAAGACTTCCTCACACCACCGGTGAAGGACCCAGGTCTCAATTCACTCAGCTCCCTCAGCGACATCCCTCCATACAACGGCGGCCGGGTAAAGCTCCTGTCCCAGAACTTCGAGCGAATCTCCACTGCCAGGGAAGATTTGTCTTGTGACTCAGGCAGTTCGACACCGGGGACTTCCTCTTCGTGTGCCAACTCCCCGAAGAGGAAATGGAAGCCCAGCATTGGGAACCAGCTTGCTAGAAGGATTGCGAATGGCCAGATCCTCCCCGACAAGTGCTCTGCAGGTACTCCGATGCCTTTGGGTGCTTCGGCACTGCTTCTGTTGGCACCAACCGCTTTCTTTACATTAGTGAAAGTGAATGCAGAACAACCATTACTAAAAATCTCAGAGCATGCAGCCTTTGTAGATAGTCAATTGAGATATTTGAGCATTGGTCATTATTACTTTTTTTCTTTACAGTTCACCACATATATTTATAGTTTGAAGTCTTTATTGCTGGGTTTCGCTTCCGTTTGTGTGTGTCTGTGTGCGTTTGTATGAGGAATCATGAAAACTAGCCGAATACGTATTGATTTTGTTGGTAATATTATACAGTATTGACGATACTGGCAATACCACAACCTTATTTTTCTTTGTTATTATAATATCCACCATTTTTATTGGTTACTTTTATGTTTTGTATTATAATCAATTCATTTTTTTTTCTTTATAATATCAGTATTATTATTTGTTATGTTTATAATTTCGATTAGGTAGCCTTTCAAGACCATTGGCCTGTAAGAGACGCATTGGTTCAGTTCTTATAGTATAATATTTCCACTTCGACAGAAAGTCAGCGTATCAGGCAGCCAATCAACAGCAGCAATCAATTAGAAATTGGAAATGGATTGGAATTTTGTCAGCTTATCAATTAGAGCAATCCGATTTGTGTTAGATTCTTTCAAATCGAATTCAATGTTTCTCACGAGACATACCGGAAACTGTCCGTTTTATGCTTTTCCCGCATGATTATTGCCGATTTTCCGCTCTCATAATCTGAATCACGATTCCCTTAGTTGCGTAGTTATTTTCGCTCTTTTTTTAAACACTTTATTTACGAGCAAAATCTGTTGTATGGACCTTGCACGCAAATTAGTCATAATTTTGCTGAACCTACACCCTTGTAATTGTATGCTCGATGTAATTTTACCAAACCAAACACGTTTTTGTAATTTGAAGAACCCAATTTTTGACGTTAAAAAAATGTATTTATAATCATGAAATGTTACTGTGGATGGTTTGTAGCCGTAGTTGTAGGTAAATATTTAAAAACCTCCGAATTAAACGATCAAATTTCGAGATTGTTAAATATTGTTTAAAAGAACTCTTGATAGATTGTTTTAAACGCTTTTACGCCTTCACACCCGTTCTATAATCAATCAAATTAATTTTCAATTCACTATATTAATAATTAAATTGAACATGGTATTCAATTAATTATTGTTGTAAGTATTATAGGGGAGAAGGTATGCTATTTCTATTTCATTGTCCTGTTGATGGAGAAATGCAAGTATTGCTCATGTAGTTAGGTCTCTGGTAGTAAGGACATAGGTAACCTTCCTGACTTCAACAACTTGAATATCAATTCATTATAATCACTTGTACGTGATTCACCATACTTCATTTATGTCCTAAATTATGTCCACGTCGCTGTCAGATGTCTAGAAATGCATTATTATTTTTCTATGTTGTTTTCCAATTCATTTTTTTAGTTGGTCTTATGAAACCTTCCAGCATCTACGTTCCTTTTCATGGTTTATTTTATGACATAAGTTTGATTTTTGTTTCAAACACCACTGACGAATGAAGGTATTTTTTCCTTCTCTTATAAATTGTTTTACCTGTTCTATCGTATATTCCTTTCCTTTTTAATTCCTCAACTGGGAAATGAGCCATAATTGATGACACGACCTATGAAACCCCATTTTTTCTTATTTCTAAGGTCTGCATTCTCGTCTTGGGCGAGCACCAATACAAGCTTTGAAAAGCTACCATTTGCTTACCCGATTATAGGTGAAGTAGCAAGTCTTAGCGTTCAAGTAAAACGTTCTCCGGAATATACCAACCTACCCAATGAGGTTAAATCCAGGCCATAAAAAAAATAAAATAAATAAAATAGGTGAATTTAAAAATACATAGGAAGGTCGAGTCGGATTATATGTCAGTTTTCATTTCCGAATTCCAATCAATTTAGTCTTGAAGCATAGCAAAATAAACTGCTGTTTGAAATTTTTGCGTTAAGGAACGGGACTATGCGAAAGGGGGCAGGCAAACCTAAATGCATTCTCAGTGGATTCTGAATTACCTTCCAGCTTCCAAGACCAGTTGTTATTAAGCCGCTTATTTTCAAGCATTAACAGTTACCAACGCGAACCATTTCAAGTTTTTTCAATTTTATACATTTTTTTAATGTTTTAACACTCTTTGATGGCTAACTTTTAGAGAACCAAGATGAGGAATCAAATCCTGTACGTGTTAATCAAAATTACCTGGGTTTTTGATAATAAAGAGTTCATGCAGAATTCCGAGTGGCAATTCGGAGTACAATTCATTCGTCGTAACGATAGAATTGAGCAACTGGTATATATGAGAGGCCGCTCGCCAAGCCGAACGAAACGAGCGAGGGAGGCGTTGTGGTAGGAGGTTGTCGCGGTTGGTCTGGTCAGGTAGCGGCTTTCTGGTCACTGGGGTCAGCATCTGCTGCTTGCTCACTGCAGGCGCTGTTAATCGTATTCGTAATGGGCTGCATGAATCCTCTGAACTCTCGAAGACATTAAAAGGGATCAGGCATTAATGAGGATGAAGACATGAACTTTGAAGCCTTGGGTGAGGGCCTGAAATTACCATTTATACCCCCTGATTGTAACCTAAGGGCTACCGACATAATTTCAACTTCTCCTCAGAGACATATTCGAACATCCAAAAGAATGGGAAATGTTTCACTTCATGATGCGTGCACAAATCTTATCACTAGATTAGTATAATACCAACTGCATTTCCTCCTTCTCATCGCCTTCCATCAATCCATTTACTGTAACTAGGATCTTCTAGTGAAATTAATCATCAGTACATACCTAGTTTAAAACTCAAGCAGTTTGGTGCGTTCAGTTACTATTTCGAATATTGAATAGCATAAAAATTGACCTTAGTCGATTCCCTTTGTACGATTGAACAAGCAAATCAGAGTGTGCTTTGTTTCTAGTCCGGTGGGTGTTATCAATATTATGGTTCATGAGGATCCCATTCAATTTTAACTCCCATTCCTTCCCTTTCTTTATTCGAGTTTCGTTTCGTTTTTATGTGCATTGCATGGTTTGTGTGGTTATTGTTTGGTAGTTGAAGAAGAGTCAACTGGAGGGATTCGAAGGGCTTGCTCTCTCAGTGATCTCTCAGTGGCCCCGCCTAGTCGGAGGACTGGTACACAAGGTACACAAATTATCAATGCTACTTCTAATTAATGGAAAAATAATTATTCGGCACATTTCGTTCTGTTGAATTGATTGAACGAAATTACCAATCTTACAGTAGGTATCTAGCTAAATCACTGTTTGGAGTGAGAGTTGTGCACTGGCCAGTTTCAGCACTCGAGCACAAATCATGTACTCAGATCAAGCGACATTGTACATAATCCATATCACCGTTCCCCACATGCAAATTTTGTTATTAATTGAAACTGCAATGGAGATTGATATCAAAATAGCACTCCTGTCATTTGGACGAACTAAGATTCGGGGCTAGCCTGTAAAGAGCCAAAGCACCATAAAGTTGTTCTTAGAATAATTGGCCAAACTTCGGTGCATCTCAAGAAAATGCATACCTATGGAATGAATATGAGAGGCCAAAATCATCCCGTAGGTAAAAATTTTTGCAACATGTTTTTGTTCCAGTTTTACATAATTGAGTTTTTACATAATATACATTTACATGCCCTCAATTAAGTACGCTCTTTCATACTTTCCCTTGTCACGTATTTTTCATTATTAGTTTGGCATTGTGTGTGTATGATTTCGTTGTATATTTTATTTGTCAGCTATTTTCTGTTTTCATGTTGAGCCTCCCTCTTTGGGCCTTTACACTGTTAATTTTCTGTATTTTCGTGTTTTATTAATAAACTTTGAATGTCGCGAGTAGGTACTACTGGTTGTCTTGATAACTCACTAATTATTTGTGTGAACTTGAAGTTGCAGTCAAATCTCAGGCGAGCAAGTCTCATTCATCTCGGCACAGTATGGCCAAAAGTTCACCCATGACAAGAAGCTCGTCGGTTGGTGTTCTGAATCAAGTGAGTTGTCGATTGCATAAGTAGATAGTTTCTAGTACATATGATTGTTCGTATTGTATCGCAGGAAGGTATGAAAGCAAGGGCGAGCAGAGTGGATGCTAACCACTGCTGTTCAAAACCCGCAATACCTCTTAAAGTGACATAATTCCTCATCTGTATCTCGAAGTTACGCCTTATGATCCCTTATGCCTTATCCGGGATAAGTACGGATGCGCTTCCACTGGGTGTGGGAGCAAACTTGCCTAAACAAAAAATTGATCGTGCGTTTGGTCAGCTGTGGAAAAACAGTAGCCTACCGCTTCCACTACCTGAGCGAATGTTTGCACGAAGAACGAACGAAAACATCGACCTGGCCTGATCACAGGTAAATGGCGAACAAATGCATGGATCTTCATTTGTTCGGACGCTCGCCTGTTTCTACCTGCTGAACACGTCTAACGAAGATTCGTGGGTCACCGCCTGAACCTGCGTGAACAAACGACGATTTGCTTGTCTACTGTTTCCACCAACTGCACTAGCACAAATTTCCTTGTTCGTCTGTGCTCCGCGCTCGGTGGAAACGTAACTTATTAGTTTTCTAGAAGTTACGAAAAAAACGAAACTCAACTTACAATTCCTCGTTGCGTCATAAAGGGTGAAGCGAAAAACGACTAAAACATTTCAAAAGAACGTGGAATGATTTTGTTCAAAAAGAAGGTACACCACTGAAAATGGTTTAACAAATCTGTTTGAAAATCACAATTTCAATTCAGTTCTGGTGGCTTATTACAAATGGAATTACAAGAGATTGCAGGGAACTCAGAAGAAATTCACAGAGAAAACTAAGTCATATTTCATCTGTCAGATGTAAAATTGGTAATATATGGTGTGGTATCTATACAGCCTGATATGATAGGATTGCTGATATCCCCATTTTGCAGTTGCTACCCACTCTTTGATAGTTTGTGCAATCGTTTCCTTACATGCACATCTAGCAAATATGGATGCTAACTATCATTAATTATATGTAAAAAAGTTATGTGAGTCACCTCGCAAGTTGATGTGACGTTAGCGTCTTAGGTTTAATACGGAGCGTTTCTCTTTGCAACTGGAATGTATACCTAGGACACAGACAGACATATTTACATTCATTTTCAAATCACATCAAGGATAACTGCCTCGTTCTTGGCTCCCCATCAAGTTAACTTACTACTGTAACTAGATGCGTAACCTGCAAAGTATGTATGACACTTATGGTTACTCAAACTCCATTATACGTAACATAATTTGTTTATAAATCCTCATTTTGCAACAGATTGGTTGATAACCGTTTGTGTTATTTCAGAGTGATTCGGAAAGTGAGGTGGGTGCCAGTGGTCAAAGGAGTTTGGTTTCCCTCCGGATAATGAGGCCTACTATATCGTCCCAGAATAAAATGAGCAACAATAGTAAAGCGAGAATGGAATCTCGGCGGAGAGGTCTCTCTGGTGCATATTCTAGCAGTGAGTTTGTGTCTTCAGTTCTACTTGTCCCGGTACTATCCCAACACACGCAGAGCCATCATACTCACACCCACCCTGCACATCCATCCATCATTCTGTCGTGTTGCATAGTTACAACGACAGTGCGATTTCATAACCATTGCCAGAATTTGCTTCTTGATCCACTTCCTGATTGCTTTCGAAATGTTCACTTTGAGATTACGTTGATGAGACAACACAGCCAGAGAGTCTGCTCTTAGGTATCAGATTTTGGAGGGTTGAGTTGAATCTAGTGCTATACGTCAGGGTCCTCTGGCTAATCGACCCTGCAAGAAGGGCACTATCAGTTGGAACAGTGAAAAATGTGAGTCAGCTGAGAATTATATTCAACCATAAACATGTGCTGCTCCCAGGAAGATTATAGTAACCATTTGGAAAATAATTCCATCTAGAGGCCAAGATACACGTATGCTGCATCCGATCCATCCTTTCCTCAGTAAAGCTATCAGCGTATCTTTTCCCCAACATTCATTCCCATTCACTCAATATTCAATTCCTTATTATTGTACCACTCGTGATTCATTGGATCTCTTGTGTTTCCAATTACAGTGGCACTCAACCAGGCTGGCAACACGGAAGATTCAAGCTCTGAAGAAAATCAAGCCCCTCCGTCCACCAAACCCACACCTCCTCCAAGACCCAAAAGTGTCAACTTGGATAGGTCAAGGTATAACTCAAGTTATTTCATGGAGTACCAACTAGTTCCATGGACTACTTCTTGGAGTTCTGTTATTGTTTTAACGATTGGTTTTTTGTACCAACTATTGATTCGTCTTTGCTGCAGTGCTGCGAGGAGAATAGGACTAGGAAGGAGCGGTTCAGACCGTGAAGTCAATCGGATCGGGAACAAGATGCAACGAAGTGCCAGCGCCCACATAAAACCCCTCGACCCCTCCCCTTATGAGGTGCCTGTGAAAGACACAGATGGGATAGATGTTACCAAGGCTCCCTGTAAGTACTTCAGTTATCAGTAGATTTGTTTTGTAACGGCCTATTGTATTTGTTTGTAGGCCGATGGATTCAAAAATTTCAAGTGTTCCCGTAGATGTTTTGTGCAAGCTTTTTAGAGGCTGACACTTGTGTAACCAGCTTCCAAAGACATGCTATTTTCGCAATTCCCTTTGCTTGTGAAAAAAGCAGTAGTGGTGCGTGGGTTCTGAAGTCGGTAGGGCACCAAACCAGAACACAAAACCAACAGATTTGTCTACAAAATACCTCAAGGCAACAACACCCTTCCCTTATCTACTGTATGAGTATATTCAGCAAAGCTTATCTCTTAATCAACACTGTCTTCTTACGAAAACGTCGGCAATTTCTGCTGTAAATTAGCCACCGAATTCATGTGTTACAAAAATATATTAAACTAAAATACAACAAAACAATGACCCGTCGGCCTGTACCGACCTGTGTCTGTGTGAATGGAGAAGCTATTGACTAGAAGCTAGGTAGTTATCTGTGTGTTACAACGCCGATCAATCCACAAGACCACAAACAGGACAAAACGCACATAGGTACCACAAATAAAAATCTGTCATCGGAACTGACTGAACGCAAAACGCACAAAACTTGACGCAAAAAATTGAAAAATGTCAACAGAGAATAGACTCAACAGACAAAGGGAATGTGAATCACGAGACAACAAAAACAAATCGGAAGACGAAGAAGCATAACGTATGGAGATGACAAATTGATTCGAAGGGATCGAATCAAAGGAACGATTTTGGAGTGGAAATCATATTCTGGGGACTGGGCCCAAAGTGGGCGTGGCGAACAACATTTTTACTCGACAAGCATGCACAGACGGGCCACTTTTCTCAGTTGCCATGGGAACACCCATCCCCAGTTCCCAGGGCCTATGTGCCAGTTTCAGGAGCCTCGGTTTCGATTTCGATTGCAGGACATCGATTACAGTCGCTTTATTCCGATAACATGCTTGGTCTCTGGAGCTAACATGAAGGAACCACCATGGATGCTCTACTAGAATATTGAATATCCATAGCCAGAGAAACCTGGCGAGTCACTGTTGAACTGTGTGAAAAATGCTAGGTACAGTGTGCGGAGGGAAATTCAAATGCCAACTGAACAATGGTTGGAGTTTATTTTTACTCCTAGTGTTTTTTGGTGCCGGGGCAGTGGCCCAAGTGGCCTTATGGACGCAGCACCCCTGGAAAGAAGTGACTACACAGTAATGCCATAAATTGTGGTCTAACGATGAAGATGCAGAACAATATCAAAATATGGTGGTAGATGTGGTAGAAGCTGTGCCAAACAACCCTTTAAGAGATACAGATACAGAGATGCATGAGGAAGTTACAGACTGCATTGAAATCGTGTTTGGATTTAATTTTTATACAGTTTTTCTTAACCCCGCAGTTACTAGAATGACGAAATATATACCGTATAGTAAGTACTCGGATATTTATATCGTCTGCACAGGTTCATAATGTACGTGTGACACATAATGTGTTGTACGAGTAATTTTGGTGAAACCAGCCCATGGTAGCCTGTCACCTGGTCATTCGCATACCAGCTGCACTTTAAGAGATTTTCCCGCTCATAATTTTCCTCCTTGTTGCAGTATCCCAAGATCTGGTCGAGACTATGGCGGAGCAGCTTCAAAAAGCTGCGGACAGCGTCATCGAGCTCCACAAACGCCTGTCGGATCAAACCATCGACCCCGCCCAACGTGAGGCGCTCCTGTCGGTCATTGGTGAGACCCAGAAAAAACTCGGACTCCTGTCTACAAAAGACACGTGATAACCCCACTAAAGCGATGAATTGTCGTAATTCTTTGTTTTTAATTTTTTGTAAATTGTTTTGTTGATAGTGTATAGTTGATCGAAGTGTCTCTTGCATTTTGAAAATCGGATGTTTGACAATGCAACAGTCTGTATATTTTCCATCAGTTTACATCTCCATCCACTTAATTCATTTCGTCGAATTTACATTATATCGGTTTGGGTAGATCCAAGATGGGAAAAAAATCTGGATTGAGGGGTTTTTATTTAGGATTATCATTCGGTTTCAAAAAAACTGATCCTTTCAAAGTGTAATCGGCATAATCGCCCTGTACATTTGTAGTTGTATTATACCTACTCTGTGTACAATATTGTAGTTATATTAGTTTAGTGTTATCTAGTGCCAAAGTTCTACAGTTGAAAATAATTTTTTTTAGCTCACATATCGAATTTCGTGAGTTATATCATTTAAATACGATGTATGCAATAATACACGCTCTTATCAAAGAATTTTTAGTAACCATGAGACTGATTGTAAGAAGTAGTTTGTCGGTAATCATGATAGGAACCAACAGTCTAACATAGGCGTCATAATTATACAGTATCAACTCACATTGTGGCTGATAATAAACATTCCATGAAGCCTACGTTCTGAAGGCGTTACCCAGCCTGCATGCAGTTTTCAATACTTGATGTTTTTTCGGTTTTAGCAATTACGGTACCTACCATATTAACTTGAATGTTACTAAATTGTTCTTAAGTGTTGTCACTAAAATTTGTTAGTCTAACTTATTTGGTAAACTCAGTTGTTGAAGTTCATAGGTTCGACGTTACGTCAAAGCGTCTTTTCACGTTTCGAACAATTTGATGAAACCTGTATTTTTTCGATTTTTCTCCACGAATATAACCTGTATTTATATACCATAATTATCTCGTTTATTACCTATGTGAAACCTCCTCCTAAGAGACTGCCACCTTCTCAACACATAATACAGCAATGATCTTTGTTCTGCAGTCATCTTCACGTCATAAATGCAGACATCAAATATTGCAATTTCTGTTGACAGTATCAACAATTTTTCTTATTCTTTTAATAACGTTATTGGATGTTTGTTATACTCTCGTGTCATCGTTATACTCTCATCGTCATTTGGTTTTAGCTTTGGTGAACTGTGTGAGTAAGAAAGTGCGCGAATTTATTGAAGTAGGTAGTATGATGATATACGTAACGAAATTGGGTAGAAACAGAAGTAAAATAAAGTAAATACCTACGATTCTGCCTGAATGCCGAATTTTCTGATCAGGCACTCAGTGCCCCTCGGTTTATTGTCGATTCAGCTTTGAATTGTAACGGCTAATTATTGTCTATCCAAAACAAGCCCTTTTGGTACTGAATTTTTGTTAAAATTTCTCCACTTGTTGGAAAATAAGAAAACTTACGTGAAATTGCTTCTTGCACATTTCACCATTGCACATTTCTCCACTCGTTGGAAAATAAGAAAACTTAAGTGAAATTGCTTCTTGCGCATTTCACCATTGCACATTTCTCCACTCGTTGGAAAATAAGAAAACATGTGAAATTGCTTCTTGCGCATTTCATTCACCATTGCACATTTCTCCACTCGTTGGAAAATAAGAAAACTTATGTGAAATTGCTTCTTGCGCATTGACTTTGAAAGGCACGGGTAAAGGGACATCGTTTTTATGACCCATCAACCGTAATTGTTAGGCAAATGCGAATGGCTACCCTCGGCCCTCTTATAGATGTCACCAGCAGGGCTTCCAAAACGTCGTTACTACCTGGCTCTGCCCCGTTTTCCTCACATTATAAAGTTCGTTCAGACAGACAGTCCTGGACCCTTCTATTGCCGCGCCCGTTTTTGTGCGTTTGGACAGCACCATTACTGGTCCCGGATCGAGAGTTGGTTGTTGCAGACGGTGCGGGACCGTTCAGGCTACTTCTAATAGTCCTGGCTTGGACTGTTGGTCCTGCACATGGGCAATCGACGCTCCTACCTTCAGCTTACAAGGAAGGTTACAATGTTTCAGGTTATCCGTTCACAATCATCAGCGGGTGTTCGGACTGACACACTTCTGGATTCAGACCTGGACAGTTCTATGCCCTCTTCTTCAGAATGCAGTTCCATCCTGGACTGGTCTAGTAATGTCTGTCCGAACAAACCTGTACGTACTGTACTTTTTGCATTCACACATTCTTTCGGAGACAATTATGAACTCAAACCAACAAATGTCTCTTCCTACTTCTGTTGTTGTTTCTTCGGCTGAAACCCAATAGGAGCATCGAATTTAAACCGACCATTTGAATTATTGTAGCTGCCTGGTTCCGTAGGTCGTCCAAATCCCATTGATGTACGAAGTTTTCCTCATTTATCGACCAAATACCTAAGGTTTCAGACCCGCCCGAGAACTCAGTATCTCTTGGAGGAGGATTCACAAGGATTCTTCAGTGAAACATTGTATCTACGTAGTAATCATATTATTGGATGTTTGTTCGTAACAGAGGCATTGCAGCCTTTAATGACTTTCATAGCTCATAAATGTGACACTTCAACTGTTGATTTCTACATTAATTTCTCGGTGTATCAATTCGCATACCTCTAAACTTGGACGAAAATACATTTATATTTGGTCAGCGTTAAATGTATTTTCGACCTCCTTTCTTCACTTCATTGTTGCTTGTCTTTGTAATCGTGTGATACTAGGTAGGGTTGGTATTGTGTTGAACGGATCTAGGCGTCCTATAATATTTCTATTGTCGTTTAGAAATTATTACGTAGGATACGTAATATTTTTTAATACCGTTGGTGTAGTGTGGTATACTGTTTGGAAACTTGCTTCGTAAGCTCAAGCTAAGAGAAAATTGACTGTATTTTAGAGATCGTATCGATCAACTTTGCTTTTGATCATTCAAAAGTTTGGTTTATAGAACAAAATTGTCAATAGTTTTTCCCCTCCAAACATATTCCGAGTGCCCATGGGGGATTTTTTTATAGTTACTTCCTACTTATTGATTATGCAAATTCCTGTTGGAAAATAATGTTTGAAATTTTTTGTTGAAATGTTTTACTATGGTAAAAACGTGCCATTAATTTCATTTCGATATGTGAAGATGAGAATGTTTTCACCAATGGCGGTAATCAATAATACATGACCAGCATGGATGTCTACTTGTATTCTTGACGATACTTGTGCTTGTGTCATTTTGTTGAACAATATTAAGAGTGGATAAATGAAATGATAAACGTCAATAACTTCGTTTTCTGTGTGAAAAGGGTTTCCGAGATTTCATCTGATGTGATCCAGTTGGTAAGAGTGGATACTTTAAATTATATCTGAAGCTAGTTGCCCAGTTTTCATATAGTACCTAATTCTAGTTTCTTCTGCATTCAATGTTTTCCACCAGTGCACTTGAGAAGCATGATTTCATCTGAATCAAGATTGCCAAAGTGTGTATATTGGAGCGCATGCAACCTGTGTCTTTTTATTATGGGTAAACTGTGTAGGACCAGTTCAGTTTACTACTGAGTCTGGAGTATTGAGGCGGCAATGCCTTTTCCTAACGATGGATATTCCAAGACTTGGACGATATTACTCTCCACTTCTGGTTAGCTTCTATAATACTACCCGTCGATTAGCTTCCTCACGTATCTTTCAAACCATGGCTTGAACTCAGCTCTATCTAGAAGTCACTTTGATTACTATTCTATCTTGACGCCAGTGTTGCCAACCACGAAGTTAAGTTCAGATCTGCCTATGAACCTACAAAACTATTTTCTCATCCTAGGAACTTTTCAACGAATTTGATAAATAGAATAAAATTCACTGTTCTTCTTAATAGATATCCGTGATGTAAAAATAGTTTTTAAGTTGACTTGATTTTTCAGTGCAACGACATCCGTAGGTAAACCTAACATTCTATCAACATCTCTGCCTTTTAGAGATTGTAAGTTATATTCGTCCTTTTTCCATTGTTCGTTTTCCTTTGCATTAAAAATAACGGACCTACCTAGATATCTAATTCGGAACTCAGGGAAAGCAAAATAAAACTGTCAAATTCAGTAATTTTATTTGACAAAACAATGGTATCTTGTTGATAATGACAAGCGCCAGGATTGTGGGGTACGCTGATTATTGCTGATCTACGGGTGGTATTATTAGAAGCTAACCAAAAGTGGAGAGGAAAATCGTTCACTCTTGGCGCACGCGCATTCCTTAGGAAACGTCATCGCCTTATCAATCCTCCAGACTCTCCTGATTTATGATTAAATAATATTTTGGTTGGTCCTGATTGAAAACGTCTTGACGTAACTTCCACATTGCTGATTCCTCAACCTTTTACATAATGAGCATTTCATACTATGTCTTGGCATTCTGTATAAATGTATGATTTTATTAATTTATCGAGTTTCCTTGAAAAGGCGCAGGTCTGCTTATTGTGAATTCTAATAGTCGGTTTGGATGTATGAGTAGTGAATTATTTTGATCGTTCACCTAGTATTACGACAGTTCCTAAATGTTTCATCAGAGTTCCATTAAAGTAGTAGGAAAAGCCATATGTGACCATATAAATGGTGAAAAAATTTCATAATATTTAATCAAAATTTTCGCTATCATTTCGCGATTTATAAATAAATTTACTTGGAGACCCACTAGTGATGTAAAACTTCGATAGTTTCGATGCTTGTATTTTCCTTTTACGTACATACCAATTGATTAAATGACCATGATTAAATCATGTTTTTTCAAGTACCTGCTAATTCAGCGGAATAATTATGTGGGTATGCTGCAGCTCTATTTCAAGAAATAAATTATGCATAACCAACTAAAACTCCTTCTATTGGGATAAAAATTAAAAACTTACTTACATGGAAGTAGAAGTGCTGATATACCTAATTAGAAACCCGCTGAAGAAAATAATATTTTTGTAAGACAAATTTAATTAATGTACCGCATGGCTGTTTCATAATGTCGTGTTATTCCTTGAACCGATTGAACTGTGTGAAGCTGCAGGGCTGTTTTCAGTCTAAAAACCAGTATGGTGTTCGATAGTACTATCGTTAGTTTTACATCACTACCGTATGTAATTTGTGCATAATGCATGTTGCTCGGATTGATAGTCAGCAGGTTGGCTTCTACAAGTATGACTTATAATAATTGCTCACATTTCATTTGAGTTTTGAGAGTAGTTACGGTGTAGTATTTATAAATGCCATTGAAACTAGCAGTTATTTCAAATGCGCACAAATGACCTCCAAAATCTTTTTTTTTTTTGCTCGAGAAAGCTTCAGCACATTCCATGGCAAATTTCATCACTGCACTGCAGATGATTGAGACAATAAGATGAATCCAATGTTCATCAAATAGTTCCTCATTTTGTTTCTAATTTTCCATACTTATTGGAAAAATAGTAAATGTGTCTTGCACCGCAGTGTATCCTTTCTACTTTATTTGCTCTTATGCCTTCAGATACCTAATATTGTTTTGGTGCTTGCTAGTTGTTTAAATTTGGAATCGCGTTTTTAATTTGAATATTTTTATGGCGCCAATATGAATCGCCTCTGATAGAACGGATAGAAGAGCTAAACGTTCAACAGTCGCAATGTCCTATTTGATGACGTACGCATCGATTCGAGGCATCACATATCATTACGTAATCCCAAGCCAAATGTTCCTGTTGTTCTTTGCTTCGAACCTGTCCGAGACGATTCATACGCCATCGACAGAACTTCCCATGTTTGGGGTTAACTTTTGAAGCCCCAATCTTAAAAAGAAATACTCGCGAAATTTTTGTAGATATTGGATCTGTAGGCTTAAAAATAGAGTAGCGTAAGTTATACGCCCGCAACTATGTCTCCCAGTTTCGACTTTAAAAAAAAATCGTCTCTTAAGGCAGTCACCGGAGCTCAATTTTTTCCAGAACTGACTATCACTGAAAACATTTAGGCCAACTTAAGCCGTGCAATGGCCTAAGTAGTAGTGTAAACATTTCCAACATAGCATTTAGGTAACTCCGAATATTCTCTCCTTAATTCATTGATAACTATTTATTTAACTTATTATCCTTCAGATTTATAATTCAAGCGGGGTTTTCATGGTGGCTCCGAAAATTAATGAATGTGTTGATCAGTTTAATAATTATTTATTACTATGTTCGTTATTTCAGTTGAAGAGTATGTATTATTAAGTTTGTTCTCCGAGTACGCCTGATGAATAATCATTGTATTTTATTAATAGTTTTCTTGTAAACGAATGATAACAATTAAAACTATTCGAGAATTCTTTGTCTATGTTCTTCGTTATAGACTCCCTGTTCCTGCAGTTAACTGAGCGAGATATTGTTATGAAATAACAAAGATAGTTAGGTAGGTACCTAACTAGTTTTATGACGAATCTAAAGGGTTCGTTCCTGTTAGCATTCCTCCAGGAGGCATGTTGAACGCAATAGGTAGGTAACCAGTAGTTATCGACTTCCACTGGTTTCGCTAACGTTGTACAGATCTCTTCATGTTACCTATGACAGCATAGGACTCGCATTCTCGGATGATGATGTTTAGGCACTCCGTCGGATAAGGGCAATTAAATTAACCAGGCATCAGCGTTAATTAAGCATGGGGTATTCCGTACAGAATGAGGGTTGATTGTTTCAAGTATAATTTGGAGGGTAGTGATCAGTTCTATTATTTCAAATTATAGGTACCTACCAACATTATTGTGAGGATAGGTACAGTTCATGAATTTGTTTGAGGTCTCGGATTCTATACCTTCAAAACTTCGTCGAACTTGGTTTAATTTATTCATATGGGTGGGGTGTTGGATTCTACGAATTAGTAATAAGATGACTGTCTTGGTTTGGTACCCCTCAGGTATACCACTAACTTATATTTGTAAATATAAGTTTAACCAATAAATACGGAGAAAGACGAGCTGTGCGACGCCTCGGGAAAAGGTCAGAAGGGTCCCCTCCATCAAGCTCCCAACGATTCATCGGTCGTAACGGCCATTGACAAACGAGGGACGAGGTGGAGGCACTTCTACATACCGCCCGGCTCGCCCAGCTCTTCATTCGACCGACCGGATTCTGACCCATGACCTCTCTTGCTCACCTTACGCCCTCTGTTTCTCTCTCCTACCCTTTCGCATCCCTTCGCATCTGCTGTGGTGGTAGGGATGCTCCCTCCTCTAACGCCCGCTGTGGTGATAACCGCAGGGCACTAGCATCCCTCTATGCATCTACTGTGGTGATAACCACCAGATGCTCCTTCATCTAGCACTTGCTGTGGTGATAACCACGGGGTGCCTTTTCATCTAACACCTGCTGTGGTGATAACCGTCGGGTGTTAGCTCTCCTAAAGAACTGCCTCAACTACCGCTCACCATAATGACGATAACAACTAGGCAAAAACGTTGCATTACCATGTCTTGACGAGGGGAGCTCAGCACTCAAAATACGTTTTTAGTAAAGCACAATCCTGCTGTATACTTCTTTCCCATGGAAGAAGGGAAAATTGGAACATTTTCTCTTCTCCCATGCTTGTTCCCTTGACTGAAATTTCAACTCCAGATTTTAACTTGATTTGTTGTGCTTAGTATTATTACAGGCATTATATTTGTCATTATACAATTTATATATTGCTGGAGGTTTGCCAGATCACCAAGGTTTTCGAATTTCACAGAGAAGGTTTTATCTTTAATACCCGAATGGCGGGAAATTTGGAGCCCATCAGGGAAAATCGGAAGATGAAAAAAAATGTGGACCATTTCGGGAAATTTTGCGTCTGGGTTTGGGGTAAGGTAAGGTAGGTACCTACTTGAAGATGAATAGGTACCTAGTTATTTAATTAAGCATCACTCTCTTGAATAAAAACGGAGTGGAAACAATTACAAATGTAATAAAAATGACCAGTTTTTTTGGCCAGGCAGAAAAATAGGGTGGAGAAAAACAGAATTGAATGTTGAATATTTTGAGTGTTGGAGCGGGAAATTCAGGAGAGTGGCTCCGGCAGCACTGGTAGGTATATAAGTCCATAAGGCGCTACCAACCTTAGGTAGGTATATACCACACCACAGAACAGGAGACTACCGCTCGTCCAGGTAACATTTCTACTTTCTGCTAAGACTTAGTAGTCTCATACACGTGGTAGTTCTTAGTACTCTATCATGTATGAGACTTTAGTTGCGCAGACTCCATATTTATGTAAGTACATACGTAGGTAACATCACATACTTACCATGGAAGGAAGGGAGCCATTTCTTCCATGATCACATACAAATAAAGTTTATGTTGAATTACGTAAGTAGGTTGAATCATGTAATTAGGTAAGGCTGAATCATGTAATTAGGTAAGTTGAATCATGTAAGTAGATACTTTGGTAACATTACATACAAAGAAAGTTTGTGTTGACAACACTGATTTCTGATTCCATACATAACATCACAGTAGCAGTTCGGGGCACAAGTACCTAGTTTCTAGTGTCTCTCCTAGCAATGCTTAACAGTTTACAGTGTTGCATTATTCCTCGAAGATTTAAGCGATTGATGGACTTAAAACCATCTCAAAAGTTTATTAAAACCTTGCTTGGCATGTCCGGGTAACACCAACCTACTGCAGCATCATGAACTATCATGATTGTTACCCGAATTAATGTAAGGGTTAGAAACACGAGCCTTAATAGTTAGGCAGCACTTACCTACGTTTAATACCAAAATTTAGTTGAAATTAATACCTACCTGTCGTGATCCTCCCAGAACATCACTCCTTGTATTAAGATTGTTCAAAGAATAAACTCGAATGGGTGAGGTGGCGTACGTGACCCGGCTCAGGGAGTCCTGAAGCTCCCCCACCAGCCCTCAAAGGCAGTTGATGGGCTGGGGGAGAGTAGACAGGTGAATATAAAAACCCGCCATTCTCGCCTGTCACCTCATTCTACGGTTACCTAAAGTCGATGACTTTTCTCTCTCTCCTCTCACACCTCCTAACCTATAACCTAAAAGATCTCAGATTGGTGGAACCAGCCTAGGTGATAACCGGCCTCGAGTGGCAACCATTGGGCAAAACCCTCTAGGGTCTTTAGTGGTGGTAACCTTCTTGGCTTTGCCATAGGTGTTAACCTTTTAGACGCTAGATACAGCAATCTTCTCCATCACTCTCACTCACCATACCTCACCTCACCACTACCTTACTCTCTATCGAACCACCACACTACCTATGAAATATTTAGCTGTGGCAACAACTGTCATGTAGAAACTTGATTGCATTTGCTGGAGGTTTGCTTTTTGATTGCCTGTCCGGAATTGAATTTAGCCCTGGACTCACTTCAGCCCCGATTTTCAACACGGCCCTTCGCCAGGAGGATTATCTCTTTGATACGAGAGTTATCTGCTGTGTCGGGATATTCTCTTCATGTCATGGTTCTTTTCTTCTGGTTGTGTATAAGGTTTACATTCGTTTTGGTGTTCAGTAGTCTGTGTTTTGGTTCATGATTGGTTTGCGTTTATAATTAGTTACGATCGAGTACCTGTAATACCTAGAATCCATACCAAATGACACGCCAATAAGAGAGGCCCAGGTATGATCGGGAATTCAATCCATTTGATGATCTCTCGGAAGTAGAGTTCAAAGATAGATACAGACTCTCAAAAGAAAATGTTAAGAGATCTGGTAGAAATGGTGGCAGAGTTCATGGAAAGGCCAGACTCCAGAGTCCCTCATACCATAACTGTGTGGAAGAAGGTTTCGGTGGCGAAGGGACCCTCTGCCAAGAAACTGGTGATTTACTGGGAGTGCCAGAAGCAACAGCACGTACACAAAATCGCTGGAACTATAGCGATAAATAGGCGGAGGTTCATAGTATTCCCCAAGGTGGAATATGCGACCCAAACGAAGATGAAATTCTTCGAGAAATATGGATTTGCGGGAGTTCCGGGATCCTTGGATGGTATCTACAACCCCATACTGTTTCAGGATGCTTCCGACAAAGAGGAGTATCAATGTAGGAAGGGGTATCCTTCAATTAATGTAATGTGCTGTTGTTATGCTGATCACAAGATTACGAACATTGTGGTGATGTGGAAAGTGAGCACTCCCACGACTCAAGAGTCTTCAGTAACTTCTCTGTACGCCTACTTTGAGGATAATCCCCACATCAGGGGCTGTGACAACCTTGATAATGAGCACCTGGCGTCGTAATTGTCCGCCTGTGCCTGCAATGCTAAATAGCTATCCCTTTCAAGCGCCCGTACATAGAGCAACCCGTAAGGCACCGCGGGGGCGACTGCTATCAGCCCTCCGATGAGCTGTGTGAGTTGACGGATTGTCCTTCGCGGTTCCTGAAGGGCCCGACCCACCACCAACCGAATTTTATCAATTTGGTCGGCGGGGTCCCTATGATCATGTCCCTTGAATTAAAGACAAAACCCAAGAACATCTGTGTGGGTGAAAGCTGGCTCTTCTCCCGATTGATAATGAGACCCAAGCTCCGAAACAATGACAAGGCCGTCCGAATCGCCGCCTGGCGTTTGTCATAAGAAACCTCTAGGATGAGAGAGTCATTTAAATAATTAACTATTACTTCTTTCCTCAATGCTACTACCACTCGGTGGAGTAACTTGTGAAACATATAGGGAGCGGAGGCTAGGCCCATAGCGAGGCAGTTCATGCAAAACAAATCCTTCCCCCAGGCGAACACTTGGTACCGTCTGTGGTCCCGGTGAACGTTAACCTAAAAATACGCATCGGTAAAATCTATCACCCCCCCCCCCCCCAAACATGTTGGGCTGTAGAATTTTTAGTACCGAACGATAATTGTCCAATCCGAAAGTATCCACCCTCAGCACTTTTAAATTTAGAATGAATCGAAAATAGCCACCATCCTTGGGGATGAGAAAAATCGAGGATTGGAAAAAAGGTTCCCCCTCAGGGAATTTTGAAATTGCCCCAATATTCAATAATTCGTGAATGAACTCATTCATGGCGAGGACCTGGGAAGTAGGAATACTCGGAAAACCCGAAGGCTCTGTAGAGAGGGGAGGGTGCCATGCAAATGGAATTTGGCACCCTTTTACCCATTCTAGAATGGTGGGGCGCACCCCCCAGGCGTTATACAAATTTGCTTTGTGTTCACACTCGTTTTTTATATGGTTGCAACCTCATTTTTCAATTACACACCCTTTTTTTAAATCTCACTGGAGTTGGATTTATACAAGGGTTAATACATTGCATTGGTGCAGGGATTCATCTAGAGATTTGTACTCTAGGTCACAGCGTTTATGATGGGGGCTTTTGTCCCGCATACGGGATCTTAGGTGGCCATATCTCGTTTTGATGTGCCCTGCGGGGCAGGTAACTCCGCAGGGGGCGAGGTCTCGTTTTCAATTATAAGGCGAGGCAACATACATCGGGTGTAACTTCCAACGGTGGGAGGATGATGAGGAGGGTGGAGGAGTAAGGGGACCACCCCCGGCAAACTCCTTGATGGGCTCATCCTAAACGTAATTGAGCCTCACCTCATGAGCGCTTCACACCCAAATCAGTTTGGGTGCACTGGGGGAAAGAATACGGAGGACACTATAGCCTTCCTGCTGAAAAGTGTCCAGCAACACAGCCAGAGATGGATGCTGGCGATTTTCTATGATATTGCTGGGGCATTCAATGCATTGTGGTGGCCTATGGTCTTGGCTGGGCTCAAATCGCTTGGTATACCCTCCAATGTATATGTGCTGCTCCCGTAGTTACTTCAGTGGGCGTTATGCGGAGCTGTACACCTGGACTAGAACGCGACTAGGTTCCGTGCTTGGGTCGGCACTCTGGAACCTTGCCTTTTCAGGGTTGCTGACGGCCCTGGATAGGGAGGAATGTATAGCAGTGGTGTATGTAGACGACCTGGCAGTTACAATAGGCGCAAATACGAGAGTGGAGCTAGTGTCCCAGGCTGATGCCATTTCAGCGACGGTGGTACGATGGTTTCGGTCTGCCAGGTTGGAGGTGGCCCATGACAAGACGCAGGCAATATTGTACTTATAGGGGTAGGTCTGACCTACGGCACCCCTTCCGGTTCAAGGCAGGTGAAGTCGTAAGATACATGGGGGTGCAGCTCAGCAGACGTTTTTCATGTAGCCCGCATTTGGAAGTCATAGCATGCAAGACCACGAGAATAGCTGCCACCGTACGGGGCCTATCAGGTGCTGACTGCGGTATCTTCTACCCTTGCCAGTGGAGGTATTACCAGACCGTCTTCCTCCCAACCGTACTGTATGGAGTGCCCACCTGGTGGAGATCCCCCACGAAGGCCCAGCGTGTGAGGGTATTGCAAATTCAAAGAGCCGCCCTCCTCTCAATGACAAATGCATACCGAACTTGCTCCACCGAGGCCCTACAAGTAGTTACAGAGGCGATGCCGTTAGACCTTGTGCTGGATGCAGGGGTGGCACACACTGCGGCATCCGCGCCCAGCAGGACATGCGTACCCGTACGCACTTTAACAATGAGACACATAACAATGAGAGTACTTACATAACTTTTAAATGGTTCAGTACAGGATGTTGCTGAAGGTGGTTTTGAGGTGTCTAGTACAGACACCTGGTTCATTATTAATTGCTATTGGTTTATTCAGCGGGCTTATAGCAGTATTTTGCAGGTGCAGCAATCAGACCTTTGTCAAGAAAGTTCTATCCAACAGCCAAGTGCGGTCAGGGTTATCGTATCAGCTAGACGTCCAATTCCCAGTACAGGGATATAATAGTAACTACTAACAAGGTAACGAAAGCCTTTCCATACATTTCAAACCCTCATCTAGCCTTGCAGTTCCCCTGTTGATTGTACAAAGAAAATGCAAGGTACACATGAAGTAGGCTCCTCCTTTGGGCTCTCTTATTGCGAATGGCCTGGGCAAGATGCTGCCCAGGAAACCTATTTTCTACAAGAAAATTTTTTGAAAGTAGTTCTCAGGGGCCAGGCAAGGTAGCAGTACTGTAGAATAAATCTCCATGGTCCCAAAAGGTAAGGAGTGGACTTACCTTTTCCAACTATACTATAGGTTCGTTCGGATACAGTCCAGGACTTTTTCGAGCACTGTTGATCCTGCACATGCGCACTTGATGCTTCTACCTTCAGCTTACGCGGAAGGTTACACTGCTTCAGGTTATTTGTTCCGAATCACCAGCGCACGTTTGGACAGACACAGTTCCATCCTGACTGGTCCAGGACTGCCTGTCCGAACAAACCACTAGGTACCTACCAACTGTACCAATCTCAAACACACAAGTACCAACTTCAGAAAGTGAGGACTTTCCTTTGGAGTTTCAAGGACTCCCTCTGAAAACCCAGCCCTAGTAAGAACTTAACTGTGGCGAATCTTTTCTTCTGGAAGTTCTCAAGCAGCCTAACAACGTCATTAAAATTAATCTAATCACTTCTCATTGAATAGGGAGGTCAAAAGTAAAACAAGAGTAAATAATAGTATTATTATTGCTTGTACAACGAGAAGCCGCTTCCAATTCAATCACATCAACTTTTAAAAACCGGGCATTCGTTGGAGGCAAGAAACTGAGGCACACTCGTATGAAATGCAGTGAATATGGAAAAATATTTATAGCACCTTTGAATTTCATGAAGGTTCCACATGTGGTTACCCGAGTTGAATAATGAAGTAGCTACCTCACTGAGTCAACTCATCACATACAATGTTTGAGCAAATATAAGTGCGAGTTTGATTCCTTGCTTTTTTTTGGCAAAAGGAGAAGTCTTACAGCGAAAATGTACATGTAAAATTCGTAGGTATGAATCACTTTTTAAATAAATAAATAAATAAATTCAATAAATATTGTCTAATAAAACATTGTGCGAGGAAATTTAAAATAACTATTTAAAAATAAAAATAAGTAGTTGCGAATTGACCAAAATTGTACAAATTTAAGAACTTCAAGCGCAGAACTGAGTTACGTAGCATAAAAAAACACAGTACGACTGAAAACAGAAGCTTGTTCCATAAAAAAAAGAATATTCATTCATATTCATACATTGCAGTGTTAACTTGAATATAAAGTAGGGAAGGAACCACGGAACACTGGTGCACGGGCTTACCCGATGTACACAGTTTCACAGGGTAGGTAGCTTGAACTTCGAGCTGTCAGAGGGTGGAGGATATGTGTGAGTGTAGGTACTCAACGTACAAATTGGAAAAAAAATCTGTCCTCATCCAAGATATTTTTGAAAACCCATCTTTAGGCTGAGTAAACATTCATTTTTTAAATTAAAAAGTACAAAAACCACAACTGAAACAAACCACGAGACAGTCATTTCAGAAGTCGTAACACCCTTCTTCCATAATATTTTGAATGCAGCTAATGGAATTGAATAACCTCAGCATAATAGTTTCTGTAATAGTGAATACACGAAGAATAGTATGGAAAAATCAGTTTTAGGCATGGCAGTAGAATTCTACAATAATTAACTTCACTAAATTTACAAAATTTTATCACCCGATAGTTCTTGTCAAATAAATGATTATACAGCGTTCGAAATTTCACTCATCTCAGAATATTCTTATATATACAAAAAAATATATTCAACAAAATATGAAAATATATCTTGATTATTACATGCACTTTATACACACTATTCACATACTATACAAACGGCGTTATACTAACGTTGCTACTATTTACATAATATTATAATATTGAGGATCTAAGTCGATGGTATGAGTTGGGCTATCGATGTCTCATCAACTCACAGTGATTAGGCTGAACCAATGAGCTCACTGGAAAAAACCAAAGGAATTACGTGAAAACAAATATATATTCAATTAACAGTTCTATTACAAATTACGTATTAGTCTGTTACAAAAGGATATGAAACAATCTCTAGCTGTTCAGCTCTCAACTGAACAATGATGATGTCATCGTTGATTGTTATCAGGATGTCTTGTGGGAATCCGAAATGAGATTCCTGAATTTTGTCGGAATCCTTATTTTTGACTAAACAAATCGTGGTGTGGTAAACTATAGATGCTGCAGTGGAATAACGTAAACAACCGTTGTAAGAAATTCAACTGAATTACTGAAATTATTTTCGTGAATATATGTTCTACGTGGATTGAAGATATCAATATTCAGTCCACATGAACATACACGTGAAACACCATATCACAAGTTTGCATACTGTCAAACACCAAATAACCTATGTGTTCAAGAGACGGCATAATATTATGAAAGCACCATCAGGAACCAGCTATATGAAAAGCATGGGTTAAGTATAGTTAGGTATAACTATGAACAACCACAGACCCTTCTTATCAGGTACCTAGGTGTTTTCTGACTACAAAACCTCCTATAAAGTCCAGCACAAGAACATTCATCTGCCTTCTAACCCTACAACAAGCTAGAGGAAACCTGAACGACAGTGTGCGTCATGTTTAACAGTTGAGTGCCATAAATATGTGTATCAATCACTATGTATACACAAGAGATCTCCCCCCCCCCCCCCACACATGTTTGTATCAGATGTATAAAAAAGGAAGGTAGTCTGTTTCTATTGTCCTACTGTCCATAATCGAACTTTGGCGGGAATCTGGCCATGGATACTCATTCTTGAGATGTTTATGGATACTCCTTCAGCTTTAGTGTTTGGAAATGCCCACTACAAAGGTCAGGTCGATTTTTCAGTGCACATCAAAATTATACATGTGGCAACTGAATTGGTCTAGAAAAGCTCATGCAGATGGGATGACATAAAATGGTACGAATCACACTGTTTTCACCTTGCTGAAATTATTAAAAGTACAATGGAGTGGGAAGGGGGACACCATGGTTTTTAGGTGAGGCACATTAGCACGTCCAGTGCATTTGACCCACCCCGTGGGTAACGTCCTATTGCCCGTGGTCCCCTTCATCTTTTGTGAATGGTAGCTCATGCCTCACAGCTGGAAACTTCGGAACGGTGCTTTCCATTCACTATCAATGTGGCTTGCCACGATCTCTGTCGGAAAAGAAGAGAAACATATATAGTTCACCCTAGCTCCGTTGAAAGTAGGTAGGGTGAAACTACCCGCTGTTGAGTTTTTTCTCATGATTTTGCTATCTCTTCTCATTCTTTGCTCTTTGCACTACATCTCCTGTGACCTTCCACTGAGCGCTATTCACAGTATATGTTTGAGCTTCAAATAGTTTATACCTCTTGAGCTTTAAATCCTTTCTACCTCGTCTATGTGAATTTTTTAGTTTTTTTGGGGCTGCTGCTGCTCATTTTACATGCTGTATTTTCCTTTGTTTTCCACGAGTGTGATTCACAGTAAATATTTGGGCTTTGAACCTTCTTTGAAATTCTTTTGTTCACATAGGTAGTAGGTACTACCTACCTTTTTTCGGCTTGATACCGTTCTTTACCTGCACCAAACTGTCGGGATGTAACAATTTTAACCTGTACCAAAATATTGGAATGTAACAATTTTTACCTGTACCAAAATGTTGGAATGTTCAAATTTTCGTTATACATACCTAATTATTATACCTATATTGAACATTCTTTCCTTCGGCTCTTATTTCATTTTATCCTTGGTTCATGTACATAGGAGCAAATAAGCAAATACATTCGGGACACTAAAAAACGAGTGTCACTAAAAATACATTCTGGGACACTAAGTGAGTGAGGGATCTTGTTGCAGGATTGCGTAATCAAGTTATTCCTCCCGACGATTGATCCACCAGTTGAGTCATTACTGAACTCTTTTTAAAAAAATCGATTTTTTTCGTTGCTCCGAACAGACATTTATTACTAGAAGACAAAACAATGAAGCTTGAAAAGAATGATCATCGTTGGGGGTAGATCAAGATTTCAGAGACGCACTGACAGTGCGCATGTGTTCAATTGCATAAACTTTTACAGTTATTGAACCCGTATATTGATACAAGTAAAACTATATGCTAATTATAATAAATTGTAAATCATGCTTTTCATACCTAGCGATTTCTCGTCCAACTAGTCCAGATCGAGATCTGCTTCTATTTAGTTGAGCTCTTCTTTCGGCTGCAAAGTCACATAAATATCATTGAATTAAGTACTAAATAAAGTGAATAAATAAAATAACATTGAATCCCAAGATTCCGAACTACAGCCTAATAGTCAGCGATTTGTTTGTCCTGGGGTTGATGATACATTGGAAACTCCACTACCAGGAGTCACTCCTAAAACAGCAACACTATTACTTAAGCCTTATTCATTTATTAGTGACAATTTAGTATCAATATCAGGACAGTGGCAGCCACTGCCATAGTGAAAACTGCTATTAGTTGCCGTTATGGCATTAACTATCCCACTACCAGGTTTGACGTGATAATGGGGTTCGCGCACATATTTATTTTATTTTTTAAATGAAAGTAGATTCCATCGTGAGATTTTTGAAACCAACCGCACTGTCCTGCGATAAATAGTTCTTTTTCTATGGTTTTTCAAAGATTCCAGAGGTTCCTACGTCATTGCACCCCTCCCAACTGGGAGGGACCCCCCTGCCAACTGTGATGTCAGAACCTCAGGTAACTTTGAAGAACCACAGAAAAAGAACTAATAATCTTAGGACAGTGCGGTTGGTGTTCTCAGAATGGAATCCAGTTTCATTAAAAAATAATATAAAGCGATTTTATTACTCATGCACATACCCCATTGACAGTAGCTGTCGCGACAGTCAACTGTGATGCCTTATCTCACCTTATCAACTATAAAGGTGACAATTTGTCAAGGTGACAAGTGTGTGTGTGTGTGTGTGTGCAAAATTCTGGTACATCGGAACTTGGACTAAGTTTTAGTTTGGTAGCTTTTAAGGTCATTACCAGACCGGCACTAACTTCAGAAGAAGAGTGGGTTCGCAGGGCCCAGTAGTATTGTGATTATTACTTAACAGAAGGTTGTGAGGGCAGAAGTGGCTACTTCAAGTTCTAAAACCATGTGCTGTTCTGGGCCTGTGTGCAGGAACCATTACATTGTTTCGTCATCATAGAAACATCCACCATACATTTGTTTCATACAAGCAGGTCCATGATGACTTTCAAAACACTTGGGTGGCGCTTATGCAAATCAGTCAGGAATTTCAGGTAGATTCAGTTGCAGGCAGAACCCCCCACCATTAAATACAACAGTCCAGAACCCTCCAAGTTACAACATTTATTCCACAACAAAGGCAATATGAATTAGTAGCACCTCCAGTAGGACGAGGTCCTGCCCGTTTCCTCCTCTGGTCTCTCGAGAAGGCAGATCCTGTCTGGAGCGCTTCCAGGAGGCTGTCCATGACACCTTCCTGTGTCTGAGCTGCGTTCATGTCCACCAGAGCCTTCTTCCGAGCAGTCCTCTCAGCTCGCTCCGCCTCAGCTTTTTCCCTTGCCTCTTTTGCTCTCCTTGCCTTCTCCTCTGCCTCCCGCTGCACAACATTTTCCTTGTGTGCTTGCTGGAATAATACATACCAAATAATGCAACAAAAACAACAGATACTAACACCACATAAATGGAAGAGGTCATCCTGGAGTGGAGCGTGCCAGAGCAGGGTGCTAGCCAACCAATAGGCCACAACTCCACTCGCCTGGATATCCTGTCCCCACACTAATCAAGATATGTAGGTGGAATGGGACGTGAATATCCCTCCAAGGCTTCCACTGGTTCAACCCCTTTATTTCTGCAGCACATAGGATCAGCCACACACACACCAAAAACCTTGGACTCCCCTTCTCCCCCAACCCCCTCAACATCAATGATTTGATACTCAAACACCAACAAAACATAATCAACCACACACAAACATCCAAACAATAGCTTATAATTATTACTAATCCATTAAAATTGTAAAGCTCTTGCAGTGATCTATCAGTGGAACAAAACAAAACATTCGAGACAGAATTTTCTTGAGTATTTATCAGTTATTCCTAAAGGCAAAGGGGGACCAGGAAGAACATGCCCATATCGTGTAGCATGGACCTACTGAGTGGATGGATGGGAAACTTGCATGATCACGTTTCAGCTGTTCAATATAAAAATGTGGTGAGATTAATGTGAAGGGGATCTGATTACCAGCAGTCCGAAAACGCGTCTTGAAATTGGGGTCTTTTGCATTGGCAAGACTCGCGAATGCCTCGACACCCCTCATGGGACTTGAGATAAAGATTAACCATACGCTTAATCATCCTTCTGCATGGAAATTGATCAGGGCAAGCAAGATAACATTTAAAAATTACAGTGAGACATGCCTTCATTTAGGATGGCCTACTGGTTGGCGTCCTTAGGACTGTTTTTCCTTTACAGCATTCCAAATAAAATTCAACATTGCAATATTCCAAAGGAGAAAATAATAAATAAGAAGGGGGGGGGGGGGACTATTTTTACTGAGACAGATTTAATTATCTCAACTGGACGCTCCATCAGCGTTGTTTTGCATCCTCCTACGTGATATCAAGAACAGACAATCAACTATATATGTCTTCTCAATACGCTGGGCAATCTCTTAAAAACGTTGTAACTCAATGAATGCAGTACTTATGTGGGTGGGTTGTGGAGTTTCGTGCAGCCGTCTAATAATTTGAATTTATTTATTTCCATTTCAAGATGTTGAATTCCAAAAATTCCGAATTCTATTTGGAAATGGTAATTTGATCGGGTGAAGTTAGACAAACTATTCCAAAGGACATTATGTTAAGGACGAGGTATAAAGAAAAATTACCAGAAAAGGTTCTGCAAATTCGTTGACTAGGTATACGTAAATAACGATGTAAAAACAAACAACACTTAAGATATTTAATGATTAATAGACGGACTTACATAAAATGAATCCATGAAAGTTTTTAAATCACTGAAAAACTCTTCGAGAGTGTACTTCTGCTTGTCGAATGCATAGTACTCTGCCAGCTCGCTAAATAGGCTTTCCATATTTTGGAACATGTTTTTGAGCACCGCACATTCTTTCTTGGCTTGTTTGGCAAATGACTAATAACAAGAGTTAAGGGAAAAAATACATGAAATATTTATTCGATTAAACCATGTTGTCAAGAAATGCGTTCGTGTGAGAGATTGGGCCTAGAGTTGAACCTTGAGCATTGGTAGCTATGTAGGGACTACAACAACATAACAAAAAGTGCAAGAGCTGGGAAAGGATACATCCATCACTTCGGTGAATTTGTCTTCATCGCTCAAAGGCACTTTGTTATTGGCTAAATCAGTCTCCAAGTTCTTGATGTTCGCTTCCATAACCCTCAGAGACTTGGAAATCTGATCAACTGAAACTCTGGCTGCTCGCTCGACATGCATAAGCTCATCACCGAATGTCAGGAGCTCAGGGAACTTCCGCTCGATCGTGTCAACGAGGAAGTGCATCAACGTCGACTTGTTCTCAAGATCTTTCGTCGACCCGAGCTATCAGAAAGTTCGTATTTATTTATTTCAACGCAGTAAAAACATAAAGTACGTACTCTTACGAAACAAATTTATATCAATGGATGGGTTAGAAATTTAGTTACATGAAAAACGATTTTATCATCAATAATCATAAGCCAAAATCAAGAGAAAGTTTCAGCTTTGGTTAAAGACTGAATGAGATATATATATATATATGATAAGACAGATGGAACTACCTTAGGCAAGAAACTCATTTCGAAAGCGAAGGCTTGACCATTCCGTGACCCACTGTTCATGAAATTACCGAACAGCAAAATCAATTCAAGGATTTTGGAAAGCTTTTTGCTCTTTTTAACTTCCTCGCAAGCAGCAGCTCCATCAATTATATTCTGTAACAATCAATCCATGATAATTTGGTGCAAGGAATTTCTGAAAATTTGAACACATTTTTCACTCCTCAAGACAGACGTCAAAGATAACTTAGGAATGCAAGCGGAAAGCTCCCAAGTCCTGCATAAAGGGTATGCGAGGAAGTGGGGCAAATTCAGCCTGCAAATGAACTGATGCTCTCATTTATGCGCCTACCATTCAAAAATAATTATAACATCCATCCTTCCTTTTGTAGCCAAATTTCAAGAACGGAGAAGATATAAATGCAGAATGTGCCCCAAGTCTCCCTACTTATAACGTAAACCACCAAGGCGGAATAAGACATTTTTTCGTTGTATGACAACAGAGGGGATAAGGGATATCCATGGGTTGAAGGTTCCATAATGGGATGTCTCATTCCATTTCAATTTCCGGATGGAAGATCCTTGCGAAAGATCCAGAAAGTTGCTGCATGGGATAGTTCTCTGATGACTAGAAATGGGTGTTCATCATGAATCACGATAAGGTCACTGGACCAATAATCAGTAAATAAGAGTGGATTAACTAACCGGTTTAATATCTTGCACCATTTCTGGATGATGGAATTTGAATTTCAATGATCTCAATCTCGGCATGAGCCTCTTGATTTCAGCAAGCTGCAAAAACAAATAGTAAACAATGAGAGTGAGATTAGGGATGTCACAAATAATATTCAGAAATTGACGCCATATTTGTTTTGCTCTTGGATAGATACGATTATCCCAGTAATAAGAGGAAAACGTACTGTGAAAGCAAATTGCTCTGCTTCTGTGAGTTCTTTGTAGTCTACTTTGAGTTCCGTCAGCCTCTTCAACTGATCAGGAGGAGGCAGATATTGAATTAAACTTTCTAGGATGTTGTCAGTCAGAACTGTTTCATCACAAGTTAAAATGCATTTTTTGATTTCGGTGTAACTCAGGTGCTTCAAAGATCCACCGAGAAGGATCGAGAGGTTCTGAGCTGCCTTTGCATCAAGTACTTTCAAGGATTTGACCTTTTTCAAAGTTCCTCCTTTGCTGCAAGTGAAATGAAAACATATTAGATTTTTCAATGTAGAAGCCCAAGGAACTGGTGCGTCTCTCTACTTTTGAGTAAAACATTAAAATGGAGGGATATTGCATCTTTCCACTTTAGGAAAACTCCTAGCCATAGATGCGGCCAGTTACCCCATGGTGACAGAAGCCCCTATCTTACCTTGAATATCAAAGACGGCACACAGATAAATCTGTGTATTCAGGATGAAAATGAGGGAATCGGAGGTGTTGTCAAGAAAAACTTCCGTTTATCTACAGAAAAATCAGTGGAAACCCGTAGATTTATGGATAAATCCGCAAGTCTGGCTTCCCTGGGACTTCCATAAATGTCACCAAAAGTAGTGACATTTATTGTTTGACCCTTGAATACCCCAATAAGCCATATACCCTACATCTTAATAATAGTAGGCATACTCAAGGCCCTCTCCAGGTACAAACTCGAACTGTATGTACATGCAATTAACAAGATATATGGACGAAAATGGCATCAAAGTACTTTGATACTCACTTGTCTATCACATCCTCGTTCTTCTTGGGTCCTGGTTTTGACGAAAATTTAACTGTCAAGCTTTCCAATATGTCAGAAGACGCTAATTTTTCTTCTTGTACTTTGACCCAAAAAGATTTCTCGTTCAGCTTTTGGGGAATAATCTACGGGCAGAATGAAACTTAGCATCAACTGGGAATAACATACGTCGTTCCATCCGACTGTCCGAAATGTAAGAAGATTATTAACAATAAAGATGGCTACAGCCACGAACTAGTGAGGGGGCCCCCTCACGATGGAATTGCAAAAAGAAAAGACTTGAGTGTAATTAAAAATAAGAATCGATTTTAAATTTCTTGTTATGTCTTCTGGTGATGGGTAACTACTCAAGCTTCACACATATATAAAATGACGTTTCTACCACAATAACAAATCACATTCTAAACAGCCTTGACGAGAGGATGTCATGGATAAAAGTAGTAGTCAGTTGTTTTCTGAGATAAAGGGTAAGAGTAAATTTTGTAAATATTAACCGTTTTCCAGTTGGCACGTTTGATGCCTTCAACGTTCCACTTCTTCTTAGGTTTCAGACCAAATGGTAGTACATCTGGTGGCTTCGGTGGAGGTGGGCCCATACCGCCAGGTGGCGGTGGTGGCACGGGGCCAAATCCAGGGGGCGGTGGAGGAGGGGGTGGTCCCATGCCTGACAAATCCAAGGTATATATTAAACGATTGTGGGGGCATTGACGTAGGTGTTAAATAATACATTTAGCTAATGCTAACAAGTAAATCACATAGAACAGCTTATACTGGCGATTTTCTTGGACATTCCGTGTACCTACTCAGAATTTAAATCAGTATAATATGCTGCTCGGAACATATCAGTATTTCACTAAATCTGAAAAGAAAGATGTAAGAATTAAAGTGAATAATTGAAATTCACATTCAAGGCTTATTTCTATCAAGCCTGACAGTATGTATGTTTATGCTGCCCAGGAGTAGACGTTTGTGCGGTTCACAGAGCTTAATCTTCTTACTATGGGTAAGCAGTAACCTTACCCTGTCTAAGGTAACCTCCTCTTAGTGGTCCTGCTGTGTTCTATGCAGAATATGCCACCATATTTTATTTGCAAGCACTTTTGGTACCGAATTACTTTCAATAATCCTCTAGACCAGCGGTTCAGCTGTTCCCAACCAGTGAGACCCACTGGGGTGCGCGACTATCATGGTGGAAATGTAAAGTGCTCTTGAACAGAAACTTTTTTTTTCGGGACAGACTAACTTCTAATCCATTTTCGGATTCTACGTACCAACCTTCAAACTTTTTTGTGTTTCATGCTCGATTCCAAAGGATCATTATTGAGAATAATAAAAATATAAGCCCAAACCTATATAATAATTAACCATCATCGTTGCCGTTGCTTCAAGCAGCATTGAACTCAGTGTAGGCACCACAAATAAACTAACTGCATGCAGACGGATTCTCATCCACACTCACGTGCATGAGTTTTAGACAATTACCAGGAGGTGGAGGTGGTGGAGGAGGAGGTCCTATGCCTTGAGGCGGTGGTGGGGGAGGGGGCGGCCCAGAACCTGATCCTGGTGGAGGCGGTGGTGGAGGAGGAGGTGGTCCAATTCCTGGTAAGGCAGCTGCTTTAGCTGCCACTCCACCTGGCTGAAACAATAACAAAGCATGAGGAGACAAATTATGCTTTAGAAGCTTAGGCATGTAAACACAACACAGATTAAATTGAGTATCGCTGAGCAAAATGTTTCTTCTCTTTTTGGAGTTACCTTATTGAATGTAAAACGTTAAATTTAAAGGGTTAATAAACATAAATTAAAGCAAAATTGAGAAGCGTCTAAGCAAACCCGAAAAAATGTTCGAAACTTCATTTTCGACCTGGGAATCGAGCTAAAACCGTACAGTACAAAGTGGGGTTGAAGAAAACCCAGACAAGTTTTCACTTGGTGCTCAAGCAAGTTCTGCTCCTTTATTCGACCATAGTTACCTACCATTTTTAATGATTTACGAGTAAAACTTAGTAGCAACAGAGTTGTCAATTTGAAATTCTTTACCAAGGTGGTCATTTGGGGTGTTAGGCCCCCTAATTTTTGGAAGTGGAACGAGGACACACTACTTTCCTTGTTGTACTTACCAATGATTGTACATATAGATAATAAGACAGTTTTTGTTCTTTCCTTCATCTTCACACGTTCAACCGTGGGACTGAAACGCCAAGATGACACGGGAAGATGGACTGATGAGCTTCAAGCATTCTCTGCACGTATACCAGTAGTTCTTCCCGCGCACGTGAAGAAGTACCTATTCCTGTGTATGCAAAGAACTACACGTTACGGGAAGAGAATGTCAAGCTCATTGGCCCGTCTTCCCATATCACCGTTTCCATGGCTGAACGTGTAAAGATGACGGGAAGTACAAAAACTGTCTATTCTAAACAAAAATATTCTATTCTATTCATTCAAAGCAGTATTTCAAATTGACTGTAGTATGACATAATTACTTAGGTACTACATGACAATCATCACACAAACGGAAGAGTCACATGATGAGGGAAAAAACGATCATTTCAAAGAGTCCTGTTCACTACGAACTAACAACATGAACAGAACAAACGAGTGAATAATACAACAACATAGTAATTTATTGTAGCTGGGGGGGGGAACCATTTTTAGTCTCGCTTCCTCAGAAGCGGCTGAAGAAGCCCACTCCATCACACACACCACTTAATCTTTGACCATCCAACACTTAATTTTTGAAACACAAAGCTGACGATAAAAGTCTGAAATCCTAGCTCACCAGATAGCTGAGGATGTAAGCTTGTGAATGTACGAGGATGGTCCCATACCATCAAGAGCAGATGGCAAAATACACAAACGCCCATTATGGGCTACACGCATGGAAAATAAAAAAAGCATCATAGACCACGTTACTTTAGCAGCTGTAATATGTACATAATCACCTGGTAACATGACAATCACTGAGTCAGAAATTAACATTTGAAAACGTGTTAGTCTGAAGCCTGGCACATGTTTGGCCAGGGCCTGGCAGGCCAATAAATGCATCATAAACAAAAAATAAAATTCCCGCTTCCATTTTTTTGTGTTCCTTTTTTGTGTTTTAGTTTCCTCAAATCGTTTCAGTTTGGTCAGTTATTGCCGTATGGATACTGTAAACCCAACAGAATGTTGAGGGTTCACATGTTCACCACATGGTGCACTCCGACCAATCAGACGCTTCAACGATTCATACGAGCATAATGCGACTAATGCGCATTTTTCAAACATCTCAATTTTATTGAATTTTTTTTTTAAATCGAAGAGCGCATTTTTTTTTGGAAGAGCCTATTTTCTACAACTTTGAAGCTGTTTTATATCACTAAAAAATACCTCTGAAAGAAAAATACGTGCATAGCCCATTACCCAAATGAAGATCATACAGAGCTGAACCCCAGCGGGTAGGTGAAACTTTGTCCCCAGATTCATATAAACTGAATCGAAATGCGCATGCTTGAAATTGTTTTCTATGTGAATATCATGTAGAATAATGTCCATTATAGAGTGTTGGTTGGGGAGTCAAGGCAAACGACAATCAAGCCAAGCAGTTGGTAAACAATAAGTTGGCCAAAAGGAACAAGTAGCATAGAGGAGGTGCAGAATTTCCAACTGCACCTTATTCTTTTAGGCCAACACATTCTACGCCAAGTCTACGTGATCTATGGATGACACTAGACCAAATTGATTATCTTCACAGTCAAAGTGATGCGTCCCAAAATATGAGATATAAGCGGTTATCCTCTACCAACCATAAATGGACCTAGAAGGGCATTCAAATCAAACTTCTCCGGCACTTACCCTCTTCACCCACTACACGTTACAACTTGATCGGATTACAGCTGCTGGATGGCCAAACGAGCCAGAATTTCGGAATGACAAGACATCCGATTTTCGTTGAATTGAATTTTGAAAGTCGAACGTCAACATATAATGCAACTACAGCCCCGGGCATACAAGGCCAGCTGAGCTATGCTAACCCACGTTGCATGGAAGGCTGAGTATCCACAATAGTGCTGGCGCAAAAATTTGTTCTGACAGCTCTAAAACGCAAAATGCTAGTCGAAATTTCGATGTTGGGGAACAGCAAGTTTTGTCTACAAAAGTGATTACAAAGGCTTTCCGCAACCTTGACTGACTCGGAAGCAAAATGAATTTGAAAGCTGTTACATTCCTTCAATTGGTCGATTAGACTATGTGCGTGTTTTGCTGTCCCTTGGAAGCCAAGCTCGCATTTACGTGCTGGTGATTACTACAGCCAAATTGCTTAACAAAGCGAAATCTAAGTTGAAAATGATTATAAGCAAAAAGCTGGAAGGCAACCAACCTTGGCTCCAGTAGCTTGGAAATCTGCAATAGTCTTCTGAGCTATTGTCAGTTCTGCTTCTTTCTCCTGCAACTTCCCCGACAGATCCTCAATTTGCTTCAGCAATCCTTTTATTCTCTCCTCGTCTTCATTTTTAGATTTTTCTAGTAAAAGTGCAGCGTATTAAATAAAATAACAAAAAATTATACAACACAACAACAATTTTTATTGTCTTTTGTGGGTTTTTATTGTTTTTATGTGTTTTTGACCATTTTTATTGTCATTATTCATGCATCATGACAATAAAAACCAAAAACAGTGTTTTTACAAGGAACTGCGTAAAGATCATCACTCACCAACTAAGCTGTCGATGACACTTTCAATGTCGAATTGAAAATGCCTCCCTCGGAAATCCGGGTCGAACCCATTCCTATGTAATACTATTTGAGACACACACTCCTCGATGAGTTTGTAGTAGGCATTCCTGGAATCGAAGTGGATATAACTTTTACTTCTACAGTACTGATACACAGATTTAATTTGCATCATAGAAGCTTGAGTGGGTTACCCCCGACTGAAAGTTCGAGAATAGCATTTACAGATGAGGAAAAAACAAGCTTATCTAGTTATTCCAGGATATACCAAAGGATGTAGCGATATTTTTATTACAAGTATCAAAACAGTATCAGAAATCGCACCAGTATCATGTGCACTCTGCTTAAACCTAACTTTTAAAGATTTTCTCGACCGCCTGGAATCAGATCAATGAAATCAAAATGCCCCGCCAAGAGGTACCATACGTCCACATACCAACTTTTTTTTTTGAATGACATGAACATTTAAAATGACAAAAAAAATGCAAATTACAGGTTTGAGGCTTATTCTTCGAAATTCGTAGGACATCACAAAATCGCTCTAACTTTTGATTAGATGAAGATGAAATAATAGAAGCGTTTCGAAGAAAATTTACTGTACCTACTACAACTTCATTTCCAAGGTTTCTCTCTCACACGAACGGTAAAGAATTCCAGAGGTTCATCGATAAACGTGGAGTAACATAATTTTTCCCCCCTCATAAATTAGCTATTTTCTCCGGCTCATTTCTTAAAAACGACCTGTAGCAGATATGAATAAACGTCATGGTTTTTTTGTGGGGGATTTTGTCCGCTCCATTTTCATACCTATAGGATTTTTTTTGTTTTTCTCATTTCCACTGCTTTTTGTACCTTGGCATCGCGATCCGGGAGGAGGGGAAGAGAGTTATTAGCTACTGATTATGAAGTATTAATTGGCCGGTGAAAGCAAAATCCAGATTTTTTTGTCCTAAATTTTTTTTAAATTGTTTAACATTTATTATTTCTGACAATAGGTTCTTACTATTCAAAATATAGGTAGGTCACTACACACTTTCTTTGGTATCCACACTACATGAAATAGCAACCTCTATTTTAGGATTAGATATAAGTAGGTATTTTCAGAACCGGAGAGAACAACCAAGGCACCGCTTATGACGTATAATAACAGTACCCTGGGCAGCAGCTATCAACATCTGCTTACCTTGGATGAATTCACCTCTGAAGAGCACACTGACCCCCCCCCCCCCCCCCCCCCGATTGATTTGAGAACTAATACAAATATAATTTAACTAATACAAATAGGGATCAACAAATCGAGAAATGTACGATGAGCAATCCAAATGAAGGGTATGGTTCGTAAAACCTGTTGAATACGAGCAAGCAAAGCGCCTTTAATTTTCAAAGATACCAGATAATCACAGGTAACTCTAAACCTTAACCACATGTCTTGAGTTGCTGATTATTTCCCCGAGTGGTGCTACAACAGCTTGGTCATTCCCAAGTGAGCGATTTCAACTCAATACCGAGGTGATTATATTGTTTTCTTCACGGTTTTTTAGTCCTGCAGCATTTTGTTCATACAAGAATAATTATTATTCTCTAAGTTAATTTTCAAAATTGTCGAAGTTGTACTTTTAAGGATTATGTGAGTGTTTAGAGATGGCGGACTCCCGCCTCTATCGAGTGCCAGTATCCTCAGGATTCGCCATTGACGTGAACAAGTTACAAAAAGTGACTCACCTGATGAAGTGGTCATCACGGATGAACAGCAAGTGTTGAAGTATTGACAGAAGGTACGGCTCAGACGGAGAATCCAGCACAATGTTCTTGACGACTTCAAAACACTCGTTCACGTCGTCAAAATCCAACCGCAGGTTCTCGAAACGCGAGGAGAACTCGTCGAAATCCTCTTCTTTGTGATCGTTGAAGACTTTCAACTGGACTTTCAGATCTTGTGATGCGTCTTTTTCAAGACCCTGAATACGTTTTTAAGTATTAAGTAATACGTTGGAATAACTGAGGAGTTGACATGAGGTTAAAAATTTCAACGCTGATGATTAAAATATTATAGGTACAAAAGTGATTCATTCAACATTACCAGCTGGGAGAGGGGCCTAGTAAGTATTCAACGTCACGAAGATGACGAACTTTCGTTACTATAACGTCAAGTTTCTCTATAAAACTAATATAATCGGTTTTCTGCACAACAGTCTTTATGACATGACGAAGTATCAATTCCCTGGACGCTAAGCTATCAAATATACAGATGATTAATAATATTAACAAATACCGAACTTGTCTTTTTAGAATAAGGTAGGTACGTTATGATAATCACCGGTTTTCTCAATTCAGTTAGAGGTACATGGTATAATTATCGAGAATTTCGAATTTACAGCCCTGATGTACTCTTATTTAATCACGAACCAAAATATTAAAATTTTATACGTCCAAAGACGCAACTTAAAATGCTATGACTCCTGGGTACAAATGCCTTGCATAATTTAAAAAAAGTTACTTACATCCATCAAATCATAGAGTCCATTCCTCATGAATTCGTTCCTCAAATGGATTTTGAAGTCCACTTCATCAGGGGTGGTGATGATGGCGTTGATGAATTGAAGGCAAGCCACCTGTCGGAAAGTTAGAACGGGAATGAGCTGAGGCTGAGGGGTAAGAATGCAGAATAAAGCAATAAGGGAAGAGAAGCAAGAGTAAGTGAACCCTGACGCATCCTCTGAGAGCGCGCCTACGACCAATACATGACCGCTAAACGCAGTCTATTACATAAAGCCCTCAAGACTGAAAAATTATCATAACAAACTACAGATTAGATGAATCCATTGATTACACCAAAAAATATAATAGCTAGGTACCAAAAGACACAAAGCAACGCGAAAAAAATTATACGAGAATATTATATTTATGTATCTACCTGTACATATGATAAAACGTTGCAAATTCTTTCACCATTCAAGAATTTCAGGACAGCAAAATCGTCGGTCTAGATCACTGTTCTGTGCGCTACACCCTTGAGAAATACCGTCTCTTCATGTAAGGGGGAAATGGGGGGGATGATCTGACGTAGGTATTGAATATATGTGTGGAATGGTTCCTGCTTGGTTCCATATCGAAAATTTTAAAAATGTGTTTCTTGTCGATTTCAAAGGCCTGCCCGGGTCCATCATTGAAAATAGGTAACGAAGCGAAATGAACAAATTACTAACTAAACTGGAGGTAGGTACTCTAGGTTTAATGTTATAACAACACAAACGTAACAACATTAACGTGACATTTAAAATGTTTTTTGATAAGTTTGCTGATGTAAGTCTGATAATCAGTGAAGTATAAAACGGAACCTCGAGGTTTAAAATTCTAAGTTGAGAATGGAAAATGGCGTTGATTAGTTGTGTCTTTGTGTTGTGGTGATTAGCGTATCTTTGGTAGTGGACATGGAAAATTAAGGAAATTAGAGAAAACAACTGATACCTTCAGAGCTTCATTCTGGTTGATTTGAAGGCCTTGAACGATTGGGGCAAAGCGTTCAGCGTCTTTAAGCTCGCCATTCATCGAAATAGCTTCCAGTACTTTGCTATGCCCGTCAGGCGGGACAAGGCATACGGCAGCGAGTATTTTGATTGCTTCCAGCATGACGTTCGGATTGCTTATGTCCACAGATCTCGCCACCATCGTCAAGGCTTCGTTCTGCTGGAACACCTCTTTTATCCCTATGGTGTTGTTCATAATAGCTTTTATGCATTTCAAGCATTCCACCTGAATCTTGTCGTAGTTGCGATCACTGCAAAGAACACAAAACCATAATATCATTAAAACATTAATTTTCAAACCTAAAGAGTTTTTTGCAATTCCAAAAAACACTCAAATAAACATTAACGTAATCCTTGGAAATACAGCTAAACTACCCAAATTCTTCCAAATTTCTGTCGTCATAATAACAGTAGTTATTCGAACTCACAAACACGTTACATCATCCAAAGTTCTAAGCAATGCATCAGAAACACATGGAGCAAGGGGATGTGGAATGAACTTTGAACTTTTCTGAATGTTCCTCCTTTTTAGGCTGATCTCATTTTCAAGGTCAGTAAATTTCTTTATATCCTCTTTCAATGATGTGGTGACCAAAAGCTTCTTGTAACAAGCTCAAAAAACATTGGGGTCCTGCTATGTTATCGCCTGTTTCGAAATTGCATACAGGAGAAGCCATAATTATTTGATGCCCTACTTTCCACCAAGAGGGAAATTTCTGTGCAAATCTTATCCAATAATGATGTGTTCCATCACTTCAGTTCGCGTTCCAAACTTAGAAACTATGGAATCTGATGTATACCTTCACTGTGCTACGCCACAGCCCGCCACTCTGATAAGGCGTGATATCACTGTTATCGGGGATTTTGGGAATATATATGACGTACCTACGAGTTACACTGAACGCTTCGTTTATTCCAATACCCCCTTCGCCTGGTGCTTAACATAATATATATGTTAATACGTAACATCTGGCGCAGCCGTTCGATTTCGACTACCTACGTTCTTCTGTTCCCGATTGCGTTACAACGTTTACAACATTTGGAACCGTACGTATTCCTCTTTAACAGCTGACTCGCAACCGTCGTTCACTAGTTACTGGTTGCTTGCTACGTACTTGGAGGTTTCAGGCGAAGGATTGCCCGAGTACATACTCACTACGCAAGTCTTACACATTTTACGATGGCCGGTGACGATCAACCCGCCCGTCCTGCCGCGGGTAATCAAAACCCGATCCCCTCCGATGTTGCCGGTATTTTACAGATGATAGCCCGGCAAAATCAGCAAGTTATCACCCTCTTAAGTGCTCTTCAACCTGGACAGCCGTTTTCGACTCAGGGCCAGCGACCAATTCATGTCAACATAGACAAATATGACGAAACTGCGGAAACATATGACGACTACATCGGCCGCCTCGAATCATTTTTCAAGACCCAAATGGTCCCTGAGCAAGTTAAAGCGGACACCTTTATTGCTATGTTATCCCCTAAACACCATGCTCTTTTGAAAAGCCTTTTATTTCCGGCCGAACTAAGCTCAAAGACATATGGGGATCTGAAGAATGAACTGAAAAAACATCTCAACCCCACTCCTCTCGTCATCCCAAGCCGGCACACGTTTCTCAACCGGAAACAACTGGAGGGTGAGACGATTTCTCAATATCTTTCAGAGCTGCGAAAACTTGCCGCAAAATGTAAGTACCCCGAGACAATGCTTGACACAATGCTTCGTGATGTTTTTGTGAGCGGGCTACGGTCCCGCGTCATGCTCGATCGACTCTTTGAAGAAGACGATATTACATTAAATAAAACGGTACAAATCACGCAGGCTCTTGAAAAAGCATCTGAAGGGACTTCAGAAATTTTACACCCCTTGTCGCCTGTTCACAAAGTCAATAAACAACCAAGTCCGGTGTCATCTGGTGTGAAAAAACCTGTTATTTGTTACAAGTGTGGGACGAAAAATAGCCACAAAGCAAATTTGTGTAAAGCTGTCAACTTATTTTGCTCCCACTGCCGCATGGCAGGACATGTGGAGTCTGTTTGCATGAAAAAACGAAGGTCAGCTATAGTTAAATTGCTCCAGTCTATGTCTATGTCTGATGATGATGGTGAGGGGGATATAGACGAAAGTCAGGTAGACTACCTGTCTCATGCATTGGATGGACAACAGAACCCGTTCCATCAGGTAACCGAGTTTGATGAAGCTGATAGACTGTTACAACATATTTTTGACAACAATTATGACTCCGTCTATCAAATTTCAGCCGATGGGAGCTCCAGCTACCCACCTATTCTGATATCTGTTATTGTCAATGGACACGACCTTCAACTTGAACTGGATACTGGTAGTCGTAATACCATTTTAAACGCGTCCACCGTTTCATTTGTAGCACCTTCTGCTGATATCCGTCCAACAACGACCATTTTGAAAACCTTCAGCGGTGGCACTATTCAACCCCTTGGAAAGGTTAAACTTCCTGTTAGTTACAATGGCAGAGAAACGTGTTTAGAAGCGCTAGTAGTCAAAGAAAATTATCCCCTCGTTTTAGGACGGGCGTGGATGGGTGCCCTAAACATTGAATTACAGAATTTAAATATGGTTGACTCAGATAGTACTTCACAAAAAATTAGTTCTCTCTTGACAAAGTACTCCCAGGTCTTTGAAAATAAAGTGGGTCTCATAAAGAACTATCAATGTGAGATAAACCTAAAAGATAATGCTAATCCGGTTTTCAGGAAACCTCGCCCAGTGCCTCTGTCACTGAGGGTTGGTATTGAGACGGAGTTGGACAGGTTGGTGAAAGAGGGAGTTCTTACGCCTGTGTCAACTGCGGAATGGGCAACACCGATCGTCCCTGTGGTGAAGCCTTCAGGAGAGATCAGAATCTGTGCTGATTATTCTTCAACTCTGAATCAGCACATCCAGGTAACGCAACATCCTTTTCCTGGGTACGAAGATGTTTTTTCAACTCTCAGTGATGGATAGAAATTTTCGACTCTGGACGTTCGATCTGCTTTCTTGCACATGGCCGTCACGCCTAGTACAGCTAAACTTCTCACTATCACTACGCACCGTGGGCTATTTGAGCCTCAGCGTTTGATGTATGGAGTGGCAACTGCACCTGCCGAGTGGCAAAAGTATGTAGATGCTATCTTCAAAGGGCATCGTTGTTACGTGGTACACGATGACATAATAGTGACCGGGAAGACGGACAATGAGCATTTCACAAATTTAGTATCAGTCCTGGAGACTTGTCAGCAGAACGGAATTCATCTGAATCGTGAGAAATGCAAATTCTTTGAGGAGACTGTGCAATTTCTGGGTTATAGAGTGGACTCCCAGGGTGTGCATAAAACAACTAACAAGGTGAATGCCATTTTGAATACTCCCCGGCCAAAAAATGTGAAGGATGTTAAATCTTTTCTGGGTCTTGTGACTTTTTACTCCAAGTTTGTGCCGCATCTTTCCACTATGGCTGAGCCTCTTCACGCATTGTCTCGAAAGAACGCTGAGTTTCAGTGGACCAACGATTGTGAGAACGGCTTCACAAAAATAAAACAGGAAATAGCGTCTGACCGAGTCCTCGTCCACTACGATATGTCACTGCCACTGACTCTGGCCACTGACGCAAGCCCTTGGGGTATTGGCGCTGTTCTCTCTCACATTATTAATAAACAAGAACTCCCAATTGCTTTCGCGTCACGCATGCTGAGCAAGTCGGAGAAATCGTACTCCATGATTGACAAAGAGGCCCTAGCTACCAAGTGGGCTATGTTCAAATTTTTCCATTACCTCTATGGGCGCCATTTCGTCCTGATCACTGATCACAAACCACTAATTCACATCTTTGGAAGCAAGCAAAAACTACCATTGCTGAGTGCTACTCGGATGCTTCACTAAGCTCTTCAGTTACAAATCTTCAATTTTGATGTCAAATACAGAAAGTTATCAGAACACGGAAATGCGGACGCTTTATCACACTTACCACTAACATCAGATGAATGGATGAAATATGAAGGCAACGATGATGCTTCCACATTTATGGTAATGCAATATGAACCCCTACCAGTGTCAGTTAAGGATATTGCTAAAGCCACCTTGTTGGATCCTGTGATGAAAGTGATTTATGCCAACCTCCTCGAAGGCATCCCCCAAGGGGATAAGGATTTCAAATTGTCACTCCATCAGGGTTGCATCTTTTACGGGATTAGAGTTTATGTTCCGTCAAGCCTGCGCCGGCAAGTTCTGAATGAGCTCCACTTGGGACATATGGGCGTCGTTAAAATGAAAAACCTTGCACGCAATTACATATACTGGCCAAATATAGACGCTGACATAGAGTACCTTGCCAAGCACTGTGTTGAATGCGCCTTATTCTCCAAAAATCCAGATAAGGTGGTCAATCACCACTGGGAACCTTCAACACATCCTTGGGAACGGATCCACATTGATTTTGCTGGGCCATTCCATAACCACACCTATCTGCTTGTTGTAGATTCATACAGCAAGTGGCCTGAAATAATTAGTGTGAGCGGCATGTCCTCTACCCTATCCATAACCCACCTGGCTAACATTTTTGCACGGTACGGGACCCCTAAAGGGCTTGTCAGTGACAATGATGCTGCCTTCACCAGCCGGGAATTTCAGGAGTTTTTGAAGAGAAATGGGATACGCCACAAAACTTGCGCTCCATTCAACCCGTCAACTAATGGTCAAGTGGAGCGCCTGGTCCAGACCATGAAACAAGCACTTCGGAAACTCTTGTCGTCTCCTGGTTCCCCACAGGAAAAGCTGAACACATTTCTTGTGGCTTATCGACGGGCTCCTCACTCATCCACTGGTGTGTCCCCTGCACGACTGATGTTGGGTCGAGAAATCCGTACAGCCCTTGACCTTCTGAAGCCTAGCCTTGGTCTGGCTTGTCAGGATGTGCCTCCACCTGAGACCCCAGTCGGTTTTGTTCAGGGTGAAAAGGTGGCTGTACGATCATACTCGTCTCCTAATCGCAAATGGGAATTTGGTTCAGTTATCAACAGGGACGGTGACCTCCATTATAGCATCCAAGTTGGCAACACCGTCTGGCGTCGCCATGTGAATCAAATGAGGAAAATTGGACAGGACCTAATAGTCAAACCAACATCTCAATGGCACTGGGGCCCACCAACCTTCAGCAACCAAGCCCAATTCAGGATTTGGCCCTAGCTTCTGCCTCTACCCCACATCAGAGCCCTCAGCTGGAAGCAATGCAGGGCAGCACCCTACAACCCTCTCCACCCTCTTCTGCACCGCTGTCTCCTGTGAGGCCACTGGCTCTGAATTATCCGCCACCAACTCAGAGACAGAGCAGTGGGGACCAACCTGCTGGTCTGCCAACCCCAGAAGCTCCAAGACGCTCAAACCGTGTCCGGAAGCCTCCGCAGAGACTGATTGAGCAATTTCCGCTGTAAACGTTTTCATAGGCAACGTTAGAGGAGTTTTATTTCATTTAGTTTCATTCAAGTCGTTAACATTGTTTTATTGCCTAGAAGTTGTCTCTTATGTTTCTTTCTTTTTCTCATGGGGGAAGGGATGATGTATACCTTCACTGTGCTACGCCACAGCCCGCCACTCTGATAAGGCGTGATATCTGTTATCGGGGATTTTGGGAATATATATGACGTACCTACGAGTTACACTGAACGCTTCGTTTATTCCAATACCCCCTTCGCCTGGTGCTTAACATAACATACATGTTAATACGTAACAGAATCATTCACCAAACATCATTCATTTACACGAAAGAATGATGAGTACTGATAAACAATCGACCAGGAAAGCTGTGGGGCTTGATCTACATATCCACACCTGTTTCCTCAGATTGAAGCAGTGGTTAGAAAACCCATAATCACAGTTTTACTCCGACAAAGAGCTATGCAGACAGAGTGTTGACGTAAAACCCCCAATGCTACAGCGAAGTGGGCTAAAAACTGGAGCACAAACTCGCACAGCACCAACCACACCAGAGTCACTTTCAGTTGAGCCATTACTGACAAAATTATTTACTAGTGTTCATTGCAGAAGTAGACTCAACTTCCATGCAAATATTGACTAGTTATAGGAAATTAAATAAAATGTAGATAATTCATGTAAAAGTTCACTTACGTGGATGAATAACACCTGTTCAGGGTATGGAGGACAGCCCTGAGACCTTCAGCTCCAAAGTCTTTGACCCAGCTAAGGGGATTCCCAGTCAGAGCGATCCGAAGCGATTCGACGCATGTGTACAGTTTGTTATAGCTCAGATCAGGAATATGGAGGTACCGAATAAAATCGACAGGTTTTTCGAAATTGTTTCTCACTTGCTGAAAATAAACAAACATGGAATCGTTTATGTACTACTTTCAACGAGAAAGTTGTAAGTTATAATATATCTCTTGAAAACACTCGAGTTATAGGAGTGATATCAGAACCCTCAAACTTCCCCAAGGAGAGTGGGATTCTATACACGGTGTCCCAGAAATGATTTTATTTTCCTGAAGAAGCATATTTTATTATTTATCCCTAGAACTATGTACTACTTTATCATCACTACGCCACGTTTACTCGGATTTATTCATTTATTTTAAAGGTTTGAAAGTTTATTTGAAAGGTTGGTTTTAAACCATAATTTGTAGTTAATTTAGTCGCAAGATGGGGGGGGGGGGGGGGCACACTGTAGCCTGCTAGAAGAAATAAACTTACTTATGTGACAATGGGGGATTTACGTATTTTATTTTATTTTTAAATTCACAACTTTTGGAACAATGGAAGGTTTTTCTCAAGTTTATGATGTGAGATAGACAACAGGGCTGAAGCGGGAAAATATGCCCGCTTCATTTTTTGAGACTAGAAAACTTAGAGATTTCAAAAAAAGCTGCTTAGTCCTTGTCACATGCGTTTATTATTCTCGACTGAATACGGCAAGTCTGGGACCTCAGTAAAGAGACCCACAAAGCTTAATTTGACGGTTTTAAACTCGAATATTAAGATGCTATTTCCGACAAATTATTTTTGATCAGTGAAATTGTCAACGATTTGCCTTGATTCCCTATTAATACCACATACTGTGCTATTATACAATTTCTGGTGATTACAGCCATTTTGATAGGTTTTTGACCCATAAATATTGAATTTTGAGATTTAAAACTTCCTTAGAACCTCAATCCTTCACTCAGTGGTCAAAATCAACTTCATATTTTGTCTCCTCACCCTAAAAAACATGGAAAACGATACCTGACAAGCCCAAGGGCAAAATTAGGTATTTTTATACCTCAAAAATACCTAATTTTGCCCCCATGGGTGTTTTCCGATCGGGCTGCCGAGATAGGGGACACAACTAGGGCCCGAATGGAGCCGGTGTGCGAAAGAACGATTTTTTTAGATCGAAAACTAAGGTAGATATCGATTATACGGCGGACGGTGGACAGGCCACATTTTTGGAATCTACTCCACACCTTGAAACGTAAAAGAAAAACGCTGCAAATTATTACACAAAGGTTTATTATTTACCTGTATAGATGCCCCTTCTACGTAGATCACTGTTTTCTCTGGTCAATACCTCTATCCTCATGCTCCCCCCAGGAGAGCCCTAAATCGAGTACTGGAGCCAGCTCCGGAATTAAAGTTTCCTACAAATGCGCGGGATTTGATACAATCATTAATTATTTTGTAGTTATTCATGAAGCATAAGGCAAATAATAAACCGTTGTGTAATAATTATTTACCTGTATAGGTGCCCCTTCTACGTAGACAGCACAATGAACAGTTGTGTAATAATTTACGTTTGAGTAATAATTTACCGTTGTGTAATAATTTGCCCGTCAATAATACTTCAACGGTTGTTCAAGGTGCAAAAGTAACTACCTATCAACAAACTCCAGCCCCTTCTACGTAGATGGTATGGTGGTGGAACGTTGTGTAATAATTTACCCATCAATAATACTTCAACGTTTGTTCAAGTTTCACAAACCTACCAACAAAATCCAATAGTCCCATCACTTATCAAATGAAATAATATCACAGAACAAACAACTCGACTTCACACAGCCATCCTTGATTATAATCAGATGCTCCGTAGTTATGATTATCCGGGCCGGATTTATACCGTTTGATTCACGATTGTGTTGACGAAGCTTTTTGGTGCACACGAACGGCTGGACGTACAATGCTCCGGGTGGCCTCAAAAAATGGTTTAGCTCAAGACAAATTTAATAACGTAAAAAAAAATACCCTTCAATCGAAAGTTTTCGAGATACGGCGTTATGAAAACTGCAACCCCTATTTTGAACCCCTTAGAGATGACTGACAGTAACGCCGAGCTTCGAGGACCAACTAGACCCCGAACGGAACCTATAACCCGAATTTCATCAATTTTGTTTCATGGTAACTAAGAAAAGTGGCCATTACGGCGTACGGCGGACAGACAGAAATATTTTTATTGCATTTTCGGATTCTGCATATATTATCTTGAAACGTAAACCATCAAATTTTGAGGGGGGGGTAGACTTTTTTTTTTCTTGCTCGATTCCAATGGTTCATTATTGAATATAATAAACCAAAAATTCGAGATAACGGCGTCCTGGAGATTTCAACCCTTATTTTTCACCCCTTAGGGACGACTGACAGTAACGCCGAGCTTCGAGGACCAACTAGACCCCAAATGGGACCTATAAACCGAATTTCGTCAATTTTGGTTCATGGTAACTAAGAAAAGTGCGAAGTACGGCGTGCGGCGGACAGACAGAAATTTTTTTATTGCATTTTCGGATTCTACATACCTTGAAACGGAAACCATCAAATTTTGAGGGAGGGGGGTTAACACAAAAAAAAAAAAAAAATTCCGAACCGAATACATAGGTGTATTATTCAGAGACTAATAAGCCATAAGGGACGGGAAATAGGCGCCCTACTGTGGCCTGTGACGCTGCATGGATATGGGTTCTGATAGGCTGGCCAGTGGCAGCAGATTCTCGCCTCCACCAGATAAGGATACCTACTTATGAGTAAGGTTTTTTATAGTTTTTGCAGGTTATCACTGATTCATTCTTTGACTGAAATGGATTCGATGGATGCCTACATGAATGGATTCGACCCGAAATTCTACGATCTCAGCACTTCAAGTGGCCTGGTAAAGGCAAGTGGCTTCTCCAAATCGCCTTTTTCTTTTAGGTAGGCATGTTTTTCTTCGTCCATAAAGCAACTTTTCATTCAAATTTCAACATGTTAAAATGCGTAGAGGAAGATTATTATAAAATCAGAACCAAAAGTGCTGTTTCTGGATACATGGTAACTGCCCATTTACCTGATACGTCATTTCTAGCACAAACTCGGAAATTCACATTTCACACTAGTTTTCTACCTAGCCTTTCAGACATAAATACCTTATTATGTGGTCAATAAGTGTTAATTTCCGTTATTAAACAGAATTTGGACAAGAAAGGAGAATTTGTAACCCACAAAAATTACCCACTGAGACATGGAAGATTTATATAGAATGCTTGCACTTGTACTACAACTAGGTAACACATTTTCTCCTTGAACGCACACATATCTATAATTTTTCAACTTACTCTAACTTTTGATATTAACATTTTCTGTTTGTTTTCTAAAGGCATGGATCGAAGAGGTTGCTTCTTTTCGTCCGAGAGATTCATTTCATTCTGAAATCAGGAGAAACGGACTACCTATTACATGCATGAAAAACATTATAATAGAAGCTTCATTCAAGCCTTTACCCATAATAGTATTTTACTTATAAATTATATACAACTGTTATCATACAATGAGGAGTACCTACCCATGATTTCTGTTTACACTACTTTCCCATTTTTAAATGTAACTAGGTTCTATTCTAAGAATATTGAGACCAACTGCACTCTCCTACGATGAATAGTTTTTTTTATATGAGCTTCCGAAGTTTTGGCAACAAGTACGTAACTGCACCCCTCCCGCCAGGGCGGGACCCTCTTGCCCAGTGTTGTTGCCAGAACTTTGAAAGCACACAGAAAAATAACTATTCATCATAGGAGAGTGTGGTTGGTCCCGCAATCTTAGAATGGAACCTACTTTCATTCAAAAATATAAACAGCAGCAGTCATGGGTATACTACTCATTAACCAACATCAAAGCTATACTAACTCATCAAGTTATTACTTACCTAAATTGTAAAAGTCAAGTACTTTTACATAGGTAGTTATTATTAGGCAGGTACCTAATGGCAAAAGTGAAACAAAATTCAACTTAGTTAGGTCTTTCCAAGTAGTGAAAAATATTACCAATAGTTCTTCAAGCTTGTCGTTGACTGTTTTCTCGTCAAGCCCTTCAATGAATTTCTCTTCCTCTAGATACCTTTCATGTTCGTTCATGTCACCCTCGGAGTGGGGGCGTGGCTTGTAGCCACCACCCCCTCTCCCGCCCTTCTCCTTCGTTGGACGACCGAACAGACTGTCAAGCTGAAATAAACACATATCAATTAGTATCAATGAAGACACAGATTAACACAGAAGTCCCAATAATACACAACAAAGGGCATGGCTGAATGGCTGTTTTAATAATGTGTGTGCCATCCACATTATTCAACCAACTATGATAAACTGAATGATGATGACTGTAGCATGATGGAAGAAAAAGAATACAGAGTACTTAAATATAAGTTTATATTATACCAATTTAGCCCCAGCGCAGGCATGAAAGAATGTCAAAACCGAAAAAGCTACCGAGAACACACAGACTGGGCTCAAATTTTTGTAACAAGGTGATGGCAAGGTGATGGATAATAGATCAACATAAATATGATTCTGGTCATTATAGGTGTCATCTTATTCCTACTTATGAATATTACAATAGTCAAGTATGGCGTCGCGACGTCTTGAAGATTTGAAGCTAGGAAATCGTTGAATCGGAGTTGGTAGTGTTATGCTTCGTTAATAAAATAATTTCCTATTTATTAAATTAGATATTAATGATTGTTATTTCCAGAGTAGATTATGTTTAGCTCTGTGGCTACGTAAGCGAACTCATTTAGATTGGATTTTATTTCTTTAAATCGAACTCCTTGCTAAATTAAAAGTGCTCCTCCCACACGGCCGTAGATCCGCTCGTAGATGCCAAAAAAATTTGCGTAAAATTACATCAAAAATGGAGTAAAATGCCGCCAACCGCATATTTTTATCTCAATCCGTTCTCGAGACATGATTTTTTAAAGGTTTTTTCAGGAAAACTTTTAAACTCAAATTTCTCCGCTTTACCTCATTTAATTTTACTTTTCGACCTCATTTTCGGAATCAGCGTTAAATTTTCCATACGCATGGTGTACTTCAAGTCTTGAAAAGTACCATCTAGAGACCAAAACAACAGTTCAAACATTAGATGAATTTGAAAAAATAAAATTTCTGAAATTTTAAAAACGTTACTACTCCTCCAAAAAAAAAAAAAAAAAAAAATTCCTGGAAACTGGCAAATCTCTTGAAAACTTCTTCATTTAATAAGCTTTCCAATGGTATGGTCAACTTTGCGATTATCTTGTTTCTTTGATGAAAAATTCAAGTTTAAATGCAAGAAAACGTTAGCACCTCAAAAGGGGGAATTTGATAAGAGGGTAGAAAAAATGTAAAAAAATGTTTTTAATTGAAAAAATTGAGTCAATAATGCCAATTTATAATTCGAAATCAGGTTTTTCGGTAATTAGGAAAGCCCGTTTTCAAAATGCCCACCGTTATTTCTCCTCTATCCGTCGGCCAGGATATCTAGCACGATACTGCTGCTGTGCAGCAAGCGCATTTCCATCGCACAACCCGTACAGGAAATGTATGTCGGCGTACTCGCGGTTAGTGAACAGTGCCATTTCTAACATCAAGCTGCATTGGGAATAACTTCCCATCACGTTGTTGCTTAAACAGGTGGATACACGAACTCATTTAGATATACTCTAATGCGTTGATTTTGAACCTTAGAACTAATTTACTGTTCAGAGTCACTACTCCCCCTGATGACAAACAATTATAAAATCTCCTAACATTTTCTTGCATTTAAACTAATTAAATTGGCACTATTCACTCAATTTTTTCCATTAAAAACTTTTTTTACATTTTTTCTACCCTCTGATCAAATTCCCCCTTTTGAGGTGCCTAACGCTTTCTTAATTAAATGAGGTAAAGCGGAGAAATTTGAGTTTAAAAGGAAAAAAACACGGTTTTCCTGAAAAAAAAACCTTTAAAAAATCATATCTCGAGAACGGATTGAGATAAAAATATGCGGTTGGCGGCATTTTACTCCATTTTTGATGTAATTTTACGCAAAGTTTTTGCATCTACGAGCGGATCACCCTGTATGTGCGATTTGGATGGAAGTAAGTTTCGGAGACTGCCACTGGTGTGACAAAGTTTTCGGCTAGGAAACGCTCTATGCTTCCCTTGTTGCTAACCAATGATCGAGCATTCCATTGGAGTACTGTTATTTTCTTTCTATTATGGTTCATGGGCATTTAATGTTCTTAGAAACTGACAGATTACGGTAAATTATTATTTTTTTGGAATAAAACAATAAAACAATTCGACGAAATTCAGATGGGATGTACTAGGACCCAACCGTGAAGTACCATAAAAATGCGAGCCAATTTGGACCATTGGTTTGCGGTGGTTCAACGGTTTTCATGTTTGGGCTTGCGCAGTAGCTACTTCTGATACAAATGCGATGAATTCAGATGGGGCCAACTAGGGCCTAACCCTGAACTACCATCAAAATATGAGCTAATTAGGACCACTGGGTTGTGAGACATGTGGGTTCGACGTTTTTCACGTTTGCGCATACACAGGCTCTACTACTGATTGGAATGCCACAAGATTCATCTGGGACCAACTAGAACCTAACCTCGAACTACCACCAACATTTCAGCCAATTTGGACCATTTGGTTGTGAGTTATGGCGGTTCGCAAAATCCGTACACACACACTCAACTACCTTCAGGGGTTGAACTTTCCTTTTTTCGACGGACTCGTGTTCAGCGTGGTTAAAAAGGAGGAAATACGCTTTCCCCCTTCAAAATAACTATAATGTGTAAAAACGAAACATGAGGCCATGGTTTATTAAGGTGGGTACATCTAGAGTAGCTAGAGCGTCTAGCAAGAGCAGGTCTCCCAATGTGGATATTTCCTAGAGCAGCAACCAAGACCGAGTTGCATCCCCTCCATCAATGTCGAGCAGTGTTGCTCTCCACTCGGACTGTAGGCGTTTAGGCATCCATCAGTTTCTGAGACTAGTGTCACCTGGTTTCAAATTGGTGAAACTACTTGCCTAAAGTGCCCCCCTTACCATCATCATTCATGAGCTCCTTCTTCCTCCAGCCCCGTCCTTTGTGGTGCATTATTTGGATCTGTTTTTTGTCACCACTGTATCTTCTTTTTGAATCATTGGTGCCGCTTTTTGTAGGAGTTCTTGGAAATTAGCAGTTGACATCCCAAGTAAGTTTTCAGCATACCTACCTGAAATCGGAATCCACCAGTTCCCAAAGAAGGTTAGTGTAAACACCGAATTGTTGTCTTCGTACAACCCTTTCACCCACACTCACTATCTCCTTCTTTGCAGCATTTTTCTTTTAATCACAACTGCTACAGCAGTAGTGGCACGAGCAATATTAACAGCGTGTCCATATTTTGCTACGGTACAACTAAACAGCACTCGAAGAAGACGGCTCCTAGAGCAGTACATTCCAAAGAGAAAGAGGCCGTGTAGATAGATCGGATACTACTCTTGCAACTTGGCTCAAGGTTGCTCATCGAGAGCGCTCTAGCAACTCCTTAGTCTACCTCCTTTTAACCCTTGCGCCTGAACAGAGCGGGACACAGCTCTACGGAACTGGAATGGTCAAGGCACGCTCTAGGTGTCCCCGTGCAGACACAGCTTTACACCTACCTACAGAGTAGTAGGCAGAGACCCATAGTAGTAGCCGAGTGCTTGGCTGATGCAACCAGGGGTCAGTATTTGGCCTTGTGAGGGCAAGCGTTTATGAAAGAGACAGTGAATAGACATGGGGTCTATTTTTCAGCAGAGTTCGTTCCCCCACCTTCAACCCATCCTCTTCGGAACTTACCCTTTGCTCGGTCGGTCTAGACAGCAATCAAGCAATGGGCAAGTACTGCAAAGCGAATGCAGTGTTTTTCTTGCTACTGAACCTGCCACCACCCCGTTGTGTACCTAATGGTTTTGAATTCCATTCAATACCTTTTATAGGTCTCCCACTAGAATAAGACGCTCCGACCCTGCGCTCTTGAGGCCAAGAAAGGAAACGCAGAGCATGGCATCCTGCACTTACTTTGGCCGTTGGTAATTTCACGTTGTTCAGTTGGCAACATTGCCTCGATTTTCTAGTAGCTGACATTTTGTTTTGGTTACTATTACTACTGTTTTGACTGTTTCGATTCTCAACCTCAGTTTTTTCAATCTGTGAGTATCATATTTTCGAACCTCAGTTTTTAATCTGTGAGCATCATCACACATCCTCTTCATTTTTGTACTGCGATTGAAGATAGCATGATGGACAGTGCGCCTTCATCGTGTTCTGCTGAGAACTCGAAGAGCAGGATCGCTCGTGGGAAGCCATTACGAAGTCAGGCAAGAGAAATTGTCTACAACGTAGCGCAATTTTTCATCAGAAAGAAGAACGAAGAGAAAGCGAAGTATAACATCCGAGATTTGACAAGCGAAGCAACTGGAGTATCGCCGAAAGTAGTCTCCGTTATTTTGAAGGAAGGGCGTCAACTGTCGGCAGTATCCCCAAACCCTTTGTTTACTACGCCAAAAAAAGTAACAGAGCACAAGAAAAGGGTTGAGGCTGACGACTTCACTGATGCGGTGATTAGAAACAAAATAAGAGAATTCTACACCGTGCGAAAGAAGTGCCCATCAACGGGATCGATTCTTGGTGCGTTGAAAAGTGACGGAGTTCTTGATTGCTGTGCTGAATATTTAAGGAAAAGAATCCATTCGTGTGGTTTCAAGTGGAAAAAATGCCAATCCAATCGCAAGGTGTTGATCGAACGGCCCGAAATAGCTGCCTGGAGGGTTAGGTACCTACGTGCCATGACATCCTACCGCTCGCAAGGTAAAAACATCGTATACCTCGATGAAACATACGTCCAGGCATCCCATGGTGTTTCTACGTGCTGGCAGTCTGAAACACAGCTGGGAGCTGTGAAACAGATCGGTAAGGGCAATAGACTTATCATAGTACACGGCGGAGGCGAGATGGGATTTGTAAAAGAGTCCCTTCTTGTGTTCAAGTCATCATCGAGATCGGGGGACTACCACACCTCTATGAATTTCGGCAATTTTTCTAAGTGGCTCACGGAAATGTTCCTTCCGAATTTACCAGCAGGTTCCGTAGTGGTAATGGACAATGCGAAATATCATTGTGTGGAAGTAAACAAAAAGCCCAACACCGGAAGTTTGAAGAAGGACATTGTAGCCTGGTTGACGCAAAATAACGTGGATTTTGACGAAAAGTGCACAAAGGGAGAACTCCTCCTCTTAGTGAGAAACGTACCTTCGGAGAAAACGTATAGGGTTGACGAGATTATTAAAGCGAAGGGCCACCATCCCCTTCACCTCCCCCATACCATCCCGACCTGAATCCAATAGAGGTGGTGTGGGGTGACATTAAAGGTCAGCTCGCAAGAGATTCTGTCGGAACACCTCTTGGCCAAAAAGAAGTGGTGTTGAAACAATTATTCTCGGAATATTCGACTGAGAAGTGGAAAAAAGTGTGCGAGCACGTGAAAACAGTGGAGAACAAGTATTGGACCAGCGACCACATAGTAGACACGGAAATTGACAATATTATTGTGAATTTAGGCGAGACTTCTGATACGAGTTCCGATGAAGAAGAAGACTGGTGGGACAATGATGACTCTGATTGAATGTATTATCAATCATATTTTCTATTTTTAATAAAATGACGAAATTACTAATAAATTTTACTGCATTGTTTACCAATTGTCCATTTCATTAGTAACGGCTTCCCTATAGCTAGTGTTTTTGTCGCAGTCCCAAGGTTAACGCAAGTAGTGTCACACTTTCCATGGAATAGTATTGTGTTCCTTCATCCTTACACAGGTCATTCCCAATTACTTTTTCAAAACAGTGGGAACTGGGAAGAAAAGTACATCAGAGAAAAGTGCTACCACTCAGTAGGGAAAAAGAGGAAACAGCTGGGAAATTTTGGTTTAAGGAGTGGTACCTACTTCTCCGCTAGAGCTCAGCACTGGAGCGTCTTATTCTAGGGGGACGACCTATAGGTACATACTTTAAATAATGGCAAAATGTACAAAGGAGACGACGATAAAATTCACTCAGGAGTAGAAATCCCATGAGTGCCACAGGATGTCAAGTCTGCTGACTACAAGGACCAGCACAAGAGGGAAAATGCTCTCAAGAAGATTTGGGCCTGCTCAGGGCTCCCTTTTGCAACCACCAAACCACAGACAATCTCGGACTAAATGTTAGTCCATGACTTCATGATACAGGAGTTAAAAATAGGAAAAAACGGCTTGCTGAGTCCCAGTCTACGTTTTTTAATTCTGGGATCATCTCAGCCCAGGACTAAAAATTAGTTCTAGACTTCCCAAAGAAAGTACTAGATCAACAGAGGGAAACGTACGGGAATTGCTGTTATTATGTTGGTAGTACTATCATTTCCATCTGATTCTCACCTTCTTCCAGGTTATCTCTCTCGTGCTCGTATTTTTCGCCCATCGTTTGTTGCCAACCTAGAGTTGTTTCCTTTCGTCCGTCTATTGACTCATTGTTCCTTACACTACGTTGTAATTCTTAAAGGTTTCGACTGACTGTACCTACTCATATTTCTAGAGCCTTCGCAACATTCTATATGTTTTAATGATAAATATGTTTTAAAATATATTTATAGAGTTTTATCGTGAAGCAGTAGTTTTATGCATGATTATACATACCAAGCCCCTCTTATCAAAATGCGAGTTTCAAGTCGACTATTTAGCAAAACAGGGGTTTAGCGAATTTTCGAAGAGCTATTGCGCAGGTTGGTATTTCAACTTGCTAGGTGCCACTCGCTTTTCCGGTGCTTTTGGGTAGAAAGAATTTATAGTAGTTACAATCACTTCTTGTGTTAAATTTGAAATATCAAAACATCAATTTACTAAAATTATGTACGGCAAAGTCATTGGAAAGAGCTACGAATTAAATCATCCCGTGTTGCATATTCTTCTCGGAAAACATATCCGTCCCACTCGTGGTCAGTGCCATCCTCTTCGTTTTGAGTATATAATCATCTGAGTCCTCCCATTCCTCTCTATTATGTTGATCACCGGAGGGTTCCTTCGGCAAAAAACCTTACCGCTACCAAATCCTTGTTCCACACAGGTATGGTATGAGGGGCTCGAAAGTCTGGCATATCCATCAACTCTGCCACCATTTCTATAAAATCTCTAACGCTTTCTTTTGAGAGCCTGTATCTGTCTTTGAACTCTACGTCCGAGAGATCATCAAATGGATTGGCTGGATTCCCTATCATACCTGGGCCTCCGAATGTCATCTGGTATGTAGTCTAGTTAGAGCATTAAAGTTAAAACAAACTATAAAAACACAAACTACCAAACACGAAAACAAACCTCAAAAAAACCCTCTCGACACAGCAGATAAACTCTGGGATCAAAGAGATAATTCTGCAGAAGGGAGGGATTAAAAATCAGGGTTTTTTTCCCAGGACCAACATCTAATTCTGGACTAAGTACTATTGGGAGCTCAGCAAGGCACCAGAATTAAAAATTAGTTATGTTATATCAGCAAGTCATTTCACGAAGTCCGGGTTTAAAAAGAAGATCTAGAAACCAGGGTCTAAAAATTGACCCTGGATCTAGGCATAGTCCAGGACCAAATATAATCTGAGTCTCGGCAACGTATTTTTCTGATAAACCCGGACTATCACCATTTAGTCCAGGACTAAGCCCTAACCTCGAGCTCAGCAACCGCCCCTTAGTTGTTCGGACGCGAGCGCTCGGCCCAGCCACTCGGGAGGTGAAGGTAAATTCCCTCAAAAGTGACCGAGTGGATGGTTTCCTGGGGGGAGCTCGAGGGTAGATATTGACCACAGAAAACAGTGATCTATGCAGAAGGGGTATCTATCTATAAAGGAACAAAATAAACCGTTGTATTCTGAAATAATTTGCAGCGTTTTTGTTTACTACTCGTAACGCACGTGGTTAGTCTGATATCAAGTGGGTTCATACTTATGATTTTGAGGGAAACAGGGAGGCAAAGCATTCCGCGTAAAACGTCCTCACCAACGGGACTGTTCAATGAGAAATGAGTGATGGCCTACAAGTGAAGGGGACCGTGAAATGAAAGTCCGAGCACCTATCGTAGAAGGCATGCAATATGCAAACGATAGGTTCAAGAAGCATAGCGGATATTTCTCCGTAAAACTGAAATGTTGTTATGGCCCATACAGTGGCACGATCTTACAGCTTTTACACGACTCCTACATACCCAGTAGTTGAACAACCTTTAGAGCTTTTAAGACGATTTTCGATCGATTCAAATTTGAATCCAGATCTTTCATTAACCTCTGCCCATCACCAACTGTACCAACTTAGGTTTTTCTTGAGTAGGTAGGTATGTCTAAATATATGGCTGTCTGAAATGTGTTATTGAGCTTTGGTTATAATTTATTGTCAATAAAGTTCTTTACTCAAACATTGGCAACTCCTTAAATCCAAACCCCCTCAAGTCCTCGTCAATTCTTGTCGACCTTCCTCCACGCGATGGAACTAGTCCTAACCAACTACAAACTGAACCGGGAAACACGGAAAGAATGTACAATCGAAATGCGGATTACAGATAACATCATATTATTTTCAAGCTAGTTCTTCAAAAAAAGTTGCAGTCATGCGGCATACCATAAGAGCAAATTTTCGAAGTTCCATCTTACTACATTTTTGGCGATTTAACAGAAAGTTTTGAAGATTTTTAGCCAGCTATTTTTACTAATAAGCAATTTTTTTTTAAACTCAAAAATTACGTGAGTTTTTTGTTAAATAGAAGCAATTTTAAACCTATGTTTGTCACAGGAAAACTCAAATTTCGACCCACTTCTCATTTTCGAAAACGGCAGATCTTCAAACCAATCCTTATACGGAAGCCATTCGAAACATTGAGGCAAAATTTCGAATTTTCCTTCTTATAGCCAGGGTCAATATTTTGCAGAGTGAAACACAAATATATACATACAAATATGTACCCATGTATTTAAAATTGTATAAAAAGATTTTTAACAAGAAAATAAACTTAAGGGATGGATTCAGAATGCTCTGAAACAAAAAATGATCAAAACTAACCAAATACACTGCCAAGGTGATGGCACAGGAGCTTCCTCGTCACAATCAGAGTGACCCATTATAAAATAGAACAGACTCAGAAGCAAAATAACATAACATTACATTACATTACATTACATTACATAACATTACATAACGTTAAATATACATATTACATAACATAACATTACATAACATTACATGAAATATACATATTATACATAACATGACTTCCATAATACATTACGTCCATTATACATAACTAGCCTGACCGCTCGCTTCGCTCGCTATCCGAGATTCGCTGTACGCAGTATCGTGGAACCAACAAACGACGGAAAAATCCCATACCCTACCGGGTATTTGTGCCCAATTTTATCAAAATCCGTCAAGCCATTCAGGAGTTGACCATGGTCGACCATATTTCCGCTATGGTCAGGGAATTAAAAATGCGCCTACGTTCAACTTGGGAGGCTACCGGATATTGGTGCCAAATTTGGTCGATATCCGTTGAGCAATTCGGGATTCGACCATGGAGGGGCCCATGGATGCGCTAAGGTCGACCGCGGGGGTAGTCCGAAGGGTCGATCGTAGATAGAATTTCACGTAGATTACGAATACGCGATAAAAAATAGGGTTTACCATTTCAATTAACGAAGTTGACCATGGTCGACCATAGTTCCGCTATGGTCAGGGAATTAAAAATGCGACGTTGCACAACTTGGGAGCCTACTGGATACTCGTGCCAAATTTGGTCGATATCCGTCAAGCCATTCAGGAGTTGACCATGGTCGACCATAGTTCCGCTATGGTCAGGGAATTAAAAATGCGACGTTGCACAACTTGGGAGCCTACTGGATATTCGTGCCAAATTTGGTCGATATCCGTTGAGCAATTCGGGATTCGACCATGGAGGGGCCCATGGATGCGCTATGGTCGACCGCGGGGGTAGTCCGAAGGGTCGATGGTAGATAGAATTTCACGTAGATTACGAATACGCGATAAAAAATAGGGGTTACCATTTCAATTAACGAAGTTGACCATGGTCGACCATAGTTCCGCTATGGTCAGGGAATTAAAAATGCGACGTTGCACAACTTGGGAGCCTACTGGATATTCGTGCCAAATTTGGTCGATATCCGTTGAGCAATTCGGGATTCGACCATGGAGGGGCCCATGGATGCGCTATGGTCGACCGCGGGGGTAGTCCGAAGGGTCGATCGTAGATAGAATTTCACGTAGATTACGAATACGCGATAAAAAATAGGGGTTACCATTTCAATTAACGAAGTTGACCATGGTCGACCATAGTTCCGCTATGGTCAGGGAATTAAAAATGCGACGTTGCACAACTTGGGAGCCTACTGGATATTCGTGCCAAATTTGGTCGATATCCATCAAGCCATTCAGGAGTTGACCATGGTCGACCATAGTTCCGCTATGGTCAGGGAATTAAAAATGCGACGTTGCACAACTTGGGAGCCTACTGGATATTCGTGCCAAATTTGGTCGATATCCGTCGAGCCGTTTGGCCGTGCATAGAAGGACAGACAGACAGACAGAGCGCATGCGCAGGGCGAACCGCTGGCTCTATCATGTTGAAATTTATATGGGACCTCAATGGGCCCTACCCGCTTAATCCCTGAGAATTACATTGAAATTGGGTGAAATCTTTGGTTACTACGGCTGTAACAAGGAAATTGAATCTATTTCACGCCAGCGCATGCGCAGAGCGCACCGAGGGTCCGATCATGCTGAAATTCATACTGGAACTCACTAGGCCTTGTCCAAACAACCCTTGAAAATTTGAGCGAAATTGAATCAAAATTGTGAAAGTTATGCGTGTTTGTTGAATTTAACGTTAGCGCATGCGCAGGGCGTACCGCTGGATCAATCATGTTGAAATTTGTATGGGACCTCAAGGGGCCTTATCCGCACCATCCTCAAAATTTGAGCTGAATCAATTCAAAATCGTGGAAGTTATGGCTGTAACAAGGAAATGCGGACAGACTCACAGACTCACAGATTCACAGACTCACAGACTCACAGACTCACAGACCGACAGACACGGAACCAAATTTGTTCAGTAGGCTTTGAAACGCAAAATGCAAGTGGAAATTTTGATTTCTGAAGACAAAAATTTTTTGGCTCACGAAAGTGAACACAAGGCTTCCGCTGCTTCGCAGACTCGGAAGCAAAATTCATGAACCTACTAAAACTTTTGCCAATATTTGCAATACCTAACGTATTTTTTTCTTCGGAAACTCGCGTCACATTCCAAAACTGCGCGGAGTTACTAGCTGGATGACTTGTGCATTGCAAGTACTCTATGTATGGATGACGTGTGTATGGAATGAGGAACTTATTAACCACATATTTCACTTTCAGTGTCCGATTTCACGTGCCCCCCCCCCCCCCCCCCGCCATGGCTATTCTTCATCAAGTCTCCAACTAGAAAGTTGCCCCTCGTCCATAATCAGTATCTTGCCATAACGAATTTTCGATTCAGAAATCTTGTCAAAACGTATTTCAATTCAAAAGTATGACCATTATAAGTGAGACGAGGGTCCCACTAGTTTGTAACTAGCAGCAGGATTTTGTAGGTACACAGGACTCTCTGATGCTGAGTTTCTCATATTGGCGAAATGAAAATGGGTAGGGGGCACTCACAACAGTACAAAAACAAGAATAAAAAGATTGTCCATAGTTTCATTCACGATACAAATCCAGTAAATCAATCAAACGACCCGGAAATAATTTAATCGAGCCCATATAATAATGCCCACATTCTACCATCAGTAAGGTCGTCAAAACACTTGCGGGAGACCAATTATTACAATGGGAAATTTGCATCAATTTTCATTCATTTTTTTCTGAAAATGGCTTGAAACAATAATGAAGTTGCAGTGGGGAAACAGTGTAACTATCTATAATTTTAGAAAATATATTGAAATACTGAATGTGTCCTATGACGGGAAAGTGACAAGCAAAAGGGTGTCGTGTCTCATTGGTCAACCCGTACAGTAAGGCCAACTAAACAAAAACAGCACGAAAAGTGTGTAAGATGGCCGAAAACGGCCTGTCCCCTTTTCTGACTCGGGCGGTGCACGATCGATAGGTGATCGATACCGGCGGTAGAAACCGTCGGCGCGGAAGCCGTCTGCGCCGCTACACCACGCCACGGAGGGGTGAATTCGGGAGGAGAGGGGTAAGGGATATACCCCGTTGCGGCCGCCATGACAGCTCACTTGAGACTGGGACCCAGAGACTAGACCTGCGATTAGTACTGAGACAGTGGAGTAGTTGAGTTGTGTTAGAGCCTTCAGCTATATTGAGACCCCGTTTGTGAACCCCGTATTGATAACCCTGGACCTTTTCTTTTCTTCCCTTTTTGATTCCCGATTTGTAAAGACGACCAGAGACGGGAGGGACGTGAGGAGAGTATTCGGAGGAATATTCGATCAGGAAGCACAGAGGTTCAGCGCAGGTTGAAACCCATTTCCTGCTGAGGAGATATCCTGTTTCAGGCGAGACCAGTTCGCCTATGGGTGGACGCCGGAGCAGTGGACCGCAGGAGCCAGGACAACGCAGCCAAGAACGTTGCCTGGACGAGGAACTTCTGCCAGTTTCCAGGAGAGGTAAGACTTGCACACTTACCCCCTTATTATCAATTTTTGCGACAGTCACGTAGCAGTGCCCTTCAGGCGTCCAATTTACATTTCATTTTGTCAGAAGTAACAGAGGGATTCTTCTGTTCTGTTGCAGAACTTCCATCAGGTAGTTATCACTACCCCGAGCCTTGGCCTAACGTGAACCCCTCTACCACATGCAGGCGCACACACTGACCCCCGAATTGCACCCCTTTGGATCCATGCACCCGACTCTGGTGCCAACATTACACAACATCATTTTCCCAGTACAAGTCATATAATATATTCAACTATAGTAAATTCGTCCCTTTGCATTATCTCGAGTCCCAATACTTCGCGAACACCATTTATTCAGTTTCTTTGTCCTCTAAATTGCCACATCTCGTGAACCCCCTTATTTCTGTATTTGGTATTCAGTTTAATAAACTCTCTTGTTCGTTAGTCAATTGCATCACTCTCCCAGTAATATCAGTCAATTGCTTGCCTTGTTGGAAGCCTAGTTCTTTTACTTAACTTTCAGCAGAGTGTCTCCTGAACCCGAGCCAGTACTGTGCAAAGCTGTCTCGGGGCCGACTGCCTCCTACAAAACCACGTAATAGATGAAAGTGTAGGAATTCCAATATCACTATCTCGCCGACTAGCTTTGCCATCCATAGGACAGTAGGGAAATTAGGAATTCAACACATTACAAGTGCTAGTTATTTGTTGTTCAGGTTTTGTCACTCGTTTGCATTTCCATGTCTGCTGGCCATCATCCACTGTCTCCAACCAGGACGCGTTTTGTTTCACATTTCGTGTTATCACATTTTGCACATTCGAGACCACGATAACAGCGCACTCTATTTTGGTTCACTTCTTTTCATGTGACGTCAAAAAGGAGTTTTCCAGAGCCTGTGGAATGCCGCCTTATAGTCAGTGGTATGCAACATTTTTCTCTCCGTTTCCCGAGTTATGTTATTCCTAATAACTATACAGCGACAGACAAATTGGAGCTTTTCATACACGATAAATTACCCATTTTACTCCTACAGAAGCGTCAAATCGGAAACACCTTATTTTTATAGCAAATGTAAGCTTGGAAACGTAAATTACGACAAGCACTCTGAGATGGAAGAATTATATCATCCAACCACTCAAATAACGAAATAGGTACTCTAATGGATTTTTACGAGCACCACTCCTGTTATGAGGTAGGCAACAAATATCAACGAAAGTTATTCGAAAAAAATAATCGTCTTCAATTAATATTATTATGACATTCATGTGCCACAACAAATGTATATCAGTATACCTGTATAACAGAATATCTGTATATCAGTATAGAAACCTCACTTTCAACCACTTTCTGACACCACACCAACGTCATTTAGCTAGTAAACCTAGAAAATACTGGACCCATTAACATATTTTTTGCTGCTAACTAGCCAAATTGAAAACGATCTTTCAAAATCAATAGCATGAGCTAGACATCCTAACAGTAATTTCAGCACCATCACGTGGAAAACCGTCTAGAAATCGTTTTGAGCACTTTTGAACAAGATTGCATGGTTTTCTCGAACACCTGTTTTTGACGGTATCGCCACACTTCCATTCCTACATAACAGGAACATGGAAGTGAAAAAGGGATATTTTGAATCATATGTTACAGGAAACTAGCAATATTTGTCGTAATGAAATAACGTACTCTCTTTAAAGGCATTATAGGAGGAAATTAGTCATTGCAGGAAGAATCGCGCTGTCACTCTCAGAACACAGCTATCACAGCAACAGCACAAGTTCGTACTGAGTGGACTCTGTCCATCTCAACTGTTCACTCGAAATATCTGAATCAGATCTCGGGAAGGTATAATATAGAGATAAGGAGGCAATCGCACCAAAAATAGTAACTTAGGGAACACCATGAAGGAATGCGCGATAAATGGCGTATAGGTACACTCAGAAAAGATAAGGTAAGAGCTGGCTAGTAGGCGGGAGTAGGCTATTGTACCTAGTAAGAATTCCAGCCGGAAAGATTATTGTGCAACGTACACATACCTACCGTAATATTCAACTTGACAGAGCAAATTTATTAATACGTGGCGTCGACATTACTCCGAATCAGTCAACTTCCCAATCGCTCCGACTGATTTCACTCAAAATTCGCGATCCGCGCATTTAAAGAATCGATCAAAAATGAGAAATCCTACTTCGGCGAAACCACTAAAGGTACTGACGAGAGTTCAGACAAACAAGGGTAATCACGTTTGAGCATGCTCATATCACACACTATACAACACTATACATTTTTATGTGTGACCCTACCCAAACACTTATACACCCCAATTTCACCGGTCTGTTCAGTATAATATAATGAATAATATTTCTGTATTATTTAGTTAAAGGGATCTTGTTTGCAGAGAAGCTACGTTTGCTCGTGCATTGATCCAACATAAAAGGGATAAGTTATGAATGTGATTTGGACCCAGTGGCCATTCCTCACTACACTACCTTCTAGTTCGGTGGTACCTGACTGAATAACGAAAACAAAACAAAGATTCTGGTAGGTACGAACTGGCAGATATAGGGACAAATCTTCACGATTCTTGCAGGAACAAGAAGCTACTAGGTGCCTACATTTGGAAATGAGGTGTCAAAACGGGAAATAATTATTGAAGACTTGATTACACAAAGCTGAAAATTGTGCTAATCTATTCAAACTTCGGAATGTCGGTGATTACCTAACCACCGGACTGTCAAGTTTTTCCCCCCATTCTAGGGATGAAGACCAACTTTCAATAACTGCCCGTCCTTGTAACTTGTCTACCGTATGGTGATACGGTAGAATACAAATAGAACGGTATCGACTACTGTCAATAACGAAGAAAAAAAAAGAAAAAAAACGCTGCAAATCCCTGCACAACGGTTTATTATTTTGTATAGAATATCCTTCTGTTACAGATCACAGCTCTATGTATAGATAACCCGTCTATATAATATGATATGTACTATTCTATTATATGCATATTATGTAGATCGCAGACACTCCGTAGGTTAGTACCTAACCGCGTACTCGTTACTAGTTACCTACCTAAATCACGAGTTAAATGTTGCTAAAATAATTCTGCTGATGACAAACAGTACCTAACAAAAAGAAACACACTAATGAAGTTCTGAAAAGAAATTGTTGATGAGGAGTGAAAAAAGTTGCAAAAGTACCTACCAACAAACTCCAGCCCCTTCTACGTAGATGGTATAATTTACCGTTGTGTAATAATTTACCGTTGAGTAATGATTTACCGTAGTAATAATTTACCCATCAATAATACTTCAACGTTTGTTCAAGTTTCACTACCTACCAACAAACTCCAATAGAGCCATCATTTTTCAAATTAAATAATATCACAGAACAACCAACTCGACTTCATACTCCGCCAATATAATCAGGTGATCCCTACCAATGATTGGCCGTATTCACAAATTCCTATTGTGGGCGCGTCTCTGGTTACGAGATTTGGTTTGGATTGTATACAATTTCATTCACACTGGAGTCGAAAATGCCTGTCGGTGCAAACTTCGGGGCCTTACTGTGAACGAACGGCTGGACGTACGATGCTCCGGATGGTCTTAAAAAACTCGCAAGTTCAAGAACTATTTAAAACCGTAAAAATATTTACGTAAAAAAATGGTATAGGCGTTTTGAAAATTTCAACCCCTATTTTGAACCCCTTAGAGATGACTCACAGTAACGTCGAGCTTCGAGGACCAACTAGACGCCGAACGGAACCTATAACCCGAATTTCATCAATTTTTTTTCATGGTAACTAAGAAAAGTGGCCCGTACGGCGTACGGCGTACGGCGTACGGTGTACGGCGTACGGCGTACGGCGTACGGCGGACAGACAGAAATATTTTTATTGCAGTTTTGGATTCTACATATCTTGAAACGTAAACCATCAAATTTTGAGGGGGGGTAAGAATTTTTTTTTTCATGCTCGATTCCAATGGTTCATTATTGAAAATAATAAACCAAAATGTCCCATGGACTTTGTCTTTGCAGGAATTCTTCATTATCTTACTTCGAGGTAAAATATTCCGAATTTCGTCAATAAATAAGTCTGTAAAGGCAAACGAAAGGATGAGTTCACAGGTGAGCACCAATTAAAACTAATTACCCTACAATGGGTCATACGAGAAAATCCTATTTTTCACGGTTAAAATGAAGCAAAAAATATTACATCATTCTGCAGTGGAGGAGACTACGACTAAAATCTCAGCCGTTTGAATAAAATGGACTTGTCACATGGTTTATTATTCTATTGGACATACCAACAGAAATGCTGGAAATAAATTTATTGTTTCTTTCATTTGCAATTATTGAAATAGCTACTGTTGATGGTTACCACCAATTTTGGCCCCCCAAAAACATGATATAAGCTCATATTTTTGACGAATTATCTTTTATCATTGATAGTGCCATTCAACTGTCTTGATCCACCTGTTGAAACTACCTACTAGAAGTAGTTACAAAAAACCTGGGAAATTGTCGGAAATCACCATAAACTTGTATAACAACACTGGAAGTGTTATAACACTTGTATAATAACACTAGAAGTGTTACTATATAAGTTACGGTGATTTCAGACAATTTCCGAGGTTTTTGAGTCATAAAAAATGAATTTTGGGAGCTGAACCTCCGTTTCAACCTCAATTCTGCACTCTTAGGTCAAAATCAACTTCATATTCGGTCTTCTAGCCTTAAAAAACATGGAAAACGATACCTCGCAAGTTCATGTTCACTAAAACATTAAAAAAACGCTCGAAAACCCCTATTTTTAAAATCATTTTTCACCGGTAAAAATAATACATGTCAACAAAGTGATCCTTTTTTACCACCCGTACCTTGCCCTACTCAACCTCTTTCTGCCTTATGATGGCACAATAGCATGGGAAAAAGGAGCACGGAGCGAAATCAGAAAAGGACAGAAGCTAGTTAGCATACTGAGAGGTGCAGCACTGACTGTTTTGAATAATCCCATCATGGAAGAGCAGCTTGCTCCCAGGTGGCAAGCAGCACTCGACGTTCGCTAGCAGGAGGGATACAGAATCGCTCATTCACCTTGCCACAGATACAGAACGAATAACCCAAATTGCTTATCCAGGCTGGCAAAATTCCTACAGGGAAACCCTTGCAGTGAAGGCATTTCTTTGATTTTGAAAAATCCAGAATTGAGTCGTCCGTTGACACTTGGAGGACCACTTCCAACGGTACAGGATGCGTTGACCAAGGCTCAAATGTTGGAAGCTTGTATTGGGGAGGCAGGTCCAACGGCCTGGAGGGGAGAAGAGGTGTCACAAGCACTTATGCTGGGGCTGCAACTGACATTGCCTGACAGTGCCCAAATATAATAAGAAAGGGAGCAAGCATATTCAAACAGCCAGTCGGAAACCTGATGCGAGCCAGGAGCGACGGTCAGGACCTGGCAGGGAAGAATCCTGACCAGATTGGGAAAAAAAGCTCGTTTTGTGGAAGCCAAATTATCGGGTAACGTTTGCTTTCTACTAGTGGGCACAGGAGCGTCTGTATCCATACTGCGCCCAGATACTATGAGCGAAAGACAACTCAATTGCTATACATTTAGGTGATTTTAGCCATTTTGAGTGATTCTTGATCCACAAAAACTCTTGACACGCTTTTTCCCATCTTCCAATTCGTAATTCCTTTTTGACTGAAAACATTTTCAACACATACCTACCTAGTCAGATATCGTCTGGAGTGACTGAAGGTACATGTCTATCTACATTAAATTTTTTACTATAATGATGGATTCAGAATGTCCTTCCAGCTCAACTATCGCATTTGCAGCCATCTCGCGCGATCTCTACTTACTTAAACCATTGGGTTTTTGTAATTCTTCGCCCACAGAACTCAAAATTCACCCCCATTCTTTGTGCAAATATTTTTGACTATAACAGTGATTTTCTGCTCACCATTTTATACCACTTTTGGTGAACTTATATATATTACTAGCTGGATTACCTGTGCGATGCATGGTGAAAAGGAAAGAAATTGGTCTCACTCAGTTGATCAGGGCGGGAAATTCACGTAGCCTATGTTACCCGCCAGTGTTTGAAGAGCACGCCGGAAAAAAACACGTCATGATCCGTTCAGTCGTTTGGCCATCCACTCAAGAAATATATACACACACAAACTTGGCGTTTTATAGCAATGTTTAGCGTTTTCTTCAGATTTCAGCATATATGTATCCCAAAAAGTCATATTTGACCCATTTTTTAAAACATTTTTTGATAATTGCACATCGTCTTCCTATTCCATTTCCATTCCATTTGCCATTATTAACATTTTGGACAAACGGACATTTTTTAAACCGTAGCCAAGACCGACAACATTCGGAATGATATACAAACATATTATGAAAAAGTCAAAACCTGGATTTCAATTCAGCATACTCCGCAACGGAAAAGTATCGAAACAACTGTCATAAATTCACGTACAACCATTTTTGGATACATTGCAACAGGAAGCTAATTTTCGCTGAAAGTTCATTAAAACGTAAGAAGAAAAACAGCATTAAAATTTTTGAGTAAAACCTTGGGTAGCGTCCATTTTATTCGAGAATTCGCTCATATGGTCATGCTGCATGACCATACTACTATCACGACGATTATTATGACCATACGATTACTTCGTGTTTACTCTTTTCAATTAACACCCAACAAATTGCGTAATTTACGTATCTGAATATAAACAAGGCTTCTCATTTGGCCTTGGCCTTGCATTTGAGATACGTCCATAATACTTGTTGCAATGTGGTGCCTCGTTATTATGCAGCAAAATATATAATAGCACTTAATTTCATAAAGTGAAATCCTACATACTACAGATGGAAATAAACCTAATAAGAAGGACCCACGAAGTGGAGCCACCTTTCCAGCAGAGCAGCAGGAGTGAATGTGGCTCAAGGTGATGAGGGGCTCCTTGTCACTGAGCTTCATTGACCCGGCATGACCTCCCTCAAACCATTCGCTGAATCATGAATGTTGCCCTAGTATGGAAAAGAGCCTTCTTCCACCTTTTCATAAAGTTCGAACTACCAAGAACAATCAGGCTGCCCTTCGATTGCCCACCGGCATCTTTTAAGAGTGGCTCTAGCAACCAGCACCTTCAAGATTCCAATCGAAGATAACCACGATGAAAGGATACCGTACAGAGATGAGTGGGCGTAGGAACTGTAAAACTATAATATTACTCCAGGACCTGGTTCTTGGTTCCCATGAAATCCATAAGCTACCGTCTATGGTCTACTTACCAACTTACTAACCAAATTTTGGCAATCTGGGCGGTTGTTTTCAGACGTAACAATACAGTTTGGAAATGTTTTACTAAACCTTCGAAGGATTTCTTGTTTGCGTATACGTACTTTCTTGCAGTACCGACCACTCTTGAACATCATGTGCTGGCTATAACCTAACTACCTTAACCATTTAGAATAGAATCAAACGGATGTACAAGCACCGAAAGAAGCGCGCACTAGCGCATTTTTTACGGTAATCGAATATCCATAAATATATTCGAAAATTTAGAGAAGACGTTAAATGGCACTGTTTACAAGGCCTCAAGATTTTACGGGGGTGGGGAGAGGGGGGGGGGGGGGTCGGTACAAACCCGTTTTAGGTAATTCTGAATCCAACCCTGTATTAAATACATCAAAAATCGGTTAACATGCTAAACATCACCAAGTATCAATGTAAAATCACCAAAATAGGTGCCTACCTATATTAGAACGGTTACTTGAGGCAGAAAAAATTATTTCGAAACATGATTTTTATTTTTCCTAAAAACCTCAACATTTTTGTGCGTCAAAAATCGTAAAAATTTGAATAAATTTAGTAAAATTAACAGGACTAGGGGGAAGGTGGTAATACAAAAAAGTTAACAGTTTGAACAACGGAAACGTCTGGTACCTAGCAAAAACGTGCTCGAAAGTTCGATCGTCCAATCGCGCTTTTAGGATTTCCCCTTTTTTGATGTGGAAAATACTCGTAACTTGAGATATGAAAAATAACACCTCTAGCTTTCTACAGTTTATTGCTTTTCGCCTTAATTTAAGGCATCATCAGACACAACTAATTATTCTTCTATTAACTTAAGTTGTTATTTTTCATATATCTTAAGTTAATATTTATGTGATGTGTTAATGTGGAAGTTCGCTCATTATGGTCATAACGCACAAGTGGAACTTTTATTAATGGAATGACACAATCGGATATGTGCATGGGCCACTGAGGCCTCCTAGTGATTTTACCTACTTCACTAGCTGTCTTTCTTTAGTTAGTTGCTTTTTTTAACGCCGAAAGGTGCAATAAATTAACAAACTCTTCGAAAGTCTGAACAGTTTGCTCATAATATTATGAAATAATTATGCAGCCAAGGGGACATTAATTTGGACGAAACAGTAAAGAAGTAAAATAATATCGTAGTTGCCATCACAGTCAAAAAAGCGGTTTATGTTGTTTTTTAATGAAACTAGATTCCATTCTGAAAACTTTGACACCAACTGCACCGTTTTACGATAAGTACCAACTTCTTTGTCTATGATTTTCCGAAGTTTCATATAATTCTGACGTCACCGTGGGGTCCCGCCCAGGCGAGAGGGATGCAACGACGACAGAATTGGTAGAAACTTTGAAAAATTATAGAAAAATAAGTACTTATCGTAGGACAGTGCGGTTGACGTCTGAATTCCTAGGATTGAATTTACTTTCACTCAAAAAACTAAAATAAATACGAGCACATACCCCATTACTGATAGGGGAACCGGGGTTATCGACAGCTGAATAGAACAGGCGTATTTTCTTAGATTTTTATAGAAACCGCAAGAAGTTTCTACATGTTTCTTCAAGCCTGAGACCTGTGAGGTGTGTTTTTGAAAACAGTTTTGGGTTATTTCAGAGGACGGTTTCACGTAAAGCATCAACTTCGCAAAGCGCTTGGCATATTTCCAACCAGTTAGTGGATTGGAACGAAGGTACCCATATCTCGAGACTCACCATTATGAGGAAGTTATGTATTATGTACTCGATGACTTGTCAACTGGATCTACGTCAAGCCACCTGGCACCTGCAAGTTTTTAATAGGCGGTCACGAACGCGGAAAACTAGATCACACTAACGTTTACATCGAAGACCGATGGAGCACAATTGGAGCACTTGACCGCATGAGCCTCAACGATCTTATTCCGTAATAGCAGACCAATGGAAAACTTAACGAACTGTATTTCTCACAGAGCGACACAGAATACTGAAGGTACCAACTTCACAGGGCAAACTGACGCCCACGTTATAACAAGAGCAACAACAACAACAGGTGTTATTGATTTATAATGAGGAGATGATCGCATCATGAGGACGGGACTGAGCTCAAAACGGATTGGCCAGGGCGAGATAAGTCACCGAGGGGGTCCAAGCCCATGTGGCAACGCCAATGACATCATCCTCGGATATTCAAGGCTATGAATACGATCCTTCCGAGTCCACCAACGCAAGTTCCGACTATTTCAAGCATTTTTAGGGAATGTGAAATTATTAGGTACCGCCTCTGAAATTGAAATATCCAATAACATTTCTCCTTTTGGACTTCGGATCTGCTCGTCGATAAGCGTGTTCACAAAACGCTTCACCACAGATTTCGCTGACATTTTCTGTTGACTGCAGGTTTACCTCGAGACAGTTCCGATTTTACCACGATCGGATAAAAGAGCCTCTGCGCATGCGCTGTCTCTCGCTCTCACATTTTTTGGTTTACTATTCTGTGAATAATACACCTATGTAATACCTCAGCAACAAATTTTTCGAACTCCCTTAAAAGTCTTCTTTTACGTTTCAAGGTGCGCAGATTCCAAAAATGCAATCAATGCCCATCATCCATATCTACTTTGTTTTCGGTCTAAAAAATTCGTTCTTTCGAACACATGCTCCATTTGGGCCCGAACCTTTGCAGCCCGATCGGAATATACCCAAGGATGTAAAAAAGGGTTTTTTGGTGTTTTAGTAATGCGAGCTTGTGAGGTATCGTTTTCCATGTTTTTTAGGACGAGGGGACAGAGCAGGAGACCGAACTTGGTGGATTTTGACCAACGAGCGAAGAATTGAGGTTCTAACAGTTTCAGCCTTAAATTCACCTTAAATTTTGGGGTAAAACCGTCGTTCTTCCGCACACAGGCTCCATTTGAGTCCTAGCCAGCCCGATCGGAATACACTCAGGGATGTTACGGGTGAAAAACCGTGTAAAAGTAGGGTTTTTGGAGGGGTTTTTTTTTTGAGGTTTTAGTGAACATTAACTTGTGACGTATTGTTTTCCATATTTTTTTTTTAGGGCGAGAAGACCGAATATGAAGTTTATTTTGACCTAAGAGTGAAGAATTGAGGTTGAAACGGAGGTTCAGCTCCCAAAATTCATTTTTTATGAGTCAAAAACCTGGGAAATTGTCTGAAATCACCATATATTTATATAATAACACTAGAAGTAGTATTAACAGGTGACTAGATACAATATTAAATGGCACTATCAACAATGAAAGACAATTTGTCAAAAATAAGCCCAATCCGTGTTTTGGGAGACCAAAATTGGTGGATAAAAAATAGCTATTTCAATTATTGCATATGAAAGAAACCATACGTAAATGAACAGCCACCATTTCTGTAGGTGTCCAATCTATACCACAAAAAATGGTGATTCTGTTCAAATCACGGAAAAACGGCTTGACGGATATTTATGAGGTTTTTCGCATAATGCTCGGAGTTGGCCGGGGAAGGTTTATAGCCTGTCGTATCCTTTCCGGATTTCCTATTTCTTTGTAAAGCGGCCACCGGCGTCTTGGCAAAATTATTCGGTAGACAGGTCACCGTGTTTTTGTAAACTGAGGGCTCTAGAAAAAACCCGGTTACTGAAAGGTTGTCTGTTTCCATTAGTACATGAAAAATACACTGTTATACCGGTTTCGGTGATCAAAGCATCGTCAGTAACAAACAATAACTTCACAAAAACAACTAGCAAACTTACAAAAACCTCCAGTTCACAAAACCACAATGATTTATCTGGTGATTAGAGAGTTCCTAAGAGATAAGTTCATTAGGGAACGGCCATATCTTTTGGCCACATCTAAGGCGAGCAGCTAAGATGCTAACTTTGGATGCTAACCAATAAGTCCGGTTTGACAGAAGTGGTGGGGGTAGGAGTGAATTAAAAAGTAACGTCACTTAACTTAGCACAACGCGAAATCCATTCAGCTTCAGCTGCCTTTCTTTCCTGGTCGTTCTGTTTCCATTCCATTTTTAGTTTATTCTATTTTATTTCAAGTTCATCATGGAAGAGCTTGAAAATCTTTTTCGCCTCTACCTCAACGGACAAGGACTGTTGTCGGATGACGATATTATACCCAAGTGCTTTTGAGGTGTATTTTGAACATCAAAATCCTCGTGCGATGCGTCGACTGGAGCTACAGGGTCCATTTTCCCTAGGTTTGGAGTAACTTTGAAAGACGCTGGCGATGGCGAGGACCAACGACACATGACGCGTTAAAAAAAAAACGACAAAACGCGGCAAAAAGCTGTGCACTGTTACCCCTGAGTAAGGTTAAAGACGATTCCTAAAGTTTGTGCCCTGGGAGATAACGCGCCTTATGTATAAGGCCGAATAAGTCGAACTTAAGGAAATAAGTTTGAACTTGGGCGACGCGCATGCGCAGTTGAGATAAATCCGAACACATCTTCCCGACTTTAGTCTTTAGGAACTCTCTAATAACTTTGCCAAGACGCTGTTGCTAGGGACGGCTGCTTCACAAAGAAATAGGAAATCCGGAAAGGATAAGACAGGCCTTCCCCGTCCAACTCCGAGCACTATGCGAAAAACCTCATGAAAATCAGTCAAGCCGTTTTTCCGTGATTAGAACCGAATCATCAATTCATAGTGCAGACTGGACATACCATACCTACAGAAATGTTGGCTGCTCTTTAGGTATTGTTTCTTTCATGTGCATTAAAAAATAATATAAACTGGAGGGAAAAAGGTCTTCCCTCCAATTAATTTATGTCGCTTTTTAAGTAAGTTTGCTAGTTGTTAAGCACAGTTAATAGAGAGTTTTTGGAGCACCCTCACACTGAAACGAACGAAACGAAAGCAGTGTTGCGCATGCGCACTTGAGACACCGAAAAGTTTGACGAACCGTGACGACGAAAAATACCAGGATCTCACAGTTTGTCGTGTTGAGATGAAGAAACGTAATTTAACCTTACATCATCTGTATAACGCTACCTACCGTCTTTTGTTTTCCTTGGAAAATAAAAGTGTCGAGCGTCCTATTCACAGCTGCTTCTTGTCGTCTTTCTCTGTTAATTCAGACTTGACGTTTGACGTGTGGACATAGATTTGTATTCACTACAGAGTAAAATGGATGAAAGAGAGGTTAACATAACGTTAGCGCGACTTCACCAGCCATTTGGCATTGGCATTGGTAGATGCCAAAGCTGAACGAAAACTGAACCGAAAAGGGTTAGTATCTGACTAAGGTTGCCCTATCCGCCATTTCCGTTTCGGTGTCGTTTTCCGTTTCGTTTCGGCGTGAGGGTGCTGCAAAAACTCTCTATTGTTTGCTACTGACGACGGTTTATCGCCGAAACCAGTATAACATTGTATTTTCGTGTATTAGTGGAAATAGAGAACCTTTCAATTACTCAGTTTTTATTCTTTGGTAGTTAGTAGCGGAACAACTCACACCTTCTTGCCATCGTTAAAAGATTCCTACCTAATGCTAGATTGAGGATTAGGAATCTAGTTCCAACAGGAATGTCTTTGTCTAATTAAAGTTGCTCCAGTAGGACTACTCTAATATCACGAACATTCCAGCGTGCGTCCATTTTTCGGATGGTAAAAGTACACCAGGGGGTAATGGCGCAAGTGGGCGCGCGGCTCAAGTTCCCTCAGTATCTTCATCACCTGGGAACGATAAAGCGTCAGGGAATGCGCTAAAAATTAAACCTCATACGGCGTGCGTTCATCTTTGGTTCTACTGAACTAATTTCGAGTCAATTTCAAGGGGTTATATTATGCTGAGAGGGCCCCAAGTGATCCATTATGAACGGCATTGCGATTGGAATGATAGTGCATGTACATAAGCAAAGAACAAAACTTCAAACAGGGAATTTTCGTCAAAAATTGTTGTAGGAAAAAAAAAATTCAGAACTCTTGGAAAAATGGTAGTTTGAAGCCCTTTTTCAAAATAAGCGGTATTTTTTAAATGAGCGTGATTACAAGTAAAAATGTGGCAAGAAATGACATATATGAGGTCTACTGACATCTGACTGGCTGTTGGTCCAAGGAGGGGGAGCTAAGCTTCAGAGGTGAAGGTTCTCACGATGCTGCCAACAACCCAGCATTAGAAATGGAAACCTTCCTGGCAACCTTCAAGAACCTTTGCCACGTCCTTTCCCTCGGTGTGATTTTGAGGACTTTTTAAATTTATTTATAAATTTGTGGTTCCAACCATCCATCTCCCGCTGGGATGCACTACCGCTCTAAGCGGGATTTGTGTTGAACTAAGCAGCAATTCACCAGATATATCAGGCAGAAAACGTGCGTGAAATGTGACGTACATTTTCTTCCTAGAATTTTCGAAATGAATTCCTTATGTGGTCAGTAAGTAACTCCCTCATCCTCTGATCTGTCCGACATACATACCTATGTGATGTTGAAATTTTCGACTTACAGAACCTATCTATGCCTTTAAACACCTCCCCAAAATGCATTTTTTGTGACTGAAGCAACAGTACTGTTTATGGAGATGTTTAGCTAACTTTACATCCCATTACACGTGACTTTTCATGGATACATCTCCCGATTTCGCCCAAGTTCGATAGGTACCGAACTAGCTGGAGTGCGCGCAGTTTATTTATGTATATAGGTTCTACAGCAGTGGTAAAAACTGTGGGTGCGCCAGCTAATTTATATTACTTACACCCACTACACAAATGCAAAGGATAACGATGTGAGGAGGCTGCTCTGCCCACCCACTTGGCAGAATACTTCAATTAAGTAAGCAGGCACTAGGTGAGTATCTACCATAATACAGGATGGTGGCCTGGGAACCTTTTTTCAGGTCATTTCCCATCGAAAATAGCAATTTTTTTTAAGCCCGTAGTTTTAGTGTTTTTCGGCATTTCAAGTTTTTTCCCCTCGTAAATCACGTTTTCCCACATAAAACTGGCCATAACACCCATTATTAAAATGTAAAAAAAAAAAATTAAATAATTGGTGACTACCAAGAACCACTAAGGGATTTAAAAAATTACTAAGAGAAAATTTTGATCGGAAATGACCTGAAAAATCGATTCTAGCCATCTTGCAGACCTGTTTCCAGGACACCCTGTACACCCAAGTACCTACTTAAAATATTCTGGCATTTGGAATCTTAGATCATGTGTCCAAGGTCCGATATCGCCTGGAATTACACCGAAGTACATCACCCCTACAAGGATTCAGAATGTTCCAAAACATAATACTGTACCAAACCATTTGACGAAACTGCATACATGCAATGGCGAAGTACAAGTTGTGGTAGTTTAACTAAACATTTTGAAGCGATTGGCAATTTACTTTGAAAATTCTAACAATACCTACCTACTTATAGTACCTACGGGCACGGCAGGCTCTGCCCTCCGTTCTGTCAGACCCCATCTTAATCTAATGTAGCTTGCGCGCAGGCTCAAGGTTCTTCTTATTAGAAACAATATTTTTTCATCATTACAAGGCGGTCCATGGAAGAAAGAAGAGGAAGGTTCAGCAGGCCTGAATTTTTGAGTAGACCTCTACTGCCACGCTATCTGAGTAGCAACCTCAAAAAACTCTCTAGTTATCCTCAGATCCGGAAGACATCGCTACGCGCTACCATTCATGTTCTCGAAGTTTCGTCTGATATCACATCCGCACTCGCCATTTGCGAATTCGTTCTCTCCAATTCAGCGATTTCTGCCTAAAAGCCAGTGTGTGCGAATTTTTCCTTACCACCAAAGTCTTTCTCTCTTCGTTTTTCCTGTTTCATTGTTCATTCTGAATTCTGATAGATTCGTTCATTGTGATAGATTCGGTCCTTTTCATTATGGATAAACTTATTCGTGGTTGCTTGCCTTCGAGGCAAGAACCACGAAGGTAAGGTGTACGGTTCCATGGTGCCACAGGCTTCGGTCACCTCGAGAGCGGACTTCCATGCACTCTCCACCCGCAGATGAAGCAAGGTAAGGAGTTTTTATTCAGTAATAATATTTCGTATCATTCTTAATTCTTATCCACTATTGTACCTGCTGACTGCGTTTCTTTGTGAGTTCGGTAGTATAAGAAAGTAAAGCAGGTGTCGACTGAAACCCTCCAGGTCAGTGAAAAATCGACGTGCTTGTATGTTTTTAAAATACATTTGAAGAAAGGAAAGAACAAAGTGGGTGGTGCCATCAGTGTGATTTCCATAGCCATATCACCCTCGTAGGCTGTCACTCTCCAACCGGAAGGGATAGACAGAAACCAGATGATGACGTCTCGCGCTACCTTAGTTTTACCATAGTATTTAGATAGTCAACAAACGTCATTAAAGCATTGTGGTCCAAGTGCCTACATTAATTACCATTGGGTTTATTCCTTTTCAGACACAAACGCTGGCTCCTCTTCATCGAGATACCAGTCTTCAACGAGAGGAGCGCTAAATACATCAGAGATAGTGTCAGACTGTTCAATTCATTTTAGAAGGAGAGATTGTAGTATCGTTTCTAGAGACAAAAACGTCCTTCATCCCCATGCCTACCCTTCAGTTCGTCAGTTCAGCAATGATCCCCCATTTGATCCTATAATTGACCTCCAGATTCCTGTACGTCCTACTCCATCATCTCAAACCCAGTCTCCTTGCAATCGGCCCCCACTCACTACTCTTTCTTCTCACTTCAAAAGGGTGTATATTTTATGCAAATAAAAATCCTATTACCTATTGTAAATTTGTAAATTAGGTACCTATTGTAAATAATGTTAAAATGTAAATAGTATACTGCTTATTAATATAAAATAGAAATAATGTTTTGTTTAAATTAATGTACCCAACAGTTTGTACGTTTTTAAAATATACATACCTACAATAATGATTTGACTTTCGAATTTTATTTTTTCCTCATGTCCTGAAAATTATTAATAATAATCATTGTGGGTACTCCAGGTAGGTAGTCATTCTTTCTTCAGGTTCATTTGAGTTTTATCCTTTGTCGGCAATGCAGCCCATTATCAAGTAGGAAGGTCCAGTAACCAGTAAAAATTTAAAATTAAATAGGTAAATCCCAGTAAATTTATTCTTTTGGTGGTATTTATCATGTTTTTTCTCGTAATTTGTAAAATTTCATTGAATGGAGACATTGGAAAGAATATTATTTGGTAACTAAATTTTAAAAAGTATTTTATTAAATTTTGGGGGTTTTAGTTTGACTGGTGAACGCCATCTAGGTTGCTGGTTTGAAACCTGTAAAAAATACTAGTTCGCTAGACTGCTACGGAGAGCGCACTACTATCGGTTATCCCTGGATACTGTTATGTTGAATAGTATCCATATGCACACCATTTTACATTGACTGGACCTTCCTCTTCTTTCTTCCATGAAGGCGGTCAGTCTCAGTAGTGACAAAGGCGGAACCTGAAACGACACTCTTGATCGTCTGCCAAAACTGGAGCATCGTATTCCAAAATCTATTTTCTACACGGATCCACTAGCTCAAAAATACATTTGTCTAAATTTAAGATTTTCTGTTTGTGTTATGTCCTCTACGGATGTCTATTTTTGATGCTGTAGGTGATAAAAAAGAGAGAAGGCGCTCATTAACAACGCGACTATTCCAACACTGGACTTAATTGATTTCTGATCGCTTATTCATTGGATGGATGTTTTATACATTGCGGAAAGTTCTAGGTATATTACCGACTTATAAACAGGGATATCAAACGGTATGTGGAAATGTTAACGTGAGTCATGCTCCTCAACACACGAAAAATAGAGAGCAGTACCTAGGTAAAAACTGTAAACAATAACCGATTTCAGATCGCCTAGGTAATCATTGGATGGATTTTTTTACTACGAGGAAAGTTCTAGGTATTACTGGCTTATAGGTAAACGATGGATATGAAGGGTGGATGGAACTCAACGTGAGTCATGCTCCGAAACATATTCGAGCATCCAAGTAGGTAGGGAAAATAGTAAACAATCATGATTTTCTACTTACGAAGCTTTTGTTTTTGTCGTGCCTCGACATGATGGTTCTCCAATCATGAGTAAAAAGTTCGGAAGTTAACGCCTAGAAAAACGGATGAAAGTGTTAACTGGAACAACAAAACAGCGAGATAAAAGTGACCATGATGCAGAATCAACAAGTTGAATGCGGAATCGCTTCACGGCAAAGGAGGTCCTTGAAGAGCCACAATCCTCCGGGTATTGTTCAGAAATAGTTATGCAAAGTCAAATTTTGACGCAGATATAATGGAAACAACAGACAGACGCAGAGAAACAGAGAACTCACTTGATTTACAAATTGATGTGGGGCAACACCTTCAAGCACTCGGAGACAACATTACACATCCACTGCACTACGGAAACACTTCAAATTTTATTCGACCCTGAACAATAGTTATTAATCCGTAAACCCAGCGATATAATTGAAGTAAGAATTTAAAAAAAGACTAGATATGCGAAAAGTTTTAAAACAACCTCAATATTCCAACCACAAGATGTCACGAAACAGCAGCACTACCCGTTCAAGTTTAGAGGTTGCACATCACAAGTACTACTAGTTCCGAAAACATCCGTCAGGTAACGGTCCCCAGGTGATAACGCTTTCAAACTTATTTTTCTCATGGGATTGTCAAAATACGTTCAAATAATCTATTAAATTTTATCTAAAGTATAAATTCGTAGTTTAATATCAGAAGAAATAAAGCGTAGCAAAGTTTTTAAAGCTCGATCGTTTGATTGAAAAGGTCTTGCTAGATTGAGAAAAGGCGGGAGCGGGAAAGGTTTTCAAATTCAAAACAGCTACTTTAATTTTTAAGCGGAAAATGCTTTTGCGACGACCATACGAAGTATAGTAGTGTTTTCTGTGCGACCATCTTGCCAAATGCAAAACGTTGGGTGTTCAACACTGTTAAATGTACTTACAGATTAGGTAAGTCGGTTGGCTGCGGTAGTTTGTTTGTTTCTAGCGTAGTATAGTAGTGTTTTCTGTGGTTTCTAGTGGAAACTGAACTTATGGATGTATATCTCAATGTGAAGGGCCTCCTACCTCTACTCTAGTGCACACCTACCAATAAGTTCATCCTAGAGACACTGGAACACTGTAGTTCATCCGAAATCGATGGTTTCAGGCATCTGGCCTAAGTTACTGTTTGGTACAGCCTAAGGTGCCTAGTGCCCAGTGGTGGTTAGGCAGCAGGAAACCATAACCGTACAGTGGGCAATTTTCGTGGGTTACAAAATTCTCTTTTTTTACCAAATTCTTTTCAATAACGGAAATAATTATTAACCGCATAATGAGGTGTTTGTCGGAAAGTCCAGATGGAAAGCGATTGTGAAATTTTAACTAGAAATGATTATCAGGTACATCACCTTGAATAGGGGCCCATTCCCACTAACTTTTCACTTTCCAAGTCTTCATTTTTGCACTTTTCACTTTGCGATTTATGAAAATTAGGAGAACTTTCTGTTCCTAAAGACATCGCATTCCCACTCTGCAGTTCTACTCGAAACAAGTGTTCCGAAGAGTATCCTTCTATAGCTTTGTTCGTGCTGTCCTCTTAGGGCTACCTCTGGGCCAGTTCAGTTTTTGCTTGAGCCGAACTGGCTTGGTGTAGGGTGAGCCCTGTAACGCTCGCTGGGAGCAGGGTGAGCCTGGAGCACGGGCAGCTCGAGGGTGCATGCGCGGAAGAGCAGTGCTCAGCTGCCTCTGGTCTTCTCATGGGGCACGGGAGGGGTTGCTCAGAGCAGCTCGGAGGAAGCCAGGTGGCCAGCACAAACACCAAATCATCTGCCCCGGGACAGCACGAACACCGGACCACTTGGCTCGGAGCTCACCCTGGGTCTGCACGAACAGTGAATCTTTGCCTCACCCTTTAACGTTGGGTGTTCCGGTAGTTTTATTCCTAATCCGATTTCATCAAGTCTTCTGTCTTTCTATAAGTTAACTTACTTGGGATTTGGTTAGGTGAAACGATTCCCTAAAAGTTGTGTCACTGGCGACGAAATTAATTCGGGCTCGATGAATGCGGCCGACCAGCATCCTTCACCTCCTCATCATCATCCTCTCATGAGAAGTATCAGAAAATTTCCATTAAAAAATACACTGCCAAGGTGATGGCACAGGAGCTTCCTCGTCACAATCAGAGTGACCCAATACATTACATTACATTACATAACATGAAATATACATATTAGGTACATAACATTACATTACATAACATAACATTACATGAAATATACATATTACATAACATTATGTCCATTATACATAATTGCGAAAGTTATGCGTGTTTGAAGAATTTCACGTTAGCGCATGCGCAGGGCGTACCGCTGGATCAATCATGTTTAAATTTGTATGGGACCTCAAGGGGCCTTATCCGCACCATCCCTCAAAATTTGAGCTGAATCAATTCAAAATCGTGGAAGTTATGGCTGTAACAAAGAAATGCGGACAGACAGACCCACAGACACGGAGCCAAATTTGTTCAGTAGGCTTTGAAACGCAAAATGCAAGTGGAAATTTTGATTTCTGAAGACAAAAATGTTTTGGCTCACGAAAGTGAACACAAGGCTTCCGCTGCTTCGCAGACTCGGAAGCAAAATTAGGTAGGTTGCCACTTTTTACCTGTCACTTCCTAACCTTTCCTTCTGCCCAAACGGAGAGTATTTTGATGGCCTCATTGGAGCTAACTTCGATGCTATTATAATATGCTTGCCCTCACACTAATTAGACCACCTTTAGACCTAATCAAAAGATTGAATTCTCTTCTTTTTATTGGCACTACCAAACACTGTATTTAACAAAGAAATAAAACCTAAAAACCGAACTGAAAAGTATGTAATTCTATCACAGAGTCATTTGGGACTCTGCAAAAGTGTTGTAAACTCTTCATCTGAAACGCAGACTCTTCACTTCGCAATTTGCGAAAGATAACCTTTAGGAATGGAACTGTTCCAAACAGGGTAAAACTCCGTACTTCTACACTTTGCATTTCACTCTTCCTCTTCAAATCAAGAGTGTTCTATAGGAACGGAAATTCGTTCACAAAGTGCAGTGTGGATTTGAAGAGTGAAAGCCTTTAGGAACGGGACCCCGAACCAGTCTCCTGCGACCCATTCCTCGACTTCAACTTTTCACTTTGGAAGCCTTCATTTGTAATATTCACTTTGCCAATTATGAAAGGTAGGAGAACTTCCTGTTCCTAAAGTCTTCATGCTCCCACTCTGCAGCTCTACTCAAATGACGAGTGTTCTGAAGAGTAACCTTCATTTTGTGGAGTACCCTCCAATAACTGTTAAACAGTTTATCCTTGGATGTTCCGGTAGTTTTATTCTAAATCCGATTTCATCAAGTCTTCCGCCTTTCTATAAATTAACTTAGGTACTTACTTGGGATTTGGTTAGGTGAAACGACTCCCCGAAAGTTGTGTTGCTGACGACGAAATTAATTCTAATACGTAATTAATTAATTAAGGGTCGAGCTCATTCAACATCCTCTGATGAGAAGTATCGGAAGATTTCTATTAAAAAAACTTAGGTAGGTTGTCACTTTTTATCCACTAACAACAACAACCTGTCACTTCCTAACCTTTCCTTCTGCCCAAACGGAGAGTATTTTGATGGCCTCATTGGAGCTAACTTCGATGCTATTATAATATAAGCTTGCCCTCACATTAATTGGACCACCTTTAGACCTAATCGCAAGAGCGAATTCTCTTCTTTTTATTGGCACTACCAAACACAGAATTTAACGAAGAAATAAAACGTAAAAACCGATTTGAAAAGTATGTCGTTCTACTGCAGAGCCACATGGGACTCTGCAAAAATGTTGTAAACTCTTCATCTGAAACGCAGAATCTTCACTTGGCCATCTGCGAAAGATAACCTTTAGGAATGGAACTGTTCAAAACAGTTCCATTCCAACGCTCCAATTCTACACTTTGCATTTCACTCTTCCTTTTCAAATCAAGAGCGTTCTTTAGGAACGGAAATTCGTTCGCAGAGTGTGGATTTGAAGAGTGCAGAGTGAAAATCTTTAGGAACGGGCCTCTGTTCTGTGGGATGGATGGAACCACAAATTTATAAATAAATTTAAAAAACACGTTCTCAAAATCAAATCAAGGGAAAGTTTACGGCAGAGGTTCTTGAAGGTTGCCACGAGGTTTGCCATTTCGTCTGGACAAATAAATGTAGAGAAGCAAGTTTGCCATTTCTAATGTTGAGTTGTTGACGACAGCCTGAGTACCTTCGCCTCCGCCTCCTTGGGCCAACAGCCAATCAGATGTCCTCATATCATTTTTTGCCACAGTTTTACTTTTAATCACCCTCGTTTAAAAAATAACGCCTATTCTTGAAACTAGCTTCAAACTACCGCTTTTGAAGAGTTCTGAATTCAAAAAAAAAATTGATGAAAACTTCTAAAGGAGGGCGAGGGTACAAACTCATAAAAACTATGCTGTCCTAAAAAAGTCAAGTCGCAAAATTGTGATGCTAATGAAAACGAGAACTATTCACCACTGTTAGCTTTAAAATGTCAGTAGGTAGGTTGGTGCTTAATTGAAATGAAAAATTGGCTTCTTACTTCTCAAAAATAGTTATTGAATTTAATAAGTATATGAATATGAAAATAGTTATTGAATTTAATAAGTATATGAATATGAAAATAGTTATTGAATTTAATAAGTATATGAATATGCAAATAGTTATTGAATTTAACAACAGTTTACCTACTCCAAAAGTGGTTATAGTAGGTAGGTACATCCCCCCCCCCCCATCTAGGTGTATCTCCACCATTTAGCAAAAGTATTAGAAAAATGTGTCAAAGCCAGACTGCTCATACATCTAGATAACGAAAAAAAATTCTTGCCCCTGACCAGTATGGATTTCAGCAATTTAAAAATATGGAAGATGCAATCAGTAAACTCGTTAGGGATCTCTATCACATGACAACCATAAAAAAGCAATGGTGATTTTTCTTGATCTGACTGACAGCTAGATGAAAGACATGCGCGAGCAGGTACTAGTTGCTCCTATGGAATCTTTGGAAAGAGGGGTCCTACTACCAATACCCTGTGAGCATGAACCACAGCGAGTATTGGCTGCTCCTTAGGAGTATTTTGCTAGCACCCCGCAAGCATGAACCACAGCAGATATTAGTTGCTCCTAAGGAGTCTCCTATCAGATACAAATGTAGACAGGTACCTACTCAGTATAAGTACCAACTGTTTCAGAACATGGAATTTGACCTTTAACACAGGTTTTTTTGAATGAAGGTAGTGAAATAAAATATAAGCGAATAAATTTCAATATAATATAGGTAATTTATAAATCCATTGAGATTTTTTAGATGAGGGAATTCAAGTTTTCAGGTAACTAACCAAGATCTAACAATTGATGGCAATGAAAACCTGAAGGGGATGAACCTATCAACAAAAGTCTACATCAAGATAAGAGAATAGCTTTAGCTAATAAGGTAGACAAGTACCCTGTATCACAATGAGCGGGAAAGGCGAGAGTTTTTGATAATTCTAATGATGAGGTAAATCATCAACGAAGGAAAAATTAAGATGAAATAAATTTCAAGGTGAAGGAGGCGATCTGGAAGCCAAAGGATGCTGTAGCACACATTGTCACCTTCACTATCTGGAAAAATAAAAACGCAGTTTAGAAAGGTTACCTACAGCCTAAACTTATCTGCCAAAACATTTAATACTAGACGCAATAAATTGTGACAGCTGTCCTGACAATAAAGACAAATTCAGATGGTTTCGAATTCCGAATCAGAGCTCGGTTTGAACAGATGACCACCCGATTTTTGTCAAGAATGCTACTAACTACTCAAGCTAGCTATAAAGCTCAGTGGTTTTCTTATCTAACTCAAATAGTTCCAACTCAAAAGTTTATGGTAGCAGCGTTGATTCCACACAAATAAAAATAACAGGCAACAGAAAGTTAGGTACATACCTAGGTACAAACCAGCTTAAAATACCTACTCACCAATGAGTAAAACTCCATAACCGGTGTGTCTTGTACCCATCCTGTAAGAGCAAGTTGGCACTACAATTTCATTAGTATGGACTTTGCTTGTTTGAAACCTCCACCTCGTGTCTCCATTGATCGCTGGTGATTCCAGCATACTTTCAATGTGAGTTCTTTCACCAGTTTCTACATCTCCGACAAAATGGACGGCCTTGTGGTCATGAGCGCTGATAATAACACTAGGTTTCAAATCTCTAATAACCTGTGGAAGAACATAATAAAATATCACAGATTTTTCAACCAACCAATAGTCACTGAGCGGTTTAAGGGCCTACTTTATTTTTTGATTAATGAAGAATTATTATTTCCATGTAGGTAGGTACTTACTTTCTCGGTAAAAAAGCTAGAAGCACCAAGCAAGGACATATGGCTAAGAATAATAGAAAGATTCTTATCAGACTCAGTAGGTTCATATTTAGGGGAGGTTTTTAGCATAAAATTTACCTGAAAAAAGGAACAGAAGTAGTATCAAAATTAAGTAACTGGCAGCAGCTATGGAATGGATTACTCAACGTGGTCATCCTGATAGTGCTTTTGATACCAATAAAGCTGTACAGAGAACATACCTTTGAAAATCTAACATTTTCGAAATATACTACGTCGGGTTTAAGTCCAAAATATTGATCAAAACGATTGAGCTTCTGAGGTGTGACATCCTCATTTTCCCCTCCTATATCATTATCTCCTGGTAAATAGATTGTCTGAAAGAATCACAATACCTACGTGAAAATTGTAAGATGTTTAAAATAATTTATTAACCTTACCGAACTTATCTAGCATAGACAAACAAAATAATAAGTGATTAGACAATATAACACTCGTAATATGAACGAGATTATTTAATGTTATAGTTGAATAATTAATTAATGTTCCTTTTTAAGATCAATAATGTACCATGAACTTGCAAAATCACAAATTATGTAAGTACCATTAATTTGTGAAATTCATGGCTAAATGATATTAAACTAGGTATGCCAATTTTAAAAAAATCCCAAGTAGGTAACAAAACCCTGAGACATATGACGAGGAAACTGGCGAAGAAGAACTAGGATATAATGATGAAATTAAATAAATAGAACAGAAATAGAAATCAAACATAGAAAAATAACAAAGAAGAACACAGAACATTTCAATGGCCATCATTTCTCATTTCTAGAGGCTCAAACAAGATCAATTTGGCAGAACCTATTCATCAAACCCCCACACTAGGTACTGATGAAAAAGCTGTGAAGTGTTATACCTAGCGAATTTGGAGTTACGAAGTTTTCCATGTTGCGCAGCTATAGCTGTACTAAGGTTCCTAATCACCAATATAATTTTGGTAGGTGTGTTACATGTCTAAATAGGAAAAAAAGGAGTAAACTTAACTCGTAAGTAACTTAATTCATTACCTGATTTGCTTGGAGTGTTTGGATGCGGAAAATCTTGTGAAATCTATGATAGTACCGCACATATTCTGCATGGGAGGCTATACTCCCCTCATCCATCAGATCACCTAGAAATATCACAAATGACGGCTCCACGTGTTCCAGTGCGAGCTTGAAGGTTTTTGACAGGAACCTGTAAAGGGACAATGATTCTAAATGAACAACTGTAGGGCACATTATTTTGAAATCGCAGACTATTACACAATGGTTTATTATTTTCCTGTATAGATGCCGCTTTGGCGTAGATAACTGCTTTCTGTCAATACCTCCCTTGTGCTCCCCCTCCGGACCCCCCCCCCCAAACCCTGTCATTTTGGACATTCTGATGGTCACTGGTCGTAATTAGGACCCCACTGTGCGCCGGATGGACAGAAATGTTTTTATTATGTTTTCGGATTTACCCTGAAACGCCCATCAAATTTTGAGAGAGGCTTTTGCAAATTTTCTTTCATGCTCAATTCTAGAGGTTGTTTATTGGAGATACCTAATAAACCAGAAACTAGGTAGGTATGCAACTTCTACGTTTTGCAGTTGACGGATCAGAAAACGCCTGAAAGGTTGGAAGACCGGATGGAAATCGCATCCTTGTGTAGTGTTCCTACAAGACTCCTCAAATAGGATTGCAAAACGCAACGGATACCGCAGTTCAGCTAGGTATAAAGTGAACCTACCAGCCCTACCTACTCTTACCTCAAAATTCAAAACTGGCGCCAAATTACAAGCAACGTCTATAATAGCATATTTTAGGTAAATATCAAAATGATATTTCACGCTAAATCCTCCAGCTTGGATTTTCCATACAATCCCAAAATAAGCAAACAAAAAATATCACCGCGTGAAATAATATCTACGCCATGTGATTTCAACTTGATCTGGAGCATCTGGGAATCGCGACATGGTGACGCCACAAGCACTACCTGGTGAGCAGCACATGGTTTCTTTGTATAAATCAATATTAAATTGATGTGGTGTGGTGCTGTAGTAAACATTCTTGAAACAATTAGATCTGTTGAGCAGCAACCGAAATAATATGACGGTGTAGGGGTTTGGACTGCACCAACATTTTGGATATTCGAAAATCTGGGGTGACAGTGAAATAGATGGTGTGTAGGGGTTTGGACTGTACCAACATTTTGGATATTCGAAAATCTGGGGTGACAGTGAAATAGATGGTGTGTAGGGGTTTGGACTGTACCAACATTTTGGATATTCGAAAATCTGGGGTGACAGTGATATAATACAGAGGCTACAAAGCTGGGACTAAATAGAGCTCCTACCTGCTTCTTCTGAACTAGAGCCCTATATCCGTTTATTGACCCCCCCCCCCCCCCCCAGTCACAGGATGACAGGAAGGAGGAAGGAGAGGGTGTATTTAATATCACGTGTTCCAGTATATTCGATACTAAAGTTCGTCTTAATTCTACGTAAAATGTTTTGGACTGGTGTTTGTCATAGCCTTGCCTGATTTCGAATAGCCAAATTATACAGAAAGATGGCTCACTTTCATGCCACCAAACCACCTCCAAATCAATTTGCTATCTTCTCCTATAATTACGAATCTAAATTTTACTTTCAGTACATACCTGTCGCAGTCCCAACGGGCGAACCATGATTCTGTCGCCTCACCCAATATTTGGGGGTCGGCCACCAACAGAACCTTATGATAATAGTTTGGTTGAATGCCACAGGTGGGGCTGGGCCATCTGGCCTTGTGAAGAAAATAAGCCGCTGCTTCCAGATAAACGATCAGGAGAAAGATAATTGTCCATAGCACATTGGGGAGAGACTTAATCCTGCAACATAACGGTGTCATTGATACCTGGGTAGGAACTAACCAGAAACACGATAGATTAGGACGAGCGTTCGGTGCTTGTGTCGAAAACGTTTATGGCTCTCAACAGAGGATTAACAGCGGAAAGTACATTAAACCTTTCTGATATCGGGAGTCATCCGAAATGTGCGAAAATACAAAGATAGGGAGATAGCCTTGGAACAAAGATCAACAGGAAGTTGATATTCGGCGACCACAATGGTAACTTGGTTAAAATATTCTGAAGCCACTGATCGAACCAAATTCCCCACTCTTCTTATGCAAAAAAAAACTAATCTACTTAGTTATGATCAGACCCACATGGCAGCATGGTTGTTCCGTATGGGAATCTGCTAGTACCACTCAAATAAACAAATTCCAGTCATACATCATGGACTAAGGAGCGAATTTTCAAAGATTAGAGAATTTTAAATATAAATAAAATTATATATATATATATATATATATATATATATATATATATATATATATATATATATATATATATATATCCGATTCCGAGCTCCGATGCATGAAACGGAGTATAGACGGTTTTCCGGTGTAAAGGCAGCATCTCTGAAATTTTGGAACGAGCCAAATAGCTACAACTTCTTTGAAAATGAGCTAAAATTCAAGTTCAGCAAAAACGAGCCCTCCGCCTGAAAACAAACGCAGAATGGTACGTGAGGAATTCGGTCATACAACGAGATTTGGGTGCACTGATGGTGAGCGAGGTGATTTCAACAACATTTCAAAGACAAGTTTGGTACGATCTCGTCCCATCCAAACGCAATATTCGAACGACAGTCAACAAACCGGGAGGATGCTGAAAAGAAGAAGGCCAGTAGATCTTCTAGATGATCCATAAAAGACTATTTTAACTGTGATATCTATCAACTGTGATATTAAGCTAATTATTGTATGTACTCAACATTATTGCCTATTTATTTACACTAATATATTGGTCTATTAACAAAAACTAGTTTAAGAAGGACTGCTAGTAGGCAGCAACCTTCAATCACGTGCATTCTACTTTCTTATGTAGATGCGTACACAGCCAGGGTTGCCAGATTTTTCCAGGAAAAAGTCCCCCCCCCCCTTCGATGCTCACTAAGCCACATAGAGGTGGTACCACACCAATTATTATTAGTTTAGAAAAACAAAAAGAGTAACAACAAAAATCTTTACCATCTGGTGGTAGGTTGACTTTAATTCTCAAAAACAGTCGGTACATAACTATAATCTTAGGAACATCAGTTTACGGTTACGAACTTAACGGAACAATTTAAGTATACAGGTAACAATCACACTATTATAGGAATAAATTATTCAGGGAACTCGGAGAAGCAACACGAAGTCATACAACTACATACCTACCGTCCTACTTATTTAAAAAATGCTAAGTTGGCTGTGTTTTCAAAAGAGAACAAGGTAGTTAGTAATTGCATTATTATTATTATTATTATTATTATTATAGAAATAAATGGTATTATTATTATTATGTAGCAGTAAATACATAATAATAATAATAATAATACCAAAGTCTACTAGGCAGGTACAGTAGACTAGTGGGTAATATATATCATTTCCAGCTGACATTTGAACCTTTTCTTGGAAAAATTTGATTAAAATTTGCTTAATCTGCTCAACTCTACGTAAACAACGAACGAATGAACTATTTTGATTTGTAAACCTTTTAGAAATTTTTCGTAGAAAATTGGAGTATTGGAATTTTGAGCTGATCATTTTTGACAGGGGGGTTTTCAAGAGCACAGAATCCGAATTTGAGGTCAAAAATGCAAAACTCCGATCCAAATACGGGTTTAAGTAAGGAAAGGAAACTGGTTGGTTGAATGGACTCAAAACCAGAACATACAACCCAGAAAAAATCATTAAAATTAAAAAAAAAACAAACGAAAAAACAGGTAGCACGAGAATGGTAGGAAAATTCTTCTAGCTCCATGCTGTGAAAGCGGCAGCATGGATGTGTTCGCTTTAGGTATAATTTTCTACCTACGTACCTAGTTCGAAATGATTTTTTCGACGTTTTTTGCCGTGGTCTAGAAAAGTAGTATTTTGCCCATACTTTCGGAGTTTTTAAAGTAGGTACTAAGGACAGTAACAAAAAGCGCTGCAAATTAATAAACAACGGTTTATTATTTATCCGTATAGATGCCCCTTCTGCGTAGATTTACCCTTTTGTGTGTTTGGACAGCACCAGAACTGGTCCTGGATCGAAAGTTGGCTGTTCAGACAGCCCAGGAACGTTCGGAACTAGTTCTATCAGTCCTGGATTTTTTCGAGGACTGTTGATCCTGCACATACACACATGATGTTTCTACCTTCAGCTTATGTGGAAGATTACAATGCTTGAGGTTAGCAGTTTGGAATCATGCGCTCGCTTGGACAGACACAGTTCTGGACGGTTTTATCACCACGTTTTCAAAACGTAGTTCCCATCCTGGACTGGTTCAGGACTGTCTGTCCGAACAAATCATTTGAAGCTTGGCATGTGCTTACCCGACCAGTGATACAGGTACTAAAGTACCAGTGACAGGTTCTAATAGCTCTAGTGTAAAAGGTCCCCCCAGGTGCCCAATGATAACCTACATGATGTGCAACAAACACCTCTGACAATCTAGCACTTGAAGATAACTCGCAGGGAATATTTGAGAGAGTATAGTTGAACGCATGACTTTTTTCATCAAAGAAAGTAGAAATAAAACGGCAAACACTTATACGCCCTCTCAGTAGTGGACATGGACAGTCGAAACCATCCCTACAGGCATTTCTCCCAATAGTGGACGGGAGAGTCTTTGTTTTCTCAGAAAATGTTTGTGTTCCATAGCGTGGTCAACAAGTGCAAGGTTTAACCTTTTCCCGACGATTGACGACATACTTATGTCATTACCGAGCGCTGTGCGTGGGGTGACGACAGATCGCAAATGCCGTTACGAGGATCGAGGGACCAGCCGACGATTGATGACAAATGTCATTTCTCGCTCCCTGTCGGCATCTTTGCGATGTTTTCAATTCTACTTGTTTCAAATAAATCCCACTAGAGTTCATTAGTTCTCAATGATGTTTCTACATGTTTCAAATAAATGCCAATAGAGTTCGTGAGTATTCAACCCATCTTCCCTGGTATTCCGCTGGTGGCATCTGGCGCACGCATATTTCTTTTCCGTACCTTCCTCGCCTCAAATCTCTTTGTTTACAAAGCTGTAGGTTAGCGTGATTCACATTGAGTTTAGTTGTGAGTTGAGTTATGGATTCAGACGAAGATTTCGATTTATTTCTGTCTTCGGACGGCTCTGATAGTGATGAAGACGTCCCTTGTTTTGCACCGTTTGGTGGGGACTTTGCTGAGGAAGACGTGACCATATTCCAAGATTTTCTTGGCCTTCATTCTCTGGATGAATGTATTACTATTGAATAAAATATAAAACATTTGAATAAATTTGCTGGGGTACCTAATTTTTCCTGAAACTTGCTTATTATACGATTATACCTAGAAAAAGATATAAAAATAATGTTCTTCTATGTACAACTTTGGTTCCATTGGATTCAACATCTAAAATTCCATCAGAATCCGTTCAAAGACAAACTTTATTCCCAACACGTGAAAGCCAAACTAATAAAGTTTGGAGCGATGCGCGGGAGGCGCCGAGACTCGGAAATCCTTCGTCAGGACGAACACAGCTGCGTGCGAACCACTTCGTCGCTTGGCCACAGAGCGGCCGCACGTAGGCTCGTCGGGAAAAGGTTAAACACAGTCAGTATGGTCGACAGGTTAGTGAAGCTTCAGTGGTAAAAATGACTCCAACTCGTGTGCAGGATCATGATGTAAAGGAATCGCCTCCAGTGAGCATCAGCTGTACTGAAGCACTGCCTTGCTTATGCAATAAAGCTCTTTAGGTTGCAATAAGATGACGACGACACTCCTGCTGATTTCCCAGATCCAGACCAACATTTTAAAACCAAAAATCAAAAAATGCCAACCAATCCAGTATTTCCTTTTTAAAAAAAATTGAATTGTGCACTAACTTATCTACCATTCATACGTTCGTCAGTACCTATGTCAGTTTTCTATCTATAATTTAGTAATTTACAGAAATAAAGTTTTCAGTTCACAATATGTTGATGTTTTTCCTCGATCCCTCTCATTAGTGGAAACCTCTCAATAGCGGACGCATTTCTCGGTCGTCACAATGTTCATTACTGGGAGGTTCCACTGTAATAGGTAACTTCACACATTTTCGAATGTGTTCCATAAACAGTTCAGGGGGCCTATTCACTAAGCCAAAGAGACATCTCTTTCAGGTCCGACTCTCTCTTTGGGCCAAATAGATTTTTATAGTATCCATGAAAGGGTTATTCAGTAACTTTTCAAAGAGAGAGTTGGCGGCCATCTTGGCATTCTCGATCTCTTTCAGAGAGACACCTGATTAGGTGTCTTCCCTCGAAAGAGAGAGTCTATTTCTCGTTTGTTTCACAGTAATCGTGTAATATCCTCCTTCATCCGCAACCACATCGGTACCTACTTTTGATCGTGTGTTCTTTCATTTCATAAAGGTAAGTCAATTTTAATTAAAAATATATACATGATCATTGATTCATGAGTAAAAACGTCCAAGTACGGGTTGAGGTAGGTACCTACCTACTTAAGAGGTTCATTAGGTGTAGCTATAACACAAGCATTAAAAGCCCCCTAATTCGACTTTTTCTGTTTATAATTGAGACTTTTTTCAATTTCATTTAAACTTTTATCCGATTCGTGAGTAAAAACGTCCAAGTATGGATTGAGGTAGGTAATACCCATTGAATAGGTATTACTAAGAAATGCCTTCATTATTAAGGAATTGAACTCCCGGGGGCACAAACATCTCGCACTTCATGGATACTATGGCATTTTCGTGTATTAGGATCCATATCTATTTCTCAAGGTCTCTGGAGCTATTTAGTAAAATAGACGAACCGGGGAGACATTGGAAGAGACTGTCTCCCAGGGGAGACTATCTCTCGCAGGAGATTTTCAAAATAGATAATCTCTTTCCACTGTCTATTTTAGTGAATAGGCCCCCAGAACTGTGTCTGTCCAAACGCACGCTGATGATTCTGAATGGATAATCTGAAGTGTTTTTTTTTTCAAGTTTCAAAATTCCTTTTATTCATGGAAAATACAAAATACATAGCTATCATTGCAATTAGTACGAAAATAGAAAAAAAAATCGTATTAATAATTTCTTTCATAATATATCAACAATATTTTCCATAGAACCCACAAAGGTTAAACCTGTGCGTGGGCATTTCTTATCATCATTAAATAACCAGTTTTGTTCGCGTTGTCTATTTTCGTTATTATATTAATTATTAAAATTTCCAATTATAGCTTAAAAGTTAGGCAGAATTTTACGTGAGTTGACTTAACTGTTACACTTTCCAAAGGTGATAATAATATGTGAATACGTGTACTACGTGATAGTTTTAACAAACATATCTGGTGGGATTATTACAAAAAAATTCTGGTCTAACTTAATAATTCCCAGTACCTATGTTATAATTTCTCTACAATCCATTGTTTGAGCTCCTTTCGTCGTTTGCCATTGAGAGGTATCTCCAACAAGTGAAATGGAAGATGGTTTAGCATATCAGGACCACGATAAGGTCCTTGAAGCAACCCTAGGTGACTACTTCTACGCCGGACAATAAGTGTTGGGGTTCCTTGTAGCATGAGTTGATTTAGATTTAATGAGTAGTGACTGTCTCTTAATGTAATATTTTGCAATTTGAAAATTTATTATTTGAGGAACACTGAGTACAATACATATTTATGCTTCTAGATATATCTGTTGAGAAGGGTACCTATGATTTTTCTTATATATAATTTTATGTATTAATTTCTGTGCTATTTCAACTGGATGGATGTGCGTTTTATAAGAGCCACCCCAGGCGATGGCAGCATAATATGTTATATGTACTTGAATGAATAACTGCATAACACATCACTTTCATGAAATTAGTGGATACAATATTCCTTGTCCTGTGGAAAATGTATGAGCAATGCCTGACTTTTCCAGCTAATTTACAAATGAGTTCAGTACATCTTAATCGCTCATCAATTTGGAGTCCTAAGTACTTGGCATGTAATACTCTTTCCATTTCTCTACAGTCACAGGTGGTTAAAATTACACAATGGTGGAATTTAATTCTGAAGTTACTGTCAGGTGCACTTTTTTGGGAGTAAAGGAAGCATTGTAACTTTCCATATAAGCTGAAGTAGAAGCCTCAAGTGCGCATGGACAGGATCAACAGCCCTTGGAAAAGTCAAGGAATGATAACTAGTCCTGAACGGGACTGTCCGAACAGCCAAATCTCGATCCTGGACCAGTTCTGGCCCTGTCCGAACGCACAAAAAGGGGCGAGGCTTGAATAGAACGGTCGGGAGCGATCTAGGACTTTCTGTCCGAATGAACTTATGAATAACACAGATTCTATGCTGAGGAATACGGATAAACGGAAGTGTATCTTTTCATTATGTTTGCCTAAGTAAACTTGTATTTAGTCGCATAGTTGCAAACATCAATGAAACTTGCAGAGGAAAAAAGAAAATATACATAATACGGGTGACTGAAGTGTCAGCCCATGTATGTTCCTTATAATTAATGCTCAGCCTACATTGTTGGATAGGCTGAGCTGGATTATAGCTAATGGACGTAGAGGACGTTTTACGATTGCAGATTGCTCTCAGCGATCCTGCCATGGCGCACTTTTTTGACCAAAAAAGAAAAAGACGATGGTATCTGCTCTCCTTCCTCCTACTACCTCTCTATCTATGTCCGACCTCCCTTCGCCGCGTCAGTGGCAACACTGGCTTGCGGCCAACCCTGCTTTCTCCCCGCTTCCCAACCTCACTTCCGTTCACAGATCCGCACGAAGGCGACCGCGCGGTTGGGTGGGAGTGTCGGCCCGCCTACCACAAAAATCAGGGCCGACACTTTAGCGGTGGGTGGTAAAACGTCCTCTACGTCCATTAGCTATAATCCAGCTCAGCCTATCCAACAATGTAGGCTGAGCATTAATTATAGTACATGGACTCCGAGGACGTTTTACGATTGCAGATGATTCACAGTCCCGCGCGGACGCTAACAGCATCCCCCTGGGACCGGCCCATCCGCCTGGCCACGACCGAAGGCAAGCCGAGAACTCAAAGCACGAGGCAGTCTGATTTCTATAACACAAAGGCCGATTTCTGCCTGCCCGGCTAAGCTCTCCAGGCCAGCCGACGTCTGTCCGGCATTTGGGTTACCCCCCCCCCCCCTTTCGGAGAGCAGACCCGTCCTTCTCCCTAATGGTCCCCCTAATTTAGAGCTTAAATTAGGAGTAGAATAAAATAAATTTACCTGATGACTACTTCAGGCCGAGCGACTGTACGAGTGAGGTGAGACGAAGCAAACCGGGCTCGACGCGCTGCCGCCACGAAGTTACCGCATAACGGTACGTCAACCCAGTGAGGTGTAAAGGCGTAACAAATGAATTATCTCGAAGTGAAAAAACCGTCAGAGGGTTATGTATTAATGTTGTCGTTATCTAAGAGAGGCTTAAGTAGCGGACAACTACGCATCAGAGTGTTAAATGACCATGTCCAATGTTGGGGGCCCTGTAATAGGGACGCCCCACAACCGGGGTGAAACAACCGGTCTTAATTGACTCGAAAAAACTCTGTGCAATGAAGATACTGAATGAAAACTTGAATCTAGGAATTTGGAAATTGACGCATGAAGTTAAATTGACGACTAAGGAAGTTAAATTGAAAGGAACAGGAAGCTAAAGCCAATGTGTATTATTTCAATTATGCGGGCGGCGAGTCACAAGCTTGTCGGAGCCTAAATCAAAATCGGCTAACCCAGACAGAGCCGACCGGTGAGTGTTAAACGTACTATAGGATACTGAGGAAGAATCAAGCAAATATTGAAAAAATTGCAGAACTTTCGACGTATCAACCAACTATAGAAGGGTCCAAATTTCGCGCAGAGCAAAAAACGGTCCACCGAGCGATTGGTTGTAAACGAAACACTGCTTTCAAAAACCGAGTCACAAGCTTGTCGGAGCCTAAATCAAAATCGGCTGACCACGACAGAGCCGACCGGTGAGTGTTAAACGTACTATAGGATACTGAGGAAGAATCAAGCAAATATTGAAAAATTGCAGAACTTTCGACGTATCAACTATAGAGGGGTCCAAATTTCGCGCAGAGCAAAAAGCGGTCCACCGAGCGATTGGTCGTAAACGAAACACTGCTTTCAAAAACCGAGTCACAAGCTTGTCGGAGCCTAATCAAAATCGGCTAACCAAGACAGAGCCGACCGGTGAGTGTTAAACGTACTATAGGATACTGAGGAAGAATCAAGCAAATATTGAAAAATTTGCAGAACTTTCGACGTATCAACTATAGAGGGGTCCCAATTTCGCGCAAAGCAAAAGCGGTCCCCCGAGCGATTGGTCGTAAACGAAACACTGCTTTCAAAAAACCGAGTCACAAGCTTGTCGGAGCCTAAATCAAAATCGGCTAACCAAGACAGAGCCGACCGGTGAGTGTTAACCGTACTATAGGATACTGAGGAAGAATCAAGCAAATATTGAAAAATTGTAGAACTTTCGCCGTATCAACTATAGAGGGGTCCAAACTTCGCGCAGAGCAAAAAGCGGTCCACCGAGCGATTGGTCGTAAACGAAACACTGCTTTCAAAAAACCGAGTCACAAGCTTGTCGGAGCCTAAATCAAAATTGGCTAACCAAGACAGAGCCGACCGGTGAGTGTTAAACGTACTATAGGATACTGAGGAAGAATCAAGCAAATATTGAAAAATTGTAGAACTTTCGCTGTATCAACTATAGAGGGGTCCAAATTTCGCGCAGAGCAAAAACCGGTCCACCGAGCGATTGACGATAAGTATTGGTTATAAGTACCTGACGTTACCGATCTGCATAGTGTATCCACTACATTCGCCGACAGCCCCTTGGAAATTAGGGCGCCCCGGAGAGAACAAGAGACTAGGTGACGGGTCAAAATATAAAAATTTCGGAAATAGCCAAGTCATGAAATAATGAAAACCAGGGTTGTTGAGGCCAACAAGGGGCTACCACGATCCCACAGACCGAATCCCTACGAATCTTTTGGAGTACTCTGGGAAGGAGGACGAATGGAGGAAAACAGTAGAAAAAGGTCCCGCCCCACGGAATTGTAAACGCATCAATATCGATAGCGTGATCATCAGGGCGAGAGGAAATATAACGATCACATTTATGTAGGAGAGAAGAGGCAAATAAATCCATGTCCGGGCGTGAAAAATTTGCTACAATGGAATCAAAGGCCTCGTGGGATAACCCCCACTCCCCTTGTTCGAATTCGTGACGTGATTCCTCGTCCGCTATGACGTTCTCGCCGGTGGCGATATAGGAGGCCCGCAGCCATATGTTCCGCTCTTCGCAAAATTTCCAAATTAGAAGCGCGATGGCTTGTAGGCGCGGATAGGACATGGGCTCCCCAACCCGTCAAGCAGGCATCCGTCCAAATGCAATGACGATAATCCTCGGGTCGAATGGGAGCCGGACGTAACGAGGTGTCCGATCGCCACCATAAGAGCTCGGCTCGAGCGAGGTCCGACAAAGTACCACGTGCCGAATAGTCGTTCCGATAGCGAACTAACGCACGTACCTTATCTCGTTCTAAGGATCGAATGTAAATCCGTCCATATCGGACCGCTGGAAGACAGGACACCAAGTATCCAATAAGACGTGCCAGGGATCGTATCGACCATGACGATTTATGGAGAAAGCGCGTCACCTGTGTTCTAAGGGATAAAATTTTAGATTCTGGTAAGGAAATATACATGGTAATCGAGTCGAAATGAAGGCCTAAAAGGACAATCGACTGAGCCGGGGTAATGACGCTCTTGGAGTAATTGATGACAAACCCTAAGTGGGTGAGTAGGTTGCAAGCGGATAACGCTGCGCGTGTGGTGGCGGCCTGAGACCGGCCCAGTAGAGCAATGTCGTCTAAATAGTTTACTAACATCATTCCCGAATTCCTCAATGTTGCCATCACCGGTCTCATTAACTTATGAAAAACATATGGCGCGCTAGCCAGGCCCATGGGAAGGGCCGTCATTACGTATGTACAACCCAAAAATTCAAACCCGAGATACGGTAAATCCGCCCGGTGAATAGGGACTGTAAAGTATGCGTCCGATAAATCAATTTTGGAAGCAAAATCCCCGGGACCCAGCAGCGCACAAAATGACCGGTAATCGTCTAAACGAAATTTATCCGTAACAATGAATTTATTAAGTTGTTTGAGATTGAAAATAAATCGGCAATCGGAGGAATCTTTTTTCGGAACTAGAAAAATTGACGACAAAAACAGGGCTGATCCGGTGGCCATGCCTCCACTACTCCAAGATCACGTAATTTAGATAATTTAGACGCCATCAATTTCTGTGTACTAGAAAGATCCGTCAAAGCGGGTGAATCCAGGTGAATTGGCACAGAAGTTAAATTCGGCCGGTGGAGGGGAGGTCGACCGGGCCCAAAGGGCAGCCGGTAACCTTCCACCCACTGTAATAGTAGTGGGGAGTCGGTGACTCGCTCCCAATTCGTATAAAAATGTTGGATTCGGCCTGCAAAAAGGGGCGGGGGCAGCCAATTTGGCTTCCAAATCCCACCACTGGTCAGACTGAATAGTTAACTGACTAGAAACAACTGGAACAAAACTCACCTGAGGAGGCATCAGTGTTTCCTGGTGCGGCTGAACGGCTTCCGGTTTCGGCGGCGTTTCTGCGCCCTCGAGAGCTGCGCACCTTGGTAGGCCTGGCCCTGCTGCCCCGACGGTGGCTGGCGCTGGGGCGGGCGCGAGGCGTTTCCCGACTGTTCTACCCTGGAGGTCGACGGAAGCGACAATTGACGTCGGGAGGACCCGGCCGCGTCCCGAGCTGTTGGTTGGGGCGGCGGTCTCTTTTTTGCCATTGGCGTGGCTAGCAGGATGGATTCTGACCTCGCGACGTCGCCCGCCTCTTTGGCCCAAACGTCGGAGGCATCCCCGAATAGGTAGTTGTTGGCCACGGGTTGCTTTCGCGCAGCCGGCTGAAATTGCGTCTTGAAAAACTTGATCAGACGCGACCTCCGCATAGCGGACAACCTGAACTGCGAGGAGCAGACCATTTGCGAAATCTGCCACAATCGCTGGAACAAATCCACGCGACTTGTGGCGAGATCCCGCGACAAAACAGCGTTGATTGCCCCCGACAACGCCACCATGACCTGGGAATTAATGAGTTGCGACTTCTGGAGGCTGCTGTCTAGGCGATCGTTGGGGGTCACCTGTTGCGCTCGACCCCGAAGAATTGGGTCCACCGCAGGGGGGGCCAACGGGGGGCAATGAACTGCCGGATCGAAGATAGCCGCTAGGCGACGATAGGCCTCTGCGTCGATCCCCTCGGCGCACCATTGGGTCCAAGGGCCCAGTAAGTCCGGGTGGACGGGGATGGTGGGCGTAGGAGGGGGCTTCTCTCCGACGATGGCCCGAATCTCGTCCGGAAGCGCCAGGGGAGATGGCGCCCGGACGATCTCCGCGGGTGGCCCGGTGGATAATTCCGCGACCTCCGAAGAGGAAGACGTGGAGGAAGCCGAAGGAGACGGCGCACGGCGGCGATGGCGCCGTTCCCGTTTTCTCTTCTTGAGTTGTTTGGCGCGTCGCCTCGCCCTTTCCCTCCTAGACTCCAGCTCCGCTGACGAAGATGACGACGAGGATGAAGAAGAGGATGAGGATGACGATGACGATAACGACGACGACTCCCTCTTCTTGCGGCGCTTGGTCTTAGACGCCGACAGTTTCGGCTTCACGCCCGAGGGCCCTTGGACCGCTGTAACAGGGGCCGGAGCGGCCTGAGCCGGCACTCCGATGTCCATTGGACAATCGAGGGAGATCTTATCCTCTTCGTCGCTGACCGGCTGCGGTTCGACGGTTTGAGGCCTCATGAAATGAGGGACAAACCGGTTTACGGCAGCCGAACCGAAATACCAGTCCGGAGCCAACGCGGACGCGGGAGCGACCTCTCGGACCACAGAGGTCCCTAAGTGGGACGTGTTGGCACTGGAGAGTCCCGCCGGCACCGCTGAAGGCTCGGTAGACTGAGGAACGGCGGGGGACGACGCGTAATGTCGAGAACCCGCAGAGGCCCGTAAGTCGGGTATGCTGGGATTTTCGACAACCGCTGACGAACCCGCCGATTCCTTAACCCTCGACGTCGACGCGTAAGGTCGAGAACTCGCAGAGGTCCGTAAAGCGGACAATGCGGAGTTCCCGACGACCGCTGAAGACGTCAGGACCTTAAAACAGGCAGCTGAAGGCTGTGTCGAAGAGGACGCGTAATCTCCCGAACTCACCGGCTTCTTAATAGTCGCCGGGTCCTTCGAGGAGACCGCTGAACTCTTCTTTGGTGGCGCGGCGTCACCACGAGGTTGCGGCTTTGAGGTTATCTCCGCCTCTCGGTCGACCCGCACCCCCACGATCCGAACTGTTTTCCGCGACATCTAAGCGTAGAAAACACAGAACGAAACAAAGAACGGCACACGCGAAACTGTATAAGAATAATAACGGAGAAAAATAAAATATTAAAACTTATACGGGAAGCGTGAAATGAAGAAAGTGTCCAGGCGGATGGCGAAAACAAAAGTGAGGTTGGGAAGCGGGGAGAAAGCAGGGTTGGCCGCAAGCCAGTGTTGCCACTGACGCGGCGAAGGGAGGTCGGACATAGATAGAGAGGTAGTAGGAGGAAGGAGAGCAGATACCATCGTCTTTTTCTTTTTTGGTCAAAAAAGTGCGCCATGGCAGGATCGCTGAGAGCAATCTGCAATCGTAAAACGTCCTCGGAGTCCATGTACTATAATATACCTTTTTGGCATCGAAAATCACGAGTTTTGTACAGGCAAAAAGAAAAGTTGTTGCTTTGACGAGACCCCTCCTTTAGAATGACCCAATTATTATGAATGAATTTTAATATTTATTGCTCATCAATTAATTGCTACTCACTTTCTCAGGACAGACTTACCTAATGGACCTAAGGACTACCTGCCTGAAACATAGAACATCCATCTTCGCATTATACCGCAGTAATCCTTGTAATAAAGCAGGCACCTATGTATTGCTCCTCATAAAAATACCGAAATCACTGAGGCAATAAAAGTGTGAGGTACAGCATATCAAAAGCATGAACTTTTTCGTAACTCACCTGATCCTAAATAAACGAAAGAAACGCTGAAACATTGACGCAAAAATTACGTAGATTCATCAAAAGAGGCCTTCATTTACTGCAACGCTGCCGAGCCAGTGTATGTCTCCTTCCATTCTTCTATACTATAAAGTAGAGGAATATTTTCTAGGATAAGAAGGCCACTTGAATTTCATCTACATTCCAACCGTAGACTGCTCAGGGATGTTATGTTTCACAGTTTGCCCCATAGCATCAACTCAACAATCGATGAACCGAACACAAAGTTACGTAGACTATTTCCGAGACACTCATCAGTTCAGAAGGCTATAATAAGAATTTAAGAATGGGAACATGCAAGTTGAAACTAAAAACAACGAAAATTAGAATTGAGAATTGAAACCGATTTAAACAAACGTCAATTTTCTTATCACTTATCATTATGGTGGTGGTGGTGGTTCTCAGTTTCTTTGTCCTCCTTTGGATGTCGGACATAGGAGTTCAGTTTTTTCTTTGTCGTTCAGTTGATTGTTGATTCATATTTCCATTCCACTGTCTATTACTAGCTGGTTGATGTCACGGAGAAAAGGAACATCGTGTAGGCGATGCTTCAGGTGGGACTGGATCGGGGTGTCGTAGCACGAAGTCGCGACGATTGGCGTTGAATTTGGGACAGTTGTTCAGAAGATGATCCATATCTGCAACTTCGTCGTGGTCAGAGCAGTTAGTGCAGTAGGGGGAGTTGTTTTTCCTCATGAGGAACTTGAAGAAGGTGGTGTTGCTATGGCCCAATAGGATGCGGTTGATGTTTGTAAAGAAAATGTTTGGGCCAGATAAACCTGTGTACCATGGTACATTCATGGGGTACTTGATTATGGCTCTTGTCCACTGTCCTCTGTTCATTGTCATATTGTCATGCTCGGTTCTCCAAGTGGATTCTCGAACAGACTTGAGGAAACTCACATGATCGCTGAGCGTGATATTGTTGTGGAGTCCAACTGATCCCATCATCGCCGCTCTTCGAGCAGTAGCATCAGCTATCATGTTTGATGTTATGTGCACATGACTAGGAATCCACTGGAATGCTACAGATGCGGTGGAATTGATAATGCTGATTTGTCTGGTGATTTGCTGGATTATAAAAGGCGGTTGATCGCCAGCTTTAAAGCGCCTCAGGTACTGGAGAGCTGATTTTGAGTCGGATAAGATTAGGGTGTTCATTAGAGGTGAATCGGAAGCTGCGTGTTGGAGAGCAATGAGAATAGCAGTTAATTCAGCGTGAAAGATGCTGCAGTTCTTATTATTATCATTATAGTACATGGACTCCGAGGACGTTTTACGAATATTGCAATGAGAATAGCAGTTAATTCAGCGTGAAAGATGCTGCAGTTCTTATTATTATCATTATAATTAATGCTCAGCCTACATTGTTGGATAGGCTGAGCTGGATTATAGCTAATGGACGTAGAGGACGTTTTACGATTGCAGATTGCTCTCAGCGATCCTGCCATGGCGCACTTTTTTGACCAAAAAAGAAAAAGACGATGGTATCTGCTCTCCTTCCTCCTACTACCCCTCTACCTATGTCCGACCTCCCTTCGCCGCGTCAGTGGCAACACTGGCTTGCGGCCAACCCTGCTTTCTCCCCGCTTCCCAACCTCACTTCCGTTCACAGATCCGCACGAAGGCGACCGCGCGGTTGGGTGGGAGTGTCGGCCCGCCTACCACAAAAAACAGGGCCGACACTTTAGCGGTGGGTGGTAAAACGTCCTCTACGTCCATTAGCTATAATCCAGCTCAGCCTATCCAACAATGTAGGCTGAGCATTAATTATAGTACATGGACTCCGAGGACGTTTTACGATTGCAGATGATTCACAGTCCCGCGCGGACGCTAACAACATCCCCCTGGGACCGGCCCATCCGCCTGGCCACGACCGAAGGCAAGCCGAGAACTTAAAGCACGAGGCAGTCTGATTTCTATAACACAAAGGCCGATTTCTGCCTGCCCGGCTAAACTCTCCAGGCCAGCCGACGTCTGTCCGGCATTTGGGTTACCCCCCCCCCCCCCCCTTTCGGAGAGCAGACCCGTCCTTCTCCCTAATGGTCCCCCTAATTTAGAGCTTAAATTAGGAATAGAATAAAATAAAATTACCTGATGACTACTTCAGGCCGAGCGACTGTACGAGTGAGGTGAGACGAAGCAAACCGGGCTCGACGCGCTGCCGCCACGAAGTTACCGCATAAAGGGTACGTCAACCCAGTGAGGTGTAAAGGCGTAACAAATGAATTATCTCGAAGTGAAAAACCGTCAGAGGGTTATGTATTAATGTTGTCGTTATCAAAGAGAGGCTTAAGTAGCGGACAACTACGCATCAGAGTGTTAAATGACCATGTCCAATGTTGGGGGCCCTGTAATAGGGACGCACCACAAATGGGGTGAAACAACCGGTCTTAATTGACTCGAAAAAACTCTGTGCAATGAGGATACTGGATGAAATCTTGAATTTAGGAATTTAGAAATTGACGCATGAAGTTAAATTGACGACTAAGGAAGTTAAATTGAAAGGAACAGGAAGCTAAAGCCAATATGTATTAATTCAATTATGCGGGCCCTGCGAAGCTCCGGATGTGGCAGGGGCGTGGGGATCGATAATGGCCGCTGCGAAATCACCCTGTGAACAAAGGGGGCGGTTATATACCGTCGCAAACATAGACGATGATTGAGCCCATCCCGCAGCTTTGAATATTACTGCTAATAGCACCCCCTTTCGTGCCGCGGCACTAACCGAGGCATGCCGGGTGGAGTAGGCGGAGAAAGTACTAATGTCAATTCCCGCTTCGCCGAGGAGGGAGGTCACCCAGCCTCTCAGGGTCACAGCCGTAATAGGTGTGTAGGGCGGTCGGGAAGTGACTAGTAACGGTCCCTCCCCGGGCGCCTCAGCTGTGCGGTCAAGGTAAGCTTTCAGGAAGGTCGGAATGCACAATGACTCATCGGCCGTACAAAAGGGAAAGTGAAGGGTAGGAGCTATCGATCTGGGTCGGGAAGTTTTGAGGAGCGCTGGGACGAAAATATGAACGCCCGACTGGGAGAATTTGATACATGAGCGGTTGATAGCCAAAATTGTTTGGGGGCGTGAGCCTGACGCCAACAGTAATAACATAGCCAATTTACGGGCCAAATTTCGTATGGACATCGTCGAGAATGATCGAAGGAACGTAATGACGATATCAGGGTCCCATGACGAATCATATTTCGCTCGTGGGGGTCGCAAACGAAACAATGCTTTTAAAAACCGAGTCACAAGCTTGTCGGAGCCTAAATCAAAATCGGCTAACCAAGACAGAGCCGACCGGTGAGTGTTAAACGTACTATAGGATACTGAGGAAGAATCAAGCAAATATTGAAAAAATTGCAAAACTTTCGACGTATCAACTATAGAGGGGTCCAAATTTCGCTCAGAGCAAAAAACGGTCCACCGAGCGATTGACGATAAATATTGCTTATAAGTACCTGACGTTACCGATCTGCATAGTGTATCCACTATATCCGCCGACAGACCCCTGGAAATCAGGGCGCCCCGGAGAGGGTCCCCGCCATCAACTGAAGGGTGTGGGCCTGGGGGTGCGGCGTGTCCCTGTAAGGAGAGAACAAGAGCCTAGGTGACGGGTCAAAGTATAAAATTTCGGAGATAGCCAAGTCATGAAATAATGAAAACCAGGGCTGTTGAGGCCAACAAGGGGCTACCACGATCCCGCAGGCCGAATCCCTACGAATCTTTTGGAGTACTCTGGGAAGGAGGACGAAAGGAGGGAAGCAGTAGAAAAAGATTCCGCCCCACGGAATCGTGAACGCATCAATATCGACAGCGTGATCATCGGGGCGAAAAGAAATATAACGGTCACATTTATGTAGGAGAGAAGAGGCAAATAAATCGACCTCCGGGCGTGAAAATTTTGTTAGAATGGAATCAAAGGCCTCGTGGGATAACCCCCACTCCCCTTGTTCGAATTCGTGACGTGATTCCTCGTCCGCTATAACGTTCTCGCCGGTGGCGATGTAAGAGGCCCGCAGCCATATGTTCCGCTCTTCGCAAAATTTCCAGATTAGGAGCGCGACGGCTTGTAGGCGCGGATAGGATACCGATCCCATCCTATTGATCATGGCCACGGCGGTAGTGTTATCGATTCGTAACAAAATCGACATATCCGTCCAATTGCCTGCGAAATGAAGCAGGGCTTCATAAACCGCCCACATCTCCAATTCGTTAATATGGCATGTAGCTCTATCGGCCCCCCACCAACCACTGATTTTATGAGGGGGTAAGTGGGCTCCCCAACCCGTCAAGCAGGCATCCGTCCAAATGCAATGACGATAATCCTCGGGTCGAATGGGAGCCGGTCGTAAAGAGGTGTCCGAGCGCCACCATAAGAGCTCGGCTCGAGCGAGGCCCGACAAGGTACCACGCGCCGAATAGTCGTTCCGATAGCGAACTAACGCACGTACCTTATCTCGTTCTAAGGATCGAATGTAAATCCGTCCATATCGGACCGCTGGAAGACAAGACACCAAGTATCCAATAAGACGCGCCAGGGATCGTATCGACCATGACGATTTATGGAGAAAGCGCGTCACCTGTGTTCTAAGGGATAAAATTTTAGATTCCGGTAAGGAAATATACATGGTAATCGAGTCGAAATGAAGGCCTAAAAAGACAATCGACTGAGCCGGGGTAATCACGCTCTTGGAGTAATTGATGACAAACCCTAAGTGGGTGAGTAGGTTGCAAGCGGATAACGCTGCGCGTGAGGTGGCGGCCTGAGACCGGCCCAGTAGGGCAATGTCGTCTAAATAGTTTACTAACGTAATTCCCGAATTCCTCAATGTTGCCATCACCGGCCTCATTAACTTATGAAAAACAAATGGCGCGCTAGCCAGGCCCATGGGAAGGGCCGTCATTACGTATGTACAACCCAAAAATTCAAACCCGAGATACGGTAAATCCGCCCGGTGAATAGGAACTGTAAAGTATGCGTCCGATAAATCAATTTTGGAAGAAAAATCCCCGGGACCCAGCAGCGCACAAAATGATCGGTAATCGTCTAAACGAAATTTATCCGTAACAATGAATTTATTAAGTTGTTTGAGATTGAAAATAAATCGGCAATCAGAGGAATCTTTTTTCGGAACTAGAAAAATTGACGACAAAAAACAGGGCTGATCCGGTGGCCATGCCTCCACTACTCCAAGATCACGTAATTTAGATAATTTAGACGCCATCAATTTCTGTGTACTAGAGAGATCCGTCAAAGCGGCCGAATCCAGGTGATTTGGCACAGAAGTTAAATTCGGCCGGTGGAGGGGAGAGATAAATCAATTTTGGAAGAAAAATCCCCGGGACCCAGCAGCGCACAAAATGATCGGTAATCGTCTAAACGAAATTTATCCGTAACAATGAATTTATTAAGTTGTTTGAGATTGAAAATAAATCGGCAATCAGAGGAATCTTTTTTCGGAACTAGAAAAATTGACGACAAAAAACAGGGCTGATCCGGTGGCCATGCCTCCACTACTCCAAGATCACGTAATTTAGATAATTTAGACGCCATCAATTTCTGTGTACTAGAGAGATCCGTCAAAGCGGCCGAATCCAGGTGATTTGGCACAGAAGTTAAATTCGGCCGGTGGAGGGGAGGTCGACCGGGCCCAAAGGGCAGCCGGTAACCTTCCACCCACTGTAATAGTAGTGGGGAGTCGGTGACTCGCTCCCGATTCGTATAAAAATGTTGGATTCGGCCTGCAAAAAGGGCGGGGGCAGCCAATTTGGCTTCCAAATCCCACCACTGGTCAGACTGAATTCCTCAATGTTGCCATCACCGGCCTCATTAACTTATGAAAAACAAATGGCGCGCTAGCCAGGCCCATGGGAAGGGCCGTCATTACGTATGTACAACCCAAAAATTCAAACCCGAGATACGGTAAATCCGCCCGGTGAATAGGAACTGTAAAGTATGCGTCCGATAAATCAATTTTGGAAGAAAAATCCCCGGGACCCAGCAGCGCACAAAATGATCGGTAATCGTCTAAACGAAATTTATCCGTAACAATGAATTTATTAAGTTGTTTGAGATTGAAAATAAATCGGCAATCAGAGGAATCTTTTTTCGGAACTAGAAAAATTGACGACAAAAAACAGGGCTGATCCGGTGGCCATGCCTCCACTACTCCAAGATCACGTAATTTAGATAATTTAGACGCCATCAATTTCTGTGTACTAGAGAGATCCGTCAAAGCGGCCGAATCCAGGTGATTTGGCACAGAAGTTAAATTCGGCCGGTGGAGGGGAGAGATAAATCAATTTTGGAAGAAAAATCCCCGGGACCCAGCAGCGCACAAAATGATCGGTAATCGTCTAAACGAAATTTATCCGTAACAATGAATTTATTAAGTTGTTTGAGATTGAAAATAAATCGGCAATCAGAGGAATCTTTTTTCGGAACTAGAAAAATTGACGACAAAAAACAGGGCTGATCCGGTGGCCATGCCTCCACTACTCCAAGATCACGTAATTTAGATAATTTAGACGCCATCAATTTCTGTGTACTAGAGAGATCCGTCAAAGCGGCCGAATCCAGGTGATTTGGCACAGAAGTTAAATTCGGCCGGTGGAGGGGAGGTCGACCGGGCCCAAAGGGCAGCCGGTAACCTTCCACCCACTGTAATAGTAGTGGGGAGTCGGTGACTCGCTCCCGATTCGTATAAAAATGTTGGATTCGGCCTGCAAAAAGGGCGGGGGCAGCCAATTTGGCTTCCAAATCCCACCACTGGTCAGACTGAATAGTTAACTGACTAGAAACAACTGGAACAAAACTCACCTGAGGAGGCATCAGTGTTTCCTGGTGCGGCTGAACGGCTTCCGGTTCCGGCGGCGTTTCTGCGCCCTCGAGAGCGGCGCACCTTGGTAGGCCTGGCCCTGCTGCCCCGACGGTGGCTGGCGCTGGGGCGGGCGAGAGGCGTTTCCCGACTGTTCTACCCTGGAGGACGACGGAAGCGACAATTGACGTCGGGAGGACCCGGCCGCGTCCCGAGCTGTTGGTTGGGGCGGCGGTCTCTTTTTTGCCATTGGCGTGGCTAGCAGGATGGATTCTGATCTCGCGACGTCGCCCGCCTCCTTGGCCCAAACGTCGGAAGCATCCCCGAATAGGTAGTTGTTGGCCACGGGTTGCTTTCGCGCAGCCGGCTGAAATTGCGTCTTGAAGAACTTTATCAGAAGCGATCTCCGCATGGCGGACAACCTGAACTGCGAGGAGCAGACCATTTGCGAAATCTGCCACAATCGCTGGAACAAATCCACACGACTTGTGGCGAGATCCCGCGACAAAACAGCGTTGATTGCCCCCGACAACGCCACCATAACCTGGGAATTGATGAGTTGCGACTTCTGGAGGCTGCTGTCTAGGCGATCGTTGGGGGTCACCTGTTGCGCGCAGGGGGGGCCAACGGGGGGCAATGAACTGCCGGATCAAAGATAGCCGCTAGGCGACGATAGGTATCTGCGTCGATCCCCTCAGCGCACCATTGGGTCCAAGGGCCCAGTAAGTCCGGGTGGACGGGGATGGTGGGCGGAGGAGGGGGCTTCTCTCCGACGATGGCCCGAATCTCGTCCGGAAGCGCCAGTGGAGATGGCGCCCGGACGATCTCCACGGGGGGCCCGGTGGATAACTCCGCGACCTCCGAAGAGGAAGCCGAAGGAGACGGCGCACGGCGGCGATGGCGCCGTTCCCGTTTTCTCTTCTTGAGTTGTTTGGCGCGTCGCCTCGCCCTTTCCCTCCTAGACTCCAGCTCCGCTGACGAAGATGACGACGAGGATGAAGAAGAGGATGAGGATGACGATGACGACGACGACTCCCTCTTCTTGCGGCGCTTGGTCTTAGACGCCGACAGTTTCGGCTTCACGCCCGAGGGCCCTTGGACCGCTGTAACGGGGGCCGGAGCGGCCTGAGCCGGCACTCCGATGTCCATTGGACAATCCAGGGAGATTTTATCCTCTTCGTCGCTGACCGGCTGCGGTTCGACGGTTTGAGGCCTCATGAAATGAGGGACAAACCGATTTACGGCAGCCGAACCGAAATACCAGTCCGGAGCCAACGCGGACGCGGGAGCGACCTCTCGGACCACAGAGGTCCCTAAGTGGGACGTGTTGGCACTGGAGAGTCCCGCCGGCACCGCTGAAGGCTCGGTAGACTGAGGAACGGCGGGGGACGACGCGTAATGTCGAGAACCCGCAGAGGCCCGTAAGTCGGGTATGCTGGGATTTCCGACAACCGCTGACGAACCCGCCGATTCCTTAACCCTCGACGTCGACGCGTAAGGTCGAGAACTCGCAGAGGTCCGTAAATCGGACAATGCGGAGTTCCCGACGACCGCTGAAGACGTCTGGACCTTAAAACAGGCAGCTGAAGGCTGTGTCGAAGAGGACGCGTAATCTCCCGAACTCACCGGCTTCTTAATAGTCGCCGGGTCCTTCGAGGAGACCGCTGAACTCTTCTTTGGTGGCGCGGCGTCACCACGAGGTTGCGGTTTTGAGGTTATCTCCGCATCTCGGTCGACCCGCACCCCCACGATCCGAACTGTTTTCCGCGACATCTAAGCGTAGAAAACACAGAACGAAACAAAAACGGCACACGCGTAACTGTATAAGAAAAATAACGGAGAAAAAGAGAAAATATTGAAACTTATACGGGAAGCGTGAATGAGGAAAGTGTCCAGGCGGATGGCGAAAACAAAAGTGAGGTTGGGAAGCGGAGAGAAAGCAGGGTTGGCCGCAAGCCAGTGTTGCCACTGACGCGGCGAAGGGAGGTCGGACATAGGTAGAGGGGTAGTAGGAGGAAGGAGAGCAGATACCATCGTCTTTTTCTTTTTTGGTCAAAAAAGTGCGCCATGGCAGGATCGCTGAGAGCAATCTGCAATCGTAAAACGTCCTCGGAGTCCATGTACTATAAACATTAACCAAGAAACTTCTTCTTCTTCTTTCTTATTTACTCAACCAAACCATTGCCATGTGACGGAAGTATGTTCCAGCCCCCAGAACTATAATAAAGTTTCAAAACCAGGACCTAAAGTAGTTCTGAAGGGTGGGGATGAGCTTTAGAATTGTTTCAGTTCGAGAACTCATCTGCTGGAACGCCTTGGAAACGCGCCAAACAATTGAGATGACGGCCAGGTACCACAGAGAAAAAAGATCCCTTTAACGTGAAGGTTAGAGGGAAATCAGATTTTGGGAAGGTTCAAGCAGTTATCTTCAGCTTTGTTAAATTGTTGGGAAAAACCCATCCCTAGTCGAGTGCAAAAATTTTCGGAACACAGTTCCATCCTGGACTGGTCCAGCACAAGGTGTGTCCCAACAAATCATGAAAAATAGGGGATAAGTCCAGGATTGAGTTCAGAAGTGTCTGTTCAAACCCAAACTGATGATTCTGAACAGATAATCTCAAGCATTGTAACGTTTCAGATACGCTAAAGGTAGAAGCATCAACTGCTCATGCGCAGGATCAACAATCCTCGAAAAAATTCAGAGGTGTGTTCCAGCCGCACTGAGTTCATGAACTCGAGTTCGGCAAGTTCATGAACTCAACCACAAGTGAGTTCACCTCCAGGTAGGTAATCTTGACGTAACCCTCCCTAAACCATAACCTGCTTCATTTTTTCAGGCATCGCCTGACAGACATTTGGGCAGTATTTGGAGGTTTCCTCTTCTTAGGCGTGTTCCTTCACTTTCGGGCGTTCCAGCCATCGGATTCATGAACACAGGACTCACTTGAACTTCGTCGAATCCAGTCGAACTCGTTCGGTGAACTCATCCGAACCAGAGTTCATGAACTTGGCACAGCTGGAACGAACCACAGGACTGATAGAACTAGTTCCAAATGGTCCTAGACTGTCTGTCCAAACAGCCAGCTCTCGACCCAGGACCACTTCTAGATCTGTCCAAACATACAAAAAAGGGGCAAGGCTTGGATAGAATGGTCCAGGACTGCCTGACCGAATGAACCTTCAGAAAACTCAGTTCCTGCACCTGTTGTGGTTGGAACGCTATCGATAAAACCTGTAACCGAACAGTTTCAGCTTCAACAATGGATGTACTTGGAACACAGCTTTGTGCACAGAACCCATCACATCATTTGGAACATAGCTTTAGGGAGCAAATAGGTAGGAGCTTTTGAGTAAGTCCTCAATCAAATTAATTTGATAGAAATACTGCTTTTGAGTTCTGTCCCTATCTTGTTGCTCTCAGCACTGAATCTCATCTAGTTCTATGCAAACACTAGGTATGTTCCAGCCACTAGAACTGGTTGCAGAAAGTTTCAAAACCAGAACCTAAGTTTTTCTGAAGGTGGGGATGAACTGGGGGAAGTCAACACAGGTACGCATAATTTCCGGTGTATTTAGCACAGGGCATCTATACCAAAAAAAAAACATTGCTGTGTGGGTGCCAAAATGGAGGAAGCACTTCGCCACTTGTAGAAGGCAGGACGAATTTACAATGAAGATAAAAATATTATTGCTGTCTTCCACTAGACTTATACCAGGTTATAATTTATTATTAGGTACCTAACTAAAACTAGGGCCACTCTTTGGCAGAAACGTTAAACAATTAAACATCAACTGAAATCCGTACACTTCCACTTCACCCAGCTGATTATTTTAATAAATTACTACTGCCTAATCCTTTTAACCAAACGAATCAAATAGGTCAAAGGTTGATAGGAAAAAATAAATACAAATAACAGTAAACATTAGTACAGTAGGGCCACTTGCTAGTAGAAAATGCCAGTGACCTAATTATGTTAGGTACGAAAGTTATTATTTACGTAGTAGGTAGGTAGATTATATTGCAAGTACTAATGTTGCAACTGGAAGGTGTTCGAAGAAATTCAATTAAAACCACTCAGTCCATCTCAACATGTTTACTATAATTTACAAAATAAAAGGGGGCAGCAACAATAAAGAACCACCTACTTTAACAAACAAGAAAAAGTACCGATCAATATCACAAAAATACCGGTTAGCCATCATGATGGTGATGCTTTAGGGAAGTAATCGGATATTTTCCTCTTGGTAGGCCCAGTTCTTGATTTCATTGAACTATTGGACGTGTTGGGAGATGTATCTTCGATTTTAGACTCATTACCAAATTTGGTCATTGCGGACTGGTAAGCACCCCACCGCTCTTGATCAGATTCCAAACATTTCCTCCTGCCTTCTTCTGTTCGGAGGGAGCAAGTTTCTGCGTCCATTGGTTCACTTTTACTACGAATCCACCTGGAACTAATGTCCTTGGAGAATACTTCGTCAGGAGAATCATCCATGGCCAGTGAGCATCTGGATGGCTTGTCGGATTTGAGGGACACCTTTTTGGATACAAGGCCACTGATGATTCCATTCTTGATGACAATATCTTTCGGAACTATGGTCAAACTGTCGACATCAGGTGGGGACGCGCGAGTTTTCAATGATTCTGCAACAGCTGGTTTTTTCAATGTGGCATCACGTGACAATAACACATGAGATTTAGACCTCAAAACCACTTTTTCGGATGAACCAGAAGAATCCGGCTTTTGACCAGGGTTTACATCCACGTGATGTACTCGTGGCAGTACCACAGGGGAAGTAAAGTCATTAACTTTCTTCGGGTCTTGTTCATTATCCATGGAATCCATCTCTTTACATTCATATTTTCTCTTGTTCTTTCCTGTACCACTAGATTCTTCTGAATCGCGCTTCCCTTGTTCACTTGTTTCTAAAAATAAAACAAATTCTGTTAGCTTGTTCATTAGGTAGGAGTCTTGGAACACAGCAGGAACCTTTTGATACACACAACAGGTGACACCTACAACGCAGTGCCTCTGAGGTAAACAACAATGGTCAAACACAGATGGTAAATGTATTTATGTATGTATGAATGTATGTGTTCATGAAGCTGGCAACTGAAAACGTGAAAATTCAACTCCGTAATGACAGAAACGTTTCATATTGAAAATAAGAATTTCTAGGGAAGATATAGTGTTATGAAACCTATTTTCGCTCTCCTGAAAAGTAGCAATTTTGCGCAGATGACACATGGTGTACAAAATCATACCTACCTACCACCTACTTGGCTATCCTATTTATAAAATGCATAGGATGTGTGTGTGTGTTTTTGTGTGTGCTTCCTCAATCAGGGCCAAACAGCTCACCGAATTTCATGAGGTTTTTTCCAACTCGCTCATGAAACACCTGCTGTGCTATAGACTAAGCAATAAGCAAATCTTCGAAACGTCGTCCTTCGTCTTAAAACAGGACTTTCCTTTATGCCGGGAATGTCTGGTTTCTAATATTGTATGCAGAGTAGAGGTTTTCCTTCGCGACGGGGGACAACTGTGAGCAGCTGGGGTGATGCTTTGTTAAAGCGTAGTTGAAGATTTCATGACGGGTTTTACAAACGGAGCATTTCTTGGAATGAATTTTCTGTGGGACTGCTGGGTAAGCAGACTTGTTCAAGTGGGCCCCGCCCTGATCAGCTGAGTGAGCTCTGAGGCTAATTTCTTTCATTTTCAACCCACAAGGCTCAAATTTGGAATCGAGCTTCTGTGGGACTGCTGTGTAATGATGACAGTACCTACCGTGCTTGAGTTTGATTTTATGCTAGACATGAAAAGTTAGCTCAGTACTGGAGTTTGGATGAATAATCCTGAATGTTTGCACTAATAAGTACATTCATGAAGTACAAAAATACCTACTGTGGAAACAGCTAAGTTAAACCTACATACTAAATTGTTGGTGGTTCATTACAGTTTTATACAAACTTAGCTCTATATCTCCATCAGTTTGCTTTCATGGAACACAAAGTTAATTTTATAAAAGTCAGTAATCAATGGACCGAGGCTGCTCACTATGAATACTACTGCACTATCCATGCCAGTTGATGGTGCCACCTATGGTTAATAAGTGCCAACAATGTTGAAAGCACAGGCAATCAATTCGAATGAACACGAAATTCGAATGAAGATGATATTGTTATATACGAGATTCGATGATTATGATATTCGAACGACTCCATAAGTAAGACTCTCTTATTCAATATATTACTACAATTGAATAACATGAATAAATATGAATACATTCATACATCCATACATACATTCCATTCATCCATTCATACATTTCTGACCAATTCGTTGGTTTAACTCGTGTAAATGTGAACTATTTCAGGTTCTGATAATATTGAGAATATGCATCAACGTAATCTAACTGTTGACAAAAGGGCCAACTAACCACTCTCCGAATTAAGGGTGCTGTAAATGTAAGTATAAAGGGACTGTCCAGACTTTTCCTTGATATCTGATGAAGAATATGCTTTGAGGATTTTCCACAATGTACCTAGAACAAAACAAGCATTATTAAATGACTGCCAAAACTATTATCATTATACATGTTTGATACAAAAAGTCTTACCTACCGACATTTACGTTCTTTTGTGTCAAAAATGTATACAATTCAAATAGGGTATCCCTCAGTTCTGTATCCCCGAAAGTGAAGTAAGCCAGTGACTTATTACACACAGAAGCTGCCATCAACTGCAAGATAAATTTTAGGAGAGGGTCGCCTTTGAATGCTCCGCAACCCCAGTTGCCAGTAGCTATTGCTCCTTCTTGACCAAAGGAGAAACCTGAATAAGCCTAAATCATAAATTCAGGGTCATCAGAAGGCATAATAATGTTGTGTAAAAAATATCAGTGGGGAAAGGAGTAGGATGGGTAGAATCTAGGTCATATAAATATAATAAAGTACTAACTGCCTAATCAACACTTAGTCCAGCAGAACAGTAGGATAGGGAAATTATTGTGAAATAAGAGTGTTTTTGGGAGATAGGGTCACTACAATATGGCGTTTGGAAGGTAAGGGTGACAGAGGTCAGGTGCTAACCTCAGCGGACTAAGATGGAGGCGGTTTGCAAGGGTGTTCAGAGACATAGTCTGCCCTACAGACTAGTGCAGTAGATAATACATCCGATAACTGAGAAAAGTAATTGGTGTATCATCGCCTGTGTGTAGGTGAATGAGAAAAAACAAAGACGACGCTACTGTTTTCTGGTAGATAGTGCCAAAAAACTCTATGATTTTGTCCCACCAGAAAAGATTAGTGAAAAAAGTTAAGTCAATTAGTTTAAGGAATGTTATCAAGGCATAGGTATGCAAGCTAAAGTGGCAGAATAGGCACTGTATCTACTTCCATATTAAAGCATAAGGCAGGTATTAGCTGAAGTTCCGGGACACTCTGAAACCTAAGGTAGTTGCATGTCAATGGAGTAGGTTGCAAGGCACCTTGGCTTTCAATGTAGTCATCACAACTAAGTCCTACACTGTTCCAAATTAGTGATGTAACACTAGTACTATTCCTTGTCGCGCTGGGCTCCGATCCTGGCCCATTCGACAATGGCCGTTGCCAAGCTGCGGGCGAGGAATGCCACAGCTTAACCCAGGCAACAGTTGTGAGCCCCACAGCAGCATCATCGCTGCTTCCAAGACAGAACTGGTTTATTTTAATAGAAAATTCCGTATTTTGCAGGTGAGAAGTACAAATAGCTCATAAATAACAACTGAACGCATATATGCATGGCCAGTACAAAATATTCAGGTTTTACCGAACTAATCACAGATATTCTCTAATAAGCAGGAATTACAAACCTTGCAGATTTCTCTTGTGATCATATCGGCTTTGAACTGATCTCCAGGTCGAATGTTGTAAGTAGCATCGATAGCGACAACAACTGTATTAAGCCTGCGGTACGAATCTCTTTGTCGAGATGAATCATCAAAATTACCGGACCAAGTAAATGACTGACCATAGCCTTCGTAACTATTAAATCTCTCACAACCTGGAACAGGAGTTGGGAAGAATGATCGATGAATGTAGATAGTTCAATGGGACATTGACTGAACAACTGGTGTGTTCTGGTGCAGCTGCTATTATCTCGATATGATGGGCTACAGGGGCCAACCAATCAAATGAACTTCTCTGCATTCACTCACTCATTTATAACAAGGAGGGATCAGTGTTGATCAGTGGCTCGGCCCCAGTGGCCTATTCAGTCGAGACTATTTCTCCAAGTAATTCAAGATAATCAAGAAAGAATCATTTTACCAGTGACAATTAGAGATTCAGTGTCCTCTAAACTTTCGCAGAACAGACGTGCAACCACAAGTTCTGGGCATATCAGAAATCGTATTTCTTCTTGTACAGAACCTCGACCAAGTACACCTCCTCCAACTAGCCTATAAAGCACAGAGATACTACAATACCTGCTACATGTTGTATAAGATTATCATATCAAGGAGGGTTCTAACAAAAAAGGGACACAAACACAGCCTACCTGTTTGCGAAGTCGACCTCCATCATTCCACTGCCATCTTCTTCAATCGTGCCGGAAGACGATATGTGAAGTCTTGAAAGTTTATTATCACATTCAGACCATCTAGGAATTTCGCTGCGCCTCAGATGTCTCCTAGTATAAGTCACTACTCCTTCAGGCCCTGCAACAAGTTACAGGAAAGGTAAAGCTGGATTATAATGAATATGTTGTACAACAGCAATATGACTTGTTAATAATAACGTTAATTGATACTGATATAAATAGTTAATTACTGGGTAATGAACGAACTTTTTTTAAGGATCCGCCGAAAATAATTGGTAAAACACTTTAACTTTTGTTGAACGCTACTAAGGGACCCGCACAGAAACAATCTGAAAAACGTACATGAACAGTTAGCTGTAGTTTCTCTGAGAGAACTTCAACAACAAAAGCTTGACCATCTTACTTATTGTTAAGTAAGATTGACCATCTTACTTATTGAAGTTGATGGAAGGCAACAGCTGGGTAGCAGAATTTCGGCGAGGGAATGTACACAAGAAAGCATTTGCCAGAAGGACACCAGCTTGAATCTGAGACATAGATATACTTCTGTTGGCTCCTCTCTTCAACAGTGGAAGACCTCCACGGAACTTGTCCTCGATTTCCATTGCCAATTTGATTATGTTTGGCATGAGGGACCGGAAGAAGTACGTCGTTTCTTCTTCTTTAAGAGTCTGTGAACGGATGAACGTGGATATTTCTGGTACCACAGACCGTAAGCAGGAAAATAGGTAGCCATAGGTGACAATGTTATCATTTAGGAGTCTCAAAGAAACTAACGGGAAAAAAAAGAACTACAGCAAAGAAAAACAAAGCTTGAAATAAAGAAATGACCAAAATATACCTACCTAAACACTTCATTATATTAATGTCAATAATAAATCACACGCAAGCATACTTTCATCAACTTCTTACTTGGTTGAAAAATTCGTGGAGGGCATTGAATGTCAAGCTGCCAGGAGATGGGGAATTGTATGAGAGAATAGCTCTTTCCAATTCTTCACTTGAAGTAATGTTCTTGCTCAACGCTTCGACTATGATTGCCCACCGTGATTTCAGTTCATTCTGTGGGCGCAGGAACATCGCGAATGATGAAAAAAGAAAAAAAACGCGTTTTGTAACTTCAATTATTATTGTACGCCATATATAATATATAGAAATGTACCAAGTATGTTAGGACTGATAGGCGGAATTAAGACTAACACGAGTATCGAAAGCAGCTAACTGCACACTTACCAACTAAATCACTTGAAATCGTGGAAACCCATTTCAAATAAAAAAGTCATCTATTTCTGCTAACAACAAAATACACTGTTATACCGGTTTCGGTGCAAAACTATACTTGGCACACAATAGGTGGTATTGAGGTGACATCATGATTGGCCAGCAAGAGGTTGGTAACAACTGAAACTGGGACATCCACCATCAAGTCCCACGACAGCTTCGTTGTTCACCCTTGGTTAAATGAGTTTCTATTAGGAAACGAATTTCGCCCAACTCTTTCTCTTTTGCGAAGTGCAAACACGATGATCATATGCGCAATATACAATTATTTGAGCAAATGGCAACAGGAAGGGAGTTGTTTGGCCTGCCGGTGATTGTAAATCATTTGACTGATAACCGTGAAACCTTCAGAAAAAGCGAGCAAAAAAGAGGACTCTTATCTCCTTAGAACCCTCGAACCTTGAAAACTATAAACATCCAAGTCGGCAGAGTAGATACCCATAGATACCCTACTCTTCACTTGTACTGTTCACTTGACTAGAGCACTAGACTTCACTTGTCACATTCGAGATGTCACTACATCGTTCCAAGCTCGACCATGTAACGGCTGAACCCTTCACAAATACGAATTATCGCTTGAAAGGGCAGTAGGTCGGTATCCGATAGCCTTTTAATTTTAATTAAGAAATTGTTTTATCCTGTGTTCACAATAAAGCAACTACTGCAATATAACTGCAATTCAAAGAGGAAAACGGAACAGCTGTACAGCTCCCACAAATGCACAATCCGACAAGCAAATTAGGCCCTGGTGATCACACCAAATAGGTAGTCATCAGTGCTGCCAGGATCACAAGCTGAACAAAGTTATTAGTTGTTCTGGTGTAAGTCACTTGACACGCCCTGAACATAAACATTATAAATAATATTAATCCAGGATAAGTAGATGAAATCTAAATAATGTTGAGTTCGCAGTGACTGTAGGCTAGAATTAAGTCCGGCACCTGGAACAACACGGGAGACTCTCTTTATGGATGTATGGAATTATGGATGCTATAACTTACTTAGTTACTCCGTCAAAGTGTTAGGCCACGCTACCGTCACCCACCTTATTCCACTATTATACAACCTATACTTAACGTTAAAAAGTTACTGTTGTCTGGTAACAGCGGAAATAAACAACTCCGTTTTTTTAAATTTGCACCTTACAGAATGTGTTAGGCAGCCCCATGACACCGGTGCTAGTTCACGGTTCTGGCACTAATTTCCAGTAATCGCTGCGATCGCACGTCTTCTCCCACCCTACCACCCACCAACTCATGTAGACGCTCCGACTCCGTTCCGCCATTAGTATTTTTCTTGTTTCTCACATACGATTTCATCACTACAATTTTTACGTTTTAACCACAGAAAACTACTGTACTACGTTTTAACGCGCGAGGAGGTTTTCATTCCTTTCTTTTTTTAGCGAATTTTCAAAGAAAATGAAGCTATTGCAATGGCTTCGAAATTTAAATAATATAAATTTTTGGAAATTTTCTTCATAGAAATCCGTTTCAGACCATTCTAAAACGATTCCTGAAATTTAACACTTTTTTATATGTATATATATATATATATTTATTTATATATGTGTCACTCCAGACGATAACTCTCGATAGAATTGAGATAAACAGCTCAAATTTGCACAAAAAATCTATCTTGGCAATCGAAAGGCTAAGTTCGAAGATGGGCGAAATTGGCCTACTCTAAGGAGGGTTTTGGCGCATTTAAAGTGCGCAAAAATTACCCAAAAATCCCCAAAATGTTATTTTCCAACAAGTGACCCCTCATTTTAAAGGTTTTTGCACGCTGAACACGATGGTGGAATCGGATTTTAGATATCTTGATCCGTTCTCAAATTAGAGCATTTAAAGTGCGCAAAAATTACCTAAAAATCCCCAAAATGTTATTTTCTAACAAGTGACCCCTCATTTTAAAGGTTTTTGCACGCTGAACACGATGGTGGAATCGGATTTTAGATATCTTGATCCGTTCTCAAATTAGAGCATTTAAAGTGCGCAAAAATTACACAAAAATCCCCAAAATGTTATTTTCCAACAAGTGACCCCTCATTTTAAAGGTTTTTGCACGCTGAACACGATAGTGAAATCGGATTTTAGATATCTAAATCCGTTCTTAAATTAGAGCATTTAAAGTGCGCAAAAATTACCCAAAACTAGGATAATCTTTAAACTCTTACCCCCACCCCCTTAGAGTGGTCAGATTGAAAAATGTGAGAAGTATTAATTGAAGACGAGAGTTCGAAGCAAAAAAGGGGGAGGCAAACGATTAGTACAACTCCTTGAATTTACCCACAGCGATCAAATAAATAAGCACTTAGTACAATTACGTAATAAACAAACGGTAGAATCAGGATGGACAAAACGTACAAATTAAAATAAATACGAAGAGAATATACATAGAAAACCAAATTTTAGACCGAAGTTTTCCTTTATTCAAAACCATAGCCATTAATTCGAATATTTCTTTGAAAATTCGCTCATTAAGTCATGCTGCATGACTGATTTTTTGGTTTTCTGTGAAGAAAACCCTATTGTAAGTTCACAACACAAACTTACAGAAACTTTCTACGTTTTAACGTGCGACGAGGTTAGTAGGTAATAAAAGTTACGTAGGTAATGGCTCGTGAAATTTGAAAATACTGCTTTTGTGTACGGAATTCGTATTTTTCCTTAACTGAAGTGGTTCGTTTTCTAGATAAGTATAAGTATGAGTTGGGTTGTGAATTTAAAGTGCGCCGCTATCGGATGTGACGTTCGATATAACACTCATCCAACAGCTTCCTTTTTTTTGCTTTCCCGTCCCGAATGTGACCAATTAAATTAATGATATCAAATATATCAATATCAACTATCCACGAGCTGTGATGTCAATATTATGTTCGAATTGTAATAACTAGTCAATCAATATTGACGATGGACGAACAATTTCATTGTGACGACAATAGATAATTAGAATGAAATTAAATTAATGATATCAACTATCCACTAACTGTGATGTCAATAGTGAATAAATATTGTTTTACTGTACATTTGCTTTAATTGTATTAATTTCATCCTTTCTCGTCTGTCCTTTGCCAGACTGGTACATTTACCAAGGGTGTGGAAGAGAGACGGATGGAAATGTGGTGGTGGGGGGGGGGGGGGGGTGGAATGGTGGCGGGGTTTGTTGTAGCAACGAAGCAGGAGAGCGGTGGTATCCAAGGTGTCAGGCGCATGCGCGAGGATTCGGGGGGTCTTAGTTCAGCCTTTGGCCACTAATTTCCGCGTAGCGGGAGCTGTATGCTGGCAACCACCCCCCCACCCTGAGTGTCCCTTCTGTACGTAGTATAGTAGGGTTTTCTGTGGTGTTAGGTATGTATCTACTTAAGTAAAAAAGGAATTGATAATTCTGCCTACACAGAACGTAAGACCTTTGTAGAAGTGATTAATAAAAAAATATCATTACAAACAAAAATATTTACCTGTGAAACAGGAAAAAGGCTTTCTGGTGAATGTGGCATTCGCACGTGATCAGCATCCCATTTATAAGACGGCCTGCTTGGATGTGGCTCCAGATGACCCTCGGGAGGAATAGGGAGCTTGAAAGAATTAGATAAACCCAAACTGATGAAAATACTATTATATGAATACTACCTACGATAACCTTGCTGTATTATTACTATACCGCAAACTTGTTTACCTTGAACAAGACAGTATGGTTGGCCGTTGTTCGAACAGCTGGGTATGTGCAAATATGTTTTGGTTTTAACTCGTCTAATCGGGAACCTCGCCAATCAGGTTCTACAAAAAGGGTGAACTGCATATTAATTTACTTATTACATTGATTTATTTAGTAATCAACACTCGACAAGTAGAGCCCAATTTTTTGTATATGGCAATAATATATCGATTTTCTATTTTAAGAGGTGAGTGCTACGTGCTAGTGATCATCCAGACCAACTGTCAACTTATAGAAGGGTATGTGAACTTCCCTCGGAAGACAAGTTTGCCCGACCCTAGCAGATTCTTAAGGAAAGTACCAAAATGAAAACTTTAAATGACAGTAATATTAACGACATTCACAACGTGCCACGATTGTTTTCGATCCAAGATTTTATGGCTGCAGGGTGGGGCTTCTTATAGTTATATTTTTCTATATGTTCATTTAACGACTTCTAAGCACGCCAATAAAATAGACCCCCCCCGCGCTTGAAGGAAATTAATAAGTAAAGCAAATAAAAAAAGAAGTAACACTGCATAAATATAAGCATGCATACATTCTGGACAGGAGTGAGTAAGACTGCAGAGTGATATGAATGGATGAGAGCGTAGATATGAACTAGTAGTCACTGAAAGCCTAGAATAGGTAGATCATAAAATGGGGTATGACCTTTTTGGAAATATTTTCCGAACTATAAAGTGGGAACACAAGGCCCTATTTAATATGTTCTATGGATATCTATGGGTACACATTAATGGCAAGATCTAATCACGTAGGTACCTGCGGGGGAGATGTCTTCAAACATATCAACCGATGAGTTCAAATCACACATGGCGAGTGGTGTCTATTCCACTTGTACTACCTAAAAATTTATATCAACGAAGTGACTGCGAAAATTTAGATTTCCAAGTGATGGACTACGCTATCCAACCACGCGTTCAACAAGTGCCAGCCTACATAGTTCGAGACGTAGTATCAAAAATGTTCAACCAACGTCCGGACACTCGGATTGCATAGCTATGGTGAGTTGAATAGAAATGTGGAAGTAACAAGAATGTAATTAGTAAATAAAAAGGGAAGATGCGGAAACAACAAAAATTCTATTAATTTTTAAATCCAAGAATCCGCCGAACAATAAACAACTAACAAAATAAATACAAAATACAAACAACTGGAGTGTGTGTGTTTTTCTCTTTTTTTGCCTTCGACGATAGTCACAAACAACTGGAAAGTAGTTGTTTTGATTGATCTTCTTCTTCTTCCACATTCCACTTTTCGCCTTGACATGTGTCATTACAGGCAGTTACTGTTAAATTTCTTCTTGCTTGTTATTTCTTTTATATGGAGATGTTAACTATCGCGTTTTACATTTGGAATCGATAATGATTTTTTTAACCCCCCCCCCCCCCGCCCCAACAATTTCATAGTTCGCGTTTCAAGGGACGTAGAATACGAATATCGAATAAAAATATTTCCGTCCATCCGCCGTCCGTGATTCACCATCTGCCATACGCCGTCTGCGGCTTTTTCCTTAGTTCCCATGAACCAAAATTCGTGAAATTTGGTATATGGTTCCCGTTTGGGCTCTAGTTGGTCCTCGAAGCTAGGCGTTTCTGTCACTCAACTCTGAAGGGTGAATAATTTGGGTTGAAATATCCAGAGCATCCCTAACTCCAAAAATTTTATTTTGAGGTGTGGGTTTTTTCGCATTTTTAAATTTTGATTCTTTTCTGAATTTTTGAGACCATCTGGAGCATTCTACGATGTCGCCATAAAATTTGCTATACAATCTGCCTTGAAGAGCAAAATGTTTTTTCACTCCACATCAACAATTTCCCTTCAGAACTGCATTTGTGTTTTTTGGCCATTTTAGCTACTGTTTGTCATTGACAGAATTATTTTAGCAACATTTAACACGTGATTTAGGAAGGTGCCTAGTAACGAGTACGGAGTTAGGTACTAAGCTACAGAGAGTATGTGATTTATATAGAAGGTTTATCTATCTATACAGAGAGCTGTGATCTTTAACAGAAGGGTATTCTATACAGAGAAGTGTGATCTGTAACAGAAAGGTGTTCTATACAAAATAATACACCGTTGTGTAGGGATTTGCAGCGTGTTTTATACAGGGAGAAATTAGCTCTTGGGTCACCAAATTTTTTCTCACATTTAGGTACTAGGTGGGTGTGTAAGTTTCATCAACTGAAAATATGGAGTATTTTACCTTGTCTCAAAATAATTATTCTGTTCCTTGTCGTGGTGATGCAAGTGCTGTCTCGTTGCGTACTGGTGTTGATAGGTACCATCTAGCTCTAGCTAGCTGTGGATCCTGCTAGGACCGCGCTCAGCTAATGCCCTTTGTGAAATACCTACCTATCTTGTTTCTTGCTTCAGCCACCTCCAAAAGCCTTCGTTCTACCTTCTCGTTCTCGCTATCACTAATTCACCACTTCACTTCTTCGTCCCGTTCTTGCTGCTGCTTTTGCAAAGACGTCTAGGTTTCTTGCTGGTTGCAGATACTAACGTGTCTAGGATTACATAAATATAGTCTATAATTATTATTATATGTACATTACTGCATACCTACCTTTCATTTATCATGATTCTTGAAGTACCTTCCTAAAGTATCTGGGTCACCGTTCACGAAGGTATCTTGTACCTATTTCAAGAGAGTTTCGCCAATTTCAACATTTTATATTCCGCTCTAGAGCTTATTGGGTCGGTTAGTAGCAGTATGGCAATATTCCAGTAGGTACCTAAGTATTCGAGTGTTGGTGTTCTTCAAGTGCTTGGTAAAATAATAAATATTCCCATACCCATCAATCCCAATGGTTTCAGCTGAACATAGGTACATACAATGTACAATGGATTGATTAATAATAAGTATAGGTATTACAGGTAACATTGAGTATTTTAAATTTGGATAAGTATCGGTATCTTTCAGGAAGTTGTGGACAGAGGGAATACCTATGGGATTTTTCTGTAATTACAGAGATAATTTGGTTTTGACATTTTCACTGATTATTCTTCCATACTATGTTTTCTTTTTTGAAGTTACATTTATAGATCATTAGTAAGAGAAATTATTTCCGTAGCCATCTACAATCTTTTTTTTCTCTTTGTTACGCAATCATTCTGTTGCAAAGATTCCGGAAATTACCGTTTTACTATTCTGTGGTGTGTGCAGGCTGCAGGGATGTCACCTGCTCCATGGTATAAGATCCATGCATGCTATACCACGCTGCTGCCCTTGACTTGCCGAGCGGCATTCCAAGCTGTTATCACTGACGTCAGATGACAGATTGTGATAACTGAGTTGGATTCCCTTCGGTTCTTCGTCTTAAATACTACCCGAGTGCGAGTGAGAGCTTAGTTTGAAGTGATCATCGTTTGAGTGCTTGTGATTTCTCTTATGAAGATTTGGAATATTCTCCGAGCAGATTAGTGAGTGACACAACTGTCTTATCAATCACCGAACTGGTCGCCATGGTCTTCTTACGAACTGTTCTATCCCGAGCTGTTCGTTGTTACTCCAGATTAGCTATAAATCCCGTTCAGGAGGCGTCTCTGAACGAGACATGTATTCTCGTTGATACAGATGACAAAGTTGTAGGGAAAGCTAGCAAAGAGCAGTGCCATCTAGTAGGACCCAATGGTCAAATCCCTCTACACAGAGCGTTTAGCGTGTTCATTTTCAACTCGCAACACGATCTGTTGCTGCAGAAACGGTCTTCTACGAAAATCACTTTTCCTAATCATGTAACGAATTCCTGTTGCTCCCACCCCTTACACGATATGGAGGAAGAGAGAGTTGAGGAAGATGCCTTCGGAATCAAACAAGCGGCCAGGCGAAGACTTCACTATGAGCTGGGCATACCAAAAACCCTGATAGAACCGAGGGACATTGTGTATCTGACCAGGGTTCTCTACAAGGACACTGGGGATGGCGTATGGGGCGAACACGAAGTCGATTATATCCTCTTCATCATCGGGAAGGACTTGCCCTTGAGCCCCAATCTTGAGGAAGTAAGTGACGTTACCTACCTGCGAAGGTCGGATTTCGAGAGCTATCTCGCCAATCTGTCCGATCCTGTCACCCCTTGGTTCTCTCTCATCGCCAAGAGCTACCTCACAACATGGTGGGACAATCTTACCAAAATCGCTCAATATCAAGATCATAAATCCATAATAGATTTCTCAAAGTGATCACTACACACTTGAGCACGATTATCATCTCTCTAATGCCAACAATTACGTACTTAAATAATCTTATGTAAGTATATACCTCAAAGAGTGTCATTTGGCCAACCCCTTTATTGAATTTTAAAATCTTTTATGTAAGTATATTCCTCATAGTCTACAGATTGACCATCCCCTTTATTGTGTTATACATATTTATTGTTGTAATACCTATTAGCAGTTTAATATTCTAAATTAATAAAACTCTGCCGTGTATTACAATCCTAATTACATGTCCGATACCTGGAAACCAAGGTGAATAAATAGGTGGATAGCATATAATCCAGATATCATAAGCCACAAGGGAAATCGTATGTCGCAAATGCTTGACCACTCTTGGAATATATTAATGAAATTTCTGTGGATCAAAATTGTTCGAGTCTTCTAAACTTTGGAAATCCCTTTAGGCTCTAGTCGTTTTCAAATGGCGAGGGGGGTGTCCAATTTATCAATTTTTTCCCCAATCAGTTTTTATTTTTTGACAAACCGAGTTGTGTGATGCCTCGCAGCTGGTGCGAATGGGGTCTGCGCATGATTTTTTTTTAGAATTTTTATTGACAGAGAATCGCTTCAAAAACGTAAAAATGGGAACCATTCGTCAAAATTAGTTTACCCTTATTTTTTATCGGTAGAGAAACATAATGATGTTCATAAAAAGGGCGGGGAGGCGTCAGAACTGCCGAAGCATCTGATTGGTCGGGGCGCTCTTTGCGGCGAATGACTGAATCGCAGGTCAGCTACTTGCGAGATGGGCCGACGCTGGGTGACGTCAGAACTCCCCGCCATTCTACTTCCAAGTTTCAAATCAATCAGATTTCACTTGTGATAATCGATCTCTGTGAAGTTTTTTTTTACATGGAAACTAGTGTTTACGTGCTATAGCAACTCAAATAACACAACGAATGGGTTTTTTCCAAATTTCATTTCTCATGCGCATACCCCATTATTATTAACTATTAACTGGAATGAACTAAAAAACGTTCCTCATGCAGCATGACCATATGAGCGAATTTTGTAAATAGCATTCCTACCTATATACCTACTAAATGAATAAACAATTTTTTTTGTAGTGTTGGTGGCTAAACTATTTTTGACCCAAGGTTTTGCGAGAAAAATATTTCTGACTGCTGAAATAGTATTTTGCTTCCTCTATTCTCCATTCTGTACTATTTTCCATGATTTTGCTTGAGTACATTTGTGATGATTTTGAGCCCTCTTTTTTTAAACCGATTTTTTAGCAATTATTTGACCGACTTTTTGCTTTCGAAAATTTGTTTCTCATCAGTTCAGGCGAAATTGACATTTTTGATCTTGTAGTACACACTAGGTCTGGAGTCCTTAATATATTTTGCCTGTAGTACCTTAATATATTGCCTGGAGTACCTTAATATATATTATTTTGCGTGGAGTACCTTAATATATTTTGTCTGGGTTTATCAAGGTACTCTAGGCTTTTTTGTCTGGATGGGGGGGTCCGAGCGGGCCAGAGCGTCCGATCTTTATGACCCCGTTTGGGATAGAAGTTCGAGCTACAGGGACTAAAGATTGAAATGACGAGTAGTCATATCGTTCGAGTAAAAAGTCCCCCCGGGATATACCTGAAATGAAAACCTTTCAAGTTAAGGCTTTAATCAACGAACTGAATGAAAATTCAAATTGGAAAAATATACGAGTTGCTTGGTAGGAGGGTAATAATAATATATCATTTTCCCCCTCTTCATTCGGGAATGTAGTCAGCCAAGTATGCAGGTGGCTTCCTTTCTCGTCCGCTTCTCCTTGGAGGGTTGGATCATCCCCGATTGGTTCTGTGAGTCCCCCTAGATCCTGCCCAATCACTTCAGAGTCTGGGGTGTTGTGTAGTAATGGAAGAATGTGGTCGGGTGGTGGATTTGAGCTGGTCGTCGATGGATTGCTATCAATTTGGTCATCGTGATTCGAAGGCTCGGAAACTGGCGCCAAGTGGCGCGTGGACATTGTTGTTTCTCTGCCATCCTTGAGACGCTTCAACAAAACCTTGCCAGGTTCTACTAGCCATGTGGGCAATGCCTCCCCATTTGATGATTTTCTTTGATGGATAAACATTCTTTCGTGAGGCGTTTGATTGGTTGCCGTGCAAAGCAGGGAGCGGATGGAATGGAGGGCCTGCTGAAGGACCTCATCCCATTGATCTGTGCGCATGTTGTATGTTCTTAATACCAACTGTACTGCTTTCAAAATGATGCCGTTGTAACGTTCCACCTGGCCGTTTCCTTAGGGATTGTGGGGCATTGTCCTGCTGGTTGCGACTCCGTTGGAATGGAGGAAATCCCTAAACTCATCGACATAAAAGATGCTCCGCGGTAGGAGTGCACATACGACTGCATTCCAAAGATAGAGAACAGTCCTTGCATGGAATAGCGAATGGAAAGCGCGAGTATTCATCTATTACCACCAGCATGTATGGCCTTCCATAAACTGAAGCATGGGGCCCTTGAAATCAAGGTTCAGCCTCTCAGATGGTTTCGTTGCCTTTATTAAATGTGCTGACTGGTCTCTGAAGAGCCGGGGTTTTAGTTCTGCACAAGCCCTGCATTGTGAAGTGATTTTGCGCACCTCTTAAATTGAAATGAAAACCTTTCAAGTTAAGGCTTTAATAAACGAACTGAATGAAAACTCATATTGGAAAAATATACGAGTATAAAAATAGTAGGAGGGTAATAATAATAGGTATATAATTACCCAAGAGGTCAAATCCAGGGTTATATTAAAAAAAAAAAAGGAGTACGTTGATATATTTTGCTTCCTCAATACCGAAGGTAGGGAAGCTTTGTATTCGTGCAAGAGTCGAAAAAAATCTGCCAATTCGGGTAGGCAGTATAGCTTCCTCACTTGAATCACATGAACGTATAGAATAGTAGTTGTGATTCACTGGACAGGTGGGGGTCTCAGGTCACATGAACTAATAGAATTGGTTGGCTAGGTTCAGCTCTGTACCACTATTTTTTTGCGTAGTTAGAAGAGTTGCAAGGAAATGGTCAACATACCATGTTCGCGCATGCGCAGACGAAGGTTACAGTACGATTCCCATGACATTCACTTGGAACCATCAAAGTACTATTCCGGATCGACCCTCCAAATTTGAGCTCAAGTATTTCACGTTTACGCATGCGCAGACGAAAGTAACAGTACTTTCTCATTTCTCAATGATTTTTGTATGGGACCATCCCAACCCGCACCTACCCTCCAAATTTCAGCCCATTTCGATCATTATTTCGGGTAGTTATTGGCGTTACTAGGAATTGACCACAGACAGACACGGAACCAGAAATGTACCTTGATGTCTGAAACGTAAAATGCGATTGGAAATTTTTCTTTTTGGAGGACATAAATTTTTTTGATTCTTGCACGAATGCAAAGCTTCCCTACCTCCGATAGTGAGGAAGCAAAAGTACCTACTGGAACTTTCGTCTGCTCATGCGCCAACGTGAAATCCTTCTAGAGCCCACAACTACCCTAGAAATCGTCGTGAAGCGATGAGGTTTGGAGGGTAGGTGGGGGTTGGACCACAGATAGTGCCATATTAAAGCCGTTGATAAAGTACAGTAACTTCCGTCTGCGCATGCGCAATCGTGAAATCCTATTTGAGACCATACCCTAGAAATTTCGTAACGCGCTGACATTTGGAGGTTAGATGGGGGTTAGGTTTCGGATGTTGTTGTCACAGGCAAAACTCAAGAGCTACTCGGCCAGTTTCAGTGAAATTTCCAGGGATCTTAGACGGCCCCCTATGAATTTCATTGCCGTCGGACCAACAGTAGCTCTGCAATAGAGATAATCAAAAACGGATATTTTACCAATAGTTTTACCGACTGATTCTATACGTCCATGTTACAATAAGGGACGTCCATGTCACAATAAGTGAGAAAGCTATACTGCCCACCCAACTTAGCAGACTTTTTTCTATAAAATTGAAGTAGGTGTAACAGTTTTGAGCCTGTGCTAAACGTTATTAGCGCACCCACTCTGTCTTGTTTTTCTAATAGAGGTCCTCATCTAATACTATTGCAGATATGAATTCTACACGTTTTCATGGAGAAGATCACTATGTTTTTCACGTGCTCAGTGTAGGGTTACGGTGAGCGCAAATTTGTTGGTTTCTGAACATGTTATCCTGTAAACCCACGCATAACGCACATCGTTTTGCACTATTTTTAGCGCTGAATTACGTGGTTTTATTAGTTTCTCATTTTGAGCGTTCGTGCTTATTCAAGTCCCTCGAATTATTATCCTTTTACACCTCTAATTATTCGCTTAGATACCTAAGTTCCATAACGGGTAACGTGCTAAACCAAGTGATACAGCGTTGAAAAATACTGCAAAATCAAATGCGATATGAAGGGGTTCAGATATGAAGTTTCCAGTATCTTGGATACGAAAACTAATAAACAGACACACTCCTCAGTGAGACTCCTCCTGATGATTTAAACTTGATACTCTAGGCCCCTAGGTAGTTACTGGTAAGAGGTGCACCGTTTGCAGAGGCGTCTTGCTCTGATATCGCTATCTCGTATTTACCTCATCACTCTGGTATTCACCTCATCAATCTCGTATTCACCTCATTAATCAGGTATTCACCTGATTGAAATATTCCTATCACGTGGATGTTGAAGGGTCAAATATAGAAATGAGAATTACCTATGTAAAGGTTGCAGATGTTTCAGACAAATTTTAACCTCCGCCTTATTAATTTTCCCCGTCCGTCACAATCGGTATTAACGTCAAAACTTCTTTATTTTTCGACTCGACACTAGAGGTATGCATAAAAATTATAGATACCTACCTGCTATCAACTAGGTCAGCCGTTTGCGATTATTTGGGATTTGACTGAATTTAGAAATTGATTAGGGTAGACAGAAATTCGCCAACACCACACATACCTACCTATTCCTCACCACATGAGCTAGAAAACAATGGAATCAGCCCGGTACTACGTTGAAATCGATCACCAATCAGAAACTCACGGCATAGGTTTACAGAAGGCATGTGGTTTTACGCTTTGACTGTGCGTAAGTATCTAGGGTGAACAATACTTCTTATTCGAACGATTGATATCGATATGGTTCGAAAATCAGACGCAAGGAGCTGGGGGGGTCTTGAGTTCATGCAAGGTGAGCATAATATCGTGCAGTTCGCCTTGTGACTGTTTCTCGTTAAATGTCGATAGGTGCTAGCCACTATTCCAGCTGCTACTATCATTAATCATTACATACGTCGTAAGCAGTTCCCTGATTGTTCCAACGCGTTCTGAAGCTACTTACCTACTTATAAATCATTATAAAAAGAGCTCTTTCTTATAGTGGGAAAATCAAGGAATGTGTGTAGCTGGTGTAGATGCCCACTTCCATTATTTTCATTCATACGTGGAGAATAAATGAATAATAAATAATAGGAAAAAATGTACATCTGGACTTTCTCTCATCTGGCAAGCACTGGGCTGACAAGATTTCTGATAGAAAGTAATAAGTTCATCGACATTTAGACGTCACCTCCTTCTAAAGCACCGCATTCGGGCACACTACTACACTAACAAAGTGACAGTTCCTCACAGTATTCTGTTATACGTTCTGCTGGCAGATTATAAGATATTTAATTAATGACTGATGAGTACAAACCTACTTGATTATACGTTTTGTAAATCATGCAAGGCCAAGGGGTCATGATCAAGCTTTCACATTTTCTCCTCAAAAATGAGCTTGGCTCATACCTCCTAATTGGTACCTAACTACTTTTATTAGGTAGTGAGGTATATCCTAATCTATCTGCACCTTCTTTGAGCCTGGTTTCTAAATGTAGTTTTTTCATTTTTAGTATGAAACTTTACCACTATGTTTAATAGGTTTAGAAAAGTCCTTCTCACTATTGAAAGATTTGTGATACCCAATCGTTTGAATAACAATAATTTTCCCTAATCCAACGGGAACCATTTATTTGTTCATATTGACGTCAGTGCCGTGAAACCCTGGAAGTCGAGAGGTCACATCTAGAGGTAGTTTGCTGCCTTAGCTTCCTTTTCAAAAACAACTCCCCCTCAGACAAGAAAAATGTAATTTGTCCTTGGTCCTGAGGGGAATTCGATCGATCTGAAACCCAATAGTTTCACCATTTTCATCCCCAAATGGGAACTTGACTTTCCAAGGCTGAGACATCTTCCATTTCCTTCCCTTATGCCTTTTCTTCTTTGTTGCTTTTTCCCCCATTTTTCGATTCAGTGGGCTGACTTCACTTCCCCTCTACACAGGCGTCCAGTTTACCGTTTTCACTCGCCGAAGGTGATGCGATGTACTTACGTTGATTTGGTCAGTAAGGTACAACATAGTCGTAGTAATCATTGAGGAATTGGTTACGTAGGCAGGTGGAGATGCCGCAGAATATCTTCAGTATCCTAAATCAAAGAGAACTGTCCGATGGAAAAGCTCTTTTCCTAGTGAGTTTTTTCCACTCTCCGATGATTTCGGTATCCGGGCAGTGAGGATGCCTATCTGAGACTTTACAACTTCGCCCAACGGTTGCTTGGGTCCAAGATGCGTTATCTCCTTGTGTCTCTTCTTCCACCATCTCCGGCTATTCTTTGTTCTGTTGACCTCTCTTTCGGGCCACACAAAAGAAAGTCGTCCATTTCTGTATCCTACCTATATTATTCTATTCATGAAAATTTCTTCTCTCAATTTTGTAGGTAAACATATTCAGTGGCAATCGGGAGGGATCCCCTGGAATTTTTTTTTTTTTTTTTTAGCAGAATGTGCTGTGTATAGATTTATTTAACTACAACTACCAACTTATGGGTTTTTGTTCGATGTGTTGAAGTAGCTCATTAATCAAGTACCTAAGTATAAATTGCATTGACTGCGAGTAAAACCGGTACTTATAAAAAATTACACACTTTTGTTGGTATGTCTATCCATGCCGTGTCCATGTAATATACCTACCTACCTTTTTGATCTTATGAGCCAATTTTTTTTAGAACCAAAATAAATTATCACTATTTAAATAATATAATTCACCCATCCAACAACTCGTAAGGTACATACATTTCAAGGTCATATTATTTAAGTGAATTTAAGTGGATTTAAGTGGATATTTTCTTATCTAATATCGGCATACACCTTTCAAGGACAGTTACTGACGATATAGGTGGGTACTATACAAGATCAGGAAGTTATTCTAAAGGCATACGTAGGTATAATAGGTATGCTGGCACCGTGCAAGCCAGAAGATATTTTTAACCATAAATTGGGTGTCAAACATCAGAATCGGTCAAAGATTCTCACCTATCAAATAATAAAAGCTTCAAGTACCCTCTTGAACAAGTAAATTTATAGTATATGATTTAAAAAAGAAATAATAACTTTCAACAAAAACTAGCATTCACACTATGCCTATCGGGCTGAGAAATTGCGGATCAAAGAGAAGCCGATCGGCAAAGCCCATTGTGGGTACACTTCAAGTACATATAAAGAACATATTAATTATAGTATGCATTGGTGAAAGAAGTCATAGTGTTACATACATCACCTGACATTAAAAAAACGCTGCAAATTATTACAGAACGGTTTATTTGTTTACCTGTATAGATTCCCCTTCTGCGAAGATCATTGTTTTCTGTGGCCAGTACCTAACCTTGAGCTCCCCCAGGAAAGCCCTAAATCGATCCGGTATGTACCGAAGCCGGGCCGGGAATTAAGTTTCATAAAAATGCGCAGAATTCAGTAATTCAATCATTAATTATTTTTGTTACTCGTGAAGCATAACGTTTGTTCAAGCTACAAAATTACCAGTCAACAAAATCCAAAAGTTCATTCATCAAACGAAATAGTACCATAAAATTTTGAGACGGGTTCAACTTTTTTTTTTTTTTTTCATGTTCGATTCCAAAGGTTCATTATTGAAAATAATAAACCAATAATTTATAACTGGATCCAGTAAACCTGACATTAACAAACTGAAAATCTGCTTCATTGATCCAAATCGTCTGAAAGCTAAATTACTCGTAGTTATAATACTTTAGATGATACTTAATAATTATATGCATTTATAATGATCAGGAAGTTCGCGTGGAGAGTTGCGATGTAGGAGATTTCAGGGCTCAAACGACGTTAGTCTGTAGCTATGGACTTGAGACTGAATTGTACCAAGATAACGATGTAAGTTGTAGCAGTTCCGATTATCTGCAAAAATGACGCCACAAATGCTAATACATTGTATACACCATACTACACCATACCCCACCATATTAAACCATTGTTTTTCACCATATTATATTTTGGTTCAGATTCAGATTATAATTCTGTTATAACGGAGATCAGTTTTTTCGAGCTTCCTTCGAGCCATTCAACATCTCATTATAAATTGTACGTGCGGTACCGACCCAATCATGCCCCTAACTGCAGGACCGATTTCGTCCACTTTCGCCGAAATATTGCGTTTACCTTTAGTGTTCTCTGAAACATGTCTCTTGTATTGTATAATAGTAGAAGTAGAGTGCATTTTATATGTGAGTGGGAATATTGGTACTTATCCACTTGGAGAGTTATTTTAGGCACATGCTGGTTGATCCGAAGATCGATTTAAAACGAAGGTACCTGTTTTATTTCCTTCTCCGAACTAAAAGTTCTCACTGAGATAGATACCTACCTACCTAATTTCTAGATATCCACTAAAGGAAAAAAAAAAATTGCCAAGTAGGTGGAGAGTAACTGGGGAGCAACAAAGTTTCACAAAATCGTTCGACCAACGTAGGCCCCACTTTCATAGGAAGTAGTCGCTAAGAACCGGAGTTAAGACAGTGTTAGGAATTTTAATGTACTATGTAAAACGTAACGTGTTGGATTTTAATGAAATATCGACATAGCGGGCCAGCTCAGGACCATCCTGCGCACAGATATGAAACCTCAACATTCAATTCGTTTGGCTTGTTGTACTTCGATAAGAGATATTGGTAATGACGGAACCAAATTTGTTCTTTTAATTCTGGAACGCGCATACATTGGAGGGAGGGGGGGGGGGGATTCTACTAAAATCCGATGAATAGCCATACCTGAAATGTAATTATGGGTTAGTGCTAAGGTACGTAATATTGGCTGAATATTGGTACTAGTCGTAATATTGGTCGAATATTGATGAGTAGGTACGTACAGAACTGACGAGAGGGAACCCCAAGTTGAAGAAGCCACAAGCACTGAAATTGACTGTTCGTTTGATGCTGATGTACAAAATCAATGTTTCCTGCAAATCGATAGAAATCGGTACATCTCACTTTCTTGATAGGGCCGCCACAGGGTCCTAATGCTAATGCTTTCCGCATTAGCAATAATAAGCATTAACAATAATCCTAATGCTTTCGTCCTAGCTCTAAAGCTTCAAAACCATAAATATACATGTAAATTACATTACATGTAGGTAAGTACATGAAATTTGATATAGTACATGATTTTTGATAAGTTAGATTGGCCATACCTGAGTGGTAGTAGGTAGAAAGGTGAGGATTAACTTACGCACCTTCTTAGTGGATGTGAATACTCAACTCTTTACACGGCAATAACTTTTTAAAATATTGAAAACATTTTTTTTTCTGATTGCGCATGCGTGTAAATACAAGGACATTTTACAGTAGGTACGCGATCCCAATTAAAGAATCGCAAGGTACATTTGACCAAGAAACACAATAAGGTCAGTTAGTAGAAGAAAAGAGTTTACAACGGCTACACTGAGTAACGCTCTGGTTGAAGTGCTGAGAGAATGCTAGTCGAGGAAATTTTTCCATAGAAAATATTAAGGTAGGTATCTACTACCTGTATTCGGTCTTTATGTAGAGAAATTTCTACTCACTTCATTTCTCAAATTTGGATTTTCTCTGGCTATACGAAACAGCTCTGCGTTGAAAGAATCTGCCTGTAACACAAATTTCAACCGGACTACTTAACACGTCTAATATTTAAAATTACGAGTTTGTTAGTCATTACTTATACACGTAGAAAAATAGTTGTAATGAAGAAACTAAAAATACGCACGAATGAGGTTGTAAGTGGATAGGTTTGAGAACAATTCGAATTACAGCGATTATTGACCGGAGTTTTATAGACCCGCATTAAGGACTTACCTAGTTAGGCATTGTACTTAGTACAAAAATGTCGTTTTAGATACCACTAAATTATAATAGGTTACAGATTTATAATATTTATTTACATAATTTTTTTATATTAGTTATTTTTGTTCATCCTTTAATGGTGGTCTTACATTTTTAGCTACTATCTCGCAGCAACCACAGAGGAAGACGACTAAAGAGAGATTGTACAGAGCCATCTGCATCTGAGATGCACCAAGTAGAAAGTTCGGGTGACCATTCAGAACGCTCTGTATGGCAAAGTAAGCCCATCCAACGTAGTTGAGAATCACCAAGGACGTTATGGCAACCAATTGCTTAGAGTATAGTTTATTGACAAATTCAGATTTCTGTATCAAGGCGCTGTGCAGAGTGAGAAGGGACAGTGCGTAATTGGGTCCTCTCCTCTTCAAAAATGCTGTCGTTTTGGCGAATTTTAGTCCAAACAACGACATGACAGCGCAGTATTGCATCACTATAACTAGACATGTGATGTCGCTGTACATAGGGATGACGAAAGCGTACCATGGCGTGACGTCAGTGTAGTCCAAAGCCTGCCAAGACAAATAGCATCCTGCCACCCAAATAATACCAACAATTGTAAAATTTCTCGGGCTGAAAACATCTACGCTGGCCCGGATTCTAGTCTCTTTCAAATAACTAAGCATTGCAGACAGTTCGGTCTTCTTCGCAGTAATCGTGAATAGATGAATGACAACCGCTGTCACTTGTAGATTCACTTGTGACAGGTATAACATCAAATTGTAAGGGTTGGTGATCCAATCGTCTTGTCTCTCTTCTCCCCTCGAGACGTAATCGAAATTTCCGACTATAACCACTAAAAGGTACAGAATACAGTAAATCACTGAATAGATACTCCAGAACTTGCTGTACTTAAGCTTTGGACCGTAAGGTAGCAATCCCATGCACCGCGAAAGCGGGAAAATCACGCAAATTATATTTTTGATACTCATAATGTGGAAGATAGGTAACTATGAAAACGCAATTGGATGAAGCCCGTCGAAGAAAATTTGCCTAGAATAACGATAGCAGTAGGTAGTTCACTTAGCAATAATCCTAAGTACCTACAGGTCGAAAATGTGATACCCAAGTTGTCCTTGACCACGAATGACTCGCACTGTCATTACAAGATCGATCTCAGCGAGTAGATAACGAATAATACGGGCAATACACTCGTATTTACTCAAAGTGCTCAACATCTCACGCAACTGCATTAATCATTTGGCTGTATTGTTCGCTTGTTACTGGATGTTTAGTATCGAGGTATCAAACGAAGTATCTAAAGTGGTTTTAAACCTACGACTAGAAGTGAACATGAGATATCCACGGTTCACGAAAACGTTTTGAGCGGATTCAAAGCGTGTTTACGAGTGTAAAATATTCATAAAATGAAATCGCGTATATTGATATTGACAAGTCATAAAGTAAACTCCGGGGCTCGATAACGGAAGCACCAAGATTGAATTTGGTTTGTATTTGTATGCTTTAGTCGTTCAGTTGGTATTTTGAGAGCCTTCGCAATTTCGTGACAATAGGCAGCGATGGGAATTCATTTTCTAAAACGAAGATGAAGTTAGATAGCAGTTAGATAGATAGAAAAGGAAATGCAGGTACGTATGAAGCGTGAAATGTCTTTAAAAAACTACGCTCTTCGACGGCCCCACTGAAGGTCGTATATTGGATTACAACGGTCGAATTCTCTTCACTGTCTATTAATACCTATATCTACTGTCTAATTCCGCTGCAAATATATTACACAACGGTTATTTTTCTGTATAGCTGCCCCAACTGCATCGATAACTCACTGTTTTCTGTAGCCAATACCTACCTGCATGATCCCTGAAAATCGTTTTCGAACTGAACAAGCTATACCTACGTGTGGCCAGGATTTGCGGAAACGGACACCGAACCAGATTTGCTCAAGATGCAATTAAGTACCTATCAAACAATCCACAATAATAATCCTGCTTCAAATGAAATAATATCAAGGAACAAAAAATCGATTTCATCAGCCATGCGTGATCAGAACCAGTTGTTACCCAGCAGTGATATCTGGGCACCCATACATACACAAAGGTTTATTATTTAGGTACCTGAATGGATGCCCCTTCTGGGTGGCACACTGTTTTTTGTGGTCTACCGTCGTGCTTCCACCCAGGAAAGCCCTAAATCGAGTACTTAACCCTTATCTGGCCATGTTAACTGAGGTTAACGCGATTTTTCGTCTTCGACTGTGACGTCACGTCCGTGGTTTCCTCCACGAACGTTCTTACTTTCGAATGTGCAGGAGGTTATTTATCATGTTGGCACCACTGGAGCCTTATTTCGCGCAGAAAAGCGAGTGTTTTGGACTTGTGAAGCCGGCGTGTCAAGAGGTGCTGTCAACAGGTGCATGGAGGCTAATTGAGGTGAGTTCAACCAAGGATTTAAACTATTCAGTGCTTTTTCCCCCCGTTTTGGGTGATTGATTATTGATATTTAGATGTTGCTAGTTGATTTAGTGCTAAGAAACGTTAGGATAAGTAATAATTAAGTGCAGGAAACTAGTTTGAAAATCTGTTAACCATAGTTAACAAAACCATTTGTCACAAAAATTGGGATGTTAACCGAAGTTATCACGTCCAGTTTCCAATATCGTCGGGATGTTGACTGTAGTTTACACGACCAGTTTCTAGTGAAGTCGGGATGTGGTTATTGGCGTTTAGTTGGCCCACTGACCAGGCCCCTAGAAATATACAGGGTGTTTTTTTGGGATTATTTCGCACTAAAAAAAACTAAAAGTACCTAACCCCCACTAAAATGATCCTCTGTTGATCCAGCGTACCTATAGTAAATTTAATGGTACCTACCATAGGCTAAAAACGCCTTAGAACCTATATTTTACTCCCACTTTGCCCTTTTCCAGATTCTAGCCATGTACCACTTCAGAAGTCGTGCGGAGAGAATATTATCCCTTGTCCCTAAACCTGGGGTTCAGTCAGACGACGAATTTGATGACGACCCGCCACCCAATGAAGATGTGGAGCAGCAGGAACTTGAGGATCAAGCCATCCTCAGTAACTGGGATGAACAGAACGAGGAGAAGATGGAAGCTGAGATAAGCCGCTTATTTGCTGACATCATACCACAAGATGAGGACGAAGGTACCTAAATGTTACTGACATGGTTGAACATACCATCATTGAAGGAAATTTAAATTGAAGGAATAGGTTGGGTTGGAATGACTATGTGACTGAACGAATGATTGACCGTGTAATTTTTTTTCAGCGAATTTTTACAGGAAATACATTTATGGCTTTTTTCTTTCCTCAGATTTACTTCTCAGCGACATTCAAGATGACAACCTTCCGCAACAACAGGAAACCCCACAAGAAGAACCAGGAGTACCTGAACAGCCATATTCGCAAAACGTTGAGAGAACTGCGTCGAAGAAACAGCGCAAAGTAGTAGAGCACGTCACAAAGCTGGTCAAAAAGAGTAAAATGAACCGACTACGGATGAATTGGAGTAAGACTGGATTCAAACATAATGTTACAGATAAACTGCCTCGACCTTCTGGTGATGAAGACAGCACTGGAACTCCTCTGTCCTACTTCTACAAATATTTCAACGAAAAATGCATGGACCTTATTGTCTATCAAACCAACTTGTATTACATGCAACAAAAAGGGGAAGAACTGAACATGGATAGAGACTCTTTGAAAGCATTTATTGGAATCCTGTTGCTGATGGGGGTTGTGAACTTACCATCTGTCACAGATTATTGGAGTTCGAACCCGTGTTTCAAACAAGAACGAATCTCCAACGCAATGTCTTATAAAAAATTTGTTCGCATCAAACGGTTCCTCCATTTTGCCGATAACACTGACGAGGATCATGAAGATCCCTTCTTCAAGATTAGCCCGATTTTTGAACTCATCCGACAAAATTGCTTGCAAACCCCAGCCGAGCACAGTTATAGTGTGGATGAAATGATGATCCCTTATAAAGGGAAAAAAGCGGGATCGAAAAAACAGTACATGCCCAAAAAGCCATGTAAATGGGGGTTTAAAATGTTCGTGAGGTCTGGCGTCTCAGGCATTGTGTATGATTTCTACCTTTACTCGGGTGCTGATACATTCCGTGGACCTCATTTTTCAAAAATCGAGGATTCATTTCCATTCTCATCACAGTGTGTAATGGCTCTTTGCAAGAGTATCAAAGAACCGCAGATGAACACCGTTTACTTTGACAATTTCTTTTCAAGCCCAGAGCTTTTGGTCCATTTGAGGAAGGAATATGGAATACTGACTTTAGGAACAATTAGAAGGAACAGAACGAGGGAAGCCCCTATATCCTCAGAGAATGCTATGAAGAAAAAGGCGAGAGGGGCATATGAAGAATTTGCTGACAACGAAAATCAAATCGCCATAGTTCAGTGGATGGACACAAAACCGGTCTTACTAGCAAGCACATACGTGTCAGCCAGCCCTCCCGATACGCTGAAGAGGTGGTCAAAAACTGAGCGCTCATATGTCGATGTACCATGTCCAAGAATTATCAAGGAGTACAACCAACACATGGGGGGTGTAGACCTCTCCGACATGTTAATTGCGCTGTATCGGACCCCCTATCGATCTCACAGATGGTACATGCTAATATTTGCCCAACTCTTGGACATCTGTGTCCTCAACGGATGGCTTTTATACCGAAGGGACATGGAAGCAAAAAAAGCTGCACAAGAAGAGAGACTCAAAAAGAGAAAGCTCGATGAGAAGATAGAAGATGAAGGCACGTTTGGTCCTCCTAAGCAACAAAAACCGAAGAATTCCAAGAAAAGACCAAGAAAAACTCAAAACAACGAGGACAGTGAAATCTCAGCTGTTGAATTGAAAGATGGAGAAAAGTGGACTGTTTCTCAAAAACAACAGGACAAGAAAACTTCAATGACATTTACCAAAGAGAAAACCACAAATTCTCGAAAAAAGCCTATTCAAAAATTGGATGGTTCAGAAGAAAGAATTTTGGTTGAACAGCCACGAGAAGAAATACTGTTGGATGTGGTTCTAATGGATGGGGTGGCTATGGAAAGAATGAATGACGAGGTTCTGCAGCAAGCCGTTCAAGATGGCATTGTGATTGATGGTACTGTGCAAGATTCCAAGGAAAATTCTAGTCAGGATGGGTCTGCGAGTAAGAAGAAAGTGAGAAAGAAGAGGAATTTTATACTTAATGAAGAGAAAGTTAAAGTTATGCCGCTGAAAGAATTCCGAGCAGCAGTGGCAGAGCAACTAATCAGATATTCCAACTGTGGAAAAAGAGGCACTCAGCGCTCTAGTTCCTCCAAGTCCAAATCACCACCACCACTGGACAGCCTACCTATTGAGCTACAGTATCAGCACCTCCCTGTATGCTCAACCAAAGGAAGATGCCGTCTCTGCTCATACAATATAACTACAATAATGTGTAGCTCTTGTACCAAACGCTTTTGTTTAGTTCCTACTAGGAACTGCTTCTTGGAGCACGTCAAAGACTTGGGCAATCCCAAAAACCCTCAGGGTGAATAATTCATAGTTCCTACTTTTCAGTTCATAAGTGTTTTCGATTTGGGATTTTACGTTTACCAGAGTATTTCTTGTTCTATTAGAAATTAGGCTGTTTTAGTAAGGATAAGACTGATTTTTGTGATGAAACCAAAAGGCCCAATATTTTGTGATTAGAAGTACCTTACCCTAAGGGAAAAGAAATACGAATTTTTTTAGATTTTATAAATAAAGTTGATTGTTTTGAGAAAATAACAGTGGGAATTTAATTTATACTACGTCCTACACCTTTGTGATTCGTATTCTGAATCTTACCATGTTAACTGGAGTTAACATATTCTGGTTTCTGGTAACTGGACTTGTTAACTACAGGTAACATTTTTTTTATGGGCCTACGGTCTTGCCAAAAAGCAATTATTCCGAATTTAATTATTAACAACATCTTTAGGAAGGCCAATACTTGAAAAAAAATGCTAAGTTACTTGCGCGAACCAGCAATTTCTAAAAGTGACCAGAAAAGGGTTAATGGGGCCAGGCAGGGAATCACATTTCATAAATATGCGATGGAATCAAGAATTCAATTATTAACTATTTTTGGTTTATTATTTTCAATAATGAACCATTGGAATCGAGCATGAAAAAAAAAATGCTAACCCCCCCCCCCCCCCCTCAAAACTTGATGATTTACGTTTTGTTATGTATCAATAAGGCATTGATTAGATATAGTTGGCAATGCCGCGATCCGATTCCCTTCCCCCCACCATGTCATCTTCGCTCCAACTCATTTTTTTTGTTCATACGATTTCATCATCTAATGTTCATGTTAGCCTCTCGAAGTGTTCACTTTATTTTCCAATAAAAGTCCGTTTAGTAACACTGTGCCGGGCTGTAAAGTCAGCGTGTTCTTATTAAAAGATCCAACAAATCGTGGCGACGAGGATGGGATCTGGCTACCGGGCGTACGTAGACGTCACTACTCTCGGACGATCGGCCATTGTCGTCAGGTGGACCTCGTGGGAATTACCGCGATCAGGATGTCGACGGCAAATCCACTGTACATGGGGTTACATTTTGACTATGCTACTTCAGATTTTGATGCATGGAAATCTCGGATGGAAAATTCATTCATTAAGGACGAGGTTACTTCCGCGGTTAAGAAAAAAGCTACCTTGCTAACCTATATTTCTGAAGGAACATACAAGCTGTTGCAGAGCCTTTGCATGCCGCAAACGATCGGGAATGCAACGTACGAAGACCTGATGGATACGCTGAAAAATTATTTCTCTCCACCAGCATCATATTTTTCGGCAAGGAGCAAGCTTTTCGCCGCACGGAAGCGTTCGGATGAATCGGCAAGAGAATGGGCGGCTCGGGTCAAATTACTCGCTGCCGATTGCAAATATGGAGCTGAAATATCCGTTATATTGAGGGACATCTTCGTCTGCAACTACGAACCAGGACCCATACAGGATAGAATGTTCGAAGAGGACGCATCCATCGCAGCCATCACACTGAACGACTTGGTTCAGCTGGCAACGGGGAAGGAAGCAGCCCTCAGCGAACGAGCGAAAACGAAAATCAAGACTGAGCCGACCGAGGACCTTCACTTCATCAAAAAAGGGCAAGGAAAGAAGAATCAAAGGGCTAAATCATCAGGTGACAACGCAAACCAGGTACCAAATTCAAAACGCTCAAAATGCGTACATTGCGGAAGGAAAAATCACGAATCATTTAAATGTAAATATAAAAACTACACATGTCATACCTGTAATAACGCTGGTCATCTAGCCACAGTATGTACTAAAAATAATCAGTCCAAATGCAAGTATTTAGACAATGTGTATGATGATCACGAAAACGACTCGGATATCACTTTGAGTGATTCTTTTTTCAAATTGGATGTTTTGGAACCACAATCGAATAAAAAATATGAGATTGCTCGTCATAATCATATTGTATCGAACTCTGTTGTCGATTGTGTTCCAAACAAGCCATTTCTTGTAAAATTAAAAATATGTGGTCGACTAGTTGATTTTGAAATTGACACTGGTAGTGCCAATAATGTATTATCTAAAGATTTTTACGATCGAAACCTACGATCCGTTAAAATTATTGCAAGCAAAATAAAGTTAGCTGATTACGTAGGGAATCTAATCGAACCACTCGGATCGATCACTATCGCAGTTGTTTATCAAGAGAAGCATTATCACCTACAGTTTTTGATAGTCGATCGTGGTGGGCCCCCGTTAATCGGTAGAGCCGGAGTGAAAATTCTTGGGTTATTATCGGGGTTTGAGCTCTATAAGTTTTTAGATAATGAATGTGAAGTGATACAAAGGGTGAAATGTGATCAGGACGTGAAGAAAATTTTGATGAAATACCCGCAGGTATTTACTCCTGGATTAGGCACCTTCAGAGGACGGAAGGTGAGTCTGCAAATCCATGACAATGTTACACCTAAGTTTATCAAGGCACGTCCTTTACCTCTGGCGTTGAAAAACAAAGTTGAAGCTGAAATTGACCGGTTAGTGTCGTTAGGTGTTCTAGAACCGGTGGATTATAGTGTTTGGGCGACACCAATTGTCCCTGTCCTCAAAGCTAACGGATCTGTTCGCTTATGTGTCGATTTCAGAGCCACGATAAACCCCGTCCTAAGGGCTACTGAATACCCATTACCACGGATTGACCACATTAATGCTAAATTTGGCAAAGCAAGATTCTTTACCAAATTAGACTTGCAGGAAGCTTACCAACAGCTTTTGGTAACTGACGATTCTCGCAAATTTTTGGTGATAAGTACTACGAAAGGACTTTTTTGTTATACCCGACTATGTTATGGGATTGCTTCTGGCCCATCTGAATTTCAAAGAGTTATGGAGTCATTGTTAAGGGAAATAGAAGGGGTTCAGGTTCTACTTGATGATATAGTGATCTCCGGCGATACAAAAATCATACATGATGCACGATTAGAAAGAGTTTTAGCTGTTTTACAAAAAAGTGGGTTAAAACTAAACCTAGCCAAATGTACGTTTTGTGCTCCAAATATTGAATATTTAGGACACTTGATTGACAGCGATGGTTTACACCCGACTAGGAAACACGTTAAAGCCATAGTTGAAGCCAAACCCCCCCCTAATGTACACCTACTCAAATCCTTTTTGGGAATGGTCACATTTTATATACGATTCATTCCTAAATCGGGAGATCTATTGAAACCGCTATATGAACTATTAAAGAAAGACGCTAAATGGATTTGGACAAAAGAGTGCATGGCAGCTTTTTTGAAAGTTAAACGAATTTTATCTAGTAAAATTGTCTTGGCACATTACGATCCCGATTTACCTATCAAATTATGGGTAGATGCGTCTCCAATGGCTGTTTCGGGTGTACTATGTCATAGGTATGCAGACCAATCCGAAAGACCAATTGCTTATTTCGCGAGAGTATTGTCAAAGGCTGAAAGGGCCTACGCTCAAATAGATCGCGAGGCGTTAGCAATAATAGCAAGTATCAACCATTTTAAAGATTATTTATATGCAAAAAAATTTACCCTCGTGACTGATTCTAAACCTTTATTGTTCATTTTTGGTAATAAGAAGGGCATACCCTTGTACGCTGCTAACCGTCTCCAGAGGTGGGCGTACCAGCTATCTACATATAATTTTGATATCCAGCACACTAGGTCGGAGACTAATATTGCAGACTTCCTTTCTCGAACTGAAATTCCGGGGATGCCACAAAAAGATATTTATGCCACTGTGAATTATTTGCACTATATTCATGAAAATTGTCCCTCCAGATTGAATTGGAAACAAATAAAATCAGAAATGAAGAAAGATATTTTGTTAACTAAAGTCAATAGTTTTGTGCACACCGGTAATTGGCCTCATACAGTTTCGCGAGTGGATCCAATTTATCCATTTTTCAAAAGGAAAAATGAATTAACATTGGAAGCAAACTGTTTGATGTGGGGTTACCGTGTTGTAATACCAGATTCGTGCAGACAAATAGTTTTGAAAATGCTTCACAGTACTCACTTAGGCGTAGTAAAAATGAAGAGCTTAGCCCGCTCATATTTTTGGTGGCCCAATTTGGATAATCAAATTGAGCAGTTATGTAATCAATGCGAAACGTGTGTTCAGTTGAGAAGTGAACCCCCGAAAGCCACTTTGAACCCGTGGCCTTGGCCTAATCAGCCTTGGGTTCGGTTGCACCTAGATTTCTTGGGACCTGTTGCCAATCAATATTTTTTTATAGTTACTGATGCACATTCGAAGTGGATTGAGTGCTATTCAGCGTCAACCACATCAACCGATGTCGTCATAGAAAAACTGAGTGACTGTTTCGCCAGATTTGGTTTACCACGTACAGTTACCACAGATGGTGGAACATGTTTTACCAGTACTAGCTTCAGCGACTTCCTAGGTAATCTAGGCATTAACCATAAAATTGGGGCACCGTTTCATGCTCAAACCAATGGGCAAGCTGAAGCAGGTGTAAAAATTATAAAAGGATGTATTAAGAAATACGATAAATCAAATGGTATTTCCCTGACTAGACATATAAATAATTATTTGTTTCTGTATAGGGCAACAACCCATTCAACAACCCAAGAGACTCCAGCCAAATTATTACTAGGTCGGAATGTTAGGACGATATTTTCTCAGATGATCCCAGATAGAGAGCAACTAGTGGTTGAGAAACAACAACAACAAATTGAAAGGTATAAGGGTCAACGGAATGCCGTATTTAACATAGGAGATACGGTTTTAGCTCGGGATTATCGATCGAAGGCTAAATGGGCGAATGCTAAGGTGGTAGAGGTACTTGGTCCAAATCTATACCATGTTCAAACCGAAAGGGACGAAATGGTATGGAAGCGGCACACTAATCAACTACGACTACGCTCAAATTTTGACAAAAAGGATAGTGTCTTAATGACCGGGGACATATTGTCAAAAGATGAGGAATGCCGATTACTGGGAAGCAAAGTTCAAGCAGGAGATGAACCTAATACCCTAGGCACTCAGGAATCTCCCAATAGGGAACCCCCAAGGGAACAGGTGGCCCCAGTAATAAGCGCCCGACCACAGAGAAAAAGGGAACCCCCTAAAAGATTTCCTGAATAGGAAGTACATTTATGTTACTGATTTAAAGAAAGAGATTGTACCAATATTTTAGATGTTCTACATTCGATATAATCAGTATTTAGATATCTACTTAGCAATGTAAAGGATACAAATGATTTACCAATTGTATATTTGATTAAAATTAGATAAAAGCAATTTACTGATTGTATAATTGGAAATTGGGCAGAATTAATTATTTTACTTATAAGATGTTTAATTTATAGAGGAGGAAGGTGTTATGTATCAATAAGGCATTGATTAGATATAGTTGGCAATGCCGCGATCCGATTCCCTTCCCCCCACCATGTCATCTTCGCTCCAACTCATTTTTTTTGTTCATACGATTTCATCATCTAATGTTCATGTTAGCCTCTCGAAGTGTTCACTTTATTTTCCAATAAAAGTCCGTTTAGTAACACTGTGCCGGGCTGTAAAGTCAGCGTGTTCTTATTAAAAGATCCAACAAATCGTAGAATCCAAAACTGCAATAAAAATATTTCTGTCTGTCCGCCGTACGGGCCACTTTTCTTAGTTACCATGAAAAGAAATAGATGAAATTTGGGTTATAGGTTCCGTTCGGGGTCTAGTTGGTCCTCGAAGCTCGACGTTACTGTCAGTCATCTCTAAGGGGTTCAAAATAGGGGTTGAAATTTTCAGAACGCCGTAGCTCGAAAACTTTCGATAGAAGGGTATGGTTTTTTTTACGTTATTAAATTTGTCTTGAGCTAAACAATTTTTTGAGACCACCCGGAGCATTGTACGTCCAGCCGTTCGTGTGCACCAAAAAGCTTCGTCAACGCGATCGTGAATCAAACGGTATAAATCCGGCCCAGATAATCATCACTAGGGAGCACCTGATTATAATCAAGGATGGCTGTATGAAGTGGAGTTGGTTGTTCTGCGATATTATTTCATTTGATAAGTGATGGGCTATTGGATTTTGTTGGTAGGCACTTCTGAAACTTGAACAAACGTTGAAGTGTTATTGATGGGTAAATTATTACACAATGGTAAATTATTACACAACGGCAAATTATTGCACAACGGTAAATTATTACACAACTGTAAATTATTTCATAGCGGTAAATATTATTACACGACGGTAAATTATTACACAACGGTTCATCTACCAAGAAGGGGCTGGATTTTGTTCATCGGTACTTTTGCAACTTGAACAAACGTTGAAGTATTGTTGATGGGTAAATTCTTACACAATGGTAAATTATTACACAACGGCAAATTATTACACAACGGTAAATTATTACATAGCGGTAAATTATTACACAACGGTAAATTATTACATAGCGGTAAATTATTTCACAACGGTAAATATCATTCATTACACAACGGTTCATCAACCAAGAAGGGGCTGGATTTTGTTGATCGGTACTTCTGCAACTCGAACAACCGTTGAAGTATTATTGATGGGCAAGTTATTACACAACGGTTCATTATACTTGACCACGAAGGTAGGTATTGACCACAGAAAACAGTGATCTACGCAGAAGGGGCATCTATTTCACTCCACATCAACAATTTTCCTTCAGAACTTCATTATTTGTGTTTCTTTTTGTCGTTTTAGTTACTGTTTGTCATCGGCTGTATTATTTTAGCAACATTTAACTCGTGATTTAGATAGGTACCTAGTAACGAGTACGGGGTTAGGTACTAATCTACGGAGGGTCTGCGATCTACATAATATGTATAGACTAGTACATAGTATATAGACGGGTTATCTATACAGAGAGCTGTGATCTGTAACAGAAGGGTATTCTGTACAAAATAATAAACCGTTGTGCAGGGATTTGCAGCGTTTTGTTATTCATGAAGCATAGCGTTTGTTCAAGTTACCGAATAATTAATATCAACAAAATCCAGAATAACCATCTATCTTCAAATGAAACAATATCACAGAACAACCCACTCGATTTCATACAGCCATCCGTGATTATAATCAGGTGTTCCCTAACAACATCTGGGCTGGATTTATACTGTTTCATTCACGATCATGTTGACGAAGGTTTCTGGTGCAAATAAACGGCTGGAAGTACAGTACTTCGGGTGGTCTCAAAAAATGCTCAAGTTCGAGAGATCAATTTGAAAACGTAAAAAAAACCCATACCCTTCTATTAGTTTTCGAGCTACGGTGTTCTGGAAATGTCAACTCCTATTATTCACCCCTTAGAAGTGACTGACAACGCCGAGCTTCGCGGACCAACTAGATCCCAAATGGGACCTACAAACCAAATTTCATTAATTTTGGTTGATGTTAACTAAGGAAAGTGCGAATTGCTGTGGAAGGCGGACGGATAAGAATTTTTTTAATTCCATTTTCGGATTCTACGTACGTTCAAACGGAAACATAAGTTTTGGGAGGCGGTTAACATTTTTTATCGTGGTCGATTCCAAAGGTTCATTGTTGAAAATAATAAACCAAAATTTCTGTCCGTAAGCCATACACCGTCCGCCTTACTTCGCGCTTTCCTTAGTTACGAGGTACCTAGGTACTTGTCGAGTACTTGTCTTGTGTTAAATCGAGTGAGATACGTGCACGTGCAAACTGGATCAATTATTATATAAGCATATGAACAATACTCTTGCTTACTTTTTCCTTGGTTGATTCACAAGCCAGCACCACAAACAACACATTTGAGATGGCGTATGTGGCCAATATCAACTCGCAAGAACCGATAATCGTGTCTGAAAAGCTGAAGGATTTTAAGCAATGATAGATGTACGTGACGTAATTCAACATTTCTAATATGACAATAGCGCAGATTTGCTTGGAGTAGAAGTCATTGACGAGTTTAGCGGTCGAGAGGGCGTTATCATGGCTGTTTGTAAGGTACTGGACGTGACACATTCCAGTCCTCTTCAAGATATTCCTGCGGCGTACAAAATCCCGTTCAATGGCCGACAGAACAGTGCAAAACTGGGTGACAACCAATGAGCACATGATATTGCCGTGCAATGCTGTTACAAAACTCAGCCATTGTCTGCCTCTCTGTATTGCGATAACCATCCAGATGGTGTAACCAACTGACACCGAGCCAGCTGCAACTATGGAGGCGACGACCAAGATGGACCCGGGCGGTTTGTAGTTCCGGAGGGTAACCAAGATTCCGTGAAATTCTTTTCTGCAAACAGCCACCTCATATACATGCAACGATACTACGGAGACTTTCGTGGTAGTTTGAAGCAAATGTAAGATCAAGTTGTAAGGATCTTGTATCCATAGATCATCTCTTTCTGCAGCACTGCCAATGTAATTATAATTGATAGTAATGGTCAAAACCAAATAAAATACGTAATGCGCCAGTGTGTAAATAACCCATCCTGTCGTGCAGTGCAGTTCAGAAGAACAAGGGAGGAGTCCCAAAGCCCTAGAAAGATTGACTGAAAATCTTTCCATTTTTTACAATAAATTTATTACCACATTATCGTATATCAATCCTCTACTTATTCAAATAAGTGAAAAAAATAATTGTTCGATTGGAGAACCCGGCGAAAGAATGGTTTAAGCATAGATTCCGAAAGCTACGTCCTCCCAACATATATGAATTAATTTACCAACTATAACACTCTGTCTATACCGGCCGCTGTCTGTTCTCCGTTTTAATCACGAAGATCATTAGTTGACCAGTGCGGTTCAAGTACCTGTCGTAAATTAATTGATGCTCGACAGTTTGCCTACTAAGTTTATTATGAACTTAACATGCCTCAGTTCGATTAATTTCGGTTGTGTAGGGGTATCTATCGTTACCGATTTAAATTATGTATTTGATTATTTATTAAGTTTTCAATCAACTCAGCACAGTGATAGGTACTTTTACAGCGAACCAGCGTGGCAAAATCTCTAGGAAAATGGACAGGAGTTGAAAATTATATCTCTCCGAGCAAACTAGAGGTATTTACACAGGCTAGTTGTAAAAGAGAAGTACAGCGTACGGTGGTCGGAAATACCATTTTCTGCTCCTAGGTAGGTGCTTCATTACGAGTAATCCAAATTCATCGAATTGGAAATAGTGCCCTCACGACCATTGATCACGAAAGTAGGTGTGTATGACCGGTTGAAATTCAGTTGCGTACATTTACGCTTATTAGGGGGTTGGTGAGTGGTCATGATGACCATCCAGCTTCTGCTTAGCTCTGTCTGCCGGTCAGCGGCCAAACTGATTACATTTGGAAACCAAATGGAGCAACACGCGAGTACAAAGCCCAGAGGGGGAAATTTTCCAAAAACTCGTTGTATGCTGCCCCTTCTATGCCGCCGCAGTTTTCTCTTCGTTAGTCGGTGCATCATTTCCATTTGAAATTTTCCGGCTTTGTCGACCTCTTCAGCTGTACAGAACAGTGATATTACTTCCACTTTGGAATTATGTTCCTGCGTAAGTTTAACGCTGGAAAATCTCAACAACCTACTAACTACTTTTAATACTCGAAACACTTTAGGATGTTCACTGTCGTTCCTAACACGGGTTTCTCGCCGCAGACTAACATTTCCCTATAGCATACCTCAGTACTCTCGATAATTCTATCCAGTCGCCCCGTTGTATCGAATGCATTCGATGTAAATACTGTGTTATCGTAACAGTATCGCTAGTGGTGGCATGTCAGGAGTATTTTTGAAGTAGGTACGTACTCATGAATATCTTTATGTTGATCAATATTTTGAGGCACCAAGGCGCCATTGAGTCACCAAAACCTGTGACAGCAAATAGTGATGAACAAAGGACTCAAAATGAGATATTTTTTATTTTATTATGCATTTAGCGCTGTCTTTGCTGGCACCATACCACCGTTCCCTGGCGCTGTTGTGAAGCCAAAGCTGATTACATCAATTCCTAACGGTCCAACGGACCGGTTCGTGGAACAGACACACACGGACAGTGTGACAGCAGATGCCCAAGTTTGAAAGTTTGAAGTTTGAAAGCAAACTTGAAAGTCACACGCGCAATTCCGTCCCAATCAACTGTTTTGATGAAATTTTCGTGGATTTTGGGGTGGGCCTCCAAATGGTTCCATTTGAATTTCATAATCTTGAAATGAAACTGAAGGTCTGCGCACGCGCAGGAAGTTATGGGCCCCAAGTGGTCCAATAATGTAGCGCAGTGGTTCTCAACCTTTTTGGTTTATTATTTTCAATAATAAACCATTAGAATCGAGCATGAAAAAAAAATTCTTACCCCCCCCCCTCAAAATTTTATGGTTTACGTTTCAAGGTATGTAGAATCCAAAACTGCAATAAAAATATTTCTGTCTGTCCGCCGTACGCCGTACGCCGTACGGGCCACTTTTCTTAGTTACCATGAAAAAAAAATTGATGAAATTCGGGTTATAGGTTCCGTTCGGGGTCTAGTTGGTCCTCGAAGCTCGACGTTACTGTCAGTCATCTCTTAAGGGGTTCAAAATAGGGGTTGACATTTTCAGAACGCCGTAGCTCGAAAACTTCCGAAAGAAGGGTACAGTTTTTTTTACGTTATTAAATTTGTCTTGAGCAAAACAATTTTTTGAGACCACCCGGAGCATCGTACGCCCAGCCGTTCGTGAGCACCAAAAAGCTTCGTCAAAACGATTGTGAAATGTGAATCAAACGGTATAAATCCGGCCAGGATATCATAACTACGGAGCGGTTACTCAGGTGATAAACTTAATGTGGATATTGGAGTGAGCTCTCTGGGTGGTTTGCTATGACCAAACGACATGAGCGACTTCGTGGAACCGTGGGTAAACAAAACACATTCTTTGAACTTTTGCACTGGACTTCATCTCCGGGGGGGGGGGGGGGGGGGGTATGGAGTTCTTGGAAGTGCACGCTTATACACAACAACATGCACACCGCCCCCCCAACCACTCGAAACCTACTCATCGCCCACCTACCGCCCAAAACAAGTCTGCCGCCCCTCTGTACCTCTGCCCCGGCCACCAGGGGGCGTTATCGCCCCCGTTGAGAACCACTGATGTAGCGGGATCAAAATAATAATCAATAATAGCATCGTGCACGCGCCTCCAAAACTATTTCTCTTTTACATCTCGTCCGTTTTTTTATAGCACCCCCTCAAAATGTTTTCTTTTACGTTTCAAGTTGCGTAGATTCAGAACGCTGCAAAGTCCTTGTCACATGGGTTTATTATTCTATTGGACATACCTACAGAGATGTTGGCTGTTTATTTATTGTTTCTTTCATATAAAATAATTGAAATAGCTATCTCTGATGGTTTCCACCAATTTTGGCCCCCGAAACACGAATGAGGTACGCTCGTTTATTTTTAATTTTTATTTTATTTTTAATAACTGTCTTTGATCATTGGTAGTGCCATTTAATCGTCTTGATCCACCTGTTGACACTTTTTCCAGTGTTATTCTACAAATTGATGGTGATTTCAGACGATTTCCCAGGTTTTTGACTCATAAAAAATCAATTTCGGGAGCTGAACATCTGGTAGAACCTCAATTTTCTATTCTTTGGTCAAAATCGACTTCATATTCGGTCTTCTCGTCCCCAAAACATGAAAAACAATACCTTAAAAGCTCATGTTACCAACATGTTGCTAAAACGCAAAAAGTACCTATTTTTACACACATTTTCACTCATAACACCCCTGGGTATATTCCGATCGGGCTGAAAAGTTTCGGGACACAACTAGGGCCCAAATGGAGCATGTGTGCGAAAGAACGATTTTTTTAGACCGAAAATGAAGCCTGTACACGTGATACGGCGGACGGCGTACGGCGGACGGACGTTGCATTTTTGGAATCTACGCACCTAGAAACGGAAAAGAAAAAATTTTGAGGGGGTGTTATAAAAATTTTTTGCTGAGCGAATACATAGGTGTGTATTATTCACAGAATAATAAACCAAAAATGCAATGTCCGTCCGCCGTTCGCCGTCCGCCGTATCATGCATACCGGCTTTATTTTCGGTCCAAAAAGTTCGTTTTTTCGCACACATGCTCCATTTGGGCCCTAGTTGTGTCCCGAACCTTTGCAGCTCGATCGGAATATACCCCGGGGTGTTATGAGTGAAAATGGATATAAAAATAGGTATTTCTTTGTATGGTGAATTTAAGTTGATGTAAAATTCACCATGAGAGGTGGAGGTAGTTGGATGTTGGATAGGAGTGAATTTAGAGCTAAAATGGTGGTGTGTTGATTTTAGGTGTGTTTGCGGTTAAGGGCGAACCTCCACCGAGCGTGTGTTGAAAAGGTTGAAGTTAATTTAGATTTAAATGCATGAGGTGCGTGGAGTTTGGGTGTGTGTGTGTGTGCGGTTAAGGGCGGACCTCCACCAAGCGTGTGGTAAATTTCGTCAGGTTGGTTAAGGGCAAGACCTCCACCATACCTGACTAAATTTATGTGTGTGTTGAATTTAAATGAGTGTGTGTGCGGTTAAGGGCGGACCTCCACCGAGCGTGTAGTGTATGTCATCCGGATCGGTTAAGGGCGAGACCTCCACCTGATCCTGATGAAATGTGTGTGTGCGAATTTGATGGTAAATTTGTGTAGAGAGTGTGTGCGGTTAAGGGCGGACCTCCACCAAGCGTGTAGTGTGTTTCATCAGGGTTGGTTAAGGGCGAGACCTCCACCTAACTCTGATGAAATGGGTGAGTGTGAATTTACTGTGTGTGAATTTACTGTGAGCGCATTTGAGAAGTGAAGTTTGAGAGAAGAGGTTTGAGGAGAGAGAGAGAGAGAGTAGCCAGCAGCTAGAGGAGACGTAGAATGGCGAAAATGGCGCAGGATCCGGGGTTATATAGACCCTGAAGTCCCCACCCTGGTGGTGGGGTTTCAGGTTGAGCCGGGTCCTGCGTCGGTTGCCCCACTCTTACCGTTTATTCTCAGAGCCTTATTTTTACATGTTGTTTTTGGTGAGAACTTAATTCTATTGAGTTGGAGTTCCGGGAGGGACTCACGACAGAGGTCCCCCCAGTTTGAGCGAAAAAAAAAACAAAATTTTGTGAGCTGAGGGCGCAGGGTTACAAGGGCTGAAGGCAGTGAGAACAGTAGCGGGGCTGAAGGCGCAGGGTTAAAAGTGCTGAAGGCGGAGGCGAACAATGGTATGGCTGAAGGCAACTTAACACTAGAAATGCTTACGTGCTAGGATATAAGTGGTATGGTATGGTATGGTATGGTATGGTAAGGTATGTACAGGTATGAAATGCTTACGTGCTAGGATACAATTTGTATGATGAGGTATGTGCAGGTGGTGAGTCTAAAAATGCTTACGTCTAGGGTACAAAAGGTATGTTCTGTATGGTATGGTGAGGTATGTACAGGTATGAAATGCTTACGTGCTAGGATACAATTTGTATGATGAGGTATGTGCAGGTGGTGAGTCTAAAAAATGCTTACGTCTAGGGTACAAAAGGTATGTACAGGTGGTGAGAGCTTACAGGTAAGTCATGAAGAAGGTGATTTGGTATATACAGGTATGTTATGTACAGAGGGTGATCATGAGGGTGTGAGATGCGACTAAGATGGTAAGGTGAAACAGATACGCTGCTATGAGCAAATTTGGATAGGGTTGTTCGATATAGTAGAGGGAGGTGCAATGGAGTGGGGCGATATGAACATATAGGTGTGCGTAAGGCGGAGAGAGGTAGCTGAGAGTTGCTAGTATTGATAAAATTGAGAGATGAATGTGGCATATGGGGAGATGTGTCCGCATTTGACAGGTCGCGTAGATAGATGCTGATAGGATGAAGGTGTATAGGGTAGGGAGGTTGGGCATGGGGGAGTCCGCGCAGAATGTGAGGGAGGAGTGGTAGATGTAGGATAAAAAGAGGAAGAGGAGTGCAAGGAAAGTCGAGCGAGCGAGCGAATTGACGTGGATTTGCACGGCAGGGCGTAGTGGGCTCGCGTGCCTTGTGTAATTAATAGGACACACGGTACGCGAGCCACACGAGGCCCCGCCGTGAGACGGGCGGGCGGGGCGGTCAAACTGGGCCGCCGGGCCGTAGCGTCGCCGGGCCGTAGCGTCGCCGCCTCTCGCGTCTCCCGAGCCGGACGTGCCCGGCGGAGGCTATTGTGGATATCCCCGGCAGCTTTTGTGGGAGGGGGGGGGGGGCGCGGTGGTGCCGCGGTACTGCCGGATGCGGAGGCTGAAGGGGGGAAGACGTAGTCGGAGGCTGTGGGGGGGTAGGCGGGGTGTCGGATGTCCGAGGGTCGTGGGGGACATAGGGTTCGTGTACCCCGGTGGCCTGTGCGATTTCCAAATCGCGGATGATGGCCCACCGGGGTAAGCGTAGCTGCCGGGGCCGGGGAGGTAGTCCGGTGATCCGTGGCGGTGGAAACAAAAGCGGTTGAGGGGGCTCGGGAGACTGACGGATGGGCGAGAGCGGTGCGGGGGCGAAGATGTCGCGAAGGATGGCGGCGATCACCGGGTCCGAGTCGAAGTACGGGTAGCCGGGGGACTCGTGACCCGGGAATTGAGACGGAGGTGACGGGGAGTGCTGGTGGTGCGACATGTTCGGTGGTTGGAGAGAGACTGTGGGGAGTAGCGGTATCGGGGAGGACAGGTGCGGGCTTACAGCGTACTAATGGGACCGTATAGGGTTTCCCGTCAATTAACAGGGCGGCGGTTGTGTTTGAAGTGCGGATAACGGGAAAGGGACCGGCGTAAAGTGGTTTGAAAGTTTTATGCATTCCCGGTTCTTTGAGGTACATATGGGTCGCCGAATGGAAGCGTTTGGGGTAAGTGGTGTCGGTTTTAGGGGCGGAGGGTGGGGGGGGGTCCCTGTTAATTGACGGGGTGGCGGGGGGAAAAACGTCAGCTGGCAGGCGGATCGGGTCTTTAAAGACCCGCTGGGCCGGGCTGACGTCGTCGGAGGGGCGCTGTGAGGTTCGGAGGCTGAGGAGGATGTAGGGGAGGTGTTTGGTCCAAGAGGGGGTTGAGGCGGAGGTGGGTATTGCTTGTTTGAGGACCAGGTGCCACCGCTCTATCTTGCCGTTTGATTGAGGGTGGTAAGGGGTGGTGCGAATTTTGGCGATGCCGAGGGAGCGTAGTAGGTCGGTGAAGAGGGCGGACTCGAACTGCCTCCCCTGATCGACCGTGATATTCCGCGGACAACCGTAGCGAGCGATCCAGTTAGATAGGAACGCGGTCGCGACGGTGTCCGCGGAAATTTGGGCGAGTGGAATGCACTCGACCCAATTTGTTCCACGGTCAATCATGGTGAGGCAGTACCGTTTACCTTCCGAAGGGGGAAGGGGACCTACTAAGTCCAAGTGCACGTGCTCCCACGGCAGCGCGTCTTCAATGGGTTGGGGGGCGACGGCGGGCGACGCCGAGACCTTGAAAGTCTGGCACTTCTGGCACGCACGGACCCAATTTCGGATGTCCGTGTTCATGTGCGGCCAGAAGTACCGCAACTTAATAAGGTCCCGGCTGGCGCGGATGCCGGGGTGGTGGAGGGCGTGGTAGTGGTCGAACAACTGCCGCCGGAGGTCCGGTGGGACGTACGGCCGTGGAGAATCGGCCGTCACGTCGCACCAGAGGTTGTGGGGCGGCAGTTGTTCAAGTTTGTTGGCGGATAAGAGGTTGGTGAGGGTGGGGTCCGAATGAGGGAGTTGGTGGGAGGCGATGATTTGTGGTGAGGGGAAGGGGAGCAGTTCCTCCACTGGCGCCGGTGTGGGGCGGGACAGGGCGTCCGCCACACAGTTCTCCGCCCCCGGCAGATATCGTATATCGGACGTGAATTGTCCGATAAACTCAAGCTGCCGGAGGCGGCGGGGTGAAGCGGTTTTCCTACTCTGTAGGAGGGAGTGGGTGAGGGGCTTGTGGTCCGTTATGACAGAGAACTGCCTGCCCTCCACGAAGTCACGGAAATGAAGAATGGCTTCGTGGATGGCGAGGAGCTCTCTGTCAAACGTAGAATATTTTTGTTGACGGGGGGAGAGGGTCTTGGAAAAAAACCCTAGGGGTTGGGGGCCGGCGCCAGTGTTTTGTTGGAGGACTGCTCCGATGGCCCAATCGGAGGCGTCTGTAGTGATGGAAAGGGGGGCGTGGGGGTCGGGGTGGGCAAGAAGGGCGGCGGCAGACAGGTCCTCTTTGCATTTTGTGAAGGCGGCGTCGAGTTGGGGAGTCCACTCGATGGGGCGGCGGTCATTTTTGCGGGCGGGTTGGGGTACGGCCGCTACGAGCGGTTTCTGGTGTTGGGCAGCATGTTTAATGTGCCGCCTGTAAAAATTGATCATCCCCAGAAACCGTCGTAGCTCCGTAGCAGTTTGTGGGGGCGGAAAGTTAAGCATTCCGTTTACCTTTTCGGGGAGGGGAGTGATGCCGGAGGCGGAGACGAGGTGCCCAAGACAGCGAACGGTGGGTTGGGCGACGGCACACTTGTCTTTATTGATGGTGAGGCCTTCCGCGGCGAAAATAGCCAAGACCTGGCGGAGGTGATCATGGTGCTCCTCCGGGGATCGTGAGGCGATCAAAACGTCGTCAAGAAAGCAGAAGACGAACGGGAGACCCCGGAGGATCTGATCCATGTACCTCTGCCAGGTCTGGGCCGCGTTGCGGAGGCCGAAACCCATTTTAACGTACTCAAACAACGCGAAGGGGGTAATGATCGCTGTCTTGGGGACGTCGGGGGGGGGGTAGATGGGGATGTGGTGGAATGCGCGGGCGATATCGACGGTGGAGAAAATGGTGGCGCCGTGGAGGTGGGAAGAAAAGTCGCGGAGGTGGGGAACATTGTATAAGTCGGGGGTGGTGCGAGAGTTGAGGCGGCGGTAGTCCCTACAGGGTCGTATCCCCCCGTCGGGCTTAGGAACGACGTGGAGGGGCGACGCCCATGGGGAGTTAGAGGGGCGGATGATGCCGTCCGCGATCAATTTATTAAAATGATCGCGGGCTTGTTGCAGTTGGAGGGGGTGGAGGCGGCGAGCTTTGGCGGATAGGGGCGGACCTGTTGTCTCTATGTGGTGTTGGACGGAGTTGAGGTGGGCTGAGGGCCGGGGGAGGGGTTTGTAGGAGAGGAGAAGTTGGGTGGTGCGATTTGAAGGGGTGACTGAATTTATAAACCCGTGGAGGTGGGTGTGAGTGGAGGGGTCGAGCAAGCGCGCATGCTTGACGTCCACCTGGAGACCGAAATACGCAAGGAAATTGGCCCCCAGGATGGGCTTCTCCACGTCCGCCACGGTGAACGTCCATTCATAGGCGAGTTTGCCTAGAATAATTTGAAAATCGTACGTGCCGTACGAGGGAATGGACGTCCCGTTGGCGGCGTAGAGCAGCTGACGGTCGCAGCGCGCCTGCCGATGGAGGAGGGAGTTGGGGAAGATGGACAGGGCCGCCCCTGTATCGACGAGGAAGGGGGTGTGCGTTCGCTCGCATCGGACGAAAAGGCGTTGGTGGGAAGGAGCTAGGTGGGGGTATACTGCGTCTGTGGGTGAGGCGGTGGGAGAGGGTTGAGGGGAGGGAAGGGGGTTGGTGGGGTTGGGAGGTAGGGTGAAGGAGACCTGTTTGCGGAGGGGGGTATGAGTGTGCTGATGTGAAGGGTTGGTGTCGGTGGGGGTTGTAGGTGCGGTGTTGCGGAGGCGGCGCTTGCGTCTTGAAGGTGCGGGGTTGCTTGGCGGGGGCGGTGACGTGTTAGTTGTGGTCGTCCGCCCTTCCGTGAGGGTGGAGGGTGCGGCTGCGGTGTTGGCCGCTGCGGCCGTTGTGGGGTGCGTTGTATGCGTCGTCCGTGTCATGCGGGCGGCGTCAGTGTTGGTTGCGGAGGGTGTGGTTGGAGGGTTGGTGGGGGTTGCGGCTGCGGCTGTTGCGGAGCGTGGGGTGGGCGTTGTCCGGATTGTGCGGACGGCGGCAGCATCGGTTGCGGCGGGTGCGGCGGTAGGGTGTGCGGAGGTTGCGGCTGCGGCGGGGGTCGTTGTGGCGGTTGCGGAGCGTTGGGTATGCGTCGTCCGGATCGTGCGGACGGCGTCAGCTTTGGTAGCGGAGGTTGCGGCTGTAGGGTGCGCGGAGGTTGCGGCTGCGGCGGTGGTCGCTGCGGCGGTGGTGGAGCGTTGGGTATGCGTCGTCCGGATCGTGCGGACGGCGTTAGCCTTGGTTGCGGAGGTTGCGGCCGTGGGGTGTGCGGAGGTTGCGGCTGCGGCGGTGGTCGCTGCGGCGGTTGCGGAGTGTTGGGTAGGCGTCGTCCGTGTCATGTGGACGGCGTCAGGTTTGGTTGCGGAGGGTGCGGTTGTAGGGTGTGCGGAGGTTGCGGCTGCGGCGGGTGCGGAGCGTTGGGTATGCGTCGTCCGGATCGTGCGGACGGCGTCAGCTTTGGTAGCGGGGGTTGCGGCTGTAGGGTGTGCTGAGGTTGCGGCTGCGGCGGGGGCCGCTGCGGCGGGTGCTGAGCGTTGGATAGGCGTCGTCCGTGTCGTGCGGACGGCGTCGGCGTAGGAGAGGATCAGCGGTGGCGGGGCGGGTGTTGTGTTCGCTGTGGCGCAGAGGGGTTGAGGTGTCGCAGGAGCGGTTGCGGTGCGGCGAGGCGTCGTCCGGATGGGGCGGGCGGCGTCGGAGTATGTCGCGGCGGAGGCGATGTTGGCGGGGGGAAAGGCTGCGCGGTCCCCCCCGAGGGTGCGTGGAGGGGGGCCCGCCGGGTTTACCGACGGGCTGCGTCGTTTCCCGGCGCCGCTTTGAAGGCGCAGGGCGGCTGGCAGTTGCGCGCTTTGGCGCCGAAGTTGATGTGGTAAAAGCAGCGGTTCGGGGGGTCCGCAGGGAGCCACTGCTTCCGCGGTTGTTGGCGCAGCGGCGGTTTGTCGTCGTGACGTCGCGCGGGCGAGCGCCCAAGTCAGTCGGAGGGGGTCGGCCGACGGCTGTCGGTGGAGGAGGAGCGGGCCCGGCGGTCGGACGATGCGGGGCGTTTAGTGCGGTCGGATGATGTCGGGCGAAGGGCGGGTTGGCGCACTTCGTTCACCGCTGCGACGGAGGAGAAGTCGTGTATGGTATCGGCGAGGCGTAGGAGATCGTCGTCGGCTGCGTCGAGGTGGCTGGCCAGTGCGATTTGGACAGGAGGCGGGAGGGCCTTGAGCCAGAAGGTGCACGTCACGTCCGACGTCATTACGTCGCGGAGCTGGTGACGCAAGCGACGGAAGAGGTGAGACGGTTTGAGGTCGCCGAGGTGCTGGGGCTGCGAAAGCGCCGCGATGCGGGAGTATTTTGACGGCTGATACAAGGAGGTGAGGCGACTGCGAAGGACGTCGTAGGGGGCGGTGCCGTCGGGGGCGATGTCGGACGTCTGGAGTAAGATGTCGTAGGGGAGGAGCGAGATGACCCGCGAATAGCGGACCTTTTGGCTGCGGACGGCGGCGGCGGAGAAGGCTGCGTCGACCTGGAAGAACCACAGGGCCGGGTCATGCGTGTAGAACGGCGGAAGGGTGGAGGGGAGTGCGGACGCAGCGGTCATGACGTCGGCGGGCGTTGTCGCAGCGGACGCGGGGTCGGTGGGCTGTGTCGCAGCGGCCTGCAGGGTGGAAGGCGCCGTCAAGAGGGGTGGTGAAGAGACATCGGAAGAATCCATGATGAGAGGGGAAGAAGGAAGCGGGAACGTCGGTGGTTACCACTATGGTGAATTTAAGTTGATGTGAAATTCACCATGAGAGGTGGAGGTAGTTGGATGTTGGATAGGAGTGAATTTAGAGCTAAAATTGTGGTGTGTTGATTTTAGGTGTGTTTGCGGTTAAGGGCGAACCTCCACCGAGCGTGTGTTGAAAAGGTTGAAGTTAATTAAGATTTAAATGCATGAGGTGCGTGGAGTTTGGGTGTGTGTGTGTGTGCGGTTAAGGGCGGACCTCCACCGAGCGTGTGGTAAATTTCGTCAGGTTGGTTAAGGGCAAGACCTCCACCATACCTGACTAAATTTATGTGTGTGTTGAATTTAAATGAGTGTGTGTGCGGTTAAGGGCGGACCTCCACCGAGCGTGTAGTGTATGTCATCCGGATCGGTTAAGGGCGAGACCTCCACCTGATCCTGATGAAATGTGTGTGTGCGAATTTGATGGTAAATTTGTGTAGAGAGTGTGTGCGGTTAAGGGCGGACCTCCACCAAGCGTGTAGTGTGTTTCATCAGGGTTGGTTAAGGGCGAGACCTCCACCTAACTCTGATGAAATGGGTGAGTGTGAATTTACTGTGTGTGAATTTACTGTGAGCGCATTTGAGAAGTGAAGTTTGAGAGAAGAGGTTTTAGGAGAGAGAGAGAGTAGCCAGCAGCTAGAGGAGACGTAGAATGGCGAAAATGGCGCAGGATCCGGGGTTTATAGACCCTGAAGTCCCCACCCTGGTGGTGGGGTTTCAGGTTTAGCCGGGTCCTGCGTCGGTTGCCCCACTCTTACCGTTTATTCTCAGAGCCTTATTTTTACATGTTGTTTTTGGTGAGGAGAAGACCGAATATGAAGTCAATTTTGACGAAGAAGTGGAAAATTGAGGTTCTAACGAAGTTTCAGCCTTAAATTTAGATTAAATTTTGGTCTAAAATCGCCGTTCTTCCGCACACAGTTTAGGTCCCGACTTGGGAACACATTTGAGTCCTAGTTGAGCTCCGAAGCTCGGCAGCCCGATCGGCATACACCCAGGGGTGTTATGGGAGAAAAATGGGTGTAAAAAAACGCTGCAAAGTCCTTGTCACATGGGTTTATTATTCTATTGGAGTTCTAGAGATTCTTGTTGGCAGTTAAATTTATAGTTTCTTTCATGTGGAATGATTGAAATAGCTATTCCTGATGATTTCCACCAATTTTGGCCCCCAAAACATGAAATAGGTACACTTTTTTTCCCCCCAGATCATCTTTGATCATTGGTAGTGCGATTTAATGGTCTTGATTCAGCTGTTTACACTTTTTCTAATGTTAGTATACACATTGATGGTGATTTCAGACAGTTTTCCAGGTTTTTGACTAAAAAAAAAAAAAACAATTTTGGGAGCTGAACCAATGGTAAAACCTCAATTTCCGCGTCTTTGGCCAAAATCGACTTCATATTCGGTATTCTCGTCCCCAAAAACATGGAAAACGATACCTCAAAAGCACATTTTACTAACATGTTGCTAAAACGCAAAAAGTACCTATTTTTACACACATTTTCACTCATAACACCCCTGGGTATATTCCGATCGGGCTGAAAAGGTTCGGGACACAACTAGGGCCCAAATGGAGCATGTGTGCGAAAGAACGACTTTTTTAGATCTAAAATGAAGCCTGTACACGTGATGCGGCGTACGGCGGACGGCGGACGGACATTGCATTTTTGGAATCTACGCACCTTGAAACGGAAAAGAAAAAAGTTTGTGGGGGTGTTATAAAAATTTTTTGCTGAGCGAATACATAGGTGTATTATTCACAGAATAATAAACCAAAATGCTGCCAAGTCCTTGTCACATGGGTTTATTATATTGGACATACCTGCAGAGATGTTGGCTGTTTATTAATTGTTTCTTTCATATAAAATAATTGAAATAGCTATTTCTGATGGTTTCCACCAATTTTGGCCCCCAAAACACGAATAAGGTACGCTTTTTTTTCTTTTTTTTTTGGTTTATTATTCCGTGAATAATACACCTATGTATTCGCTCAGCAAAAAATTTTTATAACACCCCACTCAAACTTTTTTTTTCCGTTTCAAGGTGCGTAGATTCCAAAAATGCAATATCCGTCCGCCGTTCGCCGTACGCCGTACGCCGTCCGCCGTATCACGTGTACAGGCTTCATTTTCGGTCTAAAAAAGTCGTTCTTTCGCACACATGCTCCATTTAGGCCCTAGTTGTGTCCCGAAACTTTTCAGCCCGATCGGAATATACCCAGGGATGTTATGAGTGAAAATGTGTATAAAAATAGGTACTTTTTGTGTTTTAGTACCTAATATGTTAGTAAAATGAGCTTTTGAGGCAGAAACAGAAACCATCATATAAACAGCTATTTCAATTAGTTCACATTAAAGAAACAATAAATAAACAGCCAATATAATAGTAGATGTGTCCAATGGAATAATAAACCCATGTGACAAGGACTTTGCAGCGTTTTTCCAGTGTTATTCTTCAAATTGATGGTGATTTCAGACGATTTCGCAGGTTTTTGACTCATAAAAAATCAATTTCGGGAGCTGAACATCTGGTAGAACCTCAATTTTCTACTCTGGTCAAAATCGACTTCATATTCGGTGTTCTCGTCCCCAAAAACATGAAAAACGATACCTTAAAAGCTCATGTTACCGACATGTTGCTAAAACGCAAAAAGTACCTATTTTACACACATTTTCACTCATAACACCCCTGGGTATATTCCGATCGGGCTGAAAAGTTTCGGGACACAACTAGGGCCCAAATGGAGCATGTGAGCGAAAGAACGATTTTTTTTAGACCGAAAATGAAGCCTGTACACGTGATACGGCGGACGGACATTGCATTTTTGGAATCTACGCACCTTGAAACGGAAAAGAAAAAATTTTGAGGGGGTGTTATAAAAATTTTTTGCTGAGCGAATACATAGGTGTATTATTCACGGAATAATAAACCAATAGGGGTTTTCGAGGGATTTTTGAGGTTTTAGTGAACAACAACTTGTGAGGTTATCGTTTTCTATGTTTTTTTAGAGCGAGAAGACCGAATATTAAGTTGATTTTGACTGAAGAGTGAAGAACTGAGGTTGTAATGAAGGTTAAGCTCCCGAAATTAATTTTTTATTAGTCAAAAACCTGGGAAATCGTCTGAATTCACCATAAATTTGTATAATAACACTAGAAGTAGTATCAACAGGTGAATCAATACAATTAAATGGTAGGTACTATCAATGATCAAAGATAATCTGTAAAAAAAGCCGAGCCGAATTCGTGTTTTTTGGGGCCAAAATTGGTAGAAACCATCAAAAATAGCCATTTCAATTGTTGCACTTGAAAGAAACAGCTAACATTTCTGCAGAATAGAATAATAAACCCATGCGACAAGGAATTCGCACAGTTTTGGTTTATTATTCTGTGAATAATACACCTATGTATTCGCTCAGCAAAAAATTTTTATAACACCCCCTCAAAATTTTTTCTTTTCCGTTTCAAGGTGCTTAGATTCCGAAAATGCAATGTCCGCCGTACGCCGTCCGCCGTATCACGTGTACCGACTTCATTATCGGTCTAAAAAAGTCGTTCTTTCGCACACATGCTCCATTGCGGCTCTAGTTATGCCCAGAAACTTTGCAGCCCGATCGGAATATACTTTTTGTGTTTTAGTAACATGAGCTTTTGAGATATCGTTTTCCATGTTTTTGGGGACGAGAAGATACCAAGAGTGCTCGGCTCCCAAAATTGTTTTTTATGAGTGAAAAATCTAGGAAATCGTCTGAAATCACCATCAATTTGTATAATAACACTGGAAAAAGTGTCAACACGTGGATCAAGACGATTAAATGGCACTACCAATGATCAAAGATAGTAAAAAAAAGGCGTACCTAATTTGTGTTTTAGGGGGAGAAATAGCTATTTCGATTATTACGCATGAAAGAAACAATAAATGAACAGACAACATTTCTGTAGGTAAGTTCAATAGAATAATAAACCCATGTGACAAGGACTTTGCAGCGTTTTTCACTTGTAATCAACTTGGTGGGAATATAAATGAAAATTCTTTTCAGGTACAATCAAATAACTATATTTTCTCTTATATATTTATTGAAATACTTTGTACAATCATGATGTAAAATAGTACGTTTTTAATGAGGAAATAAATAATTAATCTTGACTTTTGCTGACTAACGTAAAATAACTCTATAGATATCTGTATGCCGTCCATATTCTTTTAATAAACACCACTAAATTATAACACCACCTAACTAGTTTATTAATTTTTATGAAACCCTTATAGAAATATTGAATGCCTCTATTTACTACTAATAATAATTTTCTTTCTATCATTGTATTTTGTAGAGGGATTTATGAAGGGAGAAAATCACGAACAAATGCAAACCTAACAATAATTCTGGAGATGGCAGAATCACTGTCAATAGATGTTTTATCTACCCAACTTTTGAAGTAAGTGGTAGTTTTCTACATAGAAAGGAAATTCCTGGTGTCTACGTTGCATTTACGTCTGATAATTTTTTTGAATGTGGAATTATCTTATTAACCTACAGTATCGGGTATCAATGAGTTCATTATTTCAGGAATCTTGTACAAGAGTGGAGTGGTATCGTGAATAATTGAAGTGATGTGATTATTCTCACTTAACTTCAATTATTCGGGGGTTATTATCAAGATGCATTAGTCTATCGCTGTTATGTATTATCCAGCCTTAGAACATCGAATAGATGTTGATATAATAACTGGATGGTAATATTTTCTTATCTTCCTGCTAAATTTCTACCTATAGTCAAAGTTAGCACCTATATAGGTATATGTACTTACGACGAGTACCTAGCAGCAGTCATAGCATCCAGTATTCTTTCCGGTGATTTCAAGTTCATACATTCATGAATTCATAAGTTTATACGTAGGCTGTGTACATAAGGCCTTCAAAAAGATTTTTATGCATCCTGGGAGAAAAACAAGAATTATTTGTTTAAGTCAAGTTCGAAGGAAAGACAGTTCGAGTGCTTAATAATAATTATGGAAGAAATAGATGGAAATCAGGCCTGTTGGTAGATAAAGTTTGGTTTTGGGCTACGTCCTAAAATGCGAACCCGTAGATAATTTTTGGTTTATTATTTTTTTCCAGTAATGATCCTTTGGAAACGTGCATAGAGGGATAAGAGAAAAAACCCTTAAAATTTGATGGTTTGCGTTGGAAGGTACGGAGAATCCGAAAATGGAAAACGAAATTTCTCTCTGACCTCCGTACGCGGAACTTTTCTTAGTTACCACGAACCAACCAGGAATTTGATTTGTTCGTTCCATTTGTGGTCTAGTCGATCCTCGAAGCTCGGCGTTACTGTCAGTGAACCTCTAAGGGGGAGGGGAGAAATAGAGGTTTGAATTTCCTAAATGCCGTTGCTCGAAAACTTCAATAAAAGGATATAGTTATTATGACGTTTTTAAATGATTCCGAAATTGAGGATTTTTGAGAGCACCCGGACGCTCGGCTGTTCATGTCCAGATGTTCGTTTACAGTAAGGCCCTGAAGTTTGAACCGAAAAGCTACGTTAATAATGGCTTTATGAAATCGAGTTTTTGTTCCGTAATATTATTTCATTTGAGGAATGATGGCTATTTTGGGCTTTGTTGACAGGTACTTTTTTACCTGTTTGTTGATAGGTTTGCTGTTCACGGCAAACGAATCCTCACAATTCGGGTACATGTCGAGTGTCGTACCGTCACCAACAAAACCACCAACAAAATTCACCAACAAAATTTAAAAAAAAAAAAAACTCGGCGCTCCGCGCCCAGCCAGGGGGCAAGCCCCCTGGACCACCGGTTACCTCTATTTACATACTTCGGACGAAATTATAGAAACACAGAATGTGTTTTAGCTCACGCGTTTCACATAAACCCGTCTTCAATCTTCGGTTGAAGGTTACACGATCCTTAGTTCCGTATCATCGGTACTTATATAAAGCTTGCAATCGTGTTGACAATATAAATTATTGAGAATGATCACCTGTGTGTAAACAATTATTATTTAAACAATCACGCTCATACCGCAGCTTGTCGGCCACGCACTCCGCAGTGGTTAACGTAATATGGTTAGGTAAATCGAGAGCTATCCAACGAGTGGTGAACGATTTTTGTACGATGATAACTGGCGAAGTTAAAGTTCCGTAGCAACGAATCGGTTGTACGTGAAAATCATTAGAAATTTTTCATAACAGCGTCCCAGATTTCGTTACGAAATTTCGTTACCTTTTTTGGCTAGTTAGTCCATGGCTAAAACACATTCTGTGTTAAAAAAAACCGGGTAGGGTTCATGGGGTCGAATCGGCGCATTACAGGAAATGAGGGCGATGGAAGAATGCATATTTATGTAACTGTAATTACCGATCTGTGTGTGTGCGTGCGTGGGTAGGTGGACATAAAAAAAACAAAAAACTACAAATTTGGTCTTACGCTAATAGGAAAATTCAGTGATATTCGCAAAAGGGGCATCTATACTGGAAAACAATAAACCGTTGTGTAAAATTTGCAGAATTTTTTTCTCAGGAAGGGTGCCTTCATACTAGCAACATAATTGAGCTATATTAATACAGAAGCCATTCACCCGGGCACCCCTGGTGGTGACAATGACCACCATTATTGAGCCTATCTGACGATAATCGAACTATTAACATATTTATGGAGCTAATGTAGCGGGAAGGAGAGCTGATATGGACGGTGTGGTTGCCAGAGAGTTGGCAAACGGGGCCTGTGAAGTCACTGAGGCGGTTGACGGTGGTGTGGTCGCTGAGGTGGAGCCCAAGCTGAACTGGACAAGAATGACAAGGTATGTCGTAGCCGCGGCAATTATCTACAACAAACACATCTATGAGTAAAAAGTTGTTTTATTAAAGCGAAAAGCCTGGAGTCGAAAAAATTGATGTCCTCCGTAATGAAAATTTCCCTTCGTCTTTGCTTTTCAGACATCAAGGAACCAAATATTTTTCAGTGTCCGTCTGTCGGTCTGCCTGTTTGAGCGCAATTCCTTGTCCTACCACCTTATCTTTTCGAAAGAACAATTCAAGCATGCTGACATTTGGAGGGTATTTGTGGGTAGCACTCTGACTTACAGAGGTAACCAGAGGATATCCGAGAGAAAAGAAGCCGCAGGCCGTGAAATTCACTGTTTGTTTCATGCTTACATATAAATTCAGCTTTTCCTGTAACAGATTTAAAAAAAAAAAAAACAAAAAAACAGTTGGTAACCTTGTATAACAATCTTAAACTTGAACCGTTAAAATACAATGCGTTCAGACACCACTCAGCAATTTTTTTCGTGATTATACTCACGTTGTCGCAAAGATTTTTGCTTTCTCTCATGATACGAAACAATTCGGCGCTAAATGTGTCAACCTGGAATAACGTAAGGAATAATATTATTTATTATCACTTGTCAAACTACGTATCTTTTACCCTGGGATCATCATAACCCAATGAAATCATCATATTGACCTTGTTACCCTTCATAGAGTAAATATTAGGTAAGCAGCCGGTGATTATTTCAATTACACGAATTGATCAAAAATACCACAGTAAATACCTGTAACGATAACAGATTCTTTCTGGTGTCACAACGGCACCGGAATGGCAACAAGAAAAAACACAGCTTAATTAGGGAGAATCGACTTGAAATGTTAGGGATCAACAAACGAGTATAGGAACCTCCTGAATAGGCGTTACGAAGGCGGCAGGCACCTAGTGGTGCATTAGTTGAACTATGTGTGTACATGATGAATCTAAGAAGAAAATAAAATCAATAAAATAAAATAAATTCAATTCAAAATGAATGCAAGTCCTAGAAAGTATCTCAGAAGAAAACTCGATTTCAAATAACTTGCGTGGTTTGAATAAGTTATTTGTATAAGTTAATAATGATCAAAGATAATCTGTAAAAGAAAAGCCGAGCCTAATTCATGTTTTTGGGGGCCGAAATTGGTGGAAACCATCAAAAATAGGCATTTCAATCGTGGCACATGAAAGAAACAGTAAATGAACAGCCAACATTTCTGTACGTATGTTCAATGGAATAATAAACCCATGTGTCAAGGATCTAATGTTTTTATCCTTGTCGATTCAAGGGTTGATTAGTTATTGGAGATACTGCACCCAAATGAGGTGGTCGGTATTGCCCATCAAGGCAGGTAGGTATCGTGAAATAACAAAAGTGCCTAGTGAACTTTAAAAAATTTGAGGACTTCAATAGAAGCTTTACGCTAATCACCCCGCTGGGGGGGCTGGGGCCTTACCTTCTCCACAACAGCTTCACATGATCCAGCGATGAAGTAGATGTTAGCGATTTGCCAAATGCAGTACGCTATCTTGATAAGAATGCTGTAAGCTTGGGGGTTAGTGCTCATTACATCTTGCATAGCATTAAACAGCCAAGAAACGAAATTTATGAAAATCAGAGTACAGATGATGAGAATTTGCCAGGCGTAGACAGAATTGACGATAGATGATCTTACGACAAAAGAGTAATGTGTTTCTGTTAGAGGGACGAGATTACGATTTCTGGTGAGCAGCATGGTCAGGTTCCTGAGTTGCATTTCTATGATTTCTAGTAGCGTGCAGAACTGAATCAGAATGAGGTATATGCAGATTTCGTTCAGGCACACGAATAAGTACCAGCATACGCTCGACCAAGACGTGTTGGCCAACACTGTTGTACAGGTGTAGTAAAGCGTTAGAAATATCACTCCAAAGACTGTCCAAAAACTGGCGAACCGAGACTTCTCTCCGCTGTACGCCCACTCGGGTAGAGCAAGGAGGATTTGATCGAAATCGGATTTATATAACCCGACAGAAAGTATGTGGGAGAACAGGCAAGCGACTTGCATCCCCTGCTGGGTCAAGTAAAGCAACCTCGTTGTAAGCATAGAAGGGTTCTCCACCAAGAAGCTGGTGTAATAGAGGGTGTAAATGCAAAATCCTGAACTACCTGTCATGATTATGAAAACGGGGAAGATCGAGTAGATGTACCATGCTCGTGAAATGACGTTCAAGGAGTCGTAAGGTAGAAGGCCCAAGATCCGAGTGAGTCTGAACATAAACTGCAATGTTTCTGGCAGCTTTCCATCTGAGAAGTACCGCCCATCTGTAGGATGGACTGACATTTTCATTATACCTATTTTGGAATTTCTTCCATTGCTATAGCCACAATTCAGTAGGTAGGTACAAGGTTTTTCCTAAAGAAACCCGAACGGACTGGAGTTCGACTCTTGTCTGAATCGATTCTCTACTTCTACTCCACCTGCGTGCTCTCGAAACGTCCTAAGCACTTAATGTCAATCAACGAGCATTTCGGTTATTGTTTTGCCATCAGAATATGACAATTTAGAATGGATTTTACTCGTCTCGTGGCTGGCAAACTTGTTTTGACCTTTTCAATTAGTGCGTCAGACCTTCCTGAAACCCCTCTTCTATTTAGAAGACATTCTTAATCGATTCATTTATTTTCATACCCGATAATTACATAGCAACGGAGCTCTCTCTCAAAGAAAACATAATATTCGAGTGCTTGAAATTTTTCAATAAATTACTATTCAGTTATGTACTTGGTTTAAGATCAAATTAACATCATCACACAACGGTTTACATCACTCTCCATACCGAAAAAAGGCCTCACCTATTTTTTATAAACGGCTCTAGGAACTTCTCTGTAGCTCTTTGGTTGCTCATCCTGTTAGGTGAGGTTGATAGTTGCCAGTTTCTATCCTTATTTCAACATTTTGGTACATAGCTCCTGGTACAAAAATAAACTCCAAGCTCATGCAAACACAACTTCAGGTAAAATTAACATACCTTCCGAAGGATTCCGTCGTCACTAGCAAGTATTCATACTCAAGTGTTTTCTCGACGGCCTGAAGATGACGTCCTTATATCGATAGTGCTCGCGTCCAGTACTCGGCTTGCTAGTGACGACAGATTCCTGCAGAAGGAATGGTAATTATAGCACTTAGCATTCCTTCCTAACTACTAATTACAGTAGCTGGCATTCCTTCTTAACTACTAATTATAGTAATTAGTAGCAGCAGCGGGACTAACCCTTCAGGTTCAGTACCAACCACTTAACCATGAAAAGCGATTTAGTCAAAGTAGGTCCTTTCACGGCGATTTACTATTTTCTGTATAGATAACCTTCTGTATTTTCCGTCTAGATCTCTGTTCCGTTCGCAATACTCATATTGCCACAACAAAAATATTTTAACTAGAATATTCCAACTTCCAACCCGATTAAAAATAAATTTACTAGATAAAAAATTGATTGAATTGATGGAATAAATTGATTAAAAATAACTAGAAATAACAAATATTAAGTAATTAAAATCTACAAAATTTGGTGCAAACATGGACGTAGTTGGAAGCGTCTTGCAGTTTCGAATTAAGCCCTCCCCTCCCTCCGCATTCTCTGAGGACTATCAATATGTATCTATACTTTTATTGTAGAAACAAATTATTTACAATTATTATACTGCCTAGTACGCATAATAATATGAATGGATTTAGAGTACTACTGTAAAACAGAGGAGAAAAATAAAAGTTTATTTAGATATCATTGAAAATCAATCGCGTTCCAGAGGTATTATCTCGTATTTAACCAAGATTTCACCTAGCCGCACACAGCGTTCTTAAACATGGAATTCTAACGGTGCGAATATGCAGTGATTGGAGTATGAAATGTGCGTTCCATTATATTGAACATTAAATTTATTATTTTGTCAATAGAATGTGCTCTCTATATAGGTACTATGGGTACTTTAAACAGCTGAGTGGAGATCTAGAAATTGATAGCAGCTTGGTCCAGAACGAAGCCGAATATGAGGTAACCGCACGTACCGTTCAGCAGCTGGAATTGGGAAAAAGTAAATAAAATGGTATAACGATTTATTGCATGGTATAACGATTATTGGATTCACCATTCACTATTTTATAACCTGCTCTATCTTGTTTTATTTATTCATTTATTTTCTTATTTCTAAGCCTTTAAAAAATGACATATGAAGAGATATTGGCTTTTAGAGCTCATAAAACTTCTTGACGGTGGGGTAAAAACCGGAGAGCATATTCTCAAAACTAATTTAAAGGACAGAGTTTATGAATAGGAATATAGTTAGGTACCTTATAAAAGGAGTCGAGATTCGCTGGACTGCCACCTCGAATTAGTGCCACATGAGGTACTTTAGCGGTGCGTTGCATGATGATTCGAAGGGACGAAGTAGCTTGTTTTGGCATCCAGGGCCATTCGCTAGCGAATGCAGCATCTTTGAGATTATCATTCTGGAATGTTAGACACCTGATTGAAAATACGAAAATCTCAACTTTATACTAATATTGTTTCAATAATTTATTTATGTACCTGTTGAATATTTGTAGCGTGAATTGCTGAGAAATGCGAGGGAGTTGAAAGATTTCCATATGCACGTGGAGTACATACGCTTGACAAGAGACACCCAGCGAATCTGGCATTATTTGAGGAAAACTTGAATATTTTATACCTATTTAATGAGTGTATGAAAAGAAGATGTCATATAATATAGCCATTCATACGATGTTTATAATAGCTTTATATTATAAATAATTTTCAAACCCGTTTGTTTAATTTGACCATAATAATAATATTATAAATAATTTTCTAGACTGTTGTCACTACGAAGCATGCTATCGTTACCTACGTATTCAGAATGAATTCAAACTATAGGTACTATAATGGGTTATTATTTTCAGCAATGAACCTTTTGAATCGAGCATGAAAAAACATTCCTCCCTCCCAGATTTGATGGTTTCCTTTTGAAATTTTCAGAACGTCGTAGCTCGAAAACGTTCAGTAGAAGAAGTAGGTATGGTATTTTTTTACTTTTTTAAATTGACCTAAAGAATTTTTTGAGACCACCCGGAGCATTGAACGACCAGCTGTTCTTTTCACCTAAAAGCTTCGTCAACATGATCGTGAATGAAACGGTATAAATCGGGCCCAGATATCACTGCTAGGGAACACCTGATTATTATTACGGATGGCTGTATGAAGTCGAGTTGGTTGTTCTGTGATATTGTTTCATTGATATTGTTGATTGATGGCTTTTTTGGATTTTGTTGATAGACACTTTCGTAATTGAGCAAACGTTATGCTTCATGAATAACAATAAATAATTAATGATTGAATTATCGAATCCCGCGCATTTGTAGGAAACTTTAATTCCGGAGCTGGCTCCAGTACTCGATTTAGGGCTTTCCTGGGGGGAGATTGAGGGGATGTATTGATCACAGAAAACAGTGATCTACGCAGAAGGGTAAATAATAAACCGTTGTGTGATAATTTCCAGCGTTTTTTCCTCAAGTAAACGAATAAATTAGGTTTTAGGGTCTGATAGGGAGACAATCGAGCGCAAACAAGGTCTGCTATATCTATCCTACAACGTTTGCTATTAAAAACACATAAAATAATTTACCTATTGATGATGACTGTGATGAATTTGAATTTATCATCACGGTGGCGTGAAGGAGTAAATAGAGGAGAGCGAGGGAATTTCACCTAGGCGGCGGTAATCCACCGATGTAGGTGAGAGGAAGGAAGTTCACCTAGGCGGCGGTAATCCACCGATGTAGGTGAGTGGAAGGAATCTCGTCTAGGCGGCGGTAATCCACCGATGTAGGCGAGAGGAAGGAAATTCACCTAGGCGGCGGTAATCCACCGATGTAGGTGAAGGAAGGTGCTTGTCTAGGCGGCGGATATCCACCGATGTAGACAAGTGGAAAAGGTAGGAGGTGAATTCCCAGAGCGGCGGATACCACCAGGCATCTGGGAGGAGGAAGGTAGAGAGAGAAGAGAGAGCTGGTTAGAGGAAGTGTCGAATGAAGCTAAAGCTCCAGGATCCGGGGTTATATAGGACTTGGAGTCCTCTCCCTCCAGCTCCCTGTTGGGAGCTGGTAGTGGGGCTCCAGGTTGTGTCCCCCGGATTCTGTTGCCTGTCTCCCCACTCAGATGTTTATTAGCGGAAGGTAAGTTTTACATAGGAATATTGGTGAGAGCTTTAAGGTTGCTAGTGGAGTGTTCCCGGGAGGGACTCACGACAGAGGTCCCCCCCAGTTCGAACCAATGTTTGAGGTAGCTGAAGGCTCAAGGTGACAGGGGCTGAGGGCTGCGGAAACAAGAGGGGAGCTGAAGGCGCAAGTATACAGGAGCTGAAGGCTGAAACAAACAATTGCAGTGCTGAAGGCAGAAGCGTGACCGGTGGTGTCTTAAATCTAGGGTTATATACAGGTAGCGTGACATAGAGTAGTATAAGTAGACATAAGTAGACATAAGTAGACATAAGTTAGTATGACAAAAATTGATGATGGGAGAAATATGTACAATGAGGATAACGATGGTGATGATTAAAAAATTGATGAAGTGACAATATGTACAATGGTGATGAGGTTGATGATGATGATGAGTGGAGTAATATGTACAAACATTTAGAAGGTAGTTAGTTATTTCAAGGTATTTACAAGTGGTATTTACAGGTATTTACAGGTATTTACAATTTGTATGTACAGTTGTAGGGGAGACAGATTGGAGCGGGGTTGCGAGATCCGCCGTTCCCTGGGTGTGGGTTGTGTGTGGTGAAGTGTATTGAGTGTGTGGGTGGAGTGAAATGGTAGATTGTAGTGTGTGGTAGGATGTGGATGTTGCCCGCTGCGACGAGGTGGCCACGGCGGGGCTGTGAGGTTCGGTACAGTGTCTGTGGGATAATGGAACACAAACACTGTCCCGAAATCTCAAGGCCCCGCCGTGATTTCTCAGAGCGGGGCGGGGGACTTGGCCGCCGGGACGCGGGGCGAGGGACGCTCCCGTCGTCTGTTGCGCCGCCCGGACCGTTTTGTCCCGGCGGAAACTATTTCGGATATCCCCGGCGGAGGTGGGGGAAGAGGGGGTGTTGTGGGTTTGGTGGGTTGGGGTGTTGGTGGGGTAGAATTTAAAATGGGGGGGTCGAAAATCGAAAAAGGGGGAGGAGCAAGAGGGGGTTGAAATTTGGGGGGCGGGGGTTCGTTGAAGACGGGGGGATTGATGTTTGGAAGGGGCGGTGGGGGTGGCATAAGTAGGGTGAGGCGAAATTCGTGGAGGAGCGGGGCCATGAGAGGGTCGATCGGGGTGTAGGGGGGGTGTACCCCAGTGGCTTGCGCTGCGCGAAATTCGCGCAGTATGCGCCACTGGGGGTACTTCCACCGCCGAGGCCGGGGAGGTAGTCCGGAAATCCTTTGCGGGAAAAACGGAAGCGATGATGTTGGTCCGGGCGAAGGGGGTAGGGGGGGAGAGCGGGTCCGGGACGTAAACGTCCCGGAGTATGGCCGCCATTTCCGGATCCGAATCGAAATCCGGAAACGGCGACGGGGGAGACTGTTGGGGTGGAGAGAGATGTTGCATGGCAAACAGACGGCGGGAGACTGATAGTTGACGCTGTTTGAGGGAGAACAGGGGCGGGTTTGCAGCGGGCGAAAGGGACGGTGTGGGGTTTCCCGTCCATTAGCAGGGTCGCGGTGGTAGGTGTTGTGCGGATGACTTGAAAGGGCCCGGCATAAAGGGGCTGAAAGGTTTTATGCATGCCGGGCTCTTTCAAGTACATATGCGTGGAAGTGTAAAAGCGTTTTGGGTAAGTGGTGTCGTTTGTCGGTGTTGAGGTGTGTAACGGTTCCCTGTTAATGGACGGGGTGTTGTGTGGAGGGAAAATGTCGGCCGGTAAACGAATGGGGTCTCGGAAAGCGTGTTGTGCGGGACTTGTGTTGTCTGAAGGACGGGCGGAAGTGCGGAGGCTAAGCAAAACGTAGGGGAGGGTTTTGGTCCATGAGGGGGAAGTGGCTGATGTGGAGATGGCTTGCTTGAGGACCGAGTGCCACCGCTCTATTTTCCCGTTGGATTGAGGGTGATAAGGAGTGGTGCGGATTTTCTGAATCCCGAGGGAACGGAGCAGGTCGGCAAAGTGGGCTGATTCAAACTGCCTCCCCTGATCGACCGTGAGTGTCCGCGGACAGCCGTAGCGGCTGATCCATTGATTGAGGAAGGCCGCGGCGACGGCGTCCGCGGTAATGTGGGCGAGTGGGATACACTCTACTCAATTGGTCGCACGGTCGATCATGGTGAGGCAGTACCTCTTCCCCTCGGAGGGGGGAAGAGGGCCGACCAGATCCAAGTGGACATGTTCCCACGGGAGGGAATCGGGGATGGGTTGAGGAGGTACATGGGGGTGAGCCGAGACCTTGAACTGCTGGCACTTCTGGCACCCTAGAACCCAGGTACGGATATCTGTGTTCATATGGGGCCAGAAGTACCGCGTCATGATGAGGTCCCGGCTCGCCCGAATGCCGGGATGATGGAGGGAGTGGTAATGGAGGAACAACTGCCTCCTCAGCTCCGGCGGGACGTACGGGCGCGGTGAATCGGCCGATACGTCGCACCAGAGATCGAGGGGAGGCAGCTGTTCCAATTTTGAGGCGGAGATGAGGTTGGAAAGTGCGGGATCGGAAGTAGGATTTTGGTGGTGTTTGAGGTTTTGCGGGGAAGGGAAGGGCAGTAACTCCGCCACCGGCGCAGGGGTGGGGCGGGAGAGGGCGTCAGCGACGCAGTTGTCGGCCCCCGGCAAATAACGAATATCGGACGTGAATTGTCCGATAAATTCGAGTTGCCGGAGGCGACGGGGGGAGGCTGATTTTCGGTTTTGGAGGAGGGCGTGGGTGAGGGGCTTATGGTCGGTGACGACAGAGAACTGCCTGCCCTCCACGAAGTCACGGAAGTGTTTGATGGCTTCGTGGATGGCGAGGAGTTCTCTGTCAAAGGTGGAGTAATTTTTTTGTGTTGGGGACAGAGTTTTAGAGAAAAAGCCGAGGGGTTGGGGGGTGGCGCCGGTGTGTTGGTGGAGGACTGCCCCGATGGCCCAGTCGGATGCATCCGTGGTGATGGAGAGGGGGGCATGGGGATCGGGATGGGCCAATAGAGCGGCGTCTACTAGGTCCTGTTTGCATTGTTGAAAGGCGGTTGTGAGGGTGGGGGTCCAGGAAATGGGGCGTTTATCGTTTTTCTTGGCCGGTTGTGGGATAGCGTGTATGAGTGGTAGTTGATGTTGTGCTGCGTGTTTGATGTGTCTACGATAAAAGTTCAACATACCCAGGAAACGGCGGAGTTCTGAGACAGTGTTGGGTTGTGGGAAGTCGGTGAGGGTGTGCACTTTGTCAGGTAGGGGTTTTATCCCTTCGGACGAAACCTGGTGGCCGAGGCAGCGGACGGAGGGTTGGGCGAGAACACATTTCGGAGAGTTGATGGTGAGGCCCTCGGCGGCGAAGATGTCGAGTACCTGTTTCAGGTGTGCGAGGTGTTCCTCCGGGTCCCGGGAAGCGATCAGTACGTCGTCCAAAAAACAGAATACGAAGGGTAGGCCTCGTAGAATGTTGTCCATGTAACGCTGCCATGTCTGGGCAGCGTTACGGAGGCCGAAACCCATTTTGATATATTCGAACAGGCCGAAAGGGGTGATGATGGCTGTTTTAGGTACGTCAGGGGGGTAGATGTGAATGTGATGGAAGGCTCTAGAGATGTCGAGTGTTGAAAAGATGGTTGTGTTGTGGAGGTGGGAAGAGAAGTCACGGAGATGCGGGACGTTGTAGAGATCTGGGGTTGTCCGTGCATTGAGGCGGCGGTAGTCGCCGCAGGGGCGGATATCCCCGTTAGGCTTCTGCACAATATGTAGTGGAGAAGCCCACGGGGATTTGGAGGGGCGGATAATGCCTTCTTTGATGAGGTTATCGAAGTGTTTGCGGGCCTGTGAGAGTTGGAGGGGGTGGAGGCGGCGTGCTTTTGCGGATATTGGGGGGCCAGAGGTTTCGATGTAGTGCTGGGTCTGTGAGATGTGAGCCGAGGGGCGGCGCTGGGGTTTGTACTGTAGGAGGAGTTGTTCAAATTGGGATGGGGGGCGATCTACAGCATGAATAAACCCGGGGATGGGTTTCTGGGTGGAGGGGTCGAGCAGGCGCGCGTTACGGACGTCTACCTGGAGGCCGAAATATGCGAGGAAGTCGGCCCCCAGGATAGCTTTCTCTACGTCCGCCACGGTAAATTCCCACTCGTACGCGAGCCCGCTCATATGGATTGATGAGCGGTACGTCCCGTACGAGGGGATGGTGGTACCGTTGGCGGCGTAGAGGAGTTGCCGGTAACAACGCGCCTGTCGCCGGAGAATATTATTTGGGAAGATGGAGAGCGCCGCCCCTGTGTCGACGAGGAACGGGACGTGTGTTTTTGAGCATTTGAGGAACAGGCGTTGGTGAGCTGGGGCGGAGTGCGGTAAAATGGCTGAGGTGTTGGGGTCTGTCGGATGGGAGGGGCTTGTTTCGTCCGAGGTGATGGGCGGGTGCGATGGCGGTGGCTGGCCCTCCGCGAAGGAGACACGGGGTGTTTTTTTGCCGTTCCGGGGAGGGGGAACGGTAGTGGCGGCGCGAGTGGCGGCCGGAGGGGTGGTTGCCTTGGGGGCGGGGTTGGAGGGGCCGTTCCGTGGTGGGGGAACGGTAGCGGCGGCGTTAGTGGCGGCCGGAAGGGTGGCTGCCCTGGAGGCGGGCTTGGAGGGGCCGTTCCGTGGTGGGGGAACGGTAGCGGCGGCGTTAGTGGCGGCCGGAAGGGTGGCTGCCCTGGAGGCGGGCTTGGAGGGGCTGTTCCGGGGTGGGGGAACGGTTGATGGAGAGGTGGCGTGTTTTGCGGCGTCGGCAGATGCGGCCGGGAGGTTGGCAGCCGTGGCGGCGGCGTAGGAGGGGTAGCGAGGCTTGGTAGTGGTGGTGTGAATGCGGGCGGGGAGGGGTTGGTGGTGGTCCCCCCCGTGTTGGCGAGGAGGGGGGCCCGCCGGATTTACCGGCGGGCGTCCGCGTTTCCCTGCTTGGAGGAGTAGGAGCAGGGGGGCTGGCATTTGCGGGCCTCCCCACCGAAGTTAACATGATAGAAACATCGGTGGGGGGGGTCCGCTGGGAGGTAGGTCCTGGTGGGGCGCGCGGAGGAGGAGGTTGCCGTGGTGGGGGACCTCCCTCTTCGTTGCTGAGTGGGGGAGATGGTGCGGCGGTCGGACGAGCGCTGGCGTCGGTGGTCGGCGGAGGGGGCTGGCCGGCGTTCGACGGAGAGGGAGCGGCGCCGGTGGAGGGAGGGGGGCCGGCGGTGCTCTTGCGACGGCGTCCGGTCCCTGCGCGGGGTGGGGGTGCGGGGTGCGGCGACTTCCGTGACGCCGGCGGCTGCGGCGAGGTCGTGTACTGTGTCGGCGAGACGGAGTAGCGGCTCGTCCGGGCCGTCGAGGTGGCTGGCGAGCGCCATCTGGATGGGGTGGGGGAGGGCTCGCAGCCAGAAAGTCCGTGCGATGTCGGCCGTCACGACGTCGTGTAGCTGATGACGTAGGCGACGGTATAGGTGGGAGGGCTTCAAATCGCCGAGATGTTGGGGCTGGGAGAGCGCTGCGACACGTGCGATCTTGGAAGGTTGGTACAAATTGATGAGGCGGGCGCGGAGGTCGTCGTAGGCGGCCGTGGCGTCGGGGGAGATGTCCGATGTCTGCAGGAGGATCTCATATGGGAGTAGAGAGATGATGCGGGAGTAGCGGGTACGCTGGCTGCGGATGTTGGCGGCAGAAAACGCAGCGTCGACCTGGAAGAACCAGAGTGCGGGGTCGTGCGTGTAGAAGGGGGGTAGCGACAGCGGGAACGACGCCGAGGCCGTCGTGACGTCGGCGGCGGCGTGTGCGGCGGCTGCAGCGGCGGCGGCAGCGGCGGCGGCGGATGCGGTAGAGCCGGGTGGCGAGAGGCTGGTGAAGGGGTTGTCGGTTGCGTCAGAAGCCGCAGTGGTCGGCGGCTGCAGCAGGGACGGCCGGAGGAGCGGCGGCGACGGCGAGTTCGGGTCCATGGTCGAGGCGTCTGTGAACAAAATTCAATTTGAGTGTTTGAATTTGAAAATTCGCAATTTGCGGCAGCGGATGTGTTTGCGGCGGAGAGTTGAGAGCTGTGTGAGCGGTTGCGGGTGGGCCAAAAAATTGCGAATTTATACTGACTATTTTAAATGTGAATTCAAAATTCGGGACACCGAACTAGACTGGGGCGACACATGAGGTGGTAAGAGGATAGAAGGTTGGATGAACGTCGGGTTCACCACTGTGATGAATTTGAATTTATCATCACGGTGGCGTGAAGGAGTAAATAGAGGAGAGCGAGGGAATTTCACCTAGGCGGCGGTAATCCACCGATGTAGGTGAGAGGAAGGAAGTTCACCTAGGCGGCGGTAATCCACCGATGTAGGTGAGTGGAAGGAATCTCGTCTAGGCGGCGGTAATCCACCGATGTAGGCGAGAGGAAGGAAATTCACCTAGGCGGCGGTAATCCACCGATGTAGGTGAAGGAAGGTGCTTGTCTAGGCGGCGGATATCCACCGATGTAGACAAGTGGAAAAGGTAGGAGGTGAATTCCCAGAGCGGCGGATACCACCAGGCATCTGGGAGGAGGAAGGTAGAGAGAGAAGAGAGAGCTGGTTAGAGGAAGTGTCGAATGAAGCTAAAGCTCCAGGATCCGGGGTTATATAGGACTTGGAGTCCTCTCCCTCCAGCTCCCTGTTGGGAGCTGGTAGTGGGGCTCCAGGTTGTGTCCCCCGGATTCTGTTGCCTGTCTCCCCACTCAGATGTTTATTAGCGGAAGGTAAGTTTTACATAGGAATATTGGTGAGAGCTTTAAGGTTGCTAGTGGAGTGTTCCCGGGAGGGACTCACGACAATGACTAATAACAACAACCTGTTCCATGAATAGCAGTTTGAAGGTCTAGGTGTCAAGCTGACAATTTGTTGCATTCCTATTTGAATAACACCGAAATGACTGATTCGATCATAGTCAGCGGTCCAAAATTATTATACTATATTTATAAAGTGGACTTCATCTCAGTTGCATGTAACTCAACTTGATCTCAAGTTGACTGATGCTAATCGCAACTTTTTAGGCCTGAGTTACCTCTTGTTCAAGTTGACCAAGAATAAAGCAGAAAAATCCGATGTACGATAACTCTGCACAGATGTGAGGAATCGTTCCCAAGTCTGGATCATCCTGTTGGTAAATACTCCATTAGCAGTTTGAAAGCGAACGAATATTGAAGACCACATGATACATGCACATTTTTACAATCGATACAATAAATTTATTGGGCATTATGCAGGAAGTACCTACCTAATTTTAGTTTAGGATTACTTGAGTTGGATATTTGGTCATACCATAACTATTTCCATCTCAGTTATGAAATATGGCTAGAAAAACTATGATATAAATATTATACCTACAAATTGAAAAGCACTCCCACCCTACTGTCTGGGAAACTTAGAATCGAATGAATAAAATGATAGAATTGAAACTCTAATAATTCATTACCCCAGATAGAAGAGATCTTGATAATGTTATTGCACCAAGAAGCCCAAGGTAGCTGTACCGGAATCCGTATGTACAAACTTCGCTTAGTTTCTCGAATATTCTGCAAATGAACATTACAGGTATTTAGGTTTTCAATAGATTTATGCAGTTTCAAAGTGATTGCCACACCCATAACTTCCTCAATTCGAATCCGATTTTGTTGGAATTTTCAGGGATCTTGCGAATTGGTCTCCAGATAATCCTATATGAATTACTGAACGGTTCGATCACAAGAGTACTGCCATTGCGCATGCGCAAACGCGATTCCGAGGTACCCAGTTTCTCACGAATAAATGGCGTGATATTATGATCCAATGGATATGTGTAAAGGAAAATGAAGCGTTTTCATTCAATTTTCGGATTCTACGTATCTTGAAAAGAAAACCATCAAATGTTGAGGCGGGTTAAAAAAAAAAATGTTCCATGCTCAATTCCTAAGGTTTATTGAAAATAATAAACCAAAAGTTTATTATACCTATTTTCAATAAACTCAAGGTTTACTGAAAATAATAAACTGAATGTGCTATTTTATTGAAAGTACCTACACAAGTCATTACATTAAATAAATGTCAACCTCTGTTTTTCACCCCTTCTTGGTGGTTTGTTATGAAAAGTTTCCAGGATCATCCTCTTCTATATGGGCCTCCCATGCCAACATTAAAGCGAAAAGGCCAAAGCTACCGGCGGACGCACGGATTTTACTTTATTCATCACTTGGTATTTTGGATTCGACGAATCTTGAAACGTAAATGAATTTTTAGGAGGTTACATTTTTTTCTCTTGATCGAATGAAAATAGTAAGAAAATAAACCAAAAATAAATTACTTAAGAATAGTTGCAGCTTTACCTCAGAATATGTTGATGACTTTGCACACATTTTCGAATGGTTTGATATAAATCAGATTTGTGCACATTCTTGTGGTTCAACATTTGTTCGTTTAAATGTGACAGTTCTGAGCCAATAACTTTGTATTTTATGATGAGAATCAAAGCAGTCCCCATCATGGTTTGGAAAATGACGATGCAAACTCCCGAAACGATGAACATCAAAGAACATTGCAGCAGGTAGATCAAAATAAATTTCGTGGTATCAGCATTCGTACCAGTGAATGGGAATTCCAGGTCAGTTTTGCCTTCCCAGGCGTTTAAAAAAGGTTCCATACATGTCCAACAACTTATTATGATGGCTATGATGGTGATCATCTTTACCCCTTTGGTTGATGTTGATGTTTTTTCTTGCTCATCCACCTCTGCATAAAGACGTTCGATGCGGTCTCCGTTGAGGCCGACGAGTTTATCACACTCGTTGGCCATCCACATTATATCTCCGCTTTTGTAGACTACCGTCCAGAGCGAGCCGACATAGAAGACCTGGAGGACGATGAAATGAGCGACTTTAGTTATGTTGCATTCTGTGAAGGCCGCAATGTACGCGAGGTAGCCGATGTTGACGATGCCAGACATAAAATATAAGCAGCTGTGAGGAGTTATGCGCTTTTCGCCGTAAACACCAACCAACCGGAGTACCCGGCGGAAACGGACGGAGACCGGCCCTTCGATTCGAGCCATAGTTCCCTAGTGTGCCGCTTCTATGCGAAAACTCGTTGTCAATAATTCATTCACCCAGAAATTACATAGTGGTGCCGATGCGTTGGGTATGTACACGATACGGGTCTATTTAGTGAAAACAGGTCTCGCCGATGGATCAAATGTTGCAGCAAAACAACTCAATACGGAATAATGATTACCTACCATCGCAAATAATAGGACGGCCTTATCCTTACCAGTAGCGATTCAAAGAGACCAGAGATGTAATTTTTTTAAGCACGGTAGCATTATGCGACAGAGCATGTTTTGTTAAATAATTATGAGGGAGAGCATTTATAAGCTGCCAACCATAATCGAATTTTCGGGTTTATTATTTACTCATTACAAAAGGTTACCACTTATATCCTCGGGGCTCGATATTTAAAAAAAAAAAAACCAATTCCCAGCTTCCACCTCTGAAGCTACATGTTTATTGAAAACTCGAATGTACCGCTGTTATCTTATGTAGGCTAGGCTTCCTGTACTGCCTGTGCGATGCAATACCTACTTGAAGTACACAACAGTAAATACTTGTGATACCAATATGAGAGGTATATCTGTATTCAAAATTGTAAAAGTCGGTGGATCCTTTGACCTCATGGATGAAAGAATGATTGGGGTTATTATAGAGGATTATAGATTAACATATTATATTACATACACTATACTCCGTGGCGCTACAATCCGATGTGGATCTTGGCCTGCTTCAGGAAACGACTCCATTTGCGATGAAGGTTTCTGAACCGTGAAGGTTTTTACGTGGTTAGCCCTACGCACGACCTCACTACCAGGGTGTTTTCATGTAGGCCCCCTCCCCTAAGCAGTTTGCCTTCATCACGGCTAAATGAGCACTTCTTCCTACCCACTCGCAGTGGGTCCACTGACTCGAACCAGGAGGGCCGCCGTTGACAGCTGGAGTGTTCTTCTGCCGCCTCCACCACAGAGGAGGAGCCAGCTCTTCACCATCCCTTCGGCCTGTTCCCAAGTTACCTCTGGGCAGACCAGAAGGAAACCCCATCTCTCGTTGGTTTACTCTAGGGGGATTACACAGCGTAACAGGGTCCACTTCGGTGAGAGTGGAGTTGGTGATGAGACTGATGAGAGGCTAACCAGAGGCGCGTCAATCACCCTTAGGCCCCTTAACATAACCTATAAAAAACTTTTCTCAGTACCTAACTATACCTGAACATTTCAAAAGGGGGGGGGGGGCACAAACGGCACTTCCTTGGAGCATAAAGAATGTGTGTGCAAAATTTCAGCTCGATCCATTATGCCTGTGAGGGTGAAGCCCTGTCAAAGAACAAGAACAAGAAGAAGAAGTAGAAAAACTTGTAAAATAGCGATTTTCAAACTTCCACTACTCCGTCACCTGATGGTCCCGAGGGTTAAAATTTGTTACATCTCCTCAGAGCCCCCTCGAGAATAGATGTACGAAAAATAAACACCGGAAACCCCCCAGGTGTGCAAATATTTCTTAAGATTTATTTATTCACCCAAAAATTATTATCGAAACATACCTCATTTTTTTGACCCAGCAGGCCGGAAGTCATGAAGAAAAAGGAATTTGGGCACTTTTAGAATTAGGGTTATCAAATTTGTCTTCCACTCGGATATTTTAATATCTGATAAGATCAATAATCGTATTTACATAAAATAATTTTCTTATTTTGGGACGACATCAACTATCCGCCCATCAATACTTTGGCCGATTAAATGTATGGGGAAACCCCTACTTGTGTTGTCGTATAAACAGTGTTGGTCGCTCTAGGTAGGTATGGAGGTTTTCGGGTTTTTTAGGGCTCCCGCGTCCCTAGGTAGGCACATAAATATTTACATCCAGCACTTTGAGGTAGGTTAGATGGCTTGACCTACTTTTACTTACGAGTTTGCTGCACCGTCGGTTCGTTGTAAATTTCTGACACCAGTGTTATGGATCCTTTGTAGGGTGAATTCGTACTCAGGATACATACGAATTCAGTTCGCTCGTTTATTTTTCACTCCTTTACATTAAGGCTAAATGTAACGACAAGTTAGTGAGATTCTCAGATAAGAGATGGCAGCACTATCGGGGGCAAATTTCCTTGACTCCTCACAGGAGAACGAATCAAGATATTTTGAATCTGAAAACGGATTTGATAAGATATCAACCCATAGTTTGGACGAAATCGGTTTAAAAAATTTGCACAATTTTTTTGCGCACTGTTCAATAAATTTTTTGATTAAATTGAGACTTTTTCAAAAATGTGGCCTTATACAGCAGTGTGCCCATGCATACAGTGTACAAATCCGTTTTCAGAATTGAGATTGGTCAAAAATTACGATCGTAATCCTTAAGATTGGTGAAACAATAGTAGGGCTGACGGGGTGGAGGAGTGCGCTCGAGCGAGGGGGGCAGTTTGGTGAGGTGGTGCCGGCCGCCTGGACCCCTCGTACCTATGAACGTTCTCCGAATTCTCCTACTCAAGGTCGGCATCAAAATCGAGTCTTCCTGATGTTGGTTGGAAAAGAAGTTTTGTCTGTGAACAGGATTGGGTCAAGCCTTGTCTCACGTTTGTGGACTACGAGAAAAGGGGGGCCTAAGTTGGGGGTAGTAGATTTCGTTTTTTTCTTGTAGGGGATGTGACTGATACGCAAAATCCATGTTTTTGACAACGGTGGCCCCCAAAACTTTGGTCAAAATGCGAGAAACCTCAAAATTTTCGCACTTTTTTTGTTTTTCCCCCATTTTGGCCATGATAGAGCGCGTTTTTGACAAAAAGTGTACATTTTGAAACTGAATTAGATTTGCTAGAATACTAGAATAGGCTCGGTAGACTCAATAGTTTCCGAGATACAGCTAAAATACCATACCTACCACCACTCTCAAAACCGCGTTGTGAAATCCAATTTTCTTTCTCGTATTTTTCGCTATATCTCCAAAACGTATTGTCACATCCGGAATTTAGTAGTGAAGTATTTCAATACTCAAATAATTTTAGATTGTATTGCAAGTTGTGTCCCTAAATACATACATACAGACTACATACACACTTTCAAAATAATTTTGTTACTTTTGCGCACTGCAACAATTTTTTATTGTTCACAAAGATTGGCAGGTACCTACAACAGCGTGCCTACATGCATATAGATGTTTCAAAAAATACAAGTCGATAAATCTTTCATATAGGTACCTACGCGAATTTTATGGGACAGCGTGTAAAATCATAGTCCATGAATCTAGTCTTGAAAAATTAAACTGGGTATTTCAAATCTGAGCAGTATCGAAATTAGGGGACATATAGGTACAGATCATCAAACACTTGAAACATTTCTGCTGTTGAATATACTATATTTGCTTTCAAAATAAAGTATTATACTTTGAGGAATTTTCATCCCAAGTCCTGGGTAGGCTCCCGTATTTCCAGCGAACGTGGTATCCTTGGATCAATAATTTCTGGGAGCAGAACATTTTCATAACAATATTTCAACTTTGTTATCATTTTGTCCTCCCAGAATGAGCGATCCCTTTGTATTATCTCGTAATGTAGATCCCTAGGGGTCCACACTACGAAAAAACAACGCTCTCTCATCGTTATTTCCAATTGTCCTTGAATTTGGAAGAAGTAGTCGCTAGTTTTTTTAAGTTTTTTATCTTTACCCAAACAAAAATTTTTAAATTTGTGTCCAGAGTTTTCGCTCTGGAAACACTAAAGTTTTGCACCATAGTAATGCACCAAACAGACTCATGAAACCTACTAAACACTATGATCGCAACATTTTCCATGGAAATTGGGTAACGGAGTTACGAAATATGGACGCACGCGTTGTTGTAGAAGTCCATTTTTGTGAAGCCAATTTTTGTTGGAGCAGTGCAATAAAGTTTTGGCACATCAAAAACATCAGGTAGGTACATACTGTTGGCAAAGTAAATACCATTCAGATTCATCGACTATAATAGTTATGTAAACACAGTTGCATAAACGTCACCTGATTTCGAAAAAATCAAATCCAAATCAAATCGAAGTGTCGGCTTCTTGGAATTTGGGCAACCTTTTTGGCGAGTTCATAAGAGGAACTATCTAGGTACTCTGTAAGCAGATACCTCGTGACATGGATATATGTGTAGGGGTTATTATTATCTCTATCTCTATCCTTATTATCCTTATTATATTATAAATTCGAATTTTTTCACCATTTATAAACAATGTGCTATTAATTCGTTTTTCCCGTGTTTTTTTCCGATACTTTTAGGTAACAAACATCCCTAATATAGATACCATCTTTGGACCAACCCCCACCTACCCTCCAAATTTGAATCACATTCGACCATTTTTACGGTAATTATCGGCGTTCAACGGTTTTCACTTCAAAACTCCTAAAAAACGCCTCATTTTTGCCAGTTTTTTGTCCATAAAATCCAAACCGTTGGTCCGATCGAGCTGAAAAGCTTGCGGGCACCATGTCTGCCCTAGATGAGTATTTGGTGCAAATTTCGACTCAATTGGACCAATTTTGAGGCAGTTATGCGTGACACGGCGGACGGCGACGGACATTGCATGAATCTAGACACCTTGAAACGTGTAAGAAAAAATTTTGAGGGGGTGTTCCAAAAAATTTTTGCTGAACGACTACATAGGTGTATTATTCACAGAATAATAAACCAAAACGATTTATTCATCTTCTAATAGACAATCACACTCTAGGATACCGCACCAAGCCAGTTTCCGAAAATACCAATTTTGGGAAAAGTGTCTAAAAATGTGAAATTTGAGCCTATTTTGAAAAATATGTGCTTTTAGGAATCACGTATCAAAATTTTAGGGACGTATCGACAAATTTGGGAAAAATCGAAAAAAGACTTATTTTTGGCGATTTTAGCTAAATGGCTGAAGCGATTTTGACGTACTAAACTCCAATCGACGCGCAATTTTATGCTCCTTATTCTAGCATAATTATAGTGAAAATAGTTTTCGAGAAGCGAAAAAGCTGAAAAAGGTCCGAAAATTTCGCAGTTTTTTGGCTCTCAAAAGTTTAGCACAAGCCAGAGTCCGTCGCAAACTCACATTACTCGTATTATGCCCAAATTCGATTAAAATAATTTCCAGCTAGTGCACATTTATTAGGCAGCAAGCACAAGTCCAATTTGACTTGGCTATGACCCAATCCTGCTCACAGACAAAACTTCTTTTCCAACCAACATCAGGAAGACTCGATTCCGAGAATGTTCATGCGAGGGGTCCAAGCGGTCGAGGGGTCGAGGCGGCGGGCCCCACCTCACTAAAATGCCCCCCTCTCGCGCGCGCACTCCTCCACCCCGTCAGCCATACTATTGTTTCCAATCTATTGTTTCACCAATCTTAAGGATTACGATCGTAATTTTTGACCAATCTCAATTCTGAAAACGGATTTGTACACTGTATGCATGGGCACACTGCTGTATAAGGCCACATTTTTGAAAAAGTCTCAATTTAATCAAAAAATTTATTGAACAGTGCGCAAAAAAATTGTGCAAATTTTTTAAACCGATTTCGTCCAAACTATGGGTTGATATCTTATCAAATCCGTTTTCAGATTCAAAATATCTTGATTCGTTCTCCTGTGAGGAGTCAAGGAAATTTCCTTCATTTTGGTGCTGCCACGTGGTGGCAGGTTTTGCAACTAAAAGCGTTACATTTAGCCTTAACCAACCACACTGTAACCTAACTATCGGAGAGCTCGGGGAAGACGACTGCGAAGCAACGAGCCACCTGCGGATCCAGTTCGTTGAGCCCTCTCCTACGTCACGGCTAATCAGTGCAGTTGATTAGCTCCCCGGATATGGCAGGCGCTAAATACGAAATACCGCGCCCAGCACATCGGCAGGGACCCTCTTTGTCATCCTTATCCACAAGTCCCACAGAGGATTCATTCCAAATTTGACCCTTATAGGTTGACTAGGAAAGAAATTGGCCTCAGAGCTCACTCAGCTGATCAGGGCGGACACAGATATATTATGTATAGATTATACGCAAATAGTGCACTTCATATAGTAGTCATATAGTAATAGTAGTAAACATAATAATACCGACACCCTATTATATTTCTTTTATAACCCAATGAGGAGTTGACCTCATTGGGTATATCCTGGGGGGGGGGGGGGGGGGGAGTTTTTACTCAAACGTTATTTCCATTTTTAGTCCCTGTAGGCTTCACAGCTGTTGTTGATTACTGTCAGAGTTGAAGAGCTAATCGCCGATCGGGTAAGCAGTAAGCAAATGAGCTTTTCAAAGCTTTTATTGATGCCCACCCCAAGAAGATAACCTGAGACGCCGCGAACTTTTATCCCAAACGGGGATATAAAGATGGGACGCTCTAGCGCGCTCGGCCACCCCGGAACCTTTGACGCACTATTTATGAGTGTAGTTGTTTTTACCAATGTTTTAGTGACCCTTTATGGTAGGTATATAGGCACTGAGTTGTGGGCATTTCAAGAAAATTTTGTACAGAATTGTGGGCTGGACAGGAGAGCTGTCTACATAGAAAATATTATTAATTAATTTTATAGAAAGTTTTGGAAGGTAGTTTGCAGGGATTTTTAATTGGATTGAAGGGTGAATACGAATTCGGCGACAGAAGTTGATTTTATAGCATTCGGAGAGAGCATGGAGCATCGAATATACAGGAATAACAAAAGAATATATTATATTATGTGACAAACCTTTTTTGGCTGTGTAATTTTTGGCACATTGCCCACGAGTCTCGTTGATTTGACCTCGTTTGAAATAAAAATGGTGAGCTCCGAGTAGTTTGGTGTTATCGAAGTTGCTTCACCACCCTTCCCTTCCACAGCACTTAGTGATCGATGTTGGGAGTTCGCTTTTAAATGGCCTTACAGGAAGGCGATGAGGGTGCTGGTTAGGGGTACCGAAAAAACCGTCCGGGGTCATTATAGGAAATCTGGCTCTGAAATATCCGATCCAATTAACGGGTTCCCCATTTTCATTCAATTCATTTAATGCCCTAATGGAAGGAAGACTCATATTTCACGAGTGGAATCTGGGAATCAGGACCTTCATAAATGTTTTCCTATAGTTCGTTTGCCCCATTTATTGAATCCTGCAAAAGTACTGCTGATTGCACTTGAGTCGCCCTTGGTAAACGGCTGGGTTTGATAATCTCAATCCTGCAAATTAACAAATAATCGATCCCGAGTTATTCCTTCACTAAAGACCTTAGTTCCAGATCCTATGATTAACAACCAAAACATATTCCTGTATCTTGAAAAAGTATCACTTGAAGTCATAATAGATGCTAGCGGTTCATTATTTCTCAACAGATCAAGCCAGCGTTTCAGAAGAAAAGTTGATCCCCTTCCTGTATCCTATTTTGGATGCCACTAGATTTATAGTCAAAAGAGTTTGAATAGCCACTGTACTGAATTGGCTTTTAATATTAGACTTGCCTATGGCAACTCCAATGGCGGAGAGGCTAAGCCGAAATTCCCACTTTGTTCCTCCGTATTTAATTTAGCATACACTTATTTTGACTGATTTTGGAGTGATTGTGAACGAAAAATAATTATTTATAATATTAATTAATTAATTCTTTATAAAATATCAACTATTAGAATATTTAAAAAATGAGGACCATGCACCAATGGCAAACATGTCAAAAATCGTCGAGCCCCTAATGCGGACCTTTCAGATCCTATGGCGGTCAGGTGGAATTTAGTGTGCCTACTTGACTGCCCATTATTCACGTTTACGAGAGTAAAAGAGACACTGATGATTACTTAAGACCAGTGCTTGGATTAATACCAGCGCAGTGGCAGTTACAGGTTCATAAATATGCGGTGGATTCAAGAATTATATCATCAACTAGCATAGCGTTTGTTCAAGTTACAAAAGTAGGTACCTATCAATCAAATCAAGAATAACCATCATTAGGTATTCAAGTGAAATAATGTCAAAAACAACTAATCAATTAGCATAACCTCGGCCTTGACAGAGTGACCCCTAGGCCAGAATTCACTTTTTGTTTATTATTTTCAATAAAGAACCTTTGGAATCGAGAAAAAAAACATACAATTTCAACCTACAAGGCTCAAATTCGGAATTAAGCTTTAGTGGGACTGCTCAGTAAGCATTACAAAGTCGGTTTGGAGACGAAGAGGTGGCGCCTCATGCATGAAAAAAATACTGGGAGAGCCCCGTTCCCACAACCCCTCCCCTCCATCCCATCGATTATAAGTAATTATTCTCACATTATTGTATTTTGCTTCCGGGCAACCGAGAGTGGGGCAGTTAGCGGATCTTAGAAAACATCTATTTGCCGGGAAAGTCAAAATTTTCTTCCTACGATACGGATGCCACGGGAAACCATGTGGCGGCTTTTGGATATTTCTGTATAATGATCCCATGTGTTATTCAGGGTCACACTCCTCATCGGATATAATTATATAACTATGAGGTCCCTTCTTCAACTTGCTCATGAAAAAATTCCTAAATTTGGATTTCTCCACTTCATGGAAAAACGTTTAATCATGGATATGTTTTTGGGCATTGAACTGCCATATGAATTGATCTGCTCAGGTAAATAAAGATCATCAATAGGAACACAATTGAATTGGCCAGTGGTGAAGGGAACTAAGTTCAAAAAGTCGATTTTTTTTAATAGCAGTTTTGAGTTCTCCAAGGCAAGACTCATCATCTGGAGGTGAAAAGAACTAAGTTTTCGCGTCGGCATGTCAGATATTCGTCTCCACCACCGAGCGGTTTGTGGAGAAAGGAACTAAGTGCGTTAGTTGGTGCCTTACACCACTAGATGTCGGATCTTGGCGGGCATGTCTGCTGGTGGGTTCGTCGAAGTTCGGGTCGTTGATCGAAGTCCATTTTTCTTCAATAAGTAAATAATAATAATGTTATGATGACTAGACATTATTTTCGTGGCCTTTTCCACCTCAGTCTGTGTTCTCCTGCGTTGAGGTACATTGCTTTGGTTCGTGGATTTTCTACTGAGCGATTCAGTTTTTTTTTGGGATGGGTCCCAAACGTAAAAGAGACGAAGCTGGACATAAACGTCAAATCATTAAGAAAATGAGACTGCAAGGCCGTCAGTATTTCAGTTATAGTGGAAAGACTGTGCTTCCTCTAGTAACTGGACCGCCCTGTTCGTAAGTACCTACCTATCTACCATATTATCATAGCTACCTGCTGAAACCCATACTAGGTACCTACTAAAACGATCTTTTTTTGGAAACGTGCACCACATTGTCATGTAATTTTTATTCATTTTTCCAGATGTAGGATGAAATGTTTCGAGAAATTTGATGAAGAATCTCGTAACAGTATACTGCAATATACTGCAGTATACTGCTAATGGAGAATGAAGAGAATATTGCAGCATGATGATTTAAAATGTTCAATACACTGTTTTATTCACTTTTATGTTCAAATAAAGAGATTGTACCATAATTCAGTCTTTATTTTCTTTATCCTCAGGTCATCCCGTGGTAAATGGCACTAAGTTCCCAAAATTTACAAATTTTTTTTGGTTATCCCCTCAAAATTTTGCGGTTGTTCAGTGATGTTTGAACATCAGTATTATTGGCCTACCACCAGAAAAAAAACTAGGTCAGAATCACTCGTTTTCGTTAGTCTAGGTCTAGGCAGTTTTTTGCTTCTCCTGAAAAGTTGGGTTTTTGCACTTAGTTCCCTTCACCACTAGCAGATTCAATTGCTTATTAATGGAATACAAAGTTGATGAACTTGTTAATAAAATAATGAACACTTTCAGGTAGGCCTGGTTATTTGTACCTTCAAGTGGGCAAGAGTTGGGAAATTGGCTCTAGTACACAATTTATGACTTTCCTGGAGGGAGCTGGAGTGTATTGACCACAGAAAGCAGTGATCTACGCAGAAGGGGCAGCTATAGAGGTAAATAATAAACCGCTGTGTAATAATTTGCAGCGTTTTTATTCTATTTTCGGATTCTACATACTTCAAAACGGAAACCATCAAATTTTTTTTCTTTTTCATGCTCGATTCCAAAGGTTCATTATTGAAAATAATAAACCAAAACATATTCAGTTTAAACAGGTGAACGCAATGAACTATTAAAAATGTTAGCTTTTGGCTTAAAACTGACATAAGTGATACTCCATGCACCTTCCTGATTTTAGCTGCGTGGGCTCCGCAGCTACCGGCCCTAGCGCCGGTTCTGACTAGTAATCATAACAAACATCATAATTCAGGCATCTATTCCTAGTTTTCCTTCAATATTGAGTTATTATAATTTCAGTGTTCCATCAGATACTATGTCTACTCACAAGATCTATTAATATTCAGCTGATGTCCTGAGCTTTGTACAGGCTGGGAATCCGACCATAGACAGGTAGTTCTGGATACCGAAGGTAAAGGCGTCTTTGATGTCGCAATCACACGAATAGCTCTCAAGAGCTGCGGGTCGATTGACATACACCGGCTTAGTGCTGAGCGCCAACGTATTCGCATAGACAAAGAAGCCCCTCGATGCTAATAAAAGGCGCACCTGCCATTAACTACTAGATCAAAGTGCTACACAACAACTCATTACTATCAAAGCTTAGTAATGTGGTGGGGGGGGGGGGGGGCTTCATTAGATCAAGTATTTTCCTACAAACTACATACCATATTATGAGTATTAATTTTAGTATGATATTTCTGAAACAATTTTATTGGGTTTATCTTAAGGTGTGTGTGTGTATGTAAAAGAATAAAGTTTTAATTTACGGATTATAATTTTCAATATTATACTCTTCAAAACTATGTTCACTTCAAAAATATGTTTCGATTTTCTCTTACAGGGATTCCCAACCTGGGGGGCGCAAAGTGTTTCCAGGGGAGGCGTGAGCGGGGCCCATAAACTTGACAAAGATTTAGGAAAGTCAACCGTAATCTCTGCTTCAGATTCCATAACAGGTTTTTCAGAGAAGATGCGTTTGTGGAAGCGACCACTGGAGGGCCCCACACCCAATTTCTTGTAATTCCGTCTCTGAAAAAACTTTTGGACGGTAAACCACTCGAATTTTTCATGGACTGAAAAAAAAACATTTGTGAACATCTCGATAAGCTGGATGATTACTGTAAAGGTGGAATCATTTCCAGTCGAAATTTAAGAAGAAGCGTAGATTTGCAGAGCGATTCAACTGTGAACGTGGCAAGTGATTTAAGTTATATTCGAAGCAGCAGAGTTGGAGAAATTTTGGATAGAGTAGGTACCTACCATCCTATCTATCCAAATAACTCTATGGTTGCTTCGAAAATCCTACCTACCTGTGTGAATCAGGATTTCACACTTTCTGACATTGAAACCTAAAACCCGGAACTGCTTAGATGTCGAAAGTGACCTAAGCATCTTAGGCCACTTTCGATGCCACCGCCTTATCGAAAATCACTCCGAACATAGAGAAATTAGTCACTGAAAAACGAAGTCAAGTGTCACATTAACCACAGAACTAATAGTTAATAAATTAATAGAATAAAATATTATAAAATTAGAAATTTAAATTACCTACTGTTAATAAAAAGTTCAGTTTAAAATTGAGTTTGAATTTGTTCATTACCATTTTTGAGGCGGGGGAGAGTGTACTTACGTAGAACAAGGGAGGGGGCGCAATGGTGCTCGCATAGCGCTAGGGGGGGGGGGGGGGGGCGGCCAAAAAAGGTTGTGAACCCCTGCTCTAGGAGGTATACGACAAGCCCACAAAAAGATAACCAACATGAGCGTGAATCTTTCCAACTATGTAGTTGGATCTTTCGAACTCTGTAGAAGGCGCCTTTCCTCCAGCCCTCCCCCACCGATCACTTCCCCATCACCTCGCCCCTCTCAATCCCTTCTGGACCGCCCTTCCACCATTCGCCGCCCCTCTGCGGAACCGTCCTCGCAGCCCCCTCCACCATCAGCATCACATAGTCAGCAAGGGTAACTATATATCTATTCTTTGTTCCCTCACGTAGATTAATTGCTAAATATTTAGCTCATCTTCTTGATTTCAACGAACTTTGGAATCGATTAAGAAAAAACGTCCACCAAGGTGTGGCACATACTTCTTAGTACCTATCCATGAAAATTATGATTGAAAAACGTCTGCCTAGTTGGTGCTTTCACACACCTCAACTTTGACTGGTGTAGGCAGTGATCCCAATTTATACTAGGTGTTCAGTACCGTCCTACCCGTGAAAATTCAACCTTTTGAAACCCCAATTACTTATTAAACTTGGATTACAAACTTGGGAAGAGATACCCACAAAAACAGTAATAAGAGATCACGTTTGCTGAGGCGTAGATTAAAAGACACATAGGTATATTTGTTAGTGCTTTCCCACTATTGAACGACTTTTAAAAACTTTATCAAAAGTGGTGAGCGAAACCTGTGGGATAATACTATCATTCCACCAGTCACAGCGGAATTCGACGGGGTCTGTCAGGGGCACAACCAGTATGTCAAAATGGCTGGTTGAACGGAATCGCCGAGATGATAATAAGAGTTGCAAATTTGTTCTTCGTGCACGCGCTGCTACAGTTTTGATTGTCATAGAATTCACAGGGGACCAGTCTACATGATTTCTGAAAATATAAGCAACATCGGTAAAATACCCCAGGAGTTACGAAAGTGTCAGCAATAATTACATGTTTGCGCATATGCGGACAAAATTTACCAAAGGATAATGAAGAAAAATGCAGATGGGACCATCTTGAGTACCAACCCTTACGTACCTTCTCAATTTCAGCTCGATCGGATGGTTCTTTCCATAATCGATAACATAATATTTACAACATACAGTACAATACACAATACAATACAAAAACTATTTATTGGAAATGGGTATGGACAGAGAGATCGACACCTACAGACCGACAAACAGATAGGGAACCATTTGTTCCTTGCCGTCTGAAACGCAACCTGTGACTCTGGAGCACATACTTTTGGCTTAGATTTTCAATAATAAACCTTTAAAATCGAGCATGAAAAAAAAAAAATAAATAAATTTAGCCCCCACCTCCACCCCTCCACCACCCCCTCCGCCATCAAAATTTGACGGTTTCCGTTTCAAGGTTTGTAGAATCCGAAAATGGAATAAAAACGCTACAAATTATTACACAACGGTTCGCTATTTACCTGTACAGATGCCCCTTCTGCGTAGATTACCGTTTTCTGTGGTCAATACCTACTCTCGAGCTTCCCCCAGGGAAGCCCTAAGTTGAGTACTGGAGCCGGCCCGGGAATTACAGTTTCATAAAAATACGCGGGATTCAGTAATTCAATCATCAATTATTTTTTGCTATTCATGAAGCTTAGCGTTTGTTCAAGTTACGAAATTACCAGGCGCGTAGCGTCAGGGGTACCGGGGGTACCGGCGCTACCCTACACGAAAAATGAAAAAAATTACATTCCGTAGGTAGGTAGCAATTTGAATTGTCCACTCATAACTCCATCCTCCATGACTCTCCCTCCATGAACTATCCTCCAACCTCCATGTCTGCCAGTCATGGACGAAAAACAGCCAAGTATCGATTAGTCGATTAGAATCATATGGTTTTCGGCAGGTTTCGAATATTTGAAATCTCAAGGTCGCTGGGGTACCGCTCACCGCTACCAGTCTGCGGAGGCCCAGAATCCGATGCGTGTGCGTCTCTACATCGTCTGTGTGAGTGTGTTTGCGTGTGTGAGTGAGTGTCTTACACATCTTCAGGAGACTGTGTTAGTAAGTTGGGCTAGCGCAAATATCCAGCGTATCCAATCTTGGTGAGGAGGGATACTGGCGTATGGATCGATTGTAGCTATCAATTAAAAACTCGAGAAAAAAACGTTGACAACTTCTAGTGTCACTGTCATCCATTTTGCTTTTCGGAAGCTATTCTTACGACGGCCTGTTTTCTCATAATTTTATTACTTGTAGTTTTCACAATAATTGTTCCTAATTTCAGGTTTAGTTGTTTGAATTCGAATCTTTCCTAGTGTCCTAGTCTCCTCCTAAAATGGATAGTTGTTGCGTTAATTGTTCCGTGGTTCGGCGTTCGTTAAGTTCTCGTAGTTTTAGCGAAAAGAACGACATCATCAGAGCCCGGCGGTCAACCTCAGCGTTGCCTGATTTCAAGAGAGTTGTGAAGGAACACTCGGCATTTCACTGTTGAAACATAGGTACAATAGGTACCAATGGTTATCAGGATGTAGTTCGAAAAACCTTTTATTTTGTTTGCAAGGGAATGTTATGAATTATTTCTAATGAATTTGGAAGATCAATAATATCATAAAATTCCTTTGACAAACAGCTTGCTAAGAACTGCTTCACATTTACATTTTTAGAGTGTGTGAGGAAGTGTGAATGTTGGTGGGGGGGGGGGGGGGTGGAATTTATTGCGGTACCCCCGTCACCAGAGGCACGCTACGCTCCTGGAAATTACTCCATCAACAAAACCCAAAACAGCCATCATTCATCACCATTCGACTTCATACAGCCATCCGAGATTATAATCACGTGCTCCCTGATATCTGGGCCTGATTTATAAAGTTTCATTCACGACCATGTTGACGAAGCTTTTCGGTGCAAACGAACAGCTGGTCGTACAATGCTCGGGATGGTCTCAAAAAATTCTTTAGTTTGAGATCAATTTAAAACGTAAAAAAAACATACCCTTCTATTGAACTTTCCGAGCTAAGGCGTTCTGAAAATGTCAACCCCCTACTTTTCACCCCTTATGACTGACAGTAACGCCGAGCTTCGCGGACCAAGTCTGCCAATCCGAGTAGGCTTCCTCACTTGAATCAAATGAACGTATAGAATAGTTGGGTAGGTTGATTCATTGAACAGCGACTCAGGTCACATGGACTAACAGAATTAGTTGGGTAGGTTCAGCTCTCTACGACTATTTTTCGCGTAGTTAGAAGCGTTACAAGGAAATAGTCAACATTTCATGTTCGCGCATGCGCAGAGGAAAGTTACAGTACGATTCCAATGAAATTCATATGGAACTATCAAACTATTGTTCCGCATCGATCCTTCAAGTTTGAACTCATTTCAACGACATTTAAGGTAGTTATGGGCGTTTCAAGTCGTTTGCGCAGGCGCAGACGAAAGTTACGGTATGATTTCAATGATTTTGATGTGGGACTATCTCCAATCCAACCCGCGTGTACCGCCGAAATCTCAGCTCTTTACGACTATTTTTCGCCTAGTTAGAAGCGTTACAAGGAAGTTCTTGTCCCATGGGTTTATTATTGGACTATTGGACATACAGCCTACAGAAATGTTGGCTGTTCATTTATGTTTCTTTCATGTACAATAATTGAAATAGCTATTTTAATGGTTTCCACCAATACCAAAAACACGAATTAGGCTCCTATTTAAAAAAAAAATTATCTTTGATCACTGATGGTGCCATTTAATAGTCTTGATTCGTTTGTTGATACCATTTCCAGTGTTAAAATACAAATTTATGATAATTTCAGACAATTCCTAGGCTTTTGACTCATAAAAAATGAATTTTGGGAGCTGAACCTTCGTTACAACCTCAATTCTCCACTCTTCGGTAAAAATCAACTTCACGTTCGGTCTTCTCGCCCTAAAAAACCTGGAAAACGATACCTCAAAAGCTCATGTTCACCATAAACATAAGCTAGAAAACCCCTATTTTATGTGTTAATAATAAACCGTTGTGTAATAATTTGCAGCGTTTTTACCTTTGGTAGCGTGGAAGCAGAAGCTCATAATGATAAGAAGTAATTTTTGCTGGAAAGTGGGCAGGGCGGTTTTGGTTTTAGACTCCCGATATCATCTGAATGCGGGTAAGAAAACTTGAAACTTGTATAATATGTTGCTGCTGATATTTGAATTGAGCCTTTTGCACTTATACTACGATGTATAGGTATAAGTATACTAACAAGTTACCACTTGATGTGAAAAGCTCGTGAAAAGCCTCACGTCGATAGCCATGGTAAACAGAACGTATTCGCATGTCGTGTTTCCAGTTTCCCCTCCAGGTTCTAGTATTGGGTTACAGGTAACGCTATTGATTTTATCTTAGTTGCGTAAATGCGCTTCCATGTACGAGCAGTGTCGCCTTCCGTGTGCAGCGACCCATAAAGAAAGGATCGCATTTCACAGCAGAGGGAACCTCTGTGATTCTGATCAATCCACTGATTATCTACCTATCCTTGCAATATAACTTTATCCAGACAAAATGAAACGTAAGCTGTTTATCAATATTGTTGTCAGTAATATAATTCAAACTACCTCCGCTTGTTCTAATGACCGTATTCAGATGATTTATGATGCCAAAACAGTCACATTTGGGAAAGTGCTCTCACACTGCTATTCATGATGAACCTTCCAGCACGATGAAAAATAATTCCAGCAATAAACCCAAAACAGGCTTCAGAGTTTAATTTTCCACTCCTTAGACAGCTCCATTAATATTCATTCCAGCATGCTACGGCAAAACAGGTACCTAACCCCGTTCTTTACCAGATATTCTTGCCCAACAAAGAACCGATTTTTTTTATTTGTATTTTTTACCTTCATGATGGTGGTTTGTCAAAACGGCAGCCAACCATCGCGGCGGAGTTTGGATCACGTCCAACGGACAACCGTTCATCGATTTTTTATTAAATATGTCCAGAGATAAGGAGCAAAATCTACGAAGGTCGACACCATTTTATCATCACCACATACCAGCACCCTCCGTTTCGATGCATACGGTGATTTTTTATGTTCCGATTGTCAGGTCTTCCATTCATGTGAGAATGTATAATTATTGGCTACTACGTACGGTAAGTACTAACGTAGAAGAAAATAGAAGAGCACGAGAAATCAAGTTCATAAAATGCTTTGGAGTAAATAAATTAAATCAGTGCTTCGGATATCGTTCGGAGTGTCACATACAGCATTTCCAGGTCAAATTAAATCCGAAGTAGGTACATATAGATTTATAGATTAATCATTGTCTTTTGATCCTTGAAACGTTTCCCTTTTTATTCAACTTATACTCCTATAATTTATTCTCTACTAGCATGACCGCTCGCTTCGCTCGCTATCCGAGATTCGCTGTACGCAGTATCGTACTTAATTCCGACGTTGCACAACTTGGGAGCCCACTGGATATTCGTGCCAAATTTGGTCGATATCCGTCGAGCCATTCAGGAGTTGACCATGGTCGACCATATTTCCGCTATGGTGTAGGGGACCGAAAAATTCCGACGTTGCCCAACTTGGGAGCCTACTGGATATTCGTGCCAAATTTGGTCGATATCCGTCGAGCCATTCAGGAGTTGACCATGGTCGACCATATTTCCGCTATGATCAGGGAATTAAAAATGCGCCTACGTTCAACTTGGGAGGCTACCGGATATTGGTGCCAAATTTGGTCGATATCCGTTGAGCAATTCGGGATTCGACCATGGAGGGGCCCATGGATGCGCTATGGTCGACCGCGGGGGTAGTCCGAAGGGTCGATCGTAGATAGAATTTCACGTAGATTACGAATACGCGATAAAAAATAGGGGTTACCATTTCAATTAACGAAGTTGACCATGGTCGACCATAGTTCCGCTACGGTGAGGGAATTAAAAATGCGACGTTGCACAACTTGGGAGCCTACCGGATATTCGTGCCAAATTTGGTCGATATCCGTCGAGCCGTTTGGCCGTGCATAGAAAGACAGACACACACACAGACAGACAGACAGACAGAGATCCGTTTTTATAATATAGTAGGGCGGACGGCGGACAGACAGAAATATTTTTATTGCAGTTTTGGATTCTACATACCTTGAAACGTAAACCATCAAATTTTGAGGGGGGGTAAGAATTTTTTTTTTCATGCTCGATTCCAATGCTTCATTATTGAAAATAATAAACCAAAATAGGGGTTACCATTTCAATCAACGAAGTTGACCATGGTCGACCATAGTTCCGCGATGGTGAGGGAATTAAAAATGCGACGTTGCACAACTTGGGAGCCTACTGGATATTCGTGCCAAATTTGGTCGATATCCGTCGAGCCGTTTGGCTGTGCATAGAAAGACAGACAGACACACAGACAGAGATTCGAATTTATAATATAACTAGCATGACCGCTCGCTTCGCTCGCTATCCGAGATTCGCTGTACGCAGTATCGTACTTAATTCCGACGTTGCACAACTTGGGAGCCCACTGGATATTCGTGCCAAATTTGGTCGATATCCGTCGAGCCATTCAGGAGTTGACCATGGTCGACCATATTTCCGCTATGGTGTAGGGGACCGAAAAATTCCGACGTTGCCCAACTTGGGAGCCTACTGGATATTCGTGCCAAATTTGGTCGATATCCGTCGAGCCATTCAGGAGTTGACCATGGTCGACCATATTTCCGCTATGATCAGGGAATTAAAAATGCGCCTACGTTCAACTTGGGAGGCCACCGGATATTGGTGCCAAATTTGGTCGATATCCGTTGAGCAATTCGGGATTCGACCACGGAGGGGCCCATGGATGCGCTATGGTCGACCGCGGGGGTAGTCCGAAGGGTCGATCGTAGATAGAATTTCACGTAGATTACGAATACGCGATAAAAAATAGGGGTTACCATTTCAATTAACGAAGTTGACCATGGTCGACCATAGTTCCGCTACGGTGAGGGAATTAAAAATGCGACGTTGCACAACTTGGGAGCCTACCGGATATTCGTGCCAAATTTGGTCGATATCCGTCGAGCCGTTTGGCCGTGCATAGAAAGACAGACACACACACAGAGACAGACAGACAGACAGAGATCCGTTTTTATAATATAGTAGGGATTTACCTACTTCTACATTTTATTCTTCTATTCTCTCTGAAACCATACTCAACAACACGGTAAAATTGAATAAAATAATTTTATTTGTCGTTTCTGTTCTCTTTTGCAAACATAATTTATTATGGCAACATAATGGGGCATTAACGAACAGAAAATTGGTCTACTGTAACAAAAAAGCAATGTTTTGGTTTCGGGCATTTCAATTATGTAGTAGAGGTCCCGTAGCTCTGCAGGTAGCGTCATCACCACGCCCTGTTTTAACATGTTTAGCATAGATTTCTAGAAGTTTACGGTATCCTGGCTTGCTCAAAATTCCCATTACCTCTTGAAAATTTTAGAACCGAACTCCAAAAAGTCTAGAATCCCTTTTTTATTATTCTAATTTTCAGGCCCTTGGTAACACACACACACACACACACACACACACACCAGGATATCCCCCTCCCACTTCACACCACAATTAATAACTATAGCGATTCCCCTGCTGACAAAAGACTCGAAAAATCAACAACGTAAACTGCAAAAAAAAGAAACAAGGTAAAAACCAAGTAGTTGCACCTTCAACACTTGACTATACCTACTCCACACAAACCATCTACTCGTGTTCTATTTTCGGATTCTTCCTACCTTAAAATTCATTATAGAAAATAATACTTAATCCAAAATTTCAGACCCATTGTAGACGCTTATTTTGTACAGCTTATTTTAGGAAATTCGCTAGCTTAGAGCCTGAAAACTTATGAGCCTGCTCCGTACCCGTTAGTAGCAATCAAGGCATTTCAACCCTCCTCATTACTTCCGGGTGGAAATGTGTGAGCGGCCGACCTTGTTGAAAACAATAAAACAAGGTCTTGGTAATATTCGTGAGGTTTAAGCGCAAGTCTACCAAGAGCGCGCTCGCGCCCATCGCCTCCCACCCGATGGGACTGATGGTGGTCCAGTCATGCAGCATGTGTCCTTGGAAAGTCACCTTAGCCCTCTTCTCCGTCATCCTCGTGCGTGATGCTAATTTCCTCAAAGGTAATTTTCATAATTACTGTGTATTTCCTATTACTATGTTCTTTCCAGCGGATGTTCAGTGAAAGTAATGTAACTTTTCCAGAAATGTCCAGAATTTTTTCAAGAATTCTTTACAAAGTTTTTTTATAAAGAATTTTCAAATTTATGTACATAATATGTGAATGTGTCACTCCAGTCACCCTCCTACCCTACCCAACCCTCCTAGCTACTGGATACAAATTTCCAAATTTGGCAAAAATATGTATAATTAATTGAATAAGATAAAAATATGAGTTCAAAGACGGGCGTTTTCGGAATACAAAAAGTCAAATTAATTTGGCTTTTGGCCCATTCAGACATTTTACACATTTCGCTAAAAAAAATTAAAACGACAAAAAAAAAGCTACTGACTCACATAAAGCGGTGTAGGTTAATTTGGTAAGGATAAGACTTTCTATACCCAACAAAACCTTGGGGCAAAACTGATCGAAAATGAGTTTACCCAAAACTTTCTCAACTTGAAATATGAATAAAATCAACAAAGAAAGGTACTATACATTGTAGGTACAATAAATACTATTGGAATAATACTAGGTATTTTTGTTCCAGTCATGCAGCATGACCACAATATTTGTGAGAATTTTCGAAGTTGGTGACTTAGCTATTTCTGACGATTTTTAGCGAAGCTTCACCCTCCAAAATGTATATTTAGACCCCAGTTTTGGTTTATTATTTTGTGAATAATACACCTATGTATTCGCTAAGCAAAAATTGTTATAACACCCTCTCAAAATGGTTAATTTTACGTTTCAAGGTGCGTAGATTACAAAAGTGCTATGTCCGTACGCCGTCCGCCGTACATGCATAACTACTTCATTTTCGGTCTAAAAAATTCGTTCTTTCGTACAAAGGCTCCATTTGAGCACTAGCTGTGTCCCAAAACTTTGTAGCTCGATCGGAATATACTCAGGGTTGATATGGGTGAAAAATATGATTTTTGGTTTATTATTCTGTGAATAATACACCTATGTAATCGCACAGCAATAAATTTTTATAACACCCCCTCAAAACTTTTTCTTTTACGTTTCAAGGTGCGTAGATTCCAAAAATGCAATGTCCGTCCGCCGTCGCCGTGTCATGCATACCGGCTTCATTTTGGGTCTAAAAAATTCGTTCTTCCCCACACATGCTCCATTTGGGCCCTAGTGGTGTCCCGAAACTTTGCAGCCCGATCGGAATGTACCCAGGGGTGTTATGAGTGAAAAAAACCAGTCATGCAGCATGACTTAATGAGCGAATTTTCAAAGAAATATTCGAATTAATGGCTATGGTTTTGAATAAAGGAAAACTTCGGTCTAAAATTTGGTTTTCTATGTATATTCTCTTCGTATTTATTTTAATTTGTACGTTTTGTCCATCCTGATTCTACCGTTTGTTATGAGTAGATTCCTTGTTCCTTCTGAATGGCCTTTCCTCTTGACTACGATTTCAGGCCTGGTATCTAAAACCAGTTCAAGATTTGCTCTACTAGGTAGGTAGATCCTTCCTTCTTCATTGATATTATTTTTATCATGTTAAGTACCTACCTACCTACCTTTGAATATCAAATATTCGTATGATACTGATAATAAATTGATAAGATACCTACCTAACCTTCTTCCTCCTACTGTTAGTACCTAAATTGAATAATTTGAAATAGATTTTTTCTTTCGTCTTCCTTCTAGTAATACGTGGGCCGGTACTTGTCTATCTATGAAGGTATCATAACAATTATATGTCAAATGGGAAATTCAAGGAGTTGTACTAATCGTTTGCCTCCCCCTTTTTTGCTTCGAACTCTCGTCTTCAATTAATACTTCTCACATTTTTCAATCTGACCACTCTAAGGGGGTGGGGGGGGGGGGGGGGGGTAAGAGTTTAAAGATTATCCTAGTTTTGGGTAATTTTTGCGCACTTTAAATGCTCTAATTTAAGAACGGATTTAGATATCTAAAATCCGATTTCACCATCGTGTTCAGCGTGCAAAAACCTTTAAAATGAGGGGTCACTTGTTAGAAAATAACATTTTGGGGATTTTTGGGTAATTTTTGCGCACTTTAAATGCTCTAATTTGAGAACGGATCAAGATATCTAAAATCCGATTCCACCATCGTGTTCAGCGTGCAAAAACCTTTAAAATGAGGGGTCACTTGTTGGAAAATAACATTTTGGGGATTTTTGGGTAATTTTTGCGCACTTTAAATGCGCCAAAACCCTCCTTAGAGTAGGCCAATTTCGCCCATCTTCGAACTTAGCCTTTCGATTGCCAAGATAGATTTTTTGTGCAAATTTGAGCTGTTTATCTCAATTCTATCGAGAGTTATCGTCTGGAGTGACACATATATATATAAAAATATATATATACATATAAAAAAGTGTTAAATTTCAGGAATCGTTTTAGAATGGTCTGAAACGGATTTCTATGAAGAAAATTTCCAAAAATTTATATTATTTAAATTTTGAAGCCATTGCAATAGCTTCATTTTCTTTGAAAATTCGCTAAAATTGGTATAAAATAGATATTTTTTGTGTTTTAGGAACATGGGGTTTCGAGGTATCGTTTTCCATGTTTTTGGGGACGAGAAGACCGAATACGATGTTCACCAAAGAGTGGAAAATTGAGATTCTAACAAATGTTCAGCTCCCAAAATTGTTTTTTAATGATTCAAAAGCCTGGGAAATCGTCTGAAATCACCATTAATTTGTATAATAAACTAGAAAAAGTGTCAACACGTGGATCAAGACGATTAAATGGCACTACCATTGATCAAAGATAATTTGGAAAAAAAGGAGCGTACCTAATTTGTGTTTTGGGGGCCAAAATTGGTGGAAACCATCAGAAATAGGCATTTCCATTATTCACATGAAAGAAACAATAAATGAGCACCCAACATTTCTGTAGGTAAGTCCGGTAGAATAATAAACCCATGATGTGACAAGGACTTTGCAGCGTTTTTGGTTTTAAGTGAAAAAGCTTGTGCGGTATCTTTTTCCACGTTTTTTAGGGCGTGAAAACCGAATATCAAGTCGATTTTGACCAAGAGTGGAGGATTGTGTTGGTAACGAAGGTTCAGATCCCAAAATTAATTTTTTATCGGTCAAAAACCTGGGAAATTGTCTGAACTCACCATCACTTTGTATAATAACGCTATAAAAAATGTCAACAGGTGAATCAAGACAATCGAATGGCACTATCAACGATAAAAGATAATTTGAAAAAAAAGCGTTCCTAATTCGTGTTTTGGGGGGCCAAAATTGGTTGAAACCAACAGAAATAGCTATTCCAATTATTTCACGTGAAAGAAACAATAAATGAACAGCCAACATTTCTGTAGGTATGTCCAATAGAATAATAAACCCATTTGACAAGGACTTTGCAGCGTTTTTGGAATCTACGCGCCTTGAAACGTAAAAGAAAAAACGCTGCAAATCCCTGCACAACGTGCACGGTAAAATGCACGTTAAAATAATTTAATATCTTTTGGTGGAGTCAGAATGCTCTGAAACGGTAATGAATCGAAGACATTTTCAAACAGTTTGAACCGTACAAGTGTTCATTTTCTCCGAAAATTCGCTGATGAAAATATTTGTGTAAGTTCCCCATTATCAGTTCAGTTTTCTTGAGATCATTCGCTGACCGAATCTTTTTCTCCGTGCCACTACAGAAACGGTGAACGACCTCTTCAAGACTAAGGGCGGCGGCTCTAACAACATTCCCCTTTCTATATTATTAATCTCAGCGGAGTTGAGGATTCATGGTGTGTAGGGAATGCCTGCACTGGGGATGTGCCCACCACTGGTGCTTTAGTTATGAGAAGGAGAGATGGCCAAGCTAACTACGCTTTTCTCCACCCTCTCACCCGTAGGTACTACCCAGGAAGGTCTCACGGGCCGGTCCAACTGACTTCAGACGGATCCGTCATAAAATCTCTGGCTGTAGATACATGACCTTTTGGTTTATTATTCTGTGAATAATACACCTATGTATTCGCTCAGCAAAACATTTTTATAACACCCCCTCAAACTTTTTTCTTTTCCGTTTCAAGGTGCATAGATTCCAAAAACGCTGCAAAGTCCTTGTCACATGGGTTTATTATTCTACTGGACATACCTACAGAAATGTGGGCTGTTCATTTATTGTTTATTTCAGGTGAAATAATTGAAATAGCTATTTCTGATGGTTTCCACCATTTTTGGCCTCTAAAACTCGAATTAGGTACGCTCCTTTTTTTTCAATTTATCTTTGATAATTGGTAGTACCATTTAATCGTCTTGATCCACGTGTTGACACTTTTTCTAGTGTTATTATACAAATTTATGGTGATTCCAGACGATTTCCCAGGTTTTTGACTCATAAAAAATCAATTTTGGGAGCTGAACATTTGGTAGAACCTCGATTTTCCACTCTTTGGTCAAAATCGACTTCATATTCGGTCTTCTCGTCCCCAAAAACATAGAAAACGATACCTCAAAAGCTCATGTTAGTAACATGTTACTAAAACACAAAAAGTACCTATTTCTGTGCATGTTTTCACTCATAACATCCCTGGGTATATTCCGATCGGGCTGAAAAGTTTCGGGACACAACTAGGGCCTAAATGGAGCATGTGTGCGAAAGAACGACTTTTTTAGACCAAAAATGAAGCCGGTACACGTGATACGGCGTACGGCGTACGGCGGACGGACATTGCATTTTTGGAATCTATGCACCTTGAAACGTAAAAGAACAAATTTTGAGGGGGTGTTATAAAAAATTTTTGCTGAGCGATTACATAGGTGTATTATTCACAGAATAATAAACCAAAATGCAATGTCCGTCCGCCGTCCGCCGTACGCCGTATCACGTTTACAGGCTTCATTTTCGGTCTAAAAAATTCGTTCTTTCGCACACATGCTCCATTTGGGCCCTAGTTGTGTCCCGAAACTTTTCAGCCCGATCGGAATATACCCAAGGGTGTTATGAGTGAAAATGTGTGTAAAATTGGTACTTTTTGCGTTTTAGCAACATAGTGGTAACATGAGCTTCTGAGATATCGTTTTCCATGTTTTTGGGGACGAGAAGATCTAATATGAAGTCAATTTTGACCAAAGAGTGGAAAATTGAGTTCTACCAAATGTTCAGCTCCCAAAATTGATTTTTTATGGGTGAAAAACCTGGAAAATCGTCTGAAATCACCATCAGTTTGTATAATAACACTGGAAAAAGTGTCAACACGTGGATCAAGACGATTAAATGGCACTACCAATGATCAAAGATAGTTAAAAAAAAAAGCGTACTGCCTAATTTGTGTTTTAGTTTAGGGGCCAAAATAAACGGAAACCATCAGAAATGGCTATTTCGATTATTACACATGAAAGAAACAATAAATGAACACTTAAAATTTCTGTAGGTATGTCCATTAGAATAATAAACCCATGTGACAAGGACTTTGCAGCGTTTTTTCGATCGTACTATTTTTTGTTCTCGGAGAAATACGCTATAAGCCACGTTTAACCCTCTTAATCGACGCCGGCCATCAGCGTTTGGTACTTGAATGGGTAGGTAATTGCATGAGAGTCATTTACATACGATCTTCGATGATCAGAGAGCATATTGATTTGCCACTCCGTTACACTTCGGGATTGTTGAACCAACCCTGCTTACCAAACATTAGTATTGGTTTTCCAGGATGTTGGAATTGAATAAGTAACACAACTTGAAATATTCAACAGGCCTTCAATTCATCGATTATCCATTTTCCGGCAGTATAATATGAATATGTGATAAATGCCACGACTAGCGGTTCCTGGAACCGGAGAGGGGCGTTGCAGGAGAGGGAAAGGGTGGAAAACTGCATTATGATAGTAAAATACAGTCAAGATTTGAACTGAATCTGAGATCACCTGATCACACCATTGTACCAATAGTGGACCATTTGAGGACCGACCAGCACCTTTCCTGAATATTTGAGCTCAAATAAATGTATTCTTCCATCCGGTATATTTATGATGATTGTACCTATTTATTATAATTTATCAATGGTGAATTTCTTCAAGTGCGCTGTAAAAGGAGAATAGAAGAGGAAACGGAACTACGGAAGTAAGCTAAGTAGGCAAATTCCAGTGGTAAGCATCAATCTCGCACGGAAAGGCGAAAAATATGGGAAAGAAACAACCTCACTCTCCATCATCATCATCATTATCATCATCACTGCACGAGATTATGAGTAGACAGGTGAATGGTACTGACGATGATACATCGAGTTATTAGTTAAAGTGCGAAGGCAAACCTCTACAATCCCTGGAAGGTCAGCAGCTGGTACATTAAATGTAATTACGTTGATCAATGAATGTATCAATAATCAACCGACCAATCATAGATAGTTGGACGTATCGTTCAAATATTGCCGGTGTTATCCACACCACCGTACAGCGTTAGTCTGAAAATGCAGATGCCTAGAGTACTGAAAGACCCCAGAAGTTATCACTGATAGGTTGAAGGTGTTCACCAACCAACCATCTGCAGCATTTCCCCACCCGCCAGACCATCCATGTGCGGCAAATATGGTGCTTGAATGAAACACGGACTATGACTTTTTTGTAGCTCTCAAGCCTCGAGAAAATAACCTCTCTCCAATTTTCTTTTGAATTCTGAATCACTCTGAAGTTCACCCTTCTACTGAGAGCCTCTCTGTATTATTTTTCAATTACTGTATTCGTCGTATACGCTATATTGTATGCTTTACTGGACTTCACCCGTATTTTTATTAATCAAACACTGTTTTGAATTGCCAGTTAACAATTTCTTCTCCTTTGTTCATTTTTTTGTACAACAAAGCAAGAAGACTGACGAACTCTAAACTGATTTCAGTGCAACACGCCGCGCCGGCAGGAAATTGTTATGTTTCTTCTGTCAAGCAAATTCATGAGCATTACAAAATGTCATTGTTTACTCATGCGTTGACACTAATGCCATTTCGATCTCAATGGAATTCATAGGGAACCATTGTTACCCATCAACCTGTTTCCTCGAAACTTCATTGAATTCCGTCGAATAGATCTGAAGATATTTCCAAGGTTTTCATTGTCGTTATATAAGCATGTGGCATGTGCACTTGCACAATTTCCGAACATTTCATGAAAACTGGTCGATTAGAGAATCTGAGCACGTGGCTCTGCGCTCAGGCGCGGATCCAAGGGGGGGGGGTCACAGGGGTCATGACCCCCCCCCAGAATCAGCCTGCATTTCAAAAAGCAGAGCTGAACGAATTGTTCACAAACCCGAAAACAAAAAAACCAAACGAAAACGAACCCAGTTTTTGTGAAATAAAAAACCAGAAACAAACCAAACGACCAAATTCAACTTACCATATTGTTAACTTAAAACATTGGAAACAATAATTACGATTAAACTTTTTATAGAATACTGATTTTTTTCTGTATTTGGTTTGTAGCAACACTTGTGATTTGTTTACATTGGTATAAGTTCCAATTGACTTCTTGTTGTTCGGAAGTGCATCTGACTTCTTGTGTTCGGTGGATTATTAATACCTACCTAAGTTCGGAATCGGAAGCGCCGAAATGTGTGATGAAGTGAGTTGGCCGGAAAGGAAGAAACCGGTCGAGAAAAAAGAGACGGTCAACAAAAAACTCAGGGCGACCGGGCAGAGCTACGCTTCAATGGAAAATTCATGCAGGTACCTACTTAAACTTCAAAAAAATTTCAGCAAGAACAAAACAAGTCACATTTTGGAGCCCGGGGAGCATTTCCCTCTGAGAAGAGCGTTTTACAAAATGCTTGTTTCTGGCGTTTGCAAATTTTGGACTTATTCGGTTCTTGTGGGGAACCCCTCAAATAAAAGTGATAAATATTTACGAGAAATTCTATAAACAAAACATTATTTCAATTTGAATTTTAAATTAAAAACTGATTTGGCCACATGGTCTTCTCAATTTTGCTTCGTATACAACTGTGTAAATATTTACCATAAAACATCCGTCAAATTGAAATTCCAATGTCCTCTCCACTAATTACTGTAATTTCTAATTACACAAACGGTAGACAGTGTTAAAAAAACTGAAAACAAAAAAGAACTATAAAAAATCTAAAAAGATTCGTTCAAAAATGTCAAAATTAGTCGAATATAATCGTACACTTGGTCCTACCAATGTTACTTTATATACAATTATGTCAATAAATTTACCTTGGTGTATCCGTAAAATTACACCTTGTTTATTTCTTCTTATTTTTGTTAATTATCATCTTGTTTTTGTTTCGTTCTCGTTTTCTTTCCTGACAAATTCAGTAAAAACGATACTGAATTCACTGAGATCAATAATAGATTGTTGTGGTTTCAATGTTTTGATTTGCAAACTCTGAAGTTAGCTACGCTGCCATAAAATGCGCCAATTTGTTTGAAAACACATTAGGACACTTTTTTAGAAGAAAATTGAAAATAAATACATTTATCAGTTAAATGATTAGTAGATATTGAAAAATATTTTTTACATAAACAATGAATTTTATAAATAAATACAATTAATTTTGTAAGTAGACAAATTGGACGAGTTTAGGCATAAGGTTGAAAATTCGGTTTGTATTGTTCGTTTGGTTATTTTGTTATTTTTTATATTGTTCTACCCTGTGACCCCCTCCGGAAAAAAATTCTGGATCCGCCCCTGTCTGCGCTCGTGGTTTGGCTGTTCATCAACCAAGTTATTCCGTGCAGCTGCATCTAGTTTGCGATCTTGATCGCCGACCTTTGAACGGAGACGGTGTCATAAAAAGAAGAGTTCGGGAAGTGCCAGAAATATCATATTTGCACGTGCGCAGACGAAATTCACAGTTGAACTTTGATAAATTTTATATGGAACATCTGGAGAGCAACCCGCACATAATTATGTATGTACTATAAAAATGTCACCTTTTTTGGATTGTTCATTCGATAGATATGATAGTAGCAAGAAACTGCGCAGAGACAGACACTGATCTAAATATGTTCCTTGTTGTTTTTGAAATGCTCACTGTGAAAGAATTTATAACTTCGGTTCTGACGAAACACAAATTTTGGTTTATTATTTTCAATAATGAACCTTTGGAATCGAGCATGAAAAAAAAAAAAGTTTAACCCCCCCCCCCCTCCTTAACAGTTGATGGTCCCATTTGGGGTCTAGCTGGTCCTCGAAGCTCGGTGTTAATGTCAGTCATCCCTAAGGAGTGAAAAATAGGGGTTGAAATCTCCAGGACGCTGTTATCTCGAATTTTTTCACGGTTTTAAATAGTTCTCGAACTTGGGAGTTTATTAAGACCACCCGGAGCAGTGTACGTCCCGCCGCACCGTTCGTTCACACTAAGGCTCAGAAGTTTGCACCGACAGGCTTTTTCAACAGCTGGGTGAATGAAATTGTATACATTTAGCCCAAATATCATCACCAGGGACGCGCTAACAATCGGGAATTGGCCCGAGATGAAATCATTGCTAGGGATCACCTGCTTGTATTCACGGAGTATGAAGTCGAGTTGGTTGCTCTGTGATATTATTCCATTTGAAAAATGATGGCTCTTTTGGAGTGTGTTGGTAGGTAGTGAAACTTGAACAAACGTTGAAGTATTATTGATGGGTAAATTATTACACAATGGTAAATTATTACACAACGGTGAATTATTACACAACGGTTCATTATACCATCAACGTAGAAGGGGCTGGAGTTTGTTGGTAGGTACGTTTGCGTTTTTTCACTCCATATCAACAGTTTCACTTCAGAACTTCATTATTTGCGTTTCTTTTTGCCATTTTAGGTACGGTTTGTCATCGACAGAATTATTTTAGCAACATTTAACTCGTGATTTAGGTAGGTACCTAGTAACGAGTACGGGGTTAGGTACTAACCTACGGAGGGTCTGCGATCTACATAATATGTATAGAATAGTACATATTATAATATAAAGGGTTATCTATACGGAGAGCTGTGATTTGTAACAGGAGGGTATTCTGTACAAAATGATAAACCGTTGTGCAGGGATTTGCAGCGTTTTTTTTTTTAAAGGGAAACGGGAACGATGATTGCACAACCGCGCAACCTCCATTTTCGTTCCTAATAAATTCTAGATTGTGTTGAAACTCAAATAGAGAAAAATCCTGAACAACGCTCACGTGGTCGAATTTCCGCGAAAATGGCACTGTTGACTGTTGTTTTCCAACCGTTGAGACCAAAACTTGTTTTTCGCGTCACGGTGGGAGGAGTCCAGAAAGCTCAGTTAAGCCCCATTGATTAAGATTTATGGATCTGCCCAATCTTCCAGTCAAATATTGGATGAGGGCTTAAGGGGCTGTAAATTAAATCTTGATGAGTTTTTCCAGTTGTGATTAAAAATGCTGCATATCGTTCCAGATTGATTTTTCTGTTTAGGTAAGCCTTTTCCTGAGATTGTCTATACTATCATTAGGGTTTCTCAGCTCATGCGTATATGTGTGTGTGTCTGTAGAAAAAAAAATTATAGGTCAATATCCCATCACCCATTCTATAGCGAAGAATGGTCTTAATGAACCCAATTGACTAGGTTGAATGAAATTAGGGAGAGTCGGCTCTATCGACGTCAAAATTCCACGTTAAATTTCAAATGCCGATTATTTGATGTCATGTTTACTCGGTATTTTTTGTTTTATTATTCTGTGTATTCGGTCAGCAAAAAATTGTTATAACACCCCCTCAAAAATTTTTTTTTTCCGTTTCAAGGTGCCTAGATTCAAAAAATGCAATGTCCGTCCGCCGTATCACGTGTACCGGCTTCATTTTCGGTCTAAAAAAGTCGTTCTTTCGCACACATGCTCCATTTGGGCCCTAGTTGTGTGCCGAAACTTTTCAGCCCGATCGGAATATACCCAGGGGTGTTATGAGGGAAAATGTGGTTAAAAATAGGTACTTTTTGTGTTTTAGTAACATGAGCTTTTGAGGTATCTTTTTCCATGTTTTTGGGGACGAGAAGAACAAATATGAAGTCGATTTTGACCAAAGAGTGGAAAATTGAGGTTCTACCAAAGATTCAGCTGCCAAAATTGATTTTTATGAGGCAAAAATCTGGAAAATCGTCTGAAATCACCATCAATTTGTATAATAACACTAGAGGTAGTATTAGCAGGTGAATTAAGACTATTAAATGGTACCACCAATGATCAAAGATGATTTGGAAAAAAAGCGTACCTAATTTGTGTTTTGGGGGCCAAAATTGGTGGAAACCATCAGAAATAGCTATTTCAATTATTTCACATGAAAGAAACAATAAATGAACAGTCAAAATTTCTGTAGGTACGTCCAGTAGAATAATAAACCCATGTGACAAGGCATTTTCAGCGTTTTTGTCTTGAAGTCTTGACGGAACAAGAGTAATTGTCACATCATCAACACACCATGACCTTCTTCGTCTTATGGTACACATAGGAGATAATATTGTGCCCTGCCATTTTTCGTCATCACTACCTATTCACTTCAACCGTTTGTTACATTTAATGCAATCATGTCGAGCGAATCGAGTCAAAACAGATCATAAGATCTTCGCCCATAAAATAAGTATAAATATCATAGCTAGTCAACGGATGAACACTTGAATTACACAACATCCAAAGCTAGGGTAGCCTAGGTTGATTGATGAGGCCACCAATATTGATTGCCATCCGTGAAGAAGCTGAAGCAGCTAAAATTTCAGCTGATCTGGTGAACAACTCAACTTCGTGGGGAAGTTTGGAAATAATAACTAAGCCGAAATTAGAGCATAACCATCACGAAATGTTCGCTGTACTTCGAAACTAAATTGACAATCATGAATGTTTCTACTCTGACACATGAAAAACGGTTTACTAGTGACTTGCTAAGCTTCCCGTCACATGAAGCGACTTGCCCTGATTTTCATCCTCGCTCGTCATTCTTCACGAAGGGCATCGATAGAAGATGATAAAGAGGGGAGGGGGAGGGGGAGGAATGACCGAGATAGAGGCGGTTGTCTGGCGCTTTACCAGCTCTACTTCCCTTAACTCCTTCCCGAGAGCCTTTTTTCCGAACAGTAGAGCAGGCATTTTCACTAATATACTGTTCTCTTGCCATCGCTCTTCCAGCAAAACGATTGCTTTTCACGCCATCCTGCAATCAATGGACCGCTATGGTGATTTGATAGCGACATCATAAACACGCGTAGTCAGTGACAGAATAAATCCATTATAGTACAACTCCATCAACTACAACTACAGGTCCGTATTTTTTTTCAAGTGGAGCCCTTCTCAGGCTACCCCCTCCCCCCTCCCACCGCTTCTTATATTCGTTTAGTGGTATTAGCGGTTCATAATGAGAATGACTAACCAATATTTGACTGCCTACTTCTCAGACCTGAGGAACGGAAGTACTCTTAACTTGATTTTTGTTGAATAGATCATAAATAACAGATAATTCATTGCACAGAGTGTTTGACTAAGCAAAAGTGTTGTTACGTAGGGAAAGTGAGTTTTTACCGTTTTTGGACTTACTAACTTACTTAGTAGAGTTATGCAGGGGTTAAGTTATGGCATACATAAATTTTCTTTCCTGCAGCGCAGATAACCTTGTAGTTTGTTTCATGGATGTAGTAAACGAGAAACCTTTTTGGTGAAGTTTGATAATTTGGCAAACCTCCATGGTAATATAGGTAATGTATAAAAGATACCTACCATACCTGTGATAAAATAAAGCACAAAAAATCAGTTTTAGAAATAGGTACACGTATATCTTCTTATGTTTCTCTCTCGTGACCTATGCTGCCAAGGGAAAGGGTGGGGGCATACCCCTCCAACCCACGAATACTTCTCCGTGTTATACTTTGACGCTAACGCTACTCAATTCAACTTGCGTAGTCACTTGTCACTCCATGGTTTGCATCCACGTTTGCTCTCAAGTATAACTGAGTTCTTAAACTTTTCCTAACTCAGGGTCAGCGAGAGAACCCAGAACGCAAAGCGTGTTACTTCACCTGGTTCCTGGTCTCGTGCTTTCACACAAAAAAATGTTAGAACTCATCTCGCCATTGGTCTTTTCATCACCCTAGCTCATGATATACTTGTTGTTTCACGTTTACTTATTTATGTATGGGGAATCTGTAGCTGTATAGTTTGGTGATCAGCTAAAACTTCATCAGCTTAGAATTTATGGCAATCTAAATTAATCTGACATACCGGACTCTGAATTGATTCCCACTCCAACCTTTGCTAAATGACTATATTATTCTTAAAAAGAAGAAAAAAACACATGCATTTTTGAGAATTTCTAAGAATTTTTAGTAAGTAATTATTCATGTATTAATTCATTTATCATTACATATGCATTTCAGAGCATCATAATCCATCTCGAGATTTTGTCAGTTGTTATGTTGATTCTTTCGGAGAAATAGGTTTAATGATATCCGTTTATGATTCCTACAGCATGAAAATCTGTGGTTGAATGCACTTGTAGAATAACAAGGCCTAATCTTCTTGAAACTTGAACAGGGGGGACGCGGATGGTATCACACCGTCTAAACGAAATCCACCGAAGAACTCGAGGGGAGCGTGAAGAAAAATATGACTGGATCGTGACCCCTTAGCAGGGAGACATTTGGCTTTAGAGCCTCTGAAAACTTGAACTATTATCCAGCCATTAAGGAATTTCGAGACTACAGCGAGGGAATGTTGGTTGGGGCCAACATCCCTGGGCAATAAGAAAATACCCATTATAATTTGTTCAAGCTATATATTTCTCTTGTCAACGAGTTTATTGGCTATTTAGGAGTTTAGCGGTAGAATTTTTTAATCTTGCAAGCTTTATTGAAAAGGAGCGTATTGATTTCCAATTACATACTTCAACCACACTACACCGAAGGAGAACAGTAAATGAAAAGGGTCGTCAACAGATTTCATCAGGATTTCAGATTTGCACTACAAAAAAAAAAAAAAATAAATAAAACGAATTTTTTTCCATGCTGGATTCCAAAGGTTCATTACTGAGAATAACAAAAAAAATTATCAATTTCTCTATTGGTTTATTATTTTCAACCTTCGGAAGCGAGCACGAAAAGAAGAAAAAAAACCAACCCTCCTCAAAATTTGGTGGTTTGCGTTTCAAGGTACCTACGTAGAAACCGAAAATGGTTGGAGAGAATTGTCGCAACCATTTTCAGAAAACGCAACTCTAAAACTGTTCTAGGGCGACAAACTCGGATGCGCAATTTCCTTGAGAAAGTTACGTGTTCACTTAACTCCGGACATAAATACTGAATTGACGTTACGTAATAATTTGTCTTTCAAGTTAACCTCTTTTTTCTCACAATAAACATAATCATTCAGTAATAGTATAGTTATATTCCATTCTGACGGTTTTCTACGAGTTTTGAACAATTTCCTGAAGAACAATCGTGCCCTTTTCCTGTACAACTAAGCACGGCACGGTGAGATCTTCGGTCCTTTGTATATTTTTAAACACCCATAAAATATAAGACAACTCACTTACTGTGCTCAGGAATTTCGGATGGCAATGCTCAAGACGAATAGGTACACGAACCAAATGAAGTTCAGGCTTCCAAATTGACTTGAACAGAACGCAAAATAAAGAGAACGCGAACGGCGGAAAACCTTCCCGAGGCCGGCTCTTCCTATCTTTCTACAAAATTAGGGGTGACGCGACAGCGTAGCCATACAGATCGAATTTGGATATCCGCGAAGTTACGTGGTTACAACGCTGGTCTTGAAAACGCTAAAACTTAGGTCTCGAACACAACACTAACGTCTGTCCGTCCGCCGTACGCCTTGCCCTGCATTTTCCTTATTTATCATGAAAATTAATGAAATATGGCCTGCACGTCCCATTCGGGGTCCAGTTGGTCGGGGACGCTCGGCGTTACTATCAGACAGTCACCTCTAAGTGGTGAAAAATAGAGGTTGAAATGATCAAAATGCCGTAGCTCGAAAACATTTAATACAAGAGTACCTACAGTCTATGGTTTTTTATGGCGTTTTTGGATTGAATCCGAATGTTTTCTGAGACCACTCGGGCTGGGTACGTCCATCTGTTCGTTCATAGTTCGGCCCTAAAGTTGGAACCGAAAAGCTTCGTCAACACAGTGTGAGTTATACGGTATTTAACTCAAGCCCAGATATCGCTGATATCAGGAGCGTAGCGTGCCTCTGGTGACGGGGGTACCGCAATGAATTCCACCCCCCCCCCCCCCCACAACAACTTTCACACTTCCTCACACACTCTAAAAATGTAAATGTGAAGCAGTTCTTAGCAAGCTGTTTGTAAAAAGGAATTTTATGATATTATTGATCGAACTACAGCCAGATAACCATTGGTACCTATTGTATGTTTCAACAGTGAAATGCCGAGTGTACTCACGGTTACGTTCCTTCACAACTCTCTTGAAATCAGGCAACGCTGAGGTTGACCGGCCGGCTCTGATGATGTCTTTCTTTTCGCTAAAACTACGAGAACTAAACGAACGCGGAACCACGGAACAATTAACGCAACAACTATCCATTTTAGGAGGAGACTAGGACACTAGGAAAGATTCGAATTCAAACAACTAAACCTGAAATTAGGAACAATTATTGTGAAAACTACAAGTAATAAAATTATGAGAAAACAGGCCGTCGTAAGAATAGCTTCCGAAAAGCAAAATGGATGACAGTGACACTGGAAGTTGTCAAAGTTTTTTTCTCGAGTTTTTAATCAATAGCTACAATCGATCCATATGCCAGTATCGCTCCTCACCAAGATTAGATACGCTGGATATTTGCGCTAGCCCAACTTACTAACACAGTCTCCTGAAGATGTGTAAGACACTCACTCACACACGCAAACACACTCACACAGACGATGTAGAGACACACACACATCGGATTCTGGGCCTCCGCAGGACTGGTAGCGGTACCCCAGCGACCTTGAGATTTCAAATATTCGAAACCTGCCGAAAACCATATGATTCTAATCGACTAATCGATACTTGGCTGTTTTTCGTCCATGACTGGCAGACATGGAGGTTGGAGGATAGTTCATGGAGGGAGAGTCATGGAGGATGGAGTTATGAGTGGACAATTCAAATTGCTACCTACCTACGGAATGTAATTTTTTTCATTTTTCGTGTAGGGTAGCGCCGGTACCCCCGGTACCCCTGACGCTACGCGCCTGGTTGATATGGATCAGCTGATTAGAAGCACACATGAAATATTGTTGATAGATTGTTTGAAAAAAAGTTTGTTATTTGAAGATAGATGGTTATTTTTTATTTTGTTGATAGGCACAAGTTTTTTTCACGGCTTTACGAATCATGCAAATTAGGTGAAAATTTGAGAATATATCGAGGGTCCTGCTTTGGTTCAGTGACCATCAGAATTTCAAAATAACCGAGTAGGGGGTTCGTGGGGCCGAATTGCTCCTTACAGTAGATGGGGGCGGTATAATTATAATTATAACTAGATAACTATAACTAATTATAAATATAATTATAGGAATATTACCTGTCAAATATATGTATATGGAAATCCATGAGTTGCGTTTTGCCGCATCGCTACAGTGTCCATTCGAATTGGCTAATGAAGTTTAATGAGGAAACAGCTCGAAATAGTGCCATAGGGTTATTAAACAAATAGCAGATACCAAATATAAATTAATAATACATTTGTCATGGATCCATTCATCCATACAATGAGAGCATGGCACTCCACCCCAGAAAACCAACCTTGCTGGGCAGTATGGCTGGCTGCCCTGCTCCTATAGCAGTGGGAAGGGGGCAAGAGAATGCCTCCTCCATTTTTAACATTCTCTATTCAGTCTTCAGCATTGCTGCACACCCTTGTCTCTTCTCTATAAAAACCTTTTAAAATCCTGACCTCTCAGGTTACCATTTTGGTACTTTTTATTTCAAATCATTTCTCAATTTTATTCAGTTCCCTTTTAGCGAATTTTCAAAGAAAATGAAGCTATTGCAATGGCTTCGAAATTTAAATAATATAAATTTTTGGAAATTTTCTTCATAGAAATCCGTTTCAGACCATTCTAAAACGATTCCTGAAATTTAACACTTTTTTATATGTATATATATATATATATATATTTATATATATATTTATTTATATATGTGTCACTCCAGACGATAACTCTCGATAGAATTGAGATAAACAGCTCAAATTTGCACAAAAAATCTATCTTGGCAATCGAAAGGCTAAGTTCGAAGATGGGCGAAATTGGCCTACTCTAAGGAGGGTTTTGGCGCATTTAAAGTGCGCAAAAATTACCCAAAAATCCCCAAAATGTTATTTTCCAACAAGTGACCCCTCATTTTAAAGGTTTTTGCACGCTGAACACGATGGTGGAATCGGATTTTAGATATCTTGATCCGTTCTCAAATTAGAGCATTTAAAGTGCGCAAAAATTACCTAAAAATCCCCAAAATGTTATTTTCTAACAAGTGACCCCTCATTTTAAAGGTTTTTGCACGCTGAACACGATGGTGGAATCGGATTTTAGATATCTTGATCCGTTCTCAAATTAGAGCATTTAAAGTGCGCAAAAATTACCCAAAAATCCCCAAAATGTTATTTTCCAACAAGTGACCCCTCATTTTAAAGGTTTTTGCACGCTGAACACGATGGTGGAATCGGATTTTAGATATCTTGATCCGTTCTCAAATTAGAGCATTTAAAGTGCGCAAAAATTACCCAAAAATCCCCAAAATGTTATTTTCTAACAAGTGACCCCTCATTTTAAAGGTTTTTGCACGCTGAACACGATAGTGAAATCGGATTTTAGATATCTAAATCCGTTCTTAAATTAGAGCATTTAAAGTGCGCAAAAATTACCCAAAACTAGGATAATCTTTAAACTCTTACCCCCACCCCCTTAGAGTGGTCAGATTGAAAAATGTGAGAAGTATTAATTGAAGACGAGAGTTCGAAGCAAAAAAGGGGGAGGCAAACGATTAGTACAACTCCTTGAATTTACCCACAGCGATCAAATAAATAAGCACTTAGTACAATTACGTAATAAACAAACGGTAGAATCAGGATGGACAAAACGTACAAATTAAAATAAATACGAAGAGAATATAAATAGAAAACCAAATTTTAGACCGAAGTTTTCCTTTATTCAAAACCATAGCCATTAATTCGAATATATTCTTTGAAAATTCGCTCATTAAGTCATGCTGCATGACTGATTTTTTATTATTCACAAGTCCTTTTTAGTTTATTCAGTTCCATTTCATCATTCACCACCTCAGGTTGTATTTCTTTTCTATTTTCATCTTTTCTCCCAAAGCAGAGCAGGAGGTATTATTTATTACTTTTAAATTATTATATTTTATTTCCCTTATTTTGCTTATTATTTATCACATCGCCTTTACCTTTATTATTGGTATTCTTAATTTTATTTGAGGTTTTTGAGGAAACCTCTGGTAGCAGAGAACTGTCTCGTGAGATATAGGTATTAGGATCAACTGTCCAATATAGATATCTTTACATGGTAGCAGAGCTACGGTAGATTTACCGACTCTGGGCCCATTCTGCATTAATTTTATATTTTTCATTTCGTAATTTGTTTGTTGTTGGTGAAAATACGTATTTTCCAGGCAACGTGGTCGTGGTCTTGTTTTTACAAGGACAGGCCACACTTCCAATATTTATCTTTACAAAACAGCGTTCTGTTCATTCCTGTCCACTTCGGTGGCAGTTTCCCTTGACGATTGTTCATTTCAGCCTTTGTTGAAGTTGAACTTGGATACCACATTATCTAGTCCATCCAGACATCCAGACATGATAGATATCTTACACATAGATACCTAGATACCTGGTTAGATATCTTTACACATTTAAGTATAAAGTTAGATAATGGTTTAAAAAAATTTGGTAAGATCTTATTTTGTCTTCCTCGGCAATATAAAAACGCGAATCCCTTACCTAAGATAGAAGAAACTTTTGGCTTTTTTCTCACTGGATATTGCCAATTGGAGTTAACCAATTTACGAAACGGTAGAGTTGGTGAATCTAATTTACTGATTTCGGTAGAACTGACTCCACACAGAAAAATCCGTTCATTATATTCCAAAGCAATTCCAAAGCTTATTCAAATCTTTTATTCCCATCCCTCCTTGAGATTTTTTTTCGGACCAAGTGGAAGGTAAAGTGGTCCTGGTCCTTTTATACTTTCATGGGTAGTTATATACACTAGTTTATTGTTATTCCGACAGTATACCAGTACACGAATATAGCGTAGTTTTAAGCAATTCTTGATAATAATCTTGCCCTCCCCTTGAGAACAAAACAAAGCTTGAACATTTCTTTAGTGACATTTAATTAAAATATAGCTCAGATACACTTGAATAAAAGGGCCCGATTAAACGGTGCTGAAGGGGCTAGTTTAATTACACCTTGTATTTTTTGCCTGTTCGCTGTTTAAGCTGTCATTTACAAACTCTGGCCAAATCGGCGAGCCCTGTATTATTCGGAAAACCGATTCTCTCGAAGGAAACGGGCACCTGCCTTTCATCTCCGTCCTTTCAAAAGGGACTTTTGGAAGGGTGAAGGATCCCTCCGGTAGAAATCCAAGATGAAAAGGTGACGAAGGAAATGCGAATTCCGCAGTCGTTTGAGGTCGCACCGCTGTTTGGTTTTAACGTAATGAATATTGTTGGTATTTCGTACCTTTTCAGACCAAAAAATACTTTAAACAAAATGTTATTTGAATGCTGGTCCAATGCCTGATCAATTTACCGACTCAAGATTTCACTCTGGAACCAAGGTTGCTACCTAGTTGAAACTCCTGCCCCATCAGCCAGAATAATATGGTGCAGTCATTATACAATTTAAATTTTTAGGAGCTAAATTTTTGACTCCACTGGTCAAAGAGCTAGCTATCTTTTTTGATTTGGTGATCCTCCATACTCCAAAGCAATCCCAGAGAAACATCATTTTGGCATACAACAACTAGGAATGTCATTTCATTTGTTTTTGAATAATATTATAAAAGCCAAAAATTGTAACTTTATAAAAATGTCATAAAAGTTTGAATAGTTCAGCCTTGATCGTTTAATTTCGAATTAACTTGTTAGTAACTTTTAGGCAAATAAAAAAGCTCGTTTTTAATTTCCTTATTTTTGGTTTATTATTTTCAATAATGATCCATTGGAATCGAGATTGATGAAATTCGGGTTATAGGATCCGTTTGGGGTCTAGTTGGTCCTCGAAGCTCGACGTTACTGTCAGTCATCTCTAAGGGGTTCAAAATAGGGGTTGCAATTTTCAGAACGCCTATACCTCTTTTTTACGTGAATCTTTTTACGGTTTTAAATAGTTCTTGAACTTACGAGTTTTTTAAGACCACCCGGAGCATCGTACGTCCAGCCGTTCGTTCACAGTAGGCCCCGAAGTTTGCACCGACAGGCATTTTCGACAGCAGGGTGAATGAAATTGTACACATTTAGCCCAAATCTCGTCACAAGGGACGCGCTAAACAGTCAGGAATTGGCCCGAGATAAAATCATTGCTAGCGATCACCTGATTATAATCACGGAGTATGAAGTCAAGTCGGTTGTTCTGTGATATTATTTCATTTGAAAAATGATGGCTCTTTTGGAGTTTGTTGGTAGATAGTGAAACTTGAACAAACGTTGAAGTATTATTTTGGTAAATGGTAAATTATTACTACACAATGGTAAATCATTACTCAACGGTAAATTATTACACAACGGTTCATTATACCATCTACGTAGAAGGGGCTGGAGTTTGTTGGTTGGTACGTTTGCAACTTTTTTCACTCCTCATAAACAATTTCCCTTCAGAACTTCATTATCTGCGTTTATTTTCCATTGATAAACACTGAAAACCATTGAAAACAATTGAAGACTCCCCCCCCCCCTACAATATTGGACACAATATCCTTGATTATAATCCTTGATTATAATCGAATTGTCTAAAGGCGTGGTGCGCATTGGCATGGTCCGCAATAGATCAATCAATCGTTTTCTTTTGTTTTTTCAATAAATTCATTATGACTGGCCTAGGCCTTTCCAATCACACGGGATTTCGCGTTGTGGCGCCGGCTTTTGTTTCTGTCCCAACCCCATCCGCCATTTCCAGTGTATTTTCACTCCGCATCAACAATTTCCCTTCATCACTTCATTATTTGCGTTTATTTTTGTCATTTTAGTTACTGTTTGTTATCGACAGAATTATTTTAGCACCATTTAACTCGTGATTTGGTAGGTACCCATTAATGAGTACGGGGTTAGGTACTAACCTACGGAGGGTCTGCGATCTATATGATATGTATAGAATAGTACATATATATTATATAAAGGGTTATCTATACGGAGAGCTGTGTTCTGTAACAGAAGGGTATTCTGTACAAAATAGTAAACCGTTGTGCAGGGATTTGCAGCGTTTTTCAACATGTGAATATTTCTGGCTGGCCCTGTGAGAGAGAAGACATACAGTTGCAGTTCATAGATCATCTAGAGCACTAACTTCAGACTGCAATCCTGTTCGGATAAAATCTGCATAGTGGCGGACAAAGATAACTGAAAGTTGGGGTTGGAGTTCTTTAAATCGAGTTGCGAACTTATCTAACTAGGATAAGTTTTGAATTGGGATTGGATCAGGAGTCTGGGGACACGGTTGGTGAATGTCCTAGGGGACGCTATGATTGGAGCAGCGTGTAGATTAGGGCTTTTGCCGAATCCCGTGCTTAGCTGAAAAGGCGGAAGGGTAGGGATGTTTGGTAATGGAAGGGCATGGCAGAGGGCCCGGGGACAGAGGTGTGTGACTGACGGTAGAAAGGGGGGGGGGGGGGGGGTCCCAGGATTGATCATCTTCCCTTCACCTTCATACGCGCATCGGTCGACCCTTGGGGTATTTACTAGATGAGTACAAGAACAGAATGCCAAATGTAGCTACTTCGTGAGGGGGTTAACCCTGAGAGCCGGTATTACATGACACCTCTCACATGGAATTCCCACGCTCCCCTGGGGCTTTTCTCGTCTTTCACAAGGTCGGAGATCTTTATATCAAAGAGTTTCACCACGACCACAAGATGAAAATAATACGAAAAAGCCCGTTACCTAAGGGCTCTGTAAGTCGTATCTGTTATCTCCATCCAGCAGAATTCACTGTGCTATGTGATGTTATATGTCGGCACTGAAAAGTTTCTCTCATGCACAAACCCTAAATTCAGGAAACGTCCTAAATTAAATTCTCATTGTTGACAGATTTCTTTCAGATGAAAACGAAAGAAAAACGCTGCAAAGTCCTTGTCACATGGGTTTATTATCCTATTGGACATACCTACAGAAATTATGGCTGTTCATTTATTGTTTCTTTCATGCGTGGTAATCGAAATAGCTATTTCTGATGGTTTCCATATTAAGTTTGGCCCCTAAAACACAAATTAGGTCCGCTCCTTTTTTCTCTTTTGGTTTATTATTCTGTGAATAATACACCTATGTATTCGCTCAGCAAAAAATTTTTATAACACCCCCTCAAACTTTTTTCTTTTACGTTTCAAGGTGCATAGATTCCAAAAATGCAATGTCCGTCCGCCGTACGCCGTCCGCCGTATCACGTGTACAGGCTTCATTTTCGGTCTAAAAAAATCGTTCTTTCGCACACATGCTCCATTTGGGCCCTAGTTGTGTCCCGAAACTTTTCAGCCCGATCGGAATATACCCAGGGGTGTTATGAGTGAAAATGTGTGTAAAAATAGGTACTTTTGGTTTATTATTCTCTGAATAATACACCTATGTAATCGCTCAACAAAAAATTTTTATAACCCCCCCTCAAACTTTTTTCTTTTCCGTTTCAAGGTGCGTAGATTCAAAAAATGCAATGTCCGTCCGCCGTCCGCCGTCCGCCGTCCGCCGTATCACGTGTACAGGCTTCATTTTCGGTCTAAAAAAGTCGTTCTTTCGCACACATGCTCTATTTGGGCCCTAGTTGTGTCCCGAAACTTTTCAGCCCGATCGGAATATACCCAGGGGTGTTGTGAGTGAAAATGTGTGTAAAAATAGGTACTTTTTGCGTTTTAGCAACATGTTGGTAACATGAGCTTTTGAGGTATCGTTTTCCATGTGTTTGGGGACGAGAAGATCGAATATGAGGTCGATTTTGGCCAAGGAGTGGAAAATTGAGGTTGTACCAGATGTTCAGCTCCCAAAATTGATTTTTTATGAGGCAAAAACCTGCGAAATCGTCTGAAATCACCATCAATTTGTAGAATAGCACTAGGAAAAGTTTCAACACGTAGATCAAGACGATTAAGTGGCACTACCAATGATCATGGATAATTTGAAAAAAAAAAAAAAACCAGTCATGCAGCATGACTTAATGAGCGAATTTTCAAAGAAATATTCGAATTAATGGCTATGGTTTTGAATAAAGGAAAACTTCGGTCTAAAATTTGGTTTTCTATGTATATTCTCTTCGTATTTATTTTAATTTGTACGTTTTGTCCATCCTGATTCTACCGTTTGTTTATTACGTAATTGTACTAAGTGCTTATTTATTTGATCGCTGTGGGTAAATTCAAGGAGTTGTACTAATCGTTTGCCTCCCCCTTTTTTGCTTCGAACTCTCGTCTTCAATTAATACTTCTCACATATTTCAATCTGACCACTCTAAGGGGGTGGGGGGGTAAGAGTTTAAAGATTATCCTAGTTTTGGGTAATTTTTGCGCACTTTAAATGCTCTAATTTAAGAACGGATTTAGATATCTAAAATCCGATTTCACTATCGTGTTCAGCGTGCAAAAACCTTTAAAATGAGGGGTCACTTGTTAGAAAATAACATTTTGGGGATTTTTGGGTAATTTTTGCGCACTTTAAATGCTCTAATTTGAGAACGGATCAAGATATCTAAAATCCGATTCCACCATCGTGTTCAGCGTGCAAAAACCTTTAAAATGAGGGGTCACTTGTTGGAAAATAACATTTTGGGGATTTTTGGGTAATTTTTGCGCACTTTAAATGCTCTAATTTGAGAACGGATCAAGATATCTAAAATCCGATTCCACCATCGTGTTCAGCGTGCAAAAACCTTTAAAATGAGGGGTCACTTGTTAGAAAATAACATTTTGGGGATTTTTGGGTAATTATTGCGCACTTTAAATGCTCTAATTTGAGAACGGATCAAGATATCTAAAATCCGATTCCACCATCGTGTTCAGCGTGCAAAAACCTTTAAAATGAGGGGTCACTTGTTGGAAAATAACATTTTGGGGATTTTTGGGTAATTTTTGCGCACTTTAAATGCGCCAAAACCCTCCTTAGAGTAGGCCAATTTCGCCCATCTTCGAACTTAGCCTTTCGATTGCCAAGATAGATTTTTTGTGCAAATTTGAGCTGTTTATCTCAATTCTATCGAGAGTTATCGTCTGGAGTGACACATATATAAATAAATATATATATATATACATATAAAAAAGTGTTAAATTTCAGGAATCGTTTTAGAATGGTCTGAAACGGATTTCTATGAAGAAAATTTCCAAAAATTTATATTATTTAAATTTCGAAGCCATTGCAATAGCTTCATTTTCTTTGAAAAATCGCTAAAAAAAAATCGTACCTACCTAATTTGTGTTTTGGGGGCCAAAATTGGTGCAAACCATCAGAAATAGCTATTTCAATTATTTCACATGAAACAAACAATAAATGTAGGTACAGCCAACATTTCTGTAGAATAATAAACCCCATGTGACAAGGACTTTGCAGCGTTTTTTTTAAACTCTTTGATCATTGATAGTGCCATTTAATCGTCTTGATCCACGTGTTGACACTTTTTCCAGTGTTATTATACAAACTGATTGTATGATTTCAGACGATTTCCCAGGTTCTTCACTCATAAAAAATCAATTTTGGGAGCTGAACATTTGGTAGAACTCAATTTTCCACTCTTTGGTCAAAATCGACTTCATATTCGGTCTTCTCGTCCCCAAAAACATGGAAAAAGATATCTCAGAAGCTCATGTTACCAACATGTCGCTAAAACGCAAAAAGTACCTATTTTTACACACATTTTCACTCATAACACCCCTGGGTATATTCCGATCGGGCTGAAAAGTTTCGGGACACAACTAGTGCCCAAATGGAGCATGTGTGCGAAAGAACGACTTTTTTAGACCGAAAATGAAGCCGGTACACGTGATACGGCGAACGGCGGACGGATATTGCATTTTTGGAATCTACGCACCTTGAAACGGAAAAAAAAAGTTTGAGTGGGGTGTTATAAAAATTTTTTGCTGAGCGAATACATAGGTGTATTATTCACAGAATAATAAACCAAAAGTGGATTCTAACCGTGAGAAGAGAGAAATACAAAACTTCTAAAATAAGTTTTTCATGTTCCAAACACTCAAAGATGATGATTATGATACCAAATTGAAAATAGGAACCTAGCCGTCAGTTTTCACTGCTTATCCTAAGCGTTGCCAACAACCTAGTCAAAAGTTACGTAGGTATGCCAACATTGATTTTTTTTGTAATCCTTATCATCACTTAGGTATATCTGATAATAATTTTAATTAACAGTGATCGATAATTATTACTAATAGTTACTCAGGTATCTATGCTAATAATAATTATCAATAATAATTGATAACTTCAATTAAATTACGTTCGTTGCAAAAGAAATTGTGTACCTACGCAGGTTTATTCTCGTATGCCTGTACCACGCAAGCTGTCGAGCATGTGTACCTTCACAGTGAAGATTCTTCTATATTCTATGGTACTTAATGTTCGTATATTCTTACTTTGTCTGACTTGAGCTTATTTTACTTTTATTGTTATTACCTTACGTAGGAAAGAATACCAATCAAGCGTCATGGGCTAACCAAAAAAGAAACCAACGTTCTCCGTGTAAAGGAGGCTAAAAAATTGATTGAGAATTCCCACTCAAAGTTGGGTGAACTTCAAACGCAATTTGGCGAAATGTTTGCGGACTTTACTTGCAAATTCGAATGCAACATCATTTGAAAATTCTCAATGTCGATCTGCACAAAACAAATGCTAGCAAGAACTAACAAAATGGTTCTTTTCAAAGGTCAATAACTTCAATTCTGGTTCGGAATTGTTTTGTGTTTCGTATCAGTCAAACAAATGCCTACCCCATTATGTAATTATAGGCACTAATTATTACAAAAAATAAGTAATGCATTATATTTATTTTTGCCCATTAGCGTAGGAAAATCGTGGTCAACAGCACAACAGATAGGTTGAAGGGAGCGACTAGGGGGCATTGGAGTCTTGTGTGTTTGTACGACCCGCTTACCAAGCGTTCTGTGCGTTTGCCTCATTTATTATATGCTGGTCTGCGGTTCAAAATCATTCAAGTAGTAAACAGGAAGGTAAGCTTTACGGAACGTATTTTTCTCTTTCCCGGCCGTATCCTGCCGAAAAACGGGGGAGATAAAAAATAATACGTGTGAATTTTCTACAACGAATCAAAGTTCATTTTCCCAGTCCCAAAATGAGTTTGTAGGAAACATGATCTTGAAATTCATAATTATTAATGCTGTTTTAAAAGGTCAAAATGTTTTTGGTGAGTAATTCTGTTGTAAAGTACATTGGGATGGTTAAAGTTTTGTGATAAGAAGTATTACCTATTTTAGTTGGAAGTGGGAGTGTCAATAACTGGTTGCATGTGGCACTAACTTGTGGGTCAATGTTCATCTTCAACTATTCATTACACACAATGATCGAAGCCAACGTCAATTTTGGGTGCGACAGTCATTTTTGGATTCTATTGCTGAAATTAAGGACCTTATTTAGAAGTAACTTCTTGTATACTGAAGTAATTCTTTGTATTTCTTTTATATTAAAACTCTTAGTAGGTACCATACCTAACCCAGTACTTACCTAAGTAGTGTCAGGTGAACCTCGGTGTGGTCAACACTCGTTTTCCTCTTCTGCTCTCCAAATACACTGCCGGGAATAACAAGCACATCCACACGGGTACGTAACTGACAAGGCTACTGACAAAGCCCACTGACCACGTCCAATAATTAAATACAATGAGAACTCATTCGGCCTCAGGTCCTTTGAAGCGCCGAATACAAAGCTTCTGCGCCTCATAGAAGTTTTCCAGCTATTTCCTTCACATCGTATTATTCCATTGGATCTTCTCCACAAAAGGATCCTATAATATCCGGAACCCTGGAGCCCTGGGTGAGGTTCACCCTGTAAGCCAAGTAGCAAAGAAAATAGTAGACGTACAACCGATCAAAACAGGTAGAAGAATACTCCAGTACCTATACAATTTGGAGGTAAGTCGTCCCTCAAACTCCTTTGGTGTATGCAAGTCGCAACAAGTTCCGTTAATTGTACACTTACGTAAAGAGAGGTACATTTGAATTTAAAAAACGTTCAGTCTTGAAAACGGAAGTACCAAAGGGAAGAGGTTACGTACTTATTAAATAGGTACCTACCTCATAGTATAGTTACCAGCTGCATGATAAAAACTTTATTATTTGGATCGTGTGTCGTCAAAAATATATTATTATTGAATAGTCAGTGATTTTTAGCTACTTTTCATACAATTCAGGTAACTACTAACACAGGGTGTCAAAAATTTAATGGACCAAAGGCGAAGTAGATAATAGGAGTTTGCTGGACAGACTGAGTCCATGAGTCTTTTTCCGTTCAGCTTATTTTGGGGTCAAGTTGTACACTTATGCAAAACAGAGATTTAGAATTCATTTTGGGATGGGTGTTCATACCAAAAGAGACGGCTTGCACCTTATGTCCAGGCACCACCTACTTTTTTCTTTTTCTATTCTATTTCACTTCATTTTAACTTACCTACCCAACAATTTTTAGAAATTACAAAATCTCGCTCATGCTGGCTTCATGCAGTAAAAAACAAAAACAAACAACAAACAGATGACCGTGAAAAATACTAATCTTTTATACAACATGCAAACGTATGGCAAGTCTATCCAAAAGTAGCTCGGAAGAATTTTGGAACTTGAAGTGGTCACTGGGTCATTCGAAAGTTTATTCTTGATGTACGGAAAGCAGTAAACTCTGGTTAAATCCCATGTTCATTGAATTAAATTGAATTACCCATTAAATAATACGTACATGATGCCTCGACAAACATTAGGGTCACTTTCTGAGGTCACAGGAGAACACGTGAGAACGTACATACAAAGAGTCAGGATGCAAAGTGGGGGCACTTAGAGAGCGTTAGGGAGCGTTCTCTGAATAGTAATGTAGAGATGATTTCAGGGTGATATTTGACTTGGCGTTTACCTGACTCATACACATACTCATTACTTTACCGGACCCATTATGGAGCATTTCAAAACATGCTTAACTCGGGAGAGTAAATTTTTAATGTGCGTAAAAAACATTATCAATGTTTTAATGTTTGTAAACTTGTTGGCAAGGAGGGTGCTGTGTATACCTTTTGCCTTTTGTGCTCACTACAAATTTGAGGGCATTAGTAGATTTTCCCAAACGAAAAATAATAATCATTACGGTGAAATTATTTCACCATTTCAAACTCTTACCACACACTGTGACGTATCCCGAGCGTTACAGCACTCACATAATTATGTAAATCTGATTCCAAAACATATCAACACCCAAATTAGTTCTCACTCTATTGGTGAGAATAGGGGTTTTTCCCCTCCAAGTTAAGCTTTCTGTATCATATGAAATTAGTGGCATTATACGTACCTAAGTAAAGTAAACAGCCATTCTAGGCTGGGGCTTTACATCCAATTGCCCTGCCGGCCGGCGTCGCGGACGGGTCCGACTGTCTTCTCAGGAGGATCAGAATTTGATCCGATCATTTCGCTCATGGCCACCTAATGCATCACCGCCCTAGGCTGCGACGAGGGGTGAGCTATTCTAACCGACGGATGGCAGTCGCCGTTCAAATCCCAAACAATACAGAGCATTCAGCCATCCTGAATTTTCGTGATCAATTTCCTTTGGTACCAACTCATGAGCCCAGGTACACCAGGATCAGTTTAGGCCTATCTACTAGGATTTGCCTAGTGTTACACGAATCTTTCTAATCTTGTTCACAGGAGCCAGCTGCGACGTGAAGTTGAACAGCCTAGCGACTGTGAACGGTAGCATCACTTCCCCAGGGTACCCCGGTCCTTACCCTCCCAGGACCAGATGCCAGTACGAATTCACCGCCCTCGGAAAACAAAGGGTGCAACTCATATTCACAGAATTCTCACTTCACGTCCCAACGCCACTCCCTTCTGAGTGAGTACGTTCTCCAAGCCTACATATTTTTTCTTATTGCAAATCAACTCGCCCTGAAGTATTCAAAGTAATGAAGGAATGGGGAAAGCTCTCAGATATCAAATTTGATTGTCGTTCTTCTGTAAAATCTCTCTGTTCATACACAATTTAACACGTTAAGGGCCAGGCCAAAAAAGTGGGAACCTCTCCCAGGGCCAAGTATATTTTTCTTAAAATTCGTTTTCTGAATCATTTTTGAGTTATGTAGTAACATTTTCTTCGAGTTTTGTCTTTTTTTGACCAAAAATGGCGCGTGACCCAAATAGGGGCACGTGGCCTGTAGGGGAGACACTCAATGCAATTTGTCATCAGGGGGCCACGTGTACCACATGTGGGACACACTCAAGGCAGTATATGCTACTCCTTATTCTCCTTCTCGCAGTATCAGTTTGCGACTTGTGACCACACAACATTTCGTGAGCTAGAAACCATGGAGGAATACAAAAAAATTTGAAGATTTATTGCGTTCCTCCATGGAGAGCCCAACTCCATGTAGAAAACCCTCTTCCACTTTCATGTGTTCGATTTTCTCAACATTGCTGTTAGTGTTAGCATCAAGTTGTTTTGCCCAGACCAACCATGTTCTCAGTCACCTTGAAACCAGCCAAGGTCATTTCAACCCAAAAATTGTTAAAAACAGATAGTCCTGGCAACAGACAGAGGCTAGAAGACAAGGTTGAGTGTTTCCCAGATTGGCACACTGCAGTGGAAACTTACGTGTGTCAGATATGGCACACACGGCGCTCAACGTGTTAATTAATAAGTGATTTCTTGAAAAATGATTCCATAACAAATGTTTATTTTTGACGTGGATGAAAAAATAAACTTGTCGTGCTTGCCACATGGTAATATAAAAAACCTTCATATATGTGCCCTAACGAGAATCAAATGCTCCCATCCCCTACATCTCCGATGCTGCACATAAGTGGTGTTTTTGCTCATGAAAATACCACTTTTTACAAAACTTTGGTGAGCACAAACAATTACCAAATTCAAATCACGTACCTAAGTTCATGGGTGTGGCTATGAATCTTTTCATTCTTAATGCTATTAAAAAAGCTGGAGCTTCCATAAAAATGGAGTAGGAAATATATACCAACTAGTCGGCAAATTGATTGATTAATAATAAATTAGTAAATGGTTTTAATTTGTGTGAAACTACTTGGGTGACAATCAAATGCTTCGAAATCTTGGACCATCGGCAAAACTAAATTGATAGAGCCATTTCATTTTTTTGATGTAATAAGGCTAAGGCTGAGCGGTATAAGGGGGGCAATTGCAAGGTAGGTAATGCACCATATTTAAGTCGTACTTTAAACTCTAGCTTACATGTCACGGAAAACTAGGTGCAAACCAACTTGATTTGCTTATCCTGGAAATAAACTCAAACTAAGAGTGTTTGCTATATTTTTCCTGTGTTTTCAAAAGTTTGTGCGCATCTACATTTTCTTTAAATTTTTGAACAACGTTTATTCACGTTAGCCGTAGATTTTAATTTGGACAACCCCCGTAAATCTTCAGATTCTGGAGGCTTAACCCCCCCCCCCCCCAACCTTGAAAATCAGGAAGAGAAAAATGATTAATAACTAACAGCAACTTTGGTGATTCTGAACAATGCACCGATCATATTCCGACACCGCAAACTACCCATGACACATTTTCAGTAACATAATATGTAATGAATAGGTCAATGTACGTCGGGCCTTTCTACGTCGAGGAGTTTCTCAGAAAGATTAACCAAATAGGAATCGGTTGTCAGATTAAAAAAGTAGACTCTCAAAAACGCGGGGGACAATGTTTTAATATCAGATCAGGTTACTAATCGAAAATAAACTTGGGGATCCATCATTTAGAAAAATCGACACTAAGGAAAATAAAGGGAGGAGTGGGGAATTTCTGGGAAACCTTGTATAGACTGTGTCGATTTGTAAGAGAATCCACATTATTGATTCTACCCTACTCTTGTGCCAAACTTGCAAATAATGAAACAACTTGGTGAAGTCTATATAACTCACCATGCGGCTAGAAGATATCGGGCATCGAGGTGGGTCCACCAGCATGCCCTCTTCATGCCAAAGGCGGGTTTATTTTATCCTTCCTCCCACTTATTTTTTGTTCTAATCCGATCATCGATTATTCCGTCCTCCACATACCCCCTTAATACTCCAAGCTTGACCGATGTCAAAGATTCAATTACTCAGCGAACGCGTTCCGAACTGGAAACTCCTTGTTGAAAAGACGCGACCATAAACTCGTCTCGATGTTTCGAGTGCCCAACCTAATTGTATTTCGGGGAAAAAACTTTCGCTACCAGGGTTTTTGGGTGGAAAAAAAAAAAAATAATACTCCAACAACTTCCCGACTTCTCCCAGGTATCTACCTGAGTCTGAAATTGGAGTTTCCGTAGGAAGGTCGATGAAGATTTTTCTTCAACTAGCTAAAAAGAATTTTGTAACGGGATGTTTTTCACTTCGCTTTTCCCTAACGAGTTCAAATAATCACTTACCAACCAACTTATCTACCACTGGAAAGGTCCGGTGTTGACAAAATAACTTACACACACACACACACACACACACACACACACACACACACACACACACACACACACACACACACACACACACACACACACACACACACACACACACACACACACACACACACACACACACACACACACACACACACACACACACACACACACACACACACACACACACACACACACACACACACACACACACACACACACACACACACACACACACACACACACACACACACACACACACACACACACACACACACACACACACACACACACACACACACACACACACACACACATATATATAAAATTAAAATTTAGATCCATCTTGTTTCATTATACCTTGTGACGGTATATGGGAATCCCGTCCATCTTGGATGCTTGCCTAATCTCAGAGACCCACTTCACAAAAGAATCATAATTATTTAAAAATAAAAGGATACAAACAAATGTTACCATGCCCTCCATCCCAGCAACAAAGCACGAGGGGGTAGCTCTGTATTGATAAGAGAAAACTTGAAACATCATGAATGTGCCAAGCTTGAGACAGAGATGTTTCAGATATGTGCTATCTCTGTAAAAACAAAGTCTTACGAAACCTCCATAGCAAGTATTTACTGTCCACCAAAGCACAACATAAAACAAGAAGACTATGCCAATGCATTTGACCTATTAGGCAATCGTTTCATCATTGGTGGGGACTTCAATGCGAAGAACACATGTTGGGGCTCTCGTGTTACTACTACGAAAGGACGAGAACTGTCCCAATACATGAACAGCCACAAATGTGAACCTTACTCAACTGGAAAGCCAACGTACTGGCCGTCCGACATACATAAAAAACCCGACCTAATTGACCAGGTAGTTTCTGTCACTGCTCCAACTGCTCCAGTGACGAGCCTGTAGCAGTGACAGGATACCGGTCCAGTGACAGGACCTGAGTAGCAAAAGGCAGGCACTTGAAAGTCAAGTCACAGGCAGCTGAGATTCTGGTGGTTTGGGTGGGCGAGGTGGTGGGGCGTCTGAAATTGTAAAGATTGGAAATTGCGATTGAGATTCAGGATGCTCCAAAACGCATTTAGTAGGTACGTAGTAAAAATTGTTCGATCCATTACTTCATGTTTTTTAAATTTCGCTTAGACTCAAAAAAATTAGATAACTTACTTTAATTTGAATAGAAGAGCGATTTTCCATTCTGTTACATTCAATTTTAATATACTGAACGATCCAGAACCACCCCACAGTCCTCACATCAATGGATTAAAAGAGAAACGCCAAAAAATGGTCCGTAGCATAGCTATAGGTAGCAGTAGCAGCAAGGTTACCGGTCCAGCTGTACCGTTAAGACTACTACGAGTGTAGCAGTGACAAGCTGCTCCACTCCGAGATTAGGTGACGCGTCGCTGCTACAGCGGTACCGTCACACCTCTACTATTCATTATATTTTTAAATTTTGATGTATAATGTACGTTGATGGATGTTGTATTCTGTTAGAGATATCATTACTGGTAGAGGGTAGTAAATCCTGACACAGGTTCCGAGCAAAACTACGGACTGTTAAGTTCCTACGCCGCCGCCGTCGCATGGGGTTCGAGCCTGACCATAAAGGGCGTTTACGTTTATTCTGTTGCTCGGTAAAATGCCATCGAAACTTAAGATTAACTCATTATTGCTTCCGAGTCTATCAAGGGAGCGGAAGTCTTGTGATCACTTTTGGGAGGGAATGTTGAGGGTAATGGAGGGTTAGGCCATTGATGTCCCGTAGGAATGTCATTAAAATCTGACGCCCTGAGCTAAACGAAAGAGTGAACCTAATGAGGAGCGCCAGCAAATTGCAGATTAGGTGGCCTCAAATGAGTTTCATGAATATCGGACATTACTTCTCTTCTGCGCATGGACAAACTTGAACCCATTCCAGCACGAATTTAGCTCCAATTCCGATCAACCGAGTGTGATGTAATTCACGAGGATTTTCACGTAGGTATGGATTATGAAGACCAGGCTATAATTTACGACTGCGCATCGTGAAAGTTTTTCCTAGTATAGGAGCACTGATTTGATTTTGTGTTCATGATGGTAATGGTCAATAATCAGCAGCAGAAAACACTGTAATGGTTATGTAGACCAACCATATGCCAACATAAATAACCAACATGCAGCTGACTGCAATCTGATTTAATTTTATGGATCAATTATGACAGCAGCTTTGCCGTTTCGTAAAGACAGTCGCTAAGTGGTTGCGAGGAAGCTATGTGCCACACCACAGAAGATTCTGTTCTTTCATGGTCACACCTTGGTAGACGCTTTTCATTGTATTCTGTATAATACATTGGCAAATCTCAGATTACGAATAGGAATAATATGAACTGAATTTCACAAAACCTAATACAAGTGGTGGTGGGGGAGTGGGGCTAGTAATTTAGGAGACCGTTTTGGTCAAACGAAAGAACAGGTAAAGAAAGAAAAAAAAATCAATTTTGGGTAACATGTTCAAAAGGAAGCTGACTTCTCTGGGGAGGTGGGATAATGGATTACGATAGAGGTAATTAGTCGGAATAAATGGTATGAGGGAGAGCGGTGATGAGTGTGGTGCACTGGGGGAATGAAAACCCAATCATAGATGGAAGGGAAGGGCAGTCGACTTTACGCCAACTTCTGCGCTCCTCGAGCCTGACTGCTGATAATTAGCTATTATATAGGTAATTTCCAATTGCCGTGGAACGGAGTTCCGATTTTTCCATCTCAGTTCCACTGTGAGTCGGTCGCCCTCTGCATTTTATTTGCTTACCTACTCAACAGTAATTTACAGAAAGAATACTTACCATGTTCTAAGTAATTGGCCGTAGCCGATGGTTGAAGAAGGGAGGTTCAGCAGCCTCTGATTAATGATACCGGTTTCAACATAAGATTTCACTCACCTAGGTGATTATAAATTCAAACACTTCAACAGTTGAAGTATTTTGAATGGATGCCTCGACTGTTACGTACAACAGCATTGATTCGACTTCTTGCGAACAAAAACTTTGCGCAGGGAAAGTTTCCTCACATGGAAAGTAGCTGGTGGAAAATACTCCCTAGTGGGGGAAGCCTTTTAGTTAAAGTACAGTCATCTTCATCTTCATCCTGGGATCGGAGTTTCAACTTCCACTTCATCGCGAAAACTTGCCTCTCTATATATCCCATCAGCAGGCACCTCCGCGCCATCTCTGATTGGATCGCTCAACCCCCCCCCCCCCCCCCCAACCTTTGCTTCGCCACTAACATTCATCTTCCGAGTCCTGATCGTTTGAGGCAGGAAGTGAGCCCTACGGTCTGCCTTCTTTCCCAGGAAATTCGATCTCTAGCTCCGGTTCGCCGTTATTATCTATTTTTTGTTCAAAAATGAATCTCCTCCGAAGGGAACGGGAAGCTATTGTAATTGGGATAAGAGGCTGGAAGAATTACGCTGTTCGAAAAAGAAAGGAAAAAAAATTGAAGAGGGTGATGGGGTGGTGGTGGTAAGGAAATCGGGAGGAAAAGAGTAGTGGATAGGAGTGTTGGTGGGGTCGGGGGCTGTCTTTAGAGAGATTTATTGCCATAACATTAATATCCTGTCAGCTATCATCGTTAGTAACCGACCTCGTTAACTAAATACCATCAGCCGGTGTGAAATCCTTCCTGTTCAAATGTATGCACCATATTTCAGTTGGCTGATGTTGATAACTGTGATTGATTGATGTATTCTGTATTCAACTGACTTGCTCAATACAGAGGAATCTAGCCGGGACTTCATAATAATATGCATGTTTTCTAGTACGTAGATACCTGCATTTACATCCATTGCTTAGATTAAGAAGTCTGCCATCGTGGAGTGGGGTGGTGGAACCATAGCTTCCTCGTAGGTATCCATAACATGATCATAAATATGAAGCATTAAATAAAAACGCTTTAGGCGACTTACAACCAACTAGTAATGATATATTTAATTACGAAAGAAACGCCAGGGAGATGATCTTCCTCAGTTCACATCTGAACAAATCTTACACAAGTCAGATTATTGTACGGACCGGGAAAAGTAAGAGGATACGGTAGGTGAAAAACGATAACGAACTTTTAATTCTGATATAGAACAAGCTTAGTTTGAGAACTGGAGGGGAGTGGATTGAATCATAGTTGGATTTGTTGCAAAAGTTGTAACATTACATTGTAAATTCTGGTCACCTAGTTATAGCACGCTATTTTGCATCTTTAATTAAATAGAGAACAACGGTTGGATAAACCACAAGAATTAAGGTGAAGGGCTGTAAAAGCGTTATATTAGTTTTAGTCTCCCGGAAGGAACTTCTAATGCGCAAGCAATAGCTCCACTTCAGCGTTTACACTTCCGCGGAAAATTGATTATCTTAGCAGTTACCTCATGCCACGCCACGAAATGGCCAAGAGTGGGGATTGCTGCGTCTCTGTGGTGTTTGCTGTTGCGAAGAAAACGTCGAGTGGGAGAACAATGAAAATTTGCCAGTGACGGTAGGTAGATACCTACTTACCTAGGTATTACCTACATAGGTACATACATGTGCAACGCCAGCAATCGTGATTGTGCACTGGTGTAAACGCCCTGCAAAATAAAATTCCCTCTCGCACTTCTTACCAACTCATTCCCGCTCGTATGTACGTACCAATACTGTTTGGGTTTTAGAATAGGAATGGAACGGCTGGCAACACACAAGAAGGAAATTGCGCGGCGCTGGTAGTTAGTATTTATTCATGAATGCATGATTCCATTGGCTTCTTCACACAAGAATGAGTTTCTAAGAGAATTTTAGAACTTTGACCTTACGGCGCTGTACTGAATAATTATACTGCGGAGTTGGGGTCAGTTGGGGGTGAAACAGTAGACGGTATATAAAGCGGTTCTCAGAGGAGCTCCAGCTCCCTGTTTGGAAATAATAAAAAATAATAACAACGAATAATGCAGTACCTACAAGGTTTTATTTTTATATGATGTACGAGTGCAGGAACTACATTATGATCGCTTGAAATTCACAGAGAACCATCAAGGACGTCACCTACGTGATTCACGAGAAAATTTCTTAAAATCATTAGAACCAACGACACTAGTGCGTCACGAACGTTGTGTTCACGCATGCGGAGCCGAAAATTACAGTTGGAATTTGATGACAGTGAAATGGGACTATCTCTGGCCCAATCTGCACGTACCCTTAAACAGCTCGTTTGGGTTGCTCTTTCGATGAAATATGTTTACAGAGAAGTGTAGACACGGACATTTCGTTCGTTGATTCCGGAAACAAGCAAATTCAAGATGTTTTTGGAAATTCTGATTTGGAGAATTTGACATTTTTCGATTTTTGCATAAATCCAAGGGTTTTCTCCTTTGTTAATGAGCAAGTACAAGTCAAGAGCAAAAGTTAACAACAGATTCAGAATGACCCAGAATGGATTCACTTTTCTTCAACAGTTTGCTAGGAATGGAACTTGAAAATAATTGTATACGAATGAAAAGAACTTCGTTATTCCTTCTAGCTGAACAAGAAAGAATGTTCAATTTCAGTATGTCGCTAACTTTGGAGTAGTTTGATGAATTCTCCTCAGTCCTCCTCATATAGGTAAGTCACCTTCGTGGTATCGCTAGTAAACGGCAAACGGCGCGGAATGATTGGATGCTCCACGTTAGAAACCTATTTAGTTATTGCCGTACTTAACCAGCTCTATCCGAGGGTCTCACAAACTCCGACGATAATTGGTGCTCGGGAAACTCGATGTATACGTAATCCTCAGATGACGCTTAACGCCCCGCCAGCGACGTTGAACTCAGTAATACCAGTAAAATGTTAGTATACAATGAAGATTCATTCCATTATTTATCATCAAGCACTAATTTATTAATTTACTTTAATGGTGGACTTTCCCATGGGTAAGCAAGTGAGGGTGGACGTCTCGGGCTGAAGAGGAAGGGGTACTCGAAGATTAAATAGAGTATTACGGAAACTCGGGGGTTGCAGGTTCGGAATAAGGAATACCCGAAGGTTACAAGTTCGGGATTAGGGGTACGGAATTCGGTCAAATTCGTGAGGAGGAAAAAAAAGAAAAAAAGCGCCAACGGTTCCAAGGGACATTTCGAGTGAGAATTATACTTCGGTCCCGAGGTATAATTTCTTCCGCGAATGGAGAGTCACGAAATGGAGAGCTTGTTCTGGCAGTGGGGGTGAGGCGAGAAAGACACGCCCTTACCCGAAACAGAAACACTCTGAAAATTTAATCTCCCATGATGAATTCCAGAGCTATTCGCCTTAGTTATAAGTTAACAAGCAATAGTTCACATCATGACCTGTGACGCAGCCAAACGGTCCGGGAAAAAGTTGGCATAATCTATTAACGAAAATCAGAATCAAGACATCTGACTTCGGGAAAAGTTCTTTTACCCAAAATACTCACTGGGACTATAGAAAAGCTTGTGATGACCGAATATGGCAGGTGATATAGAAAAAAAATACCCTTCTCCTCCTTCCTTTCAAGCCTTTTCTTTTAAAGTTACCCAATTGTTTCTTAATTTATAATGTGTATGATTTAATCGCCCGCCAGAATAAGGCGAAGGCAGGACTAGCAGTTGCGCTTTCACGACTGTAAAATAACTCTCACGACTAAACAAGCCATTCCCGACAGAAAAATTTATTCAACGAGAAGAAAAGGAAATGAACAACTCAAAAATGTATTGCACGGCAATTTAATCATTACTTGGCCGTAAAATAAATTGCACGTCAGAAAAAAAAATTACGTCACCTCCACAACGACAAGTTATGTGAGTAGGACTACAAATTCGTCCGGTCAAACTTGATATATACTTCATAAAATCTGATAAAACTTGATAAATGTATGTAGAAATGTAAATAACATAAATATACATATATAAATACAGACTTCAACTTCAAATCAAAAGGGCAGTTTTCGCCTTGGTTGGCCTTCCTCGCTTGAGGTTCTGGCCCATACGAACGTTTTTGGATTCAGGCGGTGGTGGCTGAACTTCAGGCGAATTTGCATGCCCAAGATGTGCTTACATGTCAAGTGTTTGGAAAAATAAGGGCACGTGCACTGTGATCCCTCGAGTGCTGTGGGGTCCGGTGTAATCTTCCAGGTCCCATAGTATACTTGCTGAAACTCTTCAAATGCCAGTCAGTGGAAGGAGAGATTGGCTCATGCAACGAAGAAGATTTGGTGAAAAACGTGATGCAGTCGGAGTCTTCATTTTTGATTTTCAGCACTTTTCGATTTTTCACCACCCATTGTAAGCTTTTGTCCACTCACTCAGGGAAACAGTTCGCACAGCTGCAAAACGAATACAATTCGGAGAAGTTGGATCTCGAGATTTCGACTATTTTAGGAGCAACGCTTGGACATTGTTGAGAAATTGGCACACCAGAAGACGTTCTCTAAGCGTGTGCTCTCGTTATGACTGCATTTGTCGCTTCCAGGCCATTATTTGTGGAAGGGTAGCCTGGTGCTGCGCCTTCGTACTTACTAGCTTGCACGTTTTGAAATCGATTGGTCTCGGAAGTACTGAAGGAATTCGTTCATTCTTGTGCCATACTTACCTTTCCATTTTGACAAAAACAGCTCAATCGCCTTCGAGAAAGAGACTTCATCTGCACAAGTTTGGAGAGCGCCGATGTCGGATTTTAGCTGATCCGTCTGCTCTGGTTTGAGTCCTTTCAACCGTTTTTCTAAATGTTATAATACATGAAAGTAACACATGATTCGTACTGCAGGTTCGCCAAAAACACTGCGAAAGCCTCCAGTACTGGCGTCACTCGCATCTGCCAACAAAATTGTCGGTAAAATAAAAGAAAAGTCAGCAGTTGTCTCATCTTTGCAAATCGCCAGACCAAATGGATGAAAAACTTGATTTTTGTCACTCCTGCCTAAAATCATGACCGGATAGCCTTGCCATATGAGCTTATAGGTGGCATCAATCTGCACCATAGCGCACATCCTCATGTGACGCAACAGTCTCTTAGTGAACAATACAATATTTTCCGATCTTGTTGATTTGGATCCACAGTATCAGCTCGCCCTACAAAATCTAACGCAAACGGTTTATCATCGTCTGACGGGGCTTCCTTTCTTGCAGTACACCAAGCATGAATTTCGCCCAGCAGATGCACTAGGTTTTCCCAAATTCTCGTACTGCTACCGTTTCAGGAAAGCGAGAAGTTTAGGTTTAGCCGGTTCAGGAAGGTTCTTCCGTCTAATAGCAGCCAATACGGCGTTAGGTTTATGAATGCCCTCCTCAAGCCTACTACGAACAAAGTTTTGAATTTCAATCGATAGCCCTCTAGACGGATCGGCAGTATGGTTACCATGTTGACATTCCGTCTCAAATAAGGAGCCTGCCATACTATTTGCATGATAAAGTAGATATAATCCAGCAGGGCATTATTTACTAAGATACTTGCCAGCAGCGCAGCGAAATTCCACTTTCCCCCGGCCACTGAATCCTTCTGCGATGATTTTTTCCAAATAAACGTTGACCTGACATAATCCTCTGCTTCTTCTGTAACAAACATCGCGAAAAATTGTTTTATTTATAACAGTTTTAATAATAATGTTTTAATAATAACGTTGTTTGGACTTACTTACTATTATCATTTAATAATATATAATGTAAGTACAGTTCAATTTAGTAACACATAATACCCTAGTATATATAAAATATAATAATTATAATACTATGTAATGTCTATTTATATTATTAGTAGGTATATTATTCGTATTTCATACTTATTTAACTTGTAATTATTACTCACGACTGGACTCAAATTCTCAAAGTTTGTGCCATTATCGATGTGCTCTTCTAGCTTTCTTCTGTTTAGGTTGAAAATCATCTTCAGCCGAAAGATGCCAAATTTATTGTGAGACGAAAGCAACAAGCGGTCGGGTAATACTGCGCCGACGTGCATTGATTATTCTGACGGGAACCGGCTTATCCATCAATATGCCTACTTCAAAGTCATTACTTTGGTAGAAGTAGATGCAAAATCATTGGAAAGATTCCAAATCAAATTGGTAAAATCGGATTGCAAATTCACATTATGTAATAAAGTGAGGTGTTTGTAGGTATATTTTGGTGAAACGATTCTTTAGAATGATCATTTTCAATACACGACTTTACGTACGCATTATAATGACGCATGTATAGTTAGCTATTTTAGAACTTTATCCTGCAATATCGGATTGGTTAAACCATGTTCAGCACTGAAAAACGTACATCGGAAGGGGAGTAATATATACTGGAAAAGTTTGAGAGAAGGTCTGGTGTTTTTTGCTGTTTGCTTTTTGCTCTGGTATATGATACCCTCTTTCGTCCGCAGCTTTTTTGAGTCACATCAGACATCAGATTAGGGATCTTCACTTCACGTGTGAGAAGTTAGGATTACACACCTCATTTCTTTATGGGGCTAGTGAAGTAATCTTTAGGCGTGAACCGAGACCTGAAGGGTGAGTAGCTTTTCTCAAGGTCTATGAGGTGATATAAAATGATGTTAGTCAGGATCAGACAGAAGGAGGAAGATGAACGAGCAAAATCATTCAGCGGCAAGAATGACGTCCATAACAGGAATACCTATCGTTTCTTCCCACCCATCCCCCCGAATATTACATTCAGCAGAGAGCTGCGCCAACTTGGGCGCCTTTAGCAACACAAAGGTGTTTGAATACAATACGTTTGAAGGCCCTGTTCAGGTGCTTTGATGTAGACGGTCATGGCTGAATATCGGGATATTGAATTGATGACCGTATCACCACTCGCCAACACCTCGGACGATAGGAACCTTGTCACCACAAATCATTCCATCTACAACGGAAATGTGGTGTAAGTCAGGATCTGAATTTCAGGTATACAGGTAGATATGACCCTGTACCAAGAGGCCAAAAGATGGTATGGAACAAAGCGTAAGCGTAAGGACAGTCGATTCCAATTATCAGAGTCACGGTGTCTATAGAAAAGCCTACTTGTGTGGCAAATGAGGCATGAACTAGAAGTAAGCTCCTTACAATGCTGATCCCTGAACAAGGAACGATTAGAAACCTACTCATGATTAGAATAAGCTCTTTGACTTAAGAATGATATTATGAAAACGATAGGAACAATATTTCTTATCATCCTGGATAGCCATTCTCGGTTCTTATCACCTCGGTTCTTGTCACATGTTAAGCTACTGGACCCCAGCCTGGAATGGACCTCCTGCCATTGAATATTCAATAATACTTCACGCAGTTTGTAAAATAAGGAAAAACAATAGGAAAATCTCTGTAGATGGACTTTGACAAGCTCAGGAAGCCTAGAGCAGCCATGTTCACATTGTCACTAATTTCCTCGTTATTGATTACAGTTGTGATGGAGTGGATTCAGTTATTGCCTTCGTTATTCTCCGAGATGGCGAGGGTAGACCGAGGAGAGAGAAAATAGATACCTACTGCGGCCCAACCAAGCCGATCCCCATCATGTCCAACGGCCCCAAGCTTTTCATACACTTCATCGGAGCGCACTCTTCTAGGCATACCAGGGGATTCAGAGCGAAATACTATTTTACGAACAGTGAGTTATTTTACATTTTTTCTTCCTTCACTTTCACCTGACATAATTCATATGCCGAGATGGAAAGGACTCGGCTGATCAGAGACCAGTGTTGCCAAAAATGTAAGATGTCTTGTTTTACTGCGGTAATTCAGCTGCTTGTACTTACGATATCACTTCGTGTCAACTCTTTGTGCGCTACTTTCTTGACAAGTTTCCTGACATACCTAGTTCGTAACGTTTCAACCAAGTGAGTACTTCTGCATTTCCTCCCAATATAATAGGTTGCACAATTGCTTACCTACTACACTAGTGCATCGTTTTATGTAGCACATGAAATATAGTTAATAAAATAGAACATCTGGGCGTTCCTATGGGGGTAAAGGATAGTGCAGCCTCCTTGACAAAATTTTCGATCGACGTCATTGTGTATCATCCAGTGAACTTGGACTTTATAATTAGGCAGTGTTGAGCTATGTCCACGTGACGTGGGTAGTATCGCTGATTCGATGGAAAATATATTTTAATTTAGCAATCAAACATGTCTAAGTGATATTACTTGTCAGAACGTGAATAATTATTCTCGGAAGATCTCATACTACCGATGACTATGAATGTACTTATTTCGTTCGGTAATATAGACTTTCATCAATACCTACTCTCGCTTGTTGTTATGGATAGGTAGTTACGGATATGGTGGTTGAACGTTTTTCTAAAATTCTCGATTTCAAGATTCATTATTGAAAATAATAAATCAAAATCTTTTATAGTAACGAATAGAACAGTGACAATACTATACGTTTGCATAATGAGAACACATGCCTCTGCACATGACGGCGTATTTGCCGGATAGTAATTATTGCCGAGTACCTACGTGGCCAGAAAAAAATCTACTGTATTTTTGAAAAGTCTCTCTTTCCCACGAGGCCATTGCTCTAACGAGCTGATTATTGTTTCTTTTGTAGCTGCCAGCGGAAAACCATTTGTTTTCGTAAAGTCCTCCGTCAAAATGAACAGTCGAAGAAGTTTTTTAACTGCATTTTTGGATTTAAGTACGTACCTTGAAACACAAACCATCAAATTGAGGAGCGGTGGAGTTAATTTTTTTTCCATGCTCGATATTCTTAAAGGTTCATTAATGATAATAATAAACCAAAACGGTCTTATGCCAAATTATTATGTTACACAAACTATAGGTACTTAGTGAGTTAGGTACCTTGAAAAAGATTGATGCATTTATCACAATACTTAGTGCCTGGTACCAAGAAAAATCGTCGATTTTTTCAAGTCGATGAATGATCTGGAACTCATCTGAAAAATTATCGATCCATCAGTGGTCAAGTTCCCGACCACTGCGGGCACGAAGCATGGTTCGCTGAGGAAATGTTTGCAGCTACTCATAGCCGAATTTTGAAGTACTTTGAACATTTACGGGACCAAATCTCACCTACCCTCAATATTTCAGCACCACAAAACTTTTGCAATTACATAATATATAAGTATTGTGCGCAGAACAGGAACCTAGACCGGATAAGGGGAGAAAAGGAGACATACAGAAAATAATAAACTGTTGTGGAAGAATTTGCAGAGCTTCCGAAGCAAATTGTGGCAAAATTGATTGTGACGTATTAGATTGCACCTATTTATTTTATAGCTGTTTATAAAGCATGACCCTCCCAAACGAAGTTTATTGTCAAGTCAGTTTAAGTCATGCGTTGCCGAAAACGTCTGTCGACGCAACCAACTACCTGTAAGCCCTAGGTAGGTACCTATTTAGTAGGCCTATTTAGAGTGATTTTTTTAGGGATCCAATGGCATTTTTTTGAACATTTATGTAACAACACTTATTAAAGATTTTTGCGAGAGATATTTTTACCTGTTCATTGAGGTAAGCGCAACCGACCGGTTACCCATGAGAGCAAGTAATCGGCTTATCCTTGAGTTTCCTTTTCTATCCGGAGCAGCCTTTTCGCGTGAGTGGTTAGGTGAGCTCTCAGGTCCGTGGAAAACTCCACCCTTCGACCATTTTTTCCCCCAGAATTGAGCGGAAACTTTGTTCCCCAGAGTGCATTGTGGAAGCTATAACATGACATTCTCACAAAACTAAGTATTGCTCACTTCTATTCGACGTCTTCTGGACATATTTTTCTATACAGACACCCAAAACATGCGGTTATATAATATTGTCCAAAGGATTTCAGTAGCCAAACACAACAATTGCACAGCAAACTCTACAGCCCATAGAGAGACCTTGCATTTTGAGTTTTCTTCCTCAGAATCGGATTTTGCACCCCTGGAACCCTAGTAAATAACAATTTTCATATTCAAATTTCCGTTTTTCATTAGTACTTGCTCAGTAGGGACATAGTTGCTTGTTATTTATGTAGTTGATAGCCGTTTTCTTCCGAACCACACAAACAGACATGGAAACAACGCAACTAGAGTTGAAGTATAACCACTCTAACTTTCGGCAGTTTGAAATTTGTTCATTTACGTTTCAAGGTGCGTAGATTCCAGAAATACAATGTCCGCCCGCATCATCATATCTACTTTATTTTCAGTCTAAAAAATTCGTTCTTTCGCACAGATGCTCCATTTGGTCCCTAGTTGTGTCCCTAAACTTTGTAGCCCGATCGGAAAATACCCAGGGGTGTTATGGATGAAAAATGGGTGTAATGGGTGTTTTTTTTTGGTATTTTAGTAACGTGAGCTTGTGAGGTTTCGTTTACCATGTTTTTTAAGGCGAGGAGACCGAGTATGAGTTTTATTTTGACCAACAAGCGAAGAAATCGTTCTTCCCACTCAGGCACCATTTAGGCACCATCTAGTTGTGCTTCGAAGCTCGGCAGCCCGATCGGAATACACCCAGGGGTATTATGGATGAAATATGGGTCTAATAATAGGGTTTTCGATGTTTGTTTTTAGGTTTTAGTAAACGTGAGCGTGTGAGGTATTGTTTTTCAAATTTTTTAAGGCTTGAAGACCGAATGTGAAGTTGATTTTTACCAAAGAATGAAAAATCGAGGGTCTAACGAACGTTCAGCTCCCATAATTCATTTTTTATGAGCCAAAAACTTGGAAAATTGTCTGAAATCACCATACATTTGTAACACAAAGAAAAAATTTGTTAACACTGTAGAAGTAATATTATAGAACAGATTAGAAGTAGTACTATAGAAGTAGTTAATTGATGAATCGAGACAATGGCACTATGAATGATCAAATATAATTTGTCAAAAATAGTAGCCTAATTCGAGTTTTGGGGGCAAAAACTGGTGGAACCATCAAAAATAACTATTTCAATTATTGCTCATGAAAGAAACAATAAATGAACAGCCGAAATTTCTGTAGGTATGTCCAGTAGAAAAATAAACCCTGTGTGTTTTTTGTCGTATTAGTGAGTGTGCGTGCGTGGGTAGGTAGGTATTAATGCAAAAAACTCTACAAAGTCCTTGTCACATGGGTTTATTATTCTATTGAACATACCTACAGAAATTTTGGCTGTTAATTAATTTTTTATTTCATGCGAAATAGTAGAAATAGCTATTTCTGATGGTTTCCACCAATTTTGGCCCCCAAAACATGAATTAAGCTCCTTTCTTTCTGTCACATTAATTATGTTTGATCATTGAGTGTGCCATTTAATTGTCTTCATTCACCTGTTGACACTTTTTCTAGCGTTATTATACCAATTTATGGTGATTTCAGACAATTACCCAGGTTTTTGACTCATAAAAATTGAATTTTGGGTGCTGAACCTTCGTTATAACCTCAATTCTTCACTCTTTGGTCAAAATCGAATTCATATTCGGTCTTCTCGCCCTAAAAAACATGGAAAAAGATACCTCAAAAACTCATATTACTAAAAAACCAAAAAACCATTTTTTTACACCCATTTTTCACCCATAACACGTAGGTATATTCCGTTCGGGCTGCAAAGTTTCGCAACACAACTAGGGCCCAAATGCAACCTGTGTACGAAAGAACGATTTTTTTTAAAGACCGAAACTGAAGTAGATAGATAAATGCATGATACGGCGTACGGCGGACGGACATGGCATTTTTGGAATCTACGGTTGAAACGTAAAAGAAAAATTGTTGAGGGGTTCTTATAAAAATGCTTTGTTGAGCGAATAGATAGGTGTATTATTCACAGAATAATAAACCAAAACGACCCTACTAATTCTCGTCTTGCTTTCCGGGGGGGGGGGGGGGGGAGCACGAGGGTAGATAGGTAGGTGCTGACCAAACAAAACGGGGATTTACGCATAAGGGGTACCTATACAGGGAACTAATAAACCATTGTGTAATATTTGCTCCGTTTTTATAGAGCCCACGCTTATTCATGTCGGGAACACTCCGGCGGTATTTAATTGTTTTTATAAACAGATGATATTATAGTGGAATTATGATTATTCCGTGCTTAGTTCAGTCGCACCTTGTTGTATTGAATGAAGTTAAGGGAACAAATTATTTATCATTCAGACGTTCGAGACTACATGAACCAATGGCATTCGAGTTGTCAGCATGATGGGAAGTGATATCTGAGGAGATATTAGCAGCCGTTCGCTGGTGGAACCACCGAAGGGGTTTCTCCCGCTTATAATTCGCGTGATAAACGGCGAAGACTTATGGCTTGTCGGAGGGAGAAACTGGATGCGAAGGGGTAGAATGCGTTTTTCATTAAGCCAAGCGAATGCGGTGCCATGCGATACGAATCGAGCTCGTAATAACATGCCTTACAGATATGGGGGAAGATTTGAAGACGTCACCATTACTGGTGTTCATATTCCAGTCCCTGTTTTGATGGTTCATATATGAGCTGATGAGGTAGTCATTTATTCGATTCGGAAGATGATCGGACTCTGACGCTGTTTTGGAGCCATCATGTGGTCATCATTTTAGTTGGTGGGGTTATTACACAACGGTTTATTATTTACCTGTATAAATTCCCGTTCTCTGTATATCGCTGTGTTCAGTGGTCAATACCTACCCTCGTGCTCCCCCCAGGAAAATCCTAAATCGAGACCTGGAATCGGCCGAAGAATTACAGTTTCATAAATATGCAGCGGATTCAAGAACATATAATTAATTATATGTTTTTATTCATGAAGCATAACGTTATTTCAAGTTAAAAACGCTGCAAATTATTACAAAACGGGTTATTATTTACCTGTAAAGATGCCCCTTCTGCGTAGATCGCTGTTTTTCTATGGGGACCTAAATCGATTACTGGAGCCACTGTGGCAATAATAATATGCGGTGGATTCAAGATATCTATCACCGATTATTTGTTGTTATTCATAAAGAATAATGTTTGTTGAAGTTGAAAAAGATTTACCTATCAACAAAATCCAAAATAACCACCATTCTTCAAATAAAATAATATCGCGGAACCACCAACTCGATTTCACACAGCCATACATGGTTATAATCATGTGTTAGCAATGATTTCTGGGAGTGTTTCATTCATGATCATGTTGACGAAGGTTTTTGGTGCAAATTTAAGGACCTTACTGTGAACGAACTGCTGGACGTACAATGCTCCGGGTCGTCTCAAAAATTCCCAAGTTCGGGATCAATTTTAAGCGTAAAAAAAATTCGATATAACGGCGTCCTGGAAATTGCAAACCATATTTTTTACTCCTTAGAGTTACTGACAGTAACGCCGAGCTTCGCGGACCACCTAGAACCCGCAAGACGAACTTGCACGTGGGTACAGCTATGAATATCCACTAGTCAATGAAGCCTGATAGAATGTTCTTGGTAGGTATAAAACTCCAAGGCAAAATCAGAAGAGACCCAAAAGTAAATGACTGTAGCCACCGACAAGTAGTACAGTGAATAGCCTAATATTCGGCTCTGTCTTCTAATATCGGAATCAGTTACTCGTTAGCTACACTTCTGGAGGTATCTAGCAGTCCACGGCTATAGGACGTCTGCCGTCTGCATATGTAAAGTTAAGTTGTGCCAGAGTGTCTTGAAGAGAGTTCGCTCTTTCCAACCCTTTTATCAGTAACAAATCTTTTTCTTTTAAGAAATTAACTTCTATCGTGAATCCTGACGACGGGAAAGCAGGAGAGCGGGAAAATAAGGAGCAGTGAGTCAAAGGGCAATATGTTGGAAATTCCCCTGCTACATATACTTCTATATATCAATAACCACTTGGGTGGATAGTCAACATTGTTTCTGTAAACATCTACCTATAAAGCTATTTTTGTTTCGCAGTGCTTCTTGAATAACAACAAAAATAATTTAGTAATAGCAGTATTACTGAATCCACCTCATACCTATGAAACTATAATTCACGGGAATTCTAGTCACCGGTGCTCTTTTTTACTGGGGGGGTTGAAGAGCTATGCAAGACACGCAACGCCTTTGTGTCTTGCGGGTGAGGTTGGCTGATGGGTTGACCCATCAACCCGACCTAATGTTCCTACACCGGCCTTTAAGCCACTATCTGCCATCATCATGTGTATTATAATTTCAAGTGAAAATGTGCTGTTATGTAAGATTATTTATGTCAGACTGAAGGTATAAATAATCCAGGTATAGCGCATGCATTGATGAAAATAGACCTTATTAACTTACGTTATTTTGCATTATAGGGTGATGTTTGTAGAAACAATTTTGACTATCCACCCATGCTGTTATTGACATATAGAGGTATATGTAGCAGGGGAATTTCCAACATGACTGATTGCTCCTTATTTGCCCGCTCTCCTACTTTCACTTCGTCAGGATTCACGATAGAAGTTAATTTCTTAAAACAGCAAGGTTTATTATTGATAATAAAGTTGGGAAGAGCGGACTCCCTTCGAAACACTGTGACAAAACTTCACATATATCCAGACGGCAGACTAGGCTCCTATAGGCGTGGGCTGCTAGTTATCTGCAAAAGTGTAGCTAACGAGTAACTGATTCTGGTATTAGAAGACAGAGCCGAATATTAATCTACCCACTGTACTCTTGCCGGTGGCTACAGCCATTTACTTTTGGGTCGCTTTTGCTTTTGCCTTGGAATTTTATACCAAAAACATCCAATCAGGCTTCACTGATTAGTGGAGTTTCATAGATGTACCCACGTTCAACGTTCGTCTTGTGGGGCCTAGGTGGTCCACGGAGCCCCTCGTAACTGTCAGTCATCTCTAAGGAGTGAAAAATAGGAGGTTGCAATTTTCAGGACGCCGTTATCTCGAATTGTTTTACGTCTTAAATTTATCTCGAAGTTGGGAGTTTCTTGAGACCACCCGGAGAATTGAACGTCCCGCCGTTAGTCCACAGTAAGGCACTGAAATTTGCACCGAAAAGCTTTGTCAACATGATCGTGAATGACACGGTACACATCCAGCGCAGAAATCGTTGCTAGAACCTGATTTCAAGAATGATGGTTAATAGTAATTTTGTTGATAGTTACTTTCATAACTTGCACAAACATCATGCTCCATGAATAACAACAAATAGTTACTAGGTAATGATGGAATTCTTGAATCCACCGCATATTTATGAAACTGCAATTCCCCGGCCGACTCCAGTAATCAATTTAGGCTTTCCTGGGGGGAGCACGAGGGTACTGACCACAGAAAACGGTGATCTACGCAGAAGAGGCATCTATACAGAAAATGATAAACCCAGAAGAGGCCAGTTCGATGAAATGTATACAAAACCAACCAGCCCCTACTCTCAACATTTCAATTGATCGTTCAATGTTGAATTAATGATGGGTGTTTCAATGATATCGCTGACGATATGATATTAATTACCTGATGTATCAAACGAACGTGCACAGAATTAGAATTTATTCAAATGAATAGTTTTGGTTCTTATTTTTCTTCCTAGGCGGGGAAATTATCTGGTTCACCTATCTGTAACAATATGTGTGAAGAGAAGAGGTGTTGTAACGGTGGAATCCAGAGTCGACTTGCAGGTGGGGCTCCATTGCCCCAGTGACAGGATGACGAAAACCATCCATACATCACCCATACATTGCTAATATTTTAGAAAAAATATGAATGGGATGATTATTATTACTTCATTTAGGTATTTGTATTATCTCTCGACATTACTAAGAGAAACATAAACAGTGAACTCTTCTGTACATCACAAGACTTGAAAAATTACCAGAAAAAAAGAATATGCGAAAAATCCCAAAATACATAGGGGACAAAAGAGACAGCAAACAGATAGGGACTAACCTTGGAAGCATTGACAAAAGACTTACGCCTATTAAAGTAGTTGTACGAGTACATACATATATTTAAAATTATTGCCTTTCTAAAATTATTGAAAGAAAAAAACCGCACATGTATACATTTCTAGCTGTGAAATTTGTGAGAGGCGTTCAAACGAAGCATCCTCGATTTCGTAGCTGCCCCTAGAAAGATGTATAAGGCTTTCGGTGTCCTCCTTCGATTTTATATTTAAAATGTCAATGATGGCATCGGCAGAGAGGAGACTTGAAGCAGTTAACTCTCACGCTCCTGATCCCCGGGCATTTGCTCAAGAACTGGTGTAGCGTATTCGGTAAATATCAATGGGATCTTATTGCTTGTTACGGGGCGGGGAGGACGGGTAGAGCAGAGATGGTTTTGATCAGGGTTTTCACCCCATTTCGGAGGGAAACCCCCAAAGCCACCCTCGCTAAACCCTTCCACCCTACCGTACTCCTACCTTTCCCTGAATCACGGGAATTAAATGCAAATTTCTAACTAACATGTCTAAGAATGGAAATACTAAGAAAAAACGAAATTACCTACCTTTACCTTATTAACCTAAAAGGGGGCGTTCCACCAACTGTTTCCCTCCCATAAATGAGAAAAGAAACAGTAAACAAAATAATAATTTTTAGTTTATACAAAAAAAAGTCGAGGTAGAGCTACTCTTGGTACACCATCCCAAAACCCAAGAAGCAAGTGACTCCCATACCATCGTCGGTCTCGCAGCTCCGGCAAACTCATCTTGTCCCAATTGCTAATAGTGTACCTACTTCAAGTTACTGCATTTCAAATATCTATCAGGTGATAATTCGATTATGGGCGACGGATCCTCCACGTCGGGAATGAACCTACCCTGAAAACGGACCTAGGCTAAGTGTAGAAGAGATAGTGTTGTGTCCGAAAGTTACGGCATGAATTCTAGATCACCTCCAGAGGAAAACAAAAATCAATCGTTGACTTACCTTGCTTCCTAGAACTCCACTATAAGACCTGAGATCAATTAAGCAAAACTCCAAAAATGATGGAGCATCATTATTCAGACTCCCGAATCCCCCTGAGACAACTCCCTTCTCCTTTGAAAATGGAAACAATCCTAACATCGCCAAGGGGGAAAGCGAGTTCAATCGGGCAATAATTCCCGAAGGATCTGTCTTATCCCAAGGCACTATCATTGGCCACGGTGGATTCGTGAGGGAATAAGCCAAGATCCCAAAGAACGGATCAAGGCTCACTAGCTCCCGAAAACGCCGAGGTCCATCACAAAGGACAAGGAAGTTCACAAAAGTTCGGCATTTCAACCAATTCGAATGGAAAGAAGAAATTTACCCCCAGACAAATTGAAAAGTTACTTGAGCTCAGGATCCTATGAGAGGAGCTGCTAAGCTGACATTAGCAGCATGTAGCAACATGGTAGGAGGAGATCACATTTATAGTTACTATCTGGAAACATAAAAATAAAGCCTAACTTCTCTTGAAAATGTAGAGGAAAATCCTATAATTAAGAAATGAGGTTTTAAACCAAGAGGGAAACTAACGATGCCTAGAAGGAGATTTGAAAGTTTGAAAAAGTGTGTACTACCTACGAAATGGGACAAGATGTTACTAAAACTGAATCACGAGGAAAAGATATGGGTTTTGCAATTAATAGGAACAAAATCCACATTCAAGCCCTCATCATTTATTAAACTATCCAGAATGAAAGGTGAAATCGGAAAACATTGACAGGAAGTGAGTACGAAAACAATTAATTAATGGATCCAATAATTCTTAACAATCTAAAAAGGTACTAAAGCCTGAAGGGAAATAAAAATAAAATAAAAAGCCTAACTTCTACCCACTAATAACCCTATAAAATGATCTAACTAGTAAATAAATTAATAATTTGATCGATACATTTCCAAATTTTACTTTAAGGAATAACCTTTTCCGTTAGGTAATGTCGGAAGGAAAATTCTCCCCTAAATCCTTAAAATTACTCCTACGAAAACCCAGAAGAAAAGAGAGTTGAGATGGAACCACCATCACAAGATTTGAATTATTTTTAGTGTGATAAATTTATTACTTAGGCATGGAGATAGGGTTAAGTTAGAAAAAAACCCCTTGAGGGCAAAGTCAACTTGAAAAGGGGAAAAAAACCTAACCCTATCCCCTTGTATTCTTAGGATACGTCTCACAAGATGAAACCAAAAAGAGTTAGTTTAATTGGAGGCCAACTGCCAAAGGAAATTTTATTTAGGAAAATTTTATCTAGAACTTGAAGCTGATAAAACGAAATCTCTAAACAGATTCGTAAACCCCGTTAGGAATTGACATTTTTTTATGGAAATTTAACTTAAACTGTAAAACTCTAATGATTTGGACTAGGAGAAAAGGAACCAAGTTCCTACCTTAATTCAGCCGGAGGAGAGCCGTCCAGGAAACCTTCAGCAGCCAAGTGTCCAGATTCCGACTTCTCCCTTTCCCAAGTCAACTCCGACCTCCCACTCTCCCTGTTTAATAAGAAAATCTTATACTCAGAGGAGAGGGGCGTCCGAGCGAATCCCAGGAAAGGGGGCCCCGGTAAAACGGTGGATTGATGACACGAGGCCATACTGAGAGAGATTATTTCCGAAAATTTGAGAGTTTATATAGTTGACAATCAAAGGAGGGACATGACGAAATTCGCCCGTAGTTCACTAATTATTCTAATTTATTACATTATCAGTTAATTTGGGAATTTCGTCACGTCACATTGCTCATACAGTTTGTTCTCATAGTCCTTGAATAATTACAACCATGATTTAGACACGGAAAAGCGACGTGTCTAGGCATACGTTTCGTCATTAATTATAATTAGCAAAGGTTTTCAGATCATTGAAGTCAAGTTCCAGCAGTTTTTCGAGAACCTGCATATCCAGATGTGGGATCCCCCCCCCCCCCCCCCCTCGATAAAGAGATTTGTAAAGAGGAGTTCCATTGCACTAGTTTTCATTCTTCCGTTGATTTTGACAACAGGATCGAGAATCATTAACAGTGATTTATCTCAGTACCTAAAGCACTTCGGAGCAGGAGGCGATTATTAATGAGTCGACACTACGGTGTAGGCAAATCTATAATTCCCGTCTCTATTGATTGTAACCTCCAATAAATAATTGAGTACATCATTTGAGATGTGCGAACCGTTTTAATCCTCCTCCTCTTCCGAAGGATCGGTCCACGAATGGGTGGCAGTTGGTGTTGGCAGCGTCGTAACCCGTTCTCGGATGATTCCAAGGGTTAGTTTTCAACTAGCGATAATCGTACCTCAGTAGAACTTCATCGGTTACGATGCTGCTTTTGCTCAAAGATTCCAAGGGTTGCGGTTGGGTGTTGAATTGGCAATAACAGGTCGGAGCGAAACGCCTTGAATCGAATACGGCAGAATCAAACAGCTTAGCAGTAACCCAGTAACTACGTCGTTACTGTACATTATTGCAATAGCTTCTAGCTTTTTTAATGGAATTGCTAGCAATGGTTATACTTTTACAGCCGCAGTCGTTTCGAATTCGTTGCTACTAATGCGGCAGTAACATGGATGGCAAAACAAGGCATAATTTTTATACCAGAAATGTTAGGAAAAACTAAGAAAATTTCACACAGATAAATAATAATGATTGATGAAATTATTACCAGATCGACATAAAGTGAAATTTCTACTCGAAAAAAATATCGCCATTAAATTTTTATAAAAAATGTCAACGAATTAAAATGACACAAATCACGTGCCTCATGGAAAAAATAAATTAAAATGTCGATCGCGAAACTGCAGCAAGTTATATCGCTGCAAATTTGATGGTTAACGATTCAAAGATGTAGAATCCGAAAATGCAATAAAAAAATTTCCGTCTGTCCGCCGTACACCGTACACCGTATTTCGCACTTTTCTTAGTTACCATTAAACAAAATTAATGAAATTTGGTGTGATGAATTTAGAATTTGTTCATCACGGTGGCGTGAGGAAAGGAAAGTCGCAGGCGGCGGATATCCACCGATCATCTACGACCTTTCTTAAGAGGAGATAGAGGTGAGTGTAGGAATTTGCCCAGGCGGCGGTAATCCACCGACATCTAGGTTCTTTTGAGAGAGGAGGTGTTTGTCTAGGCGGCGGTAGTCCACCGATCATCTAGACAAGGAGGAGAAGGTTTTCCCAGGCGGCGGTAATCCACCGATCATCTGGGAGGAGGAGCAAGGTAGAGGAGAGAAGAGAGAGAGCTAGTTAGAGGAAGTGTCGAATGAGGCTAAAGCCCCAGGATCCAGGGTTTTATAGGAACTGGAGGCCTCTCCCTCCAACCCCCTGTTAGGGGTTGGTGGTGGGGCCCCAGGTTGTGTACCCTGGGTTCTGTGGCCTGTCTCCCCACTCACTTGTTTATTGACGGAAACTAAGTTTGGCATTAGAATGTTGGTGAGAGCTTAAAGTTACTAGTGGAGTGTTCCCGGGAGGGACTCACGACAGAGGTCCCCCCAGTTCGAACCAAGATTCGTGGAGCTGAAGGCGCAAGTTGACAGGGGCTGAGGGCCAAGGCAAACATAAGTAGGGCTGAAGGCCAAGGTAATAAGGGAATCGAGGGTTGGGTGCTGAGGGCGCAAGATTACAGGAGCTGAGGGCTAGGGCAAACATAGGTGGGGCTGAAGGCCAAAGATGAGGGCTAAACTAAAATACGTGGGGCTGAAGGCGGAAGGTGAGAAGGGCTGAAGGCGCAAGGTGACAGGGGCTGAGGGCCAAGGCAAACATAATTGGGGGCGGAAGGCCAGGAGCAGGGGTGCCGGAGTTGAGGGGTGGTGGTGGCGGTGGGGGTTTGTCCCCTGCGAAAGAGACGCGGGTTGATATGTTGCCGTTCCGGGGTGGGGGAACGGTGGGGGGGTTGTCTGGAGGTGGGGTAGCGGCGTCGCGAGGTGCGGCCGGGAGGTTGGAGGACCTGGTGGCGGTTGTGGGGGGTTTGTTCCAGGGTGGGGGAACGGTAGTTGGTGGGAAGAGGGTTTTGGCGGCGCCGTGAGGCGCGGCCGGCAGGTTGGTGGCCCTGGTGGTAGATGTGGAGGGGCCGTTCCGTGGTGGGGGAATGGTAGTTGGTAGGGAGAGGGTTTTGGCGGCGCCGTGAGGCGCGGCCGGCAGGGTGGTGGCCCTGGTGGCGGATGTGGGGGGGCCGTTCCGGGGTGGGGGAACGGTTGGTGGTTGGGAGAGGGTGGCGCAGCGAGGCGCGGTGGTGGGGTTGACGGCCGTGGAGGTGGCCGGGAGGGGGCCGTTCCCTGGTGGGGGAACGGTGAGGGGCCGGGGAAGTTTGGTGGCGGCGCAGGGAGGCGCGGTCGTGGGGGAGGTGGTGCGGGTGCCTATCCTGGGTGGGGGAACGGTGTGTGTTCGGGGAAGGGGGTTGGTGGCGGCGCAGGGAGGTGCGGCCGTGGGGGAGGTGGAGGGGTTGCCGTTCCTGGGTGGGGGAACGGTTGGTGGAGGGGTGAGGGACTTGGCTGCGCAGCTAGGCGCGGTTGGAGGGTTGGCGGCCGTGGCGGCGGCGTAGGAGGGGTAGTGTTGTTTTGGGGGCGGCGCAGGGAGGCGCGGTCGTGGGGGAGGTGGAGGGGTTGCCGTTCCTGGGTGGGGGAACGGTGTGCGTCCGGGGAAGGGGTTTGGTGGCGCAGCGAGTTGCTGGTGGGAGGTTGGCGGCCGTGGCGGCGGCATAGGAGGTGTAGGAGGCCTTGGTGGCGGTGGTGGGGTTGATGCGGGCTGGTGGGGAAGGGAGGTGGTCCCCCCCGTTTTGGTGAGGAGGGGGGCCCGCCTCGGGACGTCGTGGCGTGTTGTCGTGGAGGGGGTGTGGTGCGGGGGTTGCGTATTTCGCCGACGCTGGCGGCGGCGGCGAGGTCGTGCACCGTGTCGGCTAGGCGGAGGAGGTGCACATGACGTCGGCGGCGGCGTGTGCTGCGGCCGCAGCGGCGGTGGCGGCGGCAGTGGAGGTCGATGCGGCGGAGCCAGGCGGTGAGAGGGTGGCGAACGGGTTGTCGAGTGCAGCCGTTGCGTCCGTTGTCGGAGCGGCGGGCGGCTGCAGCGTGGCTGGTCGTAGGAGCGGGGGCGATGGCGAGTTCGGGTCCATAGCTGGGGTCTGAAATTTGAAAACTCAAATTTAAAAATTTCAAAATCGAAATTCGCAAATTTCGGGAGCGGAGATGTGTGTGGTTGAGCGGAGGTGTGAGAGGTTGCGATCTCCGAGCGGTCGAGGTAGTGTGGGCGAATTTTGCGAAATTTAAACGGACTGACTGAATTATCACTTTGACTGGTTGAATTTGAAATTGGACCGAACTTAACTTGAGACTGGGTTTTGACACATGAGAAGGGAAAAAGAGGAAGAAGGTTGTGTGAACGTCGGGTTCACCACTGTGATGAATTTAGAATTTGTTCATCACGGTGGCGTGAGGAAAGGAAAGTCGCAGGCGGCGGATATCCACCGATCATCTACGACCTTTCTTAAGAGGAGATAGAGGTGAGTGTAGGAATTTGCCCAGGCGGCGGTAATCCACCGACATCTAGGTTCTTTTGAGAGAGGAGGTGTTTGTCTAGGCGGCGGTAGTCCACCGATCATCTAGACAAGGAGGAGAAGGTTTTCCCAGGCGGCGGTAATCCACCGATCATCTGGGAGGAGGAGCAAGGTAGAGGAGAGAAGAGAGAGAGCTAGTTAGAGGAAGTGTCGAATGAGGCTAAAGCCCCAGGATCCAGGGTTTTATAGGAACTGGAGGCCTCTCCCTCCAACCCCCTGTTAGGGGTTGGTGGTGGGGCCCCAGGTTGTGTACCCTGGGTTCTGTGGCCTGTCTCCCCACTCACTTGTTTATTGACGGAAACTAAGTTTGGCATTAGAATGTTGGTGAGAGCTTAAAGTTACTAGTGGAGTGTTCCCGGGAGGGACTCACGACATTTGGTTTGTAGGTCCCGTTTGGGGTCTAGTTGGTCCTCGAAGCTCGGAGTTACTGTCAATCACCTGTAAGGGGTGAAACATAGGGGTTGACATTTTCAGAACGCCGTAGCTCGAAAACTTTCAATAGAAGGGGGGAGGGGGTTATTGTTTAAAAAAAACTTTTTTACGTTTTTAAAATGATCTTGAACTAAAGAATTTTTTGAGACCACCCGGAGCATTGTACGACCAGCCGTTCGTTTGCACAGAAAAGCTTCGTCAACACGATCGTGGATGAAACTATAAATCCGGCCCAGATATCACTGCTAGGGAACATACGTCGTGAATAATTAATGATTTAATAATTGAATGCCTCGCATTTTTATGAACCTGTAATTCCCGGGACGGCTCCAGTACTCGATTTAGGGCATTCCTGGGGGGAGCTCGAGGGTAGGTATTGACCACCGAAAACAGTGATCTACGCAGAAGGGACATCTATACAGGTAAATTATTACACAGCTGTTTATTATTTACGTTATGCTTCATGAATTACAACAAGTAACTAATTACTGAATTATTGAATCCTACGCATTTTTATGAAACTGTTATTCCCGGGACGGCTCCAGTACTCGATTTAGGGCTTTCCTGGCGGGAGCTGAAGGGTAGGTCCTGAGCAAGAAAACCGTGATCTACGCAGAAGGGCAAGGCAATAAATCGTTGTGTAAAAATTGCATAGTTTTTTAAAATTAAATTTTCGGATTCTACGTAGGTATCTTGAAATGGAAACCATCAAATTTGGGGGGGGGGGGGGGGGGGGCGGACTTAACTTTTTATTCTTGGTTCATTACCTACTGAAAATAAGAAACCAAAACGTTTCTGTCCGTCCGTCGTACTCCGTACTTCGTTTAAATGTTATGGTTAGGGTAGTTATTACCTTGGCTATTTAGCTGTTAGGGCGATGAATTATATGACATGAGATCGAAGTCACTGATGTTTTAGTAATGCAGATATAAATTCATTTACTCCTTTACATTTCTTTCAACTTCAAGGGAGGATAATTTATCTAGTTAAATAAAGTAGGACGTATGCAGGGGATTTGGAGAGCGGGTTCTTCACGAGAAGCCCATGGAAATTAGAGGACTTAATGAATCAAACAACGTATACGAAATTAAGGTTATACCGTAGCGGGGTGAATATACGTCCCATTAATGGGTGGGTGTCTCAGGATATTGCAAGGATACTGGGAGCGTTGGAATCATGTCAGCTGCGAGAGGAACGTGGAAACATGAGGTTGCGGTATGAATTGTGACGGGAAGGTGTGGACAACAAAACCATCGCAGGAAATAGGCACCGGGCGTACACCACTGGGAACGTACACATTTCAACACGTCTAAGCATCATCAGTCATATCTTAATGTGGTTGCTGGTAGCCCCTATGGTGATGCTGGAGCATGAGACGTATATGTTACACTCAGAAACAGAGTTGCCATTATAAATTAGTCTGTCAGTTTTCGTGACGCACCACAGAAAAAAAAAAGTTGCGCCTAAATTGACTCGCTTTGCTGAAATGTAGATCTGCAACATTTGATTAGGGGTTATGGTAAAACAAAAGTGCCTTTACTCCCAAAGTCACACAAGACCAACAGTACCTACTACTTGTATAACAAAATGATGATTGTGAGCAATACAATGATGATTTTATATCAATTAAATTAGTAACCTAAGTACTACGAAATATGACTTTGACAAGAAGTTAGGGTTCAGGTTCCGAAGGGGAAATGAAGCATATGGGCGGACAATATTTTATGTGGAACAAACTGCACTCACCGTCAACTCTTCTTCTCAATGACATATAGTTGTATAGTTATGGTAATTTCAAAGGTATTGCATACAGAATAGTGAGCTAGACAGAATGGTCAAGTATACAGTAAATAAAAACGCTACAAATTATTATACAATGGTTTATTATTTACCTGTATAGATGCCCCTTCTGCATAGATCACTGCTTTCTGTGGTCAATACCCTCTACAGTGGGACGTTAATTTAAGTGAAACAAATTTACTCTGTACCCTGTAAGGTATTATGGAGGGCTTATAAACTGAACTATATTAGTTGGGAACTAATAGTTCGGTGCTTTGGACCTTTAGTAGGTTCCTTCCTCATTATAGAAACAGTGGGACACAAACAAATTGGTATTCTATTTTGGTTTGAAATGTTTGAAAAAGCACATTACCTACCATAGAAGAATTTTCTAGTGTCATTATAATAAGGTCAAATTCCTACTGGAAGCTCAATTCCCGGGGTCCGCCGTTCCTCACATACCGAAGAAATTTGGTCGTCACGTGCGGTTAAAAACCTTTACTGGAGCTTTCGGGATCATCAGGGCTCATTTTCAGGAATAATGTGCTCCACTGTCCGAAGTGGAAAATGATGGAAATCGCTTAGCTTGCCGAAGGGACGCAACGCTGGTTCCGCTGCAAACGAATTTCAGAGGACCAAAACGATGAACGGATGCGAGTACGCATTAGAGGACCTGACTGGGAAAGAGAGGGATTTCAGAGGCTTATACTGAGGCCCCTAGAGCTCTCAATGGCTTGTGGACCATTCTTGTTAACTCGTTCATACTCATATTCATTCCCGTTGACGGAGCGATAGTGCGAATAGAATCCCCGAGTGGAAGTGACAGTCGTGTTGTTTCCGCGTAAAAATCGACGATTCCTCCATCGGGATATCCCGGCATACCTACTACAGGCACATACTGCTTTTTTTCATCCAACAATAGATCGCAGCCTGTTTTTCACGCCGGATGACCTGTCCCGTTGTTCACTGTGTGTTCACCCTCTAGCACGCCTATCGTCAACTCACATCATAATGACAGATTTTTTTTGGCGCTCTTACTCTCTATTTCTCTTTTCCAACCTGTTTGGTGTGGAAGAATTTGACAGTCAGTTTTTGATGGATTACTGTTCAGAGATTAACCCTTACTTAACCGAAAAAAAACACAAAATGTTTGGGTAGTTAACTATCGTCAACGGAAATTTCTTCCTTCACGCCGTTGCTGTTGATTCTGTGGGTAATCAGTTTATTATCCTGGTGAAAATGGTTTTAGTACCCTGTGAATGTGATCTGCATCGTTGTTTCTATTTCACAGAACCGAACGATGTCTGATGTTTCCTTGTCAATCTTCTCTAGGTGACAGTCCCAGCAGTTTTCTAACATCCTTCTTTGGCAGAGAAATTAATTCAGCTTCCCGTTTCTTCGAGAATGTCACGATAAATTTTGCCTGTCTCAGACTGGGAGGTTTTGCCAGTGTTTTAATAGTTAAAATTGATATTACAAATCACCCCTCGGAAAATTTGCCGATTCCATTTCTCCATAGGGCAATGGACTCAGTGCAGAAGAAAAATAGATGTTGCATTCGGTTTTGAATTTAAAATAGTAATTTAGAAAATTAATATTAAATTTCAATATTCCAAACGTTAGGTGTTAGAGAAAACTAGGGTTATACAACCAAACTAGAAAAGGAGACCCAACATTACCTACTCACAAAACACACAAGATTCGGCAACGAATGAAGTCTGCGCATGTATTTATTTAATTATTTATTTTTCAAAATGAAAGCAGATTCCATTCTGAGAATTTACAATAAGTATTTTTCTATGATTTTTCAAAGATTCTAGATGTTCCTACGTCATCCCACCCCTGCCCACTGTGACATAGGAACCTCTGGAAATTTTGAAAAATAATAGAAAAAGAACTACTAATCGTAGGATAGTGCGGTTGGTGTCAAAGTTCTCAGAATGGAATATAGTTTCATTTTAAAAAAAATATATAAACCGCTTTTATGACCCATGCGCATACCCCATTCTGATATGCTGATCTAATTTTACAAATTACGGTCGCACTCTGCATCCGATTCTCCAGCTCATTAGCTTTATTTAAATTTTGAATTCAAAAACGGAATGTAACGTCAATTTCACATTCTCATTGAGTAATTTGTATTATACATTTGCCTTCTAGTTAACATATTTATTAGTAAAATCGGGTCAGTTTGTCCTCACAACCCACCTCTCGTTTCACACTGGAGTGCTGGGAAGGTCAACAGGACACTGACCGAGAAGGAAGGGCAATTTATTTATACAGAAAATAATACTAAACCGTGAGAATGTGCAGCCTTTTTATTCGATGTTCTGATTCGGCGTTTCCCAAAATGCAGGCCAAGAGGATTGTAAATTTCCTTTCGTGGTCGATTACAAAGGTCTACTAATGGTCTGGGGTGCAAGGGAGACTACTTTGGCAACATACTTTCACAGTAACCATAATATACCTCAAGAAATCTTTAACATTTGGTTTTTCAGCTTTAAGTAAACTGTTGTGCCTGTAAAATCTAGTTGTTATAGTACCTAATTGCTGTTAAATAATTAAACTGAAGAAGCCGCTGCATGGCCATAGGAATTATTATTTAGTGAATTTTATTGCTGTTACACTAATTTGTGATGACTCGGGTTTGAGGTAGTTAGGAGTTCTGAAAGCGAGAAGGTGAGGTTGAATGAGGAGGTGAGAGAGGAGTGCGAGAGCGTATCCGCGCGGTTTTCACCTCCTTGGATGTGTCTCTAGGATAGGAAAATACCTGGCCGGTTCTCACCTCGCTGGATATTGGGATTGGAAAATGTACGCGCTGTTTTCACCTCCTTGGATATTTGGAAGAGAGGAAGGGAGGATATCCATCCAGTTTTCACCACGTTGGCTATCCGGAAAAAATAATCATCCGGTTTTCGCCACACCAAGTGTTGGGAAGCAAGTTCTCGTCTGGTTTTCACCACATTGAGAACGTAGGGTTTAGGAGAAGGGCGAGTTGATGAAGAGGAGTTAAGGTGAGAGAGAGAAGGCTCTGGTTCGACTGAAGTTGGATGAATGTCGAGCTGGGCAAGCCTTATAAAGGCACCTCTACCCTCCCCCGGTCAACTGATGGCCATTGGGAGCCATTGGAGGGAGAACTACCTGGACCTCGTCCCTCGCACCGTGCAGCTGGACTTATCCGTGTTTTTACTGTAACAATCTCAACTATTTACAGGAGTGATATATATTGTAAGGGTACCATGGCAAAGATAATTAGTGTAACAGCACTGTAATATGTTTGCTAGTTGATTTCTTACTCTTGAAAAATAATAAACCAAAATTGGATCAAAAGCAAGAAAGAAGGAGGGGGGGGGGGTCAGATCCGTTTTGTCGAGAGGTGGCGAACTTCAGTACTGATACCCTCGTACTCGTAATTGAAAAATAGGAAGGGCTGAAGACGGGTGGGGATAACGGCATAATCGTTGTTAAATACCTGTTTGAATACCCACTATCCGCTCTGAACGAAGTGATGACTAGGTAATATATATAGGGCAGTTTATTGGAAATGTAGGTATGTATTAGCTAATTTCCAGTAGCTTAACTAGCACAAGTAAAATTAAAATTATACCATATTACGTAACATAACTCCAACCAATAATATCCTGTGGAACGGGTCATTCAGCCAGTAATAAATAAAACACTTTCTATATTTCTGCAGATAGACGAAATCCGGAAAAATTGAGTAGGTACCAACGTGAAAAATTTACGAGTCCCGCGTGGTAGACTCGCTTTAGTAAGGGGCTCCTCTCCGCCCCGCCAACTGCACCGCAAGGTTCCCTCTCATGGGTTCTTCTCTTCACTCCATTTTCTCGCATGAAATTTCGGCTTCGGTTTCCATTTTACAGCGAAATGGCCATCTACACCAGCAGTGCTCCACATATCAATACATGAATGGGGGCTGGCCATGTTTTTGTTAAAAAAATCATTTTTACCTGGAATTTATATTTATTTCCTAAAATAATTAGAAAACCATTTTTCCCTTATGGTACCCCTTGACTAAGGCATTGAATGAAAACATTGACTAAAAGAAGCTCAAATAAATGTGCAAACAGAAAATTTATTCAAATTTGAAAACATGGGAAGGAGATACTTTTGAGGCGATTGTGGCGCTGTCTCTTACCATCCAATCTCACTAGAGGCCCATCCAAACAAAACCAATGAAAAGTCAATGCAATGTTTGCCTTCCAATCAAAATATCAAGATTGGCTAGACCTGGTCAGTCGGTAGGTTGAATTGTGCGGTCAGACAAGCTGCCGCGGTGAGGGATGAGCGTTGGTTGAGTGTATTAGATTACGGACGTTCTCAATTCTCTCCATTTTGAGGGATTCCACTGCTCATACCGCAGAGGAGAAATTCCATTGATGCAAGCCGATCAGATAACAATAACGGTTTCTTCAACTTGATGCTGGCGAAATGAAAGAAATTACAGTGGAGTTACAGTAGTTCGATTAATTTGGAGGATAGATTTTCAGGTAGCTTGTATTGTACTGTTTACCATTTGAGATCCAATTGTCTACTACAGTGAAACCTCCCAGTAGTGGACAGTGTGGGGGCCGACAAATTCGTCCACTATTGAGAGGGGTCCACTAATGAGAGGGATCGGGGGAAAACACCTACATAATTCATGTATTGTGAACTGACAACTATATTTCGTGTAAATTACAAAATTATTCGTGTAGGTATAGAAAACTGACATAGATACTGACTGATAGATACTGGATGGTAGATAAGTTAGTGCATAATTTAAAAAAAATTTTGGTTTGTTTGGCATTTTTTCTATTTTTGGTTTTCAGTGTTGTTCTGGATCCAGATCCAGAACATCTGATAGCAAGGAGAAGCGCTTTATTACATGAGCACAGCGCAGTGCTTCAGTAGAACTGATGCTCACTGGAGGCCTGTCCACTACTGGGAGTGATCCATGCCTGTAGGGACCGGTTTCGACTGTCCCCCTGTCCACTATTGAGAGGGTCCACTATTGGAAGGGACAACATGCATTAATTTATACGGGGTTCTGCCGGGACCACAGCATCTGTCCACTATTGGGAGTAGTCCATTACTGACAGGTGTCCACTAACGGAGGTTTCACTGCATAATCATCAGTAATATATATTATTATCATCACTTATCGACCAACTGCTCTAAAGGATGTACCAAACAATGGTAGTTTGCCAGGGACATAATACAGACAAAAGCCTAATAAGACCTAGGTTGTTTTCTTTACTATTGAAAACAATATTTTTATGAACCTTTCCTCATTGCGCATAGGGTTTATCTATATTAGAGACGCGGGCGGACCCGCCCACCAAGAAAACCAAAAACCTCCAAAGCGACCAAGAACACTGTTTACACGACCGACAGTACAAGTAGGGGTTTACCCCCCCCCCCCACCCTCTGTAGCCCGACCCCCCGGGGGTCTCCAGTATTGATTTTTCGCAAACCCACTTTCGAGGGACTCCTGAGGACGTGTACAAAATTTCAACCCTCGGGACCATCAGGTGCCGGAGTTATGGAAGTTTGAAAATCGCTATTTTTCATGTTTTTCTAGTTGTCGTCGTGGTTGTTGGTCTTCTGTTCTTCTTCTTTCACTGGGGTAGTCTCATAGACATAACGGATCGAGCTGAAATTTTGCACACACATGTCATTTGTTATGCTCCATGGCAGTGCCATTTGAGCATTTCCCCCCAAGTTTCTAGGAGTAGGATAGCGAGGGTCTTAAAACTGAAATTTGAAAAACTTGTTCACTGGGGCTCCTTGAGGAAGTTCTCAAATCTGAACGCGTCAAAAAATGTTTTTGAAAAGATTTTAAAACAAGATAATGTTTCAATAAAAAATTTCGAATTTTTTTAAATAAAAAAATTAAAACCAACTTAAAATGTATAGAAAAATTTAAAAATCGAAAAGGAACAATTTTTTAAAGAAAACAACGAAAAATATTTACTGGGAAAACATTTTTACAAGGGAAAAATTTCTGACTGGGAAAAAATTTTGCCCCCAGGCGAAAAGCGGCCGCTAAAACAGCGTTGAGGGGGGTGGGACAGGATTCTCTACGCATATCCAACAGGAGTGTCGTGAGTCCCTCCCGGAACTCCAACTCAAGTAGATTTAAGTTCTCGCTAAAAACAACCTGTAGAAATAAGGCTCTGGGAATAAACGGTAAGAGTGGGGCAACCGACGCAGGATCCGGTACACAACCTGAGGCCCCACCACCAGGGTGGTGGCTTCAGGGTCTATATAACCCCGGATCCTGCGCCATTTTCGCCATTCTACACTTCCTCTAGCTGCTGGCTACTCTCTCTCTATCCTCAACCTCCTCTCTCCAAATTCAACTCACAAATTCTAACACCTCTCATTCCACAATAAATTCACACACACACACATTTCATCAGGATTTGGTGGAGGTCTCGCCCTTAACCAATCCTGATGAAATACACTACACACCCGGTGGAGGTCCGCCCTTAACCGCTCACACACTCTTCACAAATTCACTCTCACTTTCGTTCACCCTCACACATTTCATCAGGATTAGGTGGAGGTCTCGCCCTTAACCAATCCCGATGACACACACTACACGCTCGGTGGAGGTCCGCCCTTAACCGCACAAACACACACTCTAAATTCACACACACACATAAATTTAGTCAGGATATGGTGGAGGTCTCGCCCTTAACCAACCTGGCGAAATTTATCACACGCTCGGTGGAGGTCCGCCCTTAACCGCAACCACATATATAAACCACACACATCAAATTCAACTTTAAATTCACTCCTATCCAACATCCAAACTACCTCCACCTCTCATGGTGAATTTAACATCAACCTAAATTCACCATAAGGAGGAAGAAACTTTTTTTTTCTTTTTTTTATCTTAAACAACGCCGCGGTAGGGGGGAGAAACTTCCAAGAGCGAGAGTACGCTATTTTAGCGGGCAAAATGGATATCAACCTTTTTTAAGGCTGAGGGTTTTCTTGGCGGGGAAATTCTTACAGCAGGGTTGCTTTCGGCGGAACACACCCTGCCTTGCTTCAAATCAGGTAGTTCCAATTTTGCTTCCTCACTACGGAAAGGGAAGCCTTTTACATATATACGTGCAAGAAGTAAAAAAAAAGTTACTCGAAAATCAAAATTTCCACTTACTTTTTGCATTTCAAAGCTTTCCATGCTTTCGATTGACCACAGCTCGCCATGCCCATCCGCCCAAGCTTAACCGACTAAGGTGAATTATATAAGTTTAGGGTAGTACCTAAAGGATTTAACTTTGCACTACAGCGCTTCTTACTTCGTCGTTCCATTAAAAAAAAAAAAATCATACCCCACCATCCCCTAATTTTTCCGCTACACTAAATATTAAATCATGGATATGTTTTTGGTTTGTACAACTACTAAATGTTTGTATCACGATTATACAAATCTATTCGTCATACTCGTAGATACTCTCCAGCCACCAGTCCATTTCGAATTTCAGCCTCATAGGACAAACAGGAAAGAAAGCTTCCGGGCTCACTCAGCTGATTAGGGAGGGACCTCACCTCGTCATTCTTAATTAGGAGTCCTACACAGACCCCATTCTAATTTCAGCCCCGTAGGTCAAGTAAGAAAGGGATTAGCTCCTGGGCTCACTCAGCTGATTACGGAGGGTTCTCACCTAGTCATTCTTAATCAGCAGTCCTATATATGCTCCATTTCGAAGCAGGATAGAAATTAGCTTCTTGAGAATTACAGCGTTACACTTTTGTTTTGTGTCGGACATTTTGGAATGTCCCCCAGCCCAAAAAATATTAATTTTTTTGTAACCTACCCACCTAGCTAATTTTGTTTATAGGTTTCGCGTTACACCTTCTGGTGTCGGAAATTTCGGATTGTCCCCATGCCCAAAAATACCAAACTCTGTATTTGCTGTTACTATTGCAAATACTCATTTTAGTATTGTCTACATTCAACTAAATCCAAAAGTGGAGAATGATCCAAATGATACTGTTATTCTTGATGAAATAACTTCGACAAAGAAGTTCTAAACAAAGCACTTAAAACTCGTCCCAACTTTAACTTTTCGCCGTAGCACTGTAATTTATATGAAAGGAGGGATAACTCCTTTAAGCTCATACACTTCTGTACCACAGATCGATTCAACTTCATTACATAACTCTGTTATTATTATTATTATTATTACTAGGTATCTAATGAGCCATTTAATGGTTCAGTAAATATTATTGTTACTTACCCGTGGAGGGTAAAAGGTGCCATGAGATGGTGGGATGGGCTAGTCCAAGGGCTCCACGTTATTATTTTCAAGTGACTACTGATTGGGCAACCTAAAACACAAAACATAGCAAAGAATAATTATGTGAATTTGTTATAGGTATAGGAGGTTAGGTGTTAGACGAAGTGCGGATAGAGTTGATGCAAGATGTTCGAGCTCCTGACTGAAACAATCGATTTCTATATCACCCAGGTTGAATATTTTATTCACTACTTTACTGCGACAACGAAATTTCGAGGTTATCGAGAGAACCATTTAAAATAATTCAACTACTCTACAGATACTTATACCCGTAAATTTATTTTCATCTTACTCTCAGTTCTTTTCACAGTACTTAGGCACACAATCCAAGAAAATCTAATAATATATACAAATAATAAAACTCAAATACAAAATAATATTTCAGAAAATATTGGAAAATTGCTCGCGTTGGCTTATCCCAGACAGTTCGCTTGTGACGCAGAATCACTCTACCAGTTGTTGATCCCAATAGGTGTCTTCGTTAAATCTAAATTCCTTGGAATTCTTCTTCTTCTAGTGCCGTACACATAATTATGCATAGGCGACATCTCAGACAACTATTATTCGCAAGGTCCTGTCCTCTTCGAACGTCGACACGCCTGTCAAGCTCCTGATGTTTCGGAGCCATGAAAGCTGTTTCCGGCCCACTCCACGCTGTAACTCTATTTATAATCAAATTTGGAAAAATAAAATCTTTCTGTCTCAGAAACAGATTTCTTCAACGAAAATGATTATGGTAAAATTTGGGTAAATAGCAGCATCTTAGAATGGAAATAATAAGTTGTTGGTACAGCCCCTATAGTAGGTACTGTAGGTACTAGTCAGTTCCAGCGACTGGCCTTGATTCCTTGATACTGGGTATCTACCTATGATTATTGTGATGATAAAAAAAGGTTCCAGTCATCAGCATGGCTAAAAGAGCAAATTTTCAAAGAAATATTCGCGCTATTGTGTAAAAAGATGATATAGCGAGAAACAATACCACTTTTCGTAAAATTATAATATAATTATTTCATAATTTTAGCCATTTTTACCGATTTTCGACCCTTATAGAGTCAAATTTGACCCACTATTTTTTTGAGATAAAAATAGTTTTTATCGTCGAAATAGCCCCTTCGTCATGATTCACCATCCCACACAACGTAAGGTGAATTAATATTGATTTTAGTCCTTAATACTAAATTTTGGCTCTCCAAGAATCCAAACTTAACCTCTAACCTTCCATACCACTTTCAGTGATTTTATATAAATTGTTCGCAATTTTAGCCGTTTTTACAGATTTTTGACCGCTAAAACTCAAACTTGACCCCTTCAGAATTTTTAAAATTGCTAATCTTCGAACTCATCATTCTGTTCGGCAATACGAACAGAATGATGAGTTTGGAATTTTTATCATTTACCCAAGGGCAGATATCGTCAGGAGTGACTCATACTAATATATATATACAAATAAATTTTTGATAAAATCTAGGGATGAATAATTCCGGATGCTCTGAAACGAATTTGCCAGTAAAAAAATTCATGTTCTGCAAATTTTGGGCCCATTGCAATAGCTCCATTTTCTATGAAAAGTCGCTAGAAAAAGAAGAAATGATTATATAATAACAGAGCACCTATTCAGTATTCAATATTTGAAATTTTGTTTACATCATTGATAAGTTGATATTATTAAATTCCATTTCTTTTCTAGACTTTGGGATTACAGAAGGCGAGCAGGACACTAACTTTCCTTGTGCGTTCCGGTTCAAGGCGAAAGTGGCGACCGAAGGCCACTTCACGAGCCCCAACTACCCGGGACTGTACCCCCGGGATACGGAGTGCCACTATTTCTTCCAAGGGGAACCTCATCAGCGAGTCAGAATATTTTTCCACTATTTTGACATCGAAGGAGTCCCACCGGTGTAAGTTTTCGTTATTCCTTTGACTTTTTTTCCTAAACTTTTCAGTAACTCGGGAAAGAGATAAATAATAAATTCCCTCATTATCATTTTATAATTATTAAAAGCAGTGGGTAGGGTCAGTCAGGTAAGTCATGAACTAACTGTAAACGTTTCAAGTTTAACACTTTCAGCGAGTCTCTAAAATCTTGATCTATCCCCAACAACGTTAATCATTTTGGTTTATTATTTTCAATAATGAACCATTGGAATCGAGCATGAAAAAAAAATTTTTGGAATTCAAATTGACATAGGCTTAATTTTTTGTCTTTTATTAATAATATCTACGGATTTTTAGAAAAAAGTCGATATTTTAATGAGTTTCAGTAATGGCTCAACTGGTAGGTCAAACTTCGGGAGGAATAACTTGATCATGCAACCCGTAACACATGATCCCTCGCTCGCTCTGTTTTTTAGTGCCCCAGAATAAAATGAAGCAAGAGCTGAAGGAAAGAATGTTCTATGTAGGTAAAATGTATTTATAACAAAAAACTGAACATTCCATCATGTTGGTAAAGGTAAAAATTGTTACATTCCAACATTTTGATACAGATAATAACGGCACCAAGCCAAAAAAACGCTGCAAATCCCTGCACAACGGTTTATTATTTTGTATAGAATACCCTTCTGTTACAGATCACAGCTCTATGTATAGATAACCCGTCTATATAATATGATATGTACTATTCTATTATATGCATATTATGTAGATCGCAGACACTCCGTAGGTTAGTACCTAACCCCGTACTCGTTACTAGGTACCTACCTAAATCACGAGTTAAATGTTGCTAAAATAATTCTGCCGATGACAAACAGTACCTAACAAAAAGAAACACACATAATGAAGTTCTGAAAAGAAATTGTTGATGAGGAGTGAAAAAATTTGCAAAAGTACCTACCAACAAACTCCAGCCCCTTCTACGTAGATGGTATAATTTACCGTTCTGTAATAATTTACCGTTGAGTAATGATTTACCGTAGTAATAATTTACCCATCAATAATACTTCAACGTTTGTTCAAGTTTCACTACCCACCAACAAACTCCAATAGAGCCATCATTTTTCAAATTAAATAATATCACAGAACAACCAACTCGACTTCATACTCCGCCAATATAATCAGGTGATCCCTACCAATGATTGGCCGTATTCACAAATTCCTATTGTGGGCGCGTCTCTGGTTACGAGATTTGGTTTGGATTGTATACAATTTCATTCACACTGGAGTCGAAAATGCCTGTCGGTGCAAACTTCGGGGCCTTACTGTGAACGAACGGCTGGACGTACGATGCTCCGGATGGTCTTAAAAAACTCGCAAGTTCAAGAACTATTTAAAACCGTAAAAATATTTACGTAAAAAAATGGTATAGGCGTTTTGAAAATTTCAACCCCTATTTTGAACCCCTTAGAGATGACTCACAGTAACGTCGAGCTTCGAGGACCAACTAGACGCCGAACGGAACCTATAACCCGAATTTCATCAATTTTTTTTCATGGTAACTAAGAAAAGTGGCCCGTACGGCGTACGGCGTACGGCGTACGGCGTACGGTGTACGGCGTACGGCGTACGGCGTACGGCGGACAGACAGAAATATTTTTATTGCAGTTTTCGATTCTACATATCTTGAAACGTAAACCATCAAATTTTGAGGGGGGGTAAGAATTTTTTTTTTCATGCTCGATTCCAATGGTTCATTATTGAAAATAATAAACCAAAATGAGAAATGTAGAAAAGTAGGTATGGATACCTATGTGAACAAAAGAATTTAAAATAAGAGGGTGAAACGATTCGAAGCTCAAATATTTACTGTGAGTCACACTTGCGGAAAACAAAGGAAAATATGACATGTAAAATAAATAGCATTAACCCCGAAAATAAAATATAAATATGTAGATCTACATAATGTGAAATCATTGAAAATAATAAACCAAAAAATTCAGGCACGAGAGGTAGAAAGGATTTGAAGCTTGTGAGGTGGAAACTAAACATTTACTGTGAATAGGGCTTGAAGGAAGTCACAGGAGGAGTACAAAGAGCAAAGAATGAAAAGAGATAGCAAAATCATGAGAAAACACTCAACAGTGGGTAGCTTTACCCTACCGACTTTCAACAGAGCTAGGGTGAACTATAATGTTCCTCTTCTTTTCTGACAGAGTGTGGCTAGCCACATTGATAGTGGAAAGAACCGGTTCCCAAGTTTCCAGCTGTGAGTTATGAGCTACCATTCGCAAAAGATGAAGGGTAGCGCGGGCGACAGGACATGACCCTCGGTGTGGGTCAAGTGTCAGAGAGGAAAGTTCGCCTTGACTCATCTGTTGGGTCAAACGTAATGAACGTGATAAGTGTCTTTTGGAAACTAATGATTCGTATACAGAAAATCATAAAACCACCATTAAAGATCAATTCGATATGATTGTATATTTGTAGAAAGTGCAATGAATTGTAATTAGACCCCCCCAAGTGCTTGTTCATAACTACCCCAGAGACTGTGGGTAGACAACATGAACATTTTCGTGTACAGTACCCACCTTTTGAGACAAAAAACTTGTGCCAACTGAAATAGTCCATTTCAGTGCCAAGTCATCATCCTATACCGTTTTCATACATTTGAAGTCGTCTTCGGTGATTTTAGCGAATTTTTTAAGTTCAATTCACGCAGTTTTGAAAACTTTTTGATTCTTGTACATATCATTATAATATTTCCTGTATTTGATCTGTCTGAGCAGTTGAAATGTAAGATGAAAATAAATTCAATTAACCGTGATGGTTTGGGTTTAGTGACTATTCAAGCCTTCAATCCAACTTGAAGATTATAATTGACCGGGCAATTTATTGTGTAGTACTGTTTAAAGTAAAACATTGAGCAACGTTCTGTTTTATATTTTTACATGAAACTGTAGAGACCAATACAACATAAATATAAAATGTGAAAAATATGAATGTAAAAAAATCTATAAATATTTATAATAATTTTAAAAAATATTATTCATTTGCTAAAATACTTACCACGCATACCAACTTGAAAAACTTGCAAATACATGTCGTAAATAATTTTGAGTTTTTGTGAAAATAACCTAATTAAAAATTAAGTAAATTAGCAAAACTGGTACTATGATCACGAGTTTCGGTTGGGGGTGGATAAAATTGTCTTTTACGCCAACATTTCGGTATATTTGTATACCATCTTCAGGGCGTCGGAGTTATCATGTGTGCCCGTCTATTGCATCAGTGAATTTTAGTAAAGAGAAAGATGACAGTGCACAGGTTGACAGTTAGGTCAAGAAACCTGTAAACTCCTGTTTAAATTTAGAAAATTAAGACCAAAATACATGCAACACAATGAATATAACGGAAACTCGGAGAATTGAAGGTCTGCATGTCCCCTCGGGGAACATGCTAAGTCCAGGGTTATGAAGTAATTTAAATTTAAAAAGTTTTTATTTGATTCATAAGAGGAAGGCTCTCCATTGGGACGAGAGTGATAATCAGCGAGTCCCTTTTATGGACATAAAAAGTATTTTAATTGTTATTACTAAGCAATTATAAGCAGTCGAACTGCCTTTTAGCACCGCCTCACTGTTGTGAACGAGTCCAGAAGGATTTAAAGGGAATACGTAATTAGTACATAAATATTGTGGTTACTGGACGAATAAAGAACAGTACCTAAGGGATCGATCAATACGATGAATGTACTGTATAAATGAACGAGTATTGTGTATCCAAACGGTTTGGCTGATGTTGTTTCCACATGAAAAACTCCCCAACAAATTCATATTTTTTATAATTTATTGCCTCCCTATAACTTACAGAGTCTCCTAAAAATGCTCCCATTCATTATTATAGAATGCAGTTCGTAAAAACATTTTTAATTTGAGGAGCGATCCCGAATTTCTTTACTTACAATTTCACTTTCCAACTTAGTCCCTACATATCTTAAAAAATAACATAAATTAATAAAAACCTTTCCAATGAAAAACTAGGTGGGGATATTTTGTGATACTTATAAAATTTTATCTACCTACCTACACGCATTGCATAAATATCAGATCCTGCGAGGTTCACCTACATACAAAACATATTCATTGAACACTGTGAATTAAACGAAAATCCATGAGAACAGACTAGAAGAAGTTTGGAACATAAATACTTCAGGAAATAGCTGCTGGAAGTTGAAATTATAATATGATCCGAAGCTGAACTACTTACCTACGAAATAGTATTTTTCATCGGAGGCAAAAAATACAAAAAATAACCTCGAGTAACTATCATAAGCAAAGGGTTTTCTTGCATAATTGTGACAGCATCAGGTTTACCAGCATAATCAAGACGGACCGCACTACCTTCAAACAGTTTATCCGTAAAGGCTTCCTCCTACTTACTGGTATGGAGAACGTATAGCGTACTCTACGGAGTGTTCACACTTAAGATTGAGAACCTTCTAGGAATCAATTCTACATCTAATTTCGAACAAAAAGTTCCTCTTTGCAATTTATTTTTAACCCCTTGTCTTTGTGAGTTTTTTCACTTTACGGATTTTTTCGACCTTAAATTACATTGTAAAATCAAACTCCCTCAAATTACATTGTAAAATCAAAAATAAGGACGCCGTTGACAAGAGTGAAATATCATATCAGCATATGACCCTAACATGTTATGGAGTATATTCAGCGGGTGAAAAATTGGAGTGAAAGGAAAATTCCCTAAATTTTTAAAATCACGATTTTCTCAAATGGCTCTACGTCTGGAAAATAATGGATGATCAATGATGCACGTGACTGGAAAAAATTTCTCAGAATCTCAGCTTTCCAACGGTTATTTTTCATTTTACTGCAATAATTAGGGGAGAAAATTGCTTTTGACTACGAAAAAAGTCTGCCAACTCGAGTAAGCAGTGTAGCTTCTTCACTTGAATCAATGGACGTTCAGAATAGTTGGGTAGGTTCATTCAGTGAACAGGTGGAGTATCCATGCAGGGGTTCATGTCTAAACTACTCAGGTCACTGGATTAACAGAATTAGTCGGATAGGTCCTGTCGGTGGAGAGGTTGGACAACGGACAAACGCAACAGGGATTTTTCGTTTGCACATGCGCAGACGAGAGTTACAGACTTATCTTGATGGAATGCATTTGAGGCCATTCAACAACTCATCTCCATCTTTTTTCCAAATTCCACCGCACAAAGATTTGCAGGGTAGTTATAGGCGCTACGAGGATCTGACGCTTACGCATGCGCAGACGAAAGTTACGGTACGACTTCAATGATTTTTACAGGGGACGAGTTGCAATCCAACCTGCGTGTACCCTCGCAATTTCAGCTCTCTACGACTATTTTTCGCGTAGTTAGAAGCGTTACAAAAAAATGGTCAACATTTCATGTTCGCGCATACGCAAAAAAGCAATGAAATTCATACGGAACTATCAAATTATTATTCCTGATCGACCCTCCAAGTATGAACTCATTTCAACCATATTTAAGATAGTTATGGACGTTTCACATATTTAACGTTTGCGCATGTGCAGACGAAAGTTACGAGGCGATTTCAATGATTTCGATGCGGGACTACCTGCGATCGAACCCGTTTGTATCCTCGAAGTTGCAGCTCTCTACGACTATTTTTCGAATAGCTAGAAGCGTTACAAGGAAATGGTCAACATTTAATGTTTGCGCATGCGCAGACGAAAGTTACAAGAAAATTCTGATGAAATTCATGTGGATCTATCAAAGTATTATTCCTGATCGACCCATCAAGTTTGAACTCATTTCAACAATACTGAAGGTTGTTACGGGCGTTCCAAATATTTCACGTTTGCGCATGCGCAGACAAAAGTTACAGAAAGAGCGTTTCAAATATTTCACGTTTACGCATGCGCAGACGAAAGTTATCAAGTTACTATACTTTTTCAATAATTTTGGTATAGAGCCATTATTTGTGACCCAACCCCCACATCTACCCTCCAAATTTCAGCCCATTTCGACCATTATTTCGCGTAGCTATGGGCATTACAAAGAATTGACCACAGATAGACAGACAGACAAACGGACAGAGAGACAGCGAGACAGGCATAGAACATAATATATGTTCCTTGATGTCTGAAATGCAAAATGGTAGTGGAAATTTTAATTTTGGAGGACATAGGTACATTTTGCTTCCTCATGCAATACTTATGGGTAGTGGCTTGGCTCGACCGGCCGCAGAACAAGATCAAGGCCATCAGCCACTCATAAACTCTGCGAGAATGGTCGTGCAAGACCACAACCCCCAGGACGATCTACTCCTCTGGCTATCACACATCACTGGTCCAGCACCTCGTCCGACCAAAGACCACGCTCGGAGTAATAACGCACCGCCGGAAACGAGAAGAGATAGATTTGCTAGGTTCAGGAGACTGTAGGATGGGGATAGAACTGTCATAGCGGAAGATATCCTGGGCAATGGAAGAGCACAGGCCATGCATATATACCAAGAATTGTGGGGCTATGGGGCTGATCAATGGTCACTACCATCCCAGGAATTGACAGCTGAGGTGGTGCCTCACCCTCAGGACCAGTCCATGCACCAAGTATGGGCGCCAATAACGGAGGATGACATCCGTAACTCTGAACCGACCAAGACAGCTTGTGGCCCTGATGGGTTGCAGGATGGAGGGCTGTGCCTTGTGGGCTGAGGGAGTTATTCTTCAATACCATCATGCGCCGGGGAGTCATTTCTTCCATGCTCTTGCAAGCCAGAACCACGATGATACCAAAGAATAATATGCCGCAAACAGAGGCAGACCCCCAATGCCCAATTACAGTCCGATCAGTAGTTGTACGCCAATTCCATAAGATCCTAGGAAGAAGATTAGAGTCCTCTGTTCAGGTAGAGCAACAAAGAGGACTCCACAGGGGCGTTGAGGGGCTCGCAATGAATATGGTAGCATGTAACACAAGAGTAGTCGAAGTCAACCGCAAGAGACGGGAGCTGCATCTGGCAGTTATTGATGTTGAGAAGGCTTTCGATAGATTCTCTCACTTTGCCATCATGAACATAATAAAAGCCACGCATTGGCCCAAGCAATTGGTGGAATACATTGAAGCAGCCTACCAAAATGGATCAATGAGAGTTGAGGCAGGTCCATGGCTGAGAAATGCGAGGGGAATTAGGCAGAGGGACCCCCTTTCATCCACCCTATTCAATGTGGTCATGGATCATGTCCTATTAGCCCTCTCCTCCAGAGTGAGTTACCTCCACGGATGTCGGCGCTGATCCTCGCTTGCCTTTGCTGATGATGTCGTATTGATTGCTACATCGAGGGCAGGAATACAGGCTCAGGTAACAGCATTCAATGGTGCCTTGGAACAGGTGGGACAAAACCTCAATCCCAGGAACTCACTGTACCTTCCCCTGGTGCCAAGAGGTGGCTGAATAGTGGTGCCAACAGAAGGTTTAGCCATTGACATTGATGGTGAATACTTAAGGGCTTCTCTACATAATGTTCGATGGACACCTCTGGGAGTTCCATTTGGAGCCCAGGGTATATGTCGCAATACAGCTAGCAAAGTAGCGTCCATGCTTGAGAGAATAGACAGAGCACCCCTGAAGTCTCTACAAAAGCTGGTGATCTTGCAAGATCACGGTATTCCATCAATGACAATCAACAACAGTCAATCAACAATCAACAATCAATGACAAATCAACTGGTACTGGGGAATAATATGCTTGCTACCCTGAAGCAAATGGATTTGGCAATCAGAGGCCGCATCAGAAAGTGGCTGTGACTACCATTCGACGCTGCTAATGCTTATATCCATGGACCGGTAGGGGATGGGGGCATGGGCGTGATTGAGCTGCTCACCCAGATACCTGCAATAAGGTCCAACAGGCTAGGCAATGTCCACACGCAGCTCTTTGAGAACACTATTGAGAAACAGCAATGGTCACCACGAGTCAGCAGCCACTGCACAGCAGCTTCATAGCACCCCTGATGGAGCGGACTTGGTGAGATCACGGGACACCAGAGCCAGCACTGCATGGATCAGGAACCCATCATTAGAATGCAGGGCTGGAAATCCCTAGGTATGGTGAAGGTTCACACTGGTTCTCTGCCCACCAGGATGAGGCATTCAAGGGGGTCAGCGTAGTGGAACTACCCATTACTGTTGAATGGGTTGTCACAACATGAACAAAACGGCTGCTCACGTCCTCCAGGTCTGCCGCTCTATGGTGCGATCTAGGCGCGCCCGTAATAATTCTGCCCTGGACCTGTTGCATGGTTATGGTTACGCACGACACAAAGTATGGCTGGTGTAGCTTGATCCCCACTTCAACCTAGTAGAGTGGAGCTATTGACCAGATCTCTTGGTGGTGACACCGAGAGGGGCCTTCATCATTGATGTCTCTGCGGTCTATGGATCGGGATGCTTTACTGGCGTCAATATTGCCAAGATCTATAAATACCAGGTGGATGAGCTGCTACAAGCAGCAGCAGGACTGGCAGACATCCTGCCTGGCAGATAAAGGTGATTGGCACAACCATCACCTGGAGTGGTGTGTGGCATAGTGGGTCAGCAGCGGATCTCAAAAAGGTGAGCTACCCAGAATTCATAGTTCAATGGATGACCAGGCGAGTCCTAACAGGAGGAGCGTTTATATGGTCTGCGTTCAGGAGAACTGCTGCTCAGCGTGTTGCCGACCGACCATGGGGGCGCCATCAAGCGAACTCAAACCTTTAATGGGGATGAGAGAAGCCGTCTGATGGCACAGCCAGAAGAGGCCCAAACCTGCCTCCATCAACTGGGTGGCAAGTCAACTGAAGACCTGTCGCCCTCCTATTGTCCGGGGTCAGATCTCGGACCACGATTGCCAGTGCTGCTGGATGGATTCAACAGCAAAATGCTCAAAGGTGACTAATGGTGAAATATTATTCTTATTACAATACCATCGTTGTACTGTTGAAAATTATTATCCAAATATAACACGTTAAATGAGAGAACCGAAAAAATTTGCCCTTCAAAATGAAAATTTCCACTCGCATTTTACTTTTCAGACATCAAGGAACATTTTTAGTTCCGGGTCTGTCCGTCTGTCTGTGTTCAATTCCTTGTAATGCCTAAACTCGTAACTACCCGAAATATAGCTGAAATTCGGAGGGTAGCTGCGGGTTAGGTTGCAGATGATCCCATACCAAAATTATCGAAAAAGCATTTTACTCTCATCTGCGCATGTGCAAACGTGAAATACTTGAACGCCCATTCTTTTTTTCCGCCGACGCTACAATCCTTGGTGGATTTTAGCCTCCCATTCTTTCTGTTGCAGGTCTCGTAACTTGAAACGCCCATAACTATCTTAAAGATGGTTGAAATGAGTTGAAACGGGGGGGAGGGGGGGCGTCGATCAGGAATAATACTTTAATAGTTCCATATGAATTTCTTTGGAATCGTACAGTAAATTGCGTCTGCGCGTGCGCGAATACGAGATCTTGACTATTTTCTTGTAACGCTTCGAACTACGCGAAAAATAGTCCTAGAGCTGACATTTTGAGGGTACACGCGGGTTGGATCGCAGATATTCCCTTTTGAAAATCATGGAAATCGTTCAGTCTGCGCATGCGAAAACGTGAAGTACTTGAAAAGCTCATAATTACCTTAAATACCGACGAAATGAGTTCAAACTTCGAGGGTCTATCAGGATTAATACTTTGATTGTTCCATATGAATTTCATTGGAATTTTACGATAACGTTCGCCTGCGCATGCGTGAACATGAAATGTCGACCATTTCCTTGTAACGCTTCTAACTACGCGAAAAATAGTCGTAGAGAGCTGAAATTTGGAAGGTACACGCAGGTGGAATTGAAGGTGTTCCCGTATCAAAAATTAACCTACCCAACTATTCTATACGTTATGTGATTCAAGTGAGGAAGCTATACTGCCTGATCGATTTTTTTTACTCAATCGCGAGTCCAAGGCTTCCCTACTTTCCGGTAGTGAGGAAGCAAAAGGTGTTTTTCGAGGAAATCGAGTGTTGTAGAGTATTTATGATTTAGGTCGACCTGACCATGACCAGAGGATTTAGGTGACGTTTTCTACGTAATTTTTCACGCTGAATCGAAAGATGACACTTCCGAACTTCCCCGACCGTAAAAAACTTGGGGTTTCGAGCTACGTACTAACAAGGACGTGCAACATCGCTTTTCTAACCGCTTAATACACTTTACTCCAAAATTTATGTTTGAGCCATATTCTGATAGGAAATTAAACGCTCTTTCCGATGGCGTCATTAAACGCTCTTTCCAACGGCGTCATTATGAAAGGGAGTTAGTTATGGCAATTTTAGCGTTAAGGCTAAATGTAACGCTTTTAGTTGCAAAACCTGCCACCACGTGGCAGCACCAAAATGAAGGAAATTTCCTTGACTCCTCACAGGAGAACGAATCAAGATATTTTGAATCTGAAAACGGATTTGATAAGATATCAACCCATAGTTTGGACGAAATTGGTTTAAAAAATTTGCACAATTTTTTTGCGCACTGTTCAAAAAAACTGTTGATTAAATTGAAACTTTTTCAAAAATGTGGCCTTATACAGCAGTGTGCCCATGCATACAGTGTACAAATCCGTTTTCAGAATTTCGATCGGTCAAAAATTACGATCGTAATCCTTAAGATTGGTGAAACAATAGATTGGAAACAATAGTAGGGCTGACGGGGTGGAGGAGTGCGCGCGCGAGAGGGGGGCATTTTAGTGTGGTGGGGCCCGCCGCCTCGACCCCTCGGCCGCTTGGACCCCTCGCATGAACATTCTCGGAATCGAGTCTTCCTGATGTTGGTTGGAAAAGAAGTTTTGTCTGTGAGCAGGATTGGGTCATAGCCAAGTCAAATTGGACTTGTGCTTGCTGCCTAATAAATGTGCACTAGCTGGAAATTATTTTAATCGAATTTGGGCATAATACGAGTAATGTGAGTTTGCGACGGACTCTGGCTTGTGCTAAACTTTTGAGAGCCAAAAAACTGCGAAATTTTCGGACCTTTTTCAGCTTTTTCGCTTCTCGAAAACTATTTTCACTAATTATGCTAGAATAAGGAGCATAAAATTGCGCGTCGATTGGAGTTTAGTACGTCAAAATCGCTTCAGCCATTTAGCTAAAATCGTCAAAAATAAGTCTTTTTTCGATTTTTCCCAAATTTGTCGATACGTCCCTAAAATTTTGATACGTGATTCCTAAAAGCACATATTTTTCAAAATAGGCTCAAATTTCACATTTTTAGACACTTTTCCCAAAATTGGTATTTTCGGAAACTGGCTTGGTGCGGTATCCTAGAGTATGATTGTCTCTTAGAAGATGAATAAATCGTTTTGGTTTATTATTCCGTGAATAATACACCTATGTAATCGTTCAGCAAAAATTTTTTGGAACACCCCCTCAAAATTTTTTCTTACACGTTTCAAGGTGTCTAGATTCAAAAAATGCAATGTCCGTCCGCCGTCCGCCGTGTCACGCATAACTGCCTCAAAATTGGTCCAATTGAGTCGAAATTTGCACCAAATACTCATCTAGGGCAGACATGGTGCCCGCAAGCTTTTCATCTCGATCGGACCAACGGTTTGGATTTTATGGACAAAAAACTGGCAAAAATGAGGCGTTTTTTATGAGTTTTGAAGTGGAAACCGTTGAACGGGTAGTAACGCCCATAATTACCGTAAAAATGGTCGAATGTGATTCAAATTTGGAGGGTAGGTGGGGGTTGGTCCAAAGATGGTATCTATATTAGGGATGTTTGTTACCTAAAAGTATCGGAAAAAACACGGGAAAAACGAATTAATGGCACATTGTTTATAAATGGTGAAAAAATTGTTTGACATTTTGATATTGATGGAGTACAGTTCTATATGTCCGCAAGAATAATAAACCCATGTGACAAGTACTTTGCAGCGTTTTTTATTTACTTTTGTACATATATTGTGATGACATAAATAGGTATTATGCTTTTTGCCGTGAAAAGAATCACAGTTTCACAGACAGACAAAGATTCGAATTTATAATATAATAAGGATAATAAGGATAGAGATAGAGATAATAATAACCCCTACACATATATCCATGTCACGAGGTATCTGCTTACAGAGTACCTAGATAGTTCCTCTTATGAACTCGCCAAAAAGGTTGCCCAAATTCCAAGAAGCCGACACTTCGATTTGATCTGGATTTGATTTTTTTCGAAATCAGGTGACGTTTATGCAACTGTGTTTACATAACTATTATAGTCGATGAATCTGAATGGTATTTACTTTGCCAACAGTATGTACCTACCTGATGTTTTTGATGTGCCAAAACTTTATTGCACTGCTCTAACAAAAATTGGCTTCACAAAAATGGACTTCTACAACAACGTGTGCGTCCATATTTCGTAACTCCGTTACCCAATTTTCATGGAAAATATTGTGATCATAGTGTTTAGTAGGTTTCATGAGTCTGTTTGGTGCATTACTATGGTGCGAAACTTTAGTGTTTCCAGAGCGAAAACTCTGGACACAAATTAAAAAATTTTTGTTTGGGTAAAGATAAAAAACTTAAAAAAACTAGCGACTACTTCTTCCAAATTCAAAGGAAAATTGGAAATAACGATGAGAGAGCGTTGTTTTTGGTTTATTATTTTCAATAATGAACCATTGGAATCGAGCATGAAAAAAAAAAAATTCTTACCCCCCCTCAAAATTTGATGGTTTACGTTTCAAGGTATGTAGAATCCAAAACTGCAATAAAAAACGCTGCAAATCCCTGCACAACGGTTTATTATTTTGTATAGAATACCCTTCTGTTACAGATCACAGCTCTATGTATAGATAACCCGTCTATATAATATGATATGTACTATTGTATTATATGCATATTATGTAGATCGCAGACACTCCGTAGGTTAGTACCTAACCCCGTACTCGTTACTAGGTACCTACCTAAATCACGAGTTAAATGTTGCTAAAATAATTCTGCCGATGACAAACAGTACCTAACAAAAAGAAACACACATAATGAAGTTCTGAAAAGAAATTGTTGATGAGGAGTGAAAAAAGTTGCAAAAGTACCTACCAACAAACTCGAGCCCCTTCTACGTAGATGGTATAATTTACCGTTGTGTAATAATTTACCGTTGAGTAATGATTTACCGTAGTAATAATTTACCCATCAATAATACTTCAACGTTTGTTCAAGTTTCACTACCTACCAACAAACTCCAATAGAGCCATCATTTTTCAAATTAAATAATATCACAGAACAACCAACTCGACTTCATACTCCGCCAATATAATCAGGTGATCCCTACCAATGATTGGCCGTATTCACAAATTCCTATTGTGGGCGCGTCTCTGGTTACGAGATTTGGATTGTATACATTCACACTGGAGTCGAAAATGCCTGTCGGTGCAAACTTCGGGGCCTTACTGTGAACGAACGGCTGGACGTACGATGCTCCGGATGGTCTTAAAAAACTCGCAAGTTCAAGAACTATTTAAAACCGTAAAAATATTTACGTAAAAAAATGGTATAGGCGTTTTGAAAATTTCAACCCCTATTTTGAACCCCTTAGAGATGACTCACAGTAACGTCGAGCTTCGAGGACCAACTAGACGCCGAACGGAACCTATAACCCGAATTTCATCAATTTTTTTTCATGGTAACTAAGAAAAGTGGCCCGTACGGCGTACGGCGGACAGACAGAAATATTTTTATTGCAGTTTTGGATTCTACATATCTTGAAACGTAAACCATCAAATTTTGAGGGGGGGTAAGAATTTTTTTTTTCATGCTCGATTCCAATGGTTCATTATTGAAAATAATAAACCAATACTTATTTCTGTCTGTCCGCCGTACGCCGTACGCCGTACGGGCCACTTTTCTTAGTTACCATGAAAAAAAATTGATGAAATTCGGGTTATAGGTTCCGTTCAGCGTCTAGTTGGTCCTCGAAGCTCGACGTTACTGTGAGTCATCTCTAAGGGGTTCAAAATAGGGGTTGAAATTTTCAAAACGCCTATACCTTTTTTTTACGTAAATGTTTTTACGGTTTTAAATAGTTCTTGAACTTGCGAGTTTTTTAAGACCATCCGGAGCATCGTACGTCCAGCCGTTCGTTCACAGTAAGGCCCCGAAGTTTGCACCGACAGGCATTTTCGACTCCAGTGTGAATAAAATTGTATACAATTCAAACCAAATCTCGTAACCAGAGACGCGCCCACAATAGGAAATTTGGCGGAGATAAAATCATTGGTAGGGATCACCTGATTATATTGGCGGAGTATGAAGTCGAGTTGGTTGTTCTGTGATATTATTTAATTTGAAAAATGATGGCTCTTTTGGAGTTTGTTGGTAGGTAGTGAAACTTGAACAAACGTTGAAGTATTATTGATGGGTAAATTATTACTACGGTAAATCATTACTCAACGGTAAATTATTACACAACGGTTCATTATACCATCTACGTAGAAGGGGCTGGAGTTTGTTGGTAGGTACTTTTGCAACTTTTTTCACTCCTCATCAACAATTTCTTTTCAGAACTTCATTATGTGTGTTTCTTTTTGTTAGGTAGTGTTTGTCATCGGCAGAATTATTTTAGCAACATTTAACTCGTGATTTAGGTAGGTACCTAGTAACGAGTACGGGGTTAGGTACTAACCTACGGAGGGTCTGCGATCTACATAATATGTATATCATAGAATAGTACATATCATATTATATAGACGGGTTATCTATACATAGAGCTGTGATCTGTAACAGAAGGGTATTCTATACAAAATAATAAACCGTTGTGCAGGGATTTGCAGCGTTTTTCGTAGTGTGGACCCCTAGGGATCTACATTACGAGATAATACAAAGGGATCGCTCATTCTGGGAGGACAAAATGATAACAAAGTTGAAATATTGTTATGAAAATGTTCTGCTCCCAGAAATTATTGATCCAAGGATACCACGTTCGCTGGAAATACGGGAGCCTACCCAGGACTTGGGATGAAAATTCCTCAAAGTATAATAGGTACTTTATTTTGAAAGCAAATATAGTATATTCAAAAATTTCGATACTGCTCAGATTTGAAATACCCAGTTTAATTTTTCAAGACTAGATTCATGGACTATGATTTTACACGCTGTCCCATAAAATTCCTAATACCTATATGAAAGATTTATCGACTTGTATTTTTTGAAACATCTATATGCATGTAGGCACGCTGTTGTAGGTACCTGCCAATCTTTGTGAACAATAAAAAATTGTTGCAGTGCGCAAAAGTAACAAAATTATTTTGAAAGTGTGTATGTAGTCTGTATGTATGTATTTAGGGACACAACTTGCATTATAATCTAAAATTATTTGAGTTTTGAAATACTTCACTACTAAATTCCGGATGTGACAATACGTTTTGGAGATATAGCGAAAAATACGAAAAAAAAATTGGATTTCACAACGCGGTTTTGAGAGTGGTGGTAGGTATGGTATTTTAGCTGTATCTCGGAAACTATTGAGTCTACCGAGCCTATTCTAGTATTCTAGCAAATCTAATTCAGTTTCAAAATGTACACTTTTTGTCAAAAACGCGCTCTATCATGGCCAAAATGGGGGAAAAACAAAAAAAGTGCGAACATTTTGAGGTTTCTCGCATTTTGACCAAAGTTTTGGGGACCACCGTTGTCAAAAACATGGATTTTGCGTATCAGTCACATCCCCTACAAGAAAAAAACGAAATCTACTACCCCCAACTTAGGCCCCCCTTTTCTCGTAGTCCACAAACGTGAGACAAGGCTTGACCCAATCCTGTTCACAGACAAAACTTCTTTTCCAACCAACATCAGGAAGACTCGATTTTGATGCAGACCTTGAGTAGGAGAATTCGGAGAACGTTCATACGAGGGGTCCAGGCGGCCGGCACCACCTCACCAAACTGCCCCCCTCGCTCGAGCGCACTCCTCCACCCCATCAGCCCTACTATTGTTTCCCATCTATTGTTTCACCAATCTTAAGGATTACGATCGTAATTTTTGACCAATCTCAATTCTGAAAACGGATTTGTACACTGTATGCATGGGCACACTGCTGTATAAGGCGACATTTTTGAAAAAGTCTCAATTTAATCAAAAAATTTTTTGAACAGTGCGCAAAAAAATTGTGCAAATTTTTTAAACCAATTTCGTCCAAACTATGGGTTGATATCTTATCAAATCCGTTTTCAGATTCAAAATATCTTGATTCGTTCTCCTGTGAGGAGTCAAGGAAATTTGCCCCGATAGTGCTGCCATCTCTTATCTGAGAATCTCACTAACTTGTCGTTACATTTAGCCTTAAATAAGGTTGAAAACATGAAAAAATCTTAAAAATTAAAAAACTCAAGAAAACAAAGGGGTTAAAAAATTGCAAGGAGGAACTTTCTGTTGGAAATTAGTTGTAGAATCGATTCCTGAAAGGTTCTCAATCTCAAATGTGAACACCCTGTATATTCAGTATTGGAAGTGACAGCTTGATGGGAGTGTGATACCTACATAAAAACCGACTCACCCTCCTCTTTAGATAGTGGACCATATTTTTATTGGAATTTGATATACCTATTATATCCTGATGACTTTTTAAGAAGATTGATATACTTTTTTCTAGTTACAAAGGTACGGATCAATCAAAATGAAGTACCTACCTAACTTCTCCTCATAAAACCAAGTTAAGAGTGGTAAACTAGAGTACCGAGTAGCACCGGGTAATAAAATCCTGAGACGCAGGAGCCTCCAAGAAGCTTGTTCCATTACTTTGCAGCTAGCTTGAATAATTGATGAAATTATTGCCCTCTTTCGGGCAGTGAGGAAGTTCCTCCATTCAGATTTCCCATGGAAAGCTTACCTTTGGTACGTATTGCAATCACCTTCCTTGTCACGCCGCGCCGTTCGAGTTGGGCAATGAATAGTTGATCAGCTGGCTAAGTAAGCTTGCGGATATTTACCCATCGAATTAAGGCCAAGCTCAATAATATTTGGTTATAAATGGTTCCCCATGATACGATCAAAGCATTTTGCTCCACATCTGGCAACACGATTTGGAAATATAACAGAAATGCTACCTACCTGCTGTGGATAGCATAATCACTCTAAAACTCAAGTAGGCCTTAATATGGCTCTTGCTGTTGTGGATCAAAAGACCACATAAGCGAAATGCCATAGGTACATCCTCCACAAATTTCCTCTTTTGCGCACCAACAAGAAAAACATCTCTGTTCATGCAACAATAATATAATTAGGTACGCGTAGGTAATGTGAATGAGGGAGGCGTAGTAGAGGGAGGCTATAGTGCACAAATAACAAAACTTGACTGGTGGGTTATTAACGGACCTAACCGCAGTTATTATAATAATTTATTTTTTACCGTGTTTTTGCCAATTTTGAGCAATTTCCAGATAAAATTCTGCAAATTATTACACAACGGTATATTATTTACCTGTTTAGATTTCTGCGTAGATCACTGTTTTCTGTGGTCAATACCTACCCTCGTGCTCCCTCCAGGAAAGCCCAAAATCGAGTACTGGAGCCGGCCTGGGAATTACGGTTTCATAAAAATGCGCGGGATTCAATAATTCAATCATTAAATTAATTATTATTTGTTTTTATTCATGAATCATAGCGTTTGTTCAAGACACAAAAGTTCCTATCAACAAAATCCAAAAGAGCCATCATTCTTCAAATGAAATGATATCACAGAACAGCCAACTCGACTTCAAACATCCATTCGTGGTTATCCCCAGCAATGGTATCTGGGTCGGATTTATCCCGTTTCATTCACGATCATGTTGACGAAGCCTTTCGGTGCAAATGAACGGCTGGTCGTACAATGCTCCGGGTCGTCTAGAATAATTCTTCAATTCGAGATCACGAGACGTAAAAAAAACCATACCCCTGCATCGAAAGTTTTCGAGCTACGGCGTTCTGAAAATTTCAACCCCAATTTTTCACCCGTTAGTGAGTGGCAGGAACGCCGAGCTTCGAGGACCAACGAGAGCCCAATCGGGGCCCATATACCAAATTTCGTGAATTTTGGTTCATGGTAGGAAAAAGCCGCGGACGGCGTCCGGCAGACGGACGGAAATATCTTCATTCGATATTCGTATTCTACGTCGCTTGAAACGTAAAACATGAACTTTTGAGGGGGGGTAACATTTTTTTTCCACGGTCGATTCCAAAGGTTCGACATGGAAAATAATAAACCAAAATCCCAATTTCTGAAATTTTAGGAGAACAAATATTTGTAACTGGAAATTGGTCATTACTTCTGTGTCTGGATGTTGGTCATTATTTTTGTAGTACCCTAAACCATTTTTGGTGAGTTTTAGCTGTTTGATTTTATCGATAGGGTACCTAAAAAAAAACTGTCCTCATTTGCTCTCAATGAAGAACTTGCGGGAAGAATGGGGTTGTGGGGAATGGGGACCCACATCATTTTCAGTATTGATGAAGGAAAGATGAATTTAACCAGTTTCACCCTATTATGCTATACAGGGTGTAACGCGAGTGAAGGCGGACCTCTCTCTTACGTGTTCTACAGCTAATTTCCGACAAAAAATGCCTCTAAGAAATTTTTGATTAGAGGCTTCAGTTTCAAGTTATATCGTTTTTAAGATTTTTTTCGTGTTTTCGACCTTACTTCACTAAAATGGCCATAATTCCCTTATTTTGCATGCAAATTCAAATCCGAGGACACCATTGAAAAGTGCGTTAAATTTCCTATCTTTTCCTATTAATCACTTTCCAAAAAGTGATTATTGCCCAAATTCGAAAACCTCATGTTTTTCAAACGGTTGGTAACCCTATTAATTCTTGCAGCTGAATTGTGAAAGTTACCTAAAAAATGCGCCAAAACGTCAGCTTCCCAACGGTATACTCAAATTTGAATTTTCTGTTGAATTTAAGAGAGAAAATTAGGTTTAAATGGGAAAAAAGTGTTTTTTCCGTCTAAATGTTGCGTTTTTCATGAAAAAGAGATTTATTCGTTATTTTCACTTTAGGGCAGGGGTGTTGACGATGGAAACAATTGAGCTGAAGAAGTATTTTTTACAATTTATTGCAACAATTGCTCAAAATGTCCCCCGTTTTGCCGAATGCAAAAACCTGTCCTCCGGTGAACTGCGTCGACGGCATTCCGCAGCTCTGCCCGGTTCTGTCCGATGTCTTCTGCGCATTGTGTTATCCTTTCGATCAGGTGGCCTCTCGACTGAATCCTGACCTCGTACACCTTTGATTTCAGGGCCCCCCAGAAATAAAAATCCAAAGGTGTCAGGTCAGGACTGCGAGGGGGCCACCTGACAGGTCCATTTTGCACAATCCACCTACCATGGAAAACAAACATACGTTAGGATTTTGGGTTGGCGGGCAAGGCCAGGATGGCCTTGTTTCCTTCTTCCATAAGAAATCAACAGTAATTTCCCAACTAAGAGTATTCGCGAAAAATGAGCCGATTTTAACATGCCACTGCAAGAGAGATTGGACAGAACCGGGCAGAGCTGCGGAATGCCGTCGACGCAGTTCACCGGAGGACAGGTTTTTGCATTCGGCAAAACGGGGGACATTTTGAGCAATTGTTGCAATAAATGGTAAAAATTACTTCTTCAGCTCAATTGTTTCCATCGTCAACACCCCTGCCCTAAAGTAAAAAACGCTGCAAATCCCTGCACAACGGTTTATTATTTTGTATAGAATACCCTCCTGTTACAGATCACAGCTCTATGTATAGATAACCCGTCTATATAATATGATATGTACTATTCTATTATATGCATATTATGTAGATCGCAGACACTCCGTAGGTTAGTGTCTGCGATCTACATAACTCCGTACTCGTTACTAGGTACCTACCTAAATCACGAGTTAAATGTTGCTAAAATAATTCTGCCGATGACAAACAGTACCTAACAAAAAGAAACACACATAATGAAGGTCTGAAAAGAAATTGGTGATGAGGAGTGAAAAAAGTCGCAAAAGTACCTACCAACAAACTCCAGCCCCTTCTACGTAGATGGTATAATGAACCGTTGTGTAATAATTTACCGTTGAGTAATAATTTACCGTAGTAATAATTTACCTATCAATAATACTTCAACGTTTGTCCAAGTTTCACTACCTACCAACAAACTCCAATAGAGCCATCATTTTTCAAATTAAATAATATCACAGAACAACCAACTCGACTTCATACTCCGCCAATATAATCAGGTGATCCCTACCAATGATTGGCCGTATTCACAAATTCCTATTGTGGGCGCGTCTCTGGTTACGAGATTTGGTTTGGATTGTATACAATTTCATTCACACTGGAGTCGAAAATGCCTGTCGGTGCAAACTTCGGGGCCTTACTGTGAACGAACGGCTGGACGTACGATGCTCCGGATGGTCTTAAAAAACTCGCAAGTTCAAGAACTATTTAAAACCGTAAAAATATTTACGTAAAAAAATGGTATAGGCGTTTTGAAAATTTCAACCCCTATTTTGAACCCCTTAGAGATGACTCACAGTAACGTCGAGCTTCGAGGACCAACTAGACGCCGAACGGAACCTATAACCCGAATTTCATCAATTTTTTTTCATGGTAACTAAGAAAAGTGGCCCGTACGGCGTACGGCGTACGGCGTACGGCGGACAGACAGAAATATTTTTATTGCAGTTTTGGATTCTACATATCTTGAAACGTAAACCATCAAATTTTGAGGGGGGGTAAGAATTTTTTTTTTCATGCTCGATTCCAATGGTTCATTATTGAAAATAATAAACCAATAACGAATAAATCTCTTTTTCATGAAAAACGCAACATTTAGACGGAAAAAACACTTTTTTCCCCATTTAAACCTAATTTTCTCTCTTAAATTCAACAGAAAATTCAAATTTGAGTATACCGTTGGGAAGCTGACGTTTTGGCGCATTTTTTAGGTAACTTTCACAATTCAGCTGCAAGAATTAATAGGGTTACCAACCGTTTGAAAAATTTGGGCAATAATCACTTTTTGGACTCAATTTTGACTCCCCGCTCCACCTAAAAAAATTATGTTAGGCCTTGAAAAGATAGGAAATTTAACGCACTTTTCAATGGTGTCCTCGGATTTGAATTTGCATGCAAAATAAGGGAATTATGGCCATTTTAGTGAAGTAAGGTCGAAAACACGAAAAAAATCTTAAAAACTATATAACTTGAAACTGAAGCCTCTAATCAAAAATTTCGAAGAGGCATTTTTTGTCGGAAATTAGCTTTAGAACACGTAGGAGAGAGGTCCGCCTTCACTCGCGTTACACCCTGTATACAGGGTGTAACATGAGTGATGCAAAGCCTCTCTCCCACGTGTTCTACATCTAATTTCCGACCAAAAGTGTCCTATAACATTTTTTTTTTACTCCGCTTAAAACCCCACTATTTTCACTTTTAAGATTTTGTCGAGTTTCCGACCTCGTCTCACTAAAGCGGCTATAATTTCCTTAATTTAGAGAGTAAATTCAAATTTGAAGATACCGTTGGAAAGAGCGTTAAATTTCCTGTCTCTCTAATGCCTAGCAAATTTTTTTTAGGAGGATGTGAGGAGTGAAAATGGAGTTTGAAAAGCGAATTTTGTCAAAATCTTAAAATCGTCTGTTTTTTCTAACGCTTGGTTATCCTATTAATTCTTGAATCAGAATGGTGAAGGTAAGCTAGAAAATGCGCCAAAATGTCAGCTTTCCAACGGACTAATCAAAACGTTTTTTGGAATTGATTTCAAGAGAGAAAATGATGTTTGAATATGAAAAAACGTCTTGTTTTCGGCTAAATCGTGGGTTTTTCATGAAATCATGATCATGAAATTAATTACCGTTTTGCCTCACCGTCCGAAGTGTTAAAAGGGTGTGAGTTGTACGCAGTAGGAGTGTTAGCACGAACATTACCGAAATCCCACACATAAAAGCGAACACCTTCATAATTGTACAGGCACATACCCTTGAAAAAGTCCCCTTGAAAAAACCTTGAAAAAACCCGTCGGTTTGGGTACTGCAAAGCGTACTCCCTTGCTGCTTCACTACCGTTTCCATTTGCAAAGCCGTACATGAAAATCATGTCTACGTACTCGCTTGTGGTATAACGGACCATGATAAACGAATAAATGATGACACGAAAAAAGAAAATACGGCGAAAAGAAAGAGGTGAAATGGATCGATAGGAAAGAGTATGTCGAAGGAATCAGCAATGTTGAATAAAGGGTCCATAGGTGGCAGCGAAAAAGATAAGAACTCATCCCAATCATTCGTAGAGGTACACAAACAACAGTCGTCTCACGGATCTTTCAATCATCTTCGCTTAACTTCCATAGTTCTATTCTTTGTAATGCCAGCACCCTTGGACTAAAATGAAAATAACGACCAAATACTTACTGGGAGATGATGTGAGGGTGTCACCGTTCGATTTGAAAATCATCCCATAGTTGACTCAAAACTCACTACTTCACAAAAGGTACATTTTTCATGAAAAACCCACGATTTAGCCGGAAAAACATGTTTTTTCGTATTCAAACCTCATTTTCTCTCTTGAAATCGATTTCAAAAAAGTTTTGATTAGTCCGCTGGAAAGCTGACGTTTTGGCGCATTTTTTAGCTTACCTTCACCATTCCGCTACAGTAGTTAATAGGATAATCAAGCGTTTGAAAAAAACAGACGATTTTAAGATTTTGACAAAATTCACTTTTCAAACTCCATTTTCACTCCTCACATCCTCCTAAAAAAATTTTGTTAGGCATTACAGAGACAGAAAATTTAACGCTCTTTCCAACGGTATCTTCAAATTTGAATTTACTCTTTAAATTAAGGAAATTATAGCTGCTTTAGTGAGACGAGGTCAGAAACTCGAAAAAATCTCAAAAGTGAAAAAAGTGGGGTTTTAAGCGGAGTAAAAAAAAAAGGTTATAGGACACTTGGTCGGAAATTAGATGTAGAACACGTGGGAGAGAGGTTTTGCATCACTCATGTTACACCCTGTATATGCGATTGTTATAAGATGTGGAATTATATAGAATTCCTGTATTGTTCAGAAAGCATAACAGTTTTGTTCATGATTTAGCCGCTACTATGCTAATAGCACAAGAAGCACAAGCGAACATTTGAAATCGTGATTGTGTTTTGGGCTCAGTCGGCTGCTCATTGGGGTAATTCAGAATATACTCACTCATGCAACAAATTCAGCCTCAAATTTAACCAGACATGCCAATAATTGTTGCTCGTATGAAAGTTCGTAGAGCCAAGTGGCGATGGGGAATTCGCTGGGTCTTCTCAAGCTTCACTGACTCCCATCACCACCAGTCCCCATTTCCCCAACCCCTTATCGTTCAACACACGGAACAGCCACGTGCAATGCATCATGTTCGATCATTTTTCGTATCACTTTACGGATTCTGTAAAATGTGTACCCACATCTACTTCCGTCACTAGGTACACCTGAGTTGAAACATCAGAAGGAAACCCGGAAGAGGGAAAACTGATGTATTATTTACCATCAACGCCAATGCCGGTTCGTTGTGAGAAATCAAGTGAGGAAAGGGATAACAGACCTTCGATTTATTACTTTGGACGTGGACGGGTGGGCCTGATAAAATGCGGTTTGGCCTTCCCACCCGAGAAAAGGGGGTACTGATGATTGAGATTTTATCTTTTCTATACGCGATAAAATGGCTCAGGCTTGCAGGGAAACTGGTGAGCACAGATTAACTGGTCGGTACGCCTTTGCCCGGCTTAAGGTTTTTTTCCTTGGGCGCTTTCCTATCCGTCCCGATCCTCTCGCGTTTCAGGCAAAAGGTTTTTGTGGTTCCTTCTACATGAAGGCTCCCTTGGGCTCAGGATGGTTTTGTCGGAGGAAAAAATCCGATGAGATGAATTTCAACATTTTGCCCATTGAGGCTATGCCCTGGTTTTTGCCAGACACTGTTCGTGTAAGACCTAATGGTTCTCTAAGTACTTGGATGATAATGGAAGAAGGTACAAGGTGGGAGGAGGAGGGGAATCGGTACTAAAAATCCCGGTCCTTTAAATAGATCCATCAACTATCTTGCCAATTCGTTATTTACCCATCTGTTCTGCATCTTGTACTTCTCAAGTCTTGTTTAGCTTCATCATCGTTACTGGTTTCCATCCAATCATCATATTCACCCAATAGTTAACAACCACTTCGTACGTCCCGTCCCTGGATAATCACCAAACATAGAGCCCGAAAAGCAATTCACGTGGCTGAAGTAGGTACCCTATTAGTAATTAGTTGCTTTTGCTTTTTCCATGGATTGGCGCTGCAGCTCTTCCCCTGCACCTCAACTGTTTGCTCAAACCGTCCCACCACCCTGCCTGCATTTTGGTTTATTATTTTCAATAATGAACCATTGGAATCGAGCATGAAAAAAAATTCTTACCCCCCCTCAAAATTTGATGGTTTACGTTTCAAGGTATGTAGAATCCAAAACTGCAATAAAAATATTTCTGTCCGTCCGCCGTACGCCGGCCGTACGGGCCACTTTTCTTAGTTACCATGAATAAAAATTGATGAAATTCGGGTTATAGGTTCCGTTCGGCGTCTAGTTGGTCCTCGAAGCTCGACGTTACTGTGAGTCATCTCTAAGGGGTTCAAAATAGGGGTTGAAATTTTCAAAACGCCTATACCATTTTTTTTACGTGAATATTTTTACGGTTTTAAATAGTTCTTGAACTTGCGAGTTTTTTAAGACCATCCGGAGCATCGTACGTCCAGCCGTTCGTTCACAGTAAGGCTCCGAAGTTTGCACCGACAGGCATTTTCGACTCCAGTGTGAATGAATGTATACAATTCAAACCAAATCTCGTAACCAGAGACGCGCCCACAATAGGAAATTTGGCGGAGATGAAATCATTGGTAGGGATCACCTGATTATATTGGCGGAGTATGAAGTCGAGTTGGTTGTTCTGTGATATTATTTCATTTGAAAAATGATGGCTCTTTTGGAGTTTGTTGGTAGGTAGTGAAGCTTGAACAAACGTTGAAGTATTATTGATGGGTAAATTATTACTACGGTAAATCATTACTCAACGGTAAATTATTACACAACGGTTCATTATACCATCTACGTAGAAGGGGCTGGAGTTTGTTGGTAGGTACTTTCGCAACTTTTTTCACTCCTCATCAACAATTTCTTTTCAGAACTTCATTATGTGTGTTTCTTTTTGTTAGGTACTGTTTGTCATCGGCAGAATTATTTTAGCAACATTTAACTCGTGATTTAGGTAGGTACCTAGTAACGTGTACGGGGTTAGTTACTAACCTACAGAGGGTCTTTTTCTCAAGTCAGTTAATAGTTAAGCTCTCTCCTCCAAGAAGAGTTCCACTCGTTCACGCAGCCTGTCCTTGCCTCACTTTCGTACAGCAAATCATGTGCCCATAGTAAGTAGAAATCATGTGCCATGGAAGACCCGTCTCGTTGGTGATTTATCACCGTTCGTCTCATGTTCAAGGCTCCATCTGTGTTCTGTGTTTTAGCAAATTCCAGCTGTCCAAGTTACAAGCGCCTGCTTTAGATACGGAGATAAATCATCAAGAGTTTCCAAGAGGTCGTTACACATTCCTACTATCGCCAGTTGGATGACTGAACTAATTGAATGAATATTGTCACCTGTAGCATGATGTTTCACTTGAAAAATGGCTATTATTATTATTATTATTATTATTATTATTATTATTATTATTATTATTATTATTATTATTATTATTATTATTATTATTATTATTATTATTGAAAAACACTCCAAATTATTACACAACGGTTCATTATTTACCTGTAGATGCCCCTTCTGAGTAGATCACTGTTTCGTTGGTCAATACCTACCCTCGAGCGCCCCCGAGGAAAGCCCTAAATCGTGTACTAGAGCCGGTCCGGGAATTAGAGTTTCATAAAAATGCGCGGGATTCAGTCATTCAGTCATTAACATTATTATTTGCTGTTATTCATGAAGCATAAGGTAAATAATAAATCGTTGTGCAATAAACCGTTGTGTAAGAAACCGTTGTGTAATAATTTACCAGTATAATAGATGCCCCTTCTGCGTAGATCACTGTTTTTGTGGTCAGTACCCTCATGCTTCCCCCAGGAAAGCCCTAAATCGAGTACTGGAGCCGGCCCGGGAATTACAGTTTCATAAAACTGCGCTGGATTCAATAATTCAATCCCGCATAATCATTAATATTATTTTTGTTGTTATTCATGAAGCATAGCGTTTGCTAATGTACCTATCAACATAGTCGAAAAGAGCCATCATTTTTAAACGAAATAACATCACAGAACAACCAACTCGACGTCACACTGCCATCCGCCATTATAATCAGGTCTTCCCTAGCAATGATATCTGGGCCGGATGTATACCGTTTGATTCACGATGATGTTGACGAAGCTTTTCGGTGCAAATTAAGGGCTGGACGTACAATGCTTGAAACGGAAACCATAAAATTTTGAGGGGGGGGGGGGGGGTAATTTTTTTTTTATGCTCGATTTTAAAGTTTCATTATTGAAAATAATAAACCGAAATGGGATTTTAATTAAAACTATGAACGGCTGGCCTTGAAATTCGATGTTGCATCCCACTTCTGATTCCCGCTTCATTCAACACGTGGTCATTCAACAAGCATATTCACATTAACTATCTACCAAACAGAGGTAACTAATTCACCTCTCGACTCGTTATCGAGTTGGGTCAATAGCGAAACCGCCAGGCTGGCTGCGGCAGATTAAATGACTTCCATATTCTGCACCCCTTTTCGCTGTTATCCAGTCGGAAGTGTTGCGTAGCAGGCTGTCTGCTGGGCGATATTGGACTTCTATTTGCGACAAGGGAGTTCTGCATTTCATTTCGGGCAATGTGAGTTGTTTGTTGACTCGGAGTAGGGTTAAACAGGAATAGAAGGATCATGTGACGGAAATTTCAACTAGGTTTATCAGTTTGGCAGCCTTGCAAGGATATCACGTACCTGCTTTTACCTGACAACCGAAACCCACTTTGAAGATTGGGAAAATGCCTCTCCCGCTCAGTGCTTGAAATTACTCTCTCGTCAGGTCATTTGGTATAGGCTATACATCCGGTTTAGGGGAATCCAGGATCGAGTCGCTGTCCTTTGGAATAGAAGCAAAAGGCTGCGCCATCACCAGCGGTGTGAAGAAATTGAAGTTTCTCTCAGTAATTTTACTGTCCGTGTGGCATTGAAATAAACGTGTAAGTAAAAGGCAGAATCGAGGAGTTTCCGACAGCTAGCTACAGTTATGAGACGGAGAACTGTGAAGGTTTCCTCCTTCGTGGTTGAGCGCCTCCGACAATCAGTTCTATATCTGTGAATTGCAACTTCCTGGACTGGAAAATGTTTATGCAGTGTCATTCCAAATGAGGTCTATATCCATAAAATGCTTGAAGTTGACGGAATGGTCGAGATATAGCAACCAGTTTGTCCGAGACAACGTTAACTCTATAAAATTACCATTTTCCTCTGATTTCCTGCTGAGTTTTGCGGTATTATTGCAATTATTGTCAACCGTCAAATGACCCTGATTTGTTTTCTTCTATGCTGTCTGTTGTAGGTGCGATGACAATACTGCCAGTGACTACATGGAATTTTCAAACTTCATGGGGCTGGACCGCAAGTACACTAGACAATGCGGTCGCATCGAGACGGGATTGGCGTTGTTGTCTGAGAAGAAATTCTTTCGTGTGACTTTCAAATCGAACGATCGACTGGACGGAACGGGGTTTAACGCAACGTACCAATTCTTCGAGCAAGGTGCTCCACCTACCACAACAATCCGTCCTCGAAGCATAGCGTTAACAAAAGGTAATGAGACAGTTCAACATTCAGTAATGAGCTTTTGTGATCGAACAAGAAAAAACAATTTTAGCCTCCTCTCATAATATTGGTTTAACCTTTATTGTGGAATTCATGGGGAAAGGTTTGAGAACCTATACCAGCTGGCAACTGAAATTCACTGACGAAAATGCTGTTGGATTTGTATGATCCGTATGGGCACACATGCTCTTATTTTCTATACCTACTTGCAAGTTTTTTTAAAATTTAGGTACCTACCCGGGGTGTAGTTGTATCCATTCTAATTGTTCTATTTCTTTTATACTTTTTTCTGATTCTTTTATATAGCTTCTTTCGGTGACCAGCTCGGGGGCCTTTCTTTACTAGCAGGATGCCTACGTGGGAACATCAAAAGCTCAAATTTCAACCCGATTGTCATAGTTTTCCTGCTTATGGCAAATGGTGGGTACGGCAAATTTTAGCCAAAAACTAATGTGAACTTTTGGCGCTGAACTTGAAAATTATGACATTGCCTATTTAAGAAACATGACCCCAACCACGGGGCTCTCGTTTATTTCATACGTCACATCAAAGTTCAATTAGTTCCACTAAAAACATCTATAGAAAATTATCATCATTTTCCGAGAGCTTATAAATAGACACTGATTACTACCTACAGCAATTTGATTGATACTTTGGTCTATTCTTCTTTCGGCTTTATGTACCTTATTCGGACCTTCCTTTAACTTGAAAGTAGACGAATGGAGGTGTATTCTTCACGGTTCCAGGGCCGACACAACGTCGACTACTGGGAATCTATTGAAAGAAGAAAAGGGGCTATGCTAAAACTGACCGGATCCCTCAATTCGTACAAGATCAATATCACAATCGGAATGTGAACCAATCGTTTTCGTTTCGGTGAATCTCCCTGATTGTCTACGGGATCAGAGCATTTTGTTCAAATACTCGGAAGTGCCCAGAGAGGAGGCTTCTCCTTCGAGTTTGTTACCTATTGATTACTTCTTGATTGATTCGGATATGTTTGCACTGATTGGGGCTTTGGCTCTTTATATCCTTGCCGCACTCACAACTCCGGTCCCAATCAACCGATTGTGATGCAGTGGTTTTTTTTCTAAACGAACTTTAGGTAATGCTAATATATAATCGGATAAAATAGGGTAATATTTCCGAACTAATTCCAGTGGTATGAGAACTTGCAATCTTCGGCTATGTATGTAAACGCTGTGATCAGTTGAGTTGTGATACGCAGTAATTAATCGTTACGTGCCCATATGGCCCACTAGAATTAGAAGGATTATAATTGTTTGAATATAATCAATATCGGACTATAACCCTCGTCTAGGCATGCACCAGAGTGGGAATTATGGCCACACTAAGTTGGACGTTAATTTGATTGGTAGCGCGTTCATTGGCATTGCGATTTTTGTAGGTAAGACTGCGGTTTCAAGTGGCATCTATCAAAGACCTCTTCTCAAGTCCCCTGAATACAAATAGAGGGTAATTGAGGATACCTGTGCACTTCGTTCAGTACACAACTAGTCCACCCGGAAAATCTTATGAGGAATCCCGATTATTGCGTAGTAGTGAAGAGATTGGTCTGGAAAAATTCCTCCAACGATCCTTTAGAAAAATACAAAATAGTTGGACAACTAGATCGAACGTTAAGGAAAACAATTTGTCCAAGAGCTGGAAATGCGAACAGAGGACGCCCAAATAGCAAGAGGACACTTTACTTCAGTGACTGATTGTTGTGATTGTTACCTGCAGGTGGAGTAAACTGTAAATGATCGAGGAAGTGAAGGTCGATTCTTTTGAGAATGAAGTGAGATGACGAGAATGTTGATGAAACGGGTGAGCTTATAATCCAGGAGATTCAAATCAGATTTGAATTCTTCTGGTTCACGTTTTATCAATACCACCTATATGAAAGCATACATGGAAATCGAAAGCTGAAAAGGAGGGTATATTACGCTTTCAGATAAGAAATCTTTTCACACAAAATACGTATCCTTTCTTCGTTCACCTGCTTCAGAAGGAAAACTGAGTGACGGGTCGAGGCCTGAAAGGTGTATTACAAAAGCTCCCTTGCGGTATTCAATTGAAGCGCAGATGACTGAAAATTTCAATTAGTGCCTCGTAATTTCGCCCGCTGGAACGGTTAACGCACTTCCTTTTTAGTTTCCTCATCGCATTCTACGCGCTGTGGTGATGAAATGAGTTTGCAATGACAGAAACCAAAACGGTAGGATGGAAATGGAAAATGAGGTGGATGAAGTAATTCAGTGAAGGATCGAGGTCCTCTGGGAAATTTAAGAGAAAATGTTAGGGTCAGGGGCACGAGGTTCTTGATAATTAATTTGGTCTAAGACACTGGGCGTATGACAAATGCAGCTTACAGCCAACTTATTATGAAGGGAGGCTTATGTAAATAAGGGCTCATCCATAAGATTAAAGCAAAGTTGCCAACGTCCATTACCGCAGTCGGTTTTCACTTCCTTTGAGGGAAACACCCTTCATCTATTGTTTCCAAGTTTTACGTTAACTTTTAGAACCGCTGATTGATACTGTGTCCCGAAACTCTGTAGGGAAAGATGCCTTACATTAACCAGAACTTTAACTTGGGAGACGAAAAAAATTGGACGTCCGGTCCTCGGAGATTATGGCGTAGAATTATTAGTTATAGTTTTTTTATGGTAATTCCCATTCTTCCATCACCTTCACTAAAGGTCCATAATAAATAAATGAAAAGGGTCATTGAAGAAAGGGGAACTCGCCAAAAAATATGATTAAGCAAGTAGGGAGGCATCCAGAGAGTGATATTTTTTCACTGTTTATAGTAGCTTATAAACCGAATCAAAATTCTCCCTCTGAACTTCAAATGCAAATTAGTTTTTAAAACGAAAAATGATGTATAACGACGTTTTGTCGTAGAGGCTTTTTAATTTTATTATAAATATATTAAATATTATAAATATAATATGAATGTAAAGGCTTGTTAAACTCATTTACTGGTATGCTACGAGTATTTGAAAAGATTATCTCAAATTTGCTGTATTTTATAAGATTGTTCACACATCTTGGTTCATCATCAAAATAGATAGGTAACACTTTGGAAATACGGTCCAACTTGAAATCTGTGACCACTGGCATTCTAAATATCGGACCGGGATCGGGAAGGGGTTTATTTGGAATGTAATGGGGTGCAGCACGGGAAAGTGAGGGGCCTCCGTAAGTGAAATAACTACCTACACCTAGAGTATTCTATTTGGAGGTCACGAGGAATATTCTATGGCACTTCCATTTGAAATCTGAGATTATCAGAATCTAGGCGAGAGAGGGGTTGCGATCATGGGTTAAAGGTTGGTTGGGTAAAACTGCATAGTTTAGCACTTTTTAAATTATTCGGTTTGAAAAAAAACTTCGCATTATGCACAGCAGTTCAACTTGGAATCTGTGATTACCATGATCGTAAAAATGCGGCTGGAGTTAGGGGATATAGTTGGAGAGGGGGGGACCTAATTATATATATATATATATATATATATATATATATATATATATATATATATATATATATATATATATATATATATATATATATATATATATATATATATATATATATATATATATATATATATATACCTAGATGACCCTTCGAATGAAACTTGAGGAATATGACTAGGGATGTCTAACCTGGAAATGGATTTGAAGATGGAGGGGGGGGGGGGGGGGGGTTTGAAATATGTAGATTTTACGGTTTGGTGAGTAAGCCAATGAAGCGAATTTACACGTTTACAAAACATAGGCATTTGACTGGTTTGTATTACAAAATAGACGCACAGTACTCATTGTTAACATTCCCCACTCCCTCTCCACTGTTGATCCTCAAATGCACATCTTGCGAACGGGGTTCTACCGGCGATTATACGTTTATATACAATTTATCGTAATCATGAGAGCTCAAAAGAAATGTAGATATAGTGCACACTCAGTTTTAACGGTTTTTTTACTCGATCACAGTTGGAAAAGAAAGACACAGTGCAGCGGATACGGGAGAGTGGATCTTGAATATCCCATGATATGAAGAAGCAGGTACTATGAAAATATTCCCTTTGCGACGCTCCATTAGACACGAGTAAAACGGAGGCACTCGCGTTTCCCAACGCCCACCGTATTGAAAGCATCCGCCCTCACACACGGATCCCATACAATTTATACGCAAAATGCTATTAAAGGACAGGAGGGCGTGAATTATCCGGTGACAAATGGCGACATTCAACAGATCCCCCACTCTTCAGTTGTATGAGTTCCTATAATATCAAAATACAGTATCGGTTTTCCCTCTAGCTGTTGTGTATTTTTTAGTTGTCTGAATATTTTGCCTCATCATCTTCCATTCATCATGATTGTACTGTCAGGGAAAAGAGGCACAACGATATTACGATTATGAGGATATTTCGTACTCTGAGAGGTCTGTTTCTACCGAGTAAGTGGGTATCTACCAAAATTGAGGAGATACCAGGGAATTATGTGGATAAAAGTAGCGGCATGAGGATATACTGCGCACTCATTTGGCAAACGTTTTTTCTCTCTTGCGATTACCCCAAGTTCGTTATTGAAAATAATAAACACATTTTTTTTAACATTTCTTGATTTGATAAAGTAGTAGTTCAAATGAGGGAAGTCTCACTGGTAGAATATGGAATAGGGTAGGATATACAACTAAAAATAATCTAGCTCTTCATTAGGTTAGTTAAAGATAAAATTAATGTTCAAGATAAAAGTGGAGTGACATAATTAAAGCGTTCTTGTGTGCTTGACTATTGTGGTCAAACTGGTACGAAGTTTAGGCTTATTATCCCTGAAAAATATTTCATGGATAATAAGGGTGATTCGGCCAGTCACGTCGCTTGAATGACTCCAGCCATAGCTTTAATTTTGATCTTATAGATAGACAATTTTTGTCGAGTATCTTCATTTCTGATCAAAAGGGAGCATATGTTGGATGTACCTGAAAAATTCGAAATTATTAAGTGATAGGTTGGGCAAATCTTTGAATGATGTCCTGCAAGTTTTTCATCATTATTGCGTTCATTTCTGTAACAGCTTGATTCCAACGGTATAGTAAATGTCAACTTTGCACTGTAAATTAAGGGAGTTATGGCCGTTTTTGTTATAGAAGCTCGAGAACACGAAAAAAGTATTAAAATCCAAATAAATCCAAATCGGTGCGTTTTTCGAAAAATGTCCAGGTGGAACTTTTTGTTGCAAATCAGCTGTAGAATCGATCCCTGAAGTTATAGCGAGCAGTACTGTTACACCCTGTATAAACATAAGTGGATCCCATTGTCAAACACCCTCTCCCAACCTAGTCAAGAACAAGTTCAACTTCGTAAGTGCCTAACTACCGTGACGATGTGTACAGTAGTTGTCACCTCTTTTACAGCTGCCAACTACGTTTATGTCACACTTTTGGCGGTGCTCGCCGTCACAACTACGTGACGTGAACTCAGACTTTGAATCTTTCTCCTCCGTCTCTGGATTGTCCACAAACTTAGTGCCTTCAACAAGTAAGTTGAAACTCCTTATTGTAAAAGAGCTGTTCTCAAGAAAATGGTGGGCTTAGGCCTTCCAAGCACTGCAACTCTCCTCGATAGACTTTTCATTATTTAAACATCTGTAATTTACTACATAGCAGTGGCTACGAGAAAAAGGGCACTGCACCCGCTGTGAAAAAAAAGAAAATATATGTATAAATATATATAAAGTTAATAAATTATTGTTACTCACGGCCACTCGAAGGATCCCCTCAGGGCCAGAAGAAAAGTGAAGAATTAGGTGAAATTGCTGTTGTAGTCTTAACTTAAGGTTTTTTGTTTTGTTTCTCTTTCCCGAAGTTTCTCTAAAGAGCTCTGACGAAACGAGTGCGGTATGGGAACATTTTTTCAAAAATGCCGAACAGTTCTGCCAAATGTCGGCATTGTGGTGCGTTAGTGAAAACAAGTGGAAACACACGGAACTTGAAATTTGACCTTGAACATAAACACCCGAAAATCAGTGAAACACTTGGGTATGTACCAAATTTATGATCAAGATACCTTTTAAAATGTATATCATTGCAGGTGAACCAATATTTGAAATGTATAGTTTGAGAATTTGTTATAGCAACTCTGTCTTTATTCTCTCTTTCAAATCAAACTAAATGAAATTTCTCTGCAGTACGGGAAAACATTGAATCATGAATATATATGTTTTTGGTTCGTACATCTACAAATTACTCATACCTACCTACTCTTACGGGTATGCGAAGGTGGTACTTATGTGTACCACCTTATACTCGTGTAGACAACTAGTACACGTAACGGTACACATACATTCGTATACACCTTTACATAAATACACCTATATACCGTCAATTAACTACCTACCTCCAAAACTGAAATATGTCACACGGAAACGAAGGTTATGCTTTGGTCTCAAACACAGAATTCGGTTTATCGGTTTCGCGTAAAACGCAAAGTTGGTTAACATTGAGATGGGTTTTATGGATAAGTGACTAGGAGAGGGAGGAGTTGGGCAGCGTGAGATTGTACGATAAATGTTGAGCTTCCCAGCGAGTGATTAGCTATTTTAGTGAGATAAAACTAACGGAATTACATTTACTGGACACAGATTGGTTGTATGGGAAAAACATCAGAAATCTGTATCACACATTTTCTGTCGAGACCCAAGATTTGGCATGACCCCCAGGAGAAAAATATGCTTATACTCTTACGCAGGTATTATCCATGTTAAAAAGAGCTTCCAGTTTGGTGATGTCTCGGCCCAACTCTCTGATAAGTGACAAATTAACAAAACGAATATGCAGAATTGCTTAAAACCAGGTAGGAAACTTTTGTATTCAACATCACCTATCATACAACTTGTCCTCAAAACTTGGTTGGTAGCTCGTTCACTTCATCAATTTTATCTTGCTATGAGATGAACGTGTGTTCACAGGAGTAAAAACATTTCTAAATCTGTGTAAAAAACATGTCTACATCGTGTAAAAAATGTATATCCGGTGTGGTAAGTATTGTGTTACTGCGGTAGCGTGGGAGTCACCCATGTTCTGGAAACGTGGTGTTTCGGAAATAAAATATGATATGCGTAGGTCGTGAACCGTGCTTTATTCGGTAAGGTCTTCGGATGAAACAGGAAGTTTTTATTGGTCGTTTCTGTATGTTTGAGAAGCTATTGGAATTTATGGGTGTAGGCTAGGAGGGGGGAGTTGATGCAAGAGTCATAATTCTTCGATGCCATGAAATTCATGGTCAATTTTAAGAGCACGCGTCCCCTCATCAACCAAGGAATTTCAGTGTTTGTGTATGTCTATCAAACTTCAAACAACGTGATAAATTCTGCCTACTGAAAATGTTGCCAAAAAATGATTTATCAAATAGGAGTTTTTCTCAAAAAAAAACGGTTGTCTATTTCCTCTAATACACGAAAAATACACTGTCAAACCGGTTTCGGTGATAAAACCATCGTCAGTAACAAACAACAACTAGAAGTGTAAAAATATGGGCGTTCTGGGTATCACTGTTATCACCAACCCCTGCCGCGCCCAAGGCCACAGCTGATGTGACGTCACAGGCTCCTATGTCACAGCCTCCTACGTCATATCCATGGATGCTATAAAGATATAGGTAGGATCTGTCAGGCCCGATTCGTCGAAAATATTCATTTCACCGATCTTCTCGACATCCTTCGCTGCCCCAGATACAAAAAGCGCTGACCCAAGACTCCCAGGAGCTCATTGCGTCCTCGGCCACACGCGCATGTGTTCGCGCATTATGACTGGTGGAAAACAATATCCCACCAATTGAAGAATAAAACGTACAGCAGGAAAGACAGAAAACGCTGCAAAGTCCTTGTCACATGGGTTTATTATTCTATTGGAGTTCTAGAGATTTTTGTTGGCTGTCAAATGTATTGTTTCTTTCATGTGGAATGATTGAAATAGCTATTTCTGATGATTTCCACCAATTTTGGCCCCCAAAACATGAAATAGGTACGCATTTTTTTTTTTAAGATCATCTTTGATCATTGGTAGTGGCATTTAATGGTCTTGATTCACCTGTTTACACTTTTTCCAATGTTATTGTACACATTGATGGTGATTTCAGACAGTTTTCCAGGTTTTTGACTCATAAAAAACCAATTTTGGGAGCTGAACCTTTGGTAAAACCTCAATTTCCGCGTCTTTGGTCAAAATCGACTTCATATTCGGTCTTCTCGTCCTCAAAAACATGGAAAAAGATACCTCAAAAGCTCATGTTACTAACATGTTGTTAAAACGCAAAAAGTACCTATTTTTATACACATTTTCACTCATAACACCCCTGGGTATATTCCGATCGGGCTGAAAAGTTTCGGGACACAACTAGGGCCCAAATGGAGCATGTGTGCGAAAGAACGACTTTTTTAGACCGAAAATGAAGCCTGTACACGTGATACGGCGTACGGCGGACGGACATTGCATTTTTGGAATCTACGCACCTTGAAACGGAAAAGAAAAAATTTTGAGGGGGTGTTATAAAAATTTTTTGCTGAGCGAATACATAGGTGTATTATTCACAGAATAATAAACCAAAAAGGGGGTCGTTGAGTAAAGGAACCCGAACGGAAAGCATCCTTCGAGCCACGGCCCCGACCCCTCTGCAGCAGTGCCACCTGAAGAGGTAGGTACTTATCTGCTGGCCGGATCCTTGGTACTACACCGACGGAGCCAGCCCATCTTCCGACGCCGGCACGACCTGAGAACTTAGCCCGTTTCCAGGTCGGAGGAGCAGGACCGAAGGTACGTGGACCATCCCGAGTAATAATTTCCCGTCCGTTCCGCGATCGTCGCGCAGTCGGGCGTAACTCGGGTAATTTACGCACAATAGCCCTTGGGAAGAAGTAGGTAGGAATTTCGGGTTAGCCGAAATCCCCCGGCCGATTTCGGGGGTGGCCGGTTGGGAAAATTCCCATGTACTATTGAATCCCGGCGTTGTGTGTCCAAAGTCCTAGTACCATCAAGTCTGCTCCCTTCAGGAGCCCAGCGTTCTCTGGCCCCCAGGCAGGTGGAGGCCGACAGGCAAAAGATAACGCAATATCGAGAACATCAGGGGCTCACAGGATCCATGCCCATGGATGCTGTCAGTCTAAAGTATCCATGTAATTTCCCTCTTTAACTGGTGATCGCCAATTTTTAAAATGCTCTTTCCCTCTAATTTGTAAATACATCCCCTCCCCCCTTTTCCAAGCCATGCATAATACGTTACACTAGCTGGTAATCAATCTCCTGCCTTCTTTTAACCGTCAATTTTTGAATTTGACCAAAATCATTCTCTCGCAGGAATCAGCTGATGCTCACTTTCTCTCCACTTTTAAACCGCCAATTTTCAAACATGACTTGATAATAATAAACTCTAGGTTTTCCCACCCCTTTTTGGAAATACTCCCACCACCACATCTTTAGCTTGGAACATGAAGTTGGATCAGTTCATGGATCATATATAAATATAAGATTCCTTTTCCACATAATTATGTTTCCCGTGGCCTTACACTACTGTAACTGTTATTGTTGGTTACTGACGATGGTGTGATCACCGTAACCGGTTTAACAGAATATTTTTCGTGCATTAGTGGAACCTTTTGCATTTTTGTGCATTGGACAACCTTTCAGTAGTTCCGTTTTTATTCTTTGAATAGTAGGCCTTCAGTTCCGTTCGTCATTCCTGTGTGATCCATTTCGGTCAGTTGAGATTCTCAGTCAAAGGAGAAAGCCAATGAGAGTTTAATGAGAGTTCTTTCACTAACTTAATTAGGTAATTATTCAGTTCATTTGAATTAATTAAAAAATACTGTCATAGTATATTTTGGTATTGAGGAGCCACTCCAAACCCATACATTAGGTAGACACGTTTCGTTGGACGATGGACATTGGACGAGGTGCAGTTGAAATGGGAGGCAACAATAATTCTACAAATTGAAAATCCACATTAAAAACGAAAATTGAAAAAGTGCATAAGTCATGTTGGTAAAGAATCTTCGAATCAATGAAATATCTGGTGTTGTGTGGGAACATTGCTTCAGATTTGGACAGTTCGGGCTTGGCTGTAGCGCACTATAATATAATAATATGGTGTCTCCGCCCACACTAGGTACTCGTTTAATTTCCGTGCCAGGTAGTAATGGGAGATATTGCAGTCCGGTATGGTGACTTAGTAATACCAAACATAATGATGATTGATCAGTAACTAAAATATTTTAGTTAGTGTTAATGTGTGCGTAAGTTGTACCGACGTTTGACGTTTTTTTGACTATTTCATGAAGACATATTTGTTTGGGTGAATGAGCAACAGACGTCAGAGAATCGATCCCAAAAAAAGGGTTGCCATTACATACTTGTCTTGACCATTTAATGTCCAGTATCACTTCAGCAACTGTAAATTCATGTCCCTCAATTCAGTTGAGGGACACTTTTTTACTGTCTGAAGCACAACTGGGTCTTTTTACTCCTGTTAATCCATTCCAACTGTAGGCGCACAGATCAGAGCAAAGGCCATCTAAGGAGAGGATAATATGGAAGCACTTGAACTGAAAAGCTTTTCATTAAAGCAATCAGGGAGGAAGGGAGGTGATATTGTCTTTCGGTTCCTTCTCCTACGTCGCTCAGCTAACGACTGGGCTCGAAGGATAAAACGAAATGGGGAACGGGTTAAAGATAAAAGGTTATCTCAGGAGCAGGGCCAGCTCGACGAAAGGGTGGTAGCGTCGAATGTCTTGCTGGGAAAAACGATCCGCAAGGACGCGAAGCGACTACGGGGTGAAGAACTCGACAAGTATAAAGAGACCAAAACAAATGATATAGTGCCCTCTTTCCACGGTTTATAACGAGTCTGGAAAGGGGTCCAGGGAAGAATAATTACTTTCGAGTATCTAACAAAAACAGTTTCGTTTTTCCTTCCAAGACGCATTGCTGTTGATGCCTTTATAGTTTAAATAATATTTTTCTGCTCAGCAACATCTTGGGAGGTGCGTCCCACAACAAGTTGTAACTTAGGTAACAACCCAGTCGCAGTAAGTAATAAATTGATAAGACCAATATTCTGGACGGAACGAAAATTCGGTAAGCAGTACCTATACCTTCCATCAGAATTTACCTGGAAACGCCCTGTTATGTGCGTGACAAGTGGGAAAAATAAACAAACCGCTGAAGCGGGATGTAAAATCAACAAGCCCGTTCTCTCGAACTCCACCACATTTCCCGCTACCCATTTCGTTTTCCGATTCGGAACAGATATGAATTGAAGAAAAAAAGCCTGTTATTTGTATATAACCGTCCCGTACCTATGCTCTTGACTAATGCACTCATCTTCTTTTACAGAATGACTGGAAGTTGATAAGAGCTGGTTTTCAATAATGCCAAGGCCGTTTGTGTATGGGTTTTTGTGTAATAATCATGAATGAATAAAATAATTATGTGGTTTTTTTTAAATAGACACCCACCTTTGCTGTTTGCGTTCTGTTTCCCTTATTATCGATTCAGTTTTCCTGGCAATGCTCAGGTTCTGGTAATGCTAGGTAAAATTATTCACATGATATCATTGCACTTGATTGTGATACCATTCGAGATCATTTGGCTCACTCACTGGTTAGGATCGTAGCCAAAAAATTCAAATCAAACTTGAATTAAATGAATGCAATCCAATTCGCTATTGTGCTGCTGATTTGGCACCGAAACTCGTTTCAGGTTTCGGATATTGTTTGCCCTTATGGAATATTATTTTATTGGTAACGTTTGGGTCATGATGACGTGCAACATGCGACAACGTCGAATTTCGAATGAACCAACCTGTGACCACACCTAATAAAATCTCTTCCAAACGTATTATCTAGTAACGAAATGGTCATGGCTGAGTTATTGGTTTCTGAATTAATCTACCATTTATGAATCTGTTGAAACCTTATGTGACACTTTGAAATTTCGTTTGTACTGATGAGCTTATAAAAATTATATATACTATTATTACCTATTAATCTAATATAAAAGTTAATGTTTCTTTGTTTGTCCCGTATGCGTTCCTATTACCATTCATCCGATCATGGTGTAACTTTTGTGAGTTGTTGTGCACACGGGAAGGTTTCCGTGTGCCCCCCCCCCCAAATTCAATACAAGTATAGGTAATAATTACAGAAAGCAGAAGAAAAAACGTGCAACTAAGGCCCGAGTTAGGGGGAGGAGTTTCACAACGTTTTACCAGAAACAAATATCAAAATGAAAGAAACCTCCTGATAACAAAAAGTAAACTTTTTTTATACAGATAATTAGTAGAACCATTTTACAATATCCGGCGCGCGAGTTAATAAAATAAATGCGTGTATTTCCTAATATAGTTCAGCGGTAGTCGGTGTGTGACATAACAAGTGGTGTTAATATTGTGAAAATCCAATTGCCCTTTTAGAAATCCTAAAAATAGTCGTAAAAAATGTAGCTGATTGGGACTGGTGAGGTAGGTACGTACCTCAGGAGGAGGATTAGGTAGGTACCTCATCGAGTAGATTTCTCGTACATTCAAAGAGATCATCCAGCTCTGGCGGCTTCAGGGGACATCCAGTAGTTATTTTATGGGTTGCTTTAATCATTATAACGGTATAATATTATATTATGTTCTTGGTGGGTGGCTGGCATATGACTTTGGTAGAGGTTTTCACAGTAGGTTTATAAATTCTTGAATCCATAGGCACTTCATTTGCCAGGCATACCGCGGTACGTTTTAACATTGACAACTGGCACGTATGCCATTCTTATCCGTGACAAAAAACACACATAATTTAAATGATGATATTTAAATGTAAAACTTAAAGGAGAACATGTAGGTACTGTATCTCTTGTAGAGGTAGGCCACTTATACCAATGATTCCAAGATATATGCCATTTGAATTCATACGTTTGCAGTTTCCGGTGCTACTCACATTTGCAATGACCATCAACAAAGCACATACAACAGGAACAATCGCTCTGTACACGTGCGTGGATCAAATTTGTAAAAATCCATGCTTCACACACGCAACACGCATGATGTGTGTGGCCTGCTCACGCTTTGGAAAACCTGATTTATTCGTGTACGCACCAGACGGAAAAATAAAAAATATTGTGTATCCAAAAGCACTTCAATAAACAGAATTAAAATAAAAATGCTATCTTTCTTTGGGCGGCATTGCAACAAATACCGGGTACAGCTAGTTAACTAAATAGGGTGTTAACACTTGAGGCGGGATCACCTTCAAGGATCGATTATACTCATCACCATCGATTATTATCATTTGCCAAAAAAAGTTCTCGTTGCAAATTTTTTACCCCTTCTTTTCGTGAGTTTTTTCACTTCTAAGATTTTCTGTGCTTTCGACATTATACCATTAAAATGGCCATGACTCCCTTAAATTACAATGTAAAATTAAAAATGAGGATACCGTTGGAAAGAGCGTTAAATTTTCTATGAAAATATGACCGTAGCACACATTTTGGAGTACGGGTGAACGGGGTAATATATTCTAAGATTTCAGCAGCACTATTTTCTCAAACGGCTCTAAGTTTTAATTCTCAGAATCTCAGCTTTCCAACGGTGTGGCTATTTTTCATTTTACTGCATTAATTAGGGGGGAAAATCACGTTTGAAGACAGGAAAACCTGTTTTTTCAGAAAATCAAGAAGTGTTTTAGGGTATTAATGACTTGACCTGACCATGACTTGAGGAGATAGGTGTCGTTAGCTTTACGTTGTTTACGTTGTAAACTGGTTTTTAAAAAACAATTTCGGGAGGCTGCGGAGTGTCACCGTTCGATTCAGCGTGAAAAATACGACACCTAACTCTTCTAGTCATGGTCAGGTCGCGTCAAATCATAAATAGGTACCTGCCCTAAAACACTTTATTTCCTCGAAAATTACGCTTTTTTACATTCAAACGTGACTTTCTCCCCTAATTAATGCAGTAAAATGAAAAATAACCACACCTTGGAAAGCTGAGATCCTGAGTAAGCTTTGCTCGTGTGTGTTTGCTCGTGTGTTCAATCACCCATCACTTTCGATACGCAGAACCATTGGAGGACATTGTGATTTTGAAAATTTGAAGAAATTTTCTCTTCAGTCAAATTTTTGGCCCACTGAAAGTACTCCAAAATGTATGTTAGGGCTATATTCTGGTATACCATTTCACGCTCTTTCCAAAGGTTTCCTGACTTTTAATTTTACAGCTTAATTTAAGGGAGTTATGGCCATTTTAGTGGTATAAGGTCGAAAACAATCTTAATTGTGAAAAAACTCACGCAAGCAAAGGGTTGAAAAAAAAAGAATTGCAAAGCGGTACTTCTTGTTGCAAATGAGTTGAATAATAGATCCTTGAAGTTTGCCACGCCTTAAGTGTCAACACCCTGCATAATTTTACTTTATGTTTGATTTCCGTGTCTCTACTCATGTCGACAAGGAATTCAGTTGTAATTATAAATACAATTGTTATTCATGAGTTATATTGTTATTATGAGTTACTAGGTAGTACCTATCGTCTAACTGATTGGCTCGTACCAACCTTTGCTATTGAGGAAGCATCATCTGAGATGAAATTATCCGGACGCTGTCTCCTGTAGTGGAGAGCAGCGTAGTAGAGTAGTTCCTCACATAGCACCTAATGTGCAACCTACTGAGCGTCCAGGATGATTAATATAATTATAAACTCCAGCTCGTTTCGTTCACAGTACATCATAATATTCGTTATAATTTTCCGTATCTGCAGTACAGTAACGACTCAGATTCATGAGGGATTTGTTAACGAAAATATCCTGCAGGGTTGGCTTAAATTAGGTAATAACTCATTTTCCCTATGTATTTTTCCCACCCTAATAGGTGCCTTACTGCCGCCCTTCTCCCTAAGGCCACATATATCACATCTCCTCCTTCAACACAGGTACAGCAGCAAACCCGTAACAACATGTCTAATACTTTTCAACAATGGAGAATTGAGATGAATAGCATTAAAGAAGGAGAAGAACTTATCAAATTATAGCGTAATTTTATTTTTTCGAGTTTTGGTCGGGTGGAAAGACTGAGTGGTAGGTATAACGTTTATAACAATATACACATACAAGAGCAAAGTCTTGAACTATCTCCTGTGTTTTCTATATTGCCATACCTACATTACAGCAGGACCACGTGACTGCCAATTTGCGCATGTTAGAGTGGATAGTATTTTACAGTTTTTCAACTCCATCACTGATGATTCATTTTGGGTTAAACAAACTACGTGAGACTTGGTAGGTATATGGCAATATGTCTGTCAAGGTAGATACGTAGGTCCTAGTGTACAGTTTTGAGTTTGGTAGGTACTGGAATTTATGAGTGTAGTGAAATCCAAAGGGGTGGAGCGCTGTAAGTACTACGTATCGCATCTAGAGAGAAACAAATCGAAATCATTTGGTGAACACGCAAGTAATCAAAGATGCTCCTTTTAGAATTAAATAGAATGACACATGTTGTTACTCATTAATCATAATAATTACTACATACCTTCCACCTGTGTATTATCGTTACCTCACGTAAGAATGAAAAAGATGATGATAGGATAGAAACACTAACGAATCCTAATTATTAAGTCAGAACTGCTAAGAGTTTGTGTAGGTACTCATTTGTAATAGGTAAATGCCATATACAAATAAATCTACTCCACCTTTTGGTTTATTATTCTCTGAATAATACACCTATGTAATCGCTCAGCAAAAAATTTTTATAACACCCCCTCAAACTTTTTTCTTTTCCGTTTCAAGGTGCGTAGATTCAAAAATGCAATGTCCGTCCGCCGTCCGCCATACGCCGTCCGCCGTATCACGTGTACAGGCTTCATTTTCGGTCTAAAAAAGTCGTTCTTTCGCACACATGCTCCATTTGGGCCCTAGTTGTGTCCCGAAACTTTTCAGCCCGATCGGAATATTCCCAGGGGTGTTGTGAGTGAAAATGTGTGTAAAAATAGGTACTTTTTGCGTTTTAGCAACATGTTGGTAACATGAGCTTTTGAGGTATCGTTTTCCATGTTTTTGGGGACGAGAAGATCGAATATGAGGTCGATTTTGGCCAAGGAGTGGAAAATTGAGGTTGTACCAGATGTTCAGCTCCCAAAATTGATTTTTTATGAGTCAAAAACCTGGGAAATCGTCTGAAATCACCATCAATTTGTAGAATAAGACTAGAAACAGAGCCAACAGGTGGATCGAGACGATTAAATGGTACTATCAATGATCAAAGATAATTGGAAAAAAGAAAAAAAAGGAGCGTACCTAATTCAAGTTTTGGGGGCCAAAATTTGTGGAAACCACCAGAAATAGCTATTTCGATTATTTTACATGAAAGCAACAATAAATGAACAGCCAAAATTTCTGTAGGTGTGTCCAATAGAATAATAAACCCATGTGACAAGGACTTTGCAGCGTTTTTATGTTAATTATCTGATGCGAGACTTTGAAAGTTCTATTGCGTTTTCGAACTTTTAATGCGTGAATATTCCTTGAAAAATAAACGGAACGTGCGTAGGTTTTAGGGACGTATTAATAAATTGTATGTATTCAGAAATGATGTAAATACTTTCTCATACCCCATTTCATACGAAGTTACTCCGATACATAGAGTAGAACTGATGAATGCTGCAAACGGGGTTTTGCAGCAGTTGATAAGCTCCACCCTGGCAGTAACAGAAATACGGAATTTGAGGCGGTTCAAAGCGAAGCCCAAGCTGGCAAAGTATCAAGCTATAAAGGACTCAGCTCTCAAAGGAGTTGCTGATATAGAGGTCAGTGATGTAAAGTGGAGCGACCCTTAATTAATTAATTTCAGCGAGCTTAATTTCAACCTGAGGTTCTCGAACCATATCCGCTCTCAAAAGCTGTTGTTCCACCACCTTCTAGGTGAGACAAATTATATCCCGAAGCGCCACAATCAGTGCACAGTGGTGACGAGGTAGGTTTCGGAGTAAAGTGAGTAAGACAATGATTTACTGAAGTTAGTAAACTGAAACAACTTGATAAGCTAGAGGAACTTGAGGGAAGACAATTCGCCACAATTTGACCAAAGCCACTGTTTGGTACTAAATGTAATCCATATTTAAAATTGTTCATGTGTCACTCCGGACGATAATATCTAACCTGCTCGCTGATCTACGCGATGAAAAATTCCAATTTCGTCAAAAAATAGCCAAATTGGTGAATTAATACCAAGTCGGGTAATTTTGGTTTATTATTCTGTGAATAATACACCTAGGGTATTCCCTCAGCAAAAAATTTTTATAACACCCCCTCAAAATTTATTCTTTTCCGTTTCAAGGTGCGTAGATTCCAAAAATGCAATGTCCGTCCGCCGTCCACCGTACGCCGTCTGCCGTACGCCGTCCACCATATCACGTGTACCGGCTTCATTTTCGGTCTAAAAAATTCTTTCTTTCGCACACATGTTCCGTTTGGGCTCTAGTTGTATCCCGAAACTTTTCAGCCGGATCGGCATATACCCAGGGGTGTTATGAGTGAAAATGTGTATAAAAATAGGTACTTTTTGTGTTTAGTAATATGTTAGTAAAATGAGCTTTTGAGGTATAGTTTTCCATGTTTTTGGGACGAGAAGACCGAATATGAAGTCGATTTTGGCCGGAGGGTGGAAAATTGAGGTTTTAACGAAGTTTCAGCCTTAAATTTACTTTAAATTTTGGCCTAAAATCGTCGTTCTTCCGAACACAGTTTGGATCCCCATTTGGGAACACATTTGGGTCCTAGTTGTGCTCCGAAACACGGCAGCCCGATCGGCAGACACCCAGCGGTGTTATGGGAGAAAAATGTGTACAAATTTGAGGGATTTTTGAGGTTTTAGTGAACATGAGCTTGTGAGGTATCGCTTTCCATGTTTTTAGGGCGAGGAGACCGAATATTAGGTTGATTTTCACCGAAGAGTGAAGAATTGAGGTTGTAAGGAAGGTTAAGCTCCCGAAATTCATTTGTTATTAGTCAAAAACATGGGAAATAGTGTTAAATCACCATAAATTTGTATAATAACACTAGAAGTAGTATCAACAGGTGAATCAAGACAATTAAATGGTACTATCAATGATAAAAAATACTCTGATAAAAAATGCCGAGACTAATTCGTGTTTTTGGGGACCAAAATTGGTGGAAACCATCAAAAATAGCCATTTAAATAATTACACATGAAAGTAACAATAAATGAACAGCCAAAATTTCTGTACGTATGTCCAGTAGAATAATAAACCCATGTCACTGAATCTCAAAATTAGACCCAATTTTTGGTTTCAAAAATCGCTTATATATCTTCGAATTCATCATTTTGTTTACTTTTACAAACATTCTGAGTAAACTGTCGATCATGCCTCGTATAAGAGTAGAACCAAAATGGTTCACATCCCAACAACTATAGTCGCTAGTGAAAGTATGTTTCCAAAGAAATGCTGGAAAAATGAGTCCAGGGTGTTTCAGGGATTCATGCGACGCTGACATGTGCTAACCATAGTATCTAGTAGAGATATACCTAGATGTACCTGCAGCAGCAGCCGATTTAGTCAGCAATAAGAAGAATCATAAAGTAAAATTATAGCCTAACATAGTTGTCATGGTACCCTTTACAATATACCATTCCTATAAATAGTTTGAATTGGAGAAGGAGAGCTGTGCGATGCAACGGTAGAGGGTCAGGTGTCTCTCCCTCCAACGGCTCCCAACGGCTTCCAACGGCCCTTGGTGGACTGGGGGAAAGGGTAGAGGCGCCTTTATAAGGCGCCCGGCTCGCCCAGCCAACTTCTCTCTTACCAGTGCCTGCCTTCTCCCTCTCACCTTGCTACCTTCTCATCAATTCACCCTTCTCCTCAACCCTACATACTCAACATGGTGTAAACCGGACGAGAATTTCCTTCCCAGCACTCAACATGGTGAAAACCAGACGGATATTCTCGTACCCTCTCTTTCCAATATCCAACGTGCTGAAAACAGGACGGATATTTCCTTATCCCAATATCCAACTCGGTGAAAACCGGACGATATTTTCCTATCTTAGAGATGCATACAAGAAGGTGAAAACCGGGCAGATACGCTCTCGCATTCCTCTCTCATCTCCTTATCCAACCTTACCTTCTCAACCTCACCTTCCCAAACTTACCGCAAACTTACCATTCACCACAATAGTTTTCATCGCTACATTGTTATGAATAGGTTATTCATATGACAAGCTGTAAAGATTTACAACCGTTCAAAGTTTCTTGTTGATGAGAAGGAGCGTTTTGTCCTTCTTGTTTGTGAGTGACGTATCTCTCCACAGGGAGTTCTGTAAGTTCGAGCAACAGTAGGGGACGGAGTAGAGCAATTGGTCAAATTCCTTTTCATACTTATGCGGAGTGTCTAATCACAAATCGCCTGAATCTGGTTTAGCATGAGGTAGGGTTCCACATGTTTGGGCCGATTAGGCTTCAGTTCCCTGATGAGTGGTCTGGTTTTAATCATCTTATCGGGGGATAATTTTCTAATATATAATTAGCTTATATAATTCTCAGTTCTCGGTGAAGATTAACTACCTACATACACACCATGTAGGACACAGTATCTTCATATTATTTACAATAGTTTTTTATATCATTCTTCATTAAAACCGCTGCAAACACTAACAAAATGGTTCATTAATTTCTGTATACATAAATCTAGGCATACAGATACTGCGGGTAAGTGTGGCTCGGTCCTCTGTTGGTCCCAGATATGTAGTATCGAAAACCGAATGTTAGAATTGTCTGCACATCTGCAAATTTTTCCATGAAGCCAAGTAGAACTTCTGCTAGAATCAATCTTTCCCTTGCCGATGCCAAAGAACAGAATGAAGTTGCCGTTATGAAATTGACCGAAAGCATTTTTAAAGGCAGTCATAATGGGACACTAACATTATTGGGGTGGATACCTGAGCCTATTCAGTAGCTGTGATAGGATTTTCCCACCTACGATATTAAGCATTTGCTACGATTTATAACGACTACCCTTGTGCTTTCTCGATCATATATAAAACTAGTTTCTATAAAATGTACGTTTCAAGGCCTAAAACTAGGCTGACATGGAATTATCGGTGGTCCACGAGGAGGGAAACGTGGCCGAGGGATTGGTGCAGGAGGACTTGTAGAGTACCTAATCCCTGCGCTTTATGATTATGGGCTAATTATGAATGTAGGGAAGACCATGCTGATGTGTATCGCATCTCCACTGAGAGTGAAGGAGCCAGTTGAGAGTGAAGGAGCTAGTTCAGCTGTGGGCGCCCACTTGAATGTGCAAAAGTGTACAACAGTGTGTAGTCTACAACAATCAAGGGGGTAATGGAAAAATCGGGGAGGTCAGTACGTAGCCACAAATACCAGGGTGTGACGGTGCATTTTTCGTATAGGATACTCATATAAATGAAGTTGCCCGGAAAATTAGAAGAGGTGTCGAAGCGTCGGTCAAAGGAAAGATGAATAAGAAGGTTAAATGATTGGTTTTCCATGCTCTTATGCTGTCAAACCTCAGACAGTTGGGTATCGCGGCAGATAGGGAGACTTACACACTACTTACCAACTGACACATGAGCATGGACAGGGGTACGACAAGAGAGACTCTTCGGTGTCCTGCTGAGGGTGGTCAAAGTGGTCAACTATCCAAACCCTTTCTGAACCACGTGGGACCGAAGGAGAAGTGGGGATCATGGATCGCCAAAGAGCGCGACAGATGGTTTACACCCCAACACGCCCTGGGATTAGAAGTGTAACCCTAATTTTAAGCTGAATAACTGTTCATTTATTCAAGTACGAAATACTTTGTTTTTATAACTATAATTTCTACGTAAAGTGATTGTACTTCCATGTTCCTATTGTTCCTATTATGTAGGACTGGAAGTATGTCGGATACTCAAGAAAACCGTGGAATCTTTTTCAGAAGTGCTTAAAACGAGTTTCTAGACGGTTTTCCGCTTGGTGTCGCTCCGTAAGTACGTATGTTGGAATTTTAAATGGTCATAACGACCTCAAAATACGGCCTTTTTCGGATTTTCTTTTTGGGTTTTGTTCGGCTCGACTCTTCAATTTGAGATGAGAACGAGTTGTCTAGATGGGAAAATAAGAGAGTTATGACGGATCTTCAGATTTTTCGTTTTTCAACGACAACTGCCGTAAAAATGGAACAAAACTGGTGCGTTTGGTACCAAAATGTCCGTTAGGATGTCTAGATTATGCCTACTGATTTCGAGCCCGATCGCATTTGATTTGGATAAATGAAAGTAGAAAATATTTTTAGTCAATGGGTCCAACATTTTCTAGGTTTGCTAATTAAATGACGTTGGTGTGGTATCAGACAGTGGTTGAAAGTGAGATTTCTATGCAAGAATATTATATTTCCATGGTCGGTATATTCTCATGACCGGTCAGGCCAACACGAGCAGCCTGTCGGGCCACAATGGTCGGCCTTTCAGGCCGAAATGGGCGGCCACCGCCGCCAAACTTGTATCGACACTATAAATGTGAAGAACATGAAAGTATTGTGTGGCAATCTCCACACCGGAATTTTCATTTTTGTTGTAGGGAGAGCCAACGCTACCAACTACCAATCACCACCAACCATCAACGGCCTACCAGCTTTATTTTTTATTTACCAGAAGATATAGGTACTGCAAGTATAATTTTTATGTAGAACTAGGTAACTCCCCGTTGATAGGAAAGAAAAGTGATCTTAATAGGTACCTAATTTCTTAATACTGTAGTTTTCCTTTTTGAATAAATACTTATAATAAAATACAAAGAAAATTTGCTGGTGCTCGAACGGAAAATGTGGATCATACTCAGTGGAGTTTTTATTTTAAAAAGAAAGCGAACATTCGATAAGGTCGATGCGGTCCGTTTGCGGAGAATTTATAGTGTATTTACTTTTTATCCCATTTAATTTTATTTATTTTTGTATGAATTATCTAGCTATATACACTCACGTTCTAGGTAGATGCAGGCCGTAGTACGAGCCAGTGATCAATATGTCGAACTATTTCCAATTAGGTACATTGTCTTATAGCTACAGGTCAATACAGACAGTCTAGAGGAGCGGTAGTACAGGGGGCAATTTCCGAGTGCCTAAGGGATCATAACTGCATTACGCTGGTTCCCGAGTCAATTTCCCTGCGGTTTGATATCCTGGAGACAACGTGATAACCACCACTACTTCGGCAGGCGATCCAGCTGATGACCTCCGCATCGAGACCGGTCTTCCTTCCTTTGCACCTTTCATACGTAAATGTGTAACTAAGATTCTAAGATTCATCTGCCAATGTTTAACTAAGTTTGCTTGGAGATTTTAACTTTTTACATTCGTCACGTTCCAATTCATAAACAGCATTAACTCAAACGACAGTTCCTAGTTATAAGGGACTTTAAGATAACAGGCACCTAATTCCACCTCAACTTCCGAGTAGGTAGGTAGGTAGATACATACCAAGGTAGCCGGAACTCTGATTCATTTATTTGGAAGGGGGAAAAAATGCTTGTCTTTGATACAATTTGACTGAATCAAACTGCACCCCCTCCCCTCCCTTCACTATGACTGGTTATTATAGCGGTAGTGGTCATCTCACCCGAATTGCTCGTACTTGTGTGAAACCGAGCTGGTTGTTATGAGGTATTCAACACCTCTTCGAATCTCAATATCTCAACTCACCGTTCTTTTGTCATTAACTTTGGGTGTGAATGACATTGCTTACAGGACAATGAACCAGACAGAAAGCGTTGGTAGGTAAATCTTTGTTTAAAAGAGAGAGAAAAAGAAAGTTCTAGTTTTGTCTAGTTATGGTTGGAGAGGAGTAAGGGTTTATTGCAACATTATTATTGAAAATTATAATAACAAAAGTTTGAACCTCAGTAATTAATACTACAATAAATTGTACTCTATAAGGATACAATCCGTAGTTCTAGCGACCGGATCGGCTTAATACTTAAGAAAGTTGTGATATCTCACATTTGATGTTTCCAGGTGCCTCCGTTGAGGCACCTCAGATATTCTTCCAAGATCATTATAATAAGTAAATAAAGTTCATGAACAAATTTGGAATATGAACCCACAGATTACCTATGATTTTCTTTTCTTAACTGAAACTTGGGGTCCCGGTTGATGTAATTTCAACTGATTTTGCAAAATCATTTGATAAGATTTCTCATGCTCACATTCTGGCATTCCTGGAGTCCGTGGGCGTCTTTGCGTCTATGCATCAGTGGATTGCGAGCTTCCTTAATGAGAGGCGCTTGTGCGTCAGGCTGCGAGGTTTTGTCTCAGACCCCTTCTTGGCCTCTTCAGGCGTACCACAGGGTTAACATCGGGCCGTTGTTGTTCCTGTTGTTGATCAACTCCATGCAGGCTTTAATGGGGGATGTTGAGTATCTTGTGTTCGCGAATGACCTCAAGATTTTTTGCGCTGTTGAGAACCCTGGGGATTGCGATCGACTTCAGTTATGCTTGGACTCGTTCCTTGGTTGGTGTCCTACTAACAGCTTGAGCCCCAACCCGGCGAAATCCTCAGCAGAACACATCACACTTACGAACATCCTTACCTGATCGGTGGAGTACCACTTATCAGGAAAGCAATTAACCATGATCAGGGTGTTCTTCTTGACTCCCACCTCGAGTTTTCCGCTCATACGGATGCGGTTTGTGGGCGTGCTTTGAGAGCGTTGGGTTACCTGAAGAGATGCGCGCGTGATTTCACGGATGCTGACACCATCGTATTGTTCTTCAAATGTATCGTACTATCACTTTTGGAGCATTGCAGCATACTTTGGTCACCGCACTGTGCAATTCATATCGATCGCCTCGAGAAGATTCTAAGGAGGTTCCTTCGTTTCTTGGCATTTAGGGCTCGAACACCTCGTGACCAGGTTGATTGTCGGGCATTGATGGTGGCGCATAGTCTGGAGTCCCTCGAGGTTAGAAGGAGGATTGCCGATCTTTCCTTCTTTTACAGGCTTGTCCGTGGGGGAAATCTCCTGTCCTCGGCTTCTGTCACAGGTGGGCTTGTCGGTGCCTGGATACCCGGCGAGATTGCAGCAGATATTCGTGGTTCCATTCGCCGACAGGTACTACCTGTTCCATCGCCCCATGCTTCGCTTGCCAAGGATGGCCATTGCTTTGATCGACGGTGCGGACCTCGACTTCACGTGCTCCTTGGGACAACTCAAATCCGCGGTTCGAGGTCTGTATGCCACACTACTACCACCAATTTGCCACCCCACGAACCTGCTTCACCAAATTCGACGAACTGTGTAATATATACGGTATATAAATTTCTTCTATCTCTTCAAATATCCTCCAAATATTCTCTTCTCTCTTTAACATTATTTTCAATCAACTGTGAGCCCCGCGATGGCAACTTTCAATTTACGCCCATTATATTATTGTAATTGGCACAGCTGTGCCGTTTAATTTAATAAATAAATAAATATGGCGATTTGGATTCGATCTAAATATGCTGGAAATAATGTTGAAAATTTTGCTTGCCAAGGAAGCAAAAAAAGTCACCTCTCCACTCGCTGACAAGCCACAGATGTGGAAATTGAGTAGTGACTCCTATATACAGGAGGAATAGCAGATAGGAGATGTTGCATTATGCATGGTCCTCATTCTGCTTTGACAAGAAGCCCCATTCGCGGGAGCGGAATAACGAAACTAGGAAAATATCTTAAACGAAATGAAACCCCAGGCGGTAACAAATGCTGCAAAGCAGCCTTCCAGCATTTATTTGAAGGAAATGGAAACAGTCCATCTATTGCTGGGTTTGGGGAGTTCCCGATCACATGTTATTCATAAAATGGTCGAGCTTTCAGTGAAAAATTACTTAAACCACTCAAACACAAGACAAACAAAACATCGTGAAATTTCATTTTCTACGTATGTGTCATACTGATCTATAGCTTCGTACTCGATCCGCTTTGTCCTACTATATTAATAATAATTATTATATTTAGAGTATAATTTATTATAATACTATTATATTAATAATTATACTATCACATTATACATATATTTTTATATACTATAATTATATCTTATAGTATAATTATATTAGCACATTATACTTACCTATATTTTTATATAGGTACTATATTTATACTATAATTATATTTTATAGTATAATTATTATACTATAATTATACCATCTCATTATATTTATAGTATAATAGTTATAGTGTGTGTGTTCGACGCATGCCAAATAAATAAATTAATAACTAAAAATTAGGCTTATTTTATTACAAGAAGGTAGGTACTTAATTCGTCATTGGTGACTTTATGAGTAACTCGAAAGTCATAAAAAATTATAAACCAAACAACAACTTGCAACCTAAACTGTGGACGTTTTGCCAAACCTGTAAAAAAATAAGAAAACATTAAAAGAAAAAAATCTTTGTTAATCCTTCAGTTTATTCCATCAAGTGAGTATGGGACAGTGTGAGTAGTAGTTTGTAGTTCCTCGATGCTTCTGTTTTTTAATTAATGAGGAACTTCCACCCATCTTAAATCCCGTATGAAACCTTTTTACTCTACGCTAGAGCACCTACACAGTTCACGAAAACGTGATCAAATATAGATAAAAATGTTATTGTAATAATTAAAATTGAATTTGAATATCTGCAGATGGGGAAGCTGCGCGAAACGCTCTGTGGACGAGCGTGCGACACCTTATCACCGGGGGACAAGGGGATTTCGATGCTTATCATCACAAAACGTGTTCATCTAACAAGTTTCCTTTTCGTTATTTTCTACATCTTCAACACAACGGAAGTGACAACAACGCATTACCATTCTGTATAACAAAAACAAAATACCGCGAAGAAGAAGAAGAATGGAACCAACAACCAAACAAAAATAAAATTGCAACGATTGTGGTTCGTGGATGCAGAAATCGAAATCGGCTGTGATATTCCTTCATATTTTGTTGCTATCCCGAAAAAATGTCATACAAATATTACATTGTGCCAAACTGTGCCAGCTCAACTGCTACATCGCCCGAAAAATGGTTCATTGTTGTGAAAGAACCCGGAAAAAGTGGTTCGACCTGGTAAGGAGAAAAGGCTATACTATCACTCACCCGTAAATCTAAGTGTGCAGAGATCATTTTAATATAAGTAGGTATGAATATTTACTAATATAGATACCTGACGGTGATCAAATCTCCGTCATGCCTTTGCTTTCCATCGATGGATAAATTATTTCAAGTAGGATAAAATTAGTCGTCAGTTTTGTTTCATCACCACGTACCTACCGAAGGTAGAAAAGCTGTGTAAGCAAAAGTCAACAAATGTTATCCGCCAAAATTACTAACCAAACATCCTTTAGGTTTACTGCAGTTATTTCATTTTCAAACGATGCTTTTCCCACCTATAAGCATACAGCATTTCGCAGGACTTGACGTTTGCGATTGAGCAAAAGGTAGGTACCATACATTAGAATGTTATCCAAATTTTGTGAGGCCAACCACCCCCAACAACTCTGAACCGCAAGTAATTAGAATGAATGGTTGACTTCGAAGCAATATAATGAATTACTTATATAGAAAACACACACTAGGTAGGTACGTACATAGGTGAAACGTACTTACTTAACCTACTGTTCGAAGATACAAAGAATGCGTCAACGTTGGTCTCCTGAGGAATTGTAACAGCAGTGTTGGGAAGTCACCTTTCCTTACTTTACTAACTTAGGTCAGGAAGTTCGGAAATAGGTAACTAGTAAAGTTAGGCTATCCTATAGGTATTGATGCTAACTGATGGGCTAGGATAGGTCTGTTGTGTTAGAACGACATAGGTGAACAAAACCTACGAATTAAGGTAATCACTGGGAAAGAGGTTTATCAAGAACTCAGTGCGTTTTTTGCCCACCTATGAATAAATTCCTCATGTTGGCAACTAACGCAGTCAGGTACATAATTTTATAGACGATCACATTAGCTAGGTACTTGTAGAAGTTGATTCACATGATAACGGCTTACCTCATCATCTTCACTCCTTTAGTTTCGCAATTCCGAAATTTTATTTCTGACAAGAACTCGCCCAGGCTAAATGAACTGAGAAGCGGTAAGTTGAAAAGACGACGCCTCATACCTACTCATCCTTCACTTTATTCAAGTACCATTTTGTCAATTATTATTGTAAATTATTGTTTCATCAATATTGAATACAGTACGAAAATTGAATGAACAGCAAGAAAAAGTCGCTAAAACACCAATGATTCAGCAACATGAAGTGCACAGAGGAAGTGGATGGTAGATGGAGGCCTAAAGACACGAGAAGTGTGACGTAACGCCGGGGAATGGGCGAAGTCAGCTGAAGCGAGCGTTTTAGATGGATCTCAGAAATTCAAATGTCATATATTTACAAAATCACTAGCGCGTCTGAAACAATTTTTTCTTTTACCATTCGTCTTCAAAGTCAATGCATTTTTGATTTCCATAATAAAAACGCTGCAAATCCCTGCACAACGGTTTATTATTTTGTACAGAATTAATACCCTTCTGTTACAGATCACAGCTCTCCTTATAGATAACCCTTCTATATAATATAATATGTACTATTGTATACATATTATGTAGATTGCAGACCCTAAGTAGGTTAGTACCTAACCTCGTACTTGTTACTAGGTACCTGCCTAAATCACGAGTTAAATGTTGCTAAAATAATTCTGTCGATGACCAACAGTGACTAAAACGGCAAAAAGAAACGCAAATAATGAAGTTGTGAAGGAAAATTGTTGATGTGGCGTGAAATAGATGCCCCTTTTGCGTAGATCACTGTTTTCTGTGGTCAGTAGGTACCTGCCCTCGTGGTCAAGTCCCATCAATAATACTTCAGCGGTTGGCCAAGTTCCAAAAGTACCGATCAGCAAAATCCAGCCCCTTCTTGGTAGATGAACCGTTTTGTAATAATTTACCGTTCTGTAATAATTTGCCGTTGTTTAATAATTTACCGTTATGTAAAAATTTATCGCTGTGTAATGATTTACCAATCAATAATACTTCAAAGTTTGTTCAAATTTCAGAAGTACCTACCACCAAAATTATTACACAACGGTAAATTATTACTCAATGGCAAATTATACACAACGGTAAATTATTACACAACGGTAAATTATTTCACAACGGTTCATCTACCAAGAAGGGGCTGGATATTGTTGATCGGTACTTTTGCAACTTGAACAACCGTTGAAGTATTATTGATGGGCAAGTTATTACACAACGGTTCATTATACTTGACCATGAGGGTAGTTATTGACCACAGAAAATAGTAATCTACGCAGAAGAGGCATCTATTCCACTCCACATCAACAATTTTCCTTCAGAACTTCATTATTTGCGTTTCTTTTTGCCATTTTAGTTACTGTTTGTCATCGACAGAATTATTTAGCAACATTTAACTCGTGATTTAGGTAGTTACCTAGTAACGAGTACGGGGTTAGGTACTAACCGACGAGGGTCTGCGATCTACATAATATGTATACAATAGTACATATTATATTATATAGACGGGTTATCTATACAGAGAGCTGTGATCTATAACAGAAGGGTATTCTGTACAAAATAATTAACCGTTGTGCAGGGATTTGCAGCGTTTTTCATTCTCTATTCCAAAGGTTCATTGCCGAAAATAGTGTAACTCCACCGAATGGGTCTATCACTCACAGACAGACAACTCCTTTCTGTCTCCTTGGGGAAAATTTCGGCGACGCTCGGTCGATACTCCTTTCTTTGACCTGACGTTTACAAACTCCTGATTTGCCATGTGAAAAGACGGAAACAGAACTGCAGGCAGTTACTTCGGACGGTGAAGGGGATCCCACTTGGGGAGCGAGCTATTTACGGCGGTCCATCCTCTGGGATAAGAGCTAGGGTGGATGATGTGGGGAGGGGAGAGTTAGGTAGTAAAAAAGCGCGGTACTTGAAGCTCACCCTTTTATTCTGAATTTGAATCCGTGATCGATAACCTTCTGCCTCTTGGTAACTTAATTATTGTTTTGTTCTGAATGTGACGCCTCTCTTCAAATGACACGCAGAATGAAAACCCCACGTAAAAAAGAAGAATAAAAGAAATAATAAAATCGCTGCTTTTATTATAAAGGTTTATTATTTTCAGTTGGTATAGATAACCTTTCTGTGTACGAATATTACTTATCACTATTCCATTCACTCATAATGAAGAATGGACGGGCATATTTTTTTATTCTTCCAAAAAGGTTCTATGTGATGGGACGGAAATGAACGGAAGTGTGTGGAAAAGGGGAAGGAAAAAGCGTGCTACGTTATCTGGTACCTATGTATCCCCCTCTCACTCCCGAGTGAGAGGAAGATACATACCAGATGACGTCACGCGTTTTAGCGAATTTTCGAAGAAAAGGAAGCTGTTGTTCTCGGTCCAAAATTTTTAAAACTCGAATTTCCGAAAGATTTTTATACCAAAATCCGTTTAAGACCATCCTGAATTCCCTGCCGAAAGACACCAAAAATTATATGTATATATATATACATTTATATATATATTTATATATTTATATATTTATATATGTATGTGTCATTCCAGACGATAACTCTCGAAAGAATTGAGATAAAAAGTTCAAATTTGCACGAAAAATCTGTCTTGGCAATCGACAGGCTAAGTTCGAAGATGGGCAGAATCGGGTCACCCTAAGGGGGAGTTTTGGGGAGTTTTAGGGGGGGGGGGGGAAATTACCCATAAATTCCCAAAATGAAAAAGTCTGACAAGTGACACCTCATTTTAAAGGTTTTTGTACGCTGAACACGATGGTGAAATCAGAATTGCGATATCTCATTCCATTCTCAAACTGGAGCACTTTGAAGATGAAGGAACGTGGTTATTTCTTGAGATGTTCTTCCTGGTTCGTCTGCTCTAATCTGATAACGGAATGGGATATCGCAATTTCTGACTTCACCATCGTGTTCAGCGTTGGAAAATCTACAAACCGAGGTGTTACTCGGCAAAAAATGGAACAAAAAATTTGTTAAGTACCCAATACCTACTCTTCTGGTATTCAAAACATTTTTGATTTCCCCCTCCCCCTCCTTCCACCCCAAATTTTACTTTGCGTAAAACTACTCCTGTTTTAATTTTGTATGGTATCAAGTTGGGAAAACATTGGCCGAAAATTAATTTTCAGAAAATTTTAGGCGGAGGAGGAAGATGCCGAAAACTTCGAAAATTCGCTCTTATAGCCATGCTGCATGACTGTGGTTTTTTCTTTAGATTATTCCCGCCAAGCTACTCTTACTTCGGAGCTGAACATTTGGATACTGGGGTTTTCGAGGGTGCTGATACCGATTCTGAGGTCAAAAGGAGCATATCCAACCGGCGTCCACTCCTCCGTTAAAGAAAGGTAGGTGGGATATCAAGGGTAGTCGTGGGGGGGGGGGGGGGGCTCACAAAAAATGCATCAACTAAACAGCTTTTTGTAGTTGAGTGATCTCACGCGAGTACATTCCAACTATTTTTTATTATTTCGTTAAACGATTGTAGCATTTATATTTTGCCTTCGAATGGTGATATTTCGAGGTCAAGGAGGCCTAGAAGCGAACCAAGAGTGACCAAGATCTGTCTGGTTCTTACAGAGTTGATAGAGGTTTGCTTGGAAGTACCGAACTAGAAATGCCAAATAATATGAATTTATATTGATTTTGCCAAGGGAGAGCTTGAATAGAACCACACTGTTTAATTCCAAAGCTGAATGGATCCTAGTTACAAACATGGGCACATTGGACACAAATTTCATTCCCTCTGTGATATGTGGAATAAACACAAAATAAATAAACCTTTAGCTTACCACTAATTTATTAGCTAATATTTACCACACCATTGGTGTGTTAGGTTTCACTTCTGTCTGTGTTCATGTGAGTACTTACCTGATGATGCTCAGAAGTTGAGCGAAAAGTTTTGTACTTAATAAATTAGTGGTAAGCTAAACGTTTATTTATTTTGTGTTTATTCCACATTGCAAGATGGCTTACCACATAAGGCATACAACGAAATTCGATGAATTGATCCCTCTGTGATAGGTATATTTGTTTGTGCTTGGTATGACACAACTATCAGCAGTTCAACTACTACTGAGTAGTAACCATGGTTTTGGGTAGTAGTACTGCTCACGAAGATGTAGGTATGACCAAAACCACGAATACAAGACGAGTTATAGTGCTGGTTCACCAGTCTCTGGGATCGAGCAAATGCAAATGATATCTATCACATTTTAACCCTTTTTCCAGAATTACATGGGTATAGTATCGATATTAGATTTTAGACGTTTATCAAAGGTGAGTACAATTTAAAAAAATACCTAGTTGATCGGAATGATAACGTAGGTATAAAATTGAATAAGCCACGTTCGGTACTTATTCATATTCGAATTTCGTGACTGATCTGTGTATATTAGATGTAACTGATGAGCGAAAAATAATATTCACATACCTATTCTAGCTGGGTACTGGGACCGGGAAGCAAGAAACACGATGTAGCTACTTTTGATAGACTGACTGCTGGACATTTCTAGGGATAACCAGTTAAGCAAAAGACCACTGTCATTAATTACCACATTGTTCAGTCTTCCACAGTCGAGCGTTGAAGCGATGAAACGGGATTGAACTTCAAATGGAACTGAACGGAACATTAATGTACTTATCCCGAAACTAAACAGGTGTGTTCTTGGAATTGTGAATAGCCAAGAATTTCATCTTCCTACCGTACTTCATTTGGTTTTTAGACCTGATTCCAAACATTCATTCTGATTTATTATTCCCTGAATAATACGCCTATGTATTCGCTCAGCAAAAAATTATTATAACACCCCCTCAAAACGTTTTCTTTTATTTCAAGGTTCGTAGATTCCAAAAACGCTGCAATGTCCTTGTCACATGAGTTTGTTGTTCAATTTGGATCCTAGTTGTGCTCCGAAGCTTGGCAGCCCGATCGGAATACACCAAGGGGTGTTATGGGGGAAAGAATTGGTGTAAAAGTAGGGGTTTTCGAGGTTTTTTTGTTGAGGTTTTAGTAAACATGAGCTTGTGAGGAGTCGTTTTCCATGTTTTTTAGTGCGAGCAAATATGACCAAATATGAAGTCGATTTTGACCAGGTATTGACCAAATATGAAGTTGAAATGAGGTTGTAACGATGGTTCAGCTCCCATTATTCATTTTTTATGGGCAAAAACCTGGGAAATTGTCTCGAATCACCATAAATTTGTATAATAACACTAGAAGTAATATCAGCTGGTGAATCAAGACAGTTACATCAAAGATTATTTGTAAAAAAAAAAAAAAAAAAAGGAGCCTAATTCATGTTTTTGAGAGACAATATGAACAGCCAGATTTCTGTAGGTTAGTACAATAGAATAATAAACCCATGTGACAAGGACTTTGCAGCATTTTTAGTAACATGAGCTTGTGAAGTATTGTTTCCTATGTTTTTTAGGGCGAGAAGACAGAATGTGAAGTTGATTTTGAACAAAGAGTGAAGAATTGAGATTGTAACGAAGGTTCAGGTAACAGGTGAATCAAGAAATTAAATGTTACTATCAATGACAATAGGTAATTTGTAAAATAAAGAAAAAAATAGGAGCCTAATTCGTGTTTTTGGGGGCCGAAATTGGTGGAAACCATCAAAAATAGCTATTTTAATTACTGCACATGAAAGAAACAATAAATGAAAGCCAAAATTTCTGTAGATATGTTCAGTAGAATAATAAACCCATGTGACAAGGAGTTTGCAGCGTTTTCCTATATAGACGCAAGTACCGGACATCTAATTCCGAGGATAATTTCGCGGTGAGAAGTGACCCTTGTAGACTCTCATACCTTTGGTTTGCCTAATTTTAATGTGATTTCTCACTTCACCCTCTACCAAACTGGGGAATCTTTAAACTCTTTTCCTTCACCAAAATAAGTTTTTCACTGACGTATTCAGCAAGAAATCTCGGACCGCATTGCTACGCTCAGTGAAGTAGTAGTAAGCAATGGGCAACAATATGGGGGACAGTGTGTGAGCAATGGATAAACAAGGGATGTATGGTTCTTAAACTGGTTCGTGCGTCGTCTTCAAGAATACGCTCGGGAAATCATAGTTTGCTGGGAGATGGACCAACGAAAAATGTCGACGAAAATTGTTCTACTGTTCTACTCAGACCTCGTCAGGCCTTTCATGTTAGTTCCAGGACCTGTGCAAAGTCTACCAACTCCTGGGGCTATTATTAGGATCTTCACTTTCAAACATAGGTAATAATGAATTTTTTCTCCGTGAATTTTTCCTTAAACACTTGTGTTTGTTAAGTTGCACAATAGACCAATGGACCAATAAATCATATATTATGTATTGAATCACATAAGTATTCATACAGGTACCTATATATTCATCGGAAACCCCAACAATGAATGAACCACGAAATTCTTTAAAAACTCCTCAGAATAACAAGCGAACTTCTAGCCTTTGTATTGACTGATAACAAAGTTCTCGGAGAAGATTTCCTGTTGTGGAGTCACTTCAAACCAAGACAAAGGCAGAGGTAGTTGTGATGGGGCGAACTTTTCTTCGACGTAAAGTTGGACAATGGAGCTCAACTGGCTCGAGACTGAAGAGATAGAGCGACATGAGACGCAACTACAAGTTGAATTTTTTTAAAGTTGAATTGTGATCTTATTGATTCACCACCGTCTAAAATCACTTTAAATTACGTTACTGTCCTCCAACTTCCTTTCTCCAAATGTTAAATTACAAATATTTTAGACGATTTTCCACCGTCTAGTTCAAATGAGTTTTCCACATTCCGCTCCTTAACGAATCTGGTAAAAAAGCTGGGATCTCACTTTACAGATTTGTAGCTTTGTAGGGACCTTAACGGGACGTTCATGACAGCAGCGTTGTCAACTTCGCGCATACGCTGCAGTTGAAGATTTGTGAGCCGCGACTTCCTTGGAACATTTGAACAAACGAACAAATGAATGCTCCTCCCAGCGATATCAGATCCCGCTTCTTATTCCTCAAAATATAACATTAAAATGCGTCAATAGGAAGTTTCAAGGTTCCTTCCTATAGTGGAGTTTCGAAAGTCAAAAGATAACCATCGGAATTTCAACAATAATTGTAGGTGGTCTTGGAGGGGGTTCTGAGACAGCCGCGGAACCTTTCCTCTAATTGAAGCGCTCTCTATTAGACCTCCTTCAATGCATAAAATTCCTATAGTTTCTTTTTCGGTTAAGCCGTTTAGCCGAGGTGAGCGCACTAACACACAGACAAAGAAACATGAGATTCCATGTAGAGATGTAGAGGTTCCATTCAACTTACCGCCAGACAAACAGAACTGGGATCTCATTAATAAGGATCATTCAATGATGGTTTCTCATTTTCAAGGGACACCAGTAGTAGATATTGGTATTTTGTGTAATATCCCTCGCAAAAATTCCACCACTTTTGACCTACGCGTGTTTTCATGTTACTTGATCGTTCCATGAGGTTCAAACATTCGATATAATTCCGATTAGGAGCTCTTTTACCAAGAACATTTGACGAGCTCCATACAATTGCAGCTGAACGTGTAGCTGAGCTTCGAGCATGGTTACGTACACATAAGAGCTTCCTATCGAAAGTTTTCTATATAGCTACGGCGTTCTGATGATTCGCACTTCCATTTCTTACCATGAACGAAAATTAATGAAATTTGGTTTGTAAGTCCCGTTTGGGGGGTTAACAAACCAAATTAAGTCCCACTTACAAGTTTACTTGTAAGTCCAACTTACAAGTTGGTCCGCGAAGCTCGGCGTTACTGTCTCTTAGGGGTGAAGAACAGGGGTTGAAACATTCAGAACGCCGTAGCTCGAATACTTTCAATAGAAGGGTATGGCTTTTTTAACGTTTTTAAATTTATCTCGAACTAAAGAATTTCTTGAGACCACCTGCAGCAGTTCACGTCCAGCATTTGTACCGAAAAGCTTCGTCAACATGACCGTGAATGAAACGGTATAAATCCGGCCCAGATATCGTTGCTAGGGAACACCGGATTATAATCACGGAGGGGTGTATAAAGTCGGGTTGTTCTGTGACATTATTTCATTTGAGGAATGATGGCTCTTTTGGACCTTGTTGATAGGTATTTTTGCGACCTGAACAAACGTTATGCTTCATGAATAACAACCAATAATTAATTTATTATTGAATCTCGCGCTTTTTTATGAAACTATAATTCCCAGGCCGGCTCCAGTACTCGATTTAGGGCTTTCCTGGTGGGGGTAGGTAGGTATTGACCACAGAAAACAGTGATCTACGCAGAAGGAGCATCGTACAGGAAAATAATTAATTGTTGTGTAATAATTTGCAGCGTTTTTATTCCATTTTTGGATTCTACGTACCTTGAAACGGAAACCACACAATTTTGAGGAGGGGGGGGAGGGTTAAAAAACTTTCATGCTCGATTCCAAAGGTTCATTATTGAAAGTAATAAATACCAAAACTATACCCTTTTATTGAAAGTCTTCGAGCTACGGCGCCCGAAAAAAGTTCAAACCCTATTTTTCGCCCCTTAAAGATGAGTGACATTGGGTGGCGTGAATAAAAACAAGTAATTACTTATGAGCTTTAACTTGTGAGTAAACCTCGCAAGTACTAGTAAATTGTAAGATTGGGGTGAATAAAAAGAAGACTTTACTCGCGAGGTTTACCTCGCTGGAAATTGTGCTGTACTTGGAAATGTTATGAATCGCGGTCGGCGATGCTGTCAGTAAGCCCAATTCAGTCAAAGTGTCAATTTGTAAACGTTTCTGTTCTCTCGGTCCAAAGATGTTGCCTTGTCGTGTTCTTCAACATTTCCTGTTGCCTGGCCATCGTAGTCATAGTTTTGGTCTTCTGCAAAATCATATGGGTCGTTGAGGTGCTTGGAAACGGATGGTGGACGGCGCGGCGCCAAATACATAATTTTTGTAGTGATTCGGTTGGCGAGTATTGGGACTCGGTTTTAATTTCCCCAAAACGCGTTCTATGATTACTCATTCCTTGGTGTGTTATGCAGCATGTTGTACTGGATCTCAGACTCGGTATGTGGTTGCCTGAATGGACAATCACGGGGAAATATCCAGTCACCCAATAAACACGCTCTTCCGTTAAAATCCCGAAGGACACGGTTAACTAATCTGTTGCGCCAGATTCTACTATCGTGCACACATCCTGGCCACGTACAACTGTATGCTAGTATTTTAACATGAATAATGTTTTTGCGGTGGCCTACCAGAGTCGAAAAGTGTCACGAAGTTTATGTCACGAAATTATGTCACGAAGGTGAGCACAAAGAGGAATGTGATAAAGATGAGCACAAAGAGGAATGTGATAAAGATGAGCACAAAGAGGAATGTGATGAAGAATTACCAACGTTACCTTTGTTACCTACGAATAACTAGTTACCTACGTTTCATGGTAGTACCTAAACATTTCAATGGCTTACACATCTTATTTTTCTCATCATCGCCCATTACTGAGTATTACCACATCTGGCGAGTCGCACAACGTGGATACCATTCAACTTCCTACTCTGAATTAACAACATGTTATTAAGTAACCATGCAACACTCAACATTCTCGATAGGTAGTTGCGAAATGTCTGACGATCCGACCATCAAGCACGCATCGCGCAAACGGAAGAAGTCTAAAGACCCACCAGCAGAACCATGGCCAGAGGATTCAGAGGAAGTACCTACTAACCTGTTGGATGCCCTAGATCCATCAACCTGGGTGGACAAAAAAGTGAGCAAAAATAACAACAGACGAAGAAAAGGGATAAGGAAAGGGGGAAACGGGACGCAAAAACATTATTCATGAATTGTGATGTTAGCCAAAGGCTCAAAGTAGTGGCGAGGCGCGGAGCGCCGAGTTTTTCTTATGCATCGCGAGTTTTTAGTTTCAATGTGGGTGCAAAATACTGCACCTATCACAGACGGAATTATATACTTCTACTGCCACGGATCTTTAGCTGCTCTGTGGCAGAAAGAGCTCTATATAGTCTATGTTAACGCTTCCAAAAATAAGAAGTTATTTCATTTGGCCGAACTTGCCTACTTTCCAGCTGAGACATACCTACTAAAATTTAAAACTAAAACCAACACGTCACATAGGTTATTTTTAAACTTGAAAAAGAAGAAGAAAAGTCAACTGAGTAATCTGCAAAAATACATCCGTAAAATTACATCAAAATACCGTGAAACACGAAAGGTTTTTCAGTTCAAGGTTCCCTGTGATTAACCTTACGAAAATTCAAGCGTTGACTTTATATGGGAAGTATTTTCTCGTTATTATTCACACTGAAATGAAGTATTACCTCGACTTCTTACGGTATACTTGACGAACGAGTGTTTACTCGTCCTCAGTGTTTTTACTCGACGAGTGTTTCCTCGGAACAAGTAAAGCCTTCTTTTTATTCACTCCTTCGCGAGTGTTCACTCAAAATTCGGCGAGTATAAGTATTCACTCGTTTTAGCGAATTTTCAAAGAAAATGAAGCTATTGCAATGGCTTCGAAATTTAAATAATATAAATTTTTGGAAATTTTCTTCATAGAAATCCGTTTCAGACCATTCTAAAACGATTCCTGAAATTTAACACTTTTTTATATGTATATATATATATATGTGTCACTCCAGACGATAACTCTCGATAGAATTGAGATAAACAGCTCAAATTTGCACAAAAAATCTATCTTGGCAATCGAAAGGCTAAGTTCGAAGATGGGCGAAATTGGCCTACTCTAAGGAGGGTTTTGGCGCATTTAAAGTGCGCAAAAATTACCCAAAAATCCCCAAAATGTTATTTTCCAACAAGTGACCCCTCATTTTAAAGGTTTTTGCACGCTGAACACGGTGGTGGAATCGGATTTTAGATATCTTGATCCGTTCTCAAATTAGAGCATTTAAAGTGCGCAAAAATTACCCAAAAATCCCCAAAATGTTATTTTCTAACAAGTGACCCCTCATTTTAAAGGTTTTTGCACGCTGAACACGATGGTGAAATCGGATTTTAGATATCTAAATCCGTTCTTAAATTAGAGCATTTAAAGTGCGCAAAAATTACCCAAAACTAGGATAATCTTTAAACTCTTACCCCCCCCCCCCCACCCCCTTAGAGTGGTCAGATTGAAAAATGTGAGAAGTATTAATTGAAGACGAGAGTTCGAAGCAAAAAAGGGGGAGGCAAACGATTAGTACAACTCCTTGAATTTCCCATTTGACATATAATTGTTATGATACCTTCATAGATAGACAAGTACCGGCCCACGTATTACTAGAAGGAAGACGAAAGAAAAAATCTATTTCAAATTATTCAATTTAGGTACTAACAGTAGGAGGAAGAAGTTTTCCTTTATTCAAAACCATAGCCATTAATTCGAATATTTCTTTGAAAATTCGCTCATTAAGTCATGCTGCATGACTGGTTTTTTATTCACGTGACCCAATAACGCCGAGCTTCGCGGACTAACTAGACCCCACATGGGACCAACCAACCGAATTTCGGTTCATGTTAACTAAGGAAAGGGCGAAGTAACGCTGAAGTTACAGATGTACCTACCTATCAACGAAATCCAAAAGAGTCATCATTCTTCAAATGAAATCACAGAAGAACCAACTCGACTTCATACAGCCATTGATTATAATCAGGTGTACCCTAGCAATGACATCTGCGCCAGATTTATACCGTTTCATTCACAATCATGTTGACAAGCTTTTCGTTGCAAACGAACAGCTGGACGTACACTGCTCCCGGAGGTTTCAAAAAATTCTGTAGTTTGTGTTAATTTAAAAACGTAAAAACCGGGGGGGGGGGGGGGGGGGTTAAACTTTTTTTTCATGCTCGATTTCAAAGGTTCATTATTGAAAATAATAGGTACGCCAAAATTAGAGAGAAAATTCCTCCGCTTAGTTTGAAAAACGTTGCTAAAACTTCTTCAAAATCGGGCTGTAGGTTCATGAGACATTGAGTTCCTCGGATTCACCAATGTGCAGTGACCGTACTAATGATCTGATCGACCTTCAATTCATGGGGACCATCGAGGAGCTACACTGTCTGCCAGCTAATCTTTCAGTAGTAGGAGACCATTTGAGAGCCACACCCCCAACTACCTGCCGACCATGAGCCAAATCGGGCCACTGATTCGCGAGACATTATCGTACCTCGGATTTGCGTTTGCGCAGTGGCCCCGACAATGATCCGATCTTTCTATAATCCATAGGGGATCATCTGGGGCCCAACCTGCAAATTTTATGGAGATACCGCCTGACAACATGCTGAACGACACACTGCTCCGGGTCGCATGAAAAAAATCCACAACATCGAGATCAGTATAAAAACGTAAAAAATTGCAACCCCTTTTTTTCATCCCTTAGAGAAATGGGGCCTACAAACCAAATTTCATTCATTTTGGTTCATGTTAATTAATTTAAGTGCCTAGTGCGTATGGCGCACTACAAATTTTGAGGTACCTATGTAAAAAAACATTATTTTCACGCTCGATTCCAAAGGTTCATCATCAAAAATAAGTAGGTAGGATAAACCAAAATTGGTTTGCCTTTTGCTTCACAATCCACAAATCAATAGCCGATAACGTACAGGACAGGAACTGTACCTAGATGATCGAACGTTGTAAACACCATTCAAGGTGTATTTTATTCTATATGGTCAGAAGGTAGGTTTAATCTTATGATGTTTTTTGGACACTGAATGTTAGATTCAAAGACAAAGACAAATCATTGCACAAAGATTAAAACAAGATCATAGTGGAGGACCGATCTGAGGATTAATAGTATAACGTAATACTCGTAATTTTTAAACGGATATCTACCTATTTTTGGGAATCCTGACTTCATAGTAGGTATTAATAACGCTAGCTGCTGGTCGCAAGTTAAATTTCTATTCCCCAACTAAAGAGAGTACTCCGAACTTTTATAATTAAAAATCACAGTAACGTCGAGCTTCGAGGACCAACTAGACCCCGAACGGAACCTATAACCCGAATTTCATCAATTTTCTTTCATGGTAACTAAGAAAAGTGGCCCGTACGGCGTACGGTGTACGGCGGACAGACAGAAATATTTTTATTGCAGTTTTGGATTCTACATACCTTGAAACGTAAACCATCAAATTTTGAGGGGGGGTAAGAATTTTTTTTTTCATGCTCGATTCCAATGGTTCATTATTGAAAATAATAAACCAAAAATTTATGTGGCAACCTTTACCTGACTTCCATTTATTTTCATGATAGAATGGTCCTTTGCAAGTACCGCTTTAGGAAGAAGTACCTACCTAGAGGTCCTTCCAAGGGTTCTGAAGGACAGTAGGACCAAGGGTTGAAAAACAGTAGTACAGTCCTTCTCAAAGAAGGACGTCTGGTCACCCTAATTTATAGGATGCGTTGTTTTCGGGCAAGTTGTCGAATGTTCATTATTCTAAACTCACCTAGGGAGACTTTAGTCCTAAATGAACCCACCTACCTTATTTCTCCTGAATGATCCAAAAACGCAGAAGATAATGTGCTGCTTGCCTTCTACTTGAATTTTGAGACTAAAATGGAATCGCACTGACACAACCAAAGACCAATGCAGTCCCTATGTAGGATTCATTGCCCCCTTACACGTCCTGGTATTTCTTAAATAATTTTACATGGAAAACACCAGTAACCTACCACCCCAAGCCCACAACTACAACTGAAGGCAATGAAAACCTGACTTGGAAATGGGAAGAGAAACCATCAGTTTTTTGTTTTGCTTTCAACATCTTCCTGGTTCCTACTTGGAAATCCTCAGTTTGGCAAGGGGCGAACAGTAGGTCGAGGGAATGTTCTAGACTCTAGACCACTCCTCCTCACCAGGTAGGAGGGGTTTACCTGGTAGGAGCACCAGTGCCTCAGCTCATTAGATATTCTAGGAATGATACCTACCTACTTCCCACTCTGCCCAAACACCTGCACTTGCTCTTCCATGAAGTTACAACCTCAAGTTACTGAAGAAGTTTGTTTTAACAAAAAAACCAGCCTCGAAAGAAGCTTTATAAAAATAAAACAGCTACAAATTATTACCTACCTAAGGGTTTATTATTTTCAGTATAGATGCCCCTTCTGGGTAGATCACTGTTTCCTGTGGTCAATACCTACCACCTTGCTTCCCCCAGGAAAGCCCTAAAATCCAGTAACCACTTAGAAAATGTAGCCCTTCAGTGGAATGGCGGATTAGGTTGGGAATTGGATAGAAGAAACGTCCCAGAGTGGATAGAGAAACAAAAGCGGGCGCCTCAGCGCGAAATCCGAGGTATTCGAAAGGCATTCCAAGGTATTCCAATCAAAATTTCGAGTGTGCTGATGGACTAGCCATACAATGATCCAGGCGCTTTGAAATTCTCAGCACTTAGCCCTTCACCACCTCCACCATTTACTACACTCCTCCCCACATCATAACAGGCACACAGACAAGTCTATTATTCCCCACAACAATCCCTAAAGGCCGGTTTAACCATCGCCGACTATCCAGAGATTAATCTCAGCGTAGATTTCAGCCATCGATTCTGAGGAAAGACAGTTTCAATAACGCCTCAGAGTAATTCCCACTGTCAGCACATTACGTTAATGCCTCCTTTCAGATATTTGAACCTCTGATCTAAGGTTGATCTCCAATTGATTCTCCGCGTGGCCATCGCCATTTTAAAACCTGTTTTGTGTGTTTATTCATACTGATAATTTTCATCAAACATTTTGTGCGACGAACCGTTTCATTCAAGTGTTTGAGTCATCCTTCCTTGAAGATTTCAACGAACTTATAAAAGTGGCCTTGCCAACATGGCGGATAATTCGCGGAAGGGTCGACCAATTCCAGAAATGGGATGACAGCGATTTTTTCGCGAGGTTCCGCCTGCTGGATATAATAGAAATCTTTCTAGTTTTCCAAACTGAAGTAGGACCAAAAATATGTAATAAATGTAATTTTACACCAAACCCGGTAGGCAACAACATCGGACCCATCATGACAATTTATTTCCTCGAGTACCTAATACACAAAACTTCGTAGTATGCGGTAGGTACTGCACAGTAGGTACAGTAGGTACTACACATGCTCCAGGTGGTCTCAAGAAACTCGTAAGTTCAAGAAAAATTTAAAAACGTAAAAAATGCGAGATAACGCCGTCCTAGAAATGTTAACCCCTATTTTTCACTCCTTAGAGATGACTGACATTAATTCGAGCTTCGTGGACCTACTAGACCCCTAATGGGATCTAAAAAATGTCATTTTAACCCCTATTTTTCACTCCTTAGAGATGACTGACATTAATTCGAGCTTCGTGGACCTACTAGACCCCTAATGGGATCTAAAAAATGTCATTTTAACCCCTATTTTTCACTCCTTAGAGATGACTGACATTAATTCGAGCTTTGTGGACCTACTAGACCCCTAATGGGACCTAAAAAATGTCATTTTTGGTTCATGGTAACTAAGGTAAGTGCGAAGCACGGCGAACAGCGGATGGACAGAATTTTTTTTTATTCCATTTTCGGATTGTACATACCGTGAAACGGAAACCGCAAAATGTTGATGGTTGGGGGGGGGGGGGGGATTTTTTTTTCATTCTCGATTCTAAAGGTTTATTACTGAAAAACGCTGCAAATTATTACACAACGGTTTATTATTTACTTGCATAGCTGCCCCTCCTGCGTAGATCACTGTTTTCTGTGGTTAACACCTACCCACAAGCCCCCCCCCCCCCCCCCCCCCCCCCGCCCCCACCTTCCGGAAAGCCCTAGATCGAGCTGGAACCGGCGAGGGAATAAAAATACGCGGGATTCAATAATTCAGTCATTAATTATCTGTTGTCATTGTGTAATAAACCGTTGTGTAATAATTTACCTGTATAGACTTCTGCGTAGATCACTGTTTTCTGGGGTCACGAGGTACCCTCGTACCCATCCCCCAGTACCTTCGTACCCTCGTGCTCCCCCCAGGGAAGCCCTAAATCGAGTACGGGAGCTGGCTCCGGAATTGCAGTTTCACAAAAATGCGCAATATTCAATAATTCAGTCATTAATTATTTGTTGTTATTCATGAAGCATACAGTTTGTTCAAGTTACTCAAAAATACCTATCAACAAAATCCAAAAGAGCCATCATTCGTCAAATGAAATAATATCACAGGACAACCGACTCGAGTTCAAACAGCCATCCGTGATTATAATCAGTTGCTCCCTAGCAATGATATCTCGGCCGGATTTATACCGTTTCATTCACGGTCATGTTGACGAAGCTTTTCGGTACAAATGCTGGACGTGCACTGCTGCAGGTGGTCTCAAGAAATTCTTTAGTTCGAGATAAATTTAAAAACGTTAAAAAACCATACCCTTCTATTGAAAGTATTCGAGCTACGGCGATCTGAATGTTTCAACCCCTGTTTTTCACCTCTTGGAGATGACTGACAGTAACGCCGAGCTTCGCGGGTCAGCTGGACCCCAAATGGGACCTGCAAACCAAATTCATTGATTTTCGTTGATGGTAACTAAGAAAAGTGCGAAGTACGGTGTACGAATACGGCGGACGGACAGCAGTTTTTTAATTCCATTTTCGGATTCTACGTGCCTTGAAACGGAAACCAAAAAATTTTGTGGAGGGGGGGGGGGGGGGGTGGGGTTAATGTTTGTTCTTCATGTTTAATTCCTAAGGTTCATTACTGAAAATAATAAACCAGTAGTAAACCAAAATACCCCTGGGCTGAATTGGTAGCCATAGGATTGAATAGTTGGAATGAATTCGATCCATGAACGTGTTGTGGAAGTTTTTGTTTTGGGCGAATGCCATGAATTTGTGGCAAGACGCACATTCATGTATTGGCGTATGTTTCCAATCGGGTTGCTTGGTTACAAAATAATAAATGTGCACAGCATCCATCCTTTTAGCACAGTGCATCCCAATTAGTCTCACCCTACCCTTCAAGTGATTGACCGTAATTTTTTGAAACGGGGAACACTGAAATGGAATCGGATTCCATTCATTCCAAAATTGAAACGGCGTTCAAAAAAAGCCCTGTTTATGTTGCTGAAGGCTGGGCGCAGGTGGTGAGAAGCTGCAGGACAAATCCCCGGCCATCTGAAGTGCAGACTACGGTTCATGATGATTTCCTGCGGTTCCAAAATTGTGCACCTAAAATTCCTATTCAGGCTGCTTGTAGGTCTCATTATGAGAAAAATAAACCCTATTCAGTCTTCTACAAAACAAGTTTCTTGGACGAGGTATTAAAGGAGCAACTGCTGCCACAAGTTGAAGATCCGCCAGCGGTACAGTTCTTGAGCGGACAACCGATGAAACACTGATTGTCAAGAGGAAGAGGGGCGGCAAGACGTTGGATATCATGGGAGACCCCTTCGGAGGTCTACCCTCTCAGGTTACCAATAGCAAAGCCTAATCTGAAAGGCATCAATACGATGATGGAGAAGCTAATAATTCCACGGGAACACCATCCTTTCTACTTTGGCCTTAATAGCGATGAAACGGTAAGAGATTCTCTTCCGGAGCTGGATGTAGAAGAAGAAGAAGAAGAATATTGAGTGACTGACAGTTCAAACTCATTTACTTCATTATTCATTTTAAAATGAATCCATCATTCTGCAATTCTAAATTCTTTGCGTTCATCTCCACATTTTTTAAATAAAGTTACTGACCATGGTTTTATACAAGCCTATTGTTTATAATGTGGTTTACTTTTGCCTTGGTATGCGTCAAAATAATAAATAATTGTTGCAAGAAAAAAAAACTAATCACCACTGAAAAATAAACAGAAAACATTGGGTGCCTACCAAACAATGCCTAGCCTACAAATTTCGAAGCCGAAAGCCTCAAAATTGCATCAAAGCCCATTGTACGAAACCGAAGAGACGTAGATGCACAGATCTTATTCTGAAATTCGTTGAATAATGGTTTTCAGCTTGTACCTTATAAGCCAAAACCATGGAAGTGAGTCATGATTGTATCTGAAGTTCCCATATGCCAAAACCACGAATGTGCTTCGAAGTGAAGGAAGGGCATGTGAAGTAAGTAACTGTAATTTTATTTCAATCTGTAAAATACATTGAACTAGAAAGTGAAAATATAATTAGTTTTAGTATTAGGTACAAATTTTTTCAACTGAAAAAAGGCAGAAAATAAAGTTTATGAAGGTAAAAAACTTCAAGACCTTCCAAAATTCATTCCGCCAGTTATCCACGAGTTCTACTCCTCCTTCCTGCATGAGGATAACTTTCAGCGCAGGCGAATCCAAATTGTTCTGATGAAGTTCCTGACGAAGAGCCGCGTAATGTTTTTTATAACAGTGACTCCGATTGAGAAGAGTTTTTGAGGTTTAATTAGTTCAGTTGCTTAAATATACTGATGTTTTATGAGGTTTTTCCTTTTGTATGTAATATTATTCTATAGTTTTAGAATACAAATGATACAAAAGTGCTCCTTAGTAGGGAAACAGAGGGTGTAAGCTCAACCGCACTGAACAAAACTATTGATTCGGTACCTATGGGCCGAATCGCTCGAGGGAGCCGTTCGTTCACAGTAAGGCCCTGAAATCTACACCGAAAAGCTTCTTCAACATGATAGTGAGCGAAACTGCCAGCCCAGATATCATTGCTAGGGAACAGCTAATGATAATCACGCATGGCTGTATGAAATCGAGTTGGTTGTTCCGTGATATTATTTCATTTGAAGAATTATGGTTAATTTGGATTTCGTTGAAGGTATTTTTGTAACTTGAACAAACGTTTTGCTTCACGAAAAACAACAAATAATTTATTAACGATAGAATTCTTGTATCGAACGGATATTTATGAGACTGTAATTGCCCGGCCGGCCGGCTCCATCACTCGATTTAGGGCTATCCTGGGGGAATCACAAGGGTAGGTATTGGCCACGGACTACAGTGATCTACGTAGAAAGGTCATCTCTGTACAGGTAAATGATAAAACGGTGTGTAATAATTTGCAGCGTTTTTTATACCATTTTCGGATTCTCCATCATTGAAATGGAAACCACCAAATTTTGGATGGGGGGGGGAATAACAATTTTTCTTCATGCTCGATTCCAAAGGTTCATTATTGAAAATTTAAACCAAAATCTTTAGCAACAATATATTGTTACCTATACAGGTAGGTACGGATGGAAATGCAATCCCTCAGCTGATTATTACTTCTACATTCACCTGAGTCGTTGTGTGGGCATGCTGGACTGTGAAAAGTGGATCAACGTATTACGTAATTTTTACCTTCAAGTTACGAAAGGATATTCATTAAATACAGCGATCCAAACTTGGTCGACAACACCGCGGTAAACTGAGGGCATTTATAACGACACGTCTGGCTGCTAATGATGGTAAATATACCTGTTCCATCATAACCAGTCATGCAGCATCACCTAATGAGCGAATTTCCGAATTCAAAGCTACAAACTAGTCAGTGGCCGACCAGTATCGAACGTCTGATGACAAATTATGGCCCAGCCTTTAACGAATTTTCGAAGAGAAAATGCGATATTGCAATTTTAGAAATTCATGTATATCTAATGTGTTAGTTCAGGTACCTACTCGAATAAACCCACTAAATTTCAAAACAATTTATTTATCATAAGCGTAAGCTTGTAACAAGGGTTTAACGTTTGCGCGTGTGCAGTTCAAGTGACAGTCCGTTATGTTGAAATTCATATGGGACAACCTCGGGTCCAACACGCACCTTCCCACGGAATTTCAGCTCATTCAGACGATTCTTTCGTATAGTAACGGGGCTTGCAAGGATTTCACGTTCACGCATGTATATACGAATGATATACTTAGTCCGATTTTCATGGAATCCCTTCGAAACCATAATCTAGTAAACAACCTGCACAATATGCCCTCCAATTTCGGCTAATTACTAGCTTCTTTTTTTGTGGGTGCATACGAGCAGATACAAACTGACCACAGACAGGGAACCAAAGTTTTTCAGAATGACCAAAAATTCTGAATATGTACCTACGAGATACGAGTAGAAATTTTGGAAAACAAAAATTTCTTTCGCTCCTAGGGTGGAGGAGCAAGGCACCATACAAGGCTAGACAGGCAGCAAAAGTTTAAACAAGAAAAACCACAGTCATGCAGCATGGCTATAAGAGCGAATTTTCGAAGAAATAACTGATTTTATGTAAAATGTGATGTTTGGGATATCCCATTCAAATATGGGCAATCTTAAACTTATTGGGTAATTATAGGTATTCAAGTATGTACGTATATTGTAGTATTGGTACTACAATATACGTACAGTTACGTATCCAACATACGTACAGTACGTATGTTACGTATCCAATACAGAGTAGGTATTGGATACGTAACAAATTTTTTGTTCCATTTTTTGCCGAGTAACACCTCGGTTTGTAGATTTTCCAACGCTGAACGCGATGGTGAAGTCAGAATTGCGATAACCCATTCCGTTATCAGATTAGAGCAGACGAACCAGGAAGAGCATCTTCAAGAAATAACCACGTTCCTTCATCTTCAAAGTGCTCCAGTTTGAGAACGGAATGAGATATCGCAATTCTGATTTCACCATCGTGTTCAGCGTACGAAAACCTTTAAAATGAGGTGTCACTTGCCAGACTGTTTTAGTTTTGGGAATTTATGGGTAATTTTTTCCCCCTAAAACTCCCCAAAACTCCCCCTTAGAGTGACCCGATTCTGCCCATCTACGAACTTAGCCTGTCGATTGCCAAGAAAGATTTTTCGTGCAATTTTGAACTTTTTATCTCAACTCTTTCGAGAGTTATCGTCTGGAATGACACATCTATACATATAATAAAACAGTGTCTGTTTGTTTGTTTGTCTGTTTGTTTGTTTGTCTCGGCATCAATTGAGAACGGCTGAACGTAGAAAGCTGCGGCTGGTACCATTTGACGCAGAATTTATCTGGGAAGGTATATAAAAAATCCGCATTTGAATCTGTCCATCCGTTGAAACGCTATGAATGAAATACTACTAAAAAGCGTGTTATAATCACTTCTATGAGGACGTTTATGCTTATAATAACTTTGAACGGTTGGACGCAAATCCGATTGTAATTAGATTCTGGATTCAGCTCGACGAGTACATTCAAGTGGTACTTCAATCAGGATGTTAGTGGGAGGGGGGTACAGTTGAGAGGGGGGGGGGGTCTACAGAAATTCAAAACTACTTGACCAATTGGAGTGCAACTTTGGGAATTTGTTGTGTGAACATTGAGGAATGTTTCTAACCAGGTAGGGAGGGTTCATAGGATACGGGGGGGGGGGGGGGGGTTAAAGGCAGTTAGGGTTGGCATTGGGGAAGGTTTCTGATCAGTTGTGGAGGGGGGGATACAAGGGGTGTCTGTTCTACCGTTGCGAAGCGCGGGTACACAGCTAGTACATATATAATATGCATATAATTTTTGGTGTCTTTCGGCAGTGAATTCAGGGTGGTCTGAAACGGATTTTGGTATAAAAATCTTTCGAAAATTCGCTAAAAAAGGAAATATATATATACCTACCTACTGTAGAAACTTTTTCCTTCAAAATGATATGGGTGTTTAAAAAATGGATTAAAAAAACACCCAAGTTTTCTCCGACAATTCAGTGAAAATAATACATCAGATACAACTTGCATCTTTTTAGGATTGAACTAGCAAGACGAGAAGAAAAAGAGGCTCGTTGTGATTACGTAACAGTCTTCGGGGCCTTTGGAGGGTTCCGACATTAATCTTGTTACGGAAATATCCCAGTTCCCCGAGCATTGCAAACAAAAGACAACCAGGTGAGCTAACGGAATTTATACCTAAAGAATGTTCCAAGTTTAAAAAATCGACAAATTCCCCGCCCGAAGCCCAGGACATGAATGGGACTTGGCGAAAAGAATTGAGTGATGAATGGACCGGTTTGGAGTGAGGCTTGCCGGCTAGGCCGTACGCCGTAGTAGTAGGTAGTGCTGCATTCGGAGAAGACGCAGTCCGCCACGCTCACCTATACCTGAAGGTAGGTAGGTTTTTCTCTGTTTACATTCTTGTACTGTAACCCCGTCCCATTCATTGTATCCCTCAACTCAGTATTTCACTCTTTTATTTAACGACTGGAATAACTTTCTCAGCTTTTATAGTAGATAAGGGCTCTTTTCGCTCCAGTCCCAGGCAGTAACAAAACCCCATTTACCGGCGATCCTAAAACGAGTTACCTTTTCCATTCACTGGGTTTTGTCTAGAGGTGATACCTTTCCCGCTGGGGGAGGGTTTCATCGGAGATAATAGCCCATTGACTCAATGACACAATTTTTCATTCGAATGCTTCGGGGATTCCTATGAAATTCAATCTGAGGGTTACGTAACAGCAAGTGGACAGGTTATATAACAGCCGGGCGGAGGACGATGGATGGGTCCTGTAGTACGGGTACTGCCGAACGTCTAGATAATGACTCGAACCTAAAATACTTCTTGTTTTGTTCCCTCTTAATCCAACATTGGAGTTCAAATAATTATTGAGGTATAGAATATAGTATTTACACAAGAAACATTTTGTGCCGTTGATCAAGTTAGCAAGTGCGTTGAAGTCAATGTGTCCTGGGTAGTGACTATAATAATACAGTGAAGAATATCCAGCTCTCATAGATGGTTTCGAATAAAACTGGCACTAACTTACCCTTCTGATCACAAAGACCGTCACCCTCGTATATTACCGATACTGGGTTCAGGGTTTAAATATAAATTCTCGCTCCCAGTCAACACACCACGTTTGTATTTTAACTCCTTCCACATAGTTTTCTACATGTTATTCGGACTTCATTTTAAAACTAAAAATGTATTATTCGTTCCTATGATTTGAAATACATATTCAAACAACCCTACTCTACTAATTACTAATTTAAGTCAGAAACTTTTTTAGAACTTCAATTCTGCGCTCCTTGGCCAAAATCGACTTCATATTCGGTCTCGCCCTAAAAAACCTGGAAAAGGATTCCTCACAAGCTCACGTTACTAAAACACACAAAAAAACCTATTTTTACACCCATTTTAAACCCATAACACCCTTGGGTATATTCCGATCGGGATGCAAAATTTCGTGACACAACTAGGGCTCATGTGGAGTCTGTTTGCGCAAGAACAATTTTGTTAGACCGAAAATAAAGTACTCGTAGATAAGGATGATACGGCAGACAGCGTACGGCTGACGGCGGACGGACATTGCATTGTTGGAATCTGCGCACCCTTTATCAAACTTTTTTATCTTTGAAGGGGGGGGGGGGGGGGCTCAAACAATTTTTTGCTGAACGGATACATAGACGTATTATTCGCAGAATAATGAACCAAAATCTTTACCGGTATAATAGATGCCCCTTCTGCTTAGAATCACTGTTTCCTGTGGTCAGTATCCTCGAGCTATCAAAAAATCCAAAAGAGCCATCATTTTGGTTTATTATCTTCAATAATAAACCATTGGAATCGAGGAAGACAAAAAAAATTCTAACCCCCCCCCCCCTCAAAATTTGATGGTTTACGTTTCAAGATATGTAGAATCCGAAAATGCAATAAAAATATTTCTGTCTGTCCGCCGTACGCCGTACGGGCCACTTTTCTTAGTTACCATGAAACAAAATTGATGAAATTCGGGTTATAGGTTCCGTTCGGGGTCTAGTTGGTCCTCGAAGCTCGGCGTTACTGTCAGTCATCTCTAAGGGGCTCAAAATAGGGGTTGAAATTTTCAGAACGCCGTATCTCGAAAACTTTCGATGGAAGGGTATAGTTTTTTTTACGTTATTAAATTTGTCTTGAGCTAAACAATTTTTTGAGGCCACCCGGAGCATTGTACGTCCAGCCGTTCGTGTGCACCAAAAAGCTTCGCCAACACGATCGTGAATCAAACGGTATAAATCCGGCCGGGATATCATAACTACGGAGCACCTGATTATAATCAAGGATGGCTGTATGAGGTCGAGTTGGTTGTTCTGCGATATTATTTCATTTGATAAGTGATGGACTATTGGATTTTGTTGGTAGATACTTGTGAAACTTGAACAAACGTTGAAGTATTATTGATGGGTAAATTATTACACAATGGTAAATTATTACACGCGGCAAATTATTACACAACGCAAATTATTACACAACGGTAAATTATTACATAGCGGTAAATCATTGCAGAACGGTAAATTATTACACAACGGTTCATCTACCAAGAAGGGGCTGGATTTTGTTGATCGATACTTTTGCAACTTGATGGGCAAGTTATTACACAACGGTTCATTATAGGTATTGACCACAGAAAACAGTGATCTTTGCAGAAGGGGCATCTATTTCACTCCACATCAACAATTTTCCTTTAGAACTTCATTATTTGCGTTTCTTTTTGCCATTTTAGTTACTGTTTGTCATCGGCTGTATTATTTTAGCAACATTTAACTCGTGATTTAGGTAGGTACCTAGTAACGAGTAAGGGGTTAGGTACTAACCTACGGAGGATCTGCGATCCACATAATATGTATAGAATAGTACATATTATATTATATAGACGGGTTATATATACAGAGAGCTGTGATCAGCAACAGAATGGTATATTCTGTACATAATAATAAACCGTTGAGCAGGGATTTGCTGCGTTTTAATTGTGGAAATCAAACGTAGATTGAATTTAAATACGAATGGTGGAAGAAAAATTTGTTTCAGACGCGCCAGTGACTTTATAAAAATAAATGAAATTTTAATTTCTGAGAGCCCAAATAACTGTAGCGGACAGAAAAGTCTTGAAATTCTAAGGCAATGTGTATTGACAGAATACTTAATACGAAAGTGAAATTTTCTGCCTGTCTTGTTTTCTGAACTCATATTAACAACACTAATTAATTGAACACCTGCTGAAGTTCTTCAGTTTAGTGGTCGCATCAACACTTTCCCTGATTGTTGAATTTCAGCTGTCCTTTGGAAACAAAGCCTAAGTCCAAGTCTGTCACATAGACTCTTGAGCCGGGGACTGTGTAGTGGTTTGGTTAGTAGATCTGCCATTCGATGTTCTGTGGCCACTCTCTTCACCCCTATTTCTCCATTGGTTACCAACTCCCGAATATAAAAGTGGCGGATCTTTATATGCTTATGCATCGATGGTACTCCGGGATCTGAGCCAACCTCGTTGCAGCCTCATTGTCGACTTGCACTTCTGGGATCTTCTGCACTTCCACCATCTCTGCTAATAAGCTCTTCAGCCAAACCAACTCCCTAGCAGCCTCAATAGCAGCCACCACTTGAGCCTCAGTTGTTGAAATAGCTACAGTAGGTTGCCTTTCACTCAGCCAACATATTGCTCCACCTGCATATATGCAGAAAACTCTATTCATAGACCCTGCAGTATCATCTCCCGCATGGCCTGCATCGCTGAACGTTCCGATGATGCCTGGTTTATAGTTCCTCATGTACCAGTGTGCCTTTGATGTATCGGAATATTCTCTTCGCTAGTAGAACGTCATTTTGTTTTGGAGAATCTAGACGCATTGAGGCGACCCCCCCTGCATAGACGATATCTCATCTAGTTCCTACCGTAAGACACCTCAAAGCACCTACAGCCTGGCGATAAGGCAACTTATCTTTTCGCTTCCGTTCTCCTCCACAACTTTCCCTGCTTCAAGTCTCTCTTTTATTATTGGAATGTTACACGCATTACAGCCATCCATTTCAAACTTCGCAAGTACCTTCCTTGCATATCCTTCTTGACTTATTGTTATCGCCCCATAGGTACCTAACCGTTTGATTTGTAAGCCTAGACAGTATGAGTATGAAGCTTCTTTTTCCGTGATTTTAAACTCTCTCTTCAAATCTCCCATGAACTGGTCCAAGTTAGAAGCCTTAGTAGCTGCGACTAACCCATCGTCCACATAAAAAGCATTACTATTTTCCGAGCCCCATTCTGCTTAATAAAAGACATGGGTCGGCTTCGCTTGGTTTAAAACCTTGTCCGAGTAAAAATTTCCCGAATCTATGATTCCAGCATCGAGGTGCTTGCTTTAACCCATACAGGCTTCTCCTGAGCCTACAAACTTTCCGAGTGCCGTCACTGTACCCCTCAGGTTGTCGCGTATAAATCTCCTCTTCTAGCTCACTTAATGAAAAGCGGTAAACAAATTTTCGGGGCGAAGGGGTGGGGGGGGGGGGGCACGGGATAGGTATTGACCACAGAAAACAGTGATCTACGTAGAAGAGGCATCTGTAAATAATAAACTGTTGTGTAATAATTTGGAGCGTTTTTCACAAAAGTAGGTGCCTATGCATCTTTCCATGGTTGCATCACCTCCACTGGTGGCATCTAGGGATGGATGCAGATATAGATTTTTTTTGGGGCTCATGCAGGTATGTTTAAGTAGGTACTGCATATGCTATAACCACTGCAACAGCTAATCACATAATGAAGAAGAAGTGATTTGCTAGCATAGGCATAGGCGATGGCGACCCCAATGTCTCCTTCCTGGCGGGAGAGTAATAATTAAAATCGAGGAACTACGAATAAAAAGAAAAAAGCTGCAAATCCGTGCACAACGGTTCATTATTTTGTACACAATACCCTTCTGTTACAGATCACGGCTCTCTGTATAGATAACCCGTCTATATAATATAATTTGTACTATTCTATACATATTATGTAGATGGCAGGCCCTCCGAAGGTTAGTACCTAACCTCGTACTTGTTACTAGGTACCTGCCTAAATCACGAGTTAAATGTTGCTAAAATAATTCTGTCGATGACAAGCAGTAACTAGAACGGCAAAAAGAAACGCAAATAATGAAGTTCTGAAGGAAAATTGTTGATACGGAGTGAAATAGATGCCCATTCTGCGTAGATAACTGTTTTCTGTGGTCAGTACCTATCTTCGTGGTCAAGTATAATGAACCGTGTAATAATTTATCCATCAACAATACACTTCAACGTTTGTTCAAGTTGCAAAAGTACCGATCAACAAAATCCAGCCCCTTCTGGGTAGATGAGCCGTTGTGTAATAATTTAACGTTGTGTAATAATTTACCGTTGTGTAATAGTTTCCGTTGTCTAATAATTTGCCGTTCTGTAATAATTTACCATTGTGTAATAATTTACTCATCAATAATACTTCAACGTTTGTTCAAGTTTCAGATGTACCTACCAACTAAATCAAATAGTCCATCACTTATCAAATGAAATAATATCGCAGAACAACCAACTCAACTTCATACAGCCATCCTTGATTATAATCAGGTGCTCCCTAGTGATGATTATCTGGGCCGGATTTATACCGTTTGATTCACGATCGTGTTGACGAAGCTTTTTGGTGCACACGAATGGCTGGACGTGCAATGCTCCGGGTGGTCTCAAAAAATTGTTTAGGTCAAGACAAATTTAATAACGTAAAAAAACCATACCCTTCTTTCGAAAGTTTTCGAGCTACGGCGTTCTGAAAATGTCAACCCCTATTTTGAACCCCTTAGAGATGACTGACAGTAACGTCGAGCTTCGAGGACCAACTAGACCCCGAACGGAACCTATAACCCGAATTTCATCAATTTTTATTCATGATAATTAAGAAAAGTGGCCCGTACGGCGTACGGCGTACGGTGGACAGACAGAAATATTTTTATTGCATTTTCGGATTCTAGGTACCTTGAAACTTAAACCATCAAATTTTGAGGGGGTGGGGGGGGGGGGTAAGAATTTTTTTTTTCATGCTCGATTCCAATGGTTCATTATTGAAAATAATAAACCAAAATTAAAAGATGTTAGCTCAAGGTTACTCAGAATAAAATAATTACGAGTACCTAACTACTGTACATGAAATCGGAATTTGTCACTTCAAAATAAAGCATAATTTTGCTAACACCCTTTGTTTTTAATCGGCACCCATGGTGCCACTATGTAGCAATGGTAGGTAGGTAGCACTGGGTACCGTTTACCATAGCAGATGCGCGAAACCGGCTTTGCAAACCCCCCTCTCTTTTCACTCTCAGGTAATTGCGAGAATATGAAAGTGCTACCGAGCTAGCAGAAGAATATCAATTACTCAGAATCAACTCAGACTTGATTCCAATCTCGGTAATAGGAAGGTACTTTGGATTACATATACGGGAGGTTGTAAATGCGAGGTGTTTTACGCTAATGAGTTTACGCTAATTTGCATGTTAGCTTCTTCTTGGATAGCGTAATGGCCACATTGTTTGTGCCAGAACATGAAAACAACCTAGGCTTAAAAACAATCAATGCTCGTAACCAGAACAGGACAAACTACTTGTGCAAGGTCATCGATCGGAATGCAAATATCTTTGTGCATTCATTGAACGTGTTAAAGAAGTACCGAGGTAGGTGTAAGATTCTGCAATATTTGCTTATCTTTAGAGATACTAGTTGCTTTGTCTCTAGCGGCATTTATCACCCTGTATCTGTGTGTTTGTTCCGCCAAAAACGAATTACCGAATGTGTCTCATGGCTTGACATTTTGACGGTATACTCATGGGACCAGCGAAATTTGCTGTAAAGTTATTGATATCACGACAGGAAATGAAAGCGGTGAGGTGGGGTTGTCCAGTTTCAGTGGGTTTTGTCAACATCATGGAAAACCGTCATAAATATATAATCAATAATTATTCGATTGATCTTAATTCTATTGGGTAGATTGTTCCAAAACCTGTGTAGGTACCTATCTGGAGGGGCGTGACAGTGACGCAGACAGGAATGAATGGAAGAATGAGAACAGGAATGAACTCATAAAAATCAAACAATAATCGTTGAAACATCTTTGTTTAGAGCTTCAAACGTTCCTAATGGGCTCTACAGTAGAAATGTAGGGGAAGGCCAAGATCGACAGAATCAGATTCGGTTTCGTGAAGGCTGGATTTATTATGAACTTATAATGCGTCGTCCAAGTTACGATGGACGTCTCCGCTGAATAGTACTTAAGACGCTGAATGAGAGTTTGAGAGGAATGTGCATGTCTGACAGTTCGGAGCCGATAATAAGATTTCTTATTATCGGCTCCGAACTGTCAGATTATACACATTCCTCGTCAAACTAGATACCTACGTATCTTATTGTTCTGAAGTACATTAACTCCCCTTTGACGGTGAGTTACGTAACGTACCAATAACCCAACGCCGCTTCCCGCTCGTTCGCTCGTTCTACAGCATGCACGCGTCATATAAATATAAAAAATAATGGTTTCGACTAGAAGAGGGCTGAATGCTTTCGTGCGTAAATGTCTAACCGCCAGCCAAGAAGATTAGGTCATGTCTCGTAGTCCACTCACCTTGGCCACAACCTTTGCCTACATTCTTCCGAATGTATGGACGGTTCCTATGGAAGGAGGCCTTGTAACCGAAGGAGAACGAGTTTTGGTTTATTAATTCCAATAATGCGCCTCCGGAACCGAGCATGGGTGGAAGACAAATTCAAGACCCCCTCCATTTTATGTTTTACATTTCGAGGTAGGTACGTTGAATCCAAAAATCTAATGATAATAATAAAATTTAAACAAAGCCTGCCAAAGCTGCCTCGTCTCAATACCGTGATCGTAAATACAATTATTCTGGGTATATCATTTTGGCTGTTGAGGCCTTGAAATAGTTACAAATATTTGATTAACAATTACGCATAACAAACGCATTAACTGCATTTAATTTAACATACTCTGCGCATAATTTATGCATTCCAAATAACACTGAGGTAATAACAGTTATCAAAAAATATAAATAAATAAATAAAATCATATTTAGTAGGTAATCGCCTAGCTTGTTGACTTCAGTTCACTCTCAGCTATTGTTTATTTACCATCACGAGCGCGAGAGTACTTTGTGGGTGGTCGCAGATAACAAAATCGCGGAAAATGTAGCTTCTGTTCTTGTGGCATACAACATGAAAGCAGTTTATAAATATAGTATCACTTCTCGGGCTCCAAGCAAACGCAATTTCTATGGAACCCAGAGGCCAAAAAAGGCAGAGAACAAATACCTAATGAATCTTGCATCCCTTGAGCTAACTCTGTACCTATTGGTTTTGGATGTTGTGAATAAAGAAACGAACTTTTTGATGACACATTACGCTGACCAAAAATTTCGGTAAGGTACTCCGGCGACCGCGTAAATGTTCCCATGAGCCAAAAAAGGCCGAAATATTCCCCTTCAGAACAATCCTCAATGTTCCCAAGGCACTGAAATGTTCCCAGCGTTCAAAATGTTCCCATTATACTAATACAGGTGTACAGGTAGGTAATTCGTCGTGTAAATGGTACTAGTGAAAGTTATAACAGTTACTTAATTTGTGAAAGATAGCCTGTATTGATGAAATTCAAATCAATGACCAATACGGAATCCATTTATGCATGAATTTATTAATCTATTTGGTTTATATTATTAATCATAGGAGTTATATTATTAGTTTATTCAATTATTATTTTATACCTCATCTTCACTTGCAATTTTCGCATATATTTCAAAATGAACAGCAGTTGCAAGAATGCGGCAGTTCCTGAAGGGCACTCTTGACAACCTATAAAAGGTTTCGGCTTCTTAAAATATTTTCTTAGAAAATTCGGTTACAGTAATTTAATAAAGTCAGCCTGAGCCTATGGCCGAGCACGACCATCTCCTCACACCACCAGCCATTTTTTTGTGAAACGTAAACTTGTTACCGTTAAAATAAACTGCATTAACTGCGATGAAATGAAGGTACCGATATTCAGTGTAAATTGTTTAATGGGCGACGTTTCCGCCAAAGGTTTTGGCCTTGCTAGTCGAAAAAAAGAAAAACAAGGTTATAATAGAAATTAACACCTTGGAGGTTTACAGCATTCTCTAACAGACAATGAAATCAAATGAAATCTTTGGCGGAAACGTCGCCCATTAAACAATTTAGACAGAATATCCCAGTTGTGGGTTACTAATAATTTATTAGCAGTACGAAAATTGGACGTGGTAGTCGATCCAGCGCATCTCCTACCACTACCAGACCTCGGATTTCAAGTCGCTAGGGGCAGATATGGTGGGCTAATCGTTATCTTGAGAGGGATCCGACGGGAACATTGAGGCCGTCGCTCCAGGACACATACGGAGAATTATTTTTCAAAAATATGAAGTTTACAATACCTACCAATATTTAAGCATTATTTAAGGTTTTACTTTTGTAACTGAGTGAGTTCCTATCTCGACAAAATCAATTAAAAAAATACATAATATTTACCCTACTACTACAGTAGATTAATATCATCTGGCAGCCATATACGTAGAAAGTTATGTAGAACGGTTTAAAAAATAGTCGGCATTGGTAACCTTAAAAGACGACACGTGCGAAATATTTTGCATCCTTCTAAAATAAACATTCCTTGATCCACGTGAACAAATATCTTGACATGTGTTTCCAGATTTGTAAATCAATAAAATCATTTATTACCAACACGAGAGATAATTCGAGTGGAATCCAGTATCAGACATAAAAATTATTTCGTGGGAACAATAATTTATGTAAGTAGACGTTATTTACATACATGGTAGAAGTTGAAGTTGAAGTTGAATATTTTTATTGTACATAAATAGGGACATACAGCTCTATGTAACATTAAGCCCACGGAAAAATAATTAAGCACTTCATTATAAAAAGAAAGAAAGCTTTCCTTAAAATGAACACACGTTATCACTCTCAGAACATTCCAACACGATATGCATGTGCCTGGACCGAAAACGATCTCTCGTAAAATGAGTTTTATAAGAGGGGGACATTTAAATGACGGGAAGTTGTTCTTGTGTTCAACTCCTGCAACCGCGATTCCAAATATTTGGGTGTACCAAATTTTAGTAATTTAAATACTATGCAACATATGAAAACTGGAACCGCTCTTCAATTTTCAGCCAATTCAGCCTAATATAATATTTTTAGACGTGTTCATCGGGTCTGGCGTTGAAAATAAAACGGATAGCCGCATTCTGGACCCTCTTCAACTTTTGCTTCCTTCCCCCGGTTATATCACAATAACGTAATTTGGCGCAATCATTAATCGGGAAAATGAGGGACTGGACCAATTTTGCTTTGATGAGTGATGGAAAATCGGGACAAACAGCTCTCAATTGATAAATTCCACCGAACACTTTTTGACACACTTTATTCACTTGGCAGTCCCAGCTAAAAACGGAGTCAATTTGAATGCCAAGACTTTTCACCTCTGTTTCGATAGGGAAGCTATTACCACTGATTGCAATGCAGCCTGCATAGGAGTGATTTCGCATCTGAGCCATACGCCTGGTGGAACCAATTATAATGGCAGAACACTTCGCAGAGTTTATGGCGAGGCCATGGGCTCCACACCAACGATCAAGTTGGGTCAGGTCGTAATTTATCTTCTCTATCGTTTCATCGATATTACCAACTGACGACTCGATAAAAATCTGCAAATCGTCTGCATAACAAATGTAGCTCGAGAAAATTAACACATCTGAAATGCTATTTATGTACCGGAATAAGAGCGGTTTCAGTTCCATGACCGGTTCTGTAGGCAGATTGTCTTGTATTAATTATATTATTTTTCTCAACTTGCGAAACCAATTCAGTGTATGTTATTTTGTGGAAAATTTTACCGACAGAGCACAGTTTGGTAAAATAGAAGGAAAATCTTTTGGAACTTTAGGGTCTTGGACCTTAAGCAAAGGAAGTACTAGCGAGTCCTTCCATAACGAGGTGTAGCAATGTGCAGTTATCGACGCATTATAGTATGACACAGAATAGGGACCTCCGCTTCACCGACTGACTTCAACAAATCGATAGGAATACCGACAATGCCAACAGATTGAGATGTAATCCCGTCCATGGCCCGCTTCACATCCTCTTCAGTGACCTCCCTAAAATTAAATTAGTTGATATCACTTCCAGCTCTCAAATAATCACCCATAAATAACGAAGCGTTAGTCCCACCACTTACAGACCAATAGCAAAAGAACGTGTTCAGTTCATTCAAAGGCACCCAGTAGAGAGAGATACTAACTGCAAACCATAATTAGAATATATTCAAGTCACTAACCTCTGCATATTCATATGTTTCGTGTAACGGGCGACAGAATCCAGTGGAATGAGAAAAGCTTTGTGGTTGAATAAACACCAAACACCAGTCATCGATGCATGCGATCGAGTTGGTTATTCGCCATCGGAAGATTTTTACATCCCTCTAAACTGTTTTTCTAGTTCAAATACTAACAACGGTTTCAGCGAGTAACCCCCGTCCTCAGCCTTTGAGCTAACCATTCAGAGTTACTGCGACTGATCCTTTTCCTCCATCAACACTTCCTTTGAACAACCATGCGGGGTATGACCATTTTTCCTTTTTTCACTCCTCTTTTCAATCTCGTGAACGGGCATAGGAAGTGGAAGGGGAGTTTTAATGTTGTTCTTTCGCTCTTTTCTTCTTGCCTGATGAGGAAACTGACGGAGTAACGAATTTCCTCAGAGCCAGATCGGCTGAAGGCATATACGTACGCCAGTGTCCCAGAGAAAGAAGAGATGGATTGACCAAAACTGAAACCCGTGATGGAGAGGTGATTGCTGTCAATTTTTTTTTTAATTCAAAGTTTATTTCCATTAAAAAACAATAATTATATTACCATGAAACGTACAAAGGAACAATATTCCCCTATGTGGGCCAAGGCCCGTGTTAGGGAGAAGAGTCCCATACCTATTCATTCAATAAAGTCGAATCAACATACAACAACACTCAAAACAATAAGCACTCCGGATTATATAATAAAAATAAATAAAACTTTTCTTTGTTACAATAAAAAACAACAATATTATTATTAAGCTTTAGCCCCAAAATATCTATCGCTATTAAGACCAGCGGTCGTAGTGCAACGAGGGAGAGTTATAAAACCATAAACCTGAAAACGAGTGGGCGGGTAATGTTGAGGAAGCGAAAACGACTTCTCTTTCAAAATCTGGCGAATCGAGGAAACTTTTTTGAGACTGAAAAAATTAAGAATGTTTGTTTTTTTAAATAAAGGCGGTGTGTGCTCCAAGTAACAACTGTTCGTGATTAATCTTATAAACACCTTCTGAGTGCGCATTATTGGGTCAAGAGCGGTAGTGTATGCGCTACCCCAAGCCGGCAAGCCATAGAAGAGTACTGATTGCACAAGGGCAAAATACACCATTCTAAGAACCTGCGGGGAAACTACCTTTCTCAACCTTGCAAATATGTATATCAATTTCCTAAGTTTTTTGTTAACACTGGCAATTTGGTTTTTCCATTTCATGTTTGAGTCAAAAATCACCCCCAGATACCTCGTCTGCGGTATTATTTAGAATAGGACAAGACTGGCAACCCGACAATATTCACAGTCAGTTGAATGAATACGTAAACTACCATTAGGTGGAATATCTGCCAAACCAGACAAGTTAAAAGAGAGATATGATGTTTTACTGAAATTAAGCGACAGTATTTAAGTAAGACAATTTAGGCCTTAATATTTATGCTCCAAGGAATGACTGCTTCATGGTTTCCAACACTCGGCCATTTATGACTAGTGCCTCACGAAATTTTGAAAATAGGCTCAAAATCTGGCATAGGTACCACTCTCAATAATAGCATTTTTTGTAAAGTGTTAAGACTAAATATTTATCAATCGCTGTAAAGATATTTGATAGAGCTTTGAAATTGAGCTCATTTCAGTCGATTCAGCGTGCAGGAAAACATGAAAAACTATACTAAACAAACATTTTTCAGACAGGTGACACCACTGGTGCCAACGTGGCGCCGTTCCCTGGCACCATGGTGGCACCAAAAACTGTACAACAAATTATGGAGGCATAAACACATTTCTCTGACAGAGCAGGCACCACCCAAAAATACCCAAAATTACGGATTGTAGCGCGGTACATAGGTATACATACATAAATAATTTATAGTGCAATTCAATAATGTGACAGTTTCTTGTTGATAAGCTCCAATCGCGGGGCACGCAGGTTTTGCTGATCTACGGGTAACATTATCGGAAGCTAACCGGAAGTGGAGAGGAAAATCGTCCGAAACGACATCAAACCCTCCGCGACCCTCACTCCCCACGACGCTAAATGTCCAAGCAACCCGCTGGCTCCTGTCTAACTTGTTTGAGAGCCGTTCAGTCTTTTAATTAGGAAGTATGATAGCTATCCCCCAAAGGCTCGCTGCTAACCTCAAACCGCAGGGGCCTCCAGCGAGGAAAGTAAGGGAACTGTGACTTGTGAACTATCGATTTGGTATCGGCACCAACTGCTCCCACACCGCATCTCTCTTACTGTTGTAACCTATATAATGACGAAGAAAAGGGATAAATTATTTGAAGTGAATTTCTGTTGCGCTTCCTAAGATGTCTCCCTAGATAATTATACTGAACCAAGTTTGCCAGCGGCATCCCGAGCCTTCCAGGGAATCTGTGCTTTTCTCAGTCAATACCTACCTTTCCAAGCGAAGCCAAGCCAATTCCTACCAATAACTACCTCGTAAAGAGGGCATGCATGTATTACATTGTTCGCTAGCGAACTCGTGAACCAGTTTCCTTATCCTCACATCGAAGCATGGGCTGCTAGAGATTACTGTTGTACCTAGGTGGAACGCCCATGAGTGATGCGAATCAGCAATGAATATCCGAAATTGCCGTCTATCATAGGACAACGATAAACCTCCCTAAAAATCCATTTCAGGAAGTACGACCGATAAGAATCATCATTGATCAAAAGGGAACGAAATGCAATTGATTTTTAGGACGTCCTCTTGTAGTTGATCTGGTCAGAAGAGGACAACAATCAGCCGAAAATTAAAAGAACCACATTCAAATCCGTTTCAGATCATCCTGAACCCAAATACGTGAAAAAAAAAAAATTATTAAGCAACGGTTTATTATTTACCTGTATAAATACCACTTCTGCGTAGGTCACTGTTTTCTATGGTCCATACCTACCCTCGTGCTTCCCCCCAGGAAAGCCCTAAATCGAGTACTGGAGCCAGCCCGGGAATTATAGTTTCATAAAAATGCCCGGGATTCAATAATAAATTAATTATTTGTTGTTATTCAAGAAGCATAACGTTTGTTCAGCTCGAAAAAAGTCCCTATCAACAAAGTCCAAAAGAGCCATCATTCTTCAAATGAAATAATATCACAGAACAACCCGACTTTATACAACCATCCGTGATTATAATCAGGTGTTCCGTAGCAACGATATGTGGGCCGGATTTACACCGTTTCATCCACGATCATGTTGACGAGGCTTCTCGGTGCAAACGAACGGCTGGACGTACAATGCTCCGAGTGGTCTCAAAAATTCTTTAGTTTGAGATCAATTCAAAAACGCTGCAAATCCCTGCACAACGGTTTATTATTTTCGACAGAATACCCTTCTTTTACAGATCACAGCTCTCTGTATAGGTAACCCGTCTATATAATATGTACTAGTCTATACATATTATGTAGAAATGTTGCTAAAATAATTCTTTCGATGACAAACAGTAACTAAAATGGCGAAAAGAAACGCAAATAATGAATTTTTGAAGGCAAATTGTTGATGTGGAGTGAAATAGATGCCCCTTCTGCGTAGATCACTGTTTTCGGTGGTCAGTACCTACCCTCTGGTCAAGTATAATGAACCGTTGTGTAATAACTTGTCCATCAATAATACTTCAACGGCTGGTCAAGTTGCAAAAGTACCGATCAACAAAATCCAGCCCCTTCTTGGTAGATGAACCGTTGTGTAATAATTTACCGTTGTGTAATAATTTACCCATCAATAGTACTTCAAAGTTTGTTCAAGTTTCACAAGTAGGTACCTACCGACAAAAAATAGTCTGTCATTTATCAAATGAAATAATATCGCAGATCAACCAACTCGACTTCATACAGCCATCCTTGATTATAATCAGGTGCTCCCTAGTGATGATATCCGGGCCGGATTTATACCGTTTGATTCACGATCGTGTTGACGAAGCTTTTTGGTGCACACGAATGGCTGGACGTACAGTGCTCCGGGTGTTCTCACAAAATTTTTTAGCTTAAGACAAATTTAATATCGTAAAAAAACCCATACCCTTCAATCGAAAGTTTTCGAGCTACGGCGTTCTGAAAATTGCAACCCCTATTTTGAACCCCTTAGAGATGACTGACAGTAACTTCGAGCTTCGAGGACCAACTAGACCCCGAACGGAACCTATAACCCGAATTTCATCAATTTTTATTCATGGTAATTAAGAAAAGTGGCCCGTACGGCGTACGGCGTACGGTGGACAGACAGAAATATTTTTATTGCATTTTCGGATTCTAGGTACCTTGAAACGTAAACCATCAAATTTTGAGGGTGGTTAGAATTTTGTTTTTTTTCATGCTCGATTCCCATGGTTCATTATTGAAAATAATAAACCAAATGTAAAAAAAAACCATTCCCTTCTATTGAAAGTTTTCGAGCTTACGGCGTTCTGAAAATTTCAACCCCTATTTTTGCCCCTTAGAGATTACTGAAAATAACGCCGAGCTTCGGGCACCAACTAGGCAGCAATCTGGACCTACAAACCAAATTGCGTTAAATTTGATTCATGATTTGATTTGATTTGAAAGTGCGGAGTACGGCGGGCGGGAGCGGACAGAAATATTTTATTCCATTTTCGGATTCTACGTGCCTTGAAACGGGAACCTTCAAATTTAGGGGGGTTAACATTTATTTTTTCGTGCTCGATAAAAATTAAAAAAATTGGTGAAAACCATCAAAATTTGGTATTTCAATTATTGCACATGAAACAAACAAAAAATGAACAGCCAACATTTCTGTAGGTATGTCCAGTAGAATAATAAACCCATGTGACAAGGTCTTCGCAGCGATTTCGGCTAAATCTTCTGTGTGCTGGCCAGGGCTTAATTCTCAATTGATTCATGTGGTTCTTTTTTATACGCAGAAATGTTCTGTTTTGCACTACGTCGCCGGAATTTGGAAATTAACTTCTAGAAGGGGGGGAGGGAGCTAAATGTTATGGGGGCTGCCCGGGCCGCAAATCTCGTGCAATTTGCGTGGTTCTTGTTTTGTTCGATGCAGAAAACTGTCTAGTTCTGCCCTACGTCACCAGCATTTCGAAATTTACTTCAAGAACGGGGAAGGGTGTTAATTCTGAAAAAAAAAAAAAAAAAACATGGGATTACGGCTAAATATTGTGCGCGCTGCCCAAGGTTTACCTATTTCTCAACCGATTCACGCCGTTATTTTTTGACGCAGAAATCTGTCTAGTTGTCCACTACGTCGCCGGAATTCCGAAATTTATTTCTAGAAGGTCCGGGGGGGGGGGATTTTCTGTAAATCTTGTGTCCGCTGCCCGTATTCGCAACTTTTGAAGCTGCCATACGACATAGTGTATAAGTAACAATAAGTAGGTAGGTAGTTATAGGTGGCTACTCTAATGTAGGTAGTTCCGCCTGATCAATCAAATGAGCTGTCATCGTCTCTCGGTTGATTATTTACAGTAATGAACCTTTGGAATCAGACATGACAAAAAGAAGAAGAAAAAAATTAACCTCCTGTCAAAGTTTCAAGGTTTTCGTTTCATATGGTAGGCAGGTAAGTAGGATCCGAAAATGGAATTGAAAAATGTCTATCCTTCCAACGTACGCGGCACTTTCCTTCATCAACAAGGACCAAACTAATGAAATTTGGTTTGTATGTCCCATTTGGGGTCTAGTTGGTTCGTAAAGCTCGGAGTTACTGTCATTCATCTCTAAAGGTGGGAAATATGGGTTCTCAGAACGCCGTAGCTGTAAAACTTTTAACAGAAACGTATGGTTGGTTGTTGTTAGAACATGTTTAAATTGATTCCGAACTTGAGAGTATTATATTGAGACCACCCGGAGCATGAAGAAAGATGGTTATTTTGAATTTTGTTGGTAGGTACCTACTCGAACAAATTAGGGTTCGAGTCGGTCTGAGTGTCCCCAGATCCTTGCCACACCTCAACTCGAATCCGATTTTGATGAAGTTTTCAAGGATCATGCGGTTTGGGCCACAGATGGTCCCCTATATGAATTGCAGAAAGATCGGGTCATGATACGGCCTCTGCGCAGGCGCAAACACGAATTCGACATACTCGATTTCTCATGAATAAACGGCCCGATTATGCTGAATCAGAAAATCCGGTATCTATACAGGAAAATAATAAACTGTAGTTTAATAATTTGAAGCGTTCTGGTATGGAATCGAGGAACCACTACTACCTACCTTCCTCTCTTAAAAAACGCTGCAAAGTCCTTGTCACATGGGTTTATTATTCTATTGGAGTTCTAGAGATTTTTGTTGGCTGTTAAATGTATTGTTTCTTTCATGTGGAATGATTGAAATAGCTATTTCTGATGATTTCCACCAATTTTGGCCCCCAAAACATGAAATAGGTACGCTTTTTTTTTTAAGATCATCTTTGATCATTGGTAGTGGCATTTAATGGTCTTGATTCACCTGTTTACACTTTTTCCAATGTTATTGTACAAATTGATGGTGATTTCAGACAGTTTTCCAGGTTTTTGACTCATAAAAAACCAATTTTGGGAGCTGAACCTTTGGTAAAACCTCAATTTCCGCGTCTTTGGTCAAAATCGACTTCATATTCGGTCTTCTCGTCCTCAAAAACATGGAAAAAGATACCTCAAAAACTCATGTTACTAACATGTTGTTAAAACGCAAAAAGTACCTATTTTTATACACATTTTCACTCATAACACCCCTGGGTATATTCCGATCGGGCTGAAAAGTTTCGGGACACTACTAGGGCCCAAATGGAGCATGTGTGCGAAAGAACGACTTTTTTAGACCGAAAATGAAGCCTGTACACGTGATACGGCGTACGGCGTACGGCGGACGGCGGACGGACATTGCATTTTTGGAATCTACGCACCTTGAAACGGAAAAGAAAAAATTTTGAGGGGGTGTTATAAACATTTTTTGCTGAGCGAATACATAGGTGTATTATTCACAGAATAATAAACCAAAAGTGACCGCGGTATGATTTGCCATCTGCGTCTGAACCTGATTCAGGTTCAGGTACGAACGTCGAGCTGAAATTTCTTGAGTAAATCATCATCTTCAACCATCAAACTTATCATACTGATGAAATTTGGTTGTTTGAAACATTTAAATCCTTATTGTGAATGAGCGGCTGGCGCAGCGTCCCAGAAAAACTATTTGATGAAGATCTGACGAGGATGATTTGATTAGGATCTATTTAATCACCGGGGAAAGAGTAGATACTATTGGAAGGTTGAACGCAACGAATTTTCGAAAATTCAACCGCTATTTGCTTGGTACCTCTTTCTGTTGGTCTAGATCTGGAGCAATGGAAAGTTTCTCGAATTATTACTAGCCTAAACAGCGCCAGGGCACCGGAGTTCTAAGTCAACCCGCGTAAACGAGCGGATTTTGATTGATTAATTAGTAACTTTGAATAATTTGAGATCGCCCTACTGGAAGGTCGGCAGCTACCGACTGTCCAAATATTACTAACCTGCTTCTATTATTTGAACAGGATTTTCTCAATTACTCTATGATGAAAAAAGGCCCTTTACTATGGGGAGTGTCCCAACTTGAATTACCTTTTCTCGACTAATCTTGAAAACGAATAATACTTTTTTCCCATCAACTAACAAGAAAGCTTGGTACACTGTTGCAAGCCGTAGTCGACCGTATCAAAGGAAAGTCACCCTTCCGCGCACCCAAGGTAGAGCTGAGGGTGTTAGTCGAGCATTTCAGGGGCCTCCTGAACCCACCCGTGGAGCTCGACGTGGCGTATGCCCTTCCACACGTCAGTGATGAAGAGCTGGATCGAGACTTGGCAATGACCGAGCTGAACAATATGATAAGGAAATTGAAAACAAATAAGGCACCAGGACCCGACCAGATAACAAATGAATTCTTTCTGAACGCCCCAGAAATAATGAAAGTCCACATGTTGAAGGTCTTCAACAAAATATAAAGGAAAGGAATAGCGCCCGAGTCTTTTAGGGAAGCAATTCTATTTCCACTGCACAAAAAAGGGGATACGGCGGACGGTGGGACGAAACGCGTATCTAGCGGTTCAAAAGTCGAAAAATTAAGAATTTTTTTGGCAAGAGGAAACCTGTTCTCCTATCAGAGGTGATCTTAGAGAGATCAAAACAAGACATAATAACTCGGGAAGTTCCCGTTGTACCGTCTGAGTAAACAAATACGATTTGACAACCAGAGCCGATGAGAATGATAGTGCATTCAGTTGTAGTTCATGCGAGTGAGAAGAAGCTGTGGTTCTGTTTTTAAAGTGCATCCAGTTGTATTTTATGCTAGTGAGAAGAAGCTGTGGTCCTGTTTTTACAAATTTTTTCCGATGGAAATCTTGGAGTGAGGTATGTAGAAATTTTTTTTCCACATTACTTTTTCGCCTTTTTGCATAGAGTTGTTTTACCGTCCGTTTATGGACTACCATTTCCACAGAACCTAATGGAACCTGGAAACTGAAATAGTTTTGCGTTCTCGGGACCTTTCTGAAGGGCTCAGAAAAAAAAAAAAAGTTCCCAAAGTTTCCCCTAAGGGCGCGACAGAATTATGAAATTTTTCAGGTACGAAAATCGTCGCAGGTGACCGTTTCTTGGTGGAGGCGTTAAAGAACCATCAGGGCGAAGAAATAAAATACAACTGGATGCACTTTAAAAACAGAACCACAGCTTCTTCTCACTCGCATGAACTACAACTGAATGCACTATCATTCTCATCGGCTCTGGTTGTCAAATCGTATTTGTTTACTCGGACGGTACAACGGGAACTTCCCGAGTTATTATGTCTTGTTTTGATCTCTCTAAGATCACCTCTGATAGGAGAACAGGTTTCCTCTTGCCAAAAAATTCTTAATTTTTCGACTTTTGAACCGCTAGATACGCGTTTCGTCCCACCGTGCGGCGGACTGGGGAAACTTCCGTGGACTGGCCTTCATGAACGATGGCGAAAATTTTCGCGGGCATGATGTTGGAAAGGCTATCAGCATGGGTTGAGGGAAGAGGAATTCTGAGTGAGTCCCAGGCAGGTTTTCGAGCAGGATACTCCACCACAGACAATTTGTTTACACTGTTTAACATTGTAGAATTAAGGAAAAAGAAAGGATTGAAAACATACGTATTCTTCTTTGACCTTAAAGCGGCGTACGACCATATTTCGAGAAGCGCGTTATTTTTCAAGTTGTCGAATTATGGTGTATCTACAAAGTTTATTAACATGCTGGAGGGACTGTATAGAGACACAAAAATGGCGGTATGGAGTGAGGGAAGGCTGTCGGAATATTTCAGCACGGGAGTGGGTCTGAAGCGGGGGTGTGTGCTTAGTCCTCTGGCGTTCTCCCTCTTTGTGAATGACTTGCCGGAGCACTTGGGTGGAGGAATAAGAGTAGGGAATACGATAATAAAGTGCCTAATGTATGCGGACGATATTGCACTGTTAGCGGACAGTCCTGCGGCACTCCAGATGATGATTGGCGAGGTTGGAGTGTACATGCAGCACTGGAATTTGACAATAAACTGCTCAAAATCGCAAGTCATGATACTGGGGAGGGGTCGTGGAAGAAGGGCCAAGAATGAGACGTGGAAATACCAGGGCGAGGGTATAGAGGTTGTGGCGGAGTATAAATACTTAGGTGTAACACCCCATCTCTTGAGCTGGGAGCTCAATTTAGCAGAAAGGTGAGTGATGGGATGAGTGTGGTATCCCCATACCACACCAAACCATGATTCGGAAAAGACGTGTCCCACTGAGAGTGAAACACAAGTATTCGCAGCAACAACTAGGTCGCTGATATGTTACGGAGCACAGGTTTGGGGTGGAGAAACTTCAGAGGTACTGCATAAAGAAAGTTCTATCCTTGACAAAATACCCCTAACTATATAGTTTATGCAGAGAGTGGGTTTCATTTGATGCTTTTCTATACGATGAAATTGCAGACAGTTTATGTAAATAAGGTGCTGGCGTACAAGGGAAATAGGTATCCCAGAGTTGTGGCAGATTGGGTTATACAGGAGAGTGTGTCATGGTGGGCGGAGTACAGTGAGTTGGCGGGCAGACTGGGGTGCGCGTTGACGAGAGCCATTTGGAAGAGTGATTCGAGTGGGCTGATTGAGAAAGTGAAAGGTGAATGGTTGAGTAGGCTGAACAACGAGGTCACGAATTCGGCTCACCATCAGCTATACGCCAAGTTGGACAGGACCTAGGAAGGTGGGCGAGCGTATATGGAAGTAAATGATCTGCCCAAAGTCAGGATGATGTGTAGGGCCCGTACGGGGATGCTGACGATGAATTATCGGTGGTGGAGAGAAGGAGCTGCCAATAAGTGCTCTCTGTGCAACCTCCGAGCTGACGAGACACCGTTGCATTTCATGGCTGTATGCCCCGTGTTGAATGAGTTTAGAGTGGGGTGCCTGGGGAAGGCGCGAGTACGCGAGATGGAGATGGTGGATATTCTGGATGGAAGGAGCGCCAGTATCCATAAGGTGGCAAAATTTTTAAGAGAGGCGGGCATATATAGGAAATTCTTGGTGGACGAGTTCAACTACGACCAAAGAGAGTAGAACAGCTGGCGTAACAGCATGCTGTGAGATGAAGTCAATGATCGTTGCCGTAATGAAATTGTATTGGAACAAATTCATGCTGTGGCTGTGGATAAATATAAGTATGCAAATAGTGTATAAATTAAGTGTAAATATGAATATAAACATAGTGTATAAATATAAACGTTATAAGAGCATGATTGTATTTTCAGGGATTGTTATTGTTTGAAATGGTTTATTATGCGTGGAATAATAGTTGTTGAATATATCTGTAGTTATCTGAATGTAACAATAGTAGGAAGTTACCCAATATTATGTTTATGAGTAAAGAGAGTTTTGAAAGTTAATCAATTAACTGTAAAAAAAGTACCAAAGAAATATACCAATATAATATGTGTTTATAGTAGTAGGTACCGGATGGCGGTGTTGGGTCGGTGCTGCGCTGATTTAGTTGGGAATGAGTAGCTAGTCAATAAACGTTCACGGAGGAAGTGTAATGTATATAGGATTAATATTGGCTGCAAGGGGAAAGTATTATAGTAGGTAGTTATAAATAAGTAAGATAGCAAAGGACGATGGAGATCCAGCGGTATTTGGTCACGGACCAAATAGATTAATAAGTACTCTCAGCGGATAAGACCAGCAGTATAAGCGCATGGTCAAATAATGAAATATTAATGTAATAGGTAAATGGTACTATGTAATATTGACAGTGTAACGGAGTGAATAAATACGCTTTAACTCTCTCTCTCTCTCTCACTGTTGCAAGCACATTGTTACATTCACAGTAAACTCTATGGAATAACCTTGAGAAATCATCTCTCCGTTGAAGATATTTCCTTTGATACATTTCCTCATGCAATATGCAGTAGAATTCATTCAGTCTATTTCAATTCAAAGCTCCTTTCAAATCTCATCAACATTTTATCAGACTATCTTTCGCATCCCATTGAGACGGAAGTTGGAAAAAACATTATTTCACTTTCGCTTGTTCCTCACGAGACAATGATTGCATTAAAAAGGAATCCAATACATAATTTTGGTTTATTATTTTCTTTAATGAATTCGGAATGGATTCGAGAATGAACTAAGAACTTAACCGCCGTAAAAATTTTATGTTCAAGGTACGTAGACACCGAAAATAGAATAAAAATAATTTCTGTCCGTCCGCCGTATTTTGCGCTTTCCTCAGTTGCGAACAAATGAATGTTGGTTTGTCCCATCTGGGGGGCAGTTGGTCCGAAAAGCTCGGCATACTTTGTCATCTCTAAGGGGTGAAAAATAGGGGTGAACCTAAGGGAGAAAGTAAAAAACGCTGCAAAGTCCTTGTCACATGGGTTTATTACTCTATTGGACACACCTACAGAAATTTTGGCTGTTCATTTTTTGTTTCTTTCATGCGCAATTATTCCTTTGATGGTTTCCACTAGTTTTGGCCCCCAAAAACACGAATTAGGATCGGCTTTTCCTTTCAACAGATTATTTCTGATCATTGATAGTATCATTTATTTGTCTTGATTCACCTGTTGATACTACTTCTAGTGTCATTATACAAATTGATGGTGATTTCAGACAATTTCCCATGTTTTTGACTCATAAAAAATTAATTTTGGGAGCTTAACCTTCGTTACAACCTCAATTCTTCACTCTTCGGTCAAAATCAACCAAATATTCGGTCTTCTTGCCCTAAAAAACATGGAAACCGATATATCACAAGCTCATGTTCACTAAAACCTCAAAAATCCCTCGAAACCCCCTATTTTGGTTTATTATTCTGTGAATAATACACCTATGTATTCCCTCAGTAAAAATTTTTTATAACACCCCCTCAAAATTTTTTCTTTCCCGTTTCAAGGTGCGCAGATTCCGAAAATGCAATGTCCGTCCGCCGTCCACCGTACGCCGTATCACGTGTACCGGCTTCATTTTCGGTTTAAAAAATTCGTTCTTTCGCACACATGTTCCATTTGGGCACTAGTTGTGTCCCCAAACTTTGCAGCCCGATCGGAATATACCCAGGGGTGTTATGAGTGAAAATGTGTATAAAAATAGGTACTTTTTGTGTTTTAGTAACATGTTAGTAACATGAGCTTTTGAGGTATCGCTTTCCATGTTTTTGGGACGAGAAGACCGAATATGAAGTCGATGAATCTGGCTTCGTTACAACCTCAATTTATTCTTCACTCTTCGGACAAAATCAACCAAATGTCCGGTCTTCTCGCCCGAAAAAACATGGGAAACGATACCTCACAAGCTCATGTTCACTAAAACCTCAAAAATCCCTCGAAACCCCCTATTTTTACACTCATTTTTCTCCCATAACACCCCTGGGTGTATGCCGATCGGGCTGCCGTGTTTCGGAGGACAACATAGGAGCCAGATGTGTTCCCAAATGGGGACCCGAACTGTGTGCGGAAAAACGACGATTTTAGACCAAATTTAACGTCAATTTAAGGCAGGATCTTCCTTAGAACCTCAATAGTCCACTCTTTGGTCCAAATCGACTTCATATTCGGTCTTCTCGTCCCAAAAACATGGAAAGCGATACCTCAAAAGCTCATGTTACTAACCTGTTACTAAAACACAAAAAGTACCTATTTTTATACACATTTTCACTCATAACACCCCTGGGTATATTCCGATCGGGCTGAAAAGTTTCGGGACACAACTAGGGCCCAAATGGAGCATGTGTGCGAAAGAACGAATTTTTTATACCGAAAATGAAGCCTGTACACGTGATGCGGCGGACGGCGTACGGCGGACGGCGGACGGACATTGCATTTTTGGAATCTCCGCACCTTGAAACGTAAAAGAAAAAAATTTGAGGGGGTGTTGTAAAAATTTTTTGTTGAGCGAATACATAGGTGTATTATTCACAGAATAATAAACCAAAATTATTTATCCCTTGCTAACGAGAAGATGATTATGAGTTGCGGTGGGGGGGGTTACGGATCGTTCCCGTGGTCTTGTCTACCACCTGGGTGATACCAAAGAAACTCCATGAAAGCTTGAGGATCCTTGGGTTGCCCAGTGGACTTTTCGAGGACATGCAGAAGGCCGTGCTGATGGCCTCGTGTAGTCTGGTGAGGGAGTTTCTGGGGGAGGCTGTTATGCCCGACCACTGAGCCCTCCACTTGCACTCGCACACTAGGACCTTTGACCCCCCACTCGCGTCACGCCGCGGCACTTTTTACCCCCACGGGTGATTACCACCTGTATAATGATAATAATAATAGCTACAAAAGAAAAAATAATAAATCGCCTTTTGCCCCTAACACCGTTGCGTAATAATTTGCAGCGTTTTATGTTAGCACTCTTGATGCAAATCCTTCTTGCCGTTATATATTTTTTTCTGTATTGCTTGCCTTCAAAATTCCCAATTCTGTCATCATCAAACACGAGATTCTTATTGTAGCTAATTTGACCTCAAATTGACATGTGATGAAGTGAGAGTTTCTGGAGTTATAAAAGACCAGTAGGCACAAATAAAATGTAGATGATAACGTAATAAGTGAAGACGAAAGTGTTGTAATTAAGTAATAATTTCGAAGAATAATAAGAAGCAAGGACGGCGAGGATTGAAAATTCGGGTCATTTTTTTTTTTTTTTTTTCAAACGAGTATTTCACAATCACTCGCTCGTTATTAAGAATCTAGAGTCCACATTCCGAAATTCCGACCCACTGGGATTGCCTCCTATGTGGGGAACTCTACAAATTCTTAGAAAACTGATTGCAACTGCTTATTATTTTTTGTATCTTCAAAGATCACTTTTCTACACGTAAGATCTTAGAAGTACCAATAAGTGTACGGAATGTACGAAAGAAAGGCTTTAATGAGATTAAATGTTGAGGATTGAGAGTCGGTATGCATTGGGCCCAGCTGGTCGTCATTTGGAACAAAAAATGCTCAGTAGAAATGTTTCGAAAAGTTCTTCGTTTTAAAGATATCCGACAATTTGTGTTTTTCCAACTATTCGTTACCTTACCTCATAAAAACGCTAATAAATTCGAAAATATTGAGACTACAACACATCCAATTACACCGTTTGAAAGAACGTTAAATTTCCTGTAAGGTTCTTCTGTTTTCAATGGTCTGAGTTACTTAAAAAGTTGGCCAGTATCAGTTCGAACATTTGAAAATTTCAAAATTTAAAATTGTGAAAAAGATTTTACGTTCTATTGAGGTTACAAAAAAAATACCTATACAACTTGTCAGATTTCACAAAAACTTCTTCATCTAATAGGCTTTACAAGTATTTTACTGCTGCAAGTTACAGTATCCACACACGAGCAGCATATCTCGGTGCTCCAGATTTGAAAAATAAAGCTTCATAACTACTACCTTTCCACGAGACACATTAAATTGAACTGGTGGAAGAGAAGCGTTCTGTTGCAGTTTGATAAGATGGTTAACCGAGGTTCATAATTTATTATTAAGAAATACTTGTGCAAACAAAATCACGTTCTATTGACACCTCCCTTCCCATTCTCGTTGAATTTTGGAACTAATCATTCGTTGTTGTTTGAACTTCGATATGTCCCCTTCATATTCCAGCATTATTTTTATTTAACCATTCAAGGAAGCGTTAGTTTTATTTTACGAGGTATAATTAATTCCCCTCCCCCAAATTCACCTCTGCTCATGTTTTCAAACGTTCAATTATAATTTTTTAACTCTACTACAACGTTATCTTTAAATATAAGTATATCACTGTAAAGCCTATCAGATGAAGAAGTTTTTGTGAATTCTGACAAGTTGTAGGTATTGTTTTATAACCTAAGTAGAACGAACAACATTTTTCACAATTTTAAATTTTGAAATTTTCAAATGTTCCAACTGATACTGGCCAACTCTGACCATTGAAAACAGAAGAATCTTACAGGAAATTTAATGTTCTTTCAAACGGTGTAATTGGATTTGTTGTAGTCTCAATGTTTTCGAATTTATTAGCGTTTTTGTGTGGTAAGATAAATAAAAGTTGGAAAAACACAAATTGTCGGATATATTTAAAACGAAGAACTTTTCGAAACATTTCTACTGAGCATTTTTTGTTCCAAATGAAGAGTAGAATTGATTCCGTGAGTTTCTCCAGAAGGAACTGGGACACCCTGTATATACAGCAGCGGGAACTGGGACACATCACAGCAGCGGTTGCTATTCTCAAACATGAGGTAACTTTATACTCGTATTTACAGAAAGCTACGTCTGAAGCCTCGTTAAAAGAGGAGTACAATTACAGGGAAATAGCGTAGCTTTAGAAGCTATCGTCTAGTTCTTGTTCACGGCTCCTTGTTTCGCTGTTTCCCTTGGGGTAGAGCCAAAGTTTTCTTCTCCTTTTTGTCGCACTCCCAAAACCCCAGTCCCGTGTGGTATAGGAAAACTCTACGTAACATAAATACAGAGATTGGTGTGAGATCTGCTGAGTGGTTGAAGGGGATCTCAGTCAAAGCCCGGGCCGCCGTTTTCTCTGGGATGTTTGACACGTTTCAATAACCCACGAATCACTGCTCCACTGGCGATTGAGCCGAAAGTCCTGGTCTTTGCGGTGTGCAGGGGAAGTTTACCGATATTGAGCAATATCTGGAGCCTGTAGTTTCTGCGCTTATCAAAAGATATCGTGAAGTGGGTGAGGACGATCCGTATTGAAGACACTACAGTATTTGTGGAGTGCTGGATTAGTGTTGGCGCGAGTTTATACAGAAAATAGGTAGTGAGCTGTTCTGGATGAATGTACAGCGTTTTTAGTTTATTATTTTCAATAATGTACCTTTGGAATCGAGCATGAAAACAAAAATGTTAACCCCCCCCCCCCACCCCCCACCTACAAATTGATTGTTCAAGTTTCAAGGTATGTAGAATCCGAAAATGCAATAAAAAATTTCTGTCAATCCGCCGAACGAGATACTTCGCACTTTTTTTACTTACCATGAACCAAAATTAATGAAATTTGGTTTGTGGCTCCCATGTGGAGTCTAGTTGGTCCTCGAAGCTTGGCGTTACTGTCATTTATCTCTGACGGGCGAAAAATAGGGGTTGAAATCTTCAACATACCATAGCTCGAAAACGTTCAGTAGAACGGTATGGTTTTTCTACGTTTTTAAATTGATCGTAACTTGAAAATTTTTTGAGAACACCCCGAGCATTGTACGACCTAATTATAATCACGGATGGCTGTATAAAGTCGAGTTGGTTGTTCTGTGCATTATTTCATTTGAAAGATGATGGATCTTTTGGATTCTGTTGATAGGTACTTTTGCAACTTGAACTAACGTTGAAGTATTATTGGGTCAATTATTACACAGCGGTAAATTGTTACACAACGGTAAATTATTACACAACTGTAAATTATTACACAACGGTAAATTGTTATACAACGGTAAATTATTACACAACGGTTTAATATACTATCTACGCAGAAGGGGCATCTATACAGGTAAATTATTACACAACGGTTTATTATTTACCTTATGGTTCATGAATAAATACAAATAATTAATGATTGAATTATTGAATCCGGCGCATCTGTATGAAATTTTGATTCCCGGGCCGGCTCCAGTACTCCATTTAGGGCTTTCTGGGGGGACCTCGAGGGTACTGACCACAGAAAAAAGTTATCTACGCAGAAGGGGCATCTATACAGGTAAATAATAAACCGTTGTGTCATAATTTGCAGCGTTTTACTTAGGTAGGCAACTAAATGAAAATGAACGATGTTTTCTAGAAAATAGTATTTGGAGTAGCCGTCAGTACATTCGTTTTTCTTCCACAGCTCGAAGCCTCGTCGTAATGTGTCCAAATGGAGGTGCGAATGGAGCGAACGGAGTGGCTGTTACAGTCGATGAGGCCAGCGATCCCGTGATACGATCCTGGAGAACGTCTGCCCCACAGGTATGGAGGGTTCAATACAGAACTTTACTGATTACTTCAGCCTGCTTATGGGTCAAAGGGAAATTAAAGGTAATGGGAATAGTTTCAAGGACATTCCCAATGCACCTAACTGCCTTTTTTTGTTTTGTTTCCGGGACCATTTTTTAAATTTAGCTATCTAGTGATCATTAGCACTTCGCAGGAAAGTGATCACCACCTCGATGTCTTCTACACAAAAATAAATATTGAGTGACTTTTATCCAATTTGCAGATATTAGCTACCGTGATACAAAGCATGTTGTTGTTTTCCCTCGGCATGTTCATTGCTGCTCCAACTATGGTGATCGGTGCCCTTCATAATTCTAAAGGAGATTTATCAATGACGAGTCAACAAGCTTCATGGTTCGGTAAGTTCACTAGATATTCAAATGAATAAACTTTCTATGTTTGCTCTTAGAAAACTCATTTCTAGTTTCAAGAACAAGCAATTACACGAACGAACATAGTTCTAAAGCTAATCTGGAAAAATTTAAATAGAAGACAGGGATGTTATGAATCGCTGGACAGATTAGGTAGAGGTAGTTGCTGAATACCGAGCAATGTAGTGGAGATACAAAGAAACAAACCTTCCTGAAAGAGACAAACCTTCAGGAACAAATAAATTATGATGAAATATCCACAGCGGAATTTGAAGCAGTTGAGTCTGAAATTATACAAGCCAAGAATCATTTAAAAGAACTTCAAGCAGGCTGAGAAGGTGGCATAGTGTATTGGGTGATAAAGACGGGTAGCTCAATACTGGCGGAAGCTTGTTTCTAATTGTTGCAACTGTTTATGGCGCCTTGAAGAAATGTTGAAAGAATGAGGTGTTGGCCTTATTTGTCTGAATCTCAAGAAAACTAACAAGACTGGTGCTCTAATTATATGCATAAGTAGTTAATCACGCTCCGTTGCTTGCTATCTACGCGTGAATCTGTCAGCCATAATCTTAAAACGGTTTTCTATTGAGTTTAGCTAGCGTGGCGATTACCGGTAGGTATTGTCGGGGTGAGATGGCTCAGTTATTTGACTGAGACCATCAGCTGGTGAAGTGAGTTATTTGACTCAATGACACACAGCGGTGATAGTCTACATGCTGGAAGCCGGACGATCGACGAGGTATTCCCCAGTAGCGCCGTCTCCATCAATTTCCAAGCTGGCATGAAGAGAAACATTAATATGTGATGGATCACTTCGCGATCACTCTTCATTACACGCTTTGACCTTAGCGCGGTTTCTGTTCCTCCAGATTTCCCGAATGGCCTGATAGTGGATGATTTGGAAACCATAGACGTAGGTACCGTTGGATGAGTGGAGTAGATGTTAATTTACGTGAGGATATTTATGAAGAAGCTACCTATTCATGAAACGGAATTATTATTGTAATGGGTAGATGTGATTTTAGTGGAATATGTCAAGGGTAATTGTTCAGCTGGAAAGATTTGAGTATAACGCAGGTATCTACTTTGATGAACCAACAGGATTACACCGATAGTTATTGTAGACATTTATGGCTATTGAAGTTCGGAAGATTTGACACCTGTTAATAGGTGAGGTTGGTGTGCACAATGTAGAGCAAAGCAATGAGCCCATAAGTTAACTATAATAAATTGTTCATTCCTGGCCTATCAAGTTTAAGATGTTGTACATAATACTACAATCAAAGCATACACACATTATAACTCAATATACATAATAACATAGTAATACCTACTTGTTATACCTACATGCATCGGACGGATCACTAGGCTGGTTTATATCTATATATATGTATACGATAACTTTAAATGGGGCAAGACCTTCACAGAACTGCGGGACGACAACCATCTTAAAGGGATGGGTCATGAACTCCAATGGGGTAGTTACAAAGACTATTCTGCTTGCCATGTTATAGCCGGGCTGCTGCTGATAAATCAACCGGTCGGAAGCCTCCTTTCCGGATTCGTCCAGGACTCCTTCGGAAGGAAGAAATGCATGATGCTCGTGAACGTTCCACAAATAGCAGCCTGGGTCCTATTGTGCACTGCTCAATCTATTACCGCCATTTACATAGCAGCCATCATGATGGGTTTCAGTTGTGGGTTTCTCGAAGCTCCTTCCTTCAGTTACGTTGGTGAAGTGAGTCGAAATAAAGCTTTGGTTTCTTTTACATCTGTTGATCTTCATATCCTGTTCATCTTGAGCGGAATATCCGTGATAGTAATCATGTCGCATTCAAGGATCATCCAAAGCTTTTGCAGAGAAGAGGATTATCTTGTATTGTATTATATTGCATTCAAATATGGGCTTTCTTTCAATACTATTGATTCGTTCTAGTTAACTTGTCTACAACAAAATTTGGTACTTTACAACGATTTAGAAACATATCGTAACCCGGTGAATGTGATATGCAAAAAAAATTAACCAAATATAATAAGCACAATACGAAAATATAAAAAGTCTCTCTTATCATGATGACCAATAAGACGAAATCAGTGAACGTCAAAATTTTTAAACTGCCCTACAAACTACTTCTATAAATTATTGACGTTCTCTGAGATCTTTAAACACTAAAATCCGAAGTTGAAAAGCATTTTACCCACCAAACGTTCTTGCTGTTCAAATTTGTAGTATGTGTACTAAGCTTGTTATTGTTTAAAATTACCTCCAATCTAAATTGTTGTTGATTTTACGAAACTTATTCCAACTTGGACAGTCTTTGAGTAAGTAAACTCAATATTTAAAATATTTCATATTTTTCTCGCAAAAAGTTAGCTAGTGAAAGTGACCATCAATCTTAATATTACGGAAAAATTCCGGTAGAATCCCAAAGGTGTGATTTACAATAACTATGAGTAACCACGGTAACGACTGTATACTGGAATAAAAGCGCTCAAATCTTGTAACTCGCGAAACATTGCTTTTGTTTCCTTCTTTTTTTGTACCTATATGGGGATTGTGCTAATATTCCCGTTTAAACGGGCATAGTCATCTGTTTAAAAAAATGTTGATAAAATCAGAAGAGTGCCAATTAGTGTTGTCCTGGTTTAATGATTCAACAAGCAAAAAGTTCCTAAGTAATTGAATATTTTAGAATTTGAAGAGATGACAGTATTACGGACAACGGTATAGTTGCGCAACTATTTATACTGAAACGAAATATTTCTGGGTTTCAAGGCACAGAGTACCTCGCCACATGACCTACACTCACTTTACTCACTATAACAGCCATGTCTTTAATACTATAACACATACGAAGTATCTTTTATAGTATACCGCAACGTAGCTACCTACCAAAAAAATATGATATTAACTAACAATGAAATGTGGTATTAAGGTGTGTCAGCCTCATCTCAGAGGTAGGATGGCCTCACTGACTGGTGTGTTCGTTGCACTGGGAACCCTGCTGATCTACTTGTTGGGTGCTATCACTGATTGGCGAACTCTCTCTGCTATCAGTATATCAGTCCCGATTCTCACCATGATCTGCCTTTTACAGGTGAGAAAGCGTAAAAACTCGTAAACCCTCAGTTAGTAACGAGTTGTGGTTTATACTGAGCCCTTTTGTTGTCAGCATGACCTAATAAACGAATTTTTGTAGTAAAGTGTTCACTTTTTTCCCGCGGTTTTCAGTCTTGAAAACACGAAGTTTCGAAAACTGTTCCGTTACAAATCCGTTGTAGAACATTGTGGATCCATACCCAGATTTTAATAATTTTTATATACATCATCAGCTGAAATCAAACCTTTTTCCTTTGATTTCAGCCCTTTTTAAATATAATATACAATTTTCTCTCAAAACCTTTCTCATTTTACAGAAAAACTTTTTCAGAGAATATTAAACCTTCTACATAAAACGTTAAACCTTCTTACGTTAATTTAAAAGTTTTCCCCTTGATATTCGACTTTTTGCACTCCATTTTTTTTAAGCTCATTTTTTAACCATTATTCTTGAAAGCTTCATAATGCGAAGGATAATATGAATCATAATCAAACGAAAAATCAAAAAATAATTTGTACATTTTGTATAGGTAGGTAGGTACCTTACATCAACAGATTTACAAAAGAATAGAAAACCTTGTCTTTACCTGACTCTGTCTATGTGATAACAAATTCAAAGTTTCGTCAAGATGTTCATAACTGCAGACGAAAGGATGAGCTCGGAGGTGAGCGATTTTCAAAAGTAAAAACAATGTGGATCATAGGTATTTGATTTTTGTGGGTCTTAAAAATCGCTAGATCAAAAGTCACCAACAATACAACCACTCATCAAAGCCATACCAGGATGATGACTCAAGACTACTATTTAGAATAACTATACTTAATATAGTGATTATAGTTGAAAATAAAGTACCAAAGTAAAAAAGTGAATGTAAAAGTAAAAATAAATTATTATTTTTTTTTTAAATAATAGAAACATTTGGAGAAATGGTTTTCATATTCGTGGACAGACCGTGTACAACGTTTGGTAGGTATATTATTCCAAAAAGTCGCTCATATGGTCATGCTACATTACTGGAACCGTTTGATATTTGTTTGTACAAACTGTTATGTTTTGATATTTCTGTTGATTGATATTTCTTCATTTTTTACAATTCCTAAGGTGTGCATGATTTTTCGAGAAATCGTTTTTATTGAAATCCCTCCTATTCTTACTTACAAACTTTGGATCTGCTTTCACCGTTGAAGTTTTCCAGCTAGCACTATAATAGTGATTTTATGATATTAAATTTAGAGAAGCTTTGAAGTGGTGGGATGTATTACAATTTATTCAGTTGTTTACAACATAATATATAACAGTCCCTCAAGATCCCCCATGTATTTTTGTTTGACATGTTACAACTATCCCTAGATTCCGGAATCGCCAGTGTGGCTTGTCATCCACGGAAGAGACGACGAAGCAAAGAAAGCTCTCGCCTGGCTCAGAGGTTGGGTATCGACCGAGAGCATCGTCAAGGAATTCGAATGTCTCAAGGACCACATCCATTCAACTCGTGACAAAGTGACCCACAACGACTATCAACCCGTCCCCATTGTGGAGACAGGTAATCAGGCGGTGATGGTATCGGTGTGTATTTTTTATAGTTTTATGGATGCCGCAATCTACTCCCGCATCTGCGAACATTTTGTTTCAAGGGTCGCCAACGTGACGGTGGATGAGCATGACGAACTTTTTTTTTCTTCTTCTTCTAAAATCTATTTCTACAACTCGGTGATCTATTTCATACTAAAATTTGCGAGCGAGGTCGATGTTTAATGGAAGTGTTGGGGAAGGGGTCATAGCTGCCTAAGCCCTCGGTGACTGGAAGTCAGGTAGCAATGTGAATTAGCAGTCAGACGGCTGTTCCTCGATTTTCCACGCAATTTGAGCCACTATCGAGGTAAGGGTCCTTAGGCGGGCTTGAAGTCCTGCGTCAATGTTGACCGGCCATTTCAGCTGAACATTCGAAACAGTTTCTGATAGCTATCTTGGTGCATCTCGCAACAGTGCAGATGAGATGGCCATTCATCAACCATACATCAAATGGACTGCGCTCCACTGCTGCGAGCCAATGCCCAAATTGCTACCTACATTTGGCCCGCCGATCGCCTCATGGTATTCTATTCACTTTTCCTAATTTACGTATAATGATGAAATAGCACAAGTTATTAGAATCGCAGAAATCTCTATACTATGAGGATACCCTGTGCAGACCCCTACTATGTTTTGGTTTATTATTCTGTGAATAATACACCTACGTAATCGCTCAGCAAACAATTTGAGGGGGTGTAACAGCAATGTAACACCCCCTCAAAAAAATTTCTTTTACGTTTCAAGGAGCGTAGATTCCAAAAGTGTAATGTCCGTCCGCTGTCTGCCGTACGCCGTATCACGCATAACTACTTCATTTTCGGTCTAATTGTGTCCCGAAACTTTGCAGCCCGATAGGACCCAGGGGTGTTATGAGTGAAAATGTGTATAAAAATAGGTACTTTTCGTGTTTTAGTACCTAACATGTCAGTAACATGAGCTTTTGAGGTATTGTTTTCCATGTTTTGGGGAACGAGAAGATCTAATATGTAGTAGATTTTGACCAACGAGTGGAAAATTGAGGTTCTACCAAATGTTCACCTCCCAAAATCGATTTTTTGTGAGTCAAAAAGCTGGGAAATCGTCTGAAATCACCATCAATTTGTATAATAACACTAGAAAAAGTGTCAACACGTGGATCAAGACGATTAAATGGCACTACCTATGATCACAGATAATTTGAAAAAAAAAAAAAAAAGGAGCGTACCTAATTCTTGTTTTGGGTGCCAAAATTGGTGGAAACCATCAGAAATAGCTATTTCAATTATTTCACATGAAAGAAACAATAAATGAACAGCCAGCTTTCTATAGACAAACAGAATAACAGAATAATATACAGAACAATATACCCCCAGAATAATATACCCATGTGATAAGTACTTCGCAGCGTTTTTCTTCCGATTTACGCTATTCCGATAAGCATTGGCAAACTACCCCCGGGTTCGGCTATATTTTTTTCTTTAGGTCTGTTTTTCGCGCATCAAGATGTATTACTTTGTGTGTTAGCCTATCGTGATGTCGAAAATGGGTGGGGGGGGGGGGGGGTAGCCTCATTGTAGAACAATAACTACTTGTACTTGTACTACTTGTTGATTTGAGTGAAACATGTGAATACATAATTGAAGGTTGGAACACATGGCCATTAATTCAATACAACCACATCCATTACAGAATTGTTTGCTATACATTTCACTCAGCAACAAATACATCCGTTTGGGACTAAGTGACTCATAAAAGTGCAATTATTTTGGTAAGCTTTCTGTAATGAGCGGCGCTCCCCTTGAATTCGAATTAGTGGGTTGGTTGATGGGAGGGACAACCCACAGCTGCATAGGGAAAGAAAACTGACACACACCCGCTTCAAACCGTTCTAAAATCCGCTACCACGAAAACCCCATAAGGATAGGGGCATAATACCTATGTGTGGTGCGTGGCAGAGCTATCCGAACACCAAGCCTCTTCCTCGATGAACCTTTGGAATCGAGAAATAAACAAAATTTTACCCCCTCAGTAAATACTTCTTGCTAGAAATCAGGAAATCGGATCGAAAATTTACCGAGGAGAAAAGCTACTTATAGCTAATCGTATATACGTAATAATATATAAACACATATTATGTATTATGTTTATGTAAGTGTGTGGCTGTCCATCATTCATCACGAACGTGAAAACTGTTGTTTCAGGGGCACCAGCTGTTGTCGAGAAGACGGGCTGGAAAGAAACGATTTCTCGCCTCACAAAGCCAGAGATGTTGCGGCCATTGAGAGTAACTGTGTTATTTTTCTTCTTCTACCACTGCGCCGCGTTCAACGGAAGCCGCCCGTATCTGGTGGTGATATTCAAACAGCTCCACACCGAGGTTGATCCGTTTGTTGGACCTGTAAGTTAATTTGTCAGTTCTGCCAATTTGCTTCCACTTACTGAGTTGAAGTTTGGCGTTCCAGTTGGGCCGAGATGTGTGGTTTCATGCAGTGAACTACTAACAAGTAAAGTAAACGCCATTTCCGTCGTGGGCTTCTCGTCCGACTGCCCTGCAGCGCCGCAGACGTGATCAACTCTCCTCTAATGAGAGGATCACAATAATTCGTTCTGATTGTTTTGGCCTTGGCTACTCATTGCTTCGCCCCCTTGACAGGACAGGGGTTCTTTTGAGTAAACTAAATTTGCTACATCACAATGTACCTATGTATTTCTGCAATCGCTTTTGTAACTTGCTTGGGTAACTTCTTCAGGTAGTTTTCAAACAGCAGACTTCAGGAACCTTCATGTCAATTGCGGATCATGTCTCCAAAACTCTGGTCTTTCCTATGATATAAATTTTTTAATCTAAGCATAGACGAGCTGCTAACTGAAATGTTAAATCGCAGAGCCTGTGACTGCTGCTCTGGGAACGACTAGACTCAATGCAGTCGCGATCCGAAACCGACATGTTCCTGATGTCATCTGTGCAAATGTTCCCCAAGGAAGTGGCCCAAGCTACAAACGCACTAGAAGAAATACCAAGTGATGAGGTCAAATGAAGTTTACTTATTGACATGTCCTAGTCATAAATAAAATCCTCAACGCAGGCACAAACACAGCATAGAAACTCTTCACAAACCCCACCAACAGAGAGGAGCAAAATACAATGTGTTGGAATTGTGAAAAATCCTCATCTGTGGATTTGTAATTACAAGGGGTTGACCTATTTGGTTTATTATTCTGTGAATAATGCACCTATGTATTCGCTGAGCAAACAGTTTTTATAACACCCCCTCAAAATTTTTTGTTTTACGTTCCAAGGTGCGTAGATTCCAGGAATGCAATGTCCGTCGACCGTATCATGCATAACTACTTCCGTTTCGGTCTACAAAATTCGTTCTTTCGCACATGGGCTCCATTTGGGCCCTAGTTGTGTCCCGAAACTTTGCAGCCCGATCGGAATATATCCAGGGGTTATAGGTGAAAAATGGGTGTAAAAATAGGGGTTTTTTGGTATTTTAGTAAAATGAGCTTTTGAGCTATCTTTTTCCATGTTTTTTGGGGGCGAGAAGACTGAATATGAAGTCTATTTTGACCAAACAGTGAGGAATTGAAGTTGTAACGAAGGTTCAGCTCCCAAACATCATTTTTCATGAGTCAAAAACCTGGGAAATTGACTGATGAAATCACCATCAATTCGTATAATAACAATAGAAAAAGTGTCAACAGGTGAATCAAGACAATTAAATAGCACTCTCCGTGATCAAAGATAATTTGGGGAAAAAAGCGTAAGTGGTGTTTTTGGGGGCTAAAATTGGTGGAAACCATCAGAAATAGTTAATTCAATTAATGCGCATGAATGAAACAATAAATGAACTGCCAACATTTCTGTAGGTATTTCAAATATAATAATAAACCAATGTGACAAGGACTTTGCAGCGTTTTTTAGAGTCAAATTTGTTTTTTCTTAATTTTCTAAGATCGATTTATTTTTGCATTACTTACATAGATCTTTAAGCGACTTGAAATCGATAACTCAATTGAAGGAATATCCTGTGAATCTAGGAATACCACCAGTAGTTGTATAGCTCGCAGATTTGCTGAGGATAGGTGGCGTTGTTAGACCCGAAACATACACATTAAACTCAAGATGATTTGAATAAAGGAGCAAGCAGCAAGAGAGTGATTAGGTTGAATCCCGACCACCTACCTATTGAAGTTATTTATTCAGCGCTAGACAATGATCCAGATATATGGGTAATAGCTTTGATATGTACAGAAATAATAAAGCATTGTGGTAGAATTGACTGAATTTTTTTTCTCAGGTACTATCAAATTACGTAGGTTGTATGTTAATTATTTTGTTTGTGTCGTCAAAGCCTCACAGTAAATAGGTGCCTACTATGTATATTCACAACTATTTATTATTTTTACATAATTCAGATTATTCGTTTGGCCGTGAACAAAAAATGTGTTCCTATCAACATGTACTTAGGTAAAAAAGTAGGTACCTACCTATCAGCAAAGTCCATAATAACCATCATTCTTCAAATGAAATAATATCACGGAAGAATTTTAAAAAATCAACTTCATAAAGCCACGCGTGATTAAATCGGCTGTTCCCTAACAATGGTAAATAAGCAGAGCTGAAGTTATTTATGTACCTATCGTATGATTCACTTATGTTAACGAAGCTTTTCGGTCAAACTCCAAGGCCTTACTGTGGGCGATCGGCTGTAGATAGTACAATGCTCCGGGTGAGCTCAAAGAATCCTAAACTTCGGAATCAGTTTAAAACCTCATTAAAACCATAACCTTTCTACTGAAAGTTTTCGAGCTACGGTGTTTTGAAGATTTCAACCCCCATTTTTCGCTCCTCAGAGATGACTGAAAGTAACACCGAGCTTCGAGGACCAACTAGACCCCGAATGGGGTCTGCAAACCAAATTTCATTAATTTTTGGTTCATGGCAACTAAGAAAGTGCCGCGTACGGTGGATGGACAGATTTTGTTAAATTATATTTTCGGATTCTACTTCTACCTCTATTTTCGGTACCTTGGAATGTAAATACTCGATTCTAAATGTTCATTAGGTACCTACTGAAAATAATAAACCAGAACCTTACATTTTTTAATGATAACAGGTGATTGCCGTGATCTGCCTCATTATGGGAACTGTGACGTGTATAATCACCATCCGGAAAGTTGGGAAAAGGAAGCTTTCCTTGCTTTCAATGACTTGCTGTTCGATGATCACCAGTATGATTGGAGTGTACGCATACATGCACGAGAAAAACGGTCTGACGATTCACCTACTCCCCGAGGTCATGTTCTGCTGCCTCTACTTCTTCTCGAACCTGGGAATTGGTGTCATTCCTTGGGTACTGCTTTCCGAGGTTTTCCCAGCGAGGTAATCCATAATATTTTTGTTTGCATTTCATTAAGAGCGGAATCCACTTAATTCCGGCCCAGTGCAGCGCCGGAAAACCGGGAGAAAAAGTTAACTAATTGTAGGAAGACAAGAAATGCTGTTATAATAGAGAGTTGGAGGAATGTATTTAACTTTCTTCCTCTGGGGTACACTAGTACTATAGGTACCGAGGAGAAACGACTCCATGCTCTCTCCTCCTGTAGGTACGTTTCCCCTTTTACAACTCGTTCTCGAAGGGTTCCACTCTTTAGACAAGACCACTGGAAAGACGCATTTAAATGATAATTCCTATAACAGCCTCGAAATTCCTAATAATTGAAGCTGCATAATTGAAGCTTTCACTTTCTGAGCAATTGCTGACCACACCATCCACATACTGAGAGGACTCATAAAATAATATTGGGTACCTACGTAGCCAACTCTATATCTGTTTAAACTTTAAACTGTATAAAGATCACCTTCTGTAAGGAGCACTGACATGTTTTGCTTGAGTTTACCACATTGGAAGCCCAAACAAGGATTCTAATAGAATTCGACCAAATCAATATCTTTGCTTTCTAATGTGAATGAATCTCCACAGAGGAGACCAATTCGCAATTTCATCTAAATCACTTGAAAATCCTTGATAACTCAAGAACTCAAGGAAAATCCCCTCCTCCATTTCGTCTTCCTTTAATTCCAAAATCTTAGTAGTAAATTATAATAGCAAATTTCAAGATATTTCTTCGAACAAAATAATTCCACTATTCTCGCGTGTCTCGGGATGACCTGAGTATAATAGTGTGATTTTATTATCTTTCAAGTTAATCATGTCATATAAAACCGTTTCAAAATATTTTGAAGATCTAACGAAGTTTCAAATTAATCACGAATACACGATAGGTGTATCAACTGTCCTGCTAATGCTAAACACTTATAAACATAGCTGGTTGACAACAAGAATCGAAACATATTAGTCTCGCAAAAAAAGTGTAATCTGTACCCATACTACTGGTACGTCTCAAGGGTACGACTTTTATATTAATTATTCGCCTGAAATTTCCTATAACACCTCAAAATACGAGAAACCATGTATAAGCCTTATTGGTCCTCATAATACTCGAACAGCTTCTGATACATTTTACTCATTACAATTTAATATATTTTTGATTTTCAGGGGCAAGGGACTTGGAGGGGGGATTTCAGCAGCATGCTACTACATCTTCTGGTTTTTGATAAGCAAAACGTTCCTGTACCTGGTGAATCAAGTAGGCCTAAACGGCGTCTGCTTCTTCTACAGCGCCCTCGGAATCATTGGAATCGTCTTTGTTTATTTTTGCGTCCCAGAGACTGAAGGCAAAACCCTGGTAGAAGTTGAAGACATATTCAAAACCAGAGAGTTGAAACCCATTAAAAATGTTAAAAACGATCGTTAGGACCCACAACCTGATGATCAACGTTGATCTATGAACGAGATTCCTATTTCTAGTGTAATTTGATTACATCGTTTCGTCACAGGTAAGTAGTCAATACTTTGGTAACTTCGTTAACAAAATACTTTGTTAACTTCGTTAACAAAATTGAACTAAACAGCCCAACTTGTGCCTTAAATTTGGTTAATTTGATTAATTTTAATAGAACGAAATTTTTTGGGATTTAAATGTTAATTTATTTAAGGAACTGTTTTATTTAAATAGTTTGCCTTTTCCCCAATCCAACATTCAGGTCGAAATACGTTATGTTCATAATTTTATTGTCATTTGTATATATGCATTTTTTTTTGTACGATTACAATAATTGAAATAACTGTTAACCAGTTATAAATCTCAAGGCTTGGCGCAAACGGAAGGTTTGCTCGAAATGGCCAATGTTGTTTATGAGACTGTTAATAAAATTTACTTTTTACAATTGGTTTTTCTTAAACCATCAGTGCGGACGAACCAACAACGACAACAGCTGTCATACAGAAAGGAGGCATAAGGAAATGTGTCTCCCCTCCCATCTACCTACCACCTTCCATATATCGCCCTAGCGGAATTACCATTTTTTTGCTGAGTGAATACATAGGTGTATTATTCACAGAATAATAAACCAAAAATTTTATGCTTGGAGTAAATTTCAGGAGGCCTTCATTTACAAATAATATCCTTAGTAGGTTGTCTAATAGGTAGGTAATTATAATGCGTGTTCATTTGGACAACGATTCCTTCTTTATTGAGAAATGGTAATTTTGATAACGTAACTTTTAGAGTTTGTGCGAACATCATCATAATACAACGAGAACTTCTGTACCGCATCTTTTTGCCGCAGACTTGAGTTAATTTCCACTTCCCGCTCTTCGTTATTCTCTGTAGTATTGTCAAGCTTGTTATAAATCTCAAACCATCTATCGTCTAACTGACGTTTCTGAAGGCTGAATAGGTTCAAGTCTGCGGGTACAATAATTTCCATCAACCAAACTATACATTCAATACCGCCTTACCTACAGTACCACAAAATTATTCGCTCAACAATACCGCGAAATTATTCACAGCAGCCTCAGCTCGACATGATGAAGCTGATATACGTATTTACGTATACAGTACGTGTTTACTAAGCGCATCGATTAAGAACGGCATTGAAACTGAACCTGTTTGACTCGCTTTATTGATTCCTGACAGACCCCCCCCATTATAAATTGACTCATTTGATGTTAAATCCAGATCAGAATGAAAATGTCTCCCAGATCCAAAACTACGGGCCATTTCAAACCTACATGTAAATATGCACGGAAATTATAGTAGATAGAATTAGCTATGAATTCCGCACGCTCGGAAAATAATAGAGGTAGGTGTATCTTCATGTGGCCATACAATTTGCATGCATAATGAATTAATTGGAGAGGGGCGCACCATCGCATTGTTGACCCTACGGAGCTCTTCGTCCCTAATGAATAACAAATTATGGATCAAGAGACCCCCTGATAAAAACGCTGACTCCAAAAACGTTACTAGTTAGTAAACAGAAAACTAAATATTTTGGCACGAGAACACGATAGGAATTTAACTTGAGCTCGATGAATCAGAAGATGAACAGCTCAATCACATAACAACAGCTCGATATTTATGTAGGATTTCAGTTGGTACCTTCCTAGATGGAAATGATTTCAAACTCACCGCTATTATAGTTGAGCTCAGATCTACCGAGATAGAAATATTTTCAAACTCACCGCTATAGGTGAGCTCAGAGCTACCTAGATGATTTCAAACTCACCGCTATAGAATAGATTTGAAACGCACCGCTATAGTTGAGCTCAGAGCTATTAATTAATTTCTAACGTGAATGACGAGCGTTCGGGACCTACAGCAATTGAACGAATTTTTAATTTTTCAGAGTAGGTAGCCGCTCTCATATAGTATAACATATTCTTTGATCTAGGTACGAATATGAGGGAAAAAATAATAAAACTTCTTGGATATTATGGAACGAAGGTACGCTCTGCATATGATTTGTATGCATGTTTCTAACAATATAGTTCGGGTAATATCCATCGTTGGCATCGTAATAAATACCTACACTCGGGCACTGTTAAGGTACTTGGTATGTTAAAAACTCAATATATGAACTTGTCAGAACCTAAACTATTAGTTAGGTACATATAGAGTATATGCTTTCATACAGACATGGATAATCTCATTCAGGATGTCGGGTATGTATGAAAAGTATGAAATAAGATTAATTCAGTAAGTATTTTTAAAACTATTCATCCGTCAGTTTATTATGTAGGTAAGTACACATTTTACCTATCATCAAGGTACATACTACACAATAAGTCAAAAATGCCTATATTACATGTTACTTGGAAGGGACTAAACAGAAATGAACAAATGAACGGTTTAAGTTGTGTACAAGTAATAATTAACCAACAAGTAGAACCACAATAATAATAATAAATGGCGGCACCTCCATCTATTAGCCTTCATGAACATCAATCACAATGATGAGGGACATTGGACAACTGCTATTCGTACCGACAAACATTTCGTACGTCTACGTCTATATTCTAAATTATAACAATTCACACCCACTTCATTACGCACGAGTTACGGTACACGCTTAATTGGTTAGGTACTGGGCAGAAAAATATTAGTTCGGTCTCGTCCTGTCCTCAGTGATGATCACCCACTGCAAGATGCATTGTTGAACATCCACTCAATAACTTCGGTGGGCTTTAGTTTTTGAGAGACCCAAGAATCGCAACATGGAGGTCCTGCAGTAAAAATTAATAAATTAGCGACTGTAGTAAGAATTAATAAATTATCAACTATACTGTAGTAAGAATTAATAAGTACATATTTCAAAATTTTAGAATGAGTAATCAGAAGGTATGTGAATCGAGTTTGTGCTGAATGCGCCGTCGCGGCGTTAAAATATATATTATGCAGCAAATGTCGGCAGTCCCCCGAGTGGACCTACAAATTTGCTATAATCCCAAAACTAGCTGTTTGCGGTGCCTCTGCCGACACCATGGTGCTACACTCATGAAGCATAACTCTTCAACGTTTGGCAATTTTAACATGGAACATGTTTTTACTGGAGTAAACCAGGCTCGAAAACATCCGCGTCCAGTCCAGTCCAGGGGAACTCTCCCCTCCCCGTCGCCTGCACAGTTCTCCCTCTACCCCACTCCTGCCACCCAACTCCGAGGAGAGCATGGCGAGGCCTCACTCCGCCGACAACTGCCGAAGGGGTTCTACCTACCCGAAAAACGCCAAAAGCAGCTGAGGACGTGTATTATTACATGACATTGCGTTAGGTCGCTGGTCCGAGGGTTGGAAATATCACGTTTTTTTTGCTTCCTCACTACCGAAGGCAGGGAAGCCTTGGATCGTGATTGAGTAAAAAAAGTAGGTAATACATGTGGTGAAGAGTACAATATTTACAAAAACGTTAGAGCTAGGTGATGAAGAGTAACAATATTTACAATCATCTTAATTCATCTACAAATATCACAAGGCTGGTGATTTATGGACACACAGCTTCTCCCTCAAGATCCGAAACCAACGATTCCAACAAACCGAGTGAAACCCTGATCTGGATCCCGCTGCAATGACTAGCTGTTAGCTATTATTTATTGGGTTGAAGAGAATCATTAAAAGAAGAATTTGAACATTACACATGACACATACTCATGACATTACACATGATGATTACGCACATCGGAACGAATATTCAGACTTTCATTAAGAGTGGAAAACTTTCACAAAATGACGTTTTCCCACGATTTTAATACTCGGTAACTTGGAGGAAAAGAAAAAGAATTGAAAATTATTCTCAACATTTTGGCATACGTACTCTTGTCTGTTGCACGGTTGATTCTCAAAGGGATTATGCTTGATAATTGTACAAACACAAACGGTGGGTACAGCTTCCGTACAAGTACGCAACCACGAGGGACATTTTATGTCTTAGCGCCCCCTCCCGCACCCACACCAAGTACTTCGTATACTTAATTGTTTTGGTCAAGATTTCCAACGAATGGTACCTAGTCCGAACAGCCTTCAGTCCCAATTAGTTCGGATTAGCCGGACTCCACTGTATTATCTACGTAAACATTCATTTAAACAATCACGCTCATACCGCAGCTTGTTGGCCACGCAGTCCGCAGTGGTTAACGTAGTATGGTTAGGTAAATCGAGAGCTATCCAACGAGTGGTGAACGATTTTTGTACGATGATAACTGGCGAAGATAAAGTTCCGTAGCAACGAATCGGTTGTAAGCGAAAATCATCAGAAATATTTTCGTGACGTTGTTTCCGTTGCATGTCTCCGTTGCATGTCCCGCGTTTCATTTTCGAGTTTATGTAGCAAAGTAAAGACATAAAATGTCAAAAGTTTATGTCCTCCAAAATGAAAATTTCCAATACCATTTTCCGTTTCAGACATCGAGGAACATATTTGGTTCCGTGTCTTTCTGTCTGTGGTAATTCCTTGCAACACCCATAACTACCCGAAATAATGGTTCGAAGTGGGCTGAAATTTCGAGGGTAGGTGGGGGTTGAGTCACAGATGGCCCCATACCAAAATCATTGAAAAAGTACCGTAACTTTCGTCTGCGCATACGCAAACGTGAAATAATTGGAACACCCATAATTACCCTAAATATCGTTGAAATCAATTCAAACTTGGAGGGTCGGTCAGGAATAATACTTTGGTAGTTCCAAATCAATTTCATTGGAATGGTAATGTAACTTTGATCTACGCATGCACATGAAATGTTGACCATTTCCTTGTAACGTTTCTAACTACGCTAGAGAGCTGAAATTCTGAGGGTATACGCAGGTTGGATCGCAGATGGCCCCGTTTCAAAATCATGAAAATCGTTTAGTCTGCGCATGCGCAAACGTGAAATACTTGGAGTGCCCATAACTACCTTAATTATCGTTGAAATGAGTTCACATTTGGAGGATCGATCAGTATAATACTTTGATGGTTCCGTATGAACTTCATTGGAATCTTACTGTAATTTCCCTCTGCGCATGCGCTAATATGAAATGTTGACCGTTTCCTTATAACGCTTCTAACTACGAGAAAAATAGTCGTAGAGAGATGAAATTTTGAGGGTACACGCGGGTTGGATCGCAGACGGTCCCGTATCAAAACGAACCTGCCCAACTATTCTATACGTTCATGTGGTTCAAGTGAGGAAGCTATAGTGCCTACTCAAATTGGCAGACGTTTTTCTACATATCTCCATATATCCTCTGTTATCATGTAGCTATTCGAAAAACATGTTCCATGTTTCCTTGCTTTGATCCTTGATCTAAACTGGTATAATCCGGGGATCAGGGGGGCTGTCCCCCAGATTTCATTCGATAATAAACGTACCGTCATGAACACAAACCACTGGCGGCTAGACGCCCCCTACAGCAACGCATTTTTTTTTTTTTAACATAAATTTAGGCATTTATGAATAGGCGTCCGGATTCAAACTGATCCTTGTAAAATTCGACAGTAAACAAGATTACGCAATGTTGATTTGTTTATATTTTATTGTATTGATAGGCAAATAACCCCTAAACTTGTTCGACTACGACAATAATCACGAAACATTACGAATAACGAGAAAGTTATACATATTTTCAGCCACGCTCGCAAGGCAATTATTAATCAAAGTTCATCAACTTTTTTCTTCTTCATTCAAATAAGAACCCCCTTTTTAATTAATTAGGTAATTTATTTATTTTTTTAACACAAACTTTCATTAAAGGTTTGCAGCTCAGCTGACTTCACTTGTTTGAAGTCGACTCTACTTCACTGGCATGCGTATTACGAGCACAGTTTTGACTGTCAAGTAAAGCAAAGAATTACTGATCGCAAAAAACCCATAAATATCGTTTATGATTTAGTAATAGTTCGTAATGAGGCTAATGAGCACGTAGGCTGTAAAAATCTCATTCGACAATTAGAACACACGGATATCTCATAGGATGTTACAGCAATAGTGCACTAGTGCAGACTGTAGGCGTGTTTAATAGTAAGTTTTAACAACCAACTGCCTCGAACAATATGAAGGTAACAGTAACCCGAGGGATGTGGATTAGGTGAATGAGCTACATCTCCCTCGAACAGCGTTCCAGTAAACAAGAGATGTGGAAGGTCAGGGCAAGAGCCCGTCAGGAAGGGCGATAAAGCGTGAGGGACGAGGGTTTTCGCGGGTGAGAAAACCGCATTGAGCTCGAACGGTGGGGCTTGAGACGCAACGTGATACGTGTCGCTAGGTGGGAAGGCTGGAACAGGAAGGATCCTGTCAACCAACGCAAACCCACTACCTACTACCGTCCTTCGCAGCAGTTATACGTGATAAAGATGATCTTGATGGAGTTAAGTACCGATCAAACTATCCAAAATGTACCCATATTCAGATGAAATTCCGTGATATCACCTTTTCCATGTTGCAGAGCTAATTTGAGGATCGACAAGCAAAATCGCCGAAAACACTGGCCGTAAAAAATCAGCAAACCAGTAAACGTGTGCGGCGACAGGAATGAACAAAAATTGACAAAACCCCACTGGAACGCAATACCTAATCGCCACACAAGACCGATGGCATGTAACAAGCAAAACTGCTCAAAACGGACGTGGCCAAGCAAAACAACATTTAAAAAAATTGTCTACTTATAGTATGAGTTAATGGAAGAAATATTCTGCGTTCATTTGCTGGAAAATGACAATGACAACATAACAGTCGAAGGCTAACGCGCGCGACGTGGGATTTCGCTAGTCAGTATTCCATTATAGTTACCTACTTGTTTCCTTCATCACATTCATGGGATGGATTCAGAATACTGCAAAACGGGATAGAAACGAAAAATTGTTCAGAAATTCACGCACTACAAATTTTTGACCAATTGCAATACCCTGTTTCCACCCAAAGGGTTTGAAACGCGTGAGTGTTCATTTTGATTTTTGAGGATTACAATTGCTTACTTCCCGAAAGTGACAATGCTTCCGCTGCCTTACTGGTCGAGGTATCAATAACGAATTCATTTCGACGAATATACCGCGAGTGACAAGAGCTAGTGGATGTGATAATTTCGTATGTTATTATAATAATTATTCCAGGACTATCACACGTCTTTGTACATAACAACGGATATATGAGAAGCCGAGTTCTGTCCCATCAGAAGACAGCAATGGATCCTGACAGGAACAGAACGAATGTAATTATTGTAATTAGTGCAACCACCACTGCCTCTCTTGTGGCAGGTTGCTTTGCTTCAGTACCTTCCAACTCCTAAAGCAGACCCTATATTGAATTAAATCTTCAGCCGCAACTTGTTAAGAGTTCCTCAGTTCTTTTTATACGCCGCGAAAGCACACTTTTCAAGTACCCTCCACCACAACTCGAAGAGTGCCGTATATTAGCTCTTTGTTGTATTCATAATAAAAAACGTGCTCGGTACATGGAAAAAGTTTAATGTTGATAACGCATGAATGATGAATTTTTTTCTCTCCATACACATCTACTGATAAGCTCCCAGGATCTTTCAAAGGGTTATGTTGTGCTAGGATAAGCTTTTTCCACTTGAACCTATGTACCTACCTACCGGATGTTGGATCCATTTCTTGTAGAATGGGAAAGCACCTGCGTCAACATGCCTTTTACAGTTTTGTTGACCAAGCAAGATCCATCGCGTTCTCAATTTGTATGTTAATACCCGTTCAACCAAAGACACGCCCGTTTTATCATCGCGATGGTGGCCCATGTGAAACCCGAATCTGTCCTCTATGACAGGCATAATGAATTATGTTGATCTTACTTACTGTTCCAGCTCCAAAAATATTCTCGTAGGAGTGGAAGCAGACTTTTATATTCGTCAACTCCATTGAAGCACCAGTGATATACAGAAGACCAACTGAATGGTGAAATAGCTCGCAGCTGTGAACAAGAATTCAACAAATTAGGTGGGTAGATGGAGATAATTTAACTTCAGGGATTTGAAGGGTATTCGCTTAATAGTTAGAGGGAGTTTTTCCATCAAATCAACAGTTGATTCAATCCCAACCCAATCACGAATCTTGTCGTTTGCCATGGGAATGAGCAGAACAAGATAGGTATCTACTCATTATATAAGGAAGTAAAGTTACTACCTAACTCTACTAACAGGTTATAGAGAAATCATTGCACGGATTGTATAGCATAATGCTGAAATCAGTCTATTAATTCAGAGGGTCCCAACAGGTGATTTTGATGATTCAGGCTATCAATAGGTACTATTATAGCTGCCTATGTTGACTCGGGTTCTCTCATGTGGCTTCTACAGCCGATGTGTATGCGATGTCCTGTAATAGTAACCATCATGAATAGTGTTGAAGTAACTAGTTACATCAGACTTGGTAGTTAACATCCGGAAATTTAAGCCCCCCCCCCCCCCCCCCCGTATGATTGGAACTATATCCACACATCATTCTGACCGTAAGTAGATAGTTGTTATCCTCATCCAAATAGATTAGGAATATAGTTATAATTTCATAACCATCTAGAAGAGCCGTGCGTTACACAATAGTACCTATCTGGATTCGGTATTGAAAAAGTTCAATAACCTCTTCAGGTGGCTGGTATGAACATGATCTGCCGAAGTCACAATATTCTCCAATTTTCGTTTAAATCATAACATCTAGGTAGGTGGTTTCTTCTAGGCAGTTCAGACCAGTGTTCAGTAAGAATAATTACAGTTCTATAGTCAGTGTTAACCAGATACTGGACTATTATACGTACAGATTGGAAGGTGGGGGGAGGGGGCACCAGTATTTATACATCTGTATGAAAAACCGGGATGAATACATGGAACTGATCTGTTTTTGAAGAAGGATCTGTTTTTGAAGAACAAATGTTTCTTCGGTATTAGGCTTGGGGGTAAATTGATTTCACCTTTTTACGTGTAATATTGACATATAACACGTCCTAGACTCTTATCAATAATAACAATACGTTTGAGACAGACACACTGTACTCGTAGGTAAATGCACCGAATTAAACTAGAAATTTCACGTTGAAAACCAGCAGTTATCATTATTATACGCCTCAAGAGGTACTTGGATAGGATGTAGGACTCCAAAGGATTAAAACATGAAGAGTCCATTTCAATATCCATTAGTTTAAATGGGGAATTTCCGTTAAAAAAAAATTATTTTAAAACAAAATATTCAGATCTTCCGCGAAAATTGTATTTTGAAGCCCAGCCTGTTTTCAAAAATAAGCTTTATTTTTTAAATGAGGGTGATTAAAAGTAAAAATTCAGCAAAAAATTACATATCAGGTCTATTGACATCTGATTACATGTGCTGCACCTTTTTGGGCAGCTCTTTTTTAAACACAAATCTTAAATCCACATGGGATTGTTAAATGACGAATAACAGGTTTTTGGGTGTTTTTTTTACCGTATCGGAGAGTAGCGTTTGGCTTCATAGTGGTCGGAGGCGTCGTCGGAGTTTCAATAAATTCGTAAGTCGCGTTGAAACCCGTCGCATCGAGCCTGTCGTTCGATTGGAATGTGACTCTGAAGAACTTTTTTTCAGATACGACGCTGAGACCGGAACCAATCCGCCCGCACTGCCGCGTGTGCTTCCTGTCCAGACCCATGAAATTGGAGAACTCGACGTAGTCGCTCGCAGATGTAACGTCGCAGCTGTAGGAGAGGGGTAAAACAAACAAATCCAAGCAGTTCGTGAGAAAATCGATTTACATTTACAAGCTCATTCAAGTTGAAACCCCCAGTGTACCTCCACTCTCCAACTCTACCAGTCTGAAACTCCAAATAATGAACCTTCTGATCTGTAATGTAGATACTGTTCTGACCTAGGTGGTATGGATTTACATGGTTTCCCTCTAAACCTCCATGAAATGCTAGCCTCTTTTGCTTATCCAAGTGGGATTATAGAGTATATTTATATCATTATATCATTTGATATTTAAATGTGGCATAAGCCAGCTGGCTATTCATACTGCCATAACCTTAAATCGGAGTTTAGATTTTTCGTGCTAGCTCCCTGCTCAATTTCTTTACAGTTTCTTTCGGAACGTTGGTAGGTATTTCTAAATGGACAGCACCATGGCATGATCGCGTGATAAAAACGCTGCAAATCCCTGCACAACGGTTTATTATTTTGTACAGAATACCCTCCAGTTACAGATCACAGGTCTCCGTATAGATAACCCTTCTATATAACATATGTACTATTCTATAGATATTATGTAGATCGCAGACCCTCCGTAGGTTAGTACCTAACCCCAAACTCGTTACTAGGTACCTACCTAAACCGTTGTGTAATAATTTACCTGTATAGGTTCCCCTTCTACGGAGATAGAACAATGAACTGTTGTGTAATAATTTGCCCATCAATAATACTTCAACGGTTGTTCAAGTTGCAAAAGTACCTATCAACAAAATCCAGCCCCTTCTTGTTAGATGAGCCGTTGTGTAATAATTTACCGTTGGGTAATAATTTACCGTGGTGTAATAATTTACCGTTGTGTAATAATTTACCGTTGTGTAATAATTTGCCGGTGTGTAATAATTTGCCATTGTGTAATAATTTACCCATCAATAATACTTCAACGTTTGTTCAAGATTCAGAAGTACCTACCAACAAAATCCAGTAGTCCATCACTTGTCAAATGAAATAATATCGCAGAACAAACAACTCGACTTCATACAGCCATCCTTGATTATAATCAGATGCTCCGTAGTTATGATATCCGGGCCGGATTTATACTGTTTGATTCACGATCGTGTTGACGAAGCTTTTTGGTGCTCACGAACGGCAGGACGTATGATGCTCCGGGTGGTCTCAAAAAATTGTTTAGCTCAAGACAAATTTAATAACGTACAACAAACCATACCCCTTCTATCGGAAGTTTTCGAGATACGGCGTTCTGAAAATTGCAACCCCTATTTTGAACCCCTTAGATATGACTGACAGTAACGTCGAGCTTCGAGGACCAACTAGACCCCGAACGGAACCTATAACCCGAATTTCATCAATTTTGTTTCATGGTAACTAAGAAAAGTGGCCCGTACGGCGTACGGCGGACAGACAGAAATATTTTTATTGCAGTTTTGGATTCTACATACCTTGAAACGTAAACCATCAAATTTTGAGGGGGGTAAGATTTTTTTTTTTTTCATGCTCGATTCCAATGGATCATTATTGAAAATAATAAACCAAAATGTACAGTACAAAATGGTAGAATGATAAGAACTGAATATTTTATTGATAATAATAAACATCCACCGCCAAGTGCCACTGCCTAAACCATATGTTCAGCCCGTTTGCTGATAAAATTCGCCATCAATGACTGCGGTCCCATACCTTTTTTGATAGATTCTGGGAGCTCCTTAACTTTGTTAGACTCTCAGGCGCTTCGCTTCTTGTTGCCCAATTTACAAATATCCCCCCTGCATCTTTCAGTGTCAACCGCCGTTGCCACCTCTCTTGCAGTTACAGGGGTTTCCAAGGTTCAGTTAAGCACGCTAGGGTCGGGAAAATCCCCCATAAACATTCGGTTATTTGTTGCCACTAAATTATCCCCTGCTGCAGTTATGGGTAGGGATGTCCTTCAGATCTTGAATCCACACTGGGCGCAATCGCTTATAACTTTCCCTTCTACTCTGGCCATTACCTCACCACCCTCTGATCTTACGACATTGTTTCCTACAGCATATGGATTACAAGATAATGACTTTCCTATCGACAATTATGCTGTCTATATGCATCTAAAGCCATCCGCAAAACCTATGTTTCAACGCCCTTATTCAAGTTGAAGCAGAATTATTGAAGTTACAAAAATTGAAGATTATTTTTCCCGTTTCATCGTCTAGTGGGCATCCTCGCTAGTATGTGTGCCCAAGAAATCTGGAGCTATTAGACTGTGTGTCGACCTTAAACGCTGTATGAATCCCCAAATAATTACAGATGTCTATCCACTTCCTCGCCCTGACGAAATTGTTCACAAATTTATTGGCTGCTTTACTTTTGTGAGGCTCGATTTAACAAACGCCTACCTATAGCTTTCAGTTTACCCTAACAGTCAACCTCTCCTGACAGTTATCACATCCTTTGGTCTATCCCGTCATACTAGGCTAGTTTTTGGATTGGCTTCCACCCCTCCTGATTTTCCAAATTTCACGGATATTCTAGGACACATTCCTGGCGTAGCTGCTTTTTTAGATGACATCTTATGTGGGGGCAAGATAGGTCCCAATGTGAAGGTAGAGTGCGAAAATTTCTCACCGTTCTAAATGAACATAATGTTAAAATTAATCAAAGCTGGAGCTCGGAACCTAATACTGATTTTAAACCTTTCTTTAAAATCAAGAATGAACTTTTCTTAGATCATGGCTGCGTTTTTGTCCACGATAGGGTAATTATTCCCGCGTCCTTACAAAAACAAATGATTCAGTTATTGCATCGTGGTCATCCGGGGGTCTCTCGCATGAAAATGTTGGCGAGATCCTATGCTTGGTGGCTCAATATCGATAACGACATTAACCTAATCAGCAAGCCTTGTGACGCATGCTCAACCTTTTCCCCTCACAACCCTGAACCACTGTATCGGAATCCATGGTCTCCAGCTACATACCCATATGAACGAGCCCACAACGATACATTCCACTATAGGGGGGAAAATTTCGTGTTATTTGTTGATAGCTACACCAAATGGCCCGAGGCAGCCATAGTCCCTTCGTATAATTTCGGGAACGTATAATTTTCTGTTGGATGTATTTTCCCGGTTTAGTAATCGGTTCACCATCGTGGCGGACAGTGGGCCCCCGTTTTCAGGGTCATAATTTCGGATTTCTTGTAAAACAAACGCTATCCGTTTAATGTATTCACCTTGATACAGTCCGTGATCGAACGGCCAAGCCGAAAGTTTTGTGTTCATTTTGAAATCTGTTCTAAGAAAACTCTCTATTAGTTCGCCTTCTTGGCCTCCCCATACAGCTCTTAGGGAAACTTTAGCTTCCAATACAGCTACCCCATCCACTGTGACGGGAGAAGCTCCCATGCTCATGATGTTATCTTTTCATCCCAAGAACCCTATTTCGCAGTTGTCTCAGAAATTCGATCATTCCACTCCTCAGGCCCCCTCGCCTACTCTTCTTCCCTTGGGTTCTGTCTGGGTGCTCCTTCACCCCCACGTTTACCCAGCTGAATAGAAAAAAGGCGACACTACAAAAGTTCTCTCACCTTCCACATATTATGTGGTTGTTATTTGTGGTACCGAGTTAGATCTGATCTTGGGAATACACCTTTGATTTTTTCCAAATAGCGTCAAGCACCTGCTAAACACTCGCCCGTTTCCTTCACACCCTCACGTACTCGCTCAGTGACCTCTTATCAACCGCGCTAGTTAGTCCCCCAGTCACTGCTGTCGCTATCATGAAACCGAAATTGGGCTCTAATATGTAACCATTGAGACTATGATTATTGAATGTAGATTTAATTTACCATTTCAAGTCAGCAACTACTGTATACCTTGTATTATACTGTACGTGATTATACTTCTAAATCATTTCAATAACTGGTAATAACTGATATTTTTTTAGATATAATGTGCCTAAACTAAATCGTCGAATTCGTCTACGTTAAATTTTTACAGGGAGAGATAATGATTTAACCAGCATATTATAGTTAACCCTTTAGACACCCTAAAGGGTCCACTGTTGTGAACCAGGGGCCCTCAGACCCTTCTCTCATTGGCCAAAATAACGGCCCTTCCCGTTGGTCAGTTCCATGCACCTTCGGGTATACAGGGTGTTTCTTAAGTAGTGAACCACCCTTTCTAACTACGTTATTTTCAGGAAAATGAAAAAAAGCTTCTAAAGTAACCCCCCTTCATTTTTTACAATGAATTCAAATATTTCATTCCCGCACTTTGCGCATGCGCAGAAACATGCGCAATTGACACCAACTTCGGTTTTTCAAATGGGTACCCTAATTTTTTATTGCAGATTCAGATTCTACGTAAAATTTCATGAACATTTGACCCCTCAATCGATGAATTTGACTGTGCAGAACCTGTTCTGCGAGCGTGCAAAGTTGCTCAGCTGCCAAATTTCGCAAAACTTGGTGTCTAGTAATCCCCAAGTGTGGCACATGATTTTTCATTGTTTTTCAACGCTGATTCACATGGTGCTATCCGTTTTTTGATTTGACTCGATTTGAACGAAATAATGGCCATAAGTCGGTTATTTTGTACGAAAAAAAACGTGATTAGTTCCTATGGGGTTACTTGAAGGACAAGGTATACAGTGCCCACCTTCCTCCAATCGCAAGCACTGAGGAGCTGAAGCAGAGGATCGTAGAAGCGTGTGCATCTGTACAGCCTCATTCCATTACGGGCGCGCTTAATGATGAATGGGTGAGGAGAGCGCAAGCCTGTGTAGAAGACAATGGACGTCAGTTTGAACGGATTATGTAATTTCTTATTTTATTTTAGAATAAGTTTTCTTTTATTTTATTTTTTTATTTTTTTATTTTTTTAAAGGAAAATTCCGTTTTATTAAGAAGAAAAATTTATTTTTAATCCCGCCATAGCCGGTTCCAAGCCCGAGTTTCGAAAGGGAGAGGAAAATTAAATTTATAGAAAATATTTTGGTTCGAGTAGGTAATTAATTCATGTGCAAACACACGCCTCAAAACACGTTTTTTTCGTACAAAATAACCGACTTATGGCCATTATTTCGTTCAAATCGAGTCAAATCAAAAAACGGATAGCACCATGTGAATCAGCGTTGAAAAACAATGAAAAATCATGTGCCACACTTGGGGATTACTAGACGCCAAGTTTTGCGAAATTTGGCAGCTGAGCAACTTTGCACGCTCGCAGAACAGGTTCTGCACAGTCAAATTCATCGATTGAGGGGTCAAATGTTCATGAAATTTTACGTAGAATCTGAATCTGCAATAAAAAATTAGGGTACCCATTTGAAAAACCGAAGTTGGTGTCAATTGCGCATGTTTCTGCGCATGCGCAAAGTGCGGGAATGAGATATTTGAATTCATTGTAAAAAATGAAGGGGGGTTACTTTAGAAGCTTTTTTTCATTTTCCTGAAAATAACGTAGTTAGAAAGGGTGGTTCACTACTTAAGAAACACCCTGTATATACCGGCCCTTTAGGCCCTTGTAACGATTCTACAATACACCGTGAGACCTTTCATACCAGGCGTTTCTACAATTCCCCCAATTACTTGACAAGGAAAATTCCCACCATCACATGAATTTCACGTCAGGCATTTTAATTATGCCATTTTGAATTTGGGCCAGAAACTTTGTTAGCCGTCACGGCGCAGGGAGTCTACCCCTCCTCCTTCAAGACTGATCAGCTGTGCGGGTTCTTGCCTACAGAGCACCGATTCCCGGAGAACACATACCTGACCGTTCTCCACCAATGCCTTGTATTTATTTATTATTCATGTGCATAGGAACTATAGTGTTCCCTCATAGTGTACATAATGTACTGTTATATTACAGTAGGTATAAATAAAACATTAGGTAATACAAAACATTAATACTTAATATGTACCTACTTAAAACATTATTAAATTATTGTTAAATGTTTACAAGGTAAATAAAAATATGCTGCTGGGGAGAGGGGTAAAACGAAAATTGAGGGGGTGGTAGAGAAATAGGAAGAGTAGGAAAAAGGGAGGAAGGAGATAGATCAAGAGGACTGGCCACTCAAATACTTGAGCGCGCGAGCCTTGAATGACCCGAGAGCAGGAATAGCCTTTATGGTCACGGCAAGGATTTCCATAGTTTCCCACCCGCTATTCTAAAACAATTTTTAAATTTGCTGCAATTGGCTCTAATCAGACGGACGGTGTGTAAACGTTGGGATGGGCCGAAGTGGACGAAGCTTTGGAGATACGATGGTAATGTGAGATCAGGGCGTAAAATCTTAAATATTAGTCACATACTTCTATTTTTGTAACAATGTAACAAACTAACCCGAGACCCAAGTTACGGACAAAAATGAGCTGAATATATACAGCAAAGAGAAATTCTTACTAAATTCTGTTGATAGTAATGGAAAATCTGTCAATATGGGAATCAGAGACTGCGTGGAGGATATGCTTAGAATGGCGTAAATATGATTGTGACCTTACGTTGACGTTTTAATGATACTTATTTGTAAATGCTGGTCTCACTGGGGACCGTACCTTGGTACATTTTATTCTATGATTATTTTAAAACGAAAGACGTAACTTACCAGTACCACTGTAAAAAGCCGACCGACTCCAAATGTAGTATTAATTTTAAAGCAATAATTGTAATAAGTAATGTAACATGTTGATCATACATTTTTTATCTCAACAAATGCATGGCGAGGAGACAAAAGTCCCACAAATATCATAATTGTTGGATTTTATTAAACATAAACTATTGGTCTAGGTATTGTGGTCTCAATAAGGTCTAGTCACTTTCCTCCTATCACGTAATTTAACGCGTGTAGACTGATATTCACTTACGGGCTGAAGCCTTCTATGTCGAAGTAATGGAAAACGATTTTAACTCTGTGATGGGCTTCTCCATGGAAGAAGTAGTGGCATTCAGTCTCCCTTGGGTACAAGCCTGGGTAGTTAGGACTCCAGAATGCACCAGATTTCGCCACATTGGCTCTATATCTGAACCCACAAGGGTAGTCTTCTACTTGTTCTCCTCCAGTTATACCAAAACCTGTGGACACACAATCAGGGCCTGAGAACTTGAAGCAAGCAACGAACACTCCAAGATTTTGATGTACTGTGTAATGACTGGAGAAAGTAATAATTGACACGAAATTTAATCTTTCAATTTTTATTCAATATTCTCGAAGAGGCTTTCTGTCATGTTTCAGTAGCCTTGAATGCTCACTCAGCTGTTTGCATAGCTCCCTACATTATCATTTTTGTACGAAGTTGTATCAAAGAGGCTTAATGTACTATTTCGACATCGTTGGTTCGTATCTGCTCTCTACTCTGCTTATTGGACTGACTTTAACTTTTCATGTTCAACTATTCTTCTTGAAGTTCCACGTCAAATTTCAGCATCGTATGATAATATAGGAAAACATAATATTATCCATTTCAGCCATAAATGTTTCCAGTCACGCATACTGACAACTCAAATTTATGAATGTACCTATTGGCTTTGAAAAGGCGTTGTCGACAAACAATGTGTCCAACATAATAAGCGGTCCAATAATAGAGTTCCAATCGGCGTACCCTACAAAATGAATCGTTCTGGTGTCGTTGGACTCATCTTGTTCCGTCAAGCCCCGTTTCATCATTAATGGATGCAAAAACTAGAGCCAGCTTAGAGCAACAGCGCCAAGGATTGCCTCGAAAACTTCACAAATTAATGTTGCCTACAAAAAGTCGTACATCACTGCATCAACTTGCAGATAAATAAGAATAAATTTCCCGAAAATCAGACTACACACACACACACACACACACACACACACACACACACACACACACACACACACACACACACACACACACACACACACACACACACACACACACACACATTATCTTTAAATTATGATTGAGAGAAGATATCAAGTTCTGGATTCACGAGGATTGGGTATCATTTACTCCTGTCTAAAACAGGATAATATTGAGACGGACAGTACAATATTACTATCAATATTCATCCCGCAGTAATAACCCGATAGTTTACAGCAGTCCCGTGTTGATAGGCGTGATCCTGCGGTGGGGAGGGTATATAACGATAATTGAATTCAGAAACAGTTCATTATCTTCAAATTCAAATACTGATCGGATGACATTAGCCCTATATGCTCTAATCATCCAATGAAAACCCATTACGATGGGTCAGAGTGATTCCTGCCAGATGCCAACGAACTTATCTCTCATTGAATAGCTCTCCGCACTGTGTAAATATCATTCGATGTTGTTCGCACCAAACTGCTGTTCTTCAACACAATCGAGATGGTTGATCAACAATTTGGGACACAGGAAGCCAACGGATGCGCTGATCACTCAACGTCCTGGAAAATTTCATTCGAATCAGAAGATTGAAATATTTGTAAAACCATTGAAGACCCCATATCTCCCTTTTAATGGACTATTGAATCAACTAATCAAGGAAAGAAGGAAATTTTTTCGTCAACATAGGTACGTGTGAATCTTAAATCGGTTTGAGTTACGATAGCAAAATCAATTTTATTGTCATCATGCTGATTTTATGCGATCATGCTTCATTTCTGTTTCTTTGATACTTTCGTAGCTCGGTGTACGTACCTACTCCCGGATACCACTGATTGCATTTACTAGGTACCTATATGATACCAATTTCACGAAGAAAACCACGCGATACTGCGGTATTATTGTTCATAAATATGAATAACCGGGAGAGTGTACCTATAAGTGTGACATCAATACCGCACTGACCAGTGAAAGAACTATTATCTGTGCAGAATGGCTATCTGTGATTTTGAGGGAACTTTGATTTTTTCTCAGGCTCACTGGCCTCCCTAAGAAGTTTTTTCTTGACCGTTTGTTTTCTTGTAGTTAATTATCTCAAGGCCTCACATATCACTGTACTAATTTGTATATCCATAACATTATTCCGGAATACTCTTCTGCAATGCAACTGCGGTTGCCCGTAAATAAATAAATAAACGTCCATAACTACCTTAACTATCGTTGAAATCAGTTCAATATTAAGGAGGGTTATCAGGAATAATACTTCGATAGTTCCTTATGAATTTCATTGGAATCTTCCGTCAGCGCAAGCACGACCATGGAATGTTGACCACTTCCTTGTAACGCTTCTAACTCCGCGAAAAATAGTCGTAGGGAGCTGAAATTTTGAGGGTACTCGCGGGTTGGATCGCAGATGGTTCCGTATCAAAATGAACCTACCCAACTACTCTATATTTTCATGTGATTCACGTGAGGAAGCTATACTGCCTACTCGAACTGGCAGACGTTTATTCCCCAGGCTTTAGAATGTACCCATAAATTGTTAAACAAACTATGCTCCTATCAATCAGGAGCCGAGCTTCTGAGGGATGCTCCTGAAAATAAGGACAGAAAATTTACTTTTTCTATCCCTTTCCAATCGACTTTTCCTTTTTCAGACTCTCACTCAGTCGAACAAGTACTTTTCAGCGTGATGGGAGGACTGATATTTTGTGATACTGACGTTTTTGAGACAATATTAGAAGAAATACCAAGCTTACAGGATTATAGGTAATAAATCCCCCTTCCTGCCAAACGTTTGACAGCGATCCCATTGAAAGCTCGATCTTCACCTACACACTACACATGTCTGAACCAAGGTAGAGATATTTCCGAAAAACTCCTAAATTGATTGGGAGCGCGCACACACACAAAAACGAGAGAAAAAAGATTCGCGAGTGCTCGGGACAAACGCATCGGGCAGCATGATGGATTGATCGCAGGATTGTGAGGAGGACTTATTGCCCGAACCTCTCTCCCAGGAAGCGGCAGCCACTTAAACCCTTTTCTCCCTTTGCCATCCAAGTCTTTCTTTTTTTGCTCGTCCTTCAGCTCCTTTTCCATCGCACGCCCTCTCGATAACACTAGAACCTCCTGTCCAACCGCCAGTCCATCAATCCACCAGGAAGCTCCGAGTTTAATGAGACATCTCCCGTCGAGCAGTGATCTGTCATAAGCCTCGTATCGTAGCCTCTATTTGTTTCTATTTTGACCTAACTAGTAAGTTTGGTCTTACTATCGCGTACCGTCAAATATCCAAGCGGAAAATAAAACAAGGCCAAATAGAAGTAGGTAGGAAATGAAAAAATTGAAGTGAGAACTGATGAACAGAACGGATGCAGAAATGTATTAGGAAAAGACTGGTTACAAATAATTCCTAAAAGAATTTCAACAAAGTTAAAATAACTGCTACGTTTTGAAACAGTTCTTTCAGTTCTTCTCCGCCCTGCGTCTACTGTTGGAATGAACTATTGGAATGAAGCCCGACATTTTCCCACCAAGTCAACGTGACAATTGATCGCTAACGTCCTCTATTCGCGGATGAACGCCTCATGCCTTGTGCATGTGCTGTCTGTGATGTAGTGAGGTTTATGATAGTTCTCCATCCAGTGGTTAATGGTGCAGCCGGTGATAGTTGATTGGGCGATGCTTAGCCTGCTGCTACCAGGGTCGGAAATATGCCACTGGGATCCATTCTCTCAAGCGCAGAATCAGAAACAGATCAGGCCACTGGAGCGTTTTTCTATAAAATGTTTTGCTGACATTCCAGCCCTAACGCAAATATAAAACAGGGTTCACCAGGCAAACCGGCAATGACACTCGCCCTTCTGTAAATGAGACGTATAACTTACTACTCTTTACGTTCGTTGTTTTTTGTTTTTTTTTCTTCTTCATTTGGCATTAGCCGACAGCCATAGCCATGAAGTAATTTTATTTTGTTATTTCACATTACAATGTTGCAATAAAAGAACGAAAAATAAAGGCGAATGAATAAGAAAAGAAAATTTTGATTCCTAGGTACTTCTTGGATAAATGAACAAATGCCTTTGAAAACTATAAAACTCCGCGAATGCACCATTTCGGGAAAGTTCACTGGATTGACCAAATGATGAACGCACGTATCTAACAGCCGACGTCTTGCAAGATCGAATCTCGGGCAAATCATAAACTGCTCTAGGTCGTCTTCCTGATCTTGACAAAATTCGCACGCTGGAACGTTGACCATACCGATTCGGTGCAAGTAAACTCCACACAAAGCATGGTTAGAGCGTAAACGGGCTATTGCCCTTTTATCTCCGGTCTACTCAGCTCAAACTGGGAAAACCAAGGTTTGACCCCAATTTGAGGGTTGTGCCCGTTACGTTGTTCTGAGGCTTCCAAGTTGAAACGATAATCATCTTTTACATATGAACAGAATCATACATGGTTGCTACCTTCACGTTCACCATACGGCAAATGTCAATAAGTAGCTACCTCAGCAATTGACGTCGGAACGAAGTCCATCTCTCCAACAGCCCTTGCCAAACGGAGGTGTTGAGATTCAGTATTCAAGAGTACCTTGCATAAAGTTTCATTGATGACATCTGCGACCCTTCTCGACATAGCTAGACCTTGATGTCAACGATGTTACACTTGTACTCTTCATTAGTAGCTCCATCACCCTGCCCCGTGATCCCTCAGTTTTTTTTTTTTTTTTTTTTAAGCATGAACGTGCTCTAGCCATGACCAAAACTACCGAAAAACGTTGCGTTGAGTTGCGAGAGGGGAAGGAAAGTAGCGTGACACTGGGTACAAATTACAAAATGGGGTCCCTCCCCGACCAGCTGAGTGTGCTCTGAGGCTAACTTCTCTCCCCCTCATCCTACGGAGCTGAAATTTGATAGAGACCAATAGAGGTGAGGCCAATATGATATGGGGTTATCTAACAACGTTTACTCGTAGTCACGCATGAATAATGAATGATATGGGAAACAGAAATGGGCAATATAATTTGTAGTGAGGTACATGCTGCAGCAGCTTACATGTCTCCTGCAGAGACTCGAAGTGAGCATTTTATATGCTTCGTGGTTTTTCCATACACGATTTGTAACTTGGTTGAGGTTGTATCTTGTTGAAGACCGAATCAATGCATGATCCCCCACGAGCAGATTTCGCGCTCCACGATCCATGGCTTAACATCCTATATAGCATAATGAAAACCAGCATTCCGAATATCAGCAGACAGCGAATCAGAAAAAACTGAGAGGCTAAAGCATGTTCATGTTTTTATAATTTTAGATGCAGTCTCTAAATAGTAACATCCGGGGGGGGGGGGGGGGGGGCCAAGCCCCTCGCCGAGTCGCAAAGCGCCAATTTTTAACATCGAACATGTTTTTACGGGAGTAAACCGGGCTGGAAAACGTCCGCGTCCAGTCCATGTAAACACTCGGCTCCCCTTCCCATCGACCGCGGCGTTCTCCCTCTACCCTCTCACCACCCAACTCACCTCCTCCCCTACCACACGTGGTCCCTTCTCCGAGGAGAGCATGGGCAGACCCCATTCCCCAGAAAACTACCAAGGGGGTTCTACCTACCCGAAAAACGCCCAAAGCAGCTGACGGCGTGTATTACATTACATTGCGTTAGGTCAATGGTCCACCGAGGCTTGGAAATCCCACGAAGTTTTTTGCTTCCTCACTACCGAAGGCAGGGAAGACTTGGATTCGTGACTAAGTAAAAAAAATGTATGTCCTCCAAAACGAAAATGTCCACTTCCATTTTGCGTTTCAGACATTGAGGAACATTTTTGATTCCGTGTCTGTCTGTCTGTCTGAGGTAATTCCTTGTAACACCCATAACTACCCAAAATAATGGTCAGAGTGGGCTAAAATTTTGAGGGCAGGTGCGGGTTGAGTCACAGATGGACCCATAACAAAATCACTGAAAAAGTACCGTAACTTTCAACTGGGCATGCGCAAACGTGAAATAATTGTAACACCCATAACTACCGTAAATATCGTTGAAATGAGTTCAAACTTGGAGGGTCGGTCAGGAATAATGCTTTGATAGTTCCAGTTAATTTCATTGGAATCGTAATGTAACTTTGATCTATGCATGCGCAAACATGAAATGTTGACCATTTCCTTGTAACGCTTCTAACTACGCGATAAATAGTCGTAGAGAGTTGAAATTCTGGTGGTATACGCGGGCTGGATCGCAGAGGGTCCCGTTTCAAAATCATGAAAATCGTCTGCGCATGCGCAAACGTGAAATACTTGGAGTGCCCATAACTACCTTAATTATCGTTGAAATGAGTTCACATTTGGAGGGTCGATCAGTATAATACTTTGATGGTTCCATATGAACTTCATTGGAGTCTTAATGCAATTTCCTTCTGCGCATGCGCAAACATGAAATGTTGACCGTTTCCTTATAACGCTTCTAACTACGCGAAAAATAGTCGTAGAGAGATGAAATTTCGAGGGTACACGGGGGTTGGATCGCAGATGGTCCCGTATCCTGACAAACCTACTCAATAGTCAAACGTTCATGTGATTCAAGTGGGGAAGCTATAGTGCCTACCCGAATCGGCAGATGTTTTTCTACATATCGCCATATCCTCTGTTATCATGTATCTATCGGAAAAACATGCCCCATGTTTCCTTGCTTTGATCCTTGATCTAAACTGTTATAATCCGGGGGTCTGGGGGTGTCCCCCACATTTCATTCGAAAAAAACGCTGCAAAGACCTTGTCACATGGGTTTATTATTTTATTATTTTATTGGTCTACTGGCTGTTTATTTATTGTTTCTTTCATGTAAAATAATTGAAATAGCTATTTCTGGTGGTTTCCACAAATTTTGGCCCCCAAAACTTGAATTAGGTACTACGCTCCTTTTTTTTTTTTCAAATTATCTTTGATCACTGATCGTACCATTTAATGTCTTGATCCACGTGTTGACACTTTTTCTGGTGTTATTATACAAATTGATGGTGATTTCAGACGATTTTCCAGGTTATTGCCTCATAAAAAATCAATTTTGCTTAATTTTCCACTTTTTGGTCAAAATCGACTTCATATTCGGTCTTCTCGTCCCCAAAAACATGGAAAAAGATACCTCAAAAGCTCATGTTACTAACATGTTGCTATAACGCAAAAAGTACCTATTTTTACACACATTTTCACTCATAACACCCCTGGGTATATTCCGATCGAGCTGAAAAGTTTCGGTACACAACTAGGGCCCAAATGGAGCATGTGTGCGAAAAAACGAATTTTTTAGACCGAAAATGAAGCCTGTACACGTGATACGGCGTACGGCGGACGGACGTTGCATTTTTGGAATCTACGCACCTTGAAACGGAAAAGAAAAAGTTTTGAGGGGGTATTATAAAAATTTTTTGCTGAGCGAATACATAGGTGTATTATTCACAGAATAATAAACCAAAAATATGAGCAGGATGTTTCGTCAAAAGACCACGGGGGACCCACGATACACTACCACCGTCTATATATTATTGTTTTTCACTCAATGGCACACTATGAAAACTAGCGGAGGGAATGCCGACAATAATCGTAAGATTTTCTGTATCTGTTTTCCCTGTTTTCCAATTATGAACCAGTGAAGAGGAGAGTGTTACCGACCCCTCACAAATAATATTCACAAAAAACAAATCAAAACTATGTAGAAAAGTAAATCCAGCAAATATCGGAAAACCAAAAATCGAATACATCCACTCTCTTAACGCAGTTGCAAACCTACCTACGCCAAACAATCCGACAACAAAGAAATTCAGTGATATCAGCGTCACCTTGGATGTAATTATGATTGCAGTAGGATGCCATCACGCTGTGACTTCAGGGGCACCTCGAATTTCCTTACTGATTTCTTGCTCAACGGAGCGGAATTTCGGGCAGAAATTGACACAGCGAACTTCTATTTTAATCGGAGTTCTACAGTAAAATGTTGCAAAATTAATTTTCATGGCTATTCCCCGTTCCTACCTCGTCAAACAACAACCAGTTCAGATTAATACAGCCTCAAGAGATGTTGGGTTGTATTTCCGATTAAAAATTCAGGCAGATATAGGTTAAGTGAGTGATCAATTTATAATGATATATCAACATTATGCGTAGATTCCTCCGAGGGATTACACATAAGAAGGTCATGTACCTCTACATGGCATAGTTTAAGACGTATAAAATTGATGTTGCTCCTCCACTCCTGCCCACCTCAATATTCCAGTTTCACAAAAGACGGATGGGGAAATACATCATGTGAGTACACCCGGGTCTAGCTCCTGGCCCGTGCCCCCAGCGGGCTCATCTCTCCGATACATGACCCAAATAATAAAGCCCGTATTGGGCCGATCTCCCTTCAAGTGCTGTATTCGACCTGCGGCGCTCGTGATTTTATTATTCTCTCGGCAACCTCCGCACGTTGTTCATAACAGTATAACTGATCCCCTGTATACTCTATCGCTCATTATTATTATTATTATTATTATTATTATTATTATTTGGTGGTCATCACCCGTGGGGGGTAAGAAGTGCCACGGGGTGACACCCCCGGGGTATTATTATTATTATTATTATTATTATTATTATTATTATTATTATTATTATTATTATTATTATCATTACTATTATTAAGCTTGTCCTCGCTGATATGCGTGCAAAGAATGTTTCATGTTCTTCTGTCTTCGTAACAAGTACAAAGCTTTTTTATTTATTTATTTATTTTTCTTCCGTTTTTGCTGCTGCTACAATCTGACTGCAAACAGGGAAATTAATTTACAGTAGGCTAAAAAGTTGGTACCTAATTCATTTTGAAGTTAAATCACCAGATTCTTTCAGGCAATCTATTTTTGGAAGGGCAATGTATATTTTTCGGTAGGCGTTTGAATTAATTGTCGTTGTTTATAGTTTGGGACTTTCGCTGTTTTCGTTGGGCTGAATCATATCCTGTAAATAATAATATCGTGTTTTTATAGGTACTAACTGTGAGAGTTCCAAAAGACGAAAGAATGATTTTTACTCAGAGCCCGTAACATGGTAAGTGGACAGGTGATGATAATTAAATGTAGGTGGGCGGACGATGAGTGATGGTGGCATTACTGAGGTTTGTTTTCGCCCTGAAATAATTAACGAGCGTTATACAATGAATATGAATTTCGAGGAGCCTCAAATGCGTAGGATAATTCATTCTCCGTTTATAATTGCCAGCAGTGTTTAAATGTATGAAATGGAATGCCCTGGCATACTTGGGCATACCATAAAAGATGGAATTTGTAGGCCTATGGGGGCTCGTGCCGTCATGTGAACTAACCCCCCCCCCCTCTCCACCACTCTGTTGTAAAAATCTGCCCGCCAAAAAAAAACCTAAGCCGCAAAAAAGACTGATGTCCATTTTGCCCGCCGAAACAGCGTACTCGGTGTTTGGCACCTCGCTCTTGGAAGTGCATAAGATAGAGACCTATTCCTTCCCCCTATCTCGAATATGTGTATAGAAACCTGTTCCTTCTCCCCAAACCTTGAATTTCGTACAACGCTGATTGGCGGGTGCCTGCCGAGGCATTCTTTGGCAGTTTTCTTCGTCTCTATTGATTTCCATGAAGAAAGAATTAATTCCGCTCCCTCACTCCGGTAGAAATGACTGGTTTCGAACTTTCAAATCCCCTGTTCAACCTAAGTGAGTTTTCAACTTCGGAGGTAGGGCGTTTTGTTTAGGAGGGGGGGGGGGGGGGTATTTTATAGATGGTACCTACGTGAAAAAATGTTAACTAACAGAAAGGCAGAAATCGTGGAGAGGCAAACGCACACTCTTGAGGAATAAGAGGAGTAAATCAATGTTGGAATACGTAGGGAGTGGAATGACAGAAATACAAGAAAGCTAGAATTAAAACGCCTTTATGAAAACAAGTTAGCAGTTGGTATGTACGAACCTTGGTAATTACATGGTTACCTAAGTCTCAGAATTTATCGAAACATCTATTGCTAGCTCCGAAAGTAGGGGGATTCTTTTCTTCTTTTGGTTTATTATTTTCAATAATGAACCTTTGGAATCGAGCATGAAAACAAAAAAAATGAACCCCCCCCAATCAAAATTTGATGGTTTCCCTTTCAAGGTATGTAGAATCCGAAAATGGAATAAAAAATTTCTGTCCGTCCGCCGTACGCTGTACTTCACACTTTTCTTAGTTACCATGAACCAAAATTGACCAAATTCAGTTTATAGGTCCCCTTTGGGGTCTAGTTGGTCCTCGAAGCTCGGAGTTAATGTCAGTCATACCTAAGGGGTGAAAGATAGGGGTTGAAATCTCCAGGACGCCGTTATCTCGATTTTTTTCGTTTTTTAATAGTTCACGAACTTTTTGAGACCACCCGGAGCATTATACGTCCAGCCGTTCGTTCACAGTAAGACCCAGAAGTTTGCACCGACAGGCTTCTTCAACAGGAGGGTGAATGAAATTTTATAGATTCAGCCCAGATATCATTACTAGGGACACAGCAACAATTGGGAATTGGCCCGAGATAATCATTGCTAGGGAGCACCTGATTATATTCACGGAGTACGAAGTCGAGTTGATTGTTCTGTGATATTATTTCATTCGAAAAATGATGGTTCTTTTGGATTTTGTTTACAGGTACCTACCTACTTTTGTAACTTGAATAAACGTTATGCTTCATGAATAACAACAATATTACACAACGGTTATTATTTGTAAATTATTACACAACGGTTTATTATTGTGTAAATTACTAAGCAAAGGTAAATTATTTCACTAGGGTGAATTATTACACAACGGTAAGTTACTACACAACGGTAAATTATTACACAACGGTTTATTATACTATCTACGTAGAAGGGGATCTATACAGGTAAATTATTACACAACGGATATTATTTATCTTATGCTTCATGAATAACTACAAAAAATTATGAATGATGAATGATTGAATTAGGTATTTAATCCCGCGCATTCGTACTATGAAACTTTAATTCTCGGGCCGGCTCCAATACTCGATTTAGGGCTTTCCTGGGGGAGCTCGAGGGTACTGACCACAGAAAACAGTGATCTACGCAGAAGGAGCATGTATACAGGTAAATAATAGTAGTGTAATAATTTGCAGCTTTTTTTTTTTTTTGACAAAGCATCCGATGAACATTCCTTCAAGCAAGTCCAGTAAAACTAGTACCTATTCGGCTTGCTAGTCACGAGGAGCTCCAGAAGGTACGTATGTTAATAATTATAAATCTGCTATAGCGGAACTAATCCTTTAGATTTTATGCCAAAATCACTTAAAAAATCACACTTTCCTATGGTGTGAATCGTACGACGTACCTTCATGGTGAAATATAATTCAGAATGTGTTTATCGACTCTCTTCATGCTCTTGTAGACAAATACTATGGGACGTTAGTTATACAGGTCAGCAGTAGAGTTGTAACAAAGAGGAGAATGTAAGGGGTTGCTGTTGCAACGAGGAACAAGCGCTATCCATTAACATACACTGGTATCTCGCATTGCCTGCGGGGTCCGGGAACGAATTCATTTCGCAAAATCTGTCCGAGCGCCAATGTTCACACGGCTGAGTGAAGGTCTGGGCGAAACCCATTAGTACATTACTTGTGTGGTAATAGGATTAAAATTATAGGTCACTTCTGGTATACGAAGCTTCGTGCAGTGTAATGAACAATAAAAAACGACTCGTAGGAGTTATTGCTGCTCAATTTCGTAATTACCAATTACAGTTATTATTTATATCGGTATTAATCCACGAATTTATTATAATGGTAATTTTCATGAAACTCATGACGTTACTCATTTTATTCCCAGAAATAATGGGAAAAGATCCCTCCAGTAATCAATGAGAACATAGTAATGTTAAGCTAATAGGCTGTTATCAGTATAGTAGTGTTCCAGGAACCTGCCTACCCAGGTATGACACATTAATAGGGAATGAGCGTAGCTCTCAATATAGACACACATTCGACGTATGTGCACAGGTTTTCTTGAAAAACGTGGCGGTTTGTTGAGAACTAGCTTACTACAGAATGTATCTGCACCATCCAATATATAGCTTGGGCTCGTTTGTGATAGCCCAGAATACTACAATTTCAATACTACAATTTCAATAAGGGACTCAACATGTATGTGTTACCGTTAAAGGTATTCAGTTATTAATAACGAGCGTTTTTAGTTTGTATAATTACAATTTTTCTACATACTTTCCCTAGGGAATATATATATTATAATAACTGAGTGCTGTTCGTTAAAGTGTATAATTGATTGCAAACTACAAACTTTAAGACTTTTGAGACCTTAGAAGAAAATATATGGAACCACTTGATTTAGGAGAAAAGTACGGGAAGAAAGAACAGGCCTAGATTTTGATTGCTAACTTGTAATTTGTCACAAATAATTAATCGATAGTTAAACATTTATAGAGGTAGAAAAGTATCTACCAGAAAAATGTTTCACTTCTTAGTACATGGGTTGCTGCGGTGGCATTTGGAATTTTATTGAACATTATTTTTGATGCACTTGCACCTTCTTGATCCGCATCTTGTGGTATGGCACTGTATACTTTCCCGGTTTAGTTTAAGTGTGAAATGTGAGAAAATTATACACTTTAACTGCTCTTCGTAATATTATTAAATTAAATAACTAGTAGTTATTAAATACAATAACTAGTTATTATACATAAGAACGGATTTCACACTTTAACGGTAACATAATATGATCGCCGACAACTATAGAAAAATCGGTCCAATGTAACCAGTGATATGAGCGTTACAAGGTTTTCGTTGTTCATTCATTCCGAGACGCTACTATCATTGCGATTGCTACGAAATTCCTTGGTGACTATCAGGTCACCTTTATGATCAGTGAAAATTCCAGCAATCTGTTGAATTGAACGGGCGTTACAAGTCCGAATAATGTCAAGTATGCGCATGAGCAGATGGAGTTCAGTTGGAACTTGATGATATTCATATTATGGAAGCATCTGAGGATCATCCCGCACATATCAATAAAATTTCAGCTCGTCTGAATTTTTCATCAATAAGATATAGAGTTGCGTACAGACAGAGCTAGTTAGCGAGCTGAATTTTTGATTTTGAAGGATAAAATATCTTCAGCCCAATCATGAATATAAGGCTTCCTCACGTTCAGCAAAATCGTAAAAGTAAGTCTTGTCTGTTGGTGGTAAAGAGACGAAATGAGAGGCTGCCAAGCATTGGGGGAAAAGGCTCTATCTTGCCTGCCTTCCCATCCACTAAGCCAGCCTCTCGAGTGATTCACGTCTCTCACACTTCCAGCTTATTTAAGATCCCTTATTTCTCAGATAACAATATTCAGTTCTCTCACGATCCCTCGGGTTTACCACTAGTCACGGAATGATGACAATCTTTGAGGAGGGTCGATATTGAACGTGAGATAAAACTCATTCAATAGGGTAACTGTCGTGTCTCTCCATCCAAGCCAACCAGCCAACCACACGGAAGCTACAATAAGATTTTGGCATCGCTTGAATCGTAACGTGATTCGCTGAATGTCGTATAAGTCTGACGGCTTGATGGAGTTTTGTCCGCGATGGAAAAGTAAGTCTGAAGCGTGATGGCTTGACAAACAAGTTCTGTGTGTGGCTATGGACTCGTCATGCTTTGAAAATTCTAGTACAGTTTACTTTTATGTAAAATGAGAAATGGGACGTGGGGTCAGAATTTGATGGAAATTTTGTGAATATTTCTTGGGCAACTTCTTGTAGGTAGATACCGTAAAACTTGCATGACAAACTTCCATCAGATGAGTTCGAAAAAACTTGGACGACTGTGTATGGGCCCCTTTATCTACTATTTCTCAAATTTCAGTTGAGAGTGTAGATTGAAATGAATTTGATATTTGAAATCTATCAATATTTTTTGACATAAACAAAACTTAGACTTGTAAAAACCTTGGTTTTGGTTTATTATTCTGTGAATAATACACCTATGTATTCGCTCAGCAAAAAATTTTTATAACACCCCCTCAAAATTTTTTCTTTTCCGTTTCAAGGTGCGTAGATTCAAAAAATGCAATGTCCGTCCGCCGTACGCCGCGCCGTCCGCCGTACGCCGTCAGCCGTCCGCCGTCCGCCGTATCACGTGTACAGGCTTCATTTTTGGTCTAAAAAATTCGCTCTTTCGCACACATGCTCCATTTGGGCCCTATTTGTGTCCCGAAACTTTTCAGCCCGATCGGAATATACCCAGGGGTGTTATGAGTGAAAATGTGTGTAAAAATAGGTACTTTTTGCGTTTTAGCAACATGTTGGTAAAATGAGCTTTTGAGGTATCGTTTTTCATGTTTTTGGGGACGATAAGACCGAATATGAAGTCGATTTTGACCAAAGAGTGGAAAATTGAGGTTGTACCAGATGTTCAGCTCCCAAAATTGATTTTTTATAAGTCAAAAACCTGGAAAATCGTCTGAAATCACCATCAATTTGTAGAATAACACTAGAAAAAGTATCAAGAGGTGGATCAAGACGATTAAATGGTACTATCAATGATCAAAGATAATTTGAAAAAAAAAAAAAAAAAAAGGAGCGTACCTAATTCGTGTTTTGGGGGCCAAAATTGGTGGAAACCACCAGAAATAGCTATTTAAATTATTTTATATGAAAGAAACAATAAATAAACAGCCAACGTTTCTGTAGGTATGTCCAATAGAATAATAAACCCATGTGACAAGGACTTTGCAGCGTTTTTTACTTTCCTCTTGAAAAACTTTGAAATGAATTAGGAAAACTTCAAGTTTGTTTAGGAAAACCTTGAATTTGACTTGGAAGTGCTATACAAGGGGTCGGAGGACTCGCACCATACGTTATTTCTATTCATGTTCGCTACCTTTTTTAAATGAATTATTGAGTAAAGGGCCTCAGAACCACGTTTGGCCATAAGCTTTTGAAAAGTTGCACCTCTGGCCTTTGAAGATTCAAGGACAGTTGAAAGTGCCCGAGTTCCCAAACCATTCTTTCTCTCCTCACAGGAAATGGGCCACCAGCTTTACCACTGATGGAATAAATTCGGGGAAAACTCTCTGGACTCGTAACTTCAGACGAGAAGACAGAGGACCCTTCCCCGGATAGCGGGCGCACCTACACGCTCACGCTAAGTACCCTACGGTTATCGTTCCTCTTCTCCTGACGTTGTTTCATTTAAATAGCATACCTGTCGTCAAGCGCAGGACTGGCATTTATAAGTATTAAGTAATTCCAAAAGCCTATATGCATAAGCCAAAATATTTTTCCACTAAAAAGGCCAAAACATTGATTTTTTTTTCAGTTTAAAGATTGCCCAAAATTGGCATAAAATGAGTAAAATTACAAATTGGGGAGAGGTGGTAATAAATCTTGAATAAGAAAACAGTTGAGAGGCAAAAGACCGTTGTGGATAAAAATTAGAAATTTTTTATGGGTGGTGGGTTTTCTTTCTTCATCACTTCGTGAATTCTACGTAGTTTTCTTGAAAAGTAACCGAAATGTTTGAAGGAGGGTTCAAATTTATTATTTCTTGGTTACAAAAAACAAGCAAAAAAAGCGTTGCCGTAGGAGGCGTCTAGCCACCAGTGGTTTGTGTTCATGACGGTACGTTTATTGTCGAATGAAATCTGGGGGACACCCCCAGACCCCCGGATTATAGCAGTTTAGATCAAAGATCAAAGCAAGGAAACATGGAACATGTTTTGGTTTATTATTTTCAATAATGAACCATTGGAATCGAGCATGAAAAAAAAATTCTTACCCCCCCTCAAAATTTGATGGTTTACGTTTCAAGGTATGCAGAATCCAAAACTGCAATAAAAATATTTCTGTCTGTCCGCCGTACGCCGTACGCCGTACGGGCCACTTTTCTTAGTTACCATGAAAAAAAATTGATGAAATTCGGGTTATAGGTTCCGTTCGGCGTCTAGTTGGTCCTCGAAGCTCGACGTTACTGTGAGTCATCTCTAAGGGGTTCAAAATAGGGGTTGAAATTTTCAAAACGCCTATACCATTTTTTTTACGTAAATATTTTTACGGTTTTAAATAGTTCTTGAACTTGCGAGTTTTTTAAGACCATCCGGAGCATCGTACGTCCAGCCGTTCGTTCACAGTAAGGCCCCGAAGTTTGCACCGACAGGCATTTTCGACTCCAGTGTGAATGAACAATGAAATTGTATACAATTCAAACCAAATCTCGTAACCAGAGACGCGCCCACAATAGGAATTTGTGAATACGGCCAATCATTGGTAGGGATCACCTGATTATATTGGCGGAGTCTGAAGTCGAGTTGGTTGTTCTGTGATATTATTTAATTTGAAAAATGATGGCTCTATTGGAGTTTGTTGGTAGGTAGTGAAACTTGAACAAACGTTGAAGTATTATTGATGGGTAAATTATTACTACGGTAAATCATTACTCAACGGTAAATTATTACACAACGGTTCATTATACCATCTACGTAGAAGGGGCTGGAGTTTGTTGGTAGGTACTTTTGCAACTTTTTTCACTCCTCATCAACAATTTCTTTTCAGAACTTCATTATGTGTGTTTCTTTTTGTTAGGTACTGTTTGTCATCGGCAGAATTATTTTAGCAACATTTAACTCGTGATTTAGGTAGGTACCTAGTAACGAGTACGGGGTTAGGTACTAACCTACGGAGGGTCTGCGATCTACATAATATGTGTAGAATAGTACATATCATATTATATAGACGGGTTATCTATACAGAGAGCTGTGATCTGTAACAGAAGGGTATTCTATACAAAATAATAAACCGTTGTGCAGGGATTTGCAGCGTTTTTCGAATAGCTACATGATAACAGAGGATATATGGAGATATGTAGAAAAACGTCTGCCAATTCGAGTAGGCACTATAGCTTCCTCACTTGAACCACATGAACGTACCTATAGAATAGTTGGGTAGGTTCGTTATGATACGGGACCATCTGCGATCCAACCCGCGTGTACCCTCAAAATTTTATCTCTCTACGACTATTTTTCGCATAGTTAGACGCGTTATAAGGAAACGGTCAACATTTCATGTTTGCGCATGCGCAGAGGGAAATTACAGTAAGATTCCAAAGAAATTCATAATGGAACGATCAAAGTATTATACTGATCGACCCTCCAAATGTGAACTTATTTCAACGATAATTAAGCTAGTTATGGGCACTCCAAGTATTTCAAGTTTGCGCATGCGCAGACTAAACGATTTTCATGATTTTGAAACGGGGCCATTTGCGATCCAACCCGCGTATACCCTCAGAATTTCAGCTCACTGCGACTATTTATCGCGTAGTTAGAAGCGTTACAAGGAAATGGTCAACATTTCATGTTCGCGCATGCGTAGATCAAAGTTACGATTCCAATGAAATTAATTTGGAACTACCAAATATGATTCCTGACCGACCCTCCAAGTTTGAAATCATTTCAATGATATTTAGGGTAATTATGGGTGTTCCAATTATTTCACGTTTGCGCATGCGCAGACGAAAGTTACGGTACTTTTTCAATGATTTTGGTATGGGACCATCTGTGAGTCAACCCGCACCTACCCTCAAAATTTCAGCCCACTTCGACCTTTATTTCAGGTAGTTATAGGTGTTGCAAGGAATTACCACAGACAGACGGACACGGAACCAAACATGTTCCTCGATGTCTGAAATGGAAAATGGTAGTGGAAATTTTCATTTTGGAGGACATAAACTTTTTTTTACTCAATCACGAATCCAAGGCTTCCCTGCCTTCAGTAGTGAGGGAGAAAAAAAACTTCGTGGGATTTCCAAGCCTTGGACCAGCGACCTAACGCAATGTAATGTAATACACGTCGTCAGCTGCTTTCGGCGTTTTTCGGGTAGGTAGAACCCCCTCGGCAGTTTTCGGCGGAGTGGGGTATGGCCGTGCTCTCATCGGCGAAGGTGTGTTAGGAGCAGTGGTGAGTTGGGTGGTAGGAGTGGGGTAGAGGGAGAACTGTGCTGGCGACGCGGGGAGGGGGCCGAGTGTATACGCGGACTCGGACGGGACGCTCTCCAGCCCGGTTTACTCCCGTAAAAACATGTTCCATTCCGATATTTTCCTAACACTGTCAATAGTCCAGAAATAAAAAACAACAATGTTGTGCGCAACAATTTGTTGGGTGTGTTAACTATTAATGATGTATTACGAAAGGAAGACGAGCTATAGATGTTAACGTCCAACTATTCTAGAAGTGTGAACAATCTTCGATGGAAAACTGAACTACGAGTATGCGAAGTTCATTACCCAGCGTTTTGGCTTGGGACAATTTTCAACGAAAGTTAAGATAAATGAAAATGAGCTACCAGCTCAGGTGACTCGGAGGGGGGTAGCTGATGGCGAGGGGAAGAGGGGGATCGAATAAAATAATACACCTTCTCAGTTACACCCCAGAGGTCTCGAAAGCTCCAGTTTTCCACTTTTCTCTCTCTATCTTCCTCTCTCAACTGCGGTGGAAAGCTCGTCGAAGTACATTTATTACCACTACCTTGTACCCATCCCACCCTCACCCTTTGCAACATGGTCGTTCAACCTTACGATGTCCTTCCCCACATTTACTACATAGTTCATAGAAGCACAGAGGGTAATATACAACAAGTAGTGGAGCCGGCGGTAAGGGGTTTTAATTTTCATTTATACATTTCTTTGTTATTCCTCGAGGCGGTAGTTCCACTATGAAGTCATGACATTTTTAATAAGATGAACCTTCGCCAATAACGTTTGCAAATGCTGGATTTGTCTCTTTTGAGGAAATTATATAGGATTATATATCTATATATATAATGAAACTTGTCTTCAGTACAGTACCAATTGGTCAGTTTTGTATAGCAGTGGACTTTTAATGGGGAATTGAATTTTCAGCGTTTTCAATAATTTCTCAAGCCTGCGGAGAGGAGTGCTGACACTCATTTACACCTTTCCAGGTTAGCAAGAGATAAAGAATCCTTCCAGAGTTCCCCTTGGTGTGTAATGTGCCCTTTAAATATGTATGCCTGGAAGTTCACAGTGATTGTATCCGAAAGAACTACTCATTCAGCGAATTCTTCTTCAATTTGACATTGACACCCAACTTTGGGTGGAACCGGATAAGTGACGAAAATTTTTTCTGTTAATCTGCATCAAAAATGTAGTACAACCCCGCCTTAACGATTGTCCTATCTCTATGTTTTCGAAAGTTATGATTTTTTTCGTGTTTTTTTTTTCTACTATACCCGACCTTACGTCATAAAATCACAATTTTTCAACTTGTGCGTCACTTATTTCCATTTTTCACCTCATTTTCGGATTCAGCATTAAATTTCCTATAATAATAGATAATTTTCGTAGTTATTTCACTTTAATCAGACTCATTTATTACAATACAAACGTTAATTTTTTTAGGAATTTAGAATTGTCATGAATTTTCAAAAATTAGCCTCTTCAACAAAATTGTCAAATTTCACAAAAACTGCTTCATCTAATACTCTTTCCAATGGTATAATCAGTTTCAATAATAGCTGTTTTCTTTGGTCTATTATTATTGAGCTAGTGCTGTTTCATTGAAGGAAGGGAAAGGGGACTGGATGAAGCGTACTCGCGTGTCATATTGTTTTTCGGCCGTTCAACTTGCCGGGTAAACTACATATTATATCTGTTCATACTTGTTTCAATAATGAAATGCCTGCCTTAGATGATGTCTTGATTTATTGTTAGTTAATAAATAGTTATGACATGCGAGTACGCTTCATCCAGTCCCCTTCCCTTCCTTCACTGAAAGCGTGTTTTTCAGCACTAGCTCAATAATAACAGACCAAAGAAAACAGTATTATTGAAACTGATTATACCATTGGAAAGAGTATTAGATGAAGCAGTTTTTGTGAAATAGACAGCCCCTCTAAGACCAACTTTGTCGAAGAGGCTAATTTTTGAAAATTCATGAAAATTCTAAATTCCTAAAAAAAAATAACGTTTGTATTGTAATAAATGAGTCTGATTAAAGAATAACTAAGAAAATGATCTATTACTGTAGGAAATTCAAAGCTGAATCCGATCAGATGAAAAATGGAAATAAGTGACGCACAAGTTGAGAAATAGTGATTTTACGACGTAAGGTCGGGTTTAGTCGAAAAAACACGAAAAAAATCATAACTTTCGAAGAGATAGAGATAGGACACTCGTTCAGTCGGGGTTGTACTACATTTTTGATGCAGATTAACAGAAAAAAGTTTTCGTCACCTATCCGGTTCCACCCAGTATAGGTCCTTCTACTTACTTACAGCTCCTTACATATCAAGTTAAATAGGTAATCCGTTTTTCCCAATATATTTCGTGGTCAGAGCCCTTCAGTACTGAGTTGCTCGTGTCTGTTTCCATCACTGAAGTATTGCACTGAACGATAATTTTTAGGGAGACTGTAGAAAACGTTTAGCGTATGAATGAATGAATGAACAACATGTTATTTACAATGATGCAGCAAAATAAATAAAGTTATGTTACATGAATCGCTTTGGTCGCAAAACCATCAACGGAAGCTCCGTCCTTAAAGGCTATTTTGCTGAGTACACTAATAGGTACAACGTGATGCATGTTGCTGTGCTACAATTACCTAATGCAAATGCGCAAATGTGTAACATGGAACATAACTATATAAATACACTCATATAATACACTGGAGGGGATCTTAGAGGGCATCATAGAAGTGTTGTAGGACAAATATATATATGTGATAATTCACTCAAGTACTATAATTAAATTCGGAAATGAGGTACTGTAACCGCTCTCATTCGCCAATCCGTACAGTGAGGTAAACCGAACAACACGCAAAACAAAACCCGAAAAGTGCTGGAGTTACAATTATCTTCTTTTTAGGTTTTGTTACTCGTTTGCATTTCGGCGTCCGCCAACCATCCTCCATTGTGCATTTTGGTTCACATTTCGTGTTTTCACATTTAAAAAAAATCCATTCATTCATTCATTCATTCATCGCGATCACAGCGCACTCTCTTTCAGTTCGGTTCTTTTCATGTGACGTCGAAATTGATTTCTCCAAAACCTTCAGAATGCCGCAGTTTATTCAAACAGCTGAAATTTTAGTCCTAGTTTTTTCCACTCTAGAACGACGTAATTTTTTGGTTTATTATTTTCAATAATGAACCTTTGTTTTTTCTTCGCTTTAACCGTGTTATTTTATTCCAAATAGCAATACAGAGACAGAAACAACTGCATTTTCTGATACGAGTCGTGCGCGAACCTCCGAGCAGGAAACATCGGTCGGAGCTCTAGTGAAAAGAAAACAGTTAGTAATAATTATTATTTTCGCCGTGTCAGGAATGATATTGTGAGGAAAATGGACGAGGAAAGCGACGGCGGCGAGTCAATCGCCGAAATTGTTGACAAAACAAAACTGAAGGTTGTGCAACACCGGACCTCTACTGCGGCATTCCGTATCCAGGATGAGCACATCAACTCAGCATTTGGTGAGCTCTATAATACTATCATTGCCCTTTGTGAATATTTGACCCAAGCTGATCTCAAAATGAGCACTATGGCTAGCACAATTACTCAAAACACAAACAGCAAGGCTGACACCAAAATGTATAGTACGGATGAGGATGACCTTGAACGAGAGACAAATTGGATCCTCAAAAGAGGCAAAAAGAAACGAAAAGCATCATCCTCTCCGGAAGTAGCCATCTTACCTAATCAACCCAAAGGGACATCTGTCCCTAAAAAGCAGGAAATTAAGGATTACCCCCCTCCACCCATCAACGTAATTGGTATCAAGGACTTTAAGGATTTGAGCCCACTAATAAAATCGGCGACAAGTTCAGAGTGGAAAGTAACCGCTCTCAATAACAATAAGTGGAAGATTAATGTCCAAGATAAGGACGCGTACCGTGCTGTGACCCAAAGGCTGAAAGACGCAAGCCTTCAGTGGTACACGTACGAGAATAAGCATGATCGTCCCATTAAGGTGGTAGCCCTAGGGCTTCATCACTCCTGCCCACCACAAGAGATTATTGAAGACCTCCAAGGTAGGGGTTATAAAATCCTAGAGGCAGTCAACCTCGTCAAGAAGGAAAAACAACCCAGTGAGCAAGATGCACCAATTACGGTGCTGAAAAAACTTCCTTTATTTATGCTCTCATTTGACAAAGAGGATGATATTAAAAAAATTTATGAAATTAAGCATATCATGAATCTAAAGGTTAAAATTGAGCCCCTGAGGAAGACAACAGCACTAATTCCACAGTGCAAGTCCTGCCAGTCGTTCAATCATACACACAGGTACTGTCAAATGGAACCTAGGTGTGTCAAGTGCGCTGGTAAGCACAATACAAGTGATTGCCAGAAAACAAATGAATCACCTCCCAAGTGCATCAATTGCAAAGGCGACCACCCCGCGAACTATCGCGGGTGTGAAGTGGCAAAGGAACTTCAAAGGCTCCGTGATAAAAGGGATAAGCCGGCCAGAAAAGACACAACCACCGTACCTGGTAGAAGAGAGAGTGTATCGAATTCTAAAGGTATGAGTCAAAAATGGTCCAAGGGAGAAGTCTCCTATGCGCAAATAACAAAAAATGTAAAAGAGGTTCAGAAAGTAAAACCCACCACAGAAAATATGCTAGCACTAGTGCTGGAAAAACTGGAAGACCACAGTAAGATAAATCAAATTATATTCAACAGGCTAGATAAAATAGAACTGCAACTCTCAAATTACAAAAAATATGGGCCATAATACACTCCGTATAGCAACCTGGAATGCCAACGGGCTAGTTCAAAACATAAAAGAACTAGAGATTTTTCTCAATCAAGAAAAAATTGACGTATGCTTGATCTCGGAATCACACCTAACAAGAACATCCTACGCAAATATCAAAGGTTATAACATTTATCGCTCCGTCCACCCCGCCGATCGCGCTCGGGGAGGCTCGGCTGTGTTTATAAAGAGCAATATCAAACACTCGGAACAGCTGAAAATAGAGATCGAAAAAATGCAAGTCATCACAGTACAAGTGAGTACAAAAAACAGAACTATCAACATTGCTGCCATATACTGCCCACCTAGGTATGTTCTGAAAAAAGACGACTACGTGGACTTATTTCGCGAAATCGGACATAACTTCATTATAGGGGGTGATTTCAATGCAAAACACGAATTCTGGGGCTCAAAAACGCGCAACCCGAAGGGAGTACAATTGTTTGCAGCAGGTCAAGAAACTAAATGCAATTTTCACTCTGGAGGAGGGCCTACGTACTGGCCAACAGATGTGAATAAAGTACCAGATCTCCTGGACTTCTTTATAGTAAAAGGAATATCGGGTAACTACATACATACTGAGGATAGCGATGGCCTCTCGTCTGATCACTCTCCTGTGATCATGACGCTAAGTGACTCGGTAATCCTCAGAGAAGAGACCCCAAAACTTACTAATAAGCACAGTAACTGGGAGTTATTCCGAAAAACACTGTCCGAAAGCATTGATTTACACGTGCCCATCAGAACATCAGATCAACTGGAAACAGAGGTTGAACGATTGACCGAAAACATCCAAGAGGCGTGCTGGTCCTGCACCCCAATCAACCGGAAGAAACCTTTCTACCATTCCAACTACCCTCTCGAAGTAAGGGAATTGGTACGGGCCAAAAGAAAAGCTAGGAAAGCCTGGCAAAGGGTTCGCTCTGCAGAAAACAAAAGAAAGCTGAATGCGCTGTGCAATGAGCTCAAAGCTCTAAACCAAGAAATTGAAGATGAAACATTGGCTATCAACTTGCAGAGCCTCACTGCTGGAAAAGACACGGACTATTCTTTATACAGAGCAACTAAAGGACTTAAGCGGCCCAAAATACCAATACCGCCTATTAAACGAGAAGATGGATATTGGGCGAGGAGTGCCAAAGAAAAGGCAGACTTGTTTGCTAACCACCTTGAGGAAACATTTACCCCGTTCCCAAGGCAGACCGCAAATGAGGATGCTACAATGATAGAAAAGTCAGATGAAATGGAAATTCGGCCGGTTACCATTCAAGAACTCAAAAATGAGATCATGTTCAACCTCAGTCCAAAGAAAGCTCCAGGCTATGATCTTATAACTGGGAAAATCTTGAAAGAACTTCCAGAAAAAGGGCTAAAGAAACTCCTACACCTAATCAATGCGTCTTTTAGGCTGCAGTACGTACCACTGCAGTGGAAAGTAGCAGAGGTGATAATGATACCCAAACCAGGTAAACCAACATATGAAAAAAAGTCCTACCGACCCATCTCCCTTTTACCAATTATCTCCAAGCTCTTTGAGAAACTCCTCTTAAAGAGATTAAAACCTATAATCGAGGAGAGAAATTTAATCCCTGATCACCAATTCGGATTCAGAGAGCAGCATTCAACAATCGATCAGGTACACCGGATCACCAGCGTGATAGAGAAATGCTTTGAAGAGAAGGCAATCTGCTCAGCAGTATTCCTTGACGTCTCTCAAGCATTTGACAAAGTCTGGCATAAGGGGCTTCAAGCAAAGCTACACAGGGATCTCCCTACCCAGTATTATAGGATTTTGGTGTCCTATCTAACAGAAAGGCATTTCAGGGTAAAACACGAAGATGAATACTCCCAATTACGTGTAATAAAAGTAGGAGTACCTCAAGGTAGCGTCCTTGGGCCAGTACTCTATCTACTATACACAAGGGATCTCCCAAAATCAGCAGAAGCTGTGACAGCGACGTTCGCAGACGACACAGCAATCCTGGCAGTAGGTTCTACAGTCGAGGAAGCCTCGGGAAAACTACAGGAATCCGTGAATAGCATCCATCAATGGACCAAAAAATGGAGAATAAAACTCAACGAAGCTAAGTCAACGCACATTAACTTTACATACAGGAAAGTGAGCCCTATACCAATTGAAATAAACTCCCAGATTGTTCCATATGCAAATACAGCTAAGTACCTCGGAATGACTCTGGACGCGAAGCTCCGTTGGAAGGAGCACGTGAAGAAGAAGAAGGAAGAAATAAACCTAAAATTCAAGAAGATGTACTGGCTCATCGGAAGAAAATCCCAACTGCCTACACATAACAAAATGCTACTGTACGAGCAAGTGATCAAACCGATTTGGGCTTACGGCTGCCAGTTATGGGGCTGCACCAAGAGAACTAACTTGAAAATTATCCAAACAACACAAAACAAAATCCTCAGGAGCATAGTGAATGCCCCCTGGTATATCCGAACGGATGACCTCCATCGCGACCTTAAAATTAAGATGGTGAGCGAAGTTGTAAAAAATCGAGCAACGGATCATGAGAACCGTCTCCACAAGCACAGGAATGTCGAAGTACTGAACCTCCTGGACAACAGCGGCGATTTACGAAGACTGAAAAGGACCAAACCTCTGGACCTAGTTACATCTCACTGAAGTGATGTGATGAGTGGTAGTAGATAGTGATCTATGAACCACAATACGTTAAATAAATTAACAGAGTGAAGTTACTAGATGTGTACACACAGTTGTAACAATAAAGATGATATTAAAAAAAAAAAAAAAAAAATTTCTGATACTCGATAATTGCCCACAGAATAACAAGAAGGTTCAGAAAGCAAAAACGCTGCAAATCCCTGCACAACGGTTTATTATTTTGTACAGAATACCCTTCTGTTACAGAGCACAGCTCTCTGTATAGATAACCCGTCTATATTACAAATAATGTACTATTCTATACATCCTCCGTAGGTTAGTACCTAACCCCGTACTCGTTACTAGGTACCTACCTAAATCACGAGTTAAATGTTGCTAAAATAATTCTGCCGATGACAAACAGTACCTAACAAAAGAAACACACATAATGAAGTTCTGAAAAGAAATTGTTGATGAGGAGTGAAAAAAGTTGCAAACGTACCTACCAACAAACTCCAGCCCCTTCTACGTAGATGGTATAATGGACCGTTGTGTAATAATTTACCGTTGAGTAATGATTTACCGTAGTAATAATTTACCCATCAAAAATACTTCAACGTTTGTTCAAGTTTCACTACCTACCAACAAACTCAAAAATAGCCGTCATTTTTCAAATGAAATAATATGACAGAACAACCAACTCGACTTCATACTCCGCCAATATAATCAGGTGATCCCTACCAATGATTGGCCGTATTCACAAATTCCTATTGTGGGCGCGTCTCTGGTTACGAGATTTGGTTTGAATTGTATACAATTTCATTCACACTGGAGTCGAAAATGCCTGTCGGTGCAAACTTCGGGGCCTTACTGTGAACGAACGGCTGAACGTACGATGCTCCGGATGGTCTTAAAAAACTCGCAAGTTCAAGAACTATTTAAAACCGTAAAAATATTCACGTAAAAAAATGGTATAGGCGTCTTGAAAATTTCAACCCCTATTTTGAACCCCTTAGAGATGACTGACACTAACGTCGAGCTTCGAGGACCAACTAGACGCCGAACGGATCCTATAACCCGAATTTCATCAATTTTTTTTCATGGTAACTAAGAAAAGTGGCCCGTATGGCGTACGGCGGACAGACAGAAATATTTTTATTGCAGTTTTGGATTCTACATAATTTGAAACGTAAACCATCACATTTTGAGGAGGGGGGTAAGAATTTTTTTTTTCATGCTCGATTCCAATGGTTCATTATTGAAAATAATAAACCAAAATTATTCAAATTTGGATTTCGAACCCTCCTGCACTACCGTTTTCTGTGTTGCGTACTTATAACCAATCACTGATCGTTGATTGTTGTTGTTCTATGTAACTACTCGAGGTTTTAATTTAAGGAACCTAATAAAATAACGTATTACACTTACTATTTGTGAAATGATATTTAGCGCGGAAACCTCTGGCATGCCGGGACGAATGTATGCCGCGGAAGGTGATCAGGAGTCGAGGGCCATTGGACATGATGGGCTGGGGAACGTTCGCACCGCAGTAGCTGTCGATTTTCTCAACCCTCTCATCGAGAATGACGTATGCGATTACGGAGTCAGAGGTCTCACAACTGTTGAAGAAGAAGAAAAATTATTTTATTTGTAGAGTAAATCGTAACATGATTGATCTCATAACTGTAAGAATAAAATAATATCAACAGTGCAAATTCAATTTTAAACCTAAATTGCCACCACTATCCCCTCCCACACATTATGGCGTGATCTCAATATAATTATTAATAATTTTCTGTGTGAATATTGAAAATTTATTGTGGCATATTCTTAAGTAGACAGTAAATATGTTTATTTTTATGATAGCTCAGGCCATATGTTAATTGAATGTTAATTGAATGTTAATTGAATTTACAGGTGAACTGGAGTTAGTGCATGCGCGACATTGATTATGATAGCTACGAGTAAATTATATTTTGAGAAACCTATAGAAACCGATATCCACCGGCGGGTAGCACCTTATCCTATTTTGCTCGAACTAGTAGAAAGAGTGGCAATGGTCCAATAATTTACAATGTCCAAAATTTCATCGGGAAAATTTCATCGGCCCATCGGGAAATTATCGTGGTTTGAGTTTATAGCTTTTTTCTGAAGGCCTTTATATAATATGAATGACGAAAGTGAAGTTGAATCAGGGAAACCCCTCTGTAGGGCTCAACTACTACTATAGTTTTAACAAGTTGCAATCCAGCATTTTACTTGTGTTCTTTTGAAAAGAAAAGTATAATTTCAGTCGTTTGCCAGATTTCATTAAGGTCACATATTTGTAAAAATAAGTTATCGTACTGCGAAGCGCACGAGTAGTGAGGTCACGTCTTACACTTTGAAGATACTCTTTGATGAAGATAGACACTTTGAAGCTGAGCACTGAAAACAATTTAAACGCTGCAAATTACTACACAACGGTTATTATTTTCCTGCATAGTTGCCCCATCTGCATAGACCACACTTTTTCCTGTGTCAATACCTTACGCTCACCCAGGAAAACCCTAAATCAAGTATTGGAGTTGGCCCAGGAATTACAGTTTCATAAAAATGTGAGGGACTCAATTCAATTATTTATTTATTTATTTATTTATTTTAGGGGTGATTGCCCAATACAAAAATACAATGAAAGAAATTTATTAATATTTGTTGTTGAAAGATATTTATTTATTAATTATTTGTTGTTATTCTCGAAGCATAAGATAAAATTAAAAACCGTTGTGTATTAATTCACCTGTATAGATGCCCCTTCAGCGTAGATCAGTTTTCTTTGGTAAATACCTACCCACCACCTCCCCCAAGGAAAGCGCTAATTCGAGTATTGGAGCCGGCCCGGGAATTACAGTTTGATAAAAATGCGCGGGATTCAATAATTCGATCATATTATTTTTTGTTATTCATGAAGCATAAGGTAAATAATAAAACCTTGTGTAATAATCAGTTGTGTGAGAAACCTTTGTGTAATAATTTACCCTCAATACCTTCACCATCGAGCTCCGCCCTGGAAAGCCCTGAACCAAGAACTGCAGCCAGCCCGGTAATTGCATTTCATAAAAATGCGCGGGATTCAATATTCAATAATTAATTGATTGTTCTCATTCATGAAGCATAACGTTCGTTCAAGTTGCGAAGGTACCCATCAACAAAATCCAAAGCAGCCATCATTTATCAAATGGAATAATAACACCGAACAACCAACTCGACTTCATACAGCCATCCCAGATTATAATCAGGTGCTCCCTAGCGATGATATCTGGGCCGGATTTATACCGTTTGATTCACGATCATGTTGACGAAGCTTTTCGGTGCAAACGAACGGCCGGTCGTACAATGCTCCGGATGGTCTCAAAAAATTCTTTAGTTCAACATCAATTTAAAAACGTAAAACATGTTTTCATACTCGATTCCAAAGGTTCATTATTGAAAATAACAAACCATTAGCGGTGTACGTCATGTCACTTTTTTTCTCTGAATAAATGCAATTATATAAAATAAAATTAAAATAACATACCCTATTGAAAGTTTTCGAGTTTCGGCGTTCGGGAAATTTTAACCCATATTTTTTACCCCTTGTAGATAACTAACTGTAACGCCAAGCTTCGCGGACCAAAAAAATGGGACTAACAAAACAAATTTAATTGGTTCATGGCAACTAAGAAAAGTTGGCGGACAGAGAGAACTTTTTTTCATTCCATTTTCGGATTCTAAGTAAACTTGAAACAGAAACCATCAAATTTTGAGCGGGGGTTAAATTTTTTGACGTTAAAGTTGTTATAATTTGTTAAAGAAAAAATTGAATTTTTTCTTCCTCGCTTCCAAACGTTCATTATTGAAAATAATAAACCAAAATACTACCAAGTACAAAAAAAATCAACCGAAAGTGGTACACAATGACAGAAGGCGAATTCAAGAAAGAAGACAAAATTAAGACAGAAGACAAACTCAAGAAAGAAGATAAATTCAAGACAGCAGATTCTAAGACGCAACAAAAAGTACAAGATAACAAGACCAAGTCAGAACGAACCGTCAAGTTCTCCAATTGCTTTCTGGAAGCCGTTATCCCAAATGCTCGAGGGGAGGGAATAGCTGTAGGGGTCAACTACAGAGATTTTAACAAGTAGCCATCCAGTATTTTATTTATGTTCGTTAGGAAGGAAAAATTATAATTTCAGTAGTTCGCCAGATTTCATTAAGGTCACATATTTTTTTGTACAAATAAGTTATTGTACGAAACTGTTAGGTAAGACTATCAACATCAACTAACACCCTCCCATTGTTTTCACACGATTTTGAAAATCAAAATGTGATAAAAGAAGCGGGGATGTTGCTTTGATACCCTTTAAGCATTTTTTTCTCACCCTTATAGTTTTCTTCTAATGTTTGGAGGAATGTTTACGGAAACTCAGTATGTACCGAAAGTCCCCGTTTTGGAAAGAAGATAATTACCCAGAACCGGCATTTTTTTAAATCAAGTTTGATTATTAGGTTTAACAAAAATTAGTTAATAGTCTGCTTCGGCAGAAAAATTTGCATGGTCAGATCGTTCGCGTAGAATCCTAATGGTACAACATTTTCGCGCTCGTGCGCAACCTCACTTTGCTTTTTCTTATAGGGGCCTCATTATTAGAATGAGGAGTAACCATGACTTCTGTTCATATTTTTGAATCATTCAAAAACAATTTTGAGACTAATCGCACTCTCCTACGATGAATAGTTCTTTTTGTATGAAGTTTCAAAGTTTCGGCAACAAGTGACGTCACACTCGGCAAGGGGGCACACTTGTTGCTGAAAATCTGAAGGCTCATAGAAAAAGAAGTATTCATCTTAGGAGAGTGCGGTTGGTCTCAAAAATCATAGAACGGAACCTAATGTAATTTAAAAATGGGAAAGTAATATATATGGAAGCCATGGATACTCCTCGTTGAATTCTTCGCAAAAATGATTTATCACTCAATTTTTAATATCCGCACAGCGTGAGAATTCTGTGGGAAATTATGGTAGTTGCAAGAAATATTCTTCAACCAGGGTCTACGTACATTTTATTTTATTTTATTTATACATAAAAACAACGGAAGTATAAATGCACTTGTGACATATATATGTATCACTTATTACATAGATCTAAGATGTAAGGCCAACTAAGATCCCTATGGTCAACTTAGTATAATCTGTTAGAGCAAACTATTGTTTCATTTTTTAGCGAATTTTCGAAGAAAAGGAAGCTATTGTTCTCAGTCCAAAATTTTTAAAACTCGAATTTCCGAAAGATTTTTATACCAAAATCCGTTTCAGACCATCCTGAATTCCCTGCCGAAAGACACCAAAAATTATATGTATATATATATATATATATATATATATATATATATATATATATATATATATATATATATATATATATATATATATATATATATATATATATATATATATATATATATTTATATATGTATGTGTCATTCCAGACGATAACTCTCGAAAGAATTGAGATAAAAAGTTCAAATTTGCACGAAAAATCTGTCTTGGCAATCGACAGGCTAAGTTCGAAGATGGGCAGAATCGGGTCACCCTAAGGGGGAGTTTTGGGGAGTTTTAGGGGGGGGGGGGGAAATTACCCATAAATTCCCAAAATGAAAAAGTCTGACAAGTGACACCTCATTTTAAAGGTTTTTGTACGCTGAACACGATGGTGAAATCAGAATTGCGATATCTCATTCCATTCTCAAACTGGAGCACTTTGAAGATGAAGGAACGTGGTTATTTCTTGAGATGTTCTTCCTGGTTCGTCTGCTCTAATCTGATAACGGAATGGGATATCGCAATTCTGACTTCACGATCGTGTTCAGCGTTGGAAAATCTACAAACCGAGGTGTTACTCGGCAAAAAATGGAACAAAAAATTTGTTACGTACCCAATACCTACTCTTCTGGTATTCAAAACATTTTTGATTTCCCCCTCCCCCTCCTTCCACCCCAAATTTTACTTTGCGTAAAACTACTCCTGTTTTAATTTTGTATGGTATCAAGTTGGGAAAACATTGGCCGAAAATTAATTTTCAGAAAATTTTAGGCGGAGGAGGAAGATGCCGAAAACTTCGAAAATTCGCTCTTATAGCCATGCTGCATGACTGTGGTTTTTTTTTCACATTTGTCTATTCTTCTTCTGATATCGATTAATGCATCGTGGATAGAGCAGTAGGTACTCCATTTTATCAGAACCAACAAACAGAAGTAGATAAAGGCCAAATACTTTCAGATATACCATTTACAAATCTTGAGTGTCAAGGTCGTTCAACTACGACTGTCGATTCCTTTTATAAATAATCTAGCGCTAGTAGAACTGGTTTTAATCACCTCAAGTGTTGAGTTACTTTGGGATTAGCCATGAGGATTGTCTAGTAAAAAAGTCGTTATTAGGGCTCGGTTCTTGTTCGTGTTACATTACGTGCTGAAAATGAATGTTTTATTTTCTGGGCATAAATTCATTAACGAAACAAATAGACTACTGTTGGTCTAGGAGGAAATACCTCAAAGGTTTTTACTTTTCTTGTTCGGGGCTGTTGGAACGATGCTTAGGAGTGAGCTGCAAATCACGTTTAGACAGTGGAAGGTGGAAGCGTGTATGCCGTATACATTGTATATATGTTTGCATTGAAAGCCACGCTCGGAGTATAACAAGGAAGAAAAACGACTTTCGTAATTCATTCACTACAGTTTCTATATTATGGCCTTTCACTTTCAACTAACAATCAAGTTCCAAGCCTAGGTGTTTGATACTTTTTACTCTTCCAATTCTGGGGCCAGCAGATTTATCCATCGCACAAGGATTCGCAGTATTATGAATGCTGAATGCCGTGGTCAACTTAGTTTTCATTTCTCTAACTTTTTAAGCGAGTTTAATGGGTTGGTGGGGGTTGACAACAATCCGGGAGGATTGAAATAAGAATCAGTTCCAAATACCGCGCCCGAACTAGGTGGTAGAGGGTAGTTATGTTTGGAGGTTGGGGCAAAATGGCGTTTCTGCAAACGTTTACGATAGCGTTGGTCATCCACTTTTCGGGCGTATATTTTGTGCATATCGATTTCAAGCTACCCTATATATTTTTACTAAATAGCAATGTGACCTCTCGTCCCCTAATCTACGTACTTCAGTCACTTAGCTACATTCTCTCTTTCGTCTTATGATAAGTAGGTTCCTACTAGGTGACGAGCAAGTATACGAGAGAAAAACCTATGATAGATAAGTATCTCAGTCATGTTCGAGAGGGAAAATGTCCAATTAAGAATATCTACCACGCAAGGGTATTGCGGTCATCAGCGCCGAGAAACCACGTTTCGTTGCAAGAAAGATAGATCCCTTGGCGAAGATGTTTTCCTACACGCACAGGATCGTACGAGTTCCGTACGGCAACTTGGCTTTTCTCTTCATTTTTCTTTTTTTCCCTTTTCCCCATTTCACTTTGTCATTACGACACGTTCCCGCCCTCTCATATACGACAGCTCTACCGCCTCGGGGTTTCCTTCCCTTCACATATCGGCCTCTATATCTAAGAGCATGTCAATACCCAACGTCTGGCACATAAGTATGCTTGCTACTTGTTTTCCTTCCATCTTCTCCAACCTGAATGACTAGATGCCGAATGTCTTAGCTAATGTTTGTATAGCAATCTGAATAGATTTAGATTTTTTTGCGGACCACGAGCATCAATTGATTAGCCGTTCGTTGGGCTTGAAGTTTGAAAGGGGGGGGGGGGGGAGACTAATACTGTCCACATCGTAGTGGGGAACGGCTGAAAACAAACCAAATCAAGTACGGTTTAGAGAAATCGGGTTTCAGGCCAAGTGCTCAAGAAAAGAAGTTAATTTTGGTTTATTATTTCCAATAATGAACCATTGGAATCGAGCATGAAAAAAAAAATTCTTACCACCCCTCAAAATTTGATGGTTTTACGTTTCAAGGTATGTAGAATCCAAAACTGCAATAAAATTGGTTGTTCTGTGATATATTCCATTTGAAACGACAGGAAATTGGAAACAACGCCGAGCTTCGAGGAGCATTTAAGCCCCAAATGGGACGAACTAAGTCACTCGCAAAGAAATCGTGGAAACCCATTTAAATAAATCATAAGAAAACAGTCGTTGATAAACGCTTGCATACGAGTCTGCAACGCATTGGGACATTTTCATGTCTTTCCCCTCCTTCCTTCTCACCTACCAAATTAGGTAGGTACCTAATTATAAAGTCGCAATCTAAGTTGTAGTGTTGATCATAAAAGAATTGGGAATTAGTCTTACGACAACGGAATGCAGGTTGTATAAAACGTACAAATAATAAAACGGCGGACGGACAGAAATTGTTGGTTTGTTATTTTCAATAATAAACCTTTGGAATCGAGCATGACAAAAATAACAATTTAACCCCCACCGTAAAATTTGATAGTTTCCGATTCAGGGTACATAGAATCCGAAAATTTAATAAAAAACCAACAATTTCTGTCCGTCCGCCGTTTTATTATTTTATTTGTTTTATTACGGGAGAATGATCAACACTACAACTTAGATTGCGACTTTATAATTAGGTACCTACCTACCTAATGTGGTAGGTGAGAAGGAAGGAGGGGAAAGACATGAAAATGTCCCAATGCGTTGCAGACTCGTATGCAAGTTTTGATAATTAAATTCAATATACGGTCGAATCCATGGGCTTTGTTTGAAACGTACAACCTCATGCACCTGTATGATCTCAACACCTAAGCTAGCCAAAAGTTGTAACAATCTATAATGAACAACAAAATGTGGCTGTTTTTCGAGCGTTCCTTCCAGTTTTTTACACTTTGAGCCTGGGATTAGCTTGTGGTTAATTACTGGGGGAAAATCATTGAATGTCTCGTGTAGATGGGGGGGTGTAACTAAACTAACATTGGCTAAATATCCATAAGGGGATTCATCACTTATGCTAAGGAGGTCAACAGCCGTTGGTGGAATATACTCAAAATCTGATATCGGCAAATAATTTTTCATACAGTGAGCATAGAGACCATTTGCATCTATATAACATAATTCATACAATTCATCGGTGCTAGCGTGTCTAAGGGAAGCAGCACAGTACCCGCCACGAATTGATTGTTCAAAAAGGCTGTAAATACTGTCATCGGTTATTAATTGGATTTCCACGCCGGTTAGGCTAAGCATTGCTTGTTGTGCGATGCCGGGTAAGGAATATAAATGGAATGGATCGAGTCGATATTCTGATGCTAACATTTCCGAGCGAAAGTTTTGGAAAAACTCTGCTAGGCGGTTATGGGCGGACCACCACCGACATCTAGGTTCTTTTGAGAGGAGGAGAGAGCAAGGTAGAGGAGAGAAGAGAGAGCTGGTTAGAGGAAGTGTCGAATGAAGCTAAAGTCGCAACTGCCCCAATGTTTTAACACCAAATGTGTCCCATATTAGCTTGACCCTATCGTACTTTTCCTGTGTGATGTCCTGTTCGTACAGCTCTAAAAAGAAATTTTCTTTGGAAGGTAGAGTGGTTTCGGCAAGTTTCGATATATTGTCCAAATAGTCGTAGCAAAATGTTGATTTTTGGTTTATTATTTTCAATAATGAACCATTGGAATCGAGCATGAAAAAAAAAAATTCTTACCCCCCCTCAAAATTTGATGGTTTACGTTTCAAGGTATGTAGAATCCAAAACTGCAATAAAAATATTTCTGTCTGTCCGCCGTACGCCGTACGGGCCACTTTTCTTAGTTACCATGAAAAAAAATTGATGAAATTCGGGTTATAGGTTCCGTTCGGCGTCTAGTTGGTCCTCGAAGCTCGACGTTACTGTGAGTCATCTCTGAGGGGTTCAAAATAGGGGTTGAAATTTTCAAAACGCCTATACCATTTTTTTACGTAAATATTTTTACGGTTTTAAATAGTTCTTGAACTTGCGAGTTTTTTAAGACCATCCGGAGCATCGTACGTCCAGCCGTTCGTTCACAGTAAGGCCCCGAAGTTTGCACCGACAGGCATTTTCGACTCCAGTGTGAATGAAATTGTATACAATTCAAACCAAATCTCGTAACCAGAGACGCGCCCACAATAGGAATTTGTGAATACGGCCAATCATTGGTAGGGATCACCTGATTATATTGGCGGAGTATGAAGTCGAGTTGGTTGTTCTGTGATATTATTTAATTTGAAAAATGATGGCTCTTTTGGAGTTTGTTGGTAGGTAGTGAAACTTGAACAAACGTTGAAGTATTATTGATGGGTAAATTATTACTACGGTAAATCATTACTCAACGGTAAATTATTACACAACGGTTCATTATACCATCTACGTAGAAGGGGCTGGAGTTTGTTGGTAGGTACTTTTGCAACTTTTTTCACTCCTCATCAACAATTTCTTTTCAGAACTTCATTATGTGTGTTTCTTTTTGTTAGGTACTGTTTGTCATCGGCAGAATTATTTTAGCAACATTTAACTCGTGATTTAGGTAGGTACCTAGTAACGTGTACGGGGTTAGGTACTAACCTACGGAGGGTCTGCGATCTACATAATTATGCATAGAATAGTACATATTATATTAATATTATATAGACGGGTTATCTATACATAGAGCTGTGATCTGTAACAGAAGGGTATTCTATACAAAATAATAAACCGTTGTGCAGGGATTTGCAGCGTTTTTAGGTTGTGTGCCACGGCAAAGACATGAAAATGTCAAAATATTTCTGTCTGTCCGCCGTACGCCGTACGGGCCACTTTTCTTAGTTACCATGAAACAAAATTGATGAAATTCGGGTTATGGGTTCCGTTCGGGGTCTAGTTGGTCCTCGAAGCTCGACGTTACTGTCAGTCATCTCTAAGGGGTTCAAAATAGGGGTTGAAATTTTCAGAACGCCGTAGCGTTGGTTTTTTTTTACTTTATTAAATTTGTCTTGAGCTAAACAATTTTTTGAGACCACCCGGAGCATCGTTCGTCCAGCCGTTCGCGAGCACCAAAAAGCTTCGTCAACAGGTTCGTGAATCAAACGGTATAAATCCGGCCCGGATATCATCACGAGGGAGCACCTGATTATAATCAAGGATGGCTGTATGAAGTCGAGTTGTTTGTTCTGCGATATTTCATTTGACAAGTAGTGATTGACTATTGGATTTTGTTGGTAGGTACCTACTTCTGAAACTTGAACAAACGTAGAAGTATTATTGATGGGTGAATTATTACACAATGGCAAATTATTACACACCGGCAAATTATTACACAACGGTAAATTATTACATACTTAACGGTAAATTATTACACAACGGCTATCTACCCAGAAGGGGCTGGATTTTGTTGATAGGTACTTTTGCAACTTGAACAACCGTTGAAGTATTATTGACGGGTAAATTATTACACAATGGCAAATTATTACTCAACGGTACATTATTACACAACGGCTCAGCTACCCAGAAGGGGCTGGATTTTGTTGATAGGTACTTTTGCACCTTGAACAACCGTTGAAGTATTATTGATGGGTAACTTATTACACAATGGCAAATTATTACACAACGGCAAATTATTACACAACGGTAAATTATTACACCACAGTAAATTATTACACACCGGTAAATAATTACACAACGGCTCATCTACCAAGAAGGGGCTGGATTTTGTTGATAGGTACCTACTTTTGCAACTTGAACAACCTTTGAAGTATTATTGATGGGCAAATTATTACACAATGGCAAATTATTACACAATGGCAAATTATTACACAACGGTAAATTATTACACAACGGTAACTTATTACACCACGGTAAACTATTACACAACGGTAAATTATTACACAACGGCTCATCTACCAAGAAGGGGCTGGATTTTGTTGATAGGTACTTTTGTATTTTGAACAACCGTTGAAGTATTATTGATGGGCAAATTATTACACAACGGTTCATTATTCTATCTCCGTAGAAGGGGAACCTACACAGGTAAATTATTACACAACGGTTTAGGTAGGTACCTAGTAACGAGTACGGGGTTAGGTACTAACCTACGGAGGGTCCGCGATCTACGTAATATGTGTAGAAGGTTTATCTATACGGAGACCTGTGATCTGTAACAGGAGGGTATTCTGTACAAAATAATAAACCGTTGTGCAGGGATTTGCAGCGTTTTAGTTTATAATTTTCAATAATCATACCCTTGGAATCGGGCATAAACAAATTCTCTACCCCTCTCGCCATTTGTTGGTTTCGATCCCAAGGTACGTAGAATCCGAAAATGGAATTAAACGCTGCAAGTTATTACACAGCAGCTTACTACTTTCCTGTGAGGATACCTATCCCTTCTGCGTAGATCACTGTTTTCTGTTTGACCATAATCGGGCTTTTTATTCGCGAGAAACTGACTACTATGGATTCGCGTTTGCGCCTGCAATTTTGGTTCATTGACAGGTTCAATGATGCGTAAGGCGGACGGACAAAAATGTTATTACGAGTATACTCCATTTTCGGATTATACGTACAATGTAACAAAAACCATCAAGTTTTGAGGGAGACGGCTTTTTTCCATGCTCGATTCCAAAGGTTCGATATTAAAAATAATGAACAAAAATTGATGAAATTTGGCTTGTAGGTCCCATTAGGGGTCTGGCCGGTCCGCGAGGCTCGGCGTTATCTCTAAAACGGTGAAAAATAGGAGTTTCAATTTCCAAAACGCCGTTGCTCGTTCGACGATTATGGTTTTTGATGATGTTGACGTTTTTAAATTGATTCCAAAGTTTAGGATCTTTATAAACCACTCGGAGCATTGTGCGTCCAGCCGTTCGTTCACAGTTAGGCCCTAAGTTAGGACCGAAATACTTCGACAACATGAACGTGAATCATGCGGTATATTATGTAACTCCAGCCCAGCTATCATTGCTAGTGAACAGCTGATTATAATCACGCAGGGCTTTATAAAATTTAGTTTGTTGATCAGGTTGTTTTTCACATATTTGTTGATAGGTGCAAGTTTGTCGTTCGCGGTGGTTGATGGTACTAAACGAATCATCCAAATAATCAATTTGGGAATACGTCGAGGGTCCTACTTAGGTTCAGAGACCATCAGAATCTCAAAAATGACCGGGCTTGTAGCGCCGAAAAGGCGTGTTACAGGAGATGGGGGCGGTGGAAAAAAAAACATTAAATGTAACTGTAATATTGCCCGGCCGGCTCCGGTACTCGGCTTTCCTGGGGGAATCATGGTGGAAGGTAATGGCCACAGAAAACAGTGATCTACGCAGAAGGGGCACCTACACAGGTAAATAATAAACCGTTGTGTAATAATTATCTGAAGCGTTTTGATATTTGCTGGGATATACATTTTCATGAAAATGTACAGGGTGTTTATATAGTAATATTCAAGTCACGAATGGTCAAGTAATGCATGAATGGTCCGGAAACTGGACACAAATTCCATGAACTTTTCACAAAGCCACTTCACAGCTACGCTCATCGCTTTCGGTCATGGATTTGGCCATTCAAGGGGATTTCGCGCAGAACAATGGCCTTGGCTGAAGGGTTAAGGGTTATCAGTAGGTTCCAACCTACCTAGAATAGTAACCGTTGTGAAAGAATTTGAAGTGTTTCTATATTCTTTTCATATACTAGCTGTGTTGCCCGTCGCTGACGGGTAGAACTCGGGGTGGGTCCATCTGACTTTGTTACCTCTCGCAGAAGTAAACCTCCTTATGTCCTTCCCCGGTCATAGAAACATTTAAATACGCGAGATGGGTTCGATCCATTGAGCCGTTTTCGAGAATTTAATTTTTTTATGTTTCGTCTTCCCTATAAACCCCCACCCCTATCCATCGGATCCGGAAGTAAACCTCCTTATGTCCTTCCCTGGTCATAGAAACATTCAAATACGCGAGATGGGTTCGATCCATTGGGCCGTTTTCGAGAATTTAATTTTTTTATGTTTCGGCTCCCCTATAAACCCCCACCCCTATCCATCGGATCCGGAAGTAAACCTCCTGATGTCCTTCCCTGGTCATAGAAACATTCAAATACGCGAGATGGGTTCGATCCATTGAGCCGTTTTCGAGAATTTAATTTTTTTATGTTTCGTCTTCCCTATAAACCCCCACCCCTATCCATCGGATCCGGAAGTAAACCTCCTTATGTCCTTCCCTGGTCATAGAAACATTCAAATACGCGAGATGGGTTCGATCCATTCAGCCGTTTTGGCGTGATTGAAACACAAACAGACAAACAGACAGACACCACGATCACCTGTAAATTTAGTTATATAGATGATTAGTCACATCTCTATATTCATTCAGAGCTTGCAACTGTTAAGAATACAAGTGAAACTAATTTTTGTCACGAGAAAAGATTTAATTAGTTGAAAGTTATTCAAAATCCGCCAGCCCCCCTCCCCCGAGAAGTTGATAGAACAAATTGAATTAAAAACTCATTGCAAACTTTGAATCAAGTCAATACCCAAATTTGATTGAAGCCCCTAACTCAATGAAACTTTTTCTACTGTTCTCTCAAGCCGTACCAATATCCTCCTCTGTCCCTATCACCCTGAAAGGCTGACGAGATAAAAAAGAGTTTTGATCGACAGATACCTTTCATCTTTCAAATGAGTATTACTTACACCCTTCAGCAACACAGTATTTAAAAAAAAATACTACCTACTAAATATTATAATACAGATTTCTCTGATACAGATTTTTCAAAAACCTACGTACTACAAAAAATGTGGGTCCCATTGTAATAGCTCATTCTCTTTGTTGGCACTGTTGCCGTGGCAAAAACTATCCTGGCATGTGCATATCTAGTTAACTATACCTGTACATCGAATAGTGTTGCAATCACAAATGGATACTCAAAATGTCAAGCCGTAATATGTGTGGCAGAGGGTAACAGTGGGAGTCCCCCTCCTAGACCAGTGAGATTATCACCGGTTAAGAAGGGATATCGATTAGGCTTCCCCAAGCGACCCCGCCTCCACCGGAAGAAAAAATGTATCGAGAACAGCCCACACTGTTACACTCCTCCCCACATGACAACCTTCTGGGTGGCAGAAGTATGAGAGGGTAAAGGGGGAATGAAAAGTAGTATGAAGTTCTGGTTCAGGAAAAGACATCTGAACAACTTCAAGGTGACTAACCTCCTTCGTAATGGTACTACCTCATTAATATTTTACTGGTAGAGAACAAAGCTCCTACATAGAGTATTGGCGGAAAAAAAAAGTTGTCAGAGGTTGATGTCCAGTGAATTGTGCTCATCTGGGCAACCTCTAGGTGATCAACCTCCATCGCTAGGATGGAACAACTATTGGGACTTGTCAGTTGGGACACGGCATCAATCGCCCTCTGGTGAGCTCAGTATATTTTAATAATACTGACACTCTAAAGGGGTGAAAGGAGGTGGGGAAGCCAATAGATGTATGTATTATCAAAGGGACAGGTTGTTAGTAAAGGAATCCTTCTGGGAAACCTTTGGGGTTTGGACTTATCCTTCTGGTAAGCCCACAAAAAGTGGATGGAGTATGGTTAAGTGCTCAGCGCATACTACCGAACCACGCTCTACTACCATGTGACATAGTGTAACAGTGGGGGTGGACCCTTGAGAGTCCTCCTCCTAGATCAGTGAGATTATCACCGGTTAAGAAGGGATATCGATTAGGCTTCCCCAAGCGACCCCGTCTCCACCGGAAGAAAAAATGTATCGAGAAGAGCCCAAACGGTTACATAATGGGTAATAGTCACATTATGACCCATTCGACAAACAACAGACAAACTGACAAATAATGCTGCTCGAGTCTAAATTAATAACAGTCTCCCCATCGGGTGGCAAAAAGAAAAGGAAACAAATGATGCAATTATGCCAACCTGTACTGTTGGCTCATAGTAGGTACCTTTTGGTATTTTAAAACAAGCTAGTCAAAAAGGGCGCAAATATCAGCAAAAGGCGGGGATTGAAGCATCTAGAACCAAGTGACCTAGAACTAGAACCAATAAGGGAACTATTGGTTCGACTCCTTTTTTCAACCTCATCGAATTCAAAGCGTGAATGCAACGTAAGAAATTCTACTACCTGATGGCACTGAAGGGGTATATAAAGGCAAATAAGAAAATTTTGCTCCCGTGGCACAGGCTTCGAGCTTGGTAGGTAGGTACTATGAGATGGTGTATGCTCGAGTCCCAGTAGAGGGAGGTCCCGCTCGACTTTCATCTACCAAGGAAACAATCGAGTGCGATCCTGTCAACACCATCCAATATCGTTCCAATGGAGAAAGGAGTCATCTCGGTAAAATCAGTTCAAAGTTGCACTTATTTTTTGACGCAACGATGAGTGTGCAGTTGAGTCTTGTCTTTTGACTCCGACAAAATCTATTAAATATTTGTGCTGCAGGCTATGATTGCCACAATTAGAGCCTTGATAGGGATTGGTTGAACATCTTAACGGAAACTATCTGTATCTATGCCTAGGTACTTGGAACCAGCCATAGGTACCATAAGTAAGTTTCTCAATAAATTCAAGTGGAGCGTTACGTTGTATCATACAGATCAAAATTCTCCAGTGCGTACTTACAGCACCAGGATCAAAGATCGTACAACTGGACCTGTTAATGCTGATGATGATAGACGTAGAAATTATATGTATAAGTCGACGAACACCTAGAAGTTTTCCCGAAAATTCGCTAAAACATAATAACCCCGACACCTCGGTTCGGTACTTTCTAAGAGAACAAGGTGAGAGAAGTAAAATCTCCGCAATAAACAAGGAAAGAATAACAAGGATGAAAATTAGATTCTCTTCTGTTCATCTTTAGGTACACAGGTGGAAGGCAGATAGGCGTTTAAAGATCCAATAACCTGAAAGCCAGAGACTGTACTTGGGACAATTAGAGCTCAGAGACCAAGTCCTTCGCTCCGTAATCTCGTCAGCTTGATTAACTTCGTTTAGCCTTTGCTAATCCAGTCAGAGTGCACTGTGGTCTCTTCCTTAGCATTTTCCTACCTATTCAAACTATAAAAGACTCGTAAAACTTACTCCTTCAGTTGTTTATGACTTGAGATAACGAACTATTTTCATCGCCCAAGGAAACAAATTTTCAATTCCTAGTGCAGTTATATGCTCCATTCCGCAATAAAGCACTCACGATTTGGACTTACTACCGCAAATAATACCAAACCTACTTTAAAAAGAGCTTAGTAATCCAGAAAAATGAACTAGTAGAGGAGTGTCTTCTTGCACTACAAAGGATAACAGCTAGGCTACCCCTACAGATTGAATAATAAAAAATGCATTTGTCCTTTTGCACCACTTCTGGGTGGGATGAGATTCTTAAGAAACTGTCATGGCCTTATGAATGAATTTCTGATATATCGTTACCAAACTATGTAGATAAATGCCTACAGTGTTGAACATCATCGAAAATTCCAATGATGAACAGTTTTTTGCACTCAGAACGTGAACCGTTGCAAATGCGTTGTGTTTCAAATAGGTACCTAAATACTTACCTGATTTTTGTATATATTTAAACCTTTCCTTTACCACTGTTTATTTTAAGAAACTGAGTTTTTCATTAACATATTTTTGGCAATAAGTACACGGTACTGAAATAAGCCTCTGATGGTTCAGCGTATTAGAACCATATTTTAACAAGTTCGTTTATTATTTTCAACGATGAACCTTTGGAATCCGGCATGAAATACAAATTTTACACACACACACACCCACGCACGCACGCGTATTGTAGACGAATCCAACGGTTACAATAACTCAAAATCGCAAAAAATGGTGCTTATGATATTCTACCTTTCAGGGGACGGTTTCATATCACCTTAGGTGGTGATGATTCTAATTACTGTCTTTACAGTCTCAGACTGTGTGAGAGAAGAGAAAGGAGGAAAAATATCAACAACCCACCCGTCAAAAAAAACTCATCGAGGTAGGCAACTGAAAACAACCGGAGCACAGCCAGAAGACGGGTCAGTTAGAGAGCGGTCAACCCCCTCAGCACCAGAGCATCGTCCACATGCACATCGAAGAGCGAGGTGCGAAGCACCGAGCATGCTACATCGGCGGGCAAAATGGATATCAAGCCTTTTTGCGGTTGAGGAGGTTTTCTGGGCGGGTTCATTTTGGTTTATTATTCTGTGAATAATACACCTATGTTTTACAACAGGGTTGTTGGTGGGGGGGGGGGGGGGGGGGGATTGCCTTACTGTTATACCGCTATTCTTCGTCTGACTTTGTTTAAATTTAAATAGCATAACAACTGTTTTCAAGCGCTGATGTATAGGTACAGGAAATAATAAACCTTGTGTAGAAATTTGCAGCGTTTTTTCGATGTCGTAATATCATCGGTATTGTAACAGCTCCTACTGCATCTTGGAACTTACTCTTTGGTCGTCTGGTCGCCCATGAACAGCGAGAAATCTGTGAATGTGAGTTGCACCCTCTGCCTCCCGGAAGCGAGGAATTCATATTGACAAGTGCTCTTGGGAGGATACGGTCCTGGAAATCCAGGGGATGTAATGCTGCCGTTCACAGACGCTTCACTCGTGAGTTTCACGTCACAGCTTGATCCTGAGAAAATATTAATGACAGTGTATGTTTTACTGCATACCTACTGTACATTCGAATATATCGTTCTGTTAAACTCTTGTCCCTCCTCTCTACAGATTCGCTAATAAGTACAGAGAGAGATCGAATTTTAGAAGAAAATACACTTTTGGTTGGGAATGAAACCTTATTTTTGTTCAATAACGTTTGATTTTATTCAATAAGTAAGTTTGACAGTTAATACTAACTTATTTAGCTGAGTATATCAAACGTAACAAATTCTGCATTTAACTTTTTTTTTTAAATCGTATAATAACCCTTCACAAATTTTGTTGAGACCAAAAAAAGTTGGGAAATCGGGATTGTGACAATAGGTACCACTGGGTTGTATGGAATATGATCTGATTTCTTACAGAGAGGATTGCAATTCACAATAACATTGAGCTTTTAATAAATAACTATTTTTTGTTTTAGAACCGCGTTATTCCAGGGCATTCTTTCAACAAACTGTACGCTTAGTTATAATACTTACTACCAGATTCACTTCCAATTTCTGGTCAACGAGATTCTTCAATTAGCATTCGCATTCGGGATTGAGACAAAACCCATTCATACATCCCAGACCTAGATGATTCATTTGAGTGGGAGAATCGCGAGGACGCCATTAATAAACATGCGGAAAGGGTCGGAGGGCTCTCTGAAGGGTGTCAAGTTTATCCACGAACTTTGTCACACCAATTAGCCTACCTATTGTGATAACGGTTGAGGTAGGTACCCCTGTTAATGTAGTATCCATTGTAAGACTCTCAAATTGGCTTAAATAATTCATTAGGTTTGTATAATGAGTGTTCAGTGGTTGAGACCCCGAGGGCCAAATTTAACTTCTTTTTTGTGTCTTGCCTACTCTTGAATATATTGATTTTGGTTCTGCACTAGCTACACACTTGAATACCGGTTGATTCTGGTTCTACACTACTAAGCACTTGAATACTGGTTCATCACTAGCTGGAAGACCAGTGCGTGGCACAGCTGAGTTTAGTTACATTAATGGAATAAGGAGCGATAAATAATTTCGTCATAGAAGTATCATGAAGCCGTCCAACCCCAACTGGTTCTAATAGCATGCTGGCCTGATTCTGCCAGGAAGTAATTTTTCACTACTGAGAGGTACCTATTTAACGCTGAAAGTAATTTATAGATATTGCTTTATTGGAAAAGTACTGATCAAAGTCTGACTCGTCAAAAAGTATGTTAGTGTTGCAGCGTCAATAATTCACTTTATGGAACATTCTATGAGCCGGTTTCACGTTCATCCAACAACGGAAGGTGCCGCTAACCACCTCTGGCGCTTCTCCTCCGCAACCGACAAACTATCTCCTGTGGTTTCCCCATGTGGCCCATTCTCACAGTAGGTTTACCTACTGTTAAACATACTGAAGGCGAACTCAAGTAAATTTTATTGATTCTCAAGTAGATCTGTATAAAAATATTCCATTTCAGAACAATGGCTAGTGGGTGGATTTCATCGAAAAAATTGACCATTAAAAAAAAACGCTGCAAATCCCTGCACAACGGTTTATTATTTTGTACAGAATACCCTTCTGTTACAGATCACAGCTCTCTGTATAGATAACCCGTCTATATAATATGTACTAGTCTATGTAGATCTCAGACCCTCCGTAGGTTAGTACCTAATCCCGTACTCGTTACTAGGTACCTATTTGAATCACGAGTTAAATGATACTAAAATAATTCTGTCGATGACAAACAGTAACTAAAATGGCAAAAAGAAACGCAAATAATGAAGTTCTGAAGGAAAATTGTTGATGTGGAGTGAAATAGATGTCCCTTCTGCGTAGATCACTGTTTTCTGTGATCAGTTCCTACCCTCGTGGTCAAGTATAATGAACCGTTGTGTAATAACTTGCCCATCAATAATACTTCAACGGTTGGTAAAGTTGCAAAAGTAGGTACCGATCAACAAAATCCAGCCATTTCTTGGTAGATGAACCGCTGTGTAATGATTTACCGTTCTGTAATAATTTACCGTTATGTAATAATTCACTGTTGTGTAATAATTTACCATTGTGTAATAATTTATCCATCAATAATACTTCAAGTTTCAGAAGTAGGTACCTACCGACAAAATCCAATAGTCCATCACTACTTATCAAATGAAATAATATCGCAGAACTAACAACTCGACTTCATACAGCCATCCTTGTTTATAATCAGGTGCTCCCTCGTGATGATATCCGGGCCGGATTTATACCGTTTGATTCCCGATCGTGTTGACGAAGCTTTTTGGTGCACACGAACGGCTGGACGTACGATGCTCCGGGTGGTCTCAAAAAATTGTTTAGCTCAAGACCAATGAATAACGTAAAAAAACAATACCCTTCTATCGAAGGTTTTCGAGCTACGGCGTTCTGAAAATTTCAACCCCTATTTTGAACCGCTTAGAGATGACTGACAATAACGCCGAGCTTCGAGGATCAACCAGACCCCGAACGGAACCTGTAACCGGAATTTCATCAATTTTTATTCATGGCGTACGGCGTACGGCGTACGGCGGACAGACAGAAATATTTTTATTGCATTTTCGGATTCTACTTACCTTGAAACGTAAACCATCAAATTTTGATGGTGGGGGGGGGGGGTAAGATTTTTTTTTTTTTTTTTCATGCTCGATTCCAGTGGTTCATTATTGAAAATAATAAACCAAAAAAGGGTAAAACTCGTGCAACCGCCGAGATTGCGCACATAATACGCATGCTACGCACACTGAGGAGTCGAATGATGCAAAGCTGTAATAGAAAATGAGGATCCTCGTTTAATTTAATTGTTTAAATAAATTTAAAAAAGCGTGCGTTTTGCTTATTTTGAACATGTATGAATACCTGGTATGTATGAATCAATAGTAAGTTGTGTATTCGTCCTCCGCTATCGCTTCGGCCCTTCCGATTGTCCAATATATTATCATCCACTCATAATTCAACTTCCTCGAAAAAGCTCTTTCTCTTCTCTTATCGCTCGTTTCACACCATCACCCAAAGCTACGCGAACCGTTTGCCGCTGGTGACCGTAATTAAACAAGAGTTCCTGGACAATATTTTCTCTCTAAACGCTGAAGAACGCGTTTGCCGCGGGATCAATACGCTACGTTAGCTATCCCTACGGGACTTTCACCAGCCTTGTTCCTCTACTTAAACATGCTACTGGGGGTAGGAGTCACTTGGTCGGCGGCCAATAGGTCCAGATTTATCCACCGACCCCTTTCGAGTTTGCTGTTTCCTTTACTTTTTTCCCCCCTGAACCCCCTAGTGATTCCCATAGTTTCCTTTTCCCTGAATCACTCCATCATCTCCGCTCTCTTGAAACGGCTCTGAATCATTGATGAGCTCTTTCCCAAATCGGAGATAAATCAAATCATAAAACCGACTTTGAGCAATTTCCTTTTTCGAGTGTCGGTAGCACGTGGCCCAATTTACTCGGGCACGATTTGTTTTCCTGTTCAATTCTTCTTTTTCGACCAAGAAAAACGTCAATAATGCTGGCTCCTCGACAACTCTACCCTGTACATTTTATTTTTATTTTTCCCGCAATTCACTGGAAAATATCATCTCCATAATCAGTTTCACTTATGCCATGTTGAATTCAGATAAGAAATTCACCTAGCAGAACGATGAATTTGACAGTTTGTGCCAACTTCAGTTCATGTGTAATAAACCTCAATGGTTGAAACAAACATTCCGAGTTGATGATGGTCCATTATTTCATGAGCGAATTTCGCAGCGATATGAAGATTCCTGTTTGAAAAATGTCACAATGCTGAGGAGTGTGAACCCTGAGCCAGGAAAACACTATGTCGGTACCTACCTTACAATACCGTGTCGTAAGTGGGAGTATCATCGTAAATCCATTTGCTTCAGTTCCGCAAACCATATTTGATTGTTACGCGATACGTTCCATGCATAACCATATTTTGAATTTTACGCAATAACTTTCCTTCCATGGAAAACTGTTTTGTTTAGTTTGCCCATATCTAGGATACAGAAATAAAGCCGAACGACCATGAATGTAGGTTTAATATATCACGTATCATCACAGGCGAAAAGGCGAAAAGGGCGTAGGTACCAGTGAGGCGTTCTCCCAGCCGACAAGGTTCTTTCTAAGCAATTTATTCCACTGCTGAACTCGTTCGCCCATATTATATTAGCTCAGCCCAGCAGACCTCACAATACTTTATCACAATTTAAATAAGGAGGAATTGGAGAAGGGAGTAAGTCGTGGGAAAAACAGATGGCAAATTGAATGGCCCCAACAATATCCTGATTGCCCTCCGGCTAGAAGAATAAATCTTTGAATGAGAGAGGGGAAAAAAAGTGAAAGTCAGGGCCGTAGCTCCATTAACAGGGTATTGTGCTCTAATTTAAAAGCCACTCCTGACGGTATTCTGAGCACCGCGGTTTTTACCCTACTGACCAGGATAATTATGGTTTTTGGGGGGCAGAAATTGAAGAAACAAAAATATAATATGAGGTGATGCCTGCCTTCATAACGCGACAATGCGATTTCACTTAAAATACCTTAACCGGAGATGTAGTTAGCTTCAGCTTCGAAAACCTGAGGATCGCAACTGGTAGAAACGATCAGAAATAGCTATCTCAATATTATTTCACATGAAAGAAACAATAAATGAACAGCCAGCATTTCTGTAGGTGTGTCCAATAGAATAATAAAGCCATGTGACAAGGACTTTGCAGCGTTTTTTTTCGTTCAAGATTTTAAGGGCCGGTTTCACCAACGCGGATTATCCAGAGTTCAATCCCGGCTGAGGTTTAAGCCATCGATTCTGAGAAAAGACAGTTTCACGAACGCCTAATCTAGGAATAAGTCGCGGCAACGGCGTATTAAGTTAATACCTCGTTTCAGGTGGTTTAAACCTCTGATCTACGGTTGATCTCCGATTCTCCTCCAGGCCATCGCCATTTTGAAATCTATTTTATCAGTGTTTTTCATATGTACTTCTCAACTTGCAATCTTGCATCAACATTTAGTGCGATGAATCGTTACATTGAAGTGTTTGAGTCATCCTTGGATGAATATTTCAATGAACTTCTGGATGTGGCCGCGCCCAGACGGTGATAATACGCGAAAGGGTCGAGCATTTCCACAAGTGGGATGACGGCGATTTTTTCGCGAGTTTCCGCCTTCCGACGGAAGGGATGAGCTTAGTGCTCGATGCAAGAGAAAGCCTTCTAGTTCTCGAAACAGAAATGTGAGTGCAACCAAAAATGTGTAATAAATATAATTTTACACCAAACCAGGTAGGCAACAACGTCGGACCCATCATTATTTATTTAGTAGGTAAACAAACCTTCATTGTACGTGGTAGGTACTCGCAGACTGCGCTAATAAGTACATGTATAACTTCTTCTGCATACAGCGAATTATTGTAAAAAAGTAGATACCTTTTATAGAAGAGCCTAGGTAGGCTATCTATAATTTATTACAAGAGCTGTCTCGAAAGATGTAAGATGGTCTTTTGTAGTAATGACAGAGTTGAGTCGAGCAGAAGTTCTCAGAATGAGAATGACAGAGGCTAGAGGCATAAGAAAAAATCGCAAAACTTCCGCAACTGGCTACTATTATGCAGTTTAATGTCTCCACAACAGAGGATGGCGGACAAAATTTAAGTATCCATAGAAGAAATATCACAGATCCACAACTCATGGATGAGCATCTCTCCTCCATGTCATCTGTAATACGGGATTTGTGTTTCTGGGGATAGCAATGCTGATGCAAACTGAACAATCTCGGCTTAAACCCAAGTTCGGCTAAACCGCGGATCAAAAACGTTGGTGAAACTGTCGAAGCTCTGAACCACAGATCAAATTTGAATCCAGGATTTATTGATACCAGGTTTAAGCTGCGTTGGTGAAACCGGCCCTAATTAAACTTATCTAATTTTGTACCTATTTTTTCAACAAAAAAAGTCTTAATATCTTTGTAGCCGCCTAACTTGAATCATTGTCGTTCTTGTATGCATTTTTGGACCTCGAGTCCACGGCATAATAAATAGTTTTTATTATTATTATTATTACTATTATATCGGTGTTTTTCACCCGTGGGGGGTAAAAAGTGCCACGGGGTGACGCAAGTGGGGGGCCAAGGGCCTATTCCCACCCACAAGTGCATGTGGAGGGCTCAGTGGTCGGGCATAATAGCCTCCCCCAAAAACTCCCTCACCTGGCTACACGAAGCCATCAGCATGGCCTTCTGCATGTCCTCGAAAAGTCCACTGGGCAACCCAAGGATCCTCAAGCTTTCATGGAGTTTATTGGGTATCACCCCGGTGGCAGACAAGACCACAGGAACGATCCGTACCAACTCCTGCTCCCACATCGTCCTTATCTCGTTAGCAAGGGATAAATACTTATTTACCTTCTCCCTGTGCTTGGTTTCGAGGTTTGAAGTGAGAGGTACAGATATGTCAATGAGGTAGGTCGTGCTCTCCACCCTGTGCACAAGGACAGGCTGGTGCGCGGTGATTGGCAGATCGGTCGGTAGCTTCTTGCCCCAATACATCTTTTAATTTTCATTCTCCAAGTACCTGGCTGGCTCATACTGGAAGTAGCGCGTTCTGTCCTAAACAAGAGCGCCAGCTCTTGAGGACTATACGCGCCATCATGTTATGCCTATACAGGTACTTGGTGGGGTAAGGGCCGGGCAACCCACCAGAACGTGGTCTATTGTCTTACCAGCAGCTTGACAAATGCGACACACGTCCTGTACACCAGCTTGCCGGATGATGCACTTCCGGTAGTTGCGGGTCGTCACGACCTGGTCCTGTATCACGATCATGAACCCTTTGGTTTCGACATACAGGGAACCAGTCACGAACCATCTGCAATAGGCAGAGCTGTCGACAGCGGGGGACAGGAGCTGTGCACGGAACCGCCCATGCAGCTCCTTCGCTCCCCAGGCCTCACCTTTGGCCACATCCTCAACCACATTCCAAGAAGGTCAGCATTGGGCACGCACAGACTGAGGGGGTGTCCTCGTCCACCTGATAAACTGCGTTCGCAATGGGGCTGATGGTAACGCGACCAAGAAAGTACTCCCGAAGAAGCCCGCCCGCCTGCCGGTAGCTGAGGTTGGAGATGTCAGGGAATCCCCGACCCCCAACACTCCGTGGAAGTGTGACTCTCTCGTCCCCCGACTTGGGGTGATGAGCCCGGAAGGCAGTCGATTGAATCCTGACTAGGCCGTCCAGGGACGCAAGCTCAGAGTCACGCCACTTCACAACCCCAGACAAGTACGTCAGGCTGCATAGATGTGAATGGCCCTGGCCATTTTGCTGGAGTTGAGTCCTGACTTGAGAAGTGCCCAAAGTCTTGAGCGAAACCTCTAATTATTATTTTAGCATGGAACATGCTTTAGCCTTGGACTAACTAGCCGAAAAACGTTACACGGGATGGGTGATGCGGAAGTGGAACGAAATTTTAACAATGATTTTCACGTACAACCGAGTAGTTGCTAGGGAAATGAAACTTCTTTCATTTTCATCGGGCAAAAATCGTTTTCCATTCGTTGGAAAGCTCTTGATTTATCACGAATGTATTTCGTATTTGTTCTTGGTATTTATATCCTAGTTTCATAATATAACTATATAAATGAATGTTGTAAATGGATAGTAAACAATGACGCTTGTTTGGTTGTCACTTGGTTGCAGTAAACTACGCGGCTAAAGCATGTTCCATGTTTCTTGAATTTTAGCCGTAGGCTCTAAGCAGTAAGCATCCGGGGGTCCAGGGGGCTTGCCCCCTGGCGAGGCGCGGAGCGCCGAGTTTTTCTTACCTCTTATTGTTATTATTATTATTCGTTGGTCCTCACCCAAGGGGGGGGGGGGGGGTTAAAGTGCCACGGGGTGACGCGAGTGGGGGGTCCAAAGGCGTATTCCCACCCTCAAGTGCATGTGGAGCAGGTGTCGGGCATATTAGCCTCCCCCAAAAAGCCCCCTTATTATTATTATTATTATTATTATTATTATTGTCGTGATATCCTCCCAGACTATCACTCCATGTACAATATTAAAGATCTCGCAAATAAACCAAGGAATGACGTGGCGGACGTGACCTGGCACAGGTAGTACGAAGGGATCCCCTACCATCCCTCAGCTCTCTTTGTCTTTGAGACTTTTCAATGGGCAATTTTCGTGGGTTATAAATTCTCTTTTTTGCCAAATCCTGTTCAACATTTAGAAGAAGAAGAAGGAAAAAAAAGACGAAAATTCCCCATTAAGTACCTAATTTTTGAAGTCGTTATACAGGTGTGTGTGTCAGTAAGCGTTCTGATCAATTCACTGTAGAACTTGCGAAGTATATCAGATCATTATGGCCAAAAAATTGAAATAAATACTGGAAAAAAAGAATGAGAATGTGAGGAAAAGTTTCAAACAGGTTGATCTACAGAGTCTGCGGGTTCAAGTTGCGGGAGCAAACTGGAGTAGGATTTATGAGTGCCCGAGTATAGAAGATAAATTTGGCATGTTTTTTAAAATGCTAAAGGAAAAATCAACCATGACTAACGTAAAAACAGCAAAGACAAGGCAGAGGAACCCATGGATACATAAAGAACTGGTGAAAATGGTAATTACAAAAAATAAGAAGTAAGCCGCTGCAGTAACGAAATTGAAAAACTTGAAAAAACGGGCAGAGGTCATTAAGGAGGCTGAAGACAGGTATGAGGTGGTAGCTAAAGGAACGCCATATATAGAGTTAATGAAGCGAAGAAACTATATTTCCAAAAGCTGCTAGGAAATGCTAAAAATGAGCCGAAACAAATCTGGAAAGCTGTAAACGCGCTCACTAAAACAGGAAAAACTAGTAAAATAAAGGTAACAAGGGTAGGGAATAATATGATTGAAGTGGAGGGAAATGAAAATTTAGTCGCAAATGAATTTAATGGATAATTCAGCCAAGTAGCTGGAAATCTTTTAAGTAAAGTACCTGAAGTTGATCGAAATAAACTGGATCCTGAGGTAGTAGCATGGAGGGAAAACTAAATGCACTGGAAGCAAATAGACGAGAAGGAAGTAACAACAGATATTTTACAATTGCCTAACAAGAAAAGTTCAGGAGAGGATAATTGGAATTCAGAACAGATCAAGGCAATAGGAGAATACCTCGTAATTCCTTTGACATACCTGTTCAATGAATCTCTCAGAAGTGGGTATTTCCCGGTTGAATTAAAAAAATCGATCATGGTACCAAGAACGGATCGATACAGAAATAAAAATTTATAGACCAATAAGTTTGTTGAGCCTATTTTCCAAATTATTTGGAAAAAATCGTTAAGAAGCAACTGCTGAGTTATCTACACTCCATTGAATTTCTCTCCCCAAACCAATACGGAATTTTGGAAGGCCGGTCAACTGACCTCGCTGTGTACGAACAAATTTCAACAATAACATTTGGCTTAGAGACCGGTAGGAGAGTGGGAGGGGTCTACCAAGATCTAGCCAAAGCTTATGATCTGATAAACATAGACTTGCTTCTAAATAAATTGGTAACAATTGGAATACGTGGAAGAAAGTTTTCTATCAGGTAGGAGGCAGAAGGTGAGGATTGGGGAGGATGTGAGCGGGGAGATAGATATTGAGCATGGGATTCCTCAAGGAGGGGACGATTGCCCCCATGGCATTCCTCATTTATATCAACGACCTAACAAACATGAATGTGAGCGGGAAAATTTTCTCTTTCACTGATGATACGGCAATGATTTGGTGTGCGGAAGACTCAGTAAAGCTTAAAGAGATGATGAAAAATGAGATTAAACGAGTAACCACTTGGTTCCCAAAAAATAAACTGGTTTTAAATGCGGAAAAATCCAAACTCATTCATTTTCGTTTCACATCTCTGAACCTAGCCGATAACTTCGAAGTGATAATTCATGAACAGAAGTGCGCTGAGGGCGGGTGTTCATGTCCTGTACTGAAGGAGGAGAGTAATGTGAAGTATCTGGGACTCACAATCGACAATAGGTTAACCTGGGGGGGACCATGTGGATAGTTTGAGAGGCAAACTGTCGAGAATACTATACGGACTAAAAGTGCTTAAGCCAATTGCGAGCAGAGATATACTGTTTGATATATATATATATGAGGCAACTTTTTTAGCGGCCTTGAGGTTTGGCCTGACTCATTTTGGGTCAACTTTTCCTTCAATTCTGCGAAAGTTAAATGGCGTGATAAATTGTGGAACCAAGATAGTTCAGGGAGGGAACAGTAAGGGAAAGGTGGCATTCACAGAGGAAAGAAAATCTTTATAGTATGGTGGGTTACATGTGGGTTGTGAACAAGATGGAGAAATTTGAAATGTCAGAAATTAGAACGGAAACAATTACTAGAACAGGTAAGCATTTAACAAACTTAAATTACCTACATTCTTTCACAAACACGCAAGGATGCAAAGTACATACCAACTCCCCCTACTTTATAACGCCCTCTTACCTAAAGTGATAGAAGAAGGAGAGACAGTTGAAACTACAACAAAGAAAATATTAAAGGCAAGAATTTGAGATTTGCTCACCCGTTCCCAGAGAGAAAATACAATAGCAGATGAAAGAGCAATGATATGAAAGTAAGTAGAACGGAGGCAGAAGCTGGGGAAATTACACAGGATACATTCAAGGAAAAACCCATGAGTTCATATATTATATATATATGGTTAAGTATTCCTATTCATAATAAGAACTAGTGATACAAGTAACAGAAATGTAACATATTACTAAGAAAAACTGTGATAACTGTAATCTGTACCTGATGGTTTGAAAAAACAAGAAAAAATGAATTTATGATAAGATGTTCCTTTAAAAGATTGCTTACAGTTTTTTTACCGAATTGTTTACAGAATTCATTAAGAAGTTTTATCTTTTATGTGTTGTACCTACTTTTGTGAAGGAGCTTGGCGACAGATGGTCTTGAAGAAGTAATCTTAGGAATGTTTGGAGATAGAAAAGGTGAATTATGTGCTTATTGTTTGTTTTGCGTTATGCTGAGTTGTTGTTGTTTGATATTTCATGACTGTTGGCTACACAGACTTACCCTGCAGATAAAGAATAATGGACATTCTAGTATACATATTATATTTAAGAGCAACACACACACCCTACCCCGCGCGACTTTGTGTCCTTGGGGCGTAAAACTGTAAATGTAAACTTGTAATTGGAGAAAACTAAATAAAAGTATCTTGTATCTTGTGTGTGGTGTGCGCGTTGTGTGTGTGTGTGCGCGCGCGTGTGTGTGCGTGCGTGCGTGTGCGTGTGCGTGTGTGTGTGTGTGTGTGTGTGTGTGTGTGTGTGTGTGTGTGTGTGTGTGTGTGTGTGTGTGTGTGTGTGTGTGTGTGTGTGTGTGTGTGTGTGTGTGTGTGTGTGTGTGTGTGTGTGTGTGTGTGTGTGTGTGTGTGTGTGTGTGTGTGTGTGTGTGTGTGTGTGTGTGTGTGTGTGTGTGTGTGTGTGTGTGTGTGTTTGAAAAGATGATAAATTCATAAAATGAATTTATGAAAAGATGTTCCTTTAAAAGACAGAGTTTTACAGAGTAGTTTTTACCTTTCATTAAGAATTTTTATCTTTTAAAGATTTTATATGTGTCCTACTTTTGTAAAGGAGCTTGGCGATAGATGGTCTTGAAGACCTAATCTTAGGAGTGTTTGGAGATGGAAAAGTGAATTATGAGCTGGTTGTTTGTGTTGTTTGTATTGCGTTATGCTGAGTTTTTTTTGTTTGATATTTCATAAGTGTAGAGTTAATTACGATTGAAAAAAAAGGCATTCAGCTGACTGTTGGCTACACAGATGAACTTATCCTGCAGATTAAGAATAATGGACATTCTAGTATATAACAGCAACACACCCCCTACCCCACTCGACTTTGTGTCATTGGGGCGTAAAATTGTAAATGTAAACTTGTAATTGGAGAAACCTAAATAAAAGTATCTTGTATCTTGTATCTTGTGTGTTTGTGTGTGCGTATGTATCGAATGCAAAAAATAACCCTCGGAATTCAGTGGTCTATTTAGAAGGAGAGTCTATCTGTTGAGATGGTATTCGGAAATACCGTCAAATTTTACATTGAATCAGGGCTCTTTCCCGATCCTTTTGACACGCGGGTAATGGAGTGGTCGATTCGTGAAAACTAGTCGACAATTCCTGGAAGCATTGCGTAATAATTAACCCAATGTCTTTCCAAAGGCAGCTGTCACACTGCCTCTACCTTTCTGGAGAGGGGGAAACTACGATGTATGGGCGGCTAGTTCTACCTCCTCATGGTAGCAGAGCGTGGTTAGTCGGCACGTGCTGGAATTTATCTACTGTTATTTTAGCACTAATGGAATAACTTATTGAAATGTTTATATTTCGGATTGAAAATGATTCAGTAGGCCCAGGACATAGGACCAGAAACATTATTTGAATGTAAAACAAAAGCAGATAGAATACGATATATGAGTAGGCTCGTTGCTGTGATTGTGATACAGCTCCAAACTATAACACCCTACTAACCCGCAAACTTCTCAGGCCCTCAGCGGCATGCAAATTTCCGCTATAACGAAGTCGAGGCGAAAGGGAAGTTCCACGGCCCGGTCGACGCTCAGACCTTACAGTAGGTAAGTAGCTTATAGCGAGATAGCTAAACGTCCTAAACTCGTCTCTTCGAATAATCACAATTAACGAGATGGGAAGGGCTAACTTTCAACGAGAACCCTATCTCAAGTCGGTGACGAGACCAATATCTATTGGCCAGAAAATAGGACTTTCCCCATCGGATCTTGAAAGGCATAGAAAGAGGTATGTATACTGATCAGCAAAACACTTCCAGAATTATAATAAGCAACCGTTGCACCCATAAGATTTGTTTGTTTACGTTTGAGGCCAGGAATAATACGAAAATCGTAAAAAATCGATCAATCCGCCGCACATTGTAGACAGAACAAATCGAAATTCTGCGTTGCGGGCTCCGAATGAGCCGAGGACGGCCCCAGAAACTTTTTACAACCCTGAAAAGCAACGAAATTTTCAATAACTCGTAACCGAATGCAAGATTATTACTTTCTGCTCTTTCCGAATATAACTATCACTCATCATCGACCATTGCTTACTATCGATCATTGCTACCTATAATCTTTAGCCATGGAGTCCCATGAGAAATGTTTTGCTCATTCGCCCCCTGTTGGGTCTGACAGACCAAGCTATTCAAATTTCTGTGAGATTTCAGTATTTATGAGTTCTGACTTTCGATTGAGTGTATAAATGTAGGGTCAATGAAAAAAAAAAAAAATTTAGTAGGTACCTAAACATGCAGTTTTTACTGTTTCTGTGCTGAGCAACGAAGAAAATATATCTACTTAATACTGCAAAATAACTTTAACATGAAAATTTTCTTCGGACTAAGTAGGCAAAAAGAATAAATGTCTTCATAACTCACCACAGACGCTAGTCAGGGAGCAAAACTTGATACCATCCCAAGGTAGATATGTATTTTGGGTCTTTGGGGCGTTTGGCCAGCCTTAATGTTATGGGCCTTTCTGGTACTGCAAGCCCTAGGAAAACCTTTTAGGCCTTTACCCTGGGGAAATATTATGTAGCGTTCATCCTACGTTGGATTTGTGAGAATCAGTCTGGTTTAGTCAGATGAGTGCGAATAAACATGAGAAGTGTACAGATCTCTACTTTCTCTGGCACGTGTTGGCCAACTAACTGACCATATGAGAATGACGTCCCCTCGACAGACGCCCAGTCGCTCTGTGTAGCCAAAATTATGATCGGAAATTTCCCTCCAACAACTAGGTTCCAAAAATCCAGGTGATACGCTGTGTAACAAGCATGAATAACTAACCCTAGGTTGAAGCGATAAATCAATATAGGTACTGAAATAAAATTCAGATTTGGGTGGAATTGTAAATAACATACTCGTTGAAAAATTAAATTAAATAACATACGAGTTAAAGTAACTCGTTGGCTAAAAATCTTCACTAAAACAGAGGGGTACCTCAGTTGTGGAACTTAGCACTCCAGAGTTAAGAATTACTTTATCACCAAATCTTCAGCAAGTTCAATGAAACTGAACGTTCTCGAGTTGGGTTCACCTACTTAATCTTCCAAGTTCGGAGAGTGTGGAGGCGCCCTTTACAGTTTATTGGTTTTGTGGCCGAGAAAGATAAATACATGGTGTCCCGGAAGAGAAGGCAAATCCTAGTTCGAAAGTGAGCAAACTGGGAGTAAAGGATCATTTGTCATTCGCTGAATAGGGATTGAATCACTTGAAAATCACTACCTATGTATAACTAATTAATATACCTTCGGTCTCAATTAATTTACCACTAGCATGTCGAGTATTGGAGGCAAACGCTTTTGATTTGGGGCCATCATTATCAGGCAAGATGAGGATATTCTAAGCCGTGAGTTGCGGCAATCGCTTTGTCACCTATTTGTGTAAAATGGTCCAATCCCATTACTTTCACTTCGATTTGGTGATTCCTAGAGTAATTATTCGATATTACAGTGAAACTGCATCTCAGCCCATTGTAATGTTACAAGGCCCTAAACTCCATTTGGCTGACATTAATTTCATTCTTCCAACAATAAACTATTCACGTCGTGTTCTAATGTTCACAAAATATGTATAATTATTACAACGAGTTTTCCCTTGTCAGTATCTTCAATGCCATGCATTTTGGCAGCTATCTGTTCAATACCATTCAAACAATAGTTTAATGCTCAACAAACTGGCACTATGAAAATGCATTTTAGCCCACCCGCGCAAGCAGCGAATATCTCTAATGTCAGAGACCTCGAGGGTGACACCAAACCATTTTACTGGTCACAAAATAGTTGGTACAACTATTTGGAGAGCGTAGGTCGCACTCTAAGTTGGCCCCTATAACGACTGGTCGTTCCGCAGAATATACTCAAACAATGAACCCATGAAGGCACATTCACGCTCGAGAACATGCCGTAAATCACACGAGGCTGACCATATAACTCCGCTTCCCCGTAGCTCGCTTCATATGTCAACCTCGTCACGATAACTACGTTCTATGTGGCCCCTCGACTGTGCTTGCATGGCATTTATCTTGTTTCCGCGGATTAATTCCGGTTAAGGAAGTACCTACTGAGGCAAGTACATTCAGTACATCCAACGTTGGAAATTTGAGGTAAATTAATAGAGGAGTTTCTGTAATCCTTACAGTCACAGAAATTAGTATACTCACCAAATAGCAAGGTAGAAAAAAAAGAGTGAAATCAGCTTCAGCTCAAACCAGGATCAAAATTGAAAAATTCGAAAGAAATCTCGCAAGGACCTATTACCTATCAAGGACGCATCGGGATAGTAGGTACTCAACGGATTTCAATACCAACCAGTCTATGGTGGGTCTTCTATGGTGGGTTAGAAAAACTTGGTTAAGTGTGAGAAAACTCAACCTACTGAGCATCCGCCTCCATTTCAGAACATTTTGAATTCATTTTGGAATTCAACATTTTGCATTTTGCAATTTTGTCTGTTTATATATTTTACATAGCTGTATACTTCGAAATGAATTCAAATCACACCAATTTTGGTTTATTATTCTGTGAAATACACCTGTTTTTGCACAGCAAAATTTTTTTCAACACCCCCCTCAATTTTTTCTTCTTTTATGTTTCGAGGTGCGTATATTCCAAAAATGCAATGTTCGTCCGCCATCCATAGTGTAGTAATGGTCACTACACTGCATCATTGTTACATTGTTGTTTACAATTAGATTTCAGAAAAGTTACCTAGTTGTTATCTGGACGTGTACAAAAAAGACGCATAAAAAAAAATCGGACTCGTGTTATTACATCTATTATATCTATTACACTTTCAGTCTAAAAAATTCGTTCATTCGCATGCAATCTCCATTTTGGCCCCAGTTGAGTCCCGAAACTTCGCAGCCCGATCGGAATATACCCAAGGGTGTTATGGGTGAAAAACTGGTGTAAAAATAGCGGTTTTTTTGGGTTTTAGTAACATGAGCTTGTGAGACATCGTTTTCCATATTTTTTAGGACGAGGATACCGAATACGAAGTCGATTTTGACCAAGGAGAGGAAAATGAGGTTCTAACGAAGTTTCAGCCTTATATTTTGGTCTAAAATCGTCTGTCTTCCGCACACAGTTTGGGTCCAAATTTTGGAACACATTATTTGAGTCCTAGTTGTGCTCCGAAGCTTGGAGCTCGATCGGAATACACCCATGGGGGAAAAATGGGTGTAAAAATAGGGTTTTTGAGGTTTTATGAACGTGAGCTTGTGAGGTATCATTTTCCATGTTTTTTAGGGCGAGAAGACCGAATATGAACTTGATTTTGACCAGAGTGAAGAACTGAGGTTGTAACGAAGGTTCAGCTCCCAACATTCATTTTTTATGGTTTGAAGACCTGGGTAATCGTCTCAAATCGCCATAAATTAATATGATAAAACTAGAAGTAGTATCAACAGGTGAATCCAGACAATCAAGTAGTGGCACTATCAATGATCAAAGATAATTTCTAAAAAAATAAAAACAAATTGGAGCCTAATTTGTGTTTTTGAGAAACAATAAATGAACAGCATTTCTGCAGGATAGTCTAAAAGAATGATACCCATTGGACAAGGACTTTGCAGCGTCTTATCATGCATATCTCCTTTATTTCTAAAAAATTCGTTCTTTCGCACAGAGGCTCCATTTGCGCCCTATTTGTGTCCCAAAACTTTGCAGCCCGATCGAAATATACCCAAGGGTGTTTTGGGTGTTAATGGGTGTAAAAACGGGTTTTTGGTGTTTTAGTAACATGAGCTTGTGAGCTACCTATTGTTTTCCATGTTTTTTAGGACGAGGAAACCGAATATGAAGTAGATTTTGACCAAAGTGGAAAATTGAGGTTCTAACGAAGTTTCAGCCTAAAATTTATGTTAAATTTTGGTCTGAAATCGTCGTTCTTCCGCACACAGTTTGGGTCCCCATTTGGGAACACATTTGGGTCCTAGTTGTGCTCCAAAGGTTGGCCGCCCGAACGGAATGCACCCAGGGGTGATATGGGGGGAAATGGGTGTATAAATCGGGTTTTTCGAGGTTTTTTGAGGTTTTAGTGAACAGAGATTGTGAGGTATCGTTTTCCATGTTTTTTAGGCCAAGAAGACCGAATATGAAGTTGATGTTGACCAAAGAGTGGAGAATTGCGGTTGTAACGAACGTTCAGCTCCCAAAATTCATTTACATGAAATAAAAACCTGGGAAATTGAAATCCCTATAAATTTGTATAATAACACTAGAAGCAGTATTAGCAGGCTAATCAAGACAGTTAAATGGCACTATCAATTATCAAAAATAATTTGTAAAAAAAAGGAACCTAATTATTGTTTTTGCAGGCCAAAATTGGTCAAAACCATCAAAAATAAATCACCATCAGAAATAACTATTTCAGTTATTGCGCATGAAAGAAACAGTAAATGAACAGCCAACATTTTTGTAGGTAGGTATGTCCGACAGAATAATAAACCCATGTGACAAGCACTTGGCAGCGTGTTTTTTTAATGCAAGTACTATTACATTTTGGGCCCAATGCAATTACTCCCCCCCCCCCCTCACCCACTGAAAATGTTACCACCTTCCGTGATGTCTGAGACTTGGTTGATTCAGGTCGCCTTCTAAATAGGTTTCCTGAATTAAAGAGCAGGCAACCTGCAATATATCTTCATTACTTCCTGAAAAACGACTACAGCAAAACCCCATTACATCTAATTAACATGTTTTTCGTGATCTATCAGAGGTCCAGTCGTTAGCACGAACTTTCTCCGTTTTCCACCATGGTTTGTCAAGCGACGCTCCCATTACATTGCAGACTGTCTTTTTGTTGCTGACCCATCAACATGATAAAAATGTTCTCTAACGCGGAATGTGATCCTAACTTGTTGGGTATATAATTATAGCTTTGATTCCGTTTTGAGTTTTTTCCTGAGTGGTCTATAGAACTTGTGAGGAGAAAAGGTTTTCGTTCGTTTCAGTATGAATGATGAACATTTAGGTATTTCTCAGAGAAGGGCCATTTCAAAGGGAATTGAAACGTGATGAACTATTTATTCCATCCGCTAAATTACCTGGCGACAATGTATCTGAAGCCGATTCTTACCGGACCTTTACGGAATTTTACGTTCCCAAAGTGTTCCAAATGAAAAAAAAAGTTACAAACGCAAATTACATTTCATGACTTCTCGCAAAAAGAAATTGTAATTATATAGTTACCATTGTAATAATAAGTTGAGAAAATTATTAAAAGTTTAACTTCACACGAGTCCATAAATGGCATTTATTACACACCTCCCTTCCAGTATGATGCACGGTGTTGTACACAACTAATATGAAGTTTTCCTTGTTTTCCGGAAAACTGGTGGTCTGGGAATTTTGGTTTATTATTTTTAATAATGAACCTATGGAATGGACGAATAAAGCATGAAAAAAATGTTAACCCCTCAAAAATCCAAAAAATTGAATGCAAAACGCTGCAAATTATTACACAGCGGTTTATTATTTACCTGTATAGATGCCCCTTCTGCGTAGATCACTGTTTTCTGTGGTCACTACCTACCCTCGTGCTCCCCCCGCCTGCCTGTCCGTCCGCCGTACGCTGTACTTCGCACTTTCCTTATTTACCATGAATCAAAATTAATGAAACTCGGCATTAATGTCACTCATCTCTCGTTCGGTCACAGTAAGGCCCTGAAGTTTACACCGACAGACTTCGTCAACAGGAGATTGAATCAAATGGTATACATTCAGCCCAGATATCATTGCTAGGGACGCCGCAACAACATAGTCCCCAACATTGGGAATAGTGTTGAAGTTTGAGTAGGCCATTACACCCAAGCTCGTTGTTATGTTTGGTATTTTCATGTGTTGAAAATAAATCTCTCTAAAAATATTTCACAGATCTAGTACTCAACACATAGTACAAAACATTATTTCCGCTAGGTAGCTTCTGCTTCAACTAATGGGGATTTAATGGGTCCCAATATAGGGGTGCTCGTAGTTTTCAATGGGCAATGGGATCATGATATATTGCCATAGATGGAGGCCCCATATAGAGGTTATTGGGAACTGGCCCTAGATTCATAAGTTATAAGCTGCCATAATATGGGCGATTGGCCCAGTGATTAGGTAATTAGCTAATCTTTGGAAATCGATAGGTTGCAATAAAATGGCATAAGATCATTGGAAGAAGATGATCCGCAATGAATTTCAATCTATCAGTTTATTCACAAGATCCCTTAGGAATTGTTGTGGGGAATAACAGACTTGTTTGTGCGCATGACGTGATGTGCGGAGGAGTGTTGCAAATGGTGGAGGTGGCGGCAAAGTGCTGTGAATTTCAAAACACTTGGATCATTGTATGACTACTGCTCACCAGCAAAATCAAAATCTTGATTGGCCTTTTAAATACCTGGGATTTCGCGTTGAGGCGCCGGCTTTTGTTTCTCAACGGGACGTTTCTTCTACCCAATTCCCAACCTCATCCGCCATTCCCCTGTACGGCTCCATTTTCTAAGTGGTTACTCGATTTTTAGGGCTCTCCTGGGGGGAGCGCGATGGTAGTTACTGACCACAGGAAACAGTGATCTACGCAGAAGGGGAATCTATACTGAAAATAATAAACCCTTCTGTAATAATTTGCAGCGTTTTTTGTGTATCTAGTATTTTTCTCGAAAATATGAGTCAAAAACTATGTGTGTATGAATTTTTTCATAAAATTTTGGGCGTTTTGAGGAAAGTCATGCAGCGAAGGGTTGATTGGAGGGATGAGGATTTGAGTCGTGTAGCGCTGGCGACTTGATGACTAATGACTAATAAATTATCGCGGTTTCCGTAATATTTTTTCTGAAAGATGTTGTTGATATGTGAAGGAAGAAAGTAGGGGAAATTCTCTCTTTATTTTGGTTCATTATTTTCAATAGTAAATGGTTAATACCACAATTAATTACTGTGAGCGAATGGTTGGGCATACAACGCTCCGGGCGGTCTCAAAAATCCTGAAGTTCGGAATCACTGAAAATGATGAACCAAAATCCGCCCATCCGGCGCCCGTCGCATTTTCCGAACTTACTTAGCGAAATCGGGTATGCTCGTGGGAAGCTCAGCGTTGGGTACTGTCAATATTCTCGGAGGTGTAGTGAATAGAACAATAGGGGACGAAATGTGCCAGAAGGCCCAAGCTTCGAAGACTTCTAACAGAAAGGTTGTGGTTTTCTGCATCTGAATCTTTCCGATTTCCAAGGTCGAATTAGACCACCCGGACACCTCATGTGGGCCCAAAGGGTGGCGGAAAAAGGTGTTTTGGAGTGGATTCACAAAACTGAGATTTCTCGGAAGAAGCGAGGAAAAAGGGGTGAATAACAACGATGACGCCATGCAGTGATGCCCTGCTGATTGAGAGACATTTTTGATACAGACGGGACACAGCTATCTGAATTTTTCCCTAGCGACGATCGGTTCCCCGGACCACGACACCACTCCTGCATCTTCCACAATCACGTACTTTTTTGGTTTATTATTTTCAATAATGAACCATTGGAATCGAGCATGAAAAAAAAAATTCTTACCCCCCCTCAAAATTTGATGGTTTACGTTTCAAGATATGTAGAATCCAAAACTGCAATAAAAATATTTCTGTCTGTCCGCCGTACGCCGTACGGGCCACTTTTCTTAGTTACCATGAAAAAAAATTGATGAAATTCGGGTTATAGGTTCCGTTCGGCGTCTAGTTGGTCCTCGAAGCTCGACGTTACTGTGAGTCATCTCTAAGGGGTTCAAAATAGGGGTTGAAATTTTCAGAACGCCTATACCATTTTTTTACGTAAATATTTTTACGGTTTTAAATAGTTCTTGAACTTGCGAGTTTTTTAAGACCATCCGGAGCATCGTACGTCCAGCCGTTCGTTCACAGTAAGGCACCGAAGTTTGCACCGACAGGCATTTTCGACTCCAGTGTGAATGAAATTGTATACAATCCAAACCAAATCTCGTAACCAGAGACGCGCCCACAATAGGAATTTGTGAATACGGCCAATCATTGGTAGGGATCACCTGATTATATTGGCGGAGTATGAAGTCGAGTTGGTTGTTCTGTGATATTATTTAATTTGAAAAATGATGGCTCTATTGGAGTTTGTTGGTAGGTAGTGAAACTTGAACAAACGTTGAAGTATTATTGATGGGTAAATTATTACTACGGTAAATCATTACTCAACGGTAAATTATTACACAACGGTAAATTATACCATCTACGTAGAAGGGGCTGGAGTTTGTTGGTAGGTACTTTTGCAACTTTTTTCACTCCTCATCAACAATTTCTTTTCAGAACTTCATTATGTGTGTTTCTTTTTGTTAGGTACTGTTTGTCATCGGCAGAATTATTTTAGCAACATTTAACTCGTGATTTAGGTAGGTACCTAGTAACGAGTACGGGGTTAGGTACTAACCTACGGAGTGTCTGCGATCTACATAATATGCATATAATAGAATAGTACATATCATATTATATAGACGGGTTATCTATACATAGAGCTGTGATCTGTAACAGAAGGGTATTCTATACAAAATAATAAACCGTTGTGCAGGGATTTGCAGCGTTTTTAGAAGTGTAATATAAAAAGAAATTAACCATCAAAAGTAGTTACGTTACTTTGAAAATGCATTCATTAATACTTATAGGTCATATTGTTCAACTGAGTATGGCGGTAAGGAGGCATATTACAAGTAAAAACGTTGGGATGCCTTGCACCAGTTTAGGAAACTCTTCCGAAAAACGTCTACCTACTTCTCACACTTCAGAATTTATTCTGAGAAGTGAAATTTTGTTTTCAGAGAATTAGATAGGATTTGGGATAAATCTGATGTACCTCATTAAGAAGGTCTATATACTAAGATCTTTTAGCGAATTTTCAAAGAAAATGAAGCTATTGCAATGGCTTCGAAATTTAAATAATATAAATTTTTGGAAATTTTCTTCATAGAAATCCGTTTCAGACCATTCTAAAACGATTCCTGAAATTTAACACTTTTTTATATGTATATATATATATATATATATATATATAGATGTGTCACTCCAGACGATAACTCTCGATAGAATTGAGATAAACAGCTCAAATTTGCACAAAAAATCTATCTTGGCAATCGAAAGGCTAAGTTCGAAGATGGGCGAAATTGGCCTACTCTAAGGAGGGTTTTGGCGCATTTAAAGTGCGCAAAAATTACCCAAAAATCCCCAAAATGTTATTTTCCAACAAGTGACCCCTCATTTTAAAGGTTTTTGCACGCTGAACACGATGGTGGAATCGGATTTTAGATATCTTGATCCGTTCTCAAATTAGAGCATTTAAAGTGCGCAAAAATTACCCAAAAATCCCCAAAATGTTATTTTCTAACAAGTGACCCCTCATTTTAAAGGTTTTTGCACGCTGAACACGATGGTGAAATCGGATTTTAGATATCTAAATCCGTTCTTAAATTAGAGCATTTAAAGTGCGCAAAAATTACCCAAAACTAGGATAATCTTTAAACTCTTACCCCCCCCCCCCCCCCCACCCCCTTAGAGTGGTCAGATTGAAAAATGTGAGAAGTATTAATTGAAGACGAGAGTTCGAAGCAAAAAAGGGGGAGGCAAACGATTAGTACAACTCCTTGAATTTCCCATTTGACATATAATTTATTGTTATGATACCTTCATAGATAGACAAGTACCGGCCCACGTATTACTAGAAGGAAGAAGAAAGAAAAAATCTATTTCAAATTATTCAATTTAGGTACTAACAGTAGGAGGAAGAAGGTTAGGTAGGTATCTTATCAATTTATTATCAGTATCATACGAATATTTGATATTCAAAGGTAGGTAGGTACTTAACATGATAAAAATAATATCAATGAAGAAGGAAGGATCTACCTACCTAGTAGAGCAAATCTTGAACTGGTTTTAGATACCAGGCCTGAAATCGTAGTCAAGAGGAAAGGCCATTCAGAAGGAACAAGGAATCTACTCATAACAAACGGTAGAATCAGGATGGACAAAACGTACAAATTAAAATAAATACGAAGAGAATATACATAGAAAACCAAATTTTAGACCGAAGTTTTCCTTTATTCAAAACCATAGCCATTAATTCGAATATTTCTTTGAAAATTCGCTCATTAAGTCATGCTGCATGACTGGTTTTTTTAATACAAAATCCTTTCTGAACGGTGGGACCCACGGTCGGTCGGGCTAATTTCAGTATCGTCACGAAACAATAGAAAAGAAAGTCTTTTACAGGATTTACTTATGCAAGAGCAAATTTTCCTCATTTTACGGGTAGGTATATGAAGCAAAGTTTGCATCAATTCTTTGAAACAAAGATTTTGTTTGGGAGCTACCTGCTCCCACTCATTTAAGTAGCGAATTTTGCTTACATCGCCACTACCAAGGAATTAGAAGATTATGAATTTCACGCTCTCAACACTAGTTATTTCCAGATATACGTACCTACTATACAACGAGGCCAGGAATGAGGGCCACGCAAATGAATATTACCAAGGATTAGGGCACATTCAAAAGAGGTAAAGGGTCTACAGCATCCCACAGTTGAAATATTCACGAATGAGGTGAGTGAAGTCGTGCCTGAAATGGGGGTAGGTACCCTCCGGTATGGGAAACAAAGAACACAAAGGCAAGACTGCTGGTAAACAGAGGTGAAACAAACGTTATACTACCATTGATGTCGGATCTAAATAGCAATCTTAATCTTTAAAAAGAAAATTTAGACTAAAAGGTTAGGTTTCAACATAATTAATCTCAAAATTATTGCAAAACTCTAGAATTAAGTAGGTTCCTTCATTTAACACTTCTGCTACAGCTAGGTAATGTTTTTATTTAGTTGAAGTTCTGACTTTTGATATTTTATCAGGTTTTCACTTCGAACTAGGTAATAATGTATGTGTTACCTACCACAAAAATTTGTTCACGTTCTAGTAGAGGACATCGTTACTAAAAAAAAAAGTCTGCCAATTCGAGTAGGCAGTATAGATTCCTCACTTGAATCACATGCACCCGTGTGTACCCTCAAAATTGCAGCACTCTACGACTACTCTCCGCGTAATTAGAAGTGTTAAAAAGAAATGGTCAACATCCCATGTTCGCGCATGCGCAGACGAAAGTTACAGTACGATTCCAATGAAATTCACATCAAAGCTATGAAAGTGTTATTCCTGATCGACCCTTCAAGTTTGAAATCATTTCAACGATATTTAAGGTAGTTATGAGCGTTTCAAGTATTTCAAGAATTCGCATACGCAGATGAACGTTTCAGTACTTTTTCAATAATTCTGGTACAGGACCATGTATGACCCAACCAGCACCTACCCTCCAACTTTGAGCACATTTCGACCATTATTTCGGGTAGTTATACGGGCGTTACAATGAACTGCCACAGACAGACACGGAACCAGAAAGTTTCCTTGACATCTGAAACCATGGCCGGCTTTGAAATGGCTGAAACGCAAAATGGCAGTGGAAACTTTCATTTTGGAGGATATAAATTTGTTTAGCTACCTTCCGGTAGTGATGAAGCACTAATAACTGGTCTGTATTATGAACTAATCCAACGGTTTATACTCCTTTTTTTAATGATTTTTATTTTATTATTTTATTATTTTTTTATTGCTATTGTACGTGTGTTTTTGTTAACTTCTTTACATTCTAGTTTGAAAGAACATAGCAGTGGGGGCTCATAACTAACTTCGGGAAAGTAGCCATTTCTTTAGCAATTGAGAGTTGAGTTCTAATAGCTTAGGTTCCTAGATGCCAAGTAAATCAGAGCTGTAGGTGGGGGGGGGGGGGGCTAGGCTCTAGCTATCCTCAGGCAGAGATGAGCAGTGCTTATACCTAATAGCTGTATGGAGGTTAATTCCAACTCCTGTTCAAAGCGAGAGTTTATCCAAGGGAATTAGTCAATCGGTTCATAATATTATGATTCATCAAATATTTACGTTCACCTGGTGAAACATTAATTAAGTTGGAAAAGCGAGTGAAGCGACTATAATAAGTCAATGAAACTACATAGGTACAGTGATCTGCAATATTATAATGGATCGCGTAATAATCGGAGATCATCATTATAATATTTATGTATGTTTGTTAGATATTTTATTTTCATGTGGCGTAATAATAGTGCATGCTTGCTTTCATTGACTCGTTTGTTTTGATAGTACCTATATAAAATTATGAGCGTGTAGAAAATTGGGAGTGTTAAACGGAGATGCGATTTTCTGTACCCCCCCCCCCCCCCCCCCCACAATGGTACCTTGAAACCCCCCTCGGGGATTATCAGAAACCACTCACCGCCACTCGGTTAATTAATCCCTCCATACCTCCCAGGGTCAAATGAACGGTTCACTTGCGGAATCAATTATTAATTAGTAGGTACGTACATAGTCTAAGACGACATCATGGGTATCGCATGATGCACGAGACCACTGGTTATATGGAACACCCTATCATACTATGCAAACAAATCCTGAACCTCCGTAAGGACAACGCTCTCGTTATAAGGTACCCATGAGCATCCCAGGAAATGTCGTTGGTGTTTTCATGAGGAGGTACGGTGCTAAAAGGTAGAAAAATATATTCCACAATGGCGATGTCCATAAACAGCTGACTATGGTGTCTTATCACTGATCTGTAACCAAGACTTTACGACAGTAAGGTATTAAAGAACTGAATGGTTCAGGGTAAGTGCAGGTTAGTCCCTAGTTAGTCGCACAGCACTTATAATTCACCAAAATCCGACAGCAAGATTCGTCTGAGCGTCTGCAAAAGGTTTCCTTGGAAAACCCGTACTTTGTGATGCTCCCTTGTCTACTCTTTGACCCTCTGTTGGACTGAACAGGGTACGTTGATCAAATTTCCAGGTTCATTCCGAAAATTGTTCTTGGTATCTACTGAGTACCAAGCACCGACCTACTTCGTCGATCTCAAAGTTACCTTCTTTCCGTGGGCTCAAAGAGTGTCAGAACAACAAGCTGGATTTCATTTTAAAAAGTGCTGCAAATTTTACTCAAAGATTTTTTTATTTATTTTATCTGTATAGATGCCCCTTCTGCGTAGATCACTGTGTTTCTGTGGTCAATACCTACCCTCGAGCTCCCCCCGGGAAAGCCCTAAATCGAATACTGGAGCCAGCCGGGGAATCGCAGTTTCATAAATACGCCCAGGATTCAACTTCAATCATTAATTTATTATTTGTTGTTATTATGAAACAACGTTTGCTGAAGTTACAAAAGTACCTACCAACAAAATCCAAAAGAGCCATCATTCTTCAAATGAAATAATAGGTAGGTATATCAAAGAACAACCAACTCGACTTCAGCCAACCGTGATTATAATCAATGATATGTGGGCCGGACTTATACTGTTCCATTCACGATCATGTTGACGAAGCTTTTTGGTGCAAAATAACGGCTGGTTGCACAATGTTCCGGGTGGTCTCAAAAAATCCTTTAGTCCAAGATCAATTTAAAAAAAACCAGTCATGCAGCATGACTTAATGAGCGAATTTTCAAAGAAATATTCGAATTAATGGCTATGGTTTTGTTTTGCTTCGAACTCTCGTCTTCAATTAATACTTCTCACATTTTTCAATCTGACCACTCTAAGGGGGTGGGGGGGGGGGGGGGGGGGTAAGAGTTTAAAGATTATCCTAGTTTTGGGTAATTTTTGCGCACTTTAAATGCTCTAATTTAAGAACGGATTTAGATATCTAAAATCCGATTTCACCATCGTGTTCAGCGTGCAAAAACCTTTAAAATGAGGGGTCACTTGTTAGAAAATAACATTTTGGGGATTTTTGGGTAATTTTTGCGCACTTTAAATGCTCTAATTTGAGAACGGATCAAGATATCTAAAATCCGATTCCACCATCGTGTTCAGCGTGCAAAAACCTTTAAAATGAGGGGTCACTTGTTGGAAAATAACATTTTGGGGATTTTTGGGTAATTTTTACGCACTTTAAATGCGCCAAAACCCTCCTTAGAGTAGGCCAATTTCGCCCATCTTCGAACTTAGCCTTTCGATTGCCAAGATAGATTTTTTGTGCAAATTTGAGCTGTTTATCTCAATTCTATCGAGAGTTATCGTCTGGAGTGACACATATATATATATATATATACATATAAAAAAGTGTTAAATTTCAGGAATCGTTTTAGAATGGTCTGAAACGGATTTATATGAAGAAAATTTCCAAAAATTTATATTATTTAAATTTCGAAGCCATTGCAATAGCTTCATTTTCTTTGAAAATTCGCTAAAACGTAAAAAACCCATACCCTTCTATTGAAAGTTTTCGAGCTACGGCGTTCTGAAAATGTCAACCCCTATTTTTCACCCCTTAGAGATTACTGACAGTAACGCCGAACTTTGCGGACCAACTTGACCCCAAATGGGGCCTGCAAACCAAATTTCATTAATTCTGGTTCATGGTAACTAAGAAAAGCGCGAAGTACAGCGAACGGCGGACGGACAGAAATTTTTTTATTACACTTCTGGATTCTATATACCTTGGATCGGAAACTACCAAACTTGGGGGGGTTATTATTATTTTTTTTTTTTCCCATGCTCAATTCTAAAGGCTCATTATAGAAAGTGATAAACCAAAAAGCGCGATTTGAATCACCTAGCTTTTTTCTCTCATTATCATGCCGGGCGTGAAGTTACACCTTGATTCCGCTTTCGTTATGTTTTCTCGATTCAAACGTCGGAGCCTTATTCAGAATTTGTGAATGAAAGGTTGGTGATCAAGCTCCGAGTGTTCTCAAAAAATACTAAAAATCGAAATATATGAGCACACAGATTCGCAAAATCCCCATACAATTGTGCTGAAAGTTATCAAGCTATGACGTTTTGAAAACTTCAACCCCTATTATTTCTCTTTCCTGGTAACCTAGAGCTATGAAACCTTTTTAATCGACCCTATTAGAATTCGCTAGCCGAATTTCAGTGTTCTGCGTAATTTCGCCATGCAATAAACAAAGAATTGTAGGTCTTGTAGTTAATTTTTTGCATCCACAAAGGTCTCTTATCACCCTGTATTCCAGATGTATTCCGAAGTTCCTTTAGGTCATGGGCCCAAACACGTTATACAACAGCGTTCTTATAAAACGTTAATTGTACTAGGTTCATATTATAGTGGATTACGATAATAAAACACATTCGAAACTTTGATTTTGAAATAATGCTCAAGACATTTACCAAACCAGGCATATTTTATGAAGGTATAAAAGGCAAAACCAACAACAAAAATGGTTAGCACTGAAGCTCCTAAACAATGGGAATTAGCAGACAGAAAACCCTGGGAATCCATTTCTCCATTTGGAAAATAATTATAAGCCATTGAATACCCTATGGACTCAAAGGATGGGACCCAAACTGAGCTAGAAGAAAATTCTAAAATTGAGAAAATAACCAGAGTAAAAGAAATTACACAATCAAAGAACTGAATGCATCTGAAGAATGCTTCAGAATAACTCACAGAACCGAGAAAATGATATGAAAACTCATATATTCTGGACCACGCATTTCAAAGAAAAATCAACGTTTTGGACAATCACAAAAAACTGTTATATATGAAACGAAAGGATCTCTTAATAACATCAACCAAAAATCCACATCATGGAAACGAAAATATGTACGTGTCATACTATCATCTCGAAGATGCTCAAACGATATAAAATGGCAATAATATCGAACTAATGGAATTGTGATAGATTGGCTATATGCTCGTATTTTCAAGCTTGAGTAAATGTAAAATCGCAAGGCCGGAATATGATATCCTGGAAAAAGTAGGTAGGTACCGACTACCTCCGTAGTATCTTCTTGAGACTGTTGGAAACGCATGAGCACAAAGCAAACCCGTGCGTGCTCCATTCCTTTTCAAACCACACACCTGTTTACCTAAATTCATTGCTCATTTAGCTATAAATATTAATAACAAGCCTTAAAATGTACCTTTTGGAAAGTCGACGGCGAATACAGACGATAAAGCAAGTATGAGAGTCGACCCGACTCCTAGACTCATCCTGGCATGACTGAGCCGCGAGGGTTGGCGCCAACCTCCGCCACCCCTCCCATCAGCAGTATCGCCATGCGCTTATTTCTCATGCCAGCTTCCCATACGTTTTCACCGGGAAAAGGGATACTTCGAGTGCACGGCACCTTCTTCCCGTGGAGTCACAAATAACTACATTTTATACGTCTAAACTGTTCGATAACCCTCCATCTCCTTATCGACAGTGTCCACTAACTGTTGTGACGTGGTGTCACCACTCTACAAGCGACGAAACAGAATAATTTTCTGATCATTATTTGAATTTATGCAATGACTACTATAATGATGTAATGCTCGCTAGGCTACCTTTGTTATAAACTGTACTTCTAATGCTAGCGAAGCTATCTTCACAGACATACTGCAATCACGAATGCCAAATCCAAAATGAGGAATTTAAGTCGTTATTATTATGAAACTGTGACATAAAGTAAGACCCTAGGCAACAAAAAATTCTCTAAAAATACAATACCCACACCATACCAACGTACAACTCACAAAACGACCTCTCCCTATCAACTCTTTTAGGGTACCTGCGACCTTATGTGACAATCCATGATACTGAATTATAGAGTTAATTAACACACACCTTTTCATTATCGCAGTAAATTATTTATTGGCAACGCTTTACAAGCGTACATACACTCATCATCAGGCTTCAGACAACGAAATAGCACCAAAATCCGTTTGTGTTGTGACTGTTGTCTGAAGCCTGATGATGAGTAGAATTCCCACCTTCAAAACAGCTAACATCTCAAAACTTGAAAGAAAGAAAATAAATAAATAAACTGATAAGGCCGTTGGACTACACCTCAACTACCCACCGAATTTGAACGATATGGGGCCATTATTAGAAGGCACATTTTTAGGTGCTACCTTCCAATTCGTTCAATAAAATGGTTTGTGCTCATTTCATTATTGTTTCGCTGGGTATTGTCGGTAACTACACACGCACATCTCCAAATTGTTTATCGGTTGCAGCGTTGCATTTTTTTCGGTCGCAAATTTTAGAATGACCCCCCAGGGCAAAAACATATCCATGTTAAAACAGCTCATGTAGGTAAGTTTTTGCGGCCGGACGCCCGAATGGCTGATGTACTCCCGTTACCTTCTGGCGCCCGGACTCCCGAATGACTAATGTAGGCACTCCCATCCCCCGATTTTATGGAAAGGATGTTTTTAGTGAATGAACCATGTGTTTTCTCAGTTTTAATCATGCAAAAAAACTCAAACAACACGCCGATAACACCCCACCGTCTTTATATGGCACTCACCTACCACCTTTTTCGTCCGATCCCTCAAAACTTCGTGAAAGATAAATTTAAAACTGCTCCGAAACGCAATGACAAACAGGCTGACAAACTGAGGGACTGGGTGTGAAAGGAAAACAGCTAGGAAAAGTTCGGGAGTACATCGGCCAAAGCAAAAGAGCGGCCACGAGAGTTATTGGGAGCACATCGGCAAGATAAAATTTAACCTTTAAAAACCCCCGGGAGTACATCAGCCGTTGCCCGATCGATGACTCGATTGTTACTGAATTATTACTCGTTCAAGTCCCTTCGGAGTTTTTGAATCGTGCACTTCTCCGGCAAATCGGGAGCGCTTGTCCCAAGTAACGATACGAATCCTGAGTTTCAGCACTGTTTAGCGACCCGGGTACGCGTTAGTTGGCGAAGACGAGCTCTTGATAACTTCCGAGTGAATATATTACGGGGCAAGGCGTATTCCTGAGAAAAGCTGAACAAGCATCTCAGCTCTCGAGATACGAGGTTGGTAAACTCTTACCGAACGCCACAGTGGGAAACCGAATCGTTCGGTAGGATTATTGAGAGGCTCGGGTGGTTCGTTAAGAAATTTCTCATCGTTCCACCATCCCGATCTTTACCGGCGGTTCGAGCTATTTCGGTAGGAAATCGCAAAGTTATGACGTTCTCTTTCCTCGGATGGCCTACGTGCATTATAATATTATAGTAATGTGCAGAACATATATAATATTATATGTAGGTACTTCTGAACTCGTTTAATAGAAAATCAGTCGTTACGTCAGCGTGGACAAATTTAAACTACGTCCTACACATTTCGCAACCATGAATGATTTTTTTCACTCCGCAATTTCAATGGCTGTATCCATCTCTATTTCCACTCAACTAAAACCTGATGCACAGGAAACATTTTTTAAACTGACTCTAGGAAAGCCCTAAAAAGAGTACTGGAGCCGGCCCGAGAATTACAATTTCATAAAAATGCGCAGGATTCGATAATTCAATAATAATTATTTGTTGTTATTCATGAAGATAACGTTTGTTCAAGTTACAGAAGTCCCTATCAACAAAATCCAAAAGAGCCACCGTTCATAAAATGAAATAATATCAGAGAACAACCAACTCGACTTCATACAGCCATCCGTGATTGTAATCAGGTGTTACTTAGCAATGATATCTGGGCTGAATTTATACCGTTGCATTCACGATCATGTTGACGAAGCCTCTCGGTGCAAACGAACGGCTGACGTATAATGCTCCGGGTGGTCTCAAAAAATTCTTTAGTTTGAAATCAATTCAAAAACGTTAAAAAAAACCATATCCTTCTATTGAAAGTTTTCGAGCTACGGCTTCTGAAAATTTCAACCCCTATTTTTCACTCCTTAGATATAACTGACAGCAACGCCGAACTTCGCAAATCAACTGGACACTAGACCCCAATTGTGGTTCATGGTAACTAAGGAAAGTGCAATGTACGGTGTACGGCGGACGGACAGAAATTTTTAGATTTATTATTTTCAATTAAAAAACCTTTAGAGTCGAGCATGGAAAAAAAAATCCCCCTTCAAAATTTGATTATTTCCGTTTCAGGGTACGTAGAAGCCGAAAATGCAATTAAAAAATTCTTGTCCGTCCGCCGTACGCCGCACTTCGCTTTTTCTTAGATACCATGAACGAAAATTAATGAAATTCGGTTTGTAGGTCCTATTTGGGTCTAGCTGGTCCGCGAACCTTGGCGTTACTGTCAGTCATATCTAAGGAGCGAAAAATAGGGGTTGAAATTTTCAGAACGCCATAGCTCGAAAACTTTCAATAGTTTTTTTACTTTTTTAAATTGATCTTGAACTAAAGTATTTTTTGAGACCACCCGGAGCATTGTACGACCAGCCCTTCGTTTGCACCGAAAAGCATCATCAACGTGATCGTGAATGAAACGATATGAATCCGGCCCAGATATCATTGCTAGCGATCACCTGATTATAATCAAGGATGGCTGCATGAAGTCGAGTTGATTGTTCTGTGGTAGTATTTTATTTCAAATCAATCAATCAATATTTTATTAATACAACTTTGCCAATTTTGGCGAATGTGGGGGTATGTTTACAGGATTAGTATGTCGGGAATGTGGATGGGGATGTTAGGTAGAGTGGTGAGTAGTGGTGATGGTGGAGGTGGTGGCGTTTGGGTCGTTGTCTCTCAAGAGCCTCTTCTTCAACCTCCAACCAGCGCTGGGTTCGGGTCCAGCGATGAGTGCCACTTCCGGGTTGTAGTGGTCAGTTGCTCTTGACCGCAAGACCCCATAGCTCCCTCTAATGTTCTCCCGGACTGTCTCGAGCCCCAGGTCGCTGTGGAGTACCTCATTCCTCACAATCCATAGGGCATCGCACAGCTGTCTGAGGATCTTGTCCTGCTGGGTTTGGATTTTGTTGATCGAAGTTGCACATGCAGCCCCCCAAACTTTGCAGCCGTAGGTCCAACTGGCTAGATAAGCGACATGTATAGCAGCTTTTTGTTTTTGAGATCCAGCTTTGACCTGGGATTCATCAACGGCCGTAGCTGGTATACACGCAGCTTAATTTCGCTAACAGATTTGTTGACATGTCCCCTCCAGGTGAGCCGTCGATCAAGTATGAGCCCTAAATATCGCACTTCTGGCTTAGAGGAGATTACTTTGTCAGCCATCCTGATATTAGCAACCGAATCTCTTCGGGGAGTGTACGTGGCAAGTGCAGACTTGGTCGGGTTGATTTTAACCTTCCACTTCTCACAACAACGTTCCACCCTATCTAGGTGTGCCTGGACATAACCCCTAGACTCTGCTGGAGTGTTTCCTGCTGCCAGAATCCCTGTGTCATCTGCAAACTGAGCTGTGATGGATTCGCCCGACTGAGGGAAATCATAGCAATAAATGCTGTAAAGCAGAGGTGACAACGGAGAACCCTGAGGGACGCCAGCTTCAACATTCTTGAAGGTTGAGAATTCCTCACCAACCTTCACCTGTAATTTGTTTCATTTGAAAAATGATGGATCTTTTGGATTTTGTTGATAGGTACTTTTTGAACTTGAACAAACGTTATGCGTCATGAAAAACAACAAATAATTAATGATCGAATTATTGAATCCTGCGCATTTTTATGAAATGTAATTCCTGGGCTGTCTCCAGTACTCGATTTAGGGCTTTCCTGGGGGCAGCTCGAGATTAGGTATTGACCATAGAAAACAGTGATCTACGCAGATCTATACAGGCAAATTATCACACAGCGGTTTATTACACAACGGTTTATTTATTATTTTCCGTATGCTTCATTAATAACAACAATTGATTAATCACTGAATTATTGAATCCCGCGCATTGTTATAAAACTTTAATTCCCAGGCCGGCTCCTGTACTCGATTTAGGGCTTTTCTGGGGGGGAGCTCGAGGGTAGGTATTGACCACAGAAAACAGTGATCTACGCAGAAGGGGCATCTATAAAGGTAAATAACAAATCTTTGAGTAAAATTTGCAGCATTTAAAAAAATGAAATCCAGCTTGTTGTTCTGAGACACTCTTTGAGCCCACGGAAAGAAGGTATACAACATTGAGATCGACGAAGTAGGTCGGTGCTTGGTGCTCAGTAGATACCAAGAACACTTTTCGGGATGAACCTGGAAATTTGATCAACGTACCCTGTTCAGTCAACAGAGGGTCAAAGAGTAGACCGGGGGGCCGGGATTGTTTTTCATGCTCGATTCCGAAGGTTGCTTTTTTTGAAAATAGTAAACTAAAATGAGGATTTCAAGAAAGAAGAAGTGGAAGGGAAATGTTGGAAACTTTTCTCGCCAATATAATTTCATTTAACAAGAGTTTGGGGCAGGGAGCTTTTAGCCTTGTTTAGCTAGGGAACAAGATTTCCCGAATGTGGCTCTACCCTCGCTCATTGCTTGAGGCAACTGATAAATCTTCACTAAGTATAGTCGAAAACAACAGAAGCAATACGTTATTTTGGTTTGTTATTTTCAATGTTGAACCACCGGAATAGGCATAGAAAAACTTGTTTTATTCCCTCATAAATTGTTGGTTTGGTACGATAAGCAGAATCCAGAGATCAAAGTCAAAAGATCAAGGTTAAAAATTTTTATTACATTTATATTATACCTATTTGCATAATTATAATGAAGAAGCTTTTGGCGCTTGCGACGTTCGGGATTTTGGAATTCGGCATGCGGGCTCGATTCGACCAAGGACGATCTTGTAAATTTTTCATAAAACTAGATCTACGAGAAAGGGTGAAAAATATTCCAACTCTCTCCGTCGAATCGACTGATTCTTTCGGAAACGCATTCGATCAGCCCAGGTCAGTATTGTTAAAGTCAGTAGAAATAATAGCTGTTTTTTTTTCTTGTGTCTTTACTACCGTCTGATATGTTAGGATTGAAATTAATATAGAAGGCCTAGATTGGGCATTCAAATAATCTAAAACACTGTTTTGGGGGGCATTTTCCTTCCTCAATCAACGTTCTGGCGAGAAATTGGGACGGAATACATATAATTTCAGTTTCAAATGTTGACGTGGAAAAAAAATTGTCATCTACAAGAAGACAAAGAATATACATGAGAAGCTCTGAACTGGGTGTGAAACGCCGTGGTGTTAAATTTTCTGGTCAAAAGTCCTCAAATCTGGCTAAAATCACGAGAGAAAGACGCTATGATGTGGATAGTCGATTTGAAGCTCAAGTGATCCACAAACATCTGGAAGTAGATACGTAAAGACCTCATCAAACTGGACCGACATTTTCACCTTTCTTTTGTAGAGTTAAACGCATTTCAAGCTCACAGAGCAGTGAACAAGACAGAATATCTCTATCGAAGAATACTGAACCGTCGTGGAAGAATTTGTAGCGGTTTCTAATGAGACAACACACAGAACATGAACAATATTTTTTATTATTTGAAAAGGGGCCGTTGAGCGACAGAGATGGCGGGCCGTAAAAGAACACTTCGTATATTAATTTAACTCCGCGGGAGCGAGTTTCACGCCAGTTTTCCTTAAAGCCCGATTTCCATCCAGCTGCGAGCTCCAACTTTTGTATGATATGTGAGGCAGCTGTTCCGCAGTGAAATATGGCAAAACGAGTTTGGAGCTCCTGAAGCTGTGCAATCGTCCGTTGACAGAAATGCGCTCAACTTCGATACACGACTAACTTATCCTAGCCCCGTCCTACAACTATTTCTCAGGAGCCATTGAATTGGGGAATATATCCGTTTCTACCTTGTCAAGTTCCGTTCTTACGATGGAAGTTTGAGTTGTTTACAGTTCGAGCCTTCCACTACATCAGATGTGCAGTAGTTGGTGTTCACTTTTCCTATAGAGCAAAATGGCAGTGGAAACTTTCATTTTGGAGGATATAAATTTGTTTGCCTACCTTCCGGTAGTGAGAAAGCAGTAATAACTGGTCTGTATTATGAACTAATCCAACGGTTTATACTCCTTTTTTTTACTTTTTTTTAATTGTTATTGTACGTGTGTTTTTGTTAACTTCTTTACATTCTAGTTTGAAAGAACTATCTTCAGGAAAGTAGCCATTTCTCTAGCGACTGAGAGTTAAGTTCTAATAGCTTAGGTAGGTGCCAAGTAAATCAGAGCTGTAGGTGGGGGGGGGGGGGGGGGCTAGGCTCTAGCTATCCTCAGGCAGAGATGAGCAGTGCTTACACCTAATAGCTGTATGGAGGTTAATTCCAACTCCTGTTCAAAGCGAGAGTTTATCCAAGGGAATTAATCAATCGGTTCATAATTATGATTCATCAAACATTTACGTTCTCCGGGTAAAACATGAATTAAGATGGAAAAGCGAGTGAAGCGACTATAATAAGTCAATGAAACTGCATAGGTACAGTGATCTGCAATATTATAATGGATCGCGTAATAATCGGAGATCATCATTATAATATTTATGTATGTTTGTTAGATATTTTATTTTCATGTGGCGTAATAATAGTGCATGCTTGCTTTCATTGACTCGTTTGTTTTGATAGTACCTATATAAAATTATGAGCGTGTAGAAAATTGGGAGTGTTAAACGGAGATGCGATTTTCTGTACCACCCCCCCCCCCCCCCCACAATGGTACCTTGAAACCCCCCTCGGGGATTATCAGAAACCCCTCACCGCCACTCGGTCAATTAGTCCCTCCATACCTCCCAGGGTCAAATGAACGGTTTACTTGCGGAATCAATTATTAATTAGTACGTACATAGTCTAAGACGACATTATGGGTATCGCATGATACACGAGACCACTGGTTATATGGAACACCCTATCATACTATGCAAACAAATCCTGAACCTCCGCAAGGACAACGCTCTCGTTATAAGGTACCCATGAGCATCCCAGGAAATGTCGTTGGGTTTTTCATGAGGAGATACGGTGCCAATAGGCAGAAATATATTCCACAATGGCGATGTCCATAAACAGCTGACTATGGTATCTTTTCACTGTGGGTACTGTGGGTACTGCCCTGCCAATCAACTCCTACCGAGTTTCGACGCTGACGCTGTAAACTTTGACCTTCAGGATGCCACAAACGTAAAAGTCTAACGAGGCAAATCTGGGCGCCTCGCAGGCCACTTTACTGGTGCACACCTCTCGATCCATCTGTTTCTAAAACGCTCGTTCAACCACGGGGAAACGTTGCGTGAATTGTGGGCTGGACATCCATCCATTTGCCACCACATAATATTCTGCCTCCTATCAAGAGGCGCGTCGTCCAATAACTCCATCAGATCGTTTTCCAGAATATTTAGAAACTCTTGTGAGTTGAGGGGGTTCGGAAGGAAGATGGGTCTAAAGCCGGGAGGAGTTGATTGGCAGGATAAACTTGTGTTGTGCCGAAATGGAGCAAAATCGTTTGAAATTGCGCAGTCCTGTTGATAGTGTTCGCAAGAGGTGCTGAATCTGCTAACAACAAGGCATTTTGAACATTTTCATTAACAAGTGAAAATGTCGTAGAAAAAACTTATAAATTGTAAAATCTTGTAGAAAGAAGTTATTTTTATTTATTTATTTTATTTTTTTATGTGAAGGAAAAAGAGATTATTTTTCAATTTTCACTTCTCACTTGTTATTTAACCCATCCTAATCGCGAAAATTCCTCGTTTCCTCACTAACTGGGTTCTCGAAATGTGTGGGAATGCCCTCCCTCTCCACGTTTTTTCAGATTAAATCACCGATTTCTCATTTAACAACGGCGTTAAAAATAAAATTGAATAATACCGTTGGAAAGCTTATTAAACGTAGATGTTTTTACCGTGGAGCTCATCAGTTTTTCAGTAGCCGATATTGTTGGAAAATACCGTTGAAAATCGCCAAGAAAGATGAAAAATGACAAAAATTGTAGTTCGGGTTCAAAAAACGCTTGTTTTTCCTAATTTTAGATAAAATTTGATGGTTGAATCTGAAATAAAATTTAACGCTCATTCCAACGATACCCTCAAATTTTGGTTCACCATGTAATTTGAGGGAGTTATGGTCATTTTAGTGAGATAAGGTCGAAAACACGACAAACATCTTAGAAGTCAAAAAATTATCGAAAACAAGGGGTTACAGAAAAAACTCTAGGTGACACTTTTTGTTGGAAATTAGTTATAGAATCGATCCCTTAAGTTTCGTCGTTCTTAAACCGAACACCCGGTATATAGATAATTATATAAATCTGTAAGAACTTGATCATTCCTCATTTTCTACAATCCACCCTCCTTCCACTGACCCCCCCCCCCCCCCCCTCCCTCTGAAAATGGCTTATTTATGGTATATGGTTACGGAGGTCTTTCGATGTTTTAGGAACTTGGTAAGAAGTGAAAAAAAAATTGAGTAAGCTGCTAACAAGTTGAAAAATTGATTTTTTCCCCCCCCTTTTTTGGGGGGCCCGAAAGCTTTCTACCCCCGGGCCCAGATTTTCTCTCCACGGCCCTGGTTACTGCCAGTTATCTCTAAGGGGTGAAAAATAGGAGTTAAAATTTCCCGAATGCCGCAGGCATACCGACAAACATTGTTGGTTAATTATTTTCAGTAGCCTTTGGAATCAAGCATGAAAAAAATGCTAACCCTCCTGAAGATTTGACTGTTTCCGTTTCTGAGTACGTAGAATCCGAAAATGGAATAAAAATTTTCTGTCCGTCCGCTGTATGCCGTACTTCGTCTTTTTCTAAGCTACTTACCATGAACAAAAATTAATTAAATTTGGTTTGTGAGTCCCACTTGGGGACTGGTTGGTCCTCGAAGCTCGGCGTTACTGTCAGTCATCTTTGAGGGGTGAAAAATACGGGTTGAAATTTCCAGGGCACCGTTACCTCGAAATGACTTCGAATTTTTTTAGACCACCTGGAGCACTGTGCGTCCAGCCGTTCGTTCACAGGAAGGCTCTGAATTTGCACCGAAACGCTTCGTCAACATGATCGTGAATGATCTGTATAAATCCAGGCCTAGGGAACATCTGATTATAATCACGCATGGCTGCATGAAATCGAGTTGGTGGTTCCGTGATATTATTTCATTTGAAGAATGATGGTTATTAGGATTTTGCTGACATGGTACTTTTATTTGTAACTTCAACAAACGTTCAAAATTTTCATAATTCAAAAATGCATTTTCTTTCAAAAATTTCATGTTCTGAAAATTTTGGAACCATTGCAATAGCTTCATTTTCTTTGAAAATTTGCTAAATGTGAAGAATACTTTTTATGCTGAGCAAACGTATATCATTGATTCAAAGCCGATAGGATACAAATTTTGAAGCCGGCGCCAGATTTCAACTAAAAACGCCCACACAGAGCCTTCACATTGTATCCCTTGGTTTTTATACATTCTAGTTGAAATTGGGCGCCAACTTAAAATTTTTATTACATTGGCTTTGAATAAATTATGTACGTTTGTTCAGCATAAAAATTATTCTTTATTTTCAGGTTTATACAGCTTTTTTGAAGTCAATTTTTTCCCCCCCATGTCAAGCTTTTCCCGGTGAACAGTCATTATTAAATTACTGAAATACCCTATTCAGGACAGCTTTATCACAATTCAATATAGACAGTTCCAATTATGCGGCGTTACTTTATGAGCGATTTTTCGAAGTAGCGAACCTACTACTAAAACTATCAAACATTTTCCATGGTTTGACCCGCAAATTCGAATACTCTTTTACTCCCAGATGTCTTTGTTACCCAATAATGTTCAACAATAAATTATATATAGGCAATTTTGACCGAATTTTTATTTTAGAAGATTTCTGATCTTCGAACTCATCCTTCCGTTTGCCATTCGAAATATTATTTTATCTCGACGCCAAGGTTCTGTCGTCTAGCATGACACCATTGCAATATTGTATGTTCTGTTTCGAAAATTCGCTAGAAACATAGAAAATGTTCGATGTACAGAGCAAGTTTTGCGACTAAATAGGTCCTTTAGGACCTTTATTCTTAACTGTGTAACTGTATTTTTTTTTTTTTTTTTTTTTTACGGAGAGGTTGGTAACGGCAGTTTAATCTACCTATTTGTAGCAAAATAGGTTAATTTACCTATTTAGCCAATTAAAACCTCATCACATACGGGTTGTTTTAGGGAAAAACCCCGAATAAGTTGAGGTTTTAATTGGTTCAACTTTAAATGTTTATCAGTCTCTTCACTGGAGTGGGATCATAAAATCAGTCATGATTATAGATATGAAATACACCATTGCGTAACATATTATGGACTGTCACTTTAAAGAATACCTCATTAGTCGAAACTATAAACACTCATTTGAAAACTACTAGGAAAATTTTGAAGGGACTGTTCTTGAATATAGATGAATAAATTCAGTGGAAGTGTCCGAAGGTGCTACTAGCTGATAAGGCAAATAAAGGTACGTAGAATCCGAAAATGGAATAAAAAATATTTTTGAACTCATGCGGGTGATAAAACTAATAAGTACTACTATACGTAATGGAATTGCGAACATTAAATCATGTTCATGGGCCCAAATGAATTTCAATTCGATCAGAACTATAGTGTCTGCTTAAGCCGAACCACCTCTTATGAAGAATTCAACATTACATTAATTAAGAGACCCCAAGAAGAAGTGAGAGGGGCACGGCAAAGATTATAATCACAGCTTTAGGTAGAGAAATTACAGGTTTGAGGAAGGAAACGTAGGTACGAGAAAACAATAATTATACGCATTCTCCGTAACACGGCAATACCTAAGAAACGGAGGAAACAAGCGTTTCCTGTTTGAAACAAACCTATAAAGGTGATATTTTTCAAGAATGATAGTTACATAACAAGGATTTGTGGTGAATCATCCACAAGTCTACGAGGGTATACACTGAAACCCTTGACGCTTATTGGTACCTATAGCTAGTTTCCACTTTGCCTGTCTCCTGGGTCTTCCAAAGGAAAATGCTTGAAATTTAGTGTTGAGGTAAGAGGTTTTAGTGTGGGTACTTAGGGTACCGTCAAAGTTGTCGCCAAGTTAAAAGCTCAGCTTAGTTTGGACCAAATATCGATTCCATGAATTTCCATGCGCATGCCTAATTCCTTGAAGAAATTCCTGCCATACAGCATGTTTATTTTTAGATCATAATAGAATTTCCAGAGTTACTTACACTCGAATTTTTTTGTCGATTCTCAAGCGAAATGTCAAGCTGCTTTGAATGTTGCAATGGAGCTACGCGAAAACCCTACTGATTCATTCGTTAACTAAAACTTCGGCTATCATAATTAAAACATGTCAACGCCATTCCGCCACACCGTTTGCGACTTTGAGTCGGCGTCGCCTATTTCACGATTTCTGAGAATCTCAAGTTTGCAAAACTGCTCAACGTCGATGTAGGTCTTATCCAGCACGCAATATCGAATAAAGTTATATACAAATAATACTAAATACGAAATCATTTAGAATATTTACTTAAAATGTTGTATCACGTATAACGATCACGTTCAATGAATAATGACCGCATTTTCTGAAATGAATCAACAGCCTTACTTCAACTCAATTCGATTTCCAAATAGCTAACTTTTAGTGACAGTATTATGCAATTTCGCCAATAGTCATCTTATAAAAAGGCAATTATGTTGAATGGCGACGCAAGGAGTAGAATAGCATGTTGAAAGACGATACAAGCAGTAGAACGGCCCACTGAGTTGAGCTCTCCCACTCTTGTACATCAGAGATAGTAACCAGTCTGACGGGATCTCGGTTGAGCGTTAGTGGCCGTAGAACCTCTCAACTGGTCACTGCACTTAGACGATCTTTTAACATCTGACTTGAGCTACGGTATGTATGAATATAAACATTCCAATAACTCCTTAATACACAGTATAATGTCGTATACTGATTTGATGTGGATGGTTTATCATCAACTTTTCTGCAAAAACGATGAAACTCTTTAAAGTTGTTGCAAAGCTTGATTGGAACTTTCCAAGAGAACTCTTTAAATTTGTTGCAAAGCTTGATTGGAACTTTCCAAGAGAACTCTTTAAAGTTGTTGCAAATCTTGATTGGAACTTTCCAAGAGAAACATAATCAGCCTTAGTTAGCTAAGCCTGATACGGTATGCATGCTATTAATACATACCGTAGTCTATAAATACAGTATACGTATATTGCATAATATTCACCATCGACACAATGACAAAAGGGTCGGCATCTGTAGGAAGTGCAAAGTAGGTAGGACTTCAATTTCGGTCTATCGCCGCATGTCCTTTTTCCACATTTAACACTAGGTATTGCGAATTCATGAATAAATTAGGAACCATGGTAAGTAATCAAACTTTTTTTTAAATTATCATCATTATTATTACCCTTACTAGCCGGGAATTCAAAACCCAAAATTCCAGCTAGGTAATTCAACTGAATATAGCAGCTAGTTAGCGAATTCTTGAGGATAGTTTTCAGTAAGCACATGGATGTTTGCAAATTTTTCTATAAAGCGGGCCATTCACGACCGCTCCAAACTCCCTCGCGCCGCGCCGCGCCGCGCCAACCGCTCCATTTTTCAGCCGCTCCATTTTGGTAGGACATTGACGACCGCGCCGCGCCCGTCCCGTCATTCCAAGTATTCCACAGTGAACGCGTCGCTGTCAGCACCATACCACCATGGACGACGAACTAATTACGTACGCGGCTATTTGTTTGTGTATTAAGGGAAGGAAGTCCAAGAAGAAGTGGTGCAAGCAGCGGCTCATGAATAGGATTCGCAACTTCTTCTAATTAGGACCCCAAGTTTGAAAAGGATTAAACCTACAAATTGAACAGACAGACAAAGAAAAATAAATAATAGTAAATTTAGCAGCTAAATAAATAAGGTAGACAACGATCTATGTTCATTGCGACTTGAAAATTCGCTAAACTTTTTGCTGTTGAGATGACCTGGTAGAGAGGTACTAGGCCTTCCCAACCCTCCCCTTGGTTGGCATTGTTTCTTGTTATCAAACTACTACTAGTGCATCGTCCATATGCCTTTGATTTCGCCGGACTTCAAAGACTGAGCCGGCCCCACTAGTTTGAACTTTGATCATGAAATACTCCTCTTTCCAGTTTCATCCCCCCCCCCCCCCCCCGGAACAAGGTTGTCTTCACCCATCCCTTTTGTCTATACGTATATGCTAAATATTTAGATACCCCAAATTACTGATTTTTTATTTATTTTGAACGCTTTTCTGCGCACCAACAATCCTGTTTTTGTGTTGCGCAACAATTCTGTGGGGGATTATTGATTTTTTGCCAATAGAAGCAATTTATTGTTTTCTCGCCATGTAGGTCGGATGTTGTCTGTAATAATCACACACACACACACACAAACGTTGTGATGTTTTCACGCGCACATATGTTGTGATTTTTGCATACACGCGTTGTTAAAGCGTCAGTGTTCAATTCCCCAAAACTGGTAGGTATCTATGAAGAAAATCCAATCTGATCCATCGATCCAATTTTTTTGTTCACTGTTTCCTTTGTTGCGTTTTCATTTTGCGTTTTGAACAATAATTGTTCTAAGGCAAGATTTCTTTTTACCTTCCCGTGGTAATCTGAATGAGTTACCTTCCAAAGGCAGGGCAGCTCTTTGTAAATTTCATTACTTCTATAACAAATTCCCTTCCGCTCGCCATGATTGGAACTTCCCTCGTCAACTCACCGACACAGACTGAGCCAAATGGAGCGATGGGTTTCCCCATTCACGATCACTCCGCGCGCCACGACTGCCTGTGCCGTTCCGGATTTCCCCATTCATGATCGCACCGCGCCAAGTGCTCCACTGCTCCAAATGGAGCACTTGGCGTGGCGCGATCGTGAATGGGGAAATCCGGAACGGCACAGGCAGTCGTGGCGCGCGGAGCGCTCGTGAATGGGGAAACCCCATCGCTCCATTTGGCTCAGTCTGTGTCGGTGAGTTGACGAGGGAAGTTCCAATCATGGCGAGCGGAAGGGAATTTGTTATAGAAGTAATGAAATTTACAAAGAGCTGCCCTGCCTTTGGAAGGTAACTCATACAGATTATCACGGGAAGGTAAAAAGAAATCTTGCCTTAGAACAATTATTGTTCAAAACGCAAAATGAAAACGCAACAAAGGAAACAGTGAACAAAAAAATTGGATCGATGGATCAGATTGGATTTTCTTCATAGATACCTACCAGTTTTGGGGAATTGAACACTGACGCTTTAACAACGCGTGTATACATGCAAAAATCACAACATATGTGCGCGTGAAAACATCACAACGTTTGTGTGTGTGTGTGTGTGTGTGTGTGTGTGTGTGATTATTACAGACAACATCCGACCTACATGGCGAGAAAACAATAAATTGCTTCTATTGGCAAAAAATCAATAATCCCCCACAGAATTGTTGCGCAACACAAAAACAGGATTGTTGGTGCGCAGAAAAGCGTTCAAAATAAATAAAAAATCAGTAATTTGGGGTATCTAAATATTTAGCATATACGTATAGACAAAAGGGAGAAGTGAAGACAACCTTGTTCCGGGGGGGGGGGGGGGGGGGGATGAAACTGGAAAGAGGAGTATTTCATGATCAAAGTTCAAACTAGTGCGGCTGGCTCAGTCTTTGAAGTCCCGCGAAATCAAAGGCATATGGACGATGCACTAGTAGGTAGTAGTTTGATAACAAGAAACAATGCCAACCAAGGGGAGGGTTGGGAAGGCCTAGTACCTCTCTACCAGGTCATCTCAACAGCAAAAAGTTTAGCGAATTTTCAAGTCGCAATGAACATAGATCGTTGTCTACCTTATTTATTTAGCTGCTAAATTTACTATTATTTATTTTTCTTTGTCTGTCTGTTCAATTTGTAGGTTTAATCCTTTTCAAACTTCGGGTCCTAATTAGAAGAAGTTGCGAATCCTATTCATGAGCCGCTGCTTGCACCACTTCTTCATGGACTTCCTTCCCTTAATACACAAACAAATAGCCGCGTACGTAATTAGTTCGTCGTCCATGGTGGTACGGTGCTGACAGCTACGCGTTCACTGCGAAGACTTGGAATGACGGGGCGGGCGCGGCGCGGTCGTCAATGTCCTACCAAAATGGAGCGGCTGAAAAATGGAGCGGTTGGCGCGGCGCGAGGGAGTTTGGAGCGGTCGTGAATGGCCCGCTTTAACTCACAACTCGGAGCATTCTCAATCCATCTCAGGCTTTTACCCATTCTTACATGCTTTTATTCAACTCACTATGTATGTCTGTCGAGATCAAATCTTGCCATCAGTACATAATTTAAGTATATCCAGACGATATCTTCTGCCTTGACTGCAATGGAAAAAATGCAGTTGTCTCCAAAATATTTTTTATTTACAAACGAAAGGATGATTTCAAAGATGGGCGTTTATGGAATATACACATTAAAGAGTCAAATTTGCGTTTTCGTGTTTCATGAATCGGTAAGAATCGTCAAAAATAGCTTTCATAGCTTACATGAAATTACCATGAAATCCCCAAAAACGGCAGGTGCCTATAATAACATGATGACTCGAGATAGAAATAGACTAGGTATTTTCATTCACCTTTCCTCTTAAATTTTTCCAAAATTTATCACCATAAAGGGTTCCAACGTACTAGTCCCAGCGATTAAGAATGAGAAGGATGAGGCATTCGTTTAAGAGTTTTCTGCTGCTGAGACACACAAGTACCACAAAGAAAGTTCCTACCTACTTACTATTAGATTTTATCCGTAGTTTTTCACATTTTGTACAAGACAATGAATTGAACCTTATACTTATCTTCCTGCTACTCATAAACAGTGTCAGAGATCACCTTGGAAATACTAACTACCCTACGTTTGCGAACGACTTGAAATATTGTTCAGAGTGATAGAGTCTCAAACTGACTGTTCTGCTCTCCAATGCCACACTGATTCCTTAGTAGAATGGTGTAAGTTGAAAATTTGAATTTAAACCCAAAAAAGTGTGGGCGGGATTCGATCCGCAATCTGGGCGAACGCATCGACTAACAGCTCCAGTTTGACTCCCACATTAACATCAAGAGTAGGACGATGAGGATGTTGGAATACATCAACAGATGTATCCCATCAATATCCACAAAATCCCAGTTTGTCAGCATTCCTGCACTTGTCAAACTGTACACCTATTTAGTCCGTATTAGAATATGCCGCTCTGGTCTGGAGCCCGAATTAAGCCATCCACGTCCGCCACATCAATTGAGCTAGTGCAGCACATATTTCTCAGATACTTGGCATTCAAAATGGGAATTAAAGCTAAGCATGTAAAGTATTTTGAGATCCTGGATCGAGTGGGGTTGGACACATTGAATTCAAGACGGCTTGTTATGGACGTGTGTTTAATCCACAAGACACTTGAGGGCTCTATCGCCTGTTCATTTCCTCAATGCTCATGTGCCTCAATTCAACAGCCGATCACACAATCTCATCTCGGGGCCGTTTGCTGCAACAAATTATACAAGCGACACCGACCCTTGGCCCGTAAGGCAAGGGAAACACTCATTTCTCCAACCTGAGTCGCAAGCTGACCTATCCCACCAATCGCACGCATCCGTCAAGAAACTAATTTACAAAAATTTGGACATTTTAAATTGAAAATTGTGTTTGTGTTTGTGAATTCGGCGTAAGAAAAAATAAAATAAACTAATATTATTACCTATACTTAAGTAGGTACACTATCATTGGAACTCATCAAAATTCATTGTAATTGGGCTTAATTAAATAAATAAACATTCTGAGTATGGAAAAATGAATTTTCAGGAAATCAGAAAATAGGCATGGGGCTCTGGTTTGCCGTATCACTTTTCCTTTGCCTCACTTCGCTAGCCTTCGGTGGCGACTACGCCTTCTTGGTGAACTCAGGATGTGACTTTGGGGAATTGATGCTCAGCCAGCCGAACATGACAAATGTGACAGTCACCTCAAAAAACTGCGACACGCTGTTTAGGAAGTTGGACTGGAAAAATCCACCAAACGTGAGGTTTCCCCATGCGAGAGAAGTAAGTCCACTCATGCATTTACCAATTTATTATGTCTGCCGGAAGTACTCCCAGGCCATCTAAATTGAGTAAAGACACAGTTTTCTGAGTCTTCGTTATGCAGTAGTAGAGTCAATTTTCGTGAACCCATCAATAGCCTAATAGATTGATGTTCACCCAGCTTAAAAATTACCGACGATTACATGCCACCACATTCATGGGCGTTCTCAATAAAAAATTACTCAATTGCTCAAATCTTAGTGCTCTTCCCAGTAATAATTAAACCAAGTATAGCATTGTGACTAGGCCGGAAACTCGAACAAATTTTCGGAAAATGAATTCTGACAGAAATTTTAACTGGAGATAACTACCTAGTTAATAATAAGTCAACTCGTGAAAAAACACGGACATTTAAATTGGAGTTTGTTACTTACTAGTTGCGCGATCAGTCAGCCAGGTATCTTGAATTCAAATCCAGATTTTAAGTAGGTACCTAGTTTCGTAGGCTGCACTTACCACAGCAAACAGCGATGCTAAGAAATTTGATTCATAATAAATGGGCAGCCACAAGTTATACCGTGTATTGTGCTTTCAGAGTAAGAAATATATGCTGCTGATGCTTGATCCTGATGCGCCAAACCATCCAGAAGGAGTATTTTACTTCCACTGGGCAGTAGCTAACATTCCGGTAAGTTACTATCACCAGGGCCGGTTTATCAATGATATCTGGACGCAGTCTTGCTTAACAAACTTTAGCTAACAAGTACAAGCAACAAACTCAATCTTCGTAAACAAACGTTAGCTAAAAAGTAGCCAGAAAAATGTGTTTGGTAGGTAGGTACCTATGGATTTTCAGGCTTTTCAGCACGATTAATCGAATGGAATAACTTTCAAAGCTCTATCAATCATCCTTACAACGATTGATAAATAATTAGCCATAAAAGTAACGAAAAATCGATATTATTAGCAAGGTACATAGGCTTAATTTGAGCTTATTTTCAAAATTGGTGAGGCGCCTGGTCAGCGGACCCACTAGTTGTAAGGATTTTTGAAGGGTTACCTATTGCAGAAGACACGGTGATACATAGTACAATAATACATACATTCATATTAATTGATCAAATAGAAAGAGGTACCCAAGTATTTCATATTTTCAGTACAATGAGATCCCTGCCGGGATAAAATATTTTTGAGGAGCCCGTAGTCAGGGTCAGGCTGCATAGAAAATTTCGTTTAAAAAAAATTTTTTTTTGTACTTACCTACTTGAAAAAATTTATAACTCTTGGAAAAATGGTAGTTTGAAGCCATTTTTAGCGCTTTTTTAAATGAGGGTGATTAAAAGTAAAAATGCGGCAAAAAATAATGTATCAGGTATATTATTTTACATCTGACTGGCTGTTGAGCCAAGAGGAGGCGGAGCTAAGCCTGGGAGGCGAATGTTCTCAATGCTGCCAACAACCCAAAATTAGAAATGGCAAACCTTAGTGTCAACATTCAAGATCCTTTGCTGTGATCTTCCCCGTGGTTTTATTCCGAGGATTTTTTTTTAAATTATTATCAATCCGTCCATTGCACTTCTGTAAATAGTTTGAAGTGATGCACTAGCACTTGAAGCGGGATATGAGAAGAACTACTCGGCAATTTACCTGGTCCGTCATTTCTAACAGGAACTCAAGAAATTCAAATTTCACACTCGTTTTCTGCCTAGACTTCCCGATATGAACACCTCATTATGAGGTCAGTAAGTGTTAATGTCAGTTACTGAACAAGATTTTGCCAAAAAAAAAGAATTTGTAACCCATGAAAATTGCCCATTCAACTGCTTCCTAGGTAGGTAGTCAACTTCCGTATCGGGGAGGAAGGCTGATCGGCTACAATCAGCTTCTTTCCCGCACACTCGGTAACTGTCGTCAGACTTACACTTCAGGGTTACAAGCTCTACGGATTTTTCCGTTTTCTACGAATTTTTGAGGCATCTACTGATATTCGGATTCTTCAATATTCATTTTGGTTAAATTTATCGATATTTCAAGATAAATTGGATTTTGTGTGTTTTCATTTAGTAAAATCAATAGGTAATTGTAATAATAATACTTAATCAAAAGTTGTCGTCAAATCCAGAAACAGTGATCAATATAACTATATGTTGTGCTGTAGTTTTGCCAGTAAAAAGGCACGATGAACATTTTGAATAGGTAGGTAGGTACCATAAATCATTGCTCAGAAAACATAAATTTAATCATCCTTTTTTTACTGATGAGTAGTTACATGCCAGTATGATTTTATTGATAATTTACTCACGTGCCTTAATTATAAAAGCATCGATTTTTCCCGTTGAATAAATTGTGACCTACAAGAATATTCGTAGATCCAGCAACATTGAATTTAGAAGGAGTTTGTGATAAACTAAGTAGAATAAGGGTTTATTCTTTAAGCACTGACATCTGATTGACTGTTGGCCGAAGGTAGGGACGTCCCAAAAGTATCGATACTTTTTGAAAAAAGTATCGATAAATATCGATACTTTTTGAAAAATATATCGATAAATATCGATACTTTTTCTCTGATATATATCGTAGTATCGATACTTTTTTCCCAGTATCGGAGCCGATACTTTTTTTATCCCTCACATTTCATCATTTTCAACACCTACCACGTGTAGGTACTATTGACAGTACGTCTAACTATAATAGATTGATGGGAGGCCAACCACTTCAGCAAACCACCACCTCCAGCTCTCAGTGAGAATCAGCTGTCCTCCATCTGGTAGGAAGGAAAAAATGTTAACCCAACCAAGCAACCAACCAACCTAACTCAATAGCTTCTTGATTGGATTTTCTTTGTTCTTTCTTGTTTCTGATGTGATTGTGCCGAATTAACGAAATAACGTCATTAATAATAATGGCATGCCTTGTCTTGTCATGCCAATAATTTTGAAAAACAAGCGCCCAAACAAAAAAAAGGTTTCAAATAAAAAAAGAAGTGATTTATTGTTTCGTTCATTTTATAATATTATCCTGAAATAATTCTTCGATAGGCTGATGATAGTATTTTGTAAAAACGTGGGATGTGATATAATATTCATTGTCACGCTGACAAAGAGAGAACAAAACCGACATTTCCACCCATTTTTGAAAAAGTATCGAAAAGTATCGATACTTCAAAATATCGATACTTCTTGAAAGTATCATTGATACTTTTAGATGTATCGATACGATATATATATCGATACTTTTGAAGTATCGTACATCCCTAGCCCAAGAAGGCGGAGTGAAGCTTCAGAAGTGAAGGTTCTCATTGCTGCCAACAATCCAACATTAGAAATGGCAAGCATTCCTGGCAACCTTCAAGAATATTTGCTGTGACTTTTCATGAACTTCCCCTCGGTTTGATTTTGAGGACATGTTTTTTATATGTATTTATAAATTTGCGGTTCTGTATGCTGTTTGAACTTATGCACTAGCGCCCTGAGCGGTATTTGGTTGAACTACTCGGCTATTTACCTAATACATTTTTAGCGGGAATTCAGAAATTCAAATTTCACACTGCCTTTACTTTTCGACAAACACCTCATTACGAGGTCAGTACTAATTAGTTTCCATTATTGAACAGAATTTTGAAGAAGAAAAATTGTAACCCACGAATGTTGCCCATTAGACATTAGGTACTTGTAACTCAAGTCAGACATGTTTTTGGAATTTTTGATCACAGGGTACACAAATGGATTCAGCTCCATGGATCATCTCAAACACTCCTAGAGTCTGCTAACCATCTATATTTGAAAAACACGGGAAAGATCACAAAGCAATACTTATAAAAACTCAACATCGTAATTCCTTTGAGGTCAGGAAGCATCGTAACCGCTCACTTCCTGTTCATCGACTTCCAGACGTAATGATGACGCCCAGGGATACGTCAATTTGGATCGGCTGAGTAAATCTGCTGAACAAAGGCTGATAAATCGGCCTTTATGTATAAGGGTTGATACTTACGTTGAAAATTAAGCTGGCTACAATGTTGTATTCAATTTTCCAGGGTAGAAGCATGAAAACTGCAGGCGATGTGTCAAAAGGAACCACACTGTTGGGTAAGGCAGTATCTTTCTTGCTGGGGACTGATTATTAGCGAGGAAGATATTTTCCGACTCACGGTCACTTTTTTTTCACCAGATTACAACGGTTCTTTGTTGCAATAGATCCAGCTTCGATCTGCAAACTGCATATATTATAGTCAGAGTAAAGCAATAAGTATGTTAATACTAAATCCTGGTAAGACTCAAGCTATTATTTTTTCCAAATCTAAACTTGTCTTCCATTTTTTTAAACTGCTAAAAATCTAGGTGTTCTTTTAAATTTTGATCTGTCCTGGGACTCTCACATTAATTACCTCTGCCAAAAAACATATACCTATGCTGGTTTGCACTCCCTCAAGAAACTTTCTTTTTTCACGCCAGAATCATTACAAATTAACTTAGTCAAGTCCCTCATTATTCCGCTGCTAACATAATATGGAGACTCATTATTTGCCTTATCCATGGATAGCTGCTGCACAAGTATAAGTATAAGTACCCCAAAGTCCGATGCCTAAAGATTATTTTTAGAGAGTCTTTCACCCCAACATATCCAGCCTACCACCATACCTTATGCCGTTCTTCGAGTTTGGGTTGTCTCGTCGTCTCTGCACCGCTAGGCTGATTAGAGCAACATCTGCTAAATTCAAAGTCTCTTTGCGAGTGGCGGGTGGGAAACTATGGAACTCCCTTCCATTGGGGATTCGTGCGCTCACCTCCTTCCAATCCTTCACCGAACATACAAAAGACTTCTTGACAGTCAGTAAAACTCTTCTCTTCCCTTCTCCTTCCTTCTCACTATTTTCTTCTTTCTCTCTTTCTTTTCTTTTCTCTCTTTCCTTTCTCAATTCTGTTCTATTTCTCTCGCTTTATAAATTCAATCAACCTAAGACAATCGTGTATTAATATTAAGAACCGTTGTTTTTAATAATTCTAATGAAATATAATTACTAAACGTCAGTTTTACTTTTCTTATTCATATACAATTTTGTTTATTAGAGTGTGTAGTATATTTAGCACCATATATTTTGTCCACCATGAGGAGACAAAAGTTCCTATGTACCTACATAAGAAATAAATAAATAACTGCAATACGAGTAGGTAGGTAGGTACACACAGGGTCATGTGGAACGAGGATTTGGACTGTCGTTTTCTAGAGCGCTCCCTTGTGGACGAAACATGTTCGAATTTGAATGTTTGATGTTGAACGGTAGTTCAAGTACGTTACTTCGGAAAATTCGCCAATTAAGTCTTGCTGCACTACTAGAAATACTTAATGAATGGTTGTTGTAATCTTTGGACCATTCTAATGATGGCAATCAGTAACTTGACTCAACATTCCGCAGATTACGTTGGCCCGTCTCCTCCCAAAGGAAGTGGGCAACATCGCTACGTTTTCCTTGTCTACCAGCAAGACGGGAGTGAAAGAGATATAATGACGAGACCAGAAAAACGAGCTCAATTCGACTTGGGGCGCTGGATCACCCCACTGGCGAAAGTTCACCCTATAACTGGACCTGTTGCTGGTAGCCAGTTCAGAGTTCCTGCAGAATAATATTCTCAGTTTGTATTTGGCGTTCATTTTCGTAGTTGTGAAAAATTGTCTTGAAGGTGAATGGGTGAATCAATATTTATTCAACACGGAAATATATACGTTATGAGAAATATCATTAGTGGTTCTTCTTCAAACACTTAAATTGATTTTATAATTACACAAATCCATAATATTATTCCTGCACCATATAGTAACATTAGCTGCAACTGCTGAAAATAGCAGTAGTTCGGTGGGTGGATTTGGTTGATAGCACCTAAATGGTACGTAGGTACTGTGACACCCCCTCCACCTAGTAAAATCCCTTTTGGAGCCAAAAATATTCTCCCCAGCGATAGAAGTGCCGAGCCGTATTAGTTCCCTGATAACTGTAGTTGGCTATCAATCGTTTCAATATTAAAGAACAAAAAATGTAAGTAATGAAAACCCTTGCACGCCCAAGATGCGGACCAAGATTGATCAATACTTATCTAGTAGGTACCTCTCGTTCACTTCAGCCTGAAATTACGAAGTTCACAGCTTTGGATAAGAAAGTTTTTGATTTGGAAGTAAGCATTTGCGCATTTATTATAGTTGAAAATAATTTATCGCTGTCCGCTACTGAGAAACTCAGTTCCTTCATCAAATCACTTCCAGACAAGCAAGTCATAACGAAAATGTCAATCGGTAAACAAAAAGCTACCAGTGTAACACGTCAGGGGCTTAGGCCATATTTTTCCAAGCTTTTATTGCAAGAGATGGACACTAACTTCTACTTCGTAACAATAGACGAAACCAAAGACAAGTCCACTACTAGACAGCTTGCTGGTCTCATTACCTACCTCTTTCGACTTATCTTCCTTTGAAACTAAGGATGATTTACTCGATATACTTCTATGTCCAGACCGCACTTCCCAATGTATCTTTAAAAAGTTAGATGACGCCTTGTCCATTAATAAGGTCAACATTAGTAAATGGAGTGGTTTCTGGTCTGACACCATGGCAAACATGATGGGCTCCCATAATTCTGTTTCCACAAAAATAAAAGACAAGGACCCTCACGTACATGTCATCAAATATGCTTGCCACATGATTCACCTGTGCGCAAGTTACGCCTGCAGGTGTCATCCAGACTCACTTGAAGATTTATGTCGAAATATTTACAATCATTTTAGAAGAAGCCCGAAAAACACAGAAGCTTACAAAGAATTTCAACATTTTTAGACGTCAAACCCCACAAGATGCTTCGCCCCTGTTAGACTCGTTGGTTGTCAGTTCGTGGCTGTGTATCACGTGTGATTCAACAGCGGGATGCTCTCGAGGCTTACTGGGCTATCCTATCCTACTATGTTATCCCTGGATACTATAGTGTTGAATACAATCCATATGCACACGATTTTACATCCACTAGACCTTCCTATACTTTCTTCCATGGTCATCTGTAATATGGGATTGGTGTTTCTGGGGATAGCAAAGCTGATGCAAACTAAACAATCTCGGCTAAGGATTGGCTAAACCGCGGATCAAAAACGCTGGTGAAACTGTCGAAGCTCTGAACCGCAGATCAAATTTGAATCCAGGATTTATTGATACGAGGTTTAAACTGCTTTGGTGAAACCAGTCCTATAGTATACTATTATTCTACCATGGGCAGGGGTGATCAGAAAGCGGGAGGCATGGAAACCCACAAACAAGTCGATTTCCGCCAATGTGACACCTTCTTATATGGTGAAAAAAAAAAATTCTTTAGCTGGAGAGCACACCTCTGTCTGAGTGCCTGCTGCAAGCATTGCCTGATAAACCATGGTCGTGAATGGATACACATGGCTATTCTTTCTCCCTTGAGATTTGTTCTCTTTATAATAACATGCTCTTGCTCTTTATAATTCCACCACAACACAGATCTATCACAAGTGAACCAACTCTACTGGCTCTCGTCTTCTCTCCTTGCACATTTTACAGTTTTCGTTTTTGACACGGACTTTTGATGGCTTTCTCACTCGATTTGTTTGATTTCGTCCCTCCCTATGTACTACTCCGCTTTCCTTCTGTTTTGCCTTCTCGATGTCGACCCTTTTTTTGCAGGTACTCTGCTTACGTTTCTGATCTCGACCCTCGCTTTCGACTCTGCTTTCATTTTCAATCCTGTCATCATGATGAATGATAATAGAGGATTTCAAGGGCCGATGATAGCCGAGCAGCGCCTTAGATTTCGGAATACTGATTAGAGACGATTTTGGATCTTCCATTCTGTTGAACCAGATTCTGTGACCGTGGCTTTGTTTTGATAGTGATTTCATCATTTTCCCCCAATAATTTTTCATTAATTACTCATACGATGGCTGGTGCTGTGAAACATTGTACGTATGGAACGTGTAATAGTGACAGCAGGCCTCAAAGGCCTAGATTCGAGCCGGGAACAAGGTTTTTTCGATTTCCGAGGCGTTGTTTTGAAGTGCTGTTTGTCGAAGTACAGAGGCCGTCCAACTGTCAGTGCATCGGTCTTACCTAAGATTTCGTGAAAACCCACATCAGGAACTGCAAAGAATGATCTCTTTGTAACGCATGGGTGACGAAATGTAACTGGGACGACAGCAAGTTTTTATCGATCGCGGAGGTAACGAAGGACTCTTGCATCTGTTCCAAACACTTTGACCCGGGCGTTGTACATATTGATTACAATATACATCTGTGGCTGACCTCCATGACAATGAAACATGAGCAACACACCAACTTCAGTGCATGGATGATAACCCGTCGGACACAAAAACCTTCCTAATTTACTTGCGACCAACACGTTTCATTCCTTTGCGTATCATTAATAAAAGACTTTCATTATACAACAGTCCAGCGTTTTATTCATGCTAAACACCCATCGGTACACATCTACCTGGTGTACCAGTATGTATCATCCTCTTGGACATAATTTTAAAAGTTATACCTTTTATGTACGGGCCCTGTGTGTAATAATATTTAAGTACCTATTCACTTGCTACTTGGACTTCGTTTGTCCATCTGTCCAAACGTGCATAGCCTGTATACAATAGAGAGTTCCTAAGAGATAAGTTCATTAGGGAACGGCCATATCTTTTGGCCACATCTAAGGCGAGCAGCCTTTGGATGCTAACCAATAAGTCCGGTTTGACAGAAGTGGTGGGGGTAGGAGTGAATTAAAAAGTAACTTCACTTAACTTAGCACAACGCGAAATCCATTCCATTACATAGCATAGGTAGGTATACTCACTTTTTTATCCTAAGTTGATATCGCAACAATTTAGCAAATTCTTTGAAAGACGCTGGCGATGGCGAGGACCGACAACACATGACGCGTTAAAAAAAACGACAAAACGCGGCAAAAAGCTGTGCACTGTTACCCCTGAGTAAGGTTAAAGACGATTCCTAAAGTTTGTGCCCTGGGAGATAACGCGCCTTATGTATAAGGCCGAATAAGTCGAACTTAAGGAAATAAGTTTGAACTTGGGCGACGCGCATGCGCAGTTGAGATAAATCCGAACACATCTTCCCGACTTTAGTCTTTAGGAACTCTCTAATGTTGTAAAGGCCACATTATGGGTAAACCTCCTCAGACTCTAGGTAGTTGCCGAACGTAGTGAGGCCCCCTCTTTGAATCAGCTTGCATTTGTCTACGTGTATTCTGTTCAGCGCAGCAGGCCTCATTTTAGGGACTACTTTTTTGAAAGGTACTCTTGCCGCCATAGTAGGTACCGAATAAGAAATACTTATGCACGAGTGATTGCAAACACACACATGATAAAACGGAAACAAGAAACACTTAAAAAGTCACAAAATCCTATTCTTGCATGGCGTTTGTGGTTGGACAGGCGATATCACTGGCTTTATCAGTTGAACAGCTGATTGAATTAGATCGGACTGACGCATGCGTAATGAGGCCCGTGAATGTTATGCTATGTTAGTCGCCTAATGCCAAAATGGCGTGGTTATGTGGATTCCAGGTAAGTGGCAAGTTTATGGGCAGTTTTGGTGGATTACAAATTCTCCTTTTTTTTACCAAATTCGGTTCAATAATGGAAATTAACTCTTATTTACCACATAGTGTTAATAACAGAATGTTAATAACAGAGTGTTAGTAACGGAAAGTATAGGCAGAAAACGAGTGTGAAGTTTGAATTTCCGAGTTCCCAATGGAAATGACGTACCAGGTAAATTGCTGAGTAGTTCTACTCAAACCCCGCTTAGAGCGCTAGTGCATTACTTTATACAATTTACAGAACTGCAATAGATGAATAAATTGTTGGAACCGCAAATGTATAAATCAATTTAAAAAACATGGATGGCAAGTGAGAATTCTGTCAAAACTAGGGGTGATAGGTGATATTCACTGCATTTGATCAAAAGTTTATATTTATGAAGTTCTGCTGTTAGGTAACCTAACTTTCTCTACATTAAACAGACATTGAGTAACCATAATTATAATATGAGGATTATAATATTGAACTAACACTGCATATAACAAATTTAATGCTGCAAAATAATATAAAATGTATGTTAAAAAATCTAGTTAATATAATATTATCTAGGCTGCAACTTTCCTATGATAATCTTGTTGTTCGTGGAAGGAAGGGTAGAACAGATCTGCGTCCAACATAGCAAACTTTTGGACTGCGGAAAACAATGAAGAAGAAGAAGTGTCTGTGAGGTTTGCTACTGTTAAGGTTATCGCATGATAAATACGTATGTTCAATGTTGTTTGGATGGTTTTAGAGTGTTAGATGTTATTCATTACCTATTTATATAATTCTTGACTCGTTTCATTTGATACATTTTTGTGTTCGTTTATATAAAATACTGTTAACCATGCATAACGAGGAAGAGCCCTCAGAAAAAAGAATCAAAATGGAAATCCTAGAACTTGAGGATATTTGCACTGTAGAAGAAGTGGATGTTGTTGGGAATGATTCCAACGATGGGCAGAATCTGTGGAATAGAAACAATATTTCTGAGCCTCTCCCACCTAATGGACACAACCCAGATTCAAGTGATAAAAACGCTTCAATGCTATTGGATTTCAGAGGGCCCTGCAATTTCGGGTACTATTTCCGCCGAAGCACTCCTTCTCAGGCTGTGGTTAACTCTTGGTTGTTCTCTGACCTGTTGAACCAGGTTTTCCTGAAAATGGGAAACGTGGTTCATATCCAGTTCACTGTGGATGAGTCCAAAGCTCCGAACCCCAATGATTTGTTCATCAGAGCTACGCCAGTATACTGCAACGCCGATCATATACACCTACCAGTCAACAGGTGAGCCAAACGAGATGCCCACAAAAAGATTATGATGCGGATTGATGATGATTATTATAATTCTCTTGTCGTATCATAATTCTCTTGTTACAAATCAGTCAGAAATCAGAATCTGACTTGTGAATCTGATCACAAGTCAGTTCATTCCCAATAAGAAAATCGTTTTGCCACCTCTGTATTATAATAGCACGGCAGTTTGATGAGAAAATTATTCTGTTACCTAATATTAGTACCTATATTAGGTATATTTCAGTGATTAGCGTAGTACTGGATTGAACGGTCAGGAACGAACTGTTAAGTTTATTCTACTAGTGCCTGTCCAGTAGATGAGTAGGCTGGGGTATCTTTATTTTGTTGGTATGGCACTGTGTTGGTGTTGGTATACAATAATCCTAATGCCTGATGTCAAAAAGCGGAATCGAAGTGTTTCATTTGTCTAGCACGTGTGCAGAAATCACTGTAGTCGTAAGGAATTAGGTAAATGATAAATGCTTCGAAGAAATTCAGAAAAATTATCACCTATGAGCTCAACAGCTGAATGAATTTACACTTACACAAAACCAAGAACACTATTCTGCGTCGTCACACCTATTTCCCAAAATCAAATTTTTGTCGAAAAATTCCCAAATAATAGGTAGGTACATAGGTATATATTTTGGAAAAATGCCTGTCCCCAAGTATGAATATTAACGTTGGATTTATCAGTCTACAGAAATGTCCAGCTGAGAAAATGGAGCTTCAACTTGAAATATCCTTTGTGTTGATAGTCACACCTTGAATGTTTTCTGTGTTTATGTAGATATCTCGTATGAAGTCGTTGAGTTACAAACATTCTAGTCATTCGACTTCATAATCCAAACAAAGAAATATACTCCACGCTAGGGGAATCATCATTCGTTGCAAATCCTCCACTCAGCTCTAATTTGAAATTTCATCAACATTTTCAGATGTACGTTGCATTCTCTCGACGACGACCCTTTGAACGAGGCTCACAAAGATGGAGTTTGCCAGTGCAGCCAGTTCAACCAAGTGGGCCATATCATCCGCTCGACATCCGCCAACGCCATATACTGTTTTGACACGGAAACTGAGAGACATTCTGTCCTTGTACCGCTGAAACACCACCTGTACGATCTGCTGTTTTCCTTCGCTTGCAAATCATCGTGCACGCGAGGCATGGAAAGGCGACCTATACGAACTGTCTTTACACTAGAAAACAGCGCAGGTAATATTATTTGAAAACTAAAAATTTTATCTGAAGCAAGTGAAAGGGATAGAGAGTATAAATGAAAGCGAGCTAATTGAAAGGAATGAGAACTAGGCACCCCCCCCCCCCCCCCCCCAATCCATTGTTTGGTTCTTGAAATGCGCGAGATGATTTCCTCACTCGTGTCTCCTCCTAAAAAGAACATCGGAGAAAACTCCAATGTTGGACTAGGTTACTGAAGTTCTGGACATATTCCTCGGTGTTTTTTTCTGCCTCCAGTCTTGCAACATCGTTTCTCTTCACGGGCATCGTACCTTATTTTGGGCATCGTACTGTGGGTGGCCTTCCAGAGTTCCTTTTGCGCTAACTCATGAGTCTCTCCAAGACTCATTAAGACGTCTCTCCAATTCCTTGGCGTAACTAGAGGATGAGTTCCTGTTTAGATGTACAGAAAGAGCTCATCCATAGTTCAGCTCGGCTGGTTGAAACCCTGTTCATTGGCCATGTACGCCAGTACCAAGCAAGGCGGCCGCTAGTCTCATTCCTCCTGTTGTTCTTCATCACCTTGGCCATCATGTCCCCCATTGTGTGATTAAATTGTTCAGCAAGACGGGTTCTCGAAGGAGTGGTTCTTTTCTCTTGATGCGCAGCAATTTCGGGACTCCTTGGAATACGCTACTCTTCAATACATTTCCGTGGTCATGTGCAACTCCCTGGGAACCCCAATCACAAATCACTGTGTCCACCAATCCACGTGCAAGTATCTCTTCCACTGGAAACTGGCCACTTCGTAAAATAGTTAACCACGACTGTTATTTCACGGTTCCCCTGTCTGGCAGAGGAAGTGATCCTGCAATGGTAATTTCCACTCGTTCAAAGGGCACATCTGAAGTATGGATTCTGGTCAACCCTGGCCAGTATGACCTGGTGTATGGCTTTTATTGTCCTCAGTCAAGTAGAACTATTGTTATCAATCAATGAACCGACTGACCAAGTCAAATGATTGCCAAATAAGTTTCCCATTTTGTGTTTTTATGGAAATTCCAGCTTTTTGAAAGATGCAGACGGGCCGAGTTGCATCGCCAGTGGAACAAGATATTATGCTTCCTATAATTTGACGAACGAGCGGGCATAATAATTTAATCAGTTTAGTCAATAGTTTGAATAAAATAAATAAATGAAATTAAATAAATAAAATACCTCTTGTGTTCGTGGTGGGTTCCTCAAACGTAGCCAGTTCTGAATACTTAATGACTTGGTTCTCGAGACGACCTGGGTGAAAGGTTGCTTCAATCTATGGATTCATCAGGTGGCATTATAACATTGTCTCCTCCTTACAATCTGTTCATATAATGTAATTTCTGTGCAGGTCTGGTTCTGGGGAGATGTTCCCTAAACATCAAGATCTGCAGTTGTCCCAAGAGAGATAAGGACAGAGCCGAGAAGGAATTTAAGCTCTCGGGGAGTGCAAGCAAAAGACGACAGCTCCAGCCAACAACACCTATAGACAGGTCCTCCTATTTCTTTCTCCTTTTATTTATTTGAACAAACATTGTACATTAATTGGTACAGAAGGGTCGAGCTAATGTGCTGTACAATTGCATTCACTTACTCATTATAACTGTGTTAAGTGAGCTGTTGTCTCTGTCTACTTTTGGATGCTTTCCTTCGTATTGACGAGCAGGAAACTTCTTCGATCAGGAAGCAGGAGTGGGCAACTGTAAAGACTTCCATAATGGGAATGGCTGGCCCTCTATGGGGATCTAGATGGTATGCACCCAAAAAAAAGACCAGAAGTAGGAAAACTTAGTGCTTATTCCGATTATCAGCTCAAAACGTTTGGCTTTATCGATAGAATTTTCGGTGACATCAACAGTTGCTCGGGCATAGGTACCCGTACACCCTAGTTGTTATGGTGAACTCAGTTTGTTATAATCTTGGTACGCAGTCATATATTTATGTTCTAGTAATTGTTCTGTTTCCAGCTGACACAGTGACTGGAAATTACCTTCTTGACTGAAAATTATTGTTCATTTTTAGTAGATAAAAGCTTAATGACTGGTCATTGCCGTATATGTCGAATGAAATACAACAGGTGGTGTCGTGGGTCAGAATCCAATCAGTTTATCCTGGCTTTATTTGTATCATTTTCAGTTAGAATTTGTCTGTTTCGCTTTACTAAATGCTATCAGGAAACAATCCGTTGAAATTTGACTTTGTTGGTGTACTGTCATCAGGAACGGACACAACAATATGGCCTCAGATGGAAGAAGTCCGGTTGCAACATCATTGAATTCGTTGGAGAATCATGTAAATGGCAAAAAGACGGACGAACGGATATCGAAGTTGAAATCTGACCTCTGCCAGGTTCAGAACTTGGTCAAAAAGCTTAACCAACTATGCTCTGCGATTGACACAACATTAGACACTCTTGACTCGGACATCTGATTGCGTCACTGCACAGGTAAATTTAAGACTAAGGGTTCATCAGTCACAATTAGCCGTCTGTTAGGAAAGAGTTAACCAGCTGTAAGAGCTATCATGAATTGAACTTCAATCCTATAATCAGAGGGTTAGTGTGAAGGGAGGGGGGGGGGGTGTAAGAGTGTTATCCCTGCTTCCTCACCACAAAAAAAGTGTGTCCAGTGAGGGGGGGGGGGGGGGGGGGGGGTAAGAGGGTTATCCCTGCTGCCTAACCTCAAAAAAAATGGGTCAGTTCTATGATGGCTGGAGTGAGGGGAGGGGGGTTGAGGAGGGCTATCCGTGCTTCCTAACCTCAAAAAAAAGTGTGTCAGTGTTCTATGATTTTATTATCATTTGGGCTGTTCATTCATTTGTTTTCCATTTCAAATTTGAATTATCAATTGGGATTCTTCCACCACCATCGACGATGAAGAAGCTGCATTTTCCAAGTTCTTGGAGTGAGAATGAAAACCTTACATGGTGAAAACGAGAGTACCTCCAATGGCACCCAATTCTTGAGATTTCGCATGCACAAAGAGACGGTTTCCTTTTTTTTTACTGATGCTTATAGAGGTACAAATAGAGTCCCCTACAGAAAGGAATCATTCTGTTCTACCATGTTGACACCTGCTGGTAATTTTTATGGAGTGAGCAAGAGCTCATTGTCGAAAATAGCACTGTAGGTCTGTATGGAAATTGCCGGATTGCCCTGGTAATTCATCAAGATGCCAGCAACATGAAGAATTAATAAATTACCGAATGACACTTCATAGGATCGCTTGAATTCCTGGTTCAGTCGGCTTGATTGAATGAAATAATCTATTATTGCAGTATCCATGCTGCTATCAAGCTCTGTGCTAAAGTACTGATAGTTAAATTGGCATTGATACACGCCCCAATGCGTTAGCCAACTGTCGGATATGCAAGTCCATTTAATAAATTGTTAAACGTCCTAAATTTATTTGTGAACTTCGTGAGCTGCAATTGGAATTCTATACCTACTGTCTTGTTAATTAGTTTTTATCAAAGTCAAAAGCCGTTAGGAGGTGAGGGTGATGAAATCTGAGATGCTACTTTAGCAACCAAATAATTAAACGAACCACTCACCGTATGAGGAGAATCTATAGTTAGAAGGATTGATCCTTTGGGAAGATTCGAAATGATACACTTTGAAACTGAATTAAAGAGTATAAACACTATATTTGAGAACTTGCACAGTAATAGAAAATATACGGGTCGTGAAAGAAAAGACAGCGTCAAAGATACGGAAACGAGTGAAGCGAGTGAGAGTAGGAGTGGGGTTAGCAAGCCCCACCACATTTTCTATAACAGTAGTGCCAACTATACAGCTCATAAAACATATATGATCCTTACATGAATATACGAAGAATATAACAGTTCTTAGAAACAATATTATGTTTGTTATATAAATATACATGTAGATTAATTCTGAGCCATACAATATATCTTCTATTCGATTCGTTGTACACATAGTGTAGAATAGAACAAATGCTATGGATACTTTGTGAACTCTGTTCCATAGAGGAAGTGCCCATGGAGGCATCTCATTTGAAGATCCTATTTCAACAGTTTTAAATACTACCAGGCAGTAGACGTCCAACATATAGCATATCTCCCTTACTCTACTACCATGGATATTGTGAGTCATTTAGGTAACTATACACATTGCTGCAGTGTTGCCATCACAGTTCTACTGGATTTCTGCAGATAAGACACTATTTCCATTGGTTAGATGATGAGTAATTTTCGAAAACAATAAGTCGGTAAAAAAAATCACACAGAAGGGGGGGGCTTAAGAAGAAATAAAAATTTGGCAGCTGTAATACATAACCACCCGGTAACACAATTTAAAAAAACAGTCTTCTTGTTAGAAATTTACATTTGAAAACAGGTTAGTGTGTTGAAGCCGTTTGGTCGTTATCACCGTATGGATACTGTAAACCCAGTACGGACGTTCCCTGGACGCTTCGAAAATATAACACGATCACTCTTCATGCATTAAAAAAAACATTGACATGTCCAGGGAACCTTCACCTAGGTACTTGAATGTCCACTCAGGTTGATGGATTGGTTGGAAGCCTAATTCAGGCATTCTTTGGCGAGACTACTACAGTAGCACTAAAACTTTACTAACATTGGTAACCAACGAAGAAATGAAGAATCTTTTTGTACCTACGGACACCTGAAAGTAAATTTGAACTGCCACTATGTGTCTGTACTTCAGTGATTGTCTTGCTAGACAGTCACATTACGGGGCGTTTTCTCCACAACCCTTTTCTCAAGGGGTTAGATATGTTACGAAGACTGTTGGAGTTGTTGAGGGTGCTGTGAATTCAGGAGGCCTATTCACTAAAAGAGATTATCTCTTTTGAAAATCTCCCTGGAGAGACTGTCTCCCGAGACTATGTCGATCTTGCGGACAATCTGACACCAACCACACCTTTTCTTCCAGCTCCCCTTCAATAAAATCAATCAGGTTTCATTTATACAATTCTGATAATCTCAGATTTGAACCTGTATTTACTACCCTAACCAGATTCACATGTTGTCATTTAATCAGAACATCTGGTGGGTATCTACTTACGTACCTACCAGTTATTAAGGTGTCAACTTCCTATTTTCTAATCAAGAGAGCATGATGTAGGCTCCATTTGAAAGGCTGTGTCTGAATAGACAACAATAGTTTCTATTTAAAACCTTCCTATGGGTTTTCCAACAAGTGCAATCGATTATGCCAGTGGATCGGAACATTTTGGTTGGTACTTTAGTTGGAAGGGTCAAAACTATGTATCGTTAGGGAAAAGGAAATGCTCTCTGTATATTTCCGCTACATCATTTGTATCTCCTTTCTGTTAACTGTATTTTGCTAGTTTTTTGGTTTTTTATTTTCAAAATGAACCTTAGGAATCGAGCATGAAATTTTAACCCCCCTCCCTCGTCAAAATATGATGGTTTCCGTTTCAGGGTACCTAGAATCCAGAACGCTGCCAGTTATTACAGAAAGGTTTATTATTTACCTGTACCTGCCCCTTCTGTGTAGATCACAGTTTTATGTGGACAATACCTACCCTCGAGTTCCCCCCAGGAAAGCCCTAAATCAAGTACTGGAGCCAGCCCGGGAATTAAAGTTTCATAAAAATGTGCGGGTTTCGACAGTTCGATCATTAATTATTATTTGTTGCTATTCATGAAGCACAACGTTTGTTCAAGTTATAAAAGTACCTATCAACAAAATCCAAAACAGCCTTCATTATTCAAATGAAATAGAGGCGTTTTTGGCGAATTTGGCGTTTTTGCAGCACCTTCACGCCAAAACGAAAGCAATGCTGTGCATGCGCACTTAAGACACAGTTTGACGAACTGTGACGACGAACAATTCCGGGATCTCACGGTGTCAGCTTTCGTCGTGTTGAGATGACGAAACATAATTTAACCTTATATCTGTATAACGCTATCTACCTTCTTCTGTTTTCCTTGGAAAGTAAATGTCGAGCGTCGTATTCACAGCTGCTTCCTCGCGTCTTTCAATGTTTATGCAGACTTGACGCCATGTGTGGACATAGATTTGTATTCACCACGGAGTAAAATGGACGAAAGAGAGGTTAACATAACGTTAGCGTGACTTCAACAGCCGGTAGATGCCAAAGCTGAACAAAAGCTGAACCAAAAAAGGTTAGCATCTGACTTCGGTCGCCCTATCGGCCATTTCCGTTTCGGTTTCGTTTTCCGTTTCGTTATGGTGTGAGGGTGCTGCAAAAACTCTCTAATAATATCACGGAACAACCAACTCGATTTAATACAGCTATCAGTGATTGTAATCAGCTGTTCCCTAGCAATGTTATCTGGCCCAGATTTATACCGTTTGATTCACAATGTTGACCTTCAGTACAAATGAACGGCTGGATGTGCAATGCTCCGAGTGGTCTCAAAAAATTTTTTAGTTCGAGATCAGTTTAAAAACGTTTAAAAAAACCATACCCTTCTATTGAAAGTTTTCGAGCCATGGCGTTCTGAAAATGTCAACCCCTATTTTTCACGGAGCTGACTGACAGTAAAGGGCCCCATACACTATATGATTAACTGCAGATATTGGACTGTCAGTCCATAGAAGATCACCCACACACACATCAGTTAACCTGAACACCGTGGACTGCAGTTTGCGTCGCGGAGGCGAGGATCGGATGAGGATCAAGCGGCAGTTGCAGGCCTGTCCGATGTTGATCTGATGCCCGGCACCACGCACTGTCAGTCGGCCTGCAGGCTCATGACCGGCCATCTTGGAATTCTATAGTTTACCGCATTCGGACTGCAGGCCATTTCTTCATTTGTATTGCTGATGGGTTTGTGGACTGAAGCACGGAATGGACAACAAACTTCAGTTTATTTCCGGATTTATAGAAAGTTATAGGAACCAACCAAGTCTATGGAAGATTAAAGATGAAACTTATTCTAATAAAAGAATGAAGGACAAGGCCTACGGTATACTGTTGGACTTCTACACAAAAAAGAGAGAGAGAGAGAGAGAGAGAGAGAGAGAGAGAGAGAGAAAGAGACTCCCAACTCTGACCTCTCCCTCTCCGCTGCATAAGTTTATTATTCATCTCAAATTTTCGGTGGAAACTGATAATGAAAATCACTTGTCAGAGTTCTTGCTATTAAAGTAGTTTCATTGCTCTGTTTTCTGTTATCAATTTTTTAGTTCTATTTCATTATGTTCTATGTAATATTGTTATTCGATTTCATAAATTCATTATAACATTTCGAAATTAGTTAATTCAGATTTTTCATTCTATTTCACAATTCTTTCATGTTACATGAAAATAAAAATACGATTGCACCAAATCAGCTGATAATAGCAATTATTATTTGACCTGTTTTCAATTCAGTGAAACGTGGCTGGCCTGCAGTTTTGGATCAGTCGGCCTGCAGTCCCAGTTTGCCGACTGAAGGCTGCCTGCAGGCAGTTGTCGCACAGTGTGTGGTGTCTTCAGACACACATTACAGTTCAGTTCGGTCACCTGCAGGTGGTCGACTGGTAATGTGTGTCGGCCGTACGACATTGATCGTAAGACCAATGTTCATCTATTGAGGCAACCGCCTGCAGGCCATCGTATAGTTATAGTGTATGGGGCGCTTAACGCTGAGCTTCGCGGACCAACTAGACTCCAAATGGGACCTACAAACCAATTCTCATTAATTTTGGTTCACGGTAACTAAGGAAAGTGCGAAGTACGGCGGACGGACAGAAATTTTTTATTGCATTTTCGGATTCTACGTAACTATGAAAGGAAACCCTAAAATTTTGAGGGGGGGGGGTTAACTTTTTTTTAAATGCTCCATTCCAAAGGTTCATTATTGAAAATAATAAATGGAGTAAATATTTCTGTCCGTCCGTCATACTTCGCACTTTCCGTAGTTATCCCGAACGAAGATCAATGAAATTTGGTATGTGGGTTCCATTTGGCGTCTAGTTGGTCGGCGAAGCTCGGCGTTACTATCAGTCGTCCTTAAGGTGCGAAAAATAGGGGTTGAAATCTCCAGGCCGCCGTTATGTCAATTTTTTTTACGTTCTTAAATTGTTCTCGAACCCAGGAATTTTTTGAGATCACCCGGAGCATTGTACGTCCAGCCTTTCGTTCACAGGAACGCTCTGAAATTGCTCTGAAAAGCATCAACATGATCGTGAATGATTTGTATAAATCCAGGCCTATATCATGGCTAGGGAACATCTGATTATAATCACGCATGGCTGCATGAAATCGAGTTTGTTGTTCCGTGATATTATTTCATTTGAAGAATGATGGTTATTTTGAATTTTGTTGATAGGTTCCTTGGATTATGGATGGTTGATAGGTCGAAGATGGCTATTTTTTTTTTATAGGTTTTGGATTGTGGAGGGTTGATAGGATTTTGTTGATAGGGTTTGGATTGTGTATGGTTAGGTTGAAAAATATTATTTAATTTGAAGAATTATGGTTATTTTGAATTTTGGACTTTCGTAACTTGAACTTGAATATATTTTATTGATGATTGATTTAATGTTTGCCAAAATAAGCTTTCAAAGAGTTTTTAAATTTATTCAAGCTAGAAATATTTTCTATCTCATAGGGAAGTTGGTTATACCCCTGTTGGGAAGTTGGGATACCGCTCGGTATCTTATCGACCGTTGTCCTGCTGAAGTCAGCAAGTCGGCATGAAAGGTGCCTCAAGTGTTTTGAGGCTTGCTGCACTAGTTGTCCCAGCAACAGTTTCCAAGGTATTGCGGAATTTGAAGATGTGGATGGTTATGTATCGGTATTTACGTAATTTTTTACGCTGAATCGAATGGTGACACTCCCGAGCCTCCCTGACTCGGTACAACCTGGTTTTTTGACTCCTCAAGCCTTCCGCAGGCGTAAAATTTGGTGTTGTGAACCCGAATAATTATGCTCCATGTTATTTTGGTACTGTAACATTAAAAGTTGCCTTAAAATCCCAGCTTTCCAACGTTATGATCAGTTTTGTTGTACCTATCTATCCTTGGCGAGAAAATGACATTTTGAAATCTAAAAAATAATTAAATAACCTGATGGGTCAAGGGTTACTGTACCCAATAATGTCAACTGTTCTAACCAAAGGAACCAACAAATAGTGGCAGCCACTACAAATATGTGCTTAAATCCTGATGTAATACGAGGTCCTTTAAAATGAGTTAATGTTTTGTTGTTGTTTTTTACATAACGTTACAGGGTACTTCTCGGTCTCCATTTAATGCAAAGCTTCAGGACTCCACCAGGTAGAGTATAGTTTATTATTATTTATAGGTAAATATGTATAATTAGCACCATGCGATGGTTTTGATCCAAAAATTCCCCTCCTGTTATTATGGCAGGTACCTACCTACGACGTGAATAATTCAGTCCGCATAACATCCGAAAGACTATAGTCAACCCGCATAATATACACAATAGTGTAATATGCAAAATTTAGTGGTTCATCAACTTACGTATTTTACTACCTGGAAGAGAAACATGAAATTTTACGATTCTAGTCAATGTTCCGACAAACAGAATTTTGATTTCATTAGTATGGGTGGATTCATCTAATCAGCCAGAATCTGTGAGAGCGCGATCAAGAAAACAAAAAAAATTAAAAAGATACCTGTCTGGACTTCACTGAGTGCGTACAGAAAACTCTTTCGAATGTGATAAACGTCGATATTCTATTCCTATAACGAAAGTTTTATTCATAGTTAGACTTGGTTCGATTTGAGCTACATATTACTATCATTCTATAAACTTCCAAATTACCTGTGCACTACCTTCCGTCAAATTGTGTGCAAAAAACCAAATCAGTTGACCCTCGCTGTTCCTCATCAGTCTCTTCACACATCTGTACCTATTGATTGGTACCGTAGGTGATATTTGAAGAGTGAAATATTTACTTCTAGGTAGTTCAACCTTGTAAGTTTTCTTGTAAATCTAAGCGAGCTCACGGTGTTTAGTGCTAATTACAAATGTACATATTATTAAAGTGTACATATTATTATAGTAGTTATTACAGATGTACATATTATTAAATCAAATTAAGTTAATTTTGTTGATATTTTGTTATACGTATTTTTGTAAATTTAATAAATGGGATTTTTATTCGTTATCTTCATTTTCCCTATTTATGGGGTTGATTGTTGAATCTAAGATCTGTACAGTGTTGAATGTTGCTGCAGATTTATTCGAACTTAGTTAAGTAGGTAGCTACCAGTTTTATTGTCTCCCATGTTGCAACTAAGTACGTAGATACTTACACTCGTGACCACACTCCATAGCAGCAGGAGGGCGAACTAGGTAGGTTTATTCCAAGTGAAACGCGAGAAAGTTTGAAAACTTCGAAGTGAGTTCTAAATTGTTTCGATTTTAAACTCAACGGTTGTAAAACGGTTCCCTGCCAACATCCCTACAAACCTCCAACATCCATTTTAAACCCCTCTTTTCTCTAAGAACGTTTTACATTCTGTCCTGGTACCCCTCAGCTGCGATACCACTCTAATGTAAACTTATAGATTTAACCAATAAACAATTAGAAAGACGAGCTGTGGGAAGCCTCGGAAGGGTTCCCCTCCATCGAACTCTCAACGGCCCGTTGACTGATGGGGGACGAGGTGGATGCGCCTTTAGGCTCGCTCGCTCAGCTCTTCATTCGACCTATCTCACCCTTACCTGCGACTTCTGTCTCTCCCTCGCCTTCCCTTCCTTCTCCCTTAGCGTCTGCTGTGGTGGTAATCGTGGGATGCTTCCTCCTCTAACACTTGCTATGGTGATAACGGTGGGGTGTTAGCATCCTTATCCTATAGCGTCTGCTGTGGTGGTAACTGCAGGACGTTCCTTCCTCTAGCACTCGCTGTGGTGATAACCGTGGGGTGCTAGAATCCTTCTCCCTTCCCATCTGCTGTGTTGATAACGGCGGGACGCCTCTTCCTCTAACGCCCGTTGTGGTGATAACCATGGGGCGTTAGCTATCCGAAAAGACTCCTAAGGAGCACATCCTCCTCTCCTTCAAACTATCCAAACCTACCGTACCCATCACCACACATTCACCTAAAAAAATCGGCTACCTACCGACAAGTTTTATAAGCATGTTATGCACAGTACCTATCAAGATGCCTACTTGAATGTCATATTCAAGGTTCAACTACTCGTAAGTTTCAAAAACGGTTAGGTAGGTACATCTATAGTGTATTCCTTGAATCAAACCCCAATAGATATATAGATGATGGATTTTGTGTATTCAGTCTGGAGGGTATCCCAACATCTCGCTCTAAAAAAACCGGTTTTGGACGCACAATCCAGTTTTCTAGTTCGTTCTCTTACCAATTCGTGTAGGCTCAGGACTTTTTAGTCCTGCAGCTTCGGCCATTCTTTAAAACACAAATAGGTACCTACATATCTTTAAAGAACTTGATCAGAGGATGGAAATGCAATGATTACAATGCTGTCTGAACTATGAACGAAACAAGAAAATTAATCGGGCCCGATAAAGCACGAAAGCTCAGTGGATCTTGATACCTAGACAACTTGGTTCATTGCATGCGTAGAGGTAAAAGAGGCGGGGAGGAATATGAGCTGTATGCAGGTGAAAAGATTGCATTTCCGCGGTTGTCCAGAAAATGACGGGACCACGTTGTTTTTGCATGCACAGAGGCTGTGCATATTCTGGTTCGACTGTAAACGTTTTTTGTTAAGGTAATGAGACGTTCGCAACTGCACCTCACGTCCTGTAGCTCCGCGAGGCCGCGGCCGGACTCATAGCTACTCGCCAAGGCCACCACACTTAATAGTTGGCTGACAGTTATTCACCTGCGCCGTGAAGGTTTGTTTTCCTGTTGAAGGAAGGTTGTGTGACACATTTGCCATGAATTCTGCGTCTGAGAAGTCAGAATCTTCCAGCTCCAAGTCAGAATCCATTACTTTTAAAGAAAATAATATGGAAAAAATAATCAAATCGGTATTGAGACCTGGCACAATCCACAACTTTCAAGATGGATGACAGTTAACTGAGCAGTTATTACGCTAACTGAGCCTTGAAGGTTCGGTTAAATATAGTCGGCGATTTGGGATAACTGAGCAGCTAAATCGAATTGATAAACGGGTATGAGGGAGCTAGTCAGAGATTTGACTTAGACAGGCTTTAGTCGGGCTTTAGCTGAGCATTGATAAACCTGCCCTGAAAGTGTAGAATCGGCTGAGATAGAAAATATTCAAACATATTATGGTCTAGACTAATCCATGGATTACAGGGCTCGTGGTGGAATTAATAATTATTAGGATTAGTATTTTGTAGGATAGTTCGAAAGAGACAATTTTTTCCAAGAAACAATCCGGGCCAGTGGGGAAGTTAAGAAGCGACGTAAATATGGCGGTTCGACGATTCCAAAATCAAAGAAAAACTGAGTTGTTGAAAAAATAGTATATTTCCACTAATACACGAAAAACGCAAAAAACACTGTTATACCGGTAACACACAATAACAGTTATTGTGTGTTATTGACGATGGTTTGATCACCGAAACCGGTTTAACAGTGTTTTTTGCGTTTTTCGTGTATTAGTGGAAATAGACTATTTTTTCAACAACTCCGGTTTTCTTTGAAATGGGTTTCCACGATTCCTTCGCGAGTGACTTAGTTCTTCCAAAATCAAAGTCAAAAATCCATATGGGACCAACGAGGCTTAACCCCGAACAACCATCAAAATCTGAGCCATTAGGACCATTGGGTCGTGAGTTATAGCGGTTCGCATAAATGCGTAGCCACATACGTAACTTACCCGAAGGAGCTGAAATTTCAATTTTTTTTTTTCTATGAAAGCGTTGTCGAAAATGGGGAAACCCGCTTTTCCCCCCTCAAAATAATGATGATTGTCTAAAAAGAGCAAAAACGAAAACACAATTATGGCCTACCACTCCTAAGGGGCCGAGCCTTAAAATTTTGGTTTGTAGGGGGTTGCCCTAGTAGAAGACTTTATTGACAAAACATGATATGTTACACTCAGGCCTCGTGGGCCCTTGAAATATGTATACACTGCATAAATTACTTGAGATTAAAATAGATAGCTCGTCTAAAAACTAAGTCAATAAATCACTAAAGATTAAAACAAGTAGGTAAATTAAAAGGAAGGAAAAATTGCGGTGTGGTAGGAAATTTACTATCAAGAAATAAAACTGATGATTATGCAGTAACCTACTGAAGTGCTTTCCAGTCAGTGAACGGAAGGTCAGGGCAATGAGGAGGGAGTTCGTAGGTAACAGCAGGCTGCTGTCACTAGTCTCCTGTTCTGTGGGTAACAGGCTGATAATTATATTATTTCGTTTGTCGTCCTGGAGTAACGGCAGACCATAATATTGCCATTTGGCGTCGGAAAAAAATTGTTAGAAATGTAGTGAACAACATGTTTACAATCGTCTTGTATTTTCACAAGCAACACTTGCTAATCCGCGTAATTCGTGTTTATCTCGTTCTTGGCACAGTTTCGTAATATTTACAGAATAGAGAGAAAGAGTTTTTATAATGGACTGTACTGGAAATTTAGAAGTGGCTGATATAACAACGATAGTTGGCACTCAACCTCCAGACGTCCTCAAAGTGACGTCACGACCGACGGGTAAAATCTCTCTCTGGTCTTCCCGTACTACGAGAAAAACAAGATTAGGAAAACATATCTGGGTCATTAGCTCTCACCTCGACCAAACACATACATCTCATAAATTATGTGTTGTTGAATAAATAGATGTTCTGTGCATGTTGAATACAATCAACCAGCTATGGTGCGCCTATCTACCTTTCATCCTTCTACAAAATAGGTAGTACCTACCCATGGTACCTACCTATCGTTTCGTCTCCCCAGTAACGCTGAGACAGTCAGAATTTCCTTTATCCTTAGGAATATTAGAAGTTATATCGCTGTAGAAAAGCCTTCGTCTCATTCAGCTTCCGACTCACCCAAATGACTAAAATGAACTCGTTTATACTGTGCTCGGGTGGAGAGGGTGCCGAATCGATTTCGTTTGATAGAATATGGGATGTGTATCGGTTTACTATTTTCAATAAGTAATGAACCTTTGGCAAGAAAATGAGAAAAACGCTGCAAAGTCCTTGTCACATGGGTTTATTATTCTATTGGACATACCTACAGAAATGTTGGCTGTTCATTTATTGTTTCTTTCATGCGTAATAATCGAAATAGCTATTTCTGATGGTTTCCATTAACTTTGGCCCCTAAAACACAAATTAGGTACCTCCGCTCCTTTTTGGTTTATTATTTTCAATAATGAACCATTGGAATCGAGCATGAAAAAAAAAATTCTTACCCCCCCTCAAAATTTGATGGTTTACGTTTCAAGGTATGTAGAATCCAAAACTGCAATAAAAATATTTCTGTCTGTCCGCCGTACGCCGTACGCCGTACGCCGTACGGGCCACTTTTCTTAGTTACCATGAAAAAAAATTGATGAAATTCGGGTTATAGGTTCCGTTCGGCGTCTAGTTGGTCCTCGAAGCTCGACGTTACTGTGAGTCATCCCTAAGGGGTTCAAAATAGGGGTTGAAATTTTCAAAACGCCTATACCATTTTTTTACGTAAATATTTTTACGGTTTTAAATAGTTCTTGAACTTGCGAGTTTTTTAAGACCATCCGGAGCGTCGTACGTCCAGCCGTTCGTTCACAGTAAGGCCCCGAAGTTTGCACCGACAGGCATTTTCGACTCCAGTGTGAATGAAATTGTATACAATTCAAACCAAATCTCGTAACCAGAGACGCGCCCACAATAGGAATTTGTGAATACGGCCAATCATTGGTAGGGATCACCTGATTATATTGGCGGAGTATGAAGTCGAGTTGGTTGTTCTGTGATATTATTTCGCTTGAAAAATGATGGCTCTTTTGGAGTTTGTTGGTAGGTAGTGAAACTTGAACAAACGTTGAAGTATTATTGATGGGTAAATTATTACTATGGTGAATCATTACTCAACGGTAAATTATTACACAACGGTTCATTATACCATCTACGTAGAAGGGGCTGGAGTTTGTTGGTAGGTACTTTTGCAACTTTTTTCACTCCTCATCAACAATTTCTTTTCAGAACTTCATTATGTGTGTTTCTTTTTGTTAGGTACTGTTTGTCATCGGCAGAATTATTTTAGCAACATTTAACTCGTGATTTAGGTAGGTACCTAGTAACGAGTACGGGGTTAGGTACTAACCTACGGAGGGTCTGCGATCTACATAATATGTATAGAATAGTACATATCATAATATTATATAGACGGGTTATCTATACATAGAGCTGTGATCTGTAACAGAAGGGTATTCTATACAAAATAATAAACCGTTGTGCAGGGATTTGCAGCGTTTTCTTTTTTGGTTTATTATTCTGTGAATAATACACCTATGTATTCGCTCAGCAAAAAATTTTTATAACACCCCCTCAAACTTTTTTCTTTTCCGTTTCAAGGTGCGTAGATTCCAAAAATGCAATGTCCGTCCGCCGTACGCCGTATCACGTCTACAGGCTTCATTTTCGGTCTAAAAAAAATCCTTCTTTCGCACACATGCTCCATTTGGGCCCTAGTTGTGTCCCGAAACTTTTCAGCCCGATCAGAATATACCCAGGGGTGTTACGGGTGAAAATGTGTGTAACAATAGGTACTTTTTGCGTTTTAACAACATGTTACTAACATGAGCGTCTGAGATATCATTTTCCATGTTTATGGGGACGAGAAGACCGAATATGAAGTCGATTTTGACCAAAGAGTGGAAAATTGAGGTTTTACCAGATGTTCAGCTCCCAAATTTGATTTTTTGTGAGGCAAAAACCTGCGAAATCGTCTGAAATCACCATCAATTTGTAGAATAGCACTAGGAAAAGTTTCAACACGTAGATCAAGACGATTAAATGGCACTACCAATGATCAAAGATAATTTGAAAAAAAAAAGCGTAGGTAAGTACCTAATTCAAGTTTTGGGGGCCAAAATTGGTGGAAACCACCGGAAATAACTATTTCAATTATTTTACATGAAAGCAACAATAAATGAACAGCCAGCATTTCTGTAGGTATGTCCAATAGAATAATAAACCCATGTGACAAGGACTTTGCAGCGAATTTTATTTTTTTTTTAACTATCTTTGATCATTGGTAGTGCCATTTAATCGTCTTGATCCACGTGTTGACACTTTTTCCAGTGCTATTATACAAATTGATGGTGATTTCAGACGATTTCCCAGGTTTTTGACTCATAAAAAAACAATTTTGGGAGCTGAACCTTTGGTAAAACCTCAATTATAGGTGCGAGGGCGTTGACAGAGACAACAGACAAGCTAGCAAAAGCAACTTCCAACATCTCATTCTTCTTATCTTATGGCTGATGGCTGTACGGAGGGAACTTTAAGTGGCTATGGAGTGTATGGTGGTGGTGTTGAAGGAAGAAAAGAGGTGGCGATTTTAGGTTGGATCAAAGTAGGTCATCATTACTTTTGGTTTATTATTTTCAATAATGAACCATTGGAATCGAGCATGAAAAAAAAAATTCTTACCCCCCCTCAAAATTTGATGGTTTACGTTTCAAGATATGTAGAATCCAAAACTGCAATAAAAATATTTCTGTCTGTCCGCCGTACGCCGTACACCGTACGCCGTACGCCGTACGGGCCACTTTTCTTAGTTACCATGAAAAAAAATTGATGAAATTCGGGTTATAGGTTCCGTTCGGCGTCTAGTTGGTCCTCGAAGCTCGACGTTACTGTGAGTCATCTCTAAGGGGTTCAAAATAGGGGTTGAAATTTTCAAAACGCCTATACCATTTTTTTACGTAAATATTTTTACGGTTTTAAATAGTTCTTGAACTTGCGAGTTTTTTAAGACCATCCGGAGCATCGTACGTCCAGCCGTTCGTTCACAGTAAGGCCCCGAAGTTTGCACCGACAGGCATTTTCGACTCCAGTGTGAATGAAATTGTATACAATCCAAACCAAATCTCGTAACCAGAGACGCGCCCACAATAGGAATTTGTGAATACGGCCAATCATTGGTAGGGATCACCTGATTATATTGGCGGAGTATGAAGTCGAGTTGGTTGTTCTGTGATATTATTTAATTTGAAAAATGATGGCTCTATTGGAGTTTGTTGGTAGGTAGTGAAACTTGAACAAACGTTGAAGTATTATTGATGGGTAAATTATTACTACGGTAAATCATTACTCAACGGTAAATTATTACACAACGGTAAATTATACCATCTACGTAGAAGGGGCTGGAGTTTGTTGGTAGGTACTTTTGCAACTTTTTTCACTCCTCATCAACAATTTCTTTTCAGAACTTCATTATGTGTGTTTCTTTTTGTTAGGTACTGTTTGTCATCGGCAGAATTATTTTAGCAACATTTAACTCGTGATTTAGGTAGGTACCTAGTAACGAGTACGGGGTTAGGTACTAACCTACGGAGTGTCTGCGATCTACATAATATGCATATAATAGAATAGTACATATCATATTATATAGACGGGTTATCTATACATAGAGCTGTGATCTGTAACAGAAGGGTATTCTATACAAAATAATAAACCGTTGTGCAGGGATTTGCAGCGTTTTTTAAGTTTTCTTCTCTCTTGAAAAGAGAGTATATTATGCTCTGGTAAGAACAAAACGCTGCATATTATTACACAAAGGTTTATTATTTACCTGTATAGATGCCCCTTCTGCGTAGATCACTGTTTTCTGCGTCAATACCCTCGAGCTTCCTCCAGGAAAGCCCTAAATGGAGCACTCAAGCCGGCCCGGGAGTTAAAGTTTCATACAAATGCGCGATTCAATAATTCAGTCATTAATTATCTGTAGTTATTCATGAAGCACAAGGTAAATAATAAACCGTTACTATAATGAACCGTTGTGTAATAATTTACCGTTGCGTAATAATTTTCCCATCAGTAATACTTCACCGTTTGTTCAACTTGCAAAAGTACCTAACTTTAAAAAAAATCCAAAACAGCCTTCATCTTTCAAATGGAATAATATCGCGGAACAACCAACTTGACTTCACATAGCCATCCGTGATTATAATCAGGTGCTCCCTAGCGATGATATTTGGGCGGAATGTATACAATTTGATTCACCCTCCTGCTGACCAAGCCTGTCGGTGCAAACTTGCTGTGAAAGAACGGCGGGACGTGCAATGCTCCGGGTGGTCTCAAAAAACTCGTAAGTTCAAGAACTATTTAAAACCGTAAAAAGATTCATGTAATAAAAAGGTATAGGTGTCCTGAAAATTTCAACCTCTGTTTTTAACCCTTAGAGATGACTGACAGTAACGCCTAGCTTCGTGGACCAACTAGACCCCGAATGGGACCTATAAACCGAATTTCGTCAATTTTGGCCCATGGTAACTAAGAAAAGTCTAAGTACGGTGGACGGACAGAAATTTTTTTGCATTTTCGGAATCCAAATACCTTAAAACGTAAACCATCAAATTTTGAGGGGTGGTTAAAAAAATAATTTCATGCTCGATTCCAAAGGTTCATTATTGAAAATAATAAACCAAAAACTTCTATCCCTCTTTCCTTCGTAAAAAGAATGACATACGAGTTGAAAAGAAATATTATACTGCAGTACATGCTTGCGTGACCGGTTGTCATGTTATGCGCGTGTTTGTTATTTAAAGATAAGTGCCCACTAGGCGTGTTTGTAAAGGAGCATTGCGTTTAGAATGGTTCGAGTCTCAACCAATAGGAGCCTAACTGTTTGGCAGTGGGGAAGATAGAATGGGAGATTCACACACCGGTTTCCAGATACAAACCACACCGGCCTCCTGTTCAGTTTCTTACCTATTAAGTGGCTGTTAAAGTAGTCGAGTCGTTTTCATCCCTTTACATTTCCCACCCTTTGAATCGGGGCTGTACCTACCCGTCAGGGCTTTGAGGAAGGGTCTTCGATTCAGTCGCTAAAACTCCGTGCGTACAACACTGAGCCTCGGGACAGCCCTTCAGAAGATCGTACTTTTACATAATGCGGGTTGACGGATCTTTCGACAGTCCGTCATTTTACCAGCAGATGTCTCTTTGAAGTGGAATAATTTATGCTAAAGGAGAGTCCGTGGGGGGCACAGTCGCACTGCAGTTGCGATATGGTTATGTGTTGAACTACAGATTGGAGGGAAGCTTAGTAGGTTCTCTTCATTATTGTAGGTACTGGATTATCTAATTTTATACTTACTCAATCATTGCACTTACCTTGCTCATAACGTGATTCTCCTCATTACCGATCTTTCATTTAGACCTACTACTTATTCTGCGCCAGCTCCTATACCTATACCTATCTGCCGTCATAACTTCTATATCATCGATTTATTGCTACATAATAAAATGGCGGATGTAGTCTTATGTGTACTATAATTTGGTGAATGTTTTGCTTCAGTTCCCTTAACTTCTATCCGCAGTCTACATGAATGTCCCAGCCTATGCTACCCGACACAATCCTGCGTTTAATTTACCATTCGCAGCTTTCATCTACCAGATGCACCTCCACCGTCCATTCCACGTGAGGTCAATGCATTTTTCAGTCAGAGGACTTCGACTTCTTTTTCGACTCTCTTCAAGGGCTCCAGCGCCGACTGCTGAGGTTTCTTCAAGCTGGAAACAGTCGAGTGTTTTTGTTTCACCCCTTCAAACATTGTTTTTTTTTCTGCTCTCAGTTCCTTTGATTGTGTTACTTTCATTTTTCTCATAGCCTTTTTCGATTTCCTCTACAGCGTGAAATTTTTCTTTCTCATTTTCTTTAGCAACAACAATATAATTATATGTACTTTCGTAAATTGCGTAAACCGTACCATTAAATAAATGAATGAATAGTAGGTATATTATATTCATGGTATAAACTTACACACTAGTGTGTCCGCTGACCATTAGCCTCACGCATCTCCAGTAAAACGAATACAACGTGTACCTACTCCAAATTAGCTGTTTTTGGATTTTGCGGCGCCATTGCCGGCGCCTCATCCTGACGTCGAGACACCAAAAACTATATACATATAATACCTCTACCTACAGCAAATTCGGAAGGCCCAACGAGTCTACCTCTAAATTTCAAGTCAAAATACCGAAAACTGCGGCTTCTAGCGTACCTACTACAGGCATGCATATCCGCAAATTTCGCTCTAGTCCAAGTAAAGCCTCACTAACGTTGGGCAAAATATTTTATTTTAGCTAAACGATGAATTTTCTTGGGTCGGCAAACGTCGTGCTTTCTACAACAGTATCGTGATCAGTATGATTCGAAAAATCCGTTATTCCGTTGCTCATGCAGTATTAATAGATAAAGCGCATGGTGTAAGCAAAGGATACGTACATGAATGGGAAAAAAGGATAGCGTGGTGTGCTAAATCAATGCCAGGGTTGGAAGCCAGGGTCGGAGCCCCCGTAGGGGCAAAAACTCCGTATGTGTGCCTACTTTATGAAGTAGCAGGTGTTAAAACTTGCGAATTAAATTCGATTGCTGTTTCGTAACAAAGACTATTGTGTAGGTACGAGTAGGTATGTAGGTACATAATAATTTCAAGAACATTACTGGAAGGAAATCATGTCGATAAACGATGGCAGAAATACCTTGCTGTGGAATAATTCACGGACACTTCTAAATTCAAGTTTAGATCATTTCCCAGTTATGCTGTAAACGTTCAATAGATGGACACCTCTGTGGAGTGATTCGGTTTTGGCTCTGATTCCGCGTTACGAGCACAATATAATAAACAACATCTTGGCTCGGTGGTCTTGTACTCAGTCGACATATATAACTAATCATACTCATAACCGGGTGACCTAGTAAAAAAATTTCGATCTACTGTCGTCACCGAGCTAAGATGAAAAGTTGCAGTTACAGACAAATAGATAGGTAAGTATCTTGCTCGCGCATCACCATGGTCGACACTGTTGACAGTTTACATAGGTACCTATAATAAGGTAAGTCAACAACGTTTGAAAACTTCTTCAAGGAACACCTGTACACACCTGGAACACCTATTTCAATGCCCGAATGTCGATAGGTAGTATTAAAAGACAAGGCGCTCTTTATTTTACTGTTTCATGGACATACAAGCCTCGAGTTTGTTGGCCTACATCAAGCTTGGCCCGGTGCGTCCGCACAAGCCAAGGACCTCGCTTATAAAATGTCAAAGGTTCACTTTCTGGGCGAACCTATCTCTAGGAGAACCTTGATGCCGCTGCCTACGAGGAGATCCCATCTCCCACCCAGTAATTTTTTATTGATTTTCCACGTTCCACCGACGATACGAGTAGGTATTCATTGCGGGTGCAAAAAAAGCAGAATTTCCGCTCTTCCTTTGATTTTAATTCAACATGCACATCAAATTTGGTTTGTTCACACAAAAATTGTTTTTAAATCCATATCATCTAATCTAATCTATATATAATTTGAAGAAAACTTTAACCCCAAAATACCTATCGAATATAGGTAACTATTATTATTTACCTTCCTGAATATTAATGGTTATGAAAGGTTTCGTGGATCATTGCTAAATTTTAAAGAAGCAATAATGAACATGGCGAACAGATGGATTTTCTGATAACTTACGGGAGGAAAACTAATTTTTGACCTTCAAAATCAAAATTTCCTCTCGCTTTTTCCGTTTCAGTCCTTCCCGAACGAATTTCGTTCCGTGTGTGCGGTGTCCGCGAATCCTTGCAACGCAAATAACTAGGTAAATCGGTATCTAAATGAAAAACGTTGTGGCGTAATGAGCTGAACTTTGAAGGGTGGGTGCGGGTTAAGCCCTAGATGATCTCAAATGAATTTCATTAAAATCAGATAGTAATTTCCGAACGGACATTGTGCATGTTTTCTTGCAACCCTTACACCTAGAGGTAAGTGCGCAATAATACCGATTTAGTTTCATGGGTGGATGGACGGATTAGAATATTAAGTGGGCAGGTACGTAGTAGCTAAGCAGTACGTCTATGTTTCAAGATCGTGTTGTTGCGAAGTTGCGATCACGTAATGGCTACCAGTAAGCTACGTTTTGCCACACGTTTGTAGACTTTCTTCTCTTGGTCGATTACGAAGGTTCGTTATTAATCATATACTCGTAATATATCGAAATAATTAGAGGGAATCAGATTTTGACGAATTCATGGGACCTCTAACAATGTTGTGTCCATGGAGTGGTTGATCCTCTCTCTTGACTGACAGTGGAAGATAATAAATTTACATAAGAAGAAATACATATTACATCACGGTACTACACTACCTCAAATAGATAGCTACCTACGTCTGTCTCCTTTTCAATTTTTGAACCTACGTATCTCAAGGCGATGTACAGGACTGATGCACTTGAACGAATTTGAAACGATTTGTCCCCCCTCTCCATAAGCCCCATAATGTCTTCAGTTGGGGCAAAAAAAAGCCTCTTGAAAGATCCCTGAAAGGGTTGGCAAAGGTGGATTTGGGGAGGGGTGTCTCATAGAATAGGGTTTCCGATGGTCCATATGACGTTGGCTGGGGAGCGATTAATATGATGTGGACCCCCCCTGACGCTCTGTTTTCAAGTGTTTACCACCCGCTGCTTCTCTTCCGCGTCGATATTTCGCCTACGTCCTCAGAGGAGACCTGGTGGTGGGAAAAAGGTGATTCTGAAATGCCCCGAGGTGAAGGCGGAAGGAGCGATGGGCTCCAGTAACCGATTTTATTTCCGTTGTTGTGAATCAGATGGGTGACCAAAAACCTAGAATTTGGAATTTGACCCACTGCTTTTTAGAAAAATAGTTTTGACTAGATACATGCTAGATATCAAAACATTTATTATTTTATTTTTTTCATCTTGAGTCACCATTCTATACCATTATTTGTGATTCATTCCCATTTTTAACGATTAGTGGCCCAATTTGACCCACAAAACTCAAATATATTGAAGCAGCTCTTCCATCTCAAGCCACAAATTTTGGTGAATTTTTATCAACTTTTGATGGTATTTAAAACTTCTTCAACTTTAAACTCTCAATTAAAACGTTTGTTTTTAAAAGGGCTACCTACACACAACGAGTTGTCGACTATAATATAATTATGATGATTATTGAGATCATTGTTGTTCGGAACAACAATATTCATACAGTATTCAAGAACCTTAAACATAATTATTGAGATCCACATAAGAAAACATTCATGTACTTGATAGTTACATCGTCAATAAATAAATTTCGTTCTTCTGTGCGGGTACCAAAATATTGACATTTTTCTTAGACCAGGTTAATTTACTATTATTTTTACCAATTAATTGCTATCTTACAGGAAGGTAGATATATTATTTTATTTATAATAATAGTTACTTAATCAAATTCCTTTCGCTACTGTATTTTGGTTTATTATTTTCAATAATGAACCATTGGAATCGAGCATGAAAAAAAAAATTCTTACCCCCCTCAAAATTTGATGGTTTACGTTTCAAGGTATGTAGAATCCAAAACTGCAATAAAAATATTTCTGTCTGTCCGCCGTACGCCGTACGGGCCACTTTTCTTAGTTACCATGAAACAAAATATTGATGAAATTCGGGTTATAGGTTCCGTTCGGGGTCTAGTTGGTCCTCGAAGCTCGACGTTACTGCCAGTCATCTCTAAGGGGTTCAAGATAGGGGTTGAAATTTTCAGAACCCCGTAGCTCGAAAACTTCCGATAGAAGGGTATGGTTTTTTTTACGTTATTAAATTTGTCTTGAGCTAAACAATTTTTTGAGACCACCCGGAGCATTGTACGTCCTGCCGTTCGTGTGCATCAAAAAGCTTCGTCAACATGATCGTGAATCAAACGGTATAAATCCGGCCCGGATATCATAACTACGGAGCACCTGATTATAATCAAGGATGGCTGTATGAAGTCGAGTTGTTAGTTCTGCGATATTATTTCATTTGAAAAGTGATGGACTATTGGATTTTGTTGGTAGGTACTTCTGAAACTTGAACAACCGTTGAAGTATTGTTGATGGGTAAATTATTACACAATGACAAATTATTAATAACGGTAAATTATTACACAACGGCTCATCTACCTAGAAGGGGCTGGATTTTGTTGATAGGTACTTTTGCAACTTGAACAACCGTTGAAGTATTATTGATGGGCAAATTATTACACAACGGTTCATTATTCTATCTCCGTAGAAGAGGAACCTATACAGGTAAATTATTACACAACGGTTTAGGTAGGTACCTAGTAACGAGTACGGGGTTAGGTACTAACCTACGGAGGGTCCGCGATGTACATAATATGTGTAGAATAGTACATAGGTATGTTATATAGAAGGGTTATCTATACGGAGACCTGTGATCTGTAACAGGAGGGTATTCTGTACAAAATAATAAACCGTTGTGCAGCGTTTTTTAGTTGTAATCTGTTGTTCTTATTCCACTATTTTTTGCCTCGTATATATGGTTATTCCTACTCATTCAGCGAGAAGGCTCATAACTAAGAGTTCTATTGACATATTGATACACTGCCATAATTGACATAGGTAATTAAGGCTTTCGTCGGAAGAAATGGCAAACAATCCGTTACACCTTGAAAGTTTTCATAATGTCGCTTTTAGGGAAAGTAGGTGTAGAGGACGTACAAGCAAGCTGTACCGTCCAACGACCATACCGTGTTCACACCGGTTCCCGTCCGAACTTCAAACACTGATCCTTCTATTTTTGTCATGATAAACTTTTTGTAGAAATTTAGAATTTATTATGGTCCGATTTGAATAAAAATTAAGGAATGCATTTCGGTTTTGAAAAAAAGGTTATTAGGACATGTTGATAAACTTTTTGGCGAAATTTAGAATTTTTTATCTCTCAGCCAGCTGATAACTGTTATTATGGTCCGATTTGAATAAAAATTAAGGAATGCATTTCGGTTTTGAAAAAAAAGGTTATTAGGACATAATATTTTTATAGTGATAGTTTTGAGGTAGGTACCTACAACGAAATTTTTGGCTGGACGAATAAACCCGAAATGTATAGTTTTGGCTGAGGCTACAGCTAATAATTATGTGTATAGTAGAATTTTGAGGTTGATTACAATAAATTATAGTCACCAACTTATACCTAGGTATGTTGGTTTTGATTCAGAAAGTATGGAGTCAACTCATCTAATTCATTAGCTCCACTGTCTGTAGTCCTACCTGAGTTTCTTCTGTTCTCCTGCAGAGTCGGGATCCCACTGGAGAGGTTGAGGTGTATTTTTAGTTGTTTCGGGAGATAAAGCAGACCACCCAAGTCACTAAGTTAGGAAAAGACATCTGGATAATAACACAGGCCTCAGCTTCCTCGTACCCATCCAAATCCTGGAACTATTTGATTATACGAGTAGGTAGGTATATTAGGGTGTTCGAGGCTGAGGAAGGGATTCATTTTTCGACTGAATTTATTGGTTTACCAAAAAAAAGATGTTACCTACTGCAGTGGTTCAGTGATTTTTGTTCCAAGTACCTATGTACAGTCTGCTCCAACATGTATCTTATAATAACAAGAATACAAGTACATGAAAAATAACTTGCTATTGGAATAATAACGGGCGTCCGAGGTGCCTTTCCGAGAGCTCGAAATGATTTGTTTGGTGTTCTTATTATCGTGGGAGCTTATCATATCAAATGCCATCTACAGGGATCAGCTCACGAAAATACGTCATTCATCATCCCGTGACGTAGATGTATACTTACATGTATACTTCACAATATTCCACTATTTTTATGGAACAAAAGCAAAGTGATTTGTCAACTTCAGTTACACAGTGTATAATATCATTGCAGAACCATTTCTATAATGAATCCATGACAATGTTTCTTTTGCTCGAATCCGACGTTTTTCAGTAGTCTTGATGGTCATTTAGGCGCCTTTGTGTGTCCAGGCCAAGTCAGTGAGAGCGAGGGAGGGGGGGGGGGGGGTCATATTTAATTCAAAGAGACAAGCACCGTAAGTGCCAATGATGAAACTAAAATCAGGTTGATCTGGACTCTTCTCGAATAGTACAACACATGTTCAGTTTTCATATAAAAAGAATGGTTTTTGTCGAACTTAGCTCGATTTTTTTAATCGAAACTGGTCTACAGAGCGATGGAACACAAATGCTTGTCCTTCGATCTGTCCTCCCCTAAAAGAAATTGTTGATGTGGATCGAAATGCTGCTGAATTGCAAATCGTCCCAGGTTTGATAGTGGGAAATTTGAACTAAATCATAAGAAAACAGTCGTTGATAAACGCTTGCATACGAGTCTGCAACACATTGGGACATTTTCATGTCTTTCCCCTCCTTCCTTCTCACCTACCAAATTAGGTAGGTACCTAGTTATAAAGTCGCAATCTAAGTTGTAGTGTTGATCATAAAAGAATTGGTAATTAGTCTTACGACAACGGAATGCAGGTTAGTATAAAACGTACAAACAGACGCACATGTAACGAGGGACATTTTATGTCGATTTGTATATGATAATAACCGGAGAACTTAAAGTTCCGTAGCAACGAATCGGTTGTAAGCGAAAATCATCAGAAACTTATATGAAGCTTGCATTCGTGTTGACAATATAAATTATTGAGAATGATCACCTGTGTGTAAACAATTATTTAAACAATCACGCTCATACCGCAGCTTGTCGGCCACGCACTCCGCAGTGGTTAACGTAATATGGTTAGGTAAATCGAGAGCTATCCAACGAGTGGTGAACGATTTTTGTACGATGATAACTGGCGAAGATAAAGTTCCGTAGCAACGAATCGGTTGTAAGCGAAAATCATCAGAAATATATAACGTAACGGTATTTCGTCACCCAATTTCGTCACTAACGATTTTTAGGTTGTGTGCCACGGCAAAGACATGAAAATGTCAATATTTTTGTAGAGAAAAGTTATTAGTTGAGTGTTAAATAATGTAACCCCGGCGGGACTTGAACCCTCAACTTTCTAATTTACGCCGGGGCGCTCTAACCAGTTTAGCTACGATGCCAATATTTCATTTGATTGAATTGCGTTCCAGACGGCTCTGAGTTGATTGCAGTGTGCCAGCCATAGTATATATTTGTGGTAAACTAGATAGAAAAGGAATCAATAAATCATAATTAAATGTAGGAGAGTAGTTGGAAACAGGCTTATCATTGTGGACTTAAGACCATCAAATTCACGCTGTGAGCTATCCTATTTTTGATCCTATTTATATTACATTTGGAATGTGTAGATACAATAACACACCTCATATGTATTATGGAACAATAGATGTATGTTTTGTACTTGCCTCACTTCAAGGCCGATCTTCCCGTTTTTAACCGACTTAAAAAAAACAGGGAAGTTCTAAATTTGTCTTTTTTTTGTGGTCCATTATATTTTTGTAAAGATTGGCCGAGCATGTAGCCAACATGAACAGGAATAACGATTATTATAAGCGATTATTCCGAAACTACTGGACCGATTTCGATGAATCTGTTTTCAAATGAAAGAGGATCATCCCCCGTTGGTCCCATACTAGTTGCCTAAGTAAAAAAGTAGTACTTGGCCCGTACTAGGCCACTTATAGGTACTCTTCGATTTTTAGTGCTTTGACAGACATTGCACGAATTCACAACAGGAAATAATGGGACTGTGGATGTCCCAGTAATGACGGTACTTGGTAGCATGATGTATATTACAAAAAATATCACAGAAAAAAGCAAAACAAAGGAAAAAACCGACTTTAAACAAATTGGTAGGCATAAAACTAAAAAGTAAAGAATAATTTTTATGCTGAACAAACTTATGTAATTTATTCAAAGCCAATAGGTACAACAATACTAATGAAGTCGGCGCCAAATTTTAACTAAAATTCCCACACAGTTTTCATCACTTGGTTACATTTTAGTTGAAATTTGACCCCGACTTCAACAATTTTGTTGTATTGGCTTTGCATAAATTATGTGCGTTTGTTCAGCATAAAAATTAATCTTTACTTTTTTAATTTTTAGTTTTATATAGCTTTTTTTAAGTCTTTTATTTTTAGTTAATTAGTTCCAAAAGCCGCCACCACGTTGTGCTTCAAAGTTAGCAAAAACTGTTTCCAAAGCCGCTAGGTTAACCGATTTTTGATTTGATTTTTGCAATGTACTCAGTACAAACGTAGAATTTACGCAACACTCGATATTTTCATAAAAGTTGAAAATTTCATTGAAGTTCATGGAATTTTGAACTTGAAACGTGAAAATTTGAAAATCCCAGCTGGTCGCATTTTAGAGTTTCATTTTCGAGTTCAGAACTTCTTGGAGATTGAAAATCGGATGGAGATATCCGGTGTAATTGTGGAAAAACGAATCGGGGTAGGGGCTAATAATAGGCGCGTGGCGGTTCCTTTGAAGTGAGTGAGACACTGATGTTTTGGTTCTACCCTCTCACTCTGTTTCCATAGTAATGTCATTGTTTTGAATTTCTTTGTAGTTGTCTGGTGTCTACTTAGTTACTTTCATTATTCTTTGCTTCTGGGTCTACCAAGACACGGGGCCTTGCTATCACTTTCGAGGATTGACATTGTCAGGAATTGCTTTCCAGTTTACCAAGGTAGCGGTAGACTCCTATTCACTTTCAGAAGGCGATTTTTTTTTTTTTTTCTCAAATAGGTATCAACGTTTCCACAAGCAGTTTACACGTCAGACCTTCCTGAACAAATTTGGTTAGGTGTCCGTTCTATGTTCCTTGAGAACGTTCTATGTTAACGAATTTGCACCTTACAGCACGTATAACTTCCACAATCCCGAAATTTGTCCGAAATATAAGGTACTTCGTATGCGGCGTTTCATTTGCTGACCATATTATTGAGAATCAAAGTTAGCTACCATTATTTTCAATCTTTTTAAAGTAGGTATACCGATCTGTAACCGAATAGCGAATAAATTGAAACCTGTTTGCAGTGTTGTGGGTGATTAGCGGTGGTCTGTTATACCTACTATTAATACTACAGTGACATTCTGAAGCCAGCTGTATTTCTAATTCCGTTGGCGAATAACGGGCCTACGTCTACTAACCTAATCCTGCCGTACTAAGTACAAAGTCATGCACTGGAAATTATCTATTGGTGTACTATTTATATAGAATGACCAAAATTTAAGGCCCATCGAAATGTATCCCTTAATTTTTTGCATAGGAGCTGAATAGGACATTTTGCGCACGTGCTCATGCGTAATACACGCTAACCTTGTTTTTTCAAATGAGACCCCCCCTCCACCCATTGTTATTGCAGATTCGGTTTTTACGTGAAATTTCATGAAAAAATGATCCATCACTCGAACTTTTGAGTGACTTGTGGGTGTAGTAAAATACCGAGTCTAATACGTGATTTTTATGAGTTTTCCAACGCTGCATAACGTGGGGATGTTCATTTCTCGGTTTGCGCGCGTTTTATGCGTATTAGCGCTCTCAGAAATTCGCAAATCGAAGAATAAACATCGTCTTCAGCGCGAAAAAAACATTAAAATCATATACCATACTTACCCACAAAAATCGATTTTCTGCGTTTAGAGTACATTTTGCGCTTATGTACGCACATTTTTGCGAACTCCAAAATTCGAGTGACGGATCATTTTTTGATGAAATTACACGTAGAATCCGAATCTGTAATAGAAATTGGGGGGGTTCTCATTTTGAAAAACGAAGTTACTGCGCATTACGCACGTTTTGCGCATGAGCGCGTGAGCAAAAATTTCAGATTAAGATTCTACTCAAAGAAGTTAAGCGGTTGACATTTGAAACTTTTTTAAACCCCCCTTCAAGGGAGATATTTCGATGGGCCTTAAATTTTGGTCACCTTGTGTATCTAGATAGATAGTACCTAGATAGTTACTTATAATTGTAATGATGTACCTATCCGCTGGTCTGAAATTAGCCCCTGGAAACACGTAGTATAAATTATTAGTATGTAGCTAACTGCAAAACTCTCGCCAATTTATTAAAATGAAGTGCAGATTACCTTATTTAATTAAATTTGTCGTACAGGTGACCCTCGGAATATTTTTCAGTGAAATTGGTCGATAACTTTAATTGCTTTCTAACAACCATCAGGATTAAAAATCAAAACTTGTTCAGCAAGGCAACGAAAAATCGTTTATGCCATAAGGATGTGGGTATCTTGTTTTGGTGTATTTCTTACAACAGATTTGTGACTTCCGACTCTTCAAATCCCTCTGATTGGCCAATTAAGCTGTTGAGAGCCCTAGCGGGCGAATCCGTGTGGTCAGACTCGCTCTGTCAAACTTGAGTCTGTATGTGTGAACTAATCAGATGTTTCAAAGGGTCACTGTTCTAGCAGCGTTTCATAAGATACGAAATCATATTTTACAGTAGATGTTGGTGAAGTGGATGTTGTTTGGTGTTTTTGGTGAGGGTGGTTACTGCTGAAGCGATGGCCTGTTAGTAGTATATACTACCTACCTGCACAATTTTAAAAGGTAAAGGATTTGTAACAACTCCAGATTTTTTTGTAGAGGAGATAATCCTGGGTCTATGTTTGTCAACAATCTTCCATGGTGGTCTTCCATTATTAGTTCCTTCACGATCCTCTCTGACTGGCCACCCAAGTAAGACTCTATCACTACTACCATTATACTAAATACAGTTACTTAATATTTATGCTACTTTTTTTTCCAAATTTTTGCCCTGGATTCACTGGGTATATCCTGGGGGGCTTTTCAGTCGAAAGATAATTATAAAGTACTACTTCTTATTTCAACCCTTAGTCCCTGTAGGCTTCACATTATCTGAGGTGAAGAGCTAATCGCTGAACGGGTAAGCACATGCAAGCATTTCAAATATTTAATATTTATACATATTAATATAGGTAATAACAATTAATATTTAATTATTATACATTTTAATATTTATACATAGGTAGATTCTTATAATTTATAGACTATAATGCCTAACTATTCATCATTGAGGAAACAATTTTTTTCTTCACATCACACCCATTCATTTTATGTGATTTTAGGTTCTTTCAGAGTCATCATCTGGCCGTTTATTAACCGGAAAATTAATAATAACTATATAATTATTAATAAAAAATGATAGTTGATAAAATTCAACTCTAGGTTTCATCAACTAGAGTTGAAGTGCGAGTTACCTACGGATAACTTGGAGTTACAGAAAAATGCACGCAAAATTCATTTTGTCTGTACCTAACTCCAAGTTAACCGTAACTCGCACTATAACTCTATTACACTAGGTGGTGAAACTCGCCGTAAGTAGTTACCTAATGCAATAATTCTCTTCAAATCGTATTCAAAATGAGCCCCAAACTAGCTATAACTATTGTATTTTGCAAGAGATTGACAGCGACAATCATCATTGTGCGAGTATTTAGGATCAAAAGGACATTTAGTTTTTTGTTTTTCTCATCCTACAACAACTCATGTAACATTCCTAAACTGGCTGCCATTTCAATTTGAAACTGTGATTACGATGGGCAACTGTCAGACGCTGCTGTACCTTATCATTTTAAACGTGAACGAATCGAATTGGGATTAATTCCCTAACCGTCCTTGGGGGGGTCGGTTGGATTCGGCAAGATGTAGGGGATGAGGGGGGGGGGGGGGGGTCCAAATCTTCCTAGAGGGGAAAATAGAAACCGTTAGTCTCTATTTATGTCTCCGTATCCCCCCGGCCAACAATCTTTAATGTCTTTGAGCAGATAAATAACTTTAAATTTAGCGATCTTTTTTCGTCTCACCTGTTGAGACAGCGAGATGCCAACCACAGGGAAGACATAAACTGACGCAGTCTAACCTCAGAACCAATATGAATGTTCCAGCGCGTAGCAGTTCATGAACCAATTCGGCGCAGAAACCATGCGCAGGATGAGTTCATGAACTGACCCGTTCCTGCGGCGTCGAGTTCGAGAACTGAATAACCTAGACCGCGTTCCAGCGCTTCTAGTTCATGAACTTTTCGCAAACGGTTCATGAACTATCTGCACTCAATCGAGAGCAGGGTTGAGAACTGAGAACTGAAAGATAACCCAACTCGAGGGTGATAACCTTCCAAAAAAAATTCGCCTCGGCTTCCAAGGTTCTTCGTTCTTCTCGCAGGGTGTTGGCATTACAAAGAATGGAACCATGGAAGTTAAGCGGGACTGTTCAATCCTTTATCTGCTCAAAATGCCCTCCGTTTTAAACTGTAAACTCACTACTTCTTAAAGGTATATATTTTTCATGAAGAACCCACGATTTAGACGGAAAAAACCCTTTTTTTCGTATTGAAACCTATTTTTCTCTGTTGAAATCAATTCCAAAAACCGTTTTGATTAGTCCGTTGGAAAGCTGACGTTTTGGCGCATTTTTTAGCTTACCTTCACCATTCTGCTACAAGAATTAATAGGATGACCAAGCGTTTGAAAAAACAGGCGATTTTAAGATTTTGACAAAATTAACTTTTCAAACTCCATTTTCACTCCTCAAATCCTAAACAATTTTTGTTAGGCGTTAGAGACAGGAAATTTAATGCTCTTTCCAACGGTATATTCAAATTTGAATTTCCTCTTTACATTAAGGAAATTATAGCTGCTTTAGTGAGACGGGGTCGGAAACTGGAAAAAAAACCTAGAAAGTGAAAAAAGTAGGGTTTTAAGCGGAGTAAAAAAATAATGTTACAGGACACTTTTGGTCGGAGATTGGATGTAGAACACGTGGGAGAGAGGTTTTGCATCACTCATGTTTCACCCTGCATAATGAACAAACATTTGACAATGTTCTCATTTGAAGACGAAAAGCGCCCCGAAACTGCGATCATTGTTCCTAACTTGAGAGAATAGCCCCTCTGCATGGAATGTAATCTAAGGAAGATGGAAGGAAGTAACTAGAAATCATAAACAAAATATCACTTTATTAACTGAATTCGGTAACTACTTCGTACACTTCCTACAAATCATCAGTCTTCATATTTGAATACATACTGCGCACGAACGAAAACAGAACGAGAGATTGAATTTACAAAGCGCACAGAGACCAAACAAATTAAGAAATACAAGTATCATGCTCACGTCAGAATAATTCCAACAGCACAATGAAAAAAGGTCCATGGTAACGATAGCCATTAATGAGATTTAGTTTCTCAAACATTATGCAATTATTGCACAGATTAACAGGCGGAATCATAAATCATAATAACCAGGGAAAAAGAAGAAGAAGAAGGAGGAGGAGGAGGTTACACGCCTCTTCCGTTAGAGCGCTCTGCAGGAATGACTTTGGGCGTTCCAGCGGTTCGGTTCGTGAACTGAGAAATTTCAAGAACTCATCCCCACCTTTTGGGTTCCCACACTGAATTAGTTCATGAACTGAGTTCATGAACTCGACGCGCTGGAACATACCTAATGTAGTTACCTACTCCACGTGTGTTGACTGTTGACCAGTCCCAAACATGTTTGGAGTAGGACATTCCACAAACTGAACAGGATTTAAATATGAATTTACTATTTAGTCTGCAGGAAAAACGAAAATAGGGATTATCAGGATGAATGGGTTGTCACAGCCACCCTTGCTCGTCTACTGCTACATATCTTGCATATTCAGCAAAACCATTTGTAAAATTAAGTAGGTACCTATTTGATAAATATTTGTGAAATATTGTTGGTGAATGCGTTAATTTGAAGCACCCTATTATAATGATGGATGGCTAGTTTTGATTAAAGAATTAAAGCAACCTGTTTTTAGAAAAACACGTAGAAAGTATCAATCACTTCTAACAGTTCAGTACCTATGGAAAACAGTAGGATTTTAAGTACAATTTCTATCCTCTCAGTTAATATCTTCCTCCTTATAGACAATATTAAAGATTTGCCTCGTTGCATTGAAGAAAGGATTTATGAAAAACCCTATGTACATCGTGGAAATACGAATACGATATGAATTATTATAGCCCGGAAGGTGTTATAGGTAATCCCAACCGGCTAGGATGGTAGGAGGAGATGCCACAATGTGCCACATCGTACTCCTGTGGGATGTGGCACCTCGCATCTCACAAGAGTAGGTTGTAAGCAATCCCTTTCCTCTACTTCCTCCATGATCATCACGCGTCTTCATTGTTCGCTCAGAGAAGGTTTTTCCAAGGTCGGAACAAGATGTTCAAGAAATAATCTGGTTCACCCACGCTCTGACGTCACACTTATTTCAAATTCCATAATGTAAGTAGGAAGTTATACCTAATGGAATATAGTAATCTTCACAGAAGCTTGGGTTAGTTCGGAAACACAGAATGGGTTTCACATGTGGGTTCACGTTCTTAGTCTTGCAAAGTAACTACAACTAAGTTTATGTTTGAAGGTAATCATTACCTGGGACCCAATGGGACACTTGTGTCAAGTGTGGCATCATTATTATGTCCCTAAAATGCATGTAAACGAGCTGTTGTGTCCGTAGTTTTTATTACATCAGGATCCATAGATGAAGTAAATCTCTCAGTAACTAACTATCAAACTTTGGAAAGGGTAAATATCAGACATTTTGTTTATAGGATGTCGAGTTTGCGCATACCTACGCAGTGTGATCACTGAGGAATTATAAGGGAACGATTTGAGACCCTTACCTGCGTGGCAACTGAACATTCTATTGAAATTGACTGAACCGAGGATCCAGGTGTTACAAGGATAATTTATTCAGGCGCAGTTAATAATTCAGTTCATTTGAACTGAACACATGAGCGCTACTAGGTTTTCGATGTATTCTCATGAACTAGCGCCTATATCCATCCAGTTGCGTCCTCTCCAATTTTACTCCAGATGTTGTTCTGAAATCAGTGTCCATGTATTTTGGATTGGAGAGATCATAGAGCGGGGGACATGTTCCCACTACCTCAATCAGTTTTTCGTCATCCATGTTGAAGAGTAACAACAACCTGAAAACTGAGAACAAACCTCAAAACCTCATGGAAATAAAAATGACGGTAGGCAAAACCAGAGGATATTGTCGCCAAGAAACTTCGAGATGACTGCTCGATGACGGAGAACGAACCGTGGGCGTCTGAGCGTTGACGTGCCGGTTAGTGGAAACACTTCCCTTCAAATACTGAGGAAAATAAATATTTTACGCCACGCCGGCCGACGTTCATGACGGTGACAGGCCGGCCTCGTGACGGTCCAGTGTGAAGCGACCGGCTGCGCGGCTGGCCACGGCGCATGTAGTGGGTAAAAAATGCTTTAAATTGTTTTGTTTAAATTATGACTTCTGCATTGACAATAAGCGTGTATTGTTTTGTTATACAGTCCAATGTAAATCAAAACATTGTTGCCAAATAAATAACTGTTTTATTTAGTGCTTTGTTAAATTTACACTTTGTAATGTCAAACCTTACGTTTTCTATTTCCGATAACCCCCCTCGCCATTCAACGACCCTGGCTACTGGCTACGCCACTGCAGTTGAGGTTCTACATGCTCTACGTTTTCATGATGTGGTCTGTCCTACCTTCAGAAAAAATGAGATGGCAACCCTGGTCTTTACCCACGAATATGTACAAATTAATCGAATATATTATGTTTATGTAGATAGGTACATTCTGCGGTAGTTGATCTTCTGCTAAAATGTTTTGAATGAAACTCGGAATATACTTACATACACCTCACAGATAAAATGACAGTAAATTTCGCCTCTTTCAATGGGCTTTCCATGATTATTTTTACTGCGTTACATGATCCACCTACCTACCCATTCTTGCTGCACTCGGTGTCCGTGGAAAAATTACTTATTGACCTTAAAAATTCAATTTTCAGATTCGGTAGATTGTATAAGTTCCTAGTTTGGGGCGAGCTTAGGCTTTCTTTAACGCCTCAAGGTAATAGAATTGAAAGAAATCTGGAGGAATAGAAGACAAGAAGTGAAGGGCGAGGGTCTCTCCAAGACGAGGATCGCTGGCGTCGACCCTTCGTGGAAGTAGCCTTCGGGTCAGCGCTTTTCGGACTTGTTTTTATGGGTGAGGCGATAAATAATAACCGACTCAGTAAGGTTTTGGAGGCCTCGAGCTCGTCCTATCTCGACCTGAGGCCAAAATATGGGGAGATTGGTTTCATCAGACACCATCTTTCTGACCTATCATCATTTCTTGACTGCCTTATCTATCATAATAGTCTTTTTAGCTGGGGTGTCCTTGAGTATTGAAATTTATGTTTTTTTAATGGACGTAATTCATACATTCAATCTCAATAATCCTTGATTCCATGCAGTCAGGAATCAGCTTTGTTTGATGTGTGGAAGTACAGATAAGCTTATAATGATAAGTATCGAAAAGCAGTGACTTGTTTTGTATAATACCTATAGGAGGACGTTGAAGGTTGCTTTCGTAGAATTACCTCTACCTCTACGTATGTTTTGTGACCTACCATTGTGTTGTATCGTTGTATCATCAACCACTCGTGTGAGTTTTGCTTGTATCCCCACAAGCGCCTGCAGGATCAGCGAATGCTTGCCGAACATGGTGGGTACCGACGTAACTCGGAGTGGACCAACACACCAGCAGCTTGGACTGCTTGTAGGTATGTAATAAGGAATGCAAAGAAGTACTAGTATTTTTCACTCGTCATATATTATATATGTGGCGTGGCGATGGCGGTCCAGAGTGCTGCAGACCCTCATTTACAAGGGACCCTAAACGCCACCACTAATTATGCACACCCTAAACGTGTATTGCAGTTAGAATAATTTATTTATTGCACGTAATGGATTCTAGCGAAACAGCCGCACAGTGGGCAGCATCCCTAATTAGCTGGACAAAAGGTAAAAATCCAAAGTCCACAAAAATACACTCTTCTAGAAAATCCAAGTTTAGATGTGTACAGGATGATTCATGATAGTCTCTGTCCATCAGAACGTTGCAGAAAGTAAATATCGTTCGATCCCTCATACACTCTGCGAAAAATTATCTCCAGTATTTGTTGGATTTTTTTTCTATTTTTACATATCACAGAACAAAGTAAGTGTTCACGTTTCATTTAACCCAATTTCGTACATTTTGAATCTATTTTGGTTGAAAATGAAGGCTACAAAAAAAAAGTTCCATCTTGTTCTGAGATAAAACCTTTTCGAGTAGCTTCATATTATTATAACCCTGAGCAATCAACCGTCCAACCGCTTTTTCGTCCCCTTTCGTCCTCCTTCGAGAGATATGGAATTTTAACTATTAGTTTTCGTGTTTTTAAGGTCACCGCTGGCTCCAAATTAAAAGGATAGACCTGTTAATTTTTGCGGAGTGGCAACATTAACTGCCAAAAAAAGTCATTACCCCCAGACGTTCTTTTATTGAGGGCGTAATAAAAACTTGAAAAAGAAACATTTTGTAAAAATGAGTTTTACAGGTATTCTTCACGTTTTTGACTTTTACCTCACAAAAATAGGTAGCTCTAAAGATTTTGATGAAACGAGCTATTCTTCATGTGGATGGAAAAAATATCTGATGATCTGAGGGGTCAAATTTCAAATGTCTTAGGTCAAAAATCGCTTTAAAAGACGCGTTTTTTGAGTTGTAAGGGGAAAATTACCATCTTAAGTATATGAACATAAATGGTAACTATATTTGGAGTCTAAACATTTTCATATGTACTTGAAAATCGCTAAAAATCTGTTGAAAAATGGCAAAATATGCAAGAAAATGGTTCTTAGAAAATTCGCTCATTAAGCCATGCTGCATCACTAGAATTCTACATCCCACGTACCGTAACGCATTTAAGCAAGGTTTTGGACGATTTCCGAAGGAGCTATGTTTGTTCCAGCTAAATTGGCGGTTTTGCCCAATGTGAGCCGTCGCGGTTGTGCATTCTTACGACCACTTTCTGATTTCACCCCGTAAGGTACCAGCCTTTTTGGCGGAGCCACGAGTTTTTCATATCAATCATCAACGGAACGGGAATTCCTTGAGTGAGTATGCTTATCACAGTCATCAACGGCCACTGTGAACATCAGAACTAACTACAAGAAAATGCAGTAATGATTGTGTTAATGGGTAATGACTCTTGACATCCAAGCACACGCGAAACCACTAATGGTTGACTGCTTAGGTCATATTATTTATCAAGCCCGTTTCTCTTGAGCCGAGACCATAGACCAACTAACATTGTCACGCCAACGTCTAGAAACAACTCGATTCAGACACTACACAGCACAGTCACGCAGATTATTACATGTAACAAGTGATTATTGATTCCGTAACCATAAATCAGTGTCTACTAACTTGTACCTTATCGGCGTTCCAGCTCCTTCCACACAAAGTTCCCTTTGCACTCCAGCAAGTCGCTTTCCCACCATACAAAGCATTTCTCACGAGGACCCCAATCCTAGGAGAACGGTTTCGATATCTCTATTCAAATACTTCCACGGGGGTTCCATGATAATCCAGGATGGCGTGCCACTTATGGCAATGTAAGTGCGGAGCACTAGGTGGAGCACCGAGAGTGACGAACTTCAAGATACTTACCATGATGAGCAGGTGCCGTTTTACCGAATTTTCAAAGAGAATGAAGCCATGGCAAGGAGTCCAAAATGTTCAGAACATGAATTTTTACGAATTTTTCAAAGGCAAATCCATTTCAGAGCATCCTGAATTCACCCCTAGATTTTAACAAAAATGTATGTGTGCATGTGTCACTCCCGACAATATCTGACCGTAAGTACATGCCGCAGCCACTTTCGGCAAATCTTTGATTTCAAATTTAAACAACTTCTACAATTAGATAACGGTTCCGTATAGATGACTATTCCGCACGCAATAACTGTGAAACGGCCGTAATTTTAGTTTTTCAAAAGATCGGTAAATGGAGGTTTAATTCCGTTTTTTCTTGCGCGATTCCAAGGGAAATGCTCAAAGGTTGGGCTTTTCTTACGTGGTACCTACCTGTCCATCAGTATACGCCTAATGCACCAGTCATGCAGCGTGGCTATAAGAGCGAATTTTCAAGAAATATTCGTGCTATCATGTAAAAAGATGATATAGCGAGAAACCATAAGAATCTTTGTTAAATTACATGATTTTTTCGTGTTTCCAGCTATTTTTATTGAATTTTGACCCATAAAAACTCAAATTTGACCCCCTTGGAATTTTTGAAAAATTCTCATCTTCGAACTCATCTTTTTGTTTGGTAATACGAACATTTTGGCGAAATTTGGAATTTTTGTATGTACTTACGGTCAGATATCGTCTGGAGTGACACACGCACACATACATTTTTGTTAAAATCTAGGGGTGAATTCAGGATGCTCTGAAATGGATTTGCCTTTGAAAAATTCGTAAAAATTCATGTTCTGAACATTTTGGACTCCTTGCCATGGCATCATTCTCTTTGAAAATTCGGTAAAACGGCACCTGCTCATCATGGTAAGTATCTTGAAGTTCGTCACTCTCGGTGCTCCACCTATATTTATTCACCCCAAGAGCCAGTGCCTACCTACTGGAAAACAAAAATTCATGTTCTTTATCGACTGGGGTGGAAAACAGAGTGACATGAGTGCGTCACCCTCCAGAAGGTTATTGTACGAAATTTCCCCCTCGATGTGTTTGTTGAGAGAAGCACAATGGCGAGGTACAATACAAACGTTACAAGACCACTTTTCCGCGCGGTTAGTTTTACAACACTCCTGTTTAGTAGTTCTGTAGCAGCTGGTTGGTGCCAATACAAGTAGAAGGGTTTGTTAGGGTTAACTATGCGTGTTACACTTCATACGACTCAGGACTATAAATAGGCCGAATTTTCATAGTGTCGTTGAAGGCATGTGAAATTGTGACGACAGCCACAGATCCATCGGATGAGAAGCCCCCCCCCCCCCCCCCATCCCCATGGAGGCTACCATTTACCATTTCAATGTAAAGGCTTTCTAAATGAAAGCCCTTACATTCAGAAAGTCTTGCTGTTCAATTAGAAGGGTCAACCCATGAGATGGGGGAGATTAAACGAAGGGAGATCAATGGTAGGTGGTAGTGTTTATCATTTATCACGACACCTACGGAAAACTTGTACTTATTATTAGTTAGGGCCTGCACAAGGCCTTGGTATTGACCTATTTAGCAAACCTCAAGAAGTATGGAGACTTCAAGTCCCTTACTTTTTTCAACCCCTTCCAAAAATGAGATGTAAAGTGACACAAAAATGACATGTTTGAAAGTTACATGTAAACATGTCTGACTCCCCACATACATGGATTTGACCTTTCGTTTCGGAAAAATATTTTCCAATTTTGGAATTGTCTTATGGTTTATTATTTGCAGTAGTGAACCTTTGGAATCGAGGAATAAACATTTTTTTTAAACCCCTAAAAATTTGATGGTTTCCTTTTCAAGTATGGGGAATCCGAAAATGTAATTTAAAAAAAGTTCTGTCCTTCCGCCGTATTTCGCACTTTCCTTAGTTACCATGATGAATAGGGGTTGAAGTTTTCACAACGCCGTTGCTCGAAAACTTTCAATCGAAGGGAAATATGGTTTTTTACGTTTTTAAATTGATCTCGAACTAAACAATTTTTTGAGACCACCCCGAGTGTACGTCCCGCCGTTCGTTTGCACCGAAAAGCTTCGTCAACATGATCGTGAATGAAACGGTATAAATCGTACCCACATAATTATCATTCCTAGGGAACACCTAATTATAATCACAGATGACTGTATGAAATCGAGTTGGTTGTTCGGTGATATTTCATTTGAAGAATGACTTTGTTTGGATTTTGTTGATAACTCCTTTTTTTAACACGAACAAAAAATGTTATGCTTCATGAATAACAACAATTATAATAGTGATTAAATTATTGAATCCCGCGAATTTTTATGAAACTGTAATTCCCGGGCCGGCTCCAGTAGGTACATACTCGATTGAGGGTTTTCCTGGGAGGAGCTCGAGGGTAGGTAAAGACCGCAGAAAACAGTGATCTGCACAGAAGGCCTCCTAACATGAGGCCTATATTTGTTTTGCGGACTGGATTTCGGTGTAGGTCTAAAGTTGTCAAACGGACGTTATAATCATGAGTCGCCAAAGTTTCAGGAAAGGAGGAAACGGCTCGTGGTAGGTAATACATTAAGACAGATTTTATATAGAGTTGTCGCAACTATCATACCTATATTTCGACATCATTCGTGTCATCAACTGTTAATACTGGTGGCTCACCTGTTTTTACCTGTATTCAGCAACCTGTACTAACCTGTTGAAGACACGACTGATGTAGAAATATAATACAATACATAGTTAAACCAAAATCAAGTGCAGAACTAAAGTCATTCACCAAAACATACCAAGATCCGTATAAATGTACGTATTTTTCAAATTTTAAGTTCAAATAATAAATAATAAGTTATTCAGTTCAAATTTGATTTTCGCCCACAGTTTTGAAGGTTTCTTTTTTTAAACCGAATTTACAATTTTTTTTAACAACTGTCAATAAATTAAAGAAATTGCCTACATAGTACTTGCCAAGTACATTTTGATATGGTATGTTCATGTTTTTATGAAGCTTCTCCTATTATTTTCAATAGTAAAACTTTGTAATCGACCAAGAAAAAAAATGTTGATGTTTTACTTTTAAAGGTATGCTACAGCAAATTGTGTGGATAAGATTTTCTAGTATTTTCAGCTATGTGGCTGCGATGCAATAAATTTACCATTTTGATATCACGCTTATATTGAGAAAATGTAGTGCTTCTTTTAATCTATTCTTTTACTGCTTCCTTTACTTAATGTATTGCTTCTCTCAAACTTATAGGTAGCCAGATCTCCTAAGATTTACAATAAATATATTTTTAACATTATCGTTCCTAATGCCTGTACGCACTGGGTACACGTTCCACGTTCCTAAGGTAAGTACGCACTGGGATTCTTTGTTCGAACTTTTTGTCGCAGACGCTCGGATTCATGTCACAAACTGTTTGCCCAGCAACATTGTCGCTCTGGAAATTGTGTACGCATCTAGTTTGAATCTGAGCCATGTCAAATGAGGTCGCGCTTTCAGGGATTGCGGTAGCACTGTACATCACTTTACTGAGTAAAAAAAAAAGGCTAACAAAAAGCCACCTCGTTGGTGGATGCGTGGTTTATTCATGGATCGGAACAAGCATGGGCCCAATCTTCTTGACACTCTTTGATTGGAGGATGAAATGGGATTTAGAAATTTTATTCGTATGTGTCCAGTCGATTTTGAATGTCTTCTGGAAATGGTCGGACCACGTATTTCGAAAAAGGAGACGAATTTTAGGGTGCCAGTTTCTGCTACCAACGGGCTTGCAGTCACTCCGTTTCCTCGCAAGTGGAGACTCATACACAAGCCTCATGTATACTTTCAATCAGATAATATCAGAATTTGTTCCTGAAGAGTCTGTATAAAGTTGTACACCATACAAGTTTTTTTCTTGTATGGAGTAGGTATATGTTCATTTATTGCTCAATTTGCGAAAAAAAAAGAAAAAGAAAAGTGCGAAAATGGCAGAGAGGTTCACACCGTTTGAGATTCACGTACGCACTGACTCAGTGTTGCGCGACATTGTCTAAAGAATCCCACTTCGGATGGGACTCAAAAAATACTAAAACGCATCACACGAGATGCAAGATTCATTGTTGCGGAGCGTCCCGGATGCTAGAAATGAATCCCAGACGCAGCTTGCGCGACAGAGTCCGAACAAAGAATCCCAGTGCGTACTAGGTGTATGTTTCTTAACGAATTTTTTTTATGAAGTAATAAACTTTAGTAATATTATTACGGTATTTTACGTTCATACTTGCGTCCAGGTTTTGTCCGTATTTTTAGGGTATTCAGATGGCGGACCGTGGTGTCCAGATTTTCAGTAAAACATGGCAACCCTATGGTACGTTCTCACTAGTCAACTGCTGGGTCAAACTGAAGGAAATTTACGATTTGGAATGACTGTGTAAGGTTGATAAAATACTTGTGGAGAATTATCAAAATACAGCATTACTGACCCCTTTCTAATAACTTAATTTTCCCCGGAGCTTGGGCTAAAATGATTATGGAGTCAATAACTTCCAAATGGCATAAAAGAGAAGTTAGGCGACTTCGTAGTTCTAATCACTGCATAAATATTTTTTTGAGCATTTGTTGAGGAACGATTGAGCGCATTTTCCTTTTCTTTTTCTTTTTTTTTCTCATAATTTTCATGTTTACTTCTCAATTAATTCATAGTTTTAAGAATATTCAATTTGTTTTTCCCTATCTCGTATTGAAAATAATTACCTATGTAACCTTCTGTATTTCAATCTCCAACCATGTCATTGATATTTTGTATACATTTTTTTTTGTAATTCCTTGTGCATTACCATGTCTAACACACAAATAAAGAGTTTATTATTATTATTATTATTATTATTAATATATAGAAAGATTATTTCTGTTTTATTTGGCCGTTTTACGAGTATAATGAAAATGTTGCGTTGTAGGGGCAGTTAATTCAAAAGCATAGCAACAAGGGGTCTTGGAAGGTACCATAACGTGTTGCCAAGCGGTGAACCCCCTCTCGTCATGTGCCCTTCCCCTCCGCGCCCTCGGCAGAGATCAGCTGATGCAATAGCCCTTTAGGGCCCACGCAGCCAATCCGACACCAGAGCGCTCCCCCCTCCACCACCACTTCCTCGTCACTCCCCACCCCCCCAACTTCCCCTCCGCTACGTCGACATCGACCGCCTCCCCGCCATCCCCCTTCGCCACATACCCGGTGAAAACAGATGATAGGAAACCGGCTCGTGCTCCTCTCCCTCGACGAACCCCAGCTCTCGCAGTCAGTGTCGGTCCGCCGTTGTCTTCCGGCCTCTGAAAGGAGATGTGGGACTTCGTCAACTAGTCTCCTCGATCCGGATCATTCGCCGAAATTACAATTAAATCCCCCGTTCATTCGTCCTTTCGATGTACGAAAGAAACTGTGATAAATTCGTGCAAGCTAATTCGACTCTATGGTGATAGCTGTTGTAAAACTAGAGAGGAATCGTATTTTTCTTGAACGCGAAAACTGTTATAAACGATTTTAGGTGTCGCTTTAGCTTTATTCTTCAAGTGTTGTTTTGATTCCGGCCTCAAGATTCCGATCGCCAAAGGACCTCAACAGTCCGGCGAAGGTGCCGTTCCTGAGGACATGGGACACCAGATGACCCATGTAAGTACCTACCAAACCTATGAAAGCCTTAATTTTTGGTAACAGTACACCAAATTTAATCGTACTGCCAGGATTACATCAGTTTTTTGTTGCTTTTGCCTATGCAGTTCGTTAAAATCATGTTTGAACCCTTTTTATAATAGTACATGGATGATGTTATGTCGGTAAGGTGATAAAATGGACCTCCTTTCTACTACCCCTAAATCACCGGGTTCTGGTTTTTCATTTTTTCATTTCATATCCCTGCTACATTATGAACAACATGGCCATGAAACCCCAAAATATCCGAACCTTTAAAATCATCAGTCGAGCAAACAGGTTACAAGAACCCTTCATCCTGATATCTTGCATCGACCGTTTCTTTTTGATTCGACTCAGTGAGGCCCATCAATTTGGGCTGTCGACTCAGTAATGTACCTAATTAATGCTTTATTTTCGCTTGAACAAACGGTTTCGGTTTAAACAAAATTAACGGAGAACCAAAAGAATCGGCTTGGTTGCTACCCGAAGCCTAGCTCCTTTGCCGTTCACATCACTCTCACTTTCCTCGAAGGTTCAACGATCTGTAAATCAGCTTTGTTCATAATAAACATAAAATAAGTTTTCCCATCGTGTGTTGTACCTAAACATTACTTATTTGAATTCCTTTTCCACATGTTGCCGGCCGATTATGTTTCCATCGTCGATTCTTTTTGTTTCTCCATCGTTGGCGTATGACCTTCACCGTACCTACCTGTCAGTTCGTCACTTCCAGTCTTATCTCGCATAGTAACATACTTAGTTCTTTATGATTTAATTAATACCCAAGCTCGTTTTGTTCTTTGTTTCCCCACATGATCTAAATAGTGTAGCTGTTCGTATTCGTATCGCTTGAAATTCTTCTTCCTTTGGTTTATAGTGAACGGCCGATAATAAAGCAATCTTCACACCAGTCAGTTGTTAGTCATTAGTGGTGATTTATTTATTTATTCAGTGTACAGAAGGTGCACTATGCCTTATGGTAACGTACACGTTAAATGAAGTAAACAAATTTGAAAGAAAAAATTACGATGGAACTTGAGTATTAATTACCAACCTACTGTTTCATCAAGAAATAGGAAAAAAAACCACAGTCATGCAGCATGGCTATAAGAGCGAATTTTCGAAGTTTTCGGCATCTTCCTCCTCCGCCTAAAATTTTCTGAAAATTAATTTTCGGCCAATGTTTTCCCAACTTGATACCATACAAAATTAAAACAGGAGTAGTTTTACGCAAAGTAAAATTTGGGGTGGAAGGAGGGGGAGGGGGAAATCAAAAATGTTTTGAATACCAGAAGAGTAGGTATTGGGTACGTAACAAATTTTTTGTTCCATTTTTTGCCGAGTAACACCTCGGTTTGTAGATTTTCCAACGCTGAACACGATCGTGAAGTCAGAATTGCTATATCCCATTCCGTTATCAGATTAGAGCAGACGAACCAGGAAGAACATCTCAAGAAATAACCACGTTCCTTCATCTTCAAAGTGCTCCAGTTTGAGAATGGAATGAGATATCGCAATTCTGATTTCACCATCGTGTTCAGCGTACAAAAACCTTTAAAATGAGGTGTCACTTGTCAGACTTTTTCATTTTGGGAATTTATGGGTAATTTCCCCCCCCTAAAACTCCCCAAAACTCCCCCTTAGGGTGACCCGATTCTGCCCATCTTCGAACTTAGCCTGTCGATTGCCAAGACAGATTTTTCGTGCAAATTTGAACTTTTTATCTCAATTCTTTCGAGAGTTATCGTCTGGAATGACACATACATATATAAATATATAAATATATATATAAATATATAAATATATATATATATACATATAATTTTTGGTGTCTTTCGGCAGGGAATTCAGGATGGTCTGAAACGGATTTTGGTATAAAAATCTTTCAGAAATTCGAGTTTTAAAAATTTTGGACCGAGAACAATAGCTTCCTTTTCTTCGAAAATTCGCTAAAACAATGTTATGTAAAAACATTATCAAAATGTTGCAAGAAGGCTCATTTTTTCCTTTTCGTCTAAAACCTCTAAAACCAGCCTCTAAAATTTTAGGTAAATAGTTAAATTTGTGGTTTTTGATGTCGGCTTGAAAGAATATAAATTGTAGAACATCTCGACTAGGATACGTTATGATAGTACCACTAGATACCTCTGATACACTGATTGGCCCGTAATGTGAGTTTGTAACGCTTGTAAAAGAAAATTATTGTCATTGTGTGTGGTAGACTTACCTATCGGAATTGTAATATCATGTAGGTACGACTAATTGACACATACACTGGGTACCTATATAATTATACATGATACAATACATGATTCTTTAGTACAGCTAAAACGGAACAAAAATATATATTATAGAACTTATGAAATTGAAAACCTACGAAGACCTTTGTATAGATCCAATTAAGTACATAATTATTTTACGTATTAATGACTTGATTTTGGAAAAGTTGGGACTCCAATCCCCCCCCCCCCCCCCCCGGACGAAACCTCCCACCCATTTTTTTCTCTCCTGAATCTGGAGATCAATCGTTTTTGAAACGTAAAATCTACCGAAAATGTAGGGCTTAGGTACTGATTTTCCCATGTTTGAGAAACTTCTCAAAACGTCTTGGCAGATTTGAAACGACTTGGCTTCTAGGTGGTCTCCTATGAATTACAGAACGATCAGATCATTAGTACGGCCACTGCACATGCGCAATCGCGAATCCGATGTACTCAAGTTTCTCACGAATAAATGACCTGATTGTGCTCAACTTCGGTGGGTAGTTGACCAGTAGCTTCTATTAGATGGTTTCCTATGAATTTCATAACGCTGGGATCATTGATATAACTACTGCGCATGTGAAAACGCGAAATCCATGGTAATCAATTTCTAGTGGTCCGATTTTGGTGAAATTTTCTTTCAACTCTTTCTAATGGAATCTATTTCGTATGGAATACTATTTTGATAGAATTTTCTTTCAGCTTTTTTGAAACTGCACTTTATAACAACATACGCATAACAACAAATAATTATAGCTATAGAAATTCACCGTATATATTTTTTTATTAAACTTTAATTGCCAGGCTGCTCTGCGTAGAGGAAGGGTTATCCATGCAGGAACATAATAAATCGTTGTCTGATAATTTGCAGCGTTCTTGTCTTTATTTTTTTGGAAAAGACAAGCGACAGCCAGGCATTCATTTGTAGGTAAATGGTGAGGGACAGCTAGAGTGCCTCAATAAATCACGAATCGCCCCTGAAAAATACCCGTTACACTACGTCGTTTACTGAACGGGTGTATTATTCAGTGTAGATATACCTACGAACTTGATTGCTAACTCCCGAAAAACTTTAGGTGCCTCAGCCGCACTAGTGTAAGGAGAGTAGTCATAAGCGAATACCCTACAATTCCCTTCGTCGACCCCCCCCCCCCCCCCAACGATACCTACTGCCTTACCCTTAGTATTACCGGATATCTGAGGGGGTCACGACACCTGGACTGCACGCTAATGACAACTTTTTCTCGTTCCCTAATCAATTTTGGATGTTTTTAAACGCAACAATTCAATTATTGATATTCTATGGTTATTCACCTGTCGTATATTACAATTTGGTAGTAAAATTCAATCATAATTATCTACATGTAGGTTGGTATATTATAACATTGAAGGGTGTTGACAATCTAAACGTTGAAATAATGTTCAACTAAGCAACGCAATACAATAAATATTGCTAACATATTCTTTGATAGAAATGTGAACTTCTTGATGGATTGAGAAATGGGAAATTGGTCGGAAAGGAAAACTCTTGTCAAACGACATGAGGCACAAAGAATATAGGGGGAATTAGAATAATTGTCTAGTGCAATAAGTAGGGGTGCTGTACAAAAAAAATTTGGTTGTTCATTTATTGTTTCTCAAAAGCACGAATTATGCTCCTCTTGGTTTATTATTCCGTGAATAATACACCTGTATTCTCTCAGCAAAAAGTTTTTAGAACACCCCTTCAAAGTTTTTCTTTTACGTTTCAAGGTGCGTAAGTTCCAAAAATGCAATGTTCGTCCGCCGTACGCCGTATCATCCATATATCTATTTTAATTTCAGTCTAAAAAATTCGTTCTTTCGCACACAGGCTCCATCTGGGCCATAGTTGTGTCCCGAAAATTTGCAGCCCTATCGAAATATACCCAAAAGTGTTATGGGTGAAAAAGGGGTGTAAAAATAGGGTGTTTCGGTGTTCGAGTAACGTGAGCTTGTGAGGTATCGTTTTCCATGTTTTTTAGTGCGAGGAGTCCGAATATGAATTGGACTTTGACCATAGAGTTGAATGTTGAGGTTCTAAGGAAGTTTCAGCTTGAAATTTACAGGGGTGTTATGGGGAAAAAATGGGCGTAAAAATAGGGGTTTTCGAGTTTTTTTGTTGAGGTTTTGGTGAACATGAGCTTGTGAGGTATCGTTTTCCCTGTTTTTTAGGGCGAGAAGATATATGAAGATATATGAAGTTGATTTTGAATGGTGAAGAATTGAGGTTGTAACGAAGGTTGAGCTCCCAAAATTAATTTTTTTCTTCTTCTTATTCATGTCCTCTTCTACCTAGTGGTGTCGTGGATTTGCCTATCACCCACTCACCTGTATCTACATCAGTTAGTACATTTATAGAAGTCAGAATTATAAAATTGGACCAAAAACTTGCAATGAAATTAATTTTTTATGACTCAAAAACGTGGGAAATAATTTGAAATCACCATAAATTGGTATAATAACACTGAAGTAGTATCAACAGCTTAATCAAGACAATTAGTTACAAATTATCGTTGGTAATTGGTAATTGAGTGATAATTTTTTGTGAAACGAAACAAAAAACAAAAATAGGAGCCTTAATCGTGTTTCGGAGCGTGAGGGGGGGGGGGGGGGGGAATTGGCGGAAACCATCAAAAATAGCTATTCCAATATTATTGCACGTGAAAGAAACAATAAATAACAGCCAAAATTTCTGTAGCTATGTCCAATAGAATAATAAAGCTATGTGACAAGAACTTCGCAGCGTTTTTACTATTTATGTTGGTGTAGTAAAATGAACTTTTTAAATAACCTTCTGTGTCTGTTGTGAATGGAAATTATTCGGAGTCGGTATACAATCGATAACATTGATTTGATATTTCACTAATGTTGTATAATAAACTAATAAATAAAAAGTAGGTAGGTAAGTATGAATAAAAAGGGGTGGGGGGAGTGTAACTCATTACAGAAGTGATCAAATAGGTACCTAATGGTCTCTGATGTATGTGAAAAATAAAAACAAATAACGCAAATTTATTAATAAAATGAATTGGTAGAGGTACTCCTTTCAGGAAACAAACGTCAGGAAAATTTAGGAAACGCTTGAGCTCCACGAGCTAAACAGCATGTTTTTTAAATCGTATTTTCGAGATTGGCTAAATAACCACCGTTTCAAACAATGCTGCCAGTTTTTTTTAACCGAATTGGGTTATCAGAATTTCAGAAAATATATTTTTTTTGCCGCCTTTGCCTAACTGTGCGACGCCGTACAATAACAAGAGTGATGTTCAAAGTCGAAAAAATTATTTCGTAAATAGATAGCGGTCAATTATGTAACAACTTGAGCGGGATTTGGAAAACCAAAAAAAAAAAAAAAATTACTACGAAAACGGCGAAAAAACGTTTAGGGTCGTTGAGTGTTGTAGAAGAATAATTTGGTCTGGCTACATTGCCAGTGTTCACTTTCCATAAGAAATGCATATTCTGGCGTGTAAATGCGATTCGGCGATCGGTATACCTTCAGCTCCGACTACCTATTTGTTAATTCAAACCGTCTTAGATTTCTCAAAAACTGTAAAAACCGGTTCTCAAGCATATTATTTCCTTCACTCGAATTGAACTGCAAGCTTCCAGAAAACTCCTGTGCTTTGTAGTTTTTTCATAAATTTCAATTTGCCATTCGTATTTAGGTTGATGGAAATATCTCGTTTGATACCTCGTTTTGATGTTTGGGAAAATCCGGCAGGCCCAGGTTGCAGGAAAGTGTTCCGAGTGAAATCACTGTTTCGGGTTTCCACGAAGACTTGTCGAGGGCAAAAAGGCGGGCGACAATCGAGCGGAGCGGCCTGGCCCGGCTCTTGGAAAGTTGACCCGTTTTCGCTGTTTAGAGCAGGACCTCAGGCTGAGGGGCCCCCGCGTTGCCTGGCAACGGTGCCACTGACCTCCACCAGATCTGTAACTAGTTGCAAAGGGTCACTTCCATCTTGCAACTTGCTTCCTCACTTCACCGTTTCTAGCTCAGATTTCAGTTTTCTTCTGGTTTATCCTTCCAGCCCCCCCCCCCCCCCCCTCCCCCTCCTGATCTCCTACCACAAACAATATACAGGGAAAAAGCTCAAGTCGTGATCATCCAGCTGCTGAAATATAGAGCTCTAGTGATTCATGCTTGTGTCAGCAATGGAAAATGATTTGCTTCTGAATGATTACTTACGAACAGCCCAATATACTTACGAAGAGCCCAATACGCACAAAAAATCTCTACCCAAAATAGGAGATAGATTGCGTACTCCTTAGTGAGCCTCCTGAATGGTGTCCCAAAAATGATGATAGGCTTGTATAGCGAATCCTAGTGAAGGTGCTGGGCTTGGAATCATACTCTTTCCCCAGAAATAACAAATGACTGAGGACATCAGATGAGCGAAATTTGAGTTGATGCCCCCCATTTAGCGACTCCAAACACCCACCTCCTTCCTTCATTGAACGGACTATAAGTAGTTACCTACTTACTAGATTTCTGGAGCTACCTAATTCGAAAAATCATCCCTAATTCTACATTTCTTCCAGTTGACAGAATTCATCCCCGGCCCAGGGGTAGGTACTCCAAATATAGTCGGGCGCCCTTTTTCAACGATATCATCTAGAAGTTTTATGCCTATAATCGCTTTTGTTTACACCTATGTATTCGCTCAGTAAAAAATTTGTTCAGCACCCCCTCAAAATGTGTTCTTTCACGTATTTCAAGGTGCTTAGATTCAAAAATGCAATGTCCGTACGCCGTATCATCCATCTTACCTTTATTTTTGGTCTAGAAAATTCGTTCTTTTGCACACATTTGTTGGGCCCAAGTTGTACTCCAAAGCTCGGCAGCCCGATCGTTTCTTAGACTATTGTAGACTAAACTTCGTGTTCTGGGAGGACTGCTGTCTTCTTCTGGGCAGTGGAAAACGGTTTGCTTCTGATTATCAACCCCCGAACAGGAAACACACACACACACAAACTTGCTCATGGGAAACCTCTGATACCCTGTGGTTAATCCAATTTTCGAACGCAGTTATTGCATCTGTGCTATTCCCTCGCCAGACAACCCGTCATTCTTCGCCGTCAAACCTTATTTTTTCTCAAGTCGTTTGAAGTTTTGTTTTTTATTCCTTTTCCTCGGCCTTCTCTCTAAAAACGTCGACTATTATTTTCCCAGACGGTCTTATTATAATGTCTCGCGGACGGGAACTTTCGCCGTTTTCACGCTCCTGAAGGGGGTTTCGTCAGAGACATGGGACGGTGGATTGATGTCCTAACCCTGGGAGGAATGAACTCGGATCCCCTTTATTTTCTGTCATTACGAACTGTGAGTCATTATCGAATAGATTATAGAGAATGATGAAATACAAAATCGATATGTTTCCTATTTAGTTTGCTTGTAGGTACATATTTTAGAAAAACGAAACCGAACAGAAGGAAAGCTCGAGTGAAGACATTGGAGTAGAGAACACCAGCATCCTGTATCGTATGGAAATTTTGCAGTGTGTCGCGCTAGATTACAGTCATTCCAGCAATAATGTATTTTTCTGGAGCGAAGGGTTTGTTGAAAGATTGTTTGACTTTTTTGATTTATAACTTTATAAAGTCTACCTATCTATTGTAGCGCGAATTTATAGATTTGTCTTATAGATTGTTGGTCTTATTGTTGATTGTTTGTGGGTTTATTGTTGATTGTTTGTTTTGTCTTATAGATTGTTGATTGATTTTACTTATAGATTTAATTAAATACCATAAGTGACGTGAACTTTTGTTTATTATTTTCAATAATCAACCTTTGGAATCGAGCATGCAAATTTTTTCAACCCCCCTCTCCCCCTTTCAAAATTGTATGGTATCCTTTTCAACGTACGTAGAGTCCGAAAATGGAATAAAACTCTGTCCGTCCGCCGCACTTCGCACTTACCCTAGTTACCACGAATGAAAATTAGTGAATTGGTTTGTGGGTCTAGTTGGTCCGCGAAGCTCGGCGTTTCTATCAATCATCTCTAAATGGCGAAAAATAGAGATTGATAATTCCAGGGCCGTTATCTCGGTTTTTTATGTTTTTAAATTGATCTCGAACTTGGGAAATTGTTGAGACCACCCGGATTGTACGTCCAGCCGTTCGTTCACAATAAGGCCCTGAAGTTTGCACCGAAAAGCTTAGTCAACCCGATCGTGAATGGAACGGTATACATCCAGCCCAGATGTCATTGCTAGGGATCATAATCACGCATGGCTTTATGAAGTCGCGTTTGTTATTCCTTGATATTTTCATTTGATGGTTATTTTGGATTTTGTTGATAGGTACTTTTGTAGCTTGAACAAACTTTATGCTTTATGAATAACAGCAAATATTAATTATAGAATTCTTAATCCACCCCTTATTTTATGAAACTGTAACTGCCCTGCCGGCTCCAGTACTTGATTTAGGCTCACGAGGGTACCTATTGACCACATAAAACGTTGATCTACGCAGAAGGGGCATCTATATATGTAAATAATAAACCGTTGTGTAATAATTTGTTGCATTTTTGTACTTATTATTGACAGAAATTATCAGAGTCTGCTGGAGAACACGAATCACGGACAAATTGTGTAGGTATAGGTTACCTTTGTGTTTTAAAAACTAGGTAATTGTTGGTAGGTTTTATAGGACCCCCGTTCAAAAAAAAAGTTACTGTTACGTTTGGATGAGTGAGCCCTGTTCCAACTGAGTAGGCAGTTACACATCTCGTTTTTGTTTTTTGTTCTCAGACGAATTCGGTGTTCGATCAAATGTATTCTGCTCAACGTTGTTTACTTGTGTACAGCTTGCGGGTATTTGAAGGAAGCTCAGAAAATAAATTTCGCCCGAAAAAACTAGCCCCTCGCTTCTGATACCTAAAAATGGCTCACAGATCGTACAATGAGGAATAATAAGTTTGAAGGAAACGGAGCAGACTTCCTCGACTTCAAACTGGCCCTGCTGCCTCGCAAGGGCATGTCTCAGCACAGGCTCCACTCATCTGATGGTGTTACACTTTGCAGACCGACCAGGAGGCCTTGAGATTGGCGGTCGTTCTTCTTCGCCTCTTCCTTTTATTATTTTTGGTAATCTATGAGGGTTTGTTCTCTCCTTCTCTTTATATATTTTTTTATCGTTGATAATCATCCTCCTGCTCTCAATTCCGTCCGAGGGAGCACTGGGCTCGGTTGTTGATGGCAGTATCTGGAAAAATGCCAGACTTCATATAATGGTGGGGTATCCTTTCGAAAGCGTGTCTTGCATCTTTCAGTCAGTCAGTCAAGAAATTTTTCATTGTAGGACCGAATGCATGGTAGTACAATCGTCAGATGTAGTAAATACAACAAATTGAAATGATTACATAAATAAAATATAGGTAATACACATTACACAGGAAAATATAAATATCAAAAAAGTCATCAATGGCATACAGTTCCTTTTTGCGAACACAAAGGCGTTGAAAGCGAACAAGCCCGTAACAGTGAGACAGAAGAATCTCCAGTGAGTCTCCAGAATCCTCGACAAGATTGAAAGAAGCCCAGGTTATAAATTTGCTTTTTGTATACAGAAAACGCTGATGCTGTGACCAGTTGCACCCCACAAAGAAATGGCATACGAGGCCCGGCTCTTGAAAAATGCAAAGAACGCAGGTCTGAGCAATGGCAGCGAGACAGATTTGGAAAGCCGTCGCAACATGAAATTGCAGAAGGCCAACTGAGAGGAAAGCCGGTCAATATGCTCTGCAAATGACCTCCTGTTGTCAGGACCGCACACCCCATAGACTGAAAGTGAGGTTTTGGGTCTTGTCCATATTGAAAATTAATGAGTTTGCATGACACCATTGCTGAACGATGCCATCAGACGATAACAACGTATCAGAGAGGGTCAGAGTGCTTCTACCCGATGCGCATAATATCATATCATCATCATACATACTGAGATCGTCAGTGGACTGATGAAGTAGTTCGTTCATTTACAATAAGAAGAGCGTTGGCCCAACAACACTTCCTTGCACCCACAGGGTACAAGCGGAGTCTCGGAATTCTGTCCATTGTACGAGACACTCTGATGTCATCCCCTCAGAAACGAGCGTAAACTGAGTCCTGGAAGCCATAATGTTTGACATTCTCAGTAAGAGTATCATGTGAGACCAGGTTGAAAGCCTTCGTCAGGTCATAGAGACGTAGCGCACACAGGTCTCCACACTCCCAATTTACCTCCAATGAGCTAGCCGCCAAAGATGTCCTTTTTCCTTGCTGGAATCCAAACTACTGGGGGTGAATAATTGAGTGATCAGCCAAGTAGTCCTTTATCTTGTCCAATTCAACAAGCTCTACAGCTTTAATCGGTATCGGTAGTTTCGAAATGAGGTGGAAATCGTAACTCTACATTTACCCTTCTTAGGGATCGAAGTCACTGAAACCGTCTTCAGGCACTCAGGAAAACACCCCTTGGCAAACTGTAAGTTGATGAGGTAAGCGAGAGGTTCTAGAATACAGTCTACTATATATTATTTTATCATATCAGTCGTGAAATCTGTAGATGCTGTGTTCTTTAGTCTGCAAGTGGCTGAAAATACCCTCTCAACACTAATTTCTTGAACTCAACATTTCTTGAACAAACGTGGGAGCAGTATTCAGAAAATCAGGGCTTTACTATGAGTTGTTGTCTTGCTTAGATCAGAAGCAGCTGAGAATAATCAGCAAATCCCTGTGCGTAACCAAGATTAATGTTGCAAACATACCGAGTCTACCACAATCCATGCTGCTTTTATCTTGTTACTGGACGTGTTGATCCTATCATTGTGATCCTTTGTAAACTTGAAGGTTCCTACTACCGTTTCTACCCATTTCGTAGGAACGGTCCCTCAGGGATAGATATTGTTTCCGAAGGTTTAGCAGTTGCTCGTCGAACTTGATTTTTTTACAACTATTTTGAGGGTGTACTCTCCGTGTCACCCAGGGACAATCCACAGCATCCACGGTGATCAAGAGTTTACCCAAGAAGATTTCTGTAGCCAGATCGGGGTCCTCATTGCCGTAAATATCGAACAATGAGATAGAAGAAAGAGATTGGCGGAACCTTTACAAGTTTTCAGGCTTAATCCTAGAAGTAACTAGGGGATACTGCTCAGCAAACGCAGCTCGACTCAAAACTGATCAGAGAAACTCAGGTCACTCACAACTTCTACTCGAACTGCACTTTTTGCGAGTCTCATCTGTCATATTTCAAGAAGGTCTAGTCTACTACAGGTGATAGGTATTCCCCAAGTTTCATTCAAATCTTAACATGCATATAGTAAAGGTATTTTAAGTTTTAAGTATAGGTATTTTACAAGGTGCAGTTAGGAAGTTTCTTCCACAACCCCCATTACATCGACTATCCCCCTCCCCTCTACACCAGGTCCTACTTGAATTGCAGTAGTCGTAGATTTCAAGATAAAAAACGCTGCAAAGTCCTTGTCACATGGGTTTATTGTTCTGTGGGACATACCTACAGAAATATTGGCTGTTCATTTATTGTTTCTTTCATGCGGAATTCTGATGGTTTCCACCAATCTTGGCCCCAAAAAACACGAATTACGCTCCTTTTTTTTCAAATTATCTTTGATCATTGATAGTGCCATTCAGTTGTCTTTAATAGTGTTATTATACAAATTGATGGCGATTTAAGTTTCCCAGGTTTTTGACCCATAAAAAATGAATTTTGGGAGCTGAACCTTCGTTACAACCTCAATTCTTTACTCTTTGGTCGAAATAGACTTCATATTCTGTCTTCCCGCCTAAAAAACATGGAAAACGATACCTCAAAAGCTCATTTTACTAAAACACCAAAAAACCCTATTTTTACACCCATTTTTCACCCATAACACCCCTGGATATATTCCGATCGGGCTGCAATTCTCCAAGTCATCTGATTCAGATAATTCTTTCAGCCGTGATGTGAGAACAAATAATGTATCTTACAAATAAAACAATATTATAATATTTTAATTATTATTAAGATATTGTAATATATATTTTATATAAAATATTATTGTTATAATCAATAAAATTATATTTTTCATTCTGATTAGTGGGCGGATAGAAACGATTCTATCAGTAGGTATAGTTAGACAGACTGTTGACTTTTGTGCAAGTTTCAAGGAGGTTTTGGTAAAACTTTTCAAAGGCCTCCTCCATGGAGTTCTTCGGATACAATAGAGGTAGGTACTTAATAAATCATGATATTATATTCGCGTAATAATATGTCTGGATTTTAATGCTGCGTCACATAGGGGGCAGTTCCTTGTAAATGTTTTCCTCTATATAAGATTCACATGAAATAACAGTAGGTACCAGTTGTGTAAGCTTGCTTTGTTACCAAACCCGTAGTTTTAATTTTGTTTTTTCCGCTCAAGCCGTCTAGAACACCCGAATGACATCTGATCTCTCCGATCTCTTTAGTTGCGTAACACCGAAAGTTCACTGACCTCGTTAAAAGAAAATAATTTAAGAAAAATATCTCGGCGTGAAGGAACTGCTTGTTTTGTCGACCCGCCACTAAATTGTGCAGTCAGCTCGTTGGGAACTAAGTTCTATTTCTCTGTCTAAATTTAAACTTTCTAACGCGTCGGGATCACCAAAATTATTTAGGTAGAAAAGTCAACACAGATGACTTCATGGATCGATGCGAAAGTAAACAAGTTAATAAATGAGCGTTTAAACAAGAAAAAAATGTCGTCCAGTTCTAAAAACGTTTGATCGGCCTTCTTTCGCAATGGGGTCGCGCTTCATTTATTTTCATGTTTTTTTTTAACCCTCAGATAAATTTTACCCTTCTTATAGTGAAGGGAAGAAAAACATCTTTCGAAGATCCTAGCAGAGCTGACTCTGTCTAAATTTAGAATGTTGTTTTGCAGTGTGGCCTCATTTTTCAGCCATCTGCCTCTCAACGCTTGGGTTTCGAGCGGTCGACCTGAGCTGGCTGAGTCAGATTCGAATGCCTTTCCAAGTATGTTGTGTTTGTTGTGCTCAGGATCCGAAGGTTGGATCAATCATGCGTGCTTCATGGTTAATTCGGGACCGTTGGTATCTCACTATCATTTCAAGGGCTGGACCGTTTATTTAATGACCTCGAAGTAATCAGTCCCTTGCACTTCATTTTGACAGACGAGTTCTCCTGACAAGAGATCCGCCTCATGCACATAGTGGATTAGGATTAATTATTATGAAGAACCGTTACACAGTTGGCTTAAATAGGAAAAAATAAAATAAAATAGAACCTCAAAAATTGAAAATAGAAAAAAACAAGCTTTTAGACGATTGATACGAAAACTGAAAACCTTCAAAAAACATGATTACGTAGCAGGAGATGCTCAAGTTGGTCTTATTTGACCCGGATTTTACTGTTTCTTTTGGGAAAAAATTGTAGGTACCTATGTAAAATGATATGTTTAATAAAGTAGCTATTTATTTTATTATATTCCGGTATTATTGTAGTATTATAATTTTATAATATTACTTTTTTTAAATTAATGAACATTCGATAGTTACCTATACTTACGTGGATAGGTTCAGTATTTCCTTTTTTTTTTAAATCGATACATCACAAGGTTTAGACCAGGTTTCGTCCGATTTCCGCCTACTGTTTTCAGCTCGCAAGTTCTACTTCTCTTTTCCATCGTTGTTTCCAACTATGTGAGAGCGAGTCCCTACCATTTTGAAGGCTTCATTCATAATTTTCCCGACTTTGTACTCCTTTGGACTCAACGGGCCATATTTCCGTAAAAGCATTGAATGAATATGAGAATGAAGCCGCCAGCAAATAGTTACTTATCTGTGATCTTGTTCATGGAAAATAACCCAGTTCTAAAAAATTTTACTTATTGAAACTGCTTTGTTTATTGCATTTATCGTCAACGAGTCAGTGAGATACTTGCACCCATCTGAATCTCCTTATGAAACCTTTTATACTCTACACTAGACCACCGATAGTTCTCCATGTGGAGAATATTGGAAAACCGCCATAAAGCTGTTGTTTCACTCCTAATGTCCAGTTTGTACCTATGGTTGCAGTGTTAAACATCTAGTTGTTTATAAATACCCCATAGAGTAATACGATATAATTTATGATGAATCGGTTTTGGTTCATAATTTTCAATAATAAATTGCCCTGTGGAATCGAGCGTGAAAACAAATTTTTTATCTTCCTCCAATATTTGATGTTTTACATTTCAAGGACAGTGGAATCCGAAAGTAGAATTAAAACAAAATCCGTCCTTCCACCTGCACGTTGTCCGTTGGATTTCTCCGAAACTAATGAACCAGAATTAATGAAATTTGGTATCCAGGTCCCATTTGGGGTGGGTCTAGTTATGCGCCGATTTCTTTCGGGATGGTATGCTGACCAAAAAAAGGAAAAAGTGAGTTAACTGACAACATATATTTGGCCGAAGTAGTGGACATCTAAGAATATCCATTAAAATGAAAAGAATATCGATTAAAAAAAAATTTAAGGTTCTTGACCACTAAGTTAAATTGTTGTTAGGGTTCTTCAGGGTTGGTCATGTGACCAATCCTAACTTACTCGTAGGATAAATAAAGGCTAAATGAACCAAAAATATCCATAATTTTTAATTTTTTAATTGTATTAAAAATGTCCATAAAAACTATCATTATTCTGAAGGTAAAAATTATCCATTAAAAAGTGTCATGAGTTAGTGGTGTTACTCTATAATTGAGTACATCTAAGTGTATACAGTTATGCATCTAAATTATAGCAGGACTCGTGGAAATTATACTGTTAATAATAATTACGCCGTATTGGAAAGCGGACGGGGTGAACACCTTCCTGCAGAAGAAAATACGGAGAAACTTACGGAAGTCATGTTATAATATTGTAATAACTGAACAACTGTTGTGGGAGAACGACCAATTATTACTGGATAATCCTGGTGGAAAAGAGAACCTTTCTTGGCACTGTAAACCGTTTTCACTCTTGGATTGATGTGGAATTTAGTAAGCACTGCTAATGAGGTCTGCGCACTTGTTTTTTTATTATTTAAAAAAAATAAAAGTCCTGAGAACCCCTGAGAAGTCCTGAGGCCTGAGAATTTTGTCACCAACCGCACTGTTCTACGATAAGTAGTTAGTTCTTTTTCTATGATTTTTCAAAGATTCCTAAGGTTCCTACGTCATTGCACCCCTCTCGCCTGGGCGGGAATCCCCTGCCCACTGTGACCTAGGAACCTCTGGAAACTTTGAAAAATCGTAGAAAAAGAACTGCTAATCGTAGGACAGTGCGGTTGGTGTCAAATTCTCAGAATGGAATCTAGTTTTATTAAAAAATAATATGAGCCGCTTTTGTGACCCATGCGCACACCCCATTATAGCCAGCATTAGGTCTAGGTCGAGTGTGAAGATTCGATTTTCAAATCCCCCCCCCCCCCCCCCCATCCTTCCAGCTTTTCAGATCAAAGCGCTGGTGACCCTTCTTCTTACTCAACTGACCCTACAGTGAAAGCATGGTATTTCAAACTAGATGTATTATTGAAAAAACAATGCTGGGGAATTTTCAACCGATAAGTGTTTGCCTGTATTTTCGAGTGTAGCCTCCCTCAAGCTGGTGGCCACAATTTGCTAATGAAAGTTCTGACTCAGGATACGAGTTTTATCGATGTTGTCTTCACTGACCGGTTCCTTCCAAAAAAATGCGTCTCTTGCGTGGAGAACTGGTTTGCATTAGATTCGATACGCGACTTGCTCCAGTGTCCGTGCTACAGGGTGTCTGTGTGAGTCCGTGTACTCTCCAGCTTCCTTCCCTTTTGTGCTCTCGTGTGAAACTCGTTGGTTAGCTCGATATGGAGTAAACAGCGCCTGTTCGAGGATGTTGAACTCTCGATACGTGCCATGTTCGAAAGTCGCCCTATAGGCAGAACGTTTGATAAATTTGAAATTCAATTCCTTCTATCATCACCATCGAATTAAAAATCCTTTAATTCGATGATCCTCACATGTCCCTTCTCTCACAACAACGTCTGCCTGTTGCAAAATATTGTGAGCACGTTGATCTGTGAGGGTTTCATACCAACCAGTATCAAAATAACGATAAGCTGTCTTTACAAACGTGGGATATGAAGGGTAGTTATAAACTTTAACAACCAAAGTCCATCATAGTTGGTCATGCGAGGCTCCAGTAGCGATGGACTTGTTAACGGATTTTAAACATTCGCTTTAGTGAAATTCACTTTTATAAATACCTTACACAAACATAATTTTTCCCATCAAATTAAACTTCTCCAGGGTAAAATTACCTAATTTGAAGTTGAAACAGAAACATGCAATTTAAGGGGTAGGTACCTAACCAATTTCAAGTTTAAAGTTTAATTTGAAATTTAAAAAATTCAATTTGTCTTAAAAAACTAGGTATATAATATGTATGATATATGTCAGTCGTTATACACCCTTTTTTGTCTATACCTATGTATATACCTGTCGTCTGCACCTGTGTAGTTGACACCCTACCGTTATATACCCTACAGATTCTTTCAGAAGGTCAGCTATGAAATTATTGTTGTTCTTGTCAAGAATTAAACTGAGAAAGTGTACATTGCTTCTTCACGCGGAATGAGGCTCCACCTAATTTGGTATTCCATCTCATTCATTTACTTTTCACTCGGAACGTTTTTCGCACTGGAGATAACTGCAACTGACGGAAGATGCGCCACAAAACAACTAATCTCAAAACCTGTCCACAACGAGCATCAAGGTAATTGCAGACAACGAATAACGCAGTTTCTTCAGTTTTCCCTAAGGTTCTTGTCACTTGATTGCCTACTTGGCATATTTGGTTACCTAGTTCATTAGCTGAACATTTCACTACATATCCGTACGACTGAAGTAACAAGGACTACATCATTCTCTTAAAATATGGTTGCCGGTTGCATGCATTGTTAATTTGTTACTGCAGTGCGGTGACATTCTTTCTCGATCAAAAATGTCACCACAAGCACTGCATCCCTGTAGGTTTTTGTTAGTTTTGCTCTCTGTTCGAATCTCATCTCTCCGAAGATTAAAATGCGTGGTTATCCCACAGCGTTGCGCGTCAACCCCAAAATTAACGTCCCGTGACCACGAACCGACTGCTTAGTTTCAACAATTTCAGCTATAACTCTCCGGTTGACTTGCGGTTGAAATGCACCTTTTTATCTCTCGTGTTAGAGTAGGTCAGGTTTTTCTAACAGAGAAATTCCACTCAGTCTACTAGTCACTGTGCCAGACCCCTGATTTTGGGATTTGAGTACCAAAGAGATAGCCAGACCAAACTTTCAGAATATGTTGGGGGGGGGGGGGGGGGGGGGGGTGTGAAGTGTAATAAGCTATGATAGCCATCAGGAGTGGGAGAAGGCCTTTTCTTTGGAAATTCATAGTTCTCGAAGCAGACAAGGTACGAAATTTCTTCCAACGCCAAAATGTTCCACCAATTCTGTAGTTTCGATTGCTATATTCGAAGTTCTTGCTACATGAAGAAGTATATGTTAAAAAAGACTCAAATGACAAAAAACGTGATTGTTTTTTCAAATCAATTTTTTTCTAATTTGGCATATATTACATCAGAAACGGTTCTGTGTATCAAAATTCTTTATAAAAGTTGTAGAGGCAGAATATTGAGCGGTATGGTGGACAGGCTAGGTGCGCCTAAAGAGGCCGTGTTGTCCCGGTTGACTATAGCTTCGTTTTTAAGAACTCAGTGAATCGTTCCCAACTTTCAGTAAAGCGCAGGTTTTACGCTGTGAGATCAAGAGTCAAGTAAAGATATTCCAGTTTTCATGTTCTTGTTCCATCATTCAGAATCAGTACCCCCCCCCCCCCCCCCCCCAATCCCTTCAACCCTGTACTCAAAAATTACCCGCCAAAAAACCTCCTCAGCCGCAAAAAGGAATGATACCCGTTTTTCCCGCCAAAGTAGCAGCTTTTTGCCCCCAAGTCGAAAAGCTTCCGCCAAACAGCGTTGAAAGACATTTCACAGATAAGGTTTCCGTATACACATCCAAGAGCGAGGTGCGGGGCACCTACCTTGCTGCTTTGGTGGGCAAAATGGATATCAACCGATTTTGTGGCTGGGAAGGTTTTCTTGGCAGATATAGCTTCACAACAGGGTTGTTTTTGTGGCGATGATTACCAGATAAAATTCAGGTTCAACGCCGGTGTACGGAGTAAAGTTCTTTTTAAAAGGCAGGATGGGTCCCTTTTGATTACAATCAGTGCCAACATCACAAAAGAGAGGCGGGCGGTAGCTGTGAGAGCTGGAGCGGCCAAGGGGGTCGGGGTCCGGTGGCCGGTCTGGGTCCGGTGGCCCCAAAATAAATTAGACCGCATGGGACATAGTGGCCTCCGCGTCCGTTTATTGGACTGTAAAAGGTTAACTGTTGTTTCATTAGTGTAATTATTTTGTAATACGTTGGTTTTGTACTAACTAGAACAAAAAATTGGTTTCGGTCTGTAAAAACAAAATGCTGCAGATTCTTCCATTATGTTTACTTATTTTTTGGTTTATTATTTTCAATAATGAACCATTGGAATCGAGCATGAAAAAAAAAATCTAACCCCCCTCAAATTTTGATGGTTTACGTTTCAAGGTATGTAGATATGCAATAAAAAAAAATTCTGTCTGTCCGCCGTACGCCGTACTGGCCACTTTTCTTCGTTACCATGAAAAAAATTGATGAAATTCGGGTTATAGATTCCGTTCGGGGTCTAGTTGGTCCTCGAAGCTCGGCGTTACTGTCAGTCATTTCTAAGGGGTTAAAAATAGGGGTTGAAATTTTCAGAACGCCGTAGCTCGAAAACTTTCGATAGAAGGGTATGGTTTTTTTACGATATTAAATTTGTCTTGAGCTAAACAATTTTTTGAGACCACCCGGAGCATTGTACGTCCAGCCGTTCGTGTGCACCAAAAAGCTTCGTCAATACGATCGTGAATCAAACGGTATAAATCCGGCCCGGATATCATCACTGGGTAGCTCCTGATTATAATCAAGGATGACTTTATGAAGTCGAGTTGGCTGTTCTGCGTTATTATTTCATTTGATAAGTGATGGATCTATTGGATTTTGTTGGTAGGTACTTCTGAAACTTGAACAAACGTTGAAGTATTATTGATGGGTAAATTATTACACAATGGTAAATTATTACACAACGGTAAATTATTACACAACGGCTAATTATTACACAACGGTAAATTATTACATAACGGCTAATTATTACACAACGGTTCATCTACCAAGAAGGGGCTGGATTTTGTTGATCGGTACTTCTGCAACTTGACCAACCGTTGAAGTATTATTGATGGGCAAGTTATTACACAATGGTTCATTATACTTGACCCCGAGGGTAGGTACTGGCCACAGAAAACAGTGATCTACGCAGATGGGGCATCTATCTCACTCCACATCAACAATTTGCCTTCAGAACTTCATTATTTGCGTTTCTTTTTGCCATTTTAGTTACTGTTTGTCATCGACAGAATTATTTTAGCAACACTTAACCCGTGATTTAGGTAGGTACCTAGTAGAGAGTACGGGGTTAGGTATTATTATTATTTCTTTGGAGCGGATCATAACTAATAGCGTTGATCTTGGATGGAGAAGAACGTTGGACCCATGTATATGTATAGAATATAACGTGTGCATAATATTTATGTGTACAAGATGTAAACTTGGTGTTTGATATATATTTCAGCTATCGGGTTTCAAATAATGGAAAGCAATTTTTTCACTTTGGTGTTGGTGCGAAAACCTGGAACACCATGTTAGATTTGATTGTAGTCCAGATTATCATACTTGTGGTGATCACGAGAGAGAGGGTAGGTGTGGATGGTTAGTTGAGTGAGAAGGATAGCATGGGTGTAGGACGTGCCCAAGCGGGATCTTATAGGTGAAGCTAGCACCCCAGGTTGTTACCACCACAATGAGTGCTAAAGGATGAAGGCTAGCGTCCCAGGTTGTTACCACCACAGTGGACGCTAGATGAGATGAAAGCTAGCATCCAAGGTTATTACCACCACAGTGAATGCTAGATATTTTTGGAGGCATATCCCAGGTTGTTACCCCCACGATGAATATGCGAGGGATAGGTGAGAGTGAGGAGGCATGAGGCGAGTGAGAGAGAGAGAGAGAGAAGTCGCAGGTAGGAGTGAGCATGGAAGAGTGAAGAGCTGTGCGAGTCGGGCGCCTTATAAAGGTGCCTCCACCTCGTCCCCCGCCTATCACCGCCCGTTACTGACCATTGGGAGTCACTGGGAGTTGATGGAGGGAGAGCCCCATGGGCTTCTACCAAGGCGTCGCGCAGCTCGACTTTCTGCTTGTGTAATGGTTATCTTATTAGTATTTACATCGAGTGGTATAATGTACAGGGTACCTCGACAATACTATTATGTCTCTTTTCATCAGAATGTAGTAGGTAAGTCAATAATTTTCAAATGTAAAGTAAACTGAAAAAAAAATAAGACAAAAATCCATTAAGACTGGGGTAGTAGCAGACGTGAACCGCTGTCTCACATGAGGAGCCCCACAGGTTAGAATGAGGGGCTCTGAGATTCGAACCAACAAACCTTAGTTGCTGTCCCAATCCCAACCACCGGAGTGACCCAGTGTGGTTATTTTTTATGTGAGTTCGTCTCCTCTCGCACGTTGGAACAGTCAGCCCTGACAACCTTGGTTCGTCTAATCCTCGAAAATTGTGTCCGCTGTATGGTCTCCATTGTACATGAACACCCAGGAAAATGATTGATATGTTTCACTCAGGGTGGGAAACGATTGGGGTGCGTTCGACAATCCTGAGATGTGACAGGTCTGGAGCCTTCGGAGAGGCTATGTGTGCTGGCTGACGTTATGCTCATCCCGAGACTTATGGGGAATAGGATGATTGCCCCATGGTCCTTTCCGAGTTGAACTTTTATGTTCCTCATTACGTTACCACACACACACAGTACAGTCCTTTTCCCTCAGAACGATTTAAAAGAATTATCTGTTCAATAGTCCATTTGGATCTCTCAAACGTTAGTGGTGGGGGGGGGGGGGGATTTCAAGAAATTATTGGCAAAATCGTTACTCTAATTTCTTTTTCTTTAATCCAAGTGTCTTTTTAGTTTCTTATGTATCTTTGTGTATTTTTTCCTCCTGATTTAAATAATATAATGATTTTTGGTATGCAAATTCGGTAACTTGCCTGTAAAAATAAACTAAATACAAAATAGCGGCACTAAACATAGACGCGCGTGTGTATGACTCCTACATTTCCAACTCCAGATCCTCGAAAGTTCTGAATTTAGCTGTATCCACACTGCCACTGGTGTCACTGGTCACACTGCAGGTTGAGTTTGAGTAGACAATCGAAATGTTCAGATCATCACGTCATAAGATATATTCAAAGAAACAGACACCATTAGCGATGAAGCGATGATGTTAGAGCCAAACTTGAGTTCGTCAAAAAATGTCCACCTCGCTGTACTCACCCAATGGCACCGGTACCTGGTTACCTACCATTCGCAATTCGCAATAATTATCGTCCTTGAAGTTTGATCATCATGTTACCATCATCATAATTGATAATGTTAGCAACATAGATAGACATCTGTAACGACGTAATCCTCCCCTCATTCTGTACACTTCTACAGAACCCTGCAAACATATCGCCTATCATCTGACATGGTTGCATCGAAATCACGTTTTGCGGCCGTTGAGTTCCAGGTTGCCACCTCAACTCGGCCGCACGAGAGCAAAATTATCGAATGTGTTGGATATCGCGCTTCGTGAATTTAAGTGGATACATAATTATTACAAGTTGAGGGCTATGTAAATAGCGTATTACTATTGGGGTTACACGCACTTTGTTGAATGTATTTTTGTGTTCATCGTCCAGTGTTTACTACTTTAATCGGCCGTATATTTTCATGTATTGCAATGGTAGACACATCTTTGTTCGAAGTCTTCCTTCTTCCATTCTTGTTTCAAGTCCTGATTCATGACCACCCTTCACCTCCAGATGCTTCTTACTCGTACTTCTTCGGAGGAATTTTTTCCCACAGGACGATCGGAATGTTCATTGTAAGGCTGTTATTAGGCCTCGGTTGGCGGTTCCTCGGGAATTCGCCAGAAATCCAGTGCTCCTCCTCGAAGAATGATGGTTCCCATCCTACAATCTTCATTTCCACGTAATTTCTATTCTCTTACTCCCAGTTTGTCCTTTCAACCAGCTCAGTCGTTCCTCAACATCGGAGAAAACCAAGGCCTTGTTACTTGGCTATTGTGAAATATCATTGAGCATTGCTATCTATAATATTGTGTGCAAATGAAAGATCACAGGAATTAAACGCCTTTAAGGTTTGCACTTGTTTTTCATCGTCCACATGACATCACCACCATGAGACTGTTCGTTGTTGTGAAATTTACCATAGAAATTTGAATCTGCAATAAAATTTGGGGGATCTTATTTGAATAAACAATGATCGTGTGGATTGCACGCAGTGCGTAAAGTGCGCAAGCATGATCTCCTAAATAGTTTTCAAAAACCTTCGCATTTTCCAAAATTAAGGGGGTATAAAACCAATATCTTCTGTTATGTTTTAAAGGGTAAAGAATACGAATATGAGGCCAAGACTAAAAGAAATACCAACGGTCTTATCAGGTGGAATAAACCGGTTCCGTGAGATCACCGAAGTTAAGATAATATCTCGAGCGAGGTTAGTACTTGGATGGGTGACTGCCGTGGCACGTGTTCATGTCTAAGTATGACCCATGTAGCTGTTGGGGGAACCCCTCTCCATTCAAGGAGGTGAGGCAGTGAGTAGCCAAGAGCGAAATGATAGCTAGAATTCTGATCCTTCCATTTGGAGGACAGCTGATCACGTCGGCGACGCCGACGCTGGCAGGGCAGTAGAAAAGTGTGAAATAGCTGTTACTTTACTTTTACTTTGTTATTTGAGATCGATAGGTAATTTATTATGAACATCCAGCAAAATGTCCTTTGTAATGTAAAAAATACTGTGGGATTAAACAGTATCGGTCATGAGACAGTTGGATTTGAACAGGAGAGCATTACACGCCACTCTCTTATCGCCAGTCCTGCGTATGCTCTACTTCGAATTTTACCATCGTAGAGGGATCAGTGCTGATTCGAACTGAACTCTACCGATTCTTCCGTTAATCCTAAGGCACAGATGCTCCCATTTTAATCGCAGCGTGGTTGGGCAAGAGGAAATACAAGAGTATCGCGGCCCTCTCTATAATTATTGCTAACGTCTAATATGCGAATGTCTTGATGCGTAGAAGGCTATTTCATCGAACTTATATAGGCGTTTGAAAGCTAATCGTATATATTGGGAACCATCAAGACCGCGTAAGAGTTGGGATTCGCACGGGTGGGACAAGTTGGAGGGACACAATTGGAAATTGAATCTAAATCAATACCTCAAGATTTCTGTATCGATGTACTCGTATGTTAAGATCTAAACATTTAATCACCATGAATACTCTAGGTTGAATTCAGCTTTAAGTGTTATCTATTAATGCAATAAAATCTGTCTCGAATTAGAAAGTCTTCCAAAGTAAAGGTAACAACTGTAGTAGTGAGCAGATCGTGCTCATTCGACGTATCGCACGGTGGTTAATGGAGCTAATGGAAGGAAGCAGTTATCGGGACCACGTACCGTGTTACCAGAGCCGTTCGTCCACGGATATTTTTCGGTAGTTGACTCAGCACGACAAATCAGTCGAAAATCATAAAGGCTCCCTCAAGGAATCGGTGACCCAGATGGAGGCGACCTTCGTCAAGTATAGTTTCGGCCTCATATATCTCTCGTGGCAACTATCGAGAGGTTGGAAACGTTCATTCGGCTAAGCCCAAGGGATAATCTAGTCATGATTGATTCTTTTACTGATGTTCAACCAAGGTCAATTGTTTGTTTGCAAAAACGAAAAGGGGGAAAAAAGCTCTTGGACACCCCAGTTGAAGCTCCACACACGGTTGTTGAAGGTCTCTAAGGATTGAAAAAATAGTTTTTAACCCTGCAAGGAACTTCAAAGTGTAGCTATCTGGTTCGGTGTTCTGAGGTGTTTCTTTAGGTGTCCTTTGCTGGGATAAAAAACGCTGAAATTATTACAAAACGGTTTATTATTTCCTTGTATAGATGCCCCTTCTGCGTAGATCACTGTTTTCTGTGGTCAGTATCTATCCTCGAGCTCCTCCCAGGAAAGCCCTAAGTCGAGTACTGAAGCCGGCCCGGGAATTACAGTTTCATAAAAATGCGCGGGATTCAATAATTAAATCATTAATTATATGTAGATATCCATGAAGCATGAGTTAAGTAATAAACCGTTGTGTAATAAACTGTTTTGTAATAATTTACCTGTGTAGATGCCCCTTCTGCGTCGATCAGTTTTCTGTGGTCAATACCTACCCTCCAGCTCCTCCAATGAAAGCTCTAAATCGAGCGCTGGAGCCGGCCTGGGAATTATGGTTTGATGAAACTGCACTGGATTCAATAATTCAATCATTAATTATTTGTTGTTATTCATGAAGCATAAGGTAAATAATAAACCGTTGTGTAAGATACCATTGAGTAACAAACCGTTGTATAATAATTTACCTGTATAGATGCCCCTTCTCCGTAAATCACTGTTTTCTGTGGTCAGTGCCCTCGAGCTCCCCCGAGGAAAGCCCTAAATCGAGAGCTGGAGCCAGCCCGGGAAATACATTTCATAGAAATGCGCGGTATTCAATAATTCAATAATTAATTATTTTTTGTTGTTCATGAAGCATAACGTTTGTTCAAGTTGGAAAAGTACCTACTAACAAAATCCAAAAGAGCCATCATTTTTCAAACGGAATAATATCAGAGAACAACCAACTCGATTTCATGCAGCCATCCGTGGTTATAATCAGGGCTCCTAGCGATATCTTGGCCGAATTTATATCGTTTGATTCACGATCATGTTGACGAAGCTTTTCGGTGCAACCGAGCGGCTGGTTGTACAATACTACCGATGGTCTCAAAAAATTCTCTAGTTCAAGATCAATTTAAAAACTTTGAAAAAACCATACCCTTCTATCGAAAGTTTTCGAGCTACGGCGTTCTAAAAAGTTCAGCCCCTATTTTTCACCCACTAGAGATGACTGACAGTAACGCCGAGCTTGGCGGACTAACTAGACCCCAAACGGGACCTACAAACCAAATTTCATTAATTTTGGTTCATGGTAACGAAGAAAAGTGCGTGCTAAGTACGGCTTACGGCGGACGGACAGAAATTTTAGTATTGCATTTTGGGATTCTACGGACCTTGAAACGGAAACCATCAAATTTTGCGGGGGGTTAAGTTTTTTTTTTCATGCTCGATTCCAAAGGTTTATTATTGAAAATAATAAATCAGAATTCGAAAATCATTTTGGAAAAAGTGAGTTATAGTTCTTGCTCTCGAAATAATTATGGTTGCTACCTGTTCGTGATCAGCTTTTCCTATGAGACCTCCGAGTATTATTATTCAAACCAGGACCTGAATGTTGGATTGAATATTGAATGATCCTATGCTTAAATTGTATAGCACTAAAATAATGCAGTGGCAAACTGCTAGTTTTTCTCACCTCCAAACCCACCTCTGTTATTGGTGAAAGTTTAAATGCTTACACAGATGACGTTCAGCTGGATTTCCCGCCGAAAGGAGCGATCAGGAATGTGAATGAGGTAAATATTTAACAGAGTTGATCACCTTCTCGACACCAGAACTGCGAAATAATGGTCAGCCACTCATTCTTGCCTATTCAAATGTCATTTTCTCATGTTGCGGCATGTTATCTTTTGCCAAGGGGCATACTGATGATACGTTTACATGTTCTAGGATGCACCAGTTGCCAATATTTTGTCAAGGGGCATACTGAAGGTACATTCATGTTCTAGGATGCATCAGTTGCCTATTTCAGTCCTCATCCATATTATGTCTGTTGATAGTGTGTTCTTTTTAGAGAGCATGCCGTTTTTCAACCTACAAGACACTGCATTATAAATTAATGAAGTAAAAATTATAGGGTTCAAGCTCTGTAATTTACGGAATCGTATTAGTTTTTGGATTTTGTTAGGGTTGAGTATTAAACCTACCACCTCCACTGGCTGTTAGGACAGCGCTGCTCTTCAACTATAGATACAGCGGTTAGGCATAGGTCATCATCATATTAATGATTCTAGAAAATGTTGAGATATTATAAAGAATCATCATGTGACTGATAGTAGGTACGTATATTGTATTCGACTATACTGTCCTTCGTGTGTGACTTTCGATATTTCATCTATCCTTATCGATTCAGTCGAATCGATTCCTTATCGATTCACTCGAATCGATTCCTTATCGATCATTCACTCGAATCGATTCCTTATCGATTCACTCGAATCGACAGAAACGAAAGTGAGACGAGAAAACCCTTGCGGCGTTGGCAAAAAGAACATGGGACGGTCGGCTCACCTCCCATCAGATGGCTGCCGATCCCAGCGAAATCCAACTCATTGATAGCTAGCTGACTCCTGAGATTGAGTCAGCTAGTCCTAAGCCAGCTACTTCACGGAGGATTGTTCGCCCGAGTAACTCGTACCTGATCCGACAGATGCTGGGGAAAATTACGTTACAGCTCTTCTCTGTCTTTGCCTGCTCTAACTGCTCGTACGAGAATGATACAGGATAGAATTGTGTACTGTATTTCCAATCTTTGTCACTGACGAACTAAGCAAAGTGAAGTTATAACGCTCAATACCATATTCAGATATGAGTATCTTCCTTTTTTCGTGCGATTTTTGAAGTTCATATTTGCACATGAATGTTTATACCTTTACCGTTTTTACAAGTTATGTCTTAGAGCTGGTTGGGATTCAAAATCAAAGTAATTACAATTGCCAGGAGTGTCTTATTTATATCGGTAAGCTTGAGATCATTGCGGGGGAATAATTTTTTGGGTAGGTACTCAATCACACCAACTTTCTTGATTGTTCTCAATTTTTCTCCTCCTGAGTTGGTTTTGAAATTTGCTGTAAAGGGTTGTCATGGAAGCGGCGTAACGGCATCGGCCATACCACAGCAAAACCGCAGCCTTGTCACCGAGCAACTTGTTACCTTCCAGGGAATAGTGATGTGAACTAAGGCTAAGGCACTGTTGAGTTAGAGTTTACATTCACATGTTATGTCCTTAAGAGTAGAAATGAAGAATTTAGCTACACCCCTAACAAGGGTCTCGTTTATTACATCTTGTCAGCGAGATGTTCCAGCTTCTGTTGATTAAGGTGATGGCACGAGGAGCCACTAAAACCCTATCAGAAGTGGCTGTATCAAAGATTCGGCTGTAATTGGTCCTGGTGGAAACGTCCTTGAACCGTCATGTCGCGTTCAGTATAGTTAGCGAGACAAAAACATCTTGAAATTGGGGAAATACGACCGCTTGCATCAGATGGGAGGAAGAGAGGGGTGTTTTGTCAGTGATGTCAGTTGAGTTTAAATTGAAGGCAACGAGGTACGTGATGGCTTTATGGAACAAGGGAGAGTTAAACGGGTCAATTATTAATCAGAAGAGGTCGGTTTTTGCCGCAGGGCGAAAAACTGCGTTCATTGACAAGGAGCTTGCACAAAACTTTACCTCGGGAACTTGCGTATAGACCGGAATTGATGAAATGGACACTTACTGTTACCTACAGCTGCAGAAAAGCTGCAGTGAAATTTTGATTAAATTCGTATTGGACTTCCACACATTTGCCCTCCAAATGTCACCTGTAATTGCAACCATACTTTTCTCAACCAATTCCATACGTTCTGTCAACGCTATTTTCTACAAGTTGGTGAGAAAGGGAAATTGGTTGAAAATAGAATACATTTGGTATGGAGAAGCGGTAGTTTTCCGCTACTCAATTTCCTCGACGACGAGTCATTTGCAGTAGGTATCTAAGTAGATATACCTGCTACATAATACATATCTCAATACTGAATTTGATACAGGTAGTAAATTTTCAGTTTTTGCTTCCTCACTATCGAAGGTAGGGTAGTAGTGGTAGGGTAGTAGCTGTAGTAGGAGAGTAGCTGTGTTCGTGCATGAGTCGAAAAAAAATTCATCGCCAAAATGAACATTTCTACTCACATTTTACGTTTCAGACATCTATCTGTTCCATGTGTCTGCCTGTCCGTTGTCTGTGGTCAATTCCTTGTAACACCCATAACTGCCCGAAATAATGGTCAAAATGGGCTGAAATTTGGAGAGTAGGTGTGGGTTGGGTCACAGATAGTCCCATACCAAAGTCATTGAAAAATTAGAGTACCTAACTCATAAGTGAAATACTTGAAAGGCTCATAGGTAACTACTTAAATATCATTGAAATTAGTTCAGACTTGGAGGGTCGATCAGGAATAACACTTTGATAGTTTCATATTAATTTCATTGGAATCGTACGGTAACTTTTGTCTGCGCATGCGCGAACATGAAATGTTGACCATTTCCTTGTAACGCTTCTAACTACGCGGAAAATAGTCGTAGAGAGCTAAAATTTTGAGGGTACACGCGGGTTGGATCGCAGATAGTCCGTATCAAAATGAACCTACCCAACTATTCTATACGTTCATGTGACGTTTTCTATTCAAGCAGTAGTCAGAAGCAAATGAGAAAGGACTTAGTATTAAATAATGTATTGGGTGGGTAATATAAATAGGTATAATAGATAGTATAAAATGGGTAGTGTCACGCTCGAGGACCCTTTGCGAGGAAAATCGGCCTTCCGCTCCTCTCCGGACCTGATTCTGATCGCCCAAACTGCCATGTGGTAAGCTCCTGCCATGTGCTGCCATGTGGTTATTCCTGATATAACTTTAGGAAAAGAGAATTGAAGAATGTAAAAGCTACGTGTTCATTCATCCCATATTTCATTATACAAACGTTGGCATAAACTACTACGAAGACACACTTCTTACTTTTATTACATTTACCGGTTCTTATATATTAAAACAGGCTTTCTCACAAGTTTTCATTAATTTATGGTATTCAGAGAAGGCATAAATTCGCACTTGCCCATTTGCAATTCAAGGTCCTAGTTTTCCTATTGATTTCACGGGCAGTTCAAACTTCGAGTCAGGAACTGTAGGTTTTTTGCCCGTTTGAGATACCTTCCGCATATCAGTCGAATAGTCAGTGTAGGGTTCCTTTTTCAGAAACGACAAATAATTGGAACGATCGGTCCCGTCAAAGTAACGAAGTGGGCTAGAACCGGTACGATGTGAACAATAGGCGTCCAAATTAAGGTCGTAGGCAGAAATTACTGGTCATTAATAAAATCAGAAATTCAAATCGGCGATCTCTTTCTGGACAGATAATTTATTCGCTGAATAAACTCGGACCATCGGAGGTTTTTGAGGTTTTTAGTTTTCTAAACGATAACCGCAAACGGGGTTTTCAAGCGTTTTCAAATTTTTGAAGCCGAGGTCCAAGGACTGGAACCTGGGCAGTCCAGGCATTCCATTTACGGGTTGAGAGGAGTTATACCTACTATTGTGCTACTAATTATATACTGCAAATTAGGATCGATTATAATAATGATAGTGTAGGTACCTATCGATCATTTCTTACGATTCAAGCTATATTCGCCTTCAGCTGGGAAGGCTGCCTGAACTCCAGTCGCGTCTTTCAAAATCAACGGCGAATATCAGGGCAAACGCGTAAAGTAATTTATGCTAGCATAATAGCAAGGAAAAGAAAAAAACAAACAGGAAAGTCCTAAATCGAGTACTAAAGCCGGCTCTGGAATTAAAGTTTCCTACAAATGCGAGGAATTCAATATTTCAGTAATTAATAATTAACCGTTGTGTAATAATTTACCTGTATAGCTGTCCCTTCTACGATGACGTTTAGCTGGATTTCCCGCCGAAAGGAACGATCAGGAATATGAATGAGGTAAATATTTAACAGATTTGATCACCTTCTCGACACCTGAACCGCGAAATAATGGTCAGCCACTCATTCATACTTATTCGAGAGCATTTTCTCATGGTGCGGCATGTTATATTTTGTCAAGGGTCATACTGAAGGTACATTCATGTTCTAGGATGCACCAATTGCCTATTTCAGTCCTCATCCATATAGTCTGTTGATTATGTATCGTTGTTTTTAGATAGCACGCAGTTTTGCAACTTTACAAGAGACTGCACGTAGTTGTATTTTCCTAAATCAGCATGTAGTTCAGTTCTACATCACTGAAGATACTAACTTATTAATGAATTAACGTAACTTTTTAATTCATTAATTAAGTAAACAGTATAGGGTTCAAGCTCTGTAAATTAAGGGATCGTAGTAGTTTTGGGATTTTGTTATAGTGTTGAGTTACCACCGCCACTGGCCGTTAGGACAGCGCTGGTCTTTAACTGTAGAAACAGCAGTAATGTAGGGTATAGGTCATCGTCATATTAATGATTCTAGAAACTGTTGAGACATCAGATAGACGTACCTATTATTACCTGGTAATAGGTACGTCTATCGGATTAGACTATGCGTCCTTCAACAAACGTTATGCTTCGTGAATAACAACAAATAATTTATCAGTGATAGAATCCTCGAGTCCACCCCGTATTTATGAAACTGTAATATTGCTCGGCTGGCTCCAGTACTCGATTTGCGACTTTACTGTGAGGTGCACGAGGGTAGGTATTGACTACAAGAAACAGTGATCCCCACGCAGAAGGGGCTCTATAGGTATATAATAAACCATTGTGTAATAATCTGCATCTTTTTAAAATTCCATTTTCGGATCCTACGTACTTAGAAACGGAAACCATAAAATTTTTTGTGGGGGGGGGGGGGGGGAGTTCTTCTTCCTCGATTCCAAAGGTTCATTATTGAAAATAAGAAACCAAACTCACTGACAATCCACGTCGAGTTTGTATATTTTTCAGAGATTCATTTAAGACTCAAATATCCTGCGTTCTTCGTTTCTTGTTTTCAGTAATGAACATTGGGAATCACGGATCGAAAAAAGATGTATATATATCCCCCCCCCCCCCCCCCGTTTGTTGGTTTCCGTTCCGAAAATGGAATGCAAAAATTTCTATCCGTCCGGCGTACACCTTTTCGCACTTTTCTCAGTTACCATGAACCAAAATTAATGAAATTTGGTTTGTAGGCCCCGTTTGGGATCTTATTGGTCCATGAAGCTCGGCGTTAGTCAGTCTAGGTCAGTAGGTACTAAGGGGTGAAAAATATGGTCTGAACTTCCCCAACACCGTTGCTCGAAAAATTTCTATAGAAGGGTATGGATTTTTTTTGCATTTTTAAATAATTGATCTCGTACCTGAGAATTTTTGGAGACCACCCGGAGCATTGTACGACCAGCCGTTCGTTTGCACTGAAAAGCTTCGTCACCATGATTGTAAATGAAACTGTATACATCCAACAGATATCGTTGCTAGGGAACACCACGCATGGCTGTATGAAATCGCATTGGTTGTTCCTTGATATTATTTCATTCGAAGAATATTGTTCATTGTGGGTTTTGTTGATAGGTACGTTTGTAACTTGAACAAACGTTATGATTCATAAATTACTACAAATAATTAATGATAGAATTCTCGATCCACCACATATTTTTATGAAACAGTAGGCAATTGCCCGGCCAGCTCCAATACTCAATTCAGGATTTTCCTGGGTGGATTATGAGGGTAGGTGTTGACCAACGAAAACAATGAATTACGCTGAAGAAGCATGTGTACAGGTAAATAATAAACCTTGTGTAATGATTTGCAGCGTTTTTTAAAGAAAGGAGTGAAAGGCTTCCTACCTAAGCCTTCTATCATTTCTAGAATTTTCTGAAATCACTTGAAGAAAATGCGCAGTTTTTAAAACCGGTGAGGTTCTCGAGGTGGTCTGTTCTTTTGGACGTTCGACGAACTCATTCATATTTTTGAGGTGTAGAAGGCGGTACAATATGGCGCACAGGAAGTTACAGGAACGCCGAGCTTCGCGGACCAATTAGACCCCAGATGAGACCAATTTCATTAATTTCGGTTCGTGGTAACTGCGGAAAGTGCTAATTACGGCGGACGGACATGAATTGGGTTTATGAGGTATTTTCATTACCTATTGAACCTTTGGGATCGAACATGGGGAAAAAAAAGACAAAAAGTTAATTCCTCTCAAGATTTATTGGTTTTCGTATTAAGGTACGTAAAATCCGGAAATGCAATAAAAAAATTTCTGTCCGTCCGCCGTACGCCGATCCCACCACCCCCCAAGTTTGATCGTCTCTTTCTGATGTCCGACGTGTTGTAGCCCTGGCACTTTCACCACCTGACTCCCCTGCTCAAGATTTGGGTATCCCCTTACGGCTTGAGGGCGATCGAGGAGGCGTCGTGGTTGGCAGCTAATTCTTACGCTTTGAAATACCACCATTCAGGTAGGTTAAGTTACTCAGGAGTCGGATTACACCTACAACTCTCGTTTTTCTTATTTTAGAGAGCTTATTTTGTAAATTTTCCATGTAGCACTTAATTTGAATGAATAATTTATTATCCTATTTTGTACGTTACGTATCCTAAGTTCAGTGGTGATGAAAATGTTGTTGGAAACCCCATAAACCCCCTCCCCACCCCTTCACTCCCACCTCCATTAGCCTACCTAGACCCGTCTGAGTTACCTTCAGTTTGAACCGTAGATAGGTATATTCATAAATATATTGTTACGAACTATTGTGATGTTATCTAATTATGCATCTCATTTATCTATCTCATCAACCCCAATGAGTATGTCATTATTACCTAACCTGCGTCATTCGTGCATAAGTATCTAATAATTATAGGTAATCAAGTTACACAATAAATTAGGATAGTTGCCGTACATTGGATTCGTATGCCCAAAAACTCTTAACGACCGAATTCTAATCAGGAAAATGAATTGGCTACACCACCGAAAAGTTTTTTTTTACCCAAGTCCATATCACTATAACACGTTCTCTCATTAAAAAAAAAAGTAGAAACCAGCCAAAGTTTTTAATGGACTTCATGCGAAGTGAAAAAATATGGTAGGCAGGTGGCAAGGTTATTGTTTTTTTAACGTTCGAAACATGAGATTTTGTAGGAATCGCGTTAGCTCGGACAAAAACAAGTAGTTCCGCGATGTTTGTTTCTCGAGAGATAAACTCGTGTCAGGAATGATCTCAGTTCATTCATCATCACCACTCATAATTTGTCCATTCCATCAGAAAACATTAAATTTTCAAACGTGGACGGGATTTTTGGCGTCTGGGTAGGAGTTGATGGATCCCCCGGTTATGAGAATGGTAGGCTGTTTTGTGTTTATGCCCTGTGGTTTTTTTTTTAAATCTGTTTTATGGGAGTGTCTCTTCATTTTTAATGAAAACATCAGTAATTTCATTCAAGCAGTAGGCAATGGATTTACTGTCGGTGAAAGGGCTGAAAGAGGAATTGAAAAAAAAGACGTGCTTCCCTCCATGGCAAAAAAACGCTGCGAAGTCCTTGTCACATCGGTCTATTCTGTTGGACTTACCTAATGAAATGTTGTCTGTTCATTTATTGTTTCTTTCGTGTGCAATAATTTAAATAGCTATTTTTGTTGGTTTCCACCAATTTTGGTACCCAAAAACTGGAATTAGGCCCATATTTTTGACAAATTACCTTTGATCTATGCCATTTATTTGTCTTCATTCACCTGTTGGTACTACTTCTAGTGTTATCATACAAGTTTATGGTAATTTCAGACAATTTTCCAGGTTTTTGACTCATAAAAAATGAATTTTGGGTGCTGAAACTTCGTTAGAACCTCTGTTTTCCACTCTCTGATCAAAATCGATTTTATATTCGGTCTCCTCGCCATAAAAAAAACATGGAAAACGATACCTTACAAGCTCATGTTACTAAAACACAAAAAACCCTATTTTTACATCCATTTTTCACCCATAACACCGTTGGGTATATTCCGATCGGGACACAACTAGGGCCCAAGTGGAGCCTGTGTGCGAAAGAACGAATTTTTTAGACGGAAAATGAATTAGGTATGCGTGATTACGGCGGACGGACATTGCATTTTTGGAATCTATACACCTTGAAATGTACTAGAAAAAATTGGCCATTCTCCCGACGAATGGCCAAAATCCATTTTTTTCTCATCACGTCATCCCGTGGGAACCGGGATTCGTTTCTATTGTTGCATTTATAAACTCAAGAAATCTTCATGATTGCAAATTAGTTATAAGTAAACACACCTTTTATACCTACCGCGTGTATAAGGTTTTACATGGTGTATATATATATATATATATATGCCATGTCTTACTCGTTGGAGTAGGTGAACAGTAGCAATAACTTAGTTAGTAAGTAGATATATATGTGGGGCTTGTTCCAAAACGGTTAGACCAGGAAAATTGCAGGAAGTACTAAACATTTTGGGCCCAATACAGTCGAAAAACTTCCTTCGAAAAGAGGAAACAGTAGCATGGGGTGTATTGGATAGTGTGCTGATTTGGATGAGAAAATTATCATTTCCAAATACAGTTGTTTCGTTTCACACTGGTGCTGTTATCCGCTCACATTCTCGAACGAGAAGATTGAGGCACGGGTTTTTTTTTTTAATCAATAAAATGTATTCAGTTTGATTTTCTTGACTTGTTTTATTTTATTTTTTATTTTTATTTATTTTATTTTATTTTTCTAATGATTGGTCCAGTCTACACCAAATTGTATTCTGTATGACATCATTATCATATTGATTGATCGTCCTACTGCCCGAGGGCTGGTGGAGGTAAATTCTAATAACCTATTTGAAAACCTTTCATGAGTGTCCTAGAATTTTGGGATTCGGATGTAGGCCTTTCATAGGCCTGCATTGAGTCGACACTCCCTCGGGTGAAATCGGCCTGCGTCACTCGACTCCATGGCAACCACCACCCCTGCCCCTCATCGATAATATTGTCCTTGAAGTGAAAACATTTTTTTATAGGAACCATCGTTATGCTGAGTGTATATAGCCCCCTCCCCTCTTGATTTACCTGAGTATCAGATACGTACCAAAGTAGTCCACGTTTTCAGCACATTATTCAAGTGCTTTCTTAATTTTAGAAGGTACCAATGAAATCCAAAATTGTTTGGTTGGCGTTCAAGGTTCTTACAAGTTTTCAGTGTTTTCACTCTTCAGAAGTGGTGCCAAATGGTGACTGGAGACGAAAACTACGAAGCACTTCAATCCCCTACCCAAAAAAAGAGGGGGGGGAAAATCATCGTAAAATAATAATATAAATTTTGGGAGTCGAAAATTGGTGATAATTGCTAAAAAAATCAGCAAAACTTACTATTAATTAGGTAGCCAAAAATGTTATAGGCACTTTCACTCCTATGGTCATGCTGCAAGACTGGAAGTTAATATTGTATTCCACTTATTATGATGATGATTTAAAATAAATAAAAATAAATGTTATTTTTGAAATAAATAATATATATACTTTAATGATTATGGTATCTTTCCATGTAAAAACATCTGTGTTATAGGTCGGGAATTGATCGCTTTTCGATATTTTTTTAAAATTTGGCGCCCGCTAGCTATATTGGCGATTCACCCTCGTTATTTTCACCCTTAGTGGGTGAAAATAATTGTGGTTGGGGGGGGGGGGACATTGTTGACCGCCGCAAGCAGAGGTTCTTGTTGGAAGATGACGCCAGGTTACTTCTCTTGTTCTATTCCTTTTTTCGAGGGCTGTACGCTTGGGCCCTTGGCAGCTTTGCATCTGTCAAGGCAATCACGCAGGACCTAAAGCAGTTCTTAATAAACGCAAATATTTTTGTTTTCTCTAAGAAAAAAGTTTTATTGAATCTCCTGACTATGATTAATCGATATCAGAAGTTGGATAGAGTTTACTCATTGCCCGCGAATAAACTTACACACAATTGACATCGTTCAAAAACCATTTTCCATATCAATTTTTTCATTTTTTCCCCAATTTCCAATTTTACAAATCTTCAATTTTTTCAAATTTTTCTATTTATCTGATTTTAAACTTTAAAAAAAAGTTTTCCTATCCATCGCGGTCATGATTTCAAGCTAGTAAATGACAGTGTAAATCTTTCCAAGCTTTGTATGTAAATCATTGTAAGTCGCACTAATAAAAAAATAACACTGTAACACGCCAGTATTTCACATTAGTGAATACCACACTGGTAGTAACACACATTAGTAAGTAACACCTGTAACACACAGTAGTAACACTAGTAACCACTATGTAACACACTAGTAACACTAGTAGTAACACACCAGTAAGTAACGCACACTCTATTCTTCAATCTTCGGTCAAAATCAACTTCATATTCGGCCAGTCTGCGGGTCAACAGTTATAAACAGCGGTTTATAAGTAACGTTGGTAGTTGTTATTTATAAATCGATGTTAGCGTCAAGTAGCACAACGCTGGTAGAAATCTAACGCATTAACGTTTGCGTCGTGTGGCGTAACTTTCATAGACGTTATTTACGAGTTGCTAACGTTTTGTCAAGTGGCATAACGTCTAGCAACGAGGGCCCTATGGTATTCATCATGCAGATCAGGAAGATCTCCGTTGAGTTCGTAAAAATTTAGTGCGATTTTTCCGTCCCCATTGTGACTTCATGCGTTATGGGCCTTCTGGAGAAAGTTCTCCGAAGTCCTCTGTATTTGAATGAACTCCTGTTTGTTTGAATTTACAAAAAAAAATATATATTATATATATCTATATATATTATATCTTGGTTGTAAATTCAAACGTGTTATATATCCCGGTCATTATTTTGAAAACTCAGAAGTGGTCTAATGTTTCCGAACATACGTTAATATAATAGCGTCTAACGTCGCAATATATGACGTCGTACATTGCATCCATTCAAGCGAAACATTTTCGCACAAAGTTTTAAATGTAGTGTTTTTTTGTCATGATCATTTTTACTCAATTAATCGCTGTTCCATTTTGTTATTCGTTCCAAGTTCATGTATACATTTGTTTAAAAGAAAAATTCTACGAGTTCAGCTCAGATTTCAGGAATCTCACAGTTGAGAGAAACCCAACTGGTTTCTGCGTTTCTAGTTGACAAGAAGGGCCCTTTCTTGGTAAGTGCATGAGTCACATAACTGGAGAATCATCGCCTCTACATCGGTTATCCTTTTGCTTTATTATTCGGTGAATAATACACCGATGTATGAATACACCGATGTATTCGCTCAGCAAAACCCTCAAAAATTTTTTTTTTACGTTTCAAGGTGCGTAGATTCCAAATACATAGGTGTGTTATTCACAGAATAATAAACCAAAATGCAATGTCGGTACGCCGTATCATCCATATCTACTTTATTTTAGGTCTAAAAAATTCGTTCTTTCGCACACAGGTTCTATCTGAGCCCCGAAACTTTGCAGCCCCATCGGATTATACCCAGGGATGTTATGAGTGAAAAATGGGGTTTTTTGGTGTTCTAGTAACATGAGCTTGTGATATTTCTTTTTCCATGTTTTTTAGGACGAGGAGACCATACCTACTGGATGTATTTTGACCAGAGAGTGAAGAATTGAGGTTGTAACGAAGGTTCATCCTTAAATTTACGTTAAATGTTGGTTAAATTTAGTCGTTCTTCCGCACACATTTTGGGTCCCCATTTGGGCCCTAGTTGTGCTCCGAAGCTCGGCAGCCCGATCGGAATTCACCCAGGGGTGTTATTTGGGGGAGGGGGGGGACGGGTGTTTTTCCTCTTTTTGTAGATTTTAGTGAACATGAGCTTGTGAGGTATCGTTTTCCATGTTTTTTAGGGCGAGATGACCGAATATGAAGTTGATTTTGATCAAAGAATGAAGAACGAAGTTGTCTGAAATGACCATAATGAGTAAAATTACACCAAAAGTAGTATCAACAGGTGAATCAAGACAATTTAATAGTTCTATTAATATAGTCAAAGATAATCTGTATTTTAACAAAGGAGCCTAATTCATGAGTTTGGGGGCCTAAAATTGGTGGAAACCATCAAAAATAGGTATGTCCATGTGACAAGGACGTTGCCCTGTTTCTATGGTTAGGTACTAAGTACAAGGGTATCGAACTCTCACAAGAACATGTTCTGTTATTCCAAATTGATTTCCGTTGAGTTGAAATCCGTGTTTGCAACATCGAGCCAAGAGAGGGGCTGGTTGACTACTGACTGCGTAGTTTCTTGTAGTAAACAAGAACCCCGGTTGCCAGAGCAACTTTTGCCAACCACCAAAAAACCTATTTCTACGCTTCAAATTATTTTTTGTTTGCTGTTGTTTTGGTGAATCGTAAAGCGTCGCTACCAAAAATAATAGCGTAGCGTATATATGCTCAAACAATATTACTACAGCCTTCACTTACGGCTTTCGTTTTGTTTTGTCTTCGTCCCTTGATAGAAAAACATATTTCGAGACGTGGAGCGATTAACTTGTGACCATTCTGATACCGTATGTTGGATTCATGTATCATGTACATGCATCTTGAAAACATGTTAACGGAGGGCCTACGACTGTAGGGTAACGCGTACATACGGTATTGTGTGCGTAAAACATTTTGTTTTTGTTTTTCTGTAAAAAGTTCATTTATTGTTGACATTTCAGTTCTTCGCACCGACACCAACGAAATCAAGTATTTAAGGTTCATCCTTAAATTTACGTTAAATGTTGGTTAAATTTAGTCGTTCTTCCGCACACATTTTGGGTCCCCATTTGGGCCCTAGTTGTGCTCCGAAGCTCGGCAGCCCGATCGGAATATTCCCAGGGGTGTTATGAGTGAAAATGTGGATGAAAATAGGTACTTTTGTGTTTTAGTAACATGTTAGTAACATGAGCTCTTGAGGTATCTTTTTCCATGTTTTTGGGGACGAGAAGACCGAATATGAAGTCGATTTTGACCAAAGTGTGGAAAATTGAGGTTCTACCAAAGGTTCAGCTGCCAAAATTGATTTTTTATGAGGCAAAAACCTGGAAAATCGTCTGAAATAACCATCAATATGTATAATAACACTAGAAAAAGTGTCAACACGTGGATCAAAACTATTAAATGGCACTACCAATAATCAGTGATAATTTGAAAAAAAAAAAAAAAAGGATTCCCATGGTTCATTATTGAAAAAAGGAGCGTGCCTACCAAATTTGTGTTTTGGCGGCCAAAATTGGTGGAAACCACCAGAAATAGCTATTTCAATTATTTCGCATGAAAGAAACAATAAATGAACAGCCAAAATTTCTCTAGGTATGTCCAATAGAATAATAAACCCATGTGACAAGGACTTTGCAGCGTTTTTTCTTTTTTCGAGGGCTGTACGCTTGGGACGCGAGCAGTTTTATCCATCAAGGCAATCATGTAGGACCTAAAGTAGTTCTTAACAAACGCAAATATTTTTGTTTTCTCTAAGGAAAAAACTTTTGTATTGAATCTCCTCACTCCTGATTAATCGACATATATATTTATTTAATCTTGCATCAAATAGTGTAACGTCCTTTTATGTAGTTGAGATTTCATCTGTCATTAATAAAGACCCCTTCTGGCATAATAATTTGTTTTCATTGCATCACTCAGTTACGTACCTATTTCCTTTATCGAGCAGTTTTGGTTGATTCCTTGTTTCTTGTTACATAACTAATTGACAACTAGTGCATGTTTAAAGAAAAATTTTCCACCTTTCTCCATAAGCGGTTATTGGTTGATTCCTTGGTGATTCCTTGTTGTTTCTTGTTAAACAATCATCAATGATTGCCAACTAGTGTACTTATCGAAAGAAAAATATTCCGCCTTTCCCATCAGCGGTTACCTACCTAGCTACCTATTTTGTTGTCTCCAAAGAACCTTCATACCAAATTGGACTGGGTTAATGGATGTTTTGGCGACAGTTTTGGTACCATTTGTATATGCGATCTGAGCGCACTTTCAACGACCAATATGCTGTCTCACTTTTACTGCACCATTGCATCCTCCAGAGAGTGTCACGTCGATCGCTGGCCGGGCTGAGATCGCATATGCGAATGGTACCACAATTTTTTCATTGTTCATAATATAGTGATGAGGGATGAGGATTCTTCATTATGAAGTTTTTGAATAGGTTCTGCTAGGCCTACTGGAAATGGTTTGCGGATTGTGCAATGTAACTGCATCTTGAGAACGATCCTTCAAAGAGATAACCGTAGAGATGATATCATAATGAATTTCTTCATACATTTTCGATACTCATGACGTTATTATTTGTGTTCCAGGTGAGTGCTTGAAAGAATGGAAATCATGAAACAAGAGATCATCGAATTTACGAGTAAGAATTTCATTTTTTTCTGTGGAGAATTAACTGTAGGTACCTAAATATTATATGAAAATATGGAACAGAATTCTTCCTCGACGGTTTATTATTTTTCTATACAATACAGTATTATAAGGAACGTTTCAGCGCTGCAGCTATTACATGGTGGAGTTCAATGCATGAACTGAAAAAGTGGATGAAGTGGAAAAGTGGAGTTCAGAATATTATTCTGAACTCAGTATTTTCTTAGATACTATATTAGAGACTTGTGACAGAGTGAGAGGAGAGTGACGGTGGACCCTCGAGAGTCCCCCTCCTAGACCAGCGAGATTATCGTCGGTTAAGAAGGGATGTCGATTAGGCTTCCACTAAACGTCCCCGTCTCCACCGGAATAAAAAACGAGTGGATGAACTGTTCCGAAAACTATTCCGATAAAAACCGCTGTGTGCGTACAACCGAGAAAACCAATAACGGTAATAACCCGGTGACTGCTGTAACGTTTGTTTTGAGCTTCGTCATGGGCTTTTTATGCGTTACACCTGCGTATAGCGACTGCAGAGAATAAGGCACTGCACTTCACACAAAGAATCCGAATCGAGGAGGATCGACTCACCAGGATTCGGCTTAGCGCTGCATCTCCCCAACTTGCACAGACCCGTTTCCGTGCTTTCACTCCGGTCGATTCAGCTCCAATCCGCCTTGATTCAGAATCTTCACCTCTCAGTTAGTCATGGATCAACAGTCAGAAACGAAGGAAGAGGATTTCTTGATTATGAAAGTAATGGAAAAACACTGTAAATTATTCCACAACGGTTTATTATTTACCTGTAGAGATGGTGCCCTCGTGCTTCCCACAAGAGTGCCATAAATGGAGTACTAGGGCCAGCCAGGCTCGCAATCATATTTTCATAAATAATATGCGGTGGAATCAATGCGCTGAAATCATTAATTATTTGCTGTTATTCATGAAGCGTAACGTTTGTTCAAATTGAAAAAGTACCTATCAAATGAATTCAAAATAACGATGATTTTCTCCAAATGAAAAATAAATGTCACGGAAAAACCAACTCGATATCATACAGCCTTGCGTGATTATAATCAGGTGTTCCCTAGCAATGATATTTTTTATGGGCCGGATTTTTACCGTTTCATCCGCGATCATTACATGTTGACGAAGCTTCTCGGTGCAAACAAACGGCTGGACGTACAATTCTCCGGGTGGTCTCAAAAAATTCTCTAGTTCGCGGTAAGTTTAAAAAACCATACCCTTCTATGGAGTTTTCGAGCTACGGCGTTCGGGAAATGTCAACCCCTATTTCCCCCCCCCCCCCCCCCCCTCAAAATTTTATGGTATCAGTTCCAAGATACGTAGAATCTGAAAATGGAATACAAAAATAGGGTGAAATTTAGGGGTTGAGATTTCCCGAAAACTTTCAGTAGAAAGGTATGGTTTTTTTTAACGTTTTTAAATACGCCTGAGAGAGAATTTTTGGAGGCCACCGGGAGCACTGTACGTCCAACCATTCGTTTGCACTGAAAATCGTCAACATGATCGTGAATGAAACGGTTTAAATCCCGCCCAGATATCACTGGTAACGCCTGATTATAATCTCGGATGGCTGTAGAGTTGATTGTCCTGTGATATTATTTCATTTGAAGAATGGTGGCTGTTTGGATTTTGTTAACAGGTATTTTTGTAACTTGAACAAACGTTATGCTTCATAATTAACAAAAAATAATTATTGATCCATTGACTCCTGCGCATTTTTATGAAACTGTAATTCCCGGGCCGGCTGCCGTGCTCGATTTAGGGCTTTCCTAGTGGGAGCACGAGGGTGGATATTGACCACAGAAAACAGGGATCTACGCAGAAGGGGCATCTATGCAGGCACATTAATAATAAACCGTTGAGTAATAATTTGCAGCGTTTTAAATCAATTTTTGGATTCAGTGTGCCTTGAAAAGGAAACCATAAAATTTGTGTGGGGGGGGGGGGTTAAACAAATGTTCATAGGTTAATTAGTGAAAATAATAAACCTAGTCGATATACGGCACGAGCGCCCTTTGTGGCAGTGTTTGGACGAAAATTGTTAGGATTTGAACAGCCCAGGTAAATTTATAATTTCATCATCATTCAGTTCTGTAGTGTTTAAACTACATACTGAAATGAAGCAGTCTTTTCCGGTTAATTTCGTGAATCCGCAATCTAAACTACTATTTTGGTTGACGCTGTTGCCTTCTATGAAACAATATAGTATCCATTATAACCGCATCCATGCTGGAAGCTCAAACAAAGTAATAAGACAGAAGCTGCGAAAGCCCAACTCAGGAAAGCAACTGAGAGAAAACAGGAACGAAGAGGGGATTTGGTGGGGCTGACATCCGACTCAGCTGTGATCGAATCAGATTCACCTTGATTGACTGTGGTTGGTTAGGATTCGTTTAGTGTGAAGCGGCCGAACCGTTCTGTATGTCCGTTTCTGTGTAATGTGGTAAGAAAATATAAGTATCATAAAGAATTATGGCTACGTAGGTACAGCAGTGTACCTATGTATTCGTTTCAATCGAGGCACATTTTTCTTATTTGCGGTTATTAAACGGTTATTAAACGGTTGTAGGTACCACCACGATGTAGGTGCATTCAGAATCAGCGCTCACGTCATGAACACCTAGGGTTTCATGAATGAACGAATGAATTGGTTTATTTGTCATCTTAAAATACAAATAAATTATAGTAGGTATAACACTGGGATGACCGTGCTGGATAGTTAGTTAAAACTGTGGCCCAGCACGGAATTGATCTGACCCTGATTTATTTACAAATTGTGTATCCCTGTCTTCCTCTCCTCAGTCACCAAATACGCACATTTCTCAACCCTTACCTACTGCTCCAGTCATCATTTTTACACAGATCTATTTACTATTGATTGTTCTTCACCCTTCTTTCATTAATGCCAGAGGTTGTTTGACTATGTCATCGTGAAACAGTTTATATATCTCCTTCCGAAGTAGCCTGTTGTTATTTATTTTCATGATTCCATCTAATTTATCAAAATTCTTGATTATTAATTGCATCCCTCTATATCTTGTTGTCATCTGAGCATAATTATTTTTAACTTTTGGTAGTTTCAGTCTATATGGTTTATTTTGTCTTCTTTTGACGTCCACAAAAAATATACTTTTTTATTTTTTAATGAATTTGACCATATTCTTAACATATATTTGATGGACTGTGTCCAAATTTAGCTCCCTAAATAGATCTTCAGTTGGATAGCGTTTTGGTTTCTTAAAAAGTATTTTCAGTGTCATTTTTCTGTATTTAAAAAATTTTGTCAAGCAAGTATTTATATGTTCTCCCCCAAATAACTATTGTGTATTGTAGTATGGATTCAAATAGCGCCTTGTATATATTTAGGAGGAGCCCTTTGGACAAATATTTGATACCGTACATAACATAAGAACATTTCCTTAATTTTTGGCACAGATAATTCACATGAAGGTCCCACCTCAATCGGCAGTCAACAGTCACTCCAAGGGTCACTAGGTGGTCCACTCTCTTAATCTTTGGGCAGCTACAGGGTGTTTCTGTACAGGTGTGGATGACCAGGCTATCTTCTGCCAAAGAAGAAGGGTCAAGTTTTCTCGAAACATTCATGAAGGCAGATTTTGAGGCGTTGACAGTGAGCATATTTGCGCTCATCCATTGTCCTATACTTCGTGCCATGAGCTTCTCGCCAGGTATTCCCTGTATTTACGAGGGCCACGTCATCCGCGAACATGTATACGCTCCCAGAGAAGTTCCCCATCACCAAACTGTTTACGTATTATGAGAAAAAGGATAGGTCCGATCGAGGTTCCCTGAGTACTACCATAATCGCGGATAAAGGCAGTGTCAGTGTTTCGTCCAATGTTTCCTTCGATATACTATCGAAAGCCTTGGCAACGTCCAGGCACGTCAGAACCACTCTTCCCTGCATCCAGGTTCTGGTATAGCTCGTCTGTGATCTTGAACAGAGCATCTTGTGTACTGATGTTTCTCTGGAATTCAAACTGTTGCCTTCCGATGATCCTATTTGCCTCCAGGAAAGATACCAAGCGATGTTTAAGCAGCTTTTCAATATATCTTCGCTTATATCGTTGATCAGCGAGATGGGGCGATAGTTGGCTGGATCTGTACTTTCTCCCTTCTTGAAGAGTGGCACTGCTTTGGCTAATTTAAAATTTTGCGGAAATATTCCTTTAGAGATACTCATGTTGAACAAGTGAGCCAGGGGCTGAGCTATTGTGTCAATTACCTCTTTTATTATCTGAACAGATATTCCATCTGGACCCGGGGCTGAGCCTCCTCTCATCACTCCCTCCTCTATATGCCTACTCAAAATGTCAGGTTGTCAACAAATAATATCCCAATAATGGGCAACAAGGGTACCTAGCACCTACTTTAAGCTTAGTACCTACTTTAATTTCGCTAAGGACAGACCAGCTTATCATAGTGTTGTGGCTGCATGCTTAAAATTCAAAATGAGAATGATGAGTTGGATTCACGCTACTTTTGCGTTTATTATTTTCTAGTCGTAAAAACGTCGTATTGACATATAAGTTCAGCACTTGTCATCAACGTCGTTGAATATCCCCTATTGAATACCTGAAAGCTGCAAATGGCTAAGTACCTACGCATCAGATAATTTATTAGAAATTTGCTCCTGAAAGGGCTCACTCATTTTATTCAGCTGGCCCAAGGTTATTACGTGATGGAACGCAACAGCTGCAAGGTCTCATTCGGTATCGGCAGAACTGAAGCCCCCGAAGTGTTGGAAATTGGAAGGCTTTGATCGAAGACGGCGGGGGGAATACTTATCGAGCCCCGTTGAAAATCCTCTCTTCAAGAGCACTTGCTGCTAAGCAATGTTATTAACTTATTACATAACTGTTGACCTTTTCACACTGCTCCCTAAACCTTTGAATGTGCAGTGGTAGGTACCTACCTACTTATAATAGTGCTCGCGCCAGTTAAAACCCTCCGCAACTTCTTGTACTACGGTTCGCTATGACCCATGAACCATGATCCATTGTAACCAGAAACAACGGTTTCTATATTACCATGCGTGATTGAATAAGCTGTTCCCACTAGGTATGGCAATAAATCATTATTGGCATGAAGTTTTACCGTTAGATTCATGCGTTTTTGTTTTTTGTTTTTTTAATTGATGCGGGAGATCGGAATTTACTGAAATAGTAGGCAAAATATAATAGTAGGTAGGTTCCTTATATTGACCTTATATTGATTCCACGTTAGTTTTGAAGGAACAAGGCTCATCCACTCGCGTAGGACGGACTGGCCGAAAAAATATCAACATGACCGTGAATCTAATCCAGTTATCATACGAGGAAACTGTAGGTGCAGATCGCGCTATGGTTTTGCGATAGTACTAGTTCCAAGATACTTTTCGTGAAAGAAAAGAAGTTAATTTCGGATATTGTTTGGGTACTTATCTTTTGATGAAGATTAACGCTATTGGGAACCGCGTAAATAAGTATAAGTAGATCTATCCACTTTGCAGAACACCCAATGATTTTTTCCATATATGGATAGATGGATCTACTTACTTATACAGTTCCCAAAATCACTGGGTCTTCCGAAACTCGTGAATGGGCAGTTTTTGTGTTACAAATAAATGTGTGAAAGCTCAGATCATCCCATAGATACAGAAAATGATGAACCATTGTGGAAGAACTCGCAGCGTTTTGATTGCTAGTTTCTTGGGGGTTGGAATATTCAATCCCTCTTTTAATTTATCCGATATAAAATGGACCATATAACCGTGCAGTGGTTTTAGCATGCGATGAAATCACCAGCTATGAAATTGCCGTGCAGCGATTTCTGAAAGCCCTTTGGCGTATGTTTTTCAGTCATCGGTCAAAGTGGAATACTTGGTAGGTATACACTTGCTGTTTTACATTTTGCCAATAATAATAATATAAATAATCAGATTTAGTTTGGGTAGACTAGAGGGAAAACGCTTTGGCACAATAATTTTCGTTTTCGCAATTCGTTAATCCAGCATTGAAACACCCAAGATAAAATTCGCAATAATTTCCGGTTGTCGGAGAGAGAAGTCTCTGGATGTATAAGGGATTAGGGTGGCGAGCTATGCGGGTGTTAGGGCTGATTGTGTCGGAGGGTGGTGGTTTGTTGCTGGTGTGAGGAGATCCTCACAGATGAGTTCGTCCTTCAGTGATTACTTCCTGATGGAATTGGAGTGGTGGGGAGGGGGCACGTCACGTTTGTCGATCAAAGAATTACGAGAGGGGCGTAGGATTTTCTCTTGTGAAATCGACTTCCCCCCATGTTTTCCAAATTTCTCAGCTAGTATTGACCAAACTGAGAATAATATTCAGTATGCATCAAGGCTATGAAAGCCATGCAAGATGAAATGTTTTCAATCGCTAGGCATTTATATACAGCACCTGCGTGTGATCAGCAATGTGGGGAAACGGCTATTGAAGGGAGAAAAAATAGAGTTATGATTGTTTTAGGCCTCCATTATGCGTAATGAGTGGTCTGGATGTTCGCTGGGCTTGCACCTCAAGATATAACAACATCCCCCTTATCAGTAGAGAAATACGGGTAAAGATTAGTAGCGAGTAAACCCATTCACCATTGAAGTATCCGTGTCAGAAAATTACACATGGAATTCCTATTGATGAGCTTACATATTATCGTATGTTCCTAATGTCTAGGTAAGACATCAAAGAACAAGAAAATTATTAAGATTAGTTTTACGCTATAGGAAGTTCGGCATAGTATACAATTCCTATATAGGGATAGTATGGATGGCTGGAATTTCATACTTAACTGGATCCTACATCAGGCAGTGACAGCAATCCAAATTGCAGGCATAGCTACACGATTTTTCCTACCACGATTTTTCGATAGATGGAATTTCTGTGTTTGGTGGCATAGTCAATCCCATCAATGCCTGCTGTAAAGAACTGAAATCCCTTTTCCTGCCCTTTGAATGGGGCAGGAACGAATGAACGACGAAACCAATTTAACACTGTTTATCAGTGTTTGCCGTTTCATTATATATGTTCGAGGGAAGTCTGGTAATCTTATCGAGCGGGCCGTACCCCTTCAGATTGTGACTAGAATAACACTGGGATCTTGTAATCAACAAAAGCAAACACCGATAGGCTCGTTGTTGGGAATGTTATGGGGGGGTTCAAACAATACGCGACTTTTCCTGACTCTCCTTCTCAAAGTGACTTTTTTCCACGCGTAACCAGATTCCCAGACCAGTGTCCGGTATCGGGTGGTGTGGAAACTTGGTTTTTTTCTTTGTTCTCGTGACGTCCTCAGTGTTATCAGCATGTGGAATCAGGAGCTGTGCTATTCCATCATTTCATTTCCGTCTCACAGTCCGTCACACTCCAAAACTCGATTGGACGAAGAGTTGCCCTATTTCGTTATACAAGCTCCGGGTGTAAACCTATAATGTCCAACGAATTGGGTATGTTCTCAACTTTTTATATAGAATTGGTTTGATTAAATTCAATTCGTGGTGAAAAGTCCATAGTTTTATACTCCGAGTGCACATGACATAATTTCGTATTTCGTGGGTCAGGTCAACCTTTTGTTTTATGATTCTAAACCGGATCATAAAATATGTACCTACCTATCTGCCTAACATTATTTGAGTTTTATAGTCAGAGCTAACATGGTAGGTAGGTACCTATTTTATGTTCCGGTTTAGGATCGCCAAACACAGAATGTTGACAGAAGTGACACTCAGCGCACTCCGCGTAGTTATTGGTAGAGAGATAGCAAAAATTTATCAAGTTTTATGCGTTTATATAAACGTTCTGTATAGCAAAAATATATTTCTTCCAAGCGGTGTATGACAGCTTTCTCTCTAACAAACTGGTTTAATCAAAACTTCCCTAACTCCTGAAAATATTAGGTCACTCGATTAGAATTAGGGTTATCTAAATCACATGGATTTCACATTTGGTCAAAATCAAGATTTAATTAGTTTGAGACACACATGGCCTTGGATTTTTAGTCAACCGGATTCCAGGATTTCATGTACAGAAAAAGATCAATGGAGCCTCATTGGAATACTGTCACAAGGCACCATTTAGGAATTTACCTGCATAACTCTTGCAGATTTCAAATTGCTATTATGGCAACAACAGTGATGAACGAATGCACTTGACATAATTTCGTAGTTTCGGTTGGGGGAAAGCACTTACGACGTTATTTTATTCGCACCCCACGAAATACTATAGGGTCTAACTTAGTATTCACATTTTGGGAATCTGTCCGGTGTGGGGGGACTCGTGTCATATCTAGGTATAATACCTTCCATGACCTATGATGATTTGGGCCTTCTAATAAATGGGGGGGGGGGGGGGGTCGGAAATAAAAGAAGCCACACATGGAAGTAGACATTTCCAAAACCAGGAGGTAAGTACCTATCGGTTTGCACCTGTAACTTGAGGAATATAAGATGACGATTCAGAATTGAGGACCAGTATAGGCAGGTCAGGATTGAGATATTCAAACAACCTGAATGGAGTTAGCAGGTGCCTAGTTCACCAAGCTCAGTATCTAACCCCTTCAGTACCGAAATAATTCCCAGAAGTGATGGATGACCTATGATATTGAACTCATGTGGCTCGTGAAACCTAACTTGAATATAATTAATGTATGAAGAAATTTGGAGTAGGTTGATGCGATATTGCTTTGCTTCGACCGTGTTTTATGGTTTTCTTCTTTACTTGGATATTTAAAGTACGTGATGTTTTTCTCCGTCGCTTTTGGTATTTTTCATTGAGAATTTATTTATCGACCGTCCCACTTTGTTCGGATGTTATTTCTAAATCCCTTACCAATTCCCTCTTGGAGGGCTACAATAAAGACAATAATTATTGTATACCCTCATTTCGCCCTGTTTAAATCCTGGCTCCCTGTTCTATAAAAATATAGAGGGAACTGTGAGTCAGGTGGCAATAACAAGGGTTTTACGTTTGTGTCCGTTAAATTAATCCGAAGTCTGGGTTTCGAGTTTAGCGAACTTTTGTATAAAGGATGTGTGTTTTCTCCGTAGTGGATGATATATTTTTTATTGAGCAGGAACAGTACTGAAAATGTCAGAAATAGAAAGGAGTGTGAAGCTCTAGCGGCCAGGAGTGTGATTCCCTAACGGTTAACATCAGTCTATGAACCTAAATGACCAGCTGTTTATAGTTAGACTCTTTGTTGCCCTCGAGCATGCTTCTTCCCAGTTTGTCTAGATATGATCAAGTTCGATTCGTCCGCGAAGCAAACCTCTCTGTCCATATCAGCTTTCAGCAGCTCGTTGGTTATAATTATTATGAGGTATAATGGATGGCCTTGTTCCTTGGGGAACCCCTGTGGATAGTATGCCGCTTTCACTTATTTTTATTTATTATTTTCAACATAATGAACCTTTGGAATCGAGCATGGAAAAAAAATTTAAACCCCCCCCCCCCCCACCCCCCACCACTCGTAATTTGATTGTTCCCCTTTCTAGTGTAGAATCCGAAAATGCAATAAAAAAAAAACCACAGTCATGCAGCATGGCTATAAGAGCGAATTTTCGAAGTTTTCGGCATCTTCCTCCTCCGCCTAAAATTTTCTGAAAATTAATTTTCGGCCAATGTTTTCCCAACTTGATACCATACAAAATTAAAACAGGAGTAGTTTTACGCAAAGTAAAATTTGGGGTGGAAGGAGGGGGAGGGGGAAATCAACAATGTTTTGAATACCAGAGAGTAGGTATTGGGTACGTAACAAATTTTTTGTTCCATTTTTTGCCGAGTAACACCTCGGTTTGTAGATTTTCCAACGCTGAACACGATGGTGAAGTCAGAATTGCGATATCCCATTCCGTTATCAGATTAGAGCAGACGAACCAGGAAGAACATCTCAAGAAATAACCACGTTCCTTCATCTTCAAAGTGCTCCAGTTTGAGAATGGAATGAGATATCGCAATTCTGATTTCACCATCGTGTTCAGCGTACAAAAACCTTTAAAATGAGGTGTCACTTGTCAGACTTTTTCATTTTGGGAATTTATGGGTAATTTTCCCCCCCTAAAACTCCCCAAAACTCCCCCTTAGGGTGACCCGATTCTGCCCATCTTCGAACTTAGCCTGTCGATTGCCAAGACAGATTTTTCGTGCAAATTTGAACTTTTTATCTCAATTCTGTCGAGAGTTATCGTCTGGAATGACACATACATATATAAATATATATATAAATATATATATAAATATATAAATATATATATAAATATATAAATATATATAAATATATATATATATACATATAATTTTTGGTGTCTTTCGGCAGGGAATTCAGGATGGTCTGAAACGGATTTTGGTATAAAAATCTTTCGGAAATTCGAGTTTTAAAAATTTTGGACCGAGAACAATAGCTTCCTTTTCTTCGAAAATTCGCTAAAAGTTCTGTCCATCCGCCGTACTTCGCACTTTTCTTAGTTACCATGCACCAAAATTAATGAACTTTGGTTTGTAGGTCCCATTTGGGGACTGGTTGGTCCGCGAAGCTCGGCTTTACTGTCAGTCAACTCAAGGGGGTGAAAAATAGGGGTTGCAATTTGCAGAACGCCGTAGCTCGAAAACTCAATGGTATGGTTTTTTCAACGTTTTTAAATTGATCGCGGACAAACTATAATTCCCAGGCTTGATCCATTACTCGATTTGGGGCTTTCCTGGGGGGAGCTCGAGGGTAGGTATTTACCACAGAAAACAGTGATCTGCGGAGAAGGGCATCCATACAGGTAAATTATTACACAACGGTTTATTATTTTCCCTATGCTTCATGAATAACAAAGCAATTAATATTAATGATTGAATTATCGAATCCCGCGAATTTTTATGAAATTTTAATTCCGTGGCTGGCTCTATTACTCGATTTAGGGCTTTCCTGGGGGGAGCTCGAGGGTAAGTATTTACTACAGAAAAGAGTGATCTGCGCAGAAGGGGCATCTAAACAGGTAAGTAATAAACCGTTGTGTAATAATTTGCAGCGTTTTTCCGTTTGTTTGCGCCATTTGCTGTCTGTTGTCTAGGAAACTACTGCCCACCAGATAAATCTCTCGTCAAGAACAATATATTCAAACGACGGCAGTCGTTTACCTTCTGGCACTGAGTCATAAGCTTAGGTGCATCCTTGTACACTCCTGTTGTTTTTCAACTTTTAGCGATGTCCATAGCAATAGCAACTTTCTCCGCCATGTACGAGATTGCGTCCTGTATTGATTTGTTCTGACGGATTCCAAACTGCTGCTCACTGATCAATCTTCTTCTCTACACGTTTTCTGCTAAATATTTCTCGCTTTCTCTGATTTTTCTGGTGTTTGAAAGCAGAAAAATCTTCATAGTTAAGGCTGAAGGGGGTGGTGGTTAGTATGATTCTGGGATAAGAGATGGCGCAATGTTTCTATAATGTACTTATCTGGAAATTTATTCTTTGCTATATATGCTAAGTCGTACGAAGTAGGTCAAGGGCTTTTCTATGTTATGAGCCCCCCCCCCTCCCCAATTGTGAGGCATACAGCTGTTATTATATCGGATCCAGGACTGCTTCTCCTTCTCAGAGTACCTATAATTTTCTTGACGTCACTGCCACTAACTGTCATGAATGGGTCGCTCTCCTGTTATTGGCCATTTGTTTTCTACAGCTCTTCCTGTTTGCTAAAGTGCTTAAACTCCTCATCTTTTTTCCTATTTCTGAGAAGTGCTTGTTTAATACCTTTCCTCCGCACCTAATTCTGTCTGTCAATATATTTTAATTAGGTTCACGTAATGCCGTTTTACGCTATCTCAAAATTATAGTAATTATAGCAACCTGTGCAACGCACGCCCAGCTAGTATTGAATAAAATCATGTGTACGATGATCAATATCCGATCATAATATGTTCAGAGCCCAAAAATTCACAGAGTTTATCCATTTGAGCTGCACACTGAAGTGGCTTGGAGTACCTACCTATGCAATCTTTTTACTGTCCTCTTGATTGTTACAGTTGAGCAAGCACCACAGTGAAGAGTTCGCCGAGTGGCTCATATGCTGATACTGAAAAATGTAGATGGTGTTCGAGCTACCTTTGAAAAAGTCATGTCTAGAAATAGACGTTGTTATTATTATTTTCTCGGTAAACACCATTATCTGAGTCGATGGTAGGAGAACGGACGCTCTAAAATGTGCGATACGCCAAGTTTTTAAACAAGCTAGCGTTCCCCCAGGGACAGGTGTTGAGAAAGCGAATGAACAATATCTTGTCAGGAAATGCATCGGGCTCCCTCAGCGGTAATTTATGCTATTGCCAGATCCTTTGCTCATGTTTCATTAGAAAAGCTTTCTGTTTCAGACTTGGGAGAACCAGCTCGATACAGATTTGTTTCAAATTGTATTACCAGCGATATCTCTATACTAAAAACGCTGCAAAGTCCTTGTCACATGAGTTTATTATTCTACTGGACATACGTACAGAAATTATGGCTGTTCATTTATTGTTTCTTTCATGTACAATGACTGAAATGGCTATTTTTGATGGTTTCCACCAATTTTGGCTCCCAAAAATACGAATTAGGCTCGGCTTTTTTTAACAGATTACTGTTGATCATGGATAGTGCCATTTAATTTTCTTGATTCACCTGTTGATACCTACTACTTCTAGTGTTATTATACAAATGTATGGTGATTTCAGACAATTTCCCATGTTTTTGACTAATGAAAAATGAATTTCGGGAGCTTAACCTTCCTTACAACCTCAATTCTTCACTCTTCGGTCAAAATCAACCTAATATTCGGTCTTCTCGCCCTAAAAAACACGGAAAACGATACCTCACAAGCTCATGTTCACTAAAACCTCAAAAACCCCTCGAAAACCCCTATTTTTACGCCAATTTTTCTCCCATAACACCCCAGGGTGTATGCCGATCGGGCTGCCGTGTTTCGGAGCACAACTAGGACCCAAATGTGTTCCCGAATGGGAACCCAAACTGTGTGCGGAAGAACGACGATTTTCGACCAAAATTTAACGTAAGTTTAAGGCTGAAACTTCATTAGAACCTCAATTTTCCGCTCTTGGTTCAAAATCTACTTCATATTCGGTCTTCTCGTCCCAAAAACATGGAAATCGATATATCAAAAGCTCGTGTTACTAACATATTACTAAAAAACAAGAAGTACCTATTTGTATACCCATTTTCACTCATAACTCCCCTGGGTATATTCCGATCTGGCTGCAAAGTTTCGGGACACAACTAGGGACCAAATGGAGCATGTGTGCGAAAGAACGAATTTTTTAGACCCAAAATGAAGCCGGTATACGTGGTACGGCGGGCGGCGTACAGCGGACGGACATTGCATTTTTGGAATCTATGCACCTTGAAACGTAAAAGAAAAATTTTGAGGAGGTGTTATAAAAAATTTACTGAGCGATTACATAGGTGTATTATTCACAGAATAATAAACCAAAATTGTACTGATGAGTAACTAGCTGACAGTTCATTTTGTTAACTTCCATTTTAGTTTTGTGAGCTACCATATCATTGCAAAGTTTGTGAGAATCCTGAAAACGTTACCCAAGCATTATTGCCAAAAGGGGAGACTCATGAAACACGGACACGACCAGGTTCGGGATGTGTACTATGCTCGCCTAGTAGCACTGGTATGACTAGAAGTGACCGAGCCGGGACTGGAGGACTGTTTCCAACGCAGCAGCTTGAGAGAAGCTTAACACCTATAACCGTGCTGCTAGATATAAGGGGATCTTTCTTTCCACTGATAGTAACCTGTAGTGGGATGATGGAGTTAGAGGTCTTCGCCTACTTAATTAATGGCTGTAACCAGCGGAGCAATGGGCGAAACTCTGGATTACAGCGACAAGAAAAGTCAATGCACGCTGGTTGGGGATCGAAGTCCTGTGGCTTGGGAGGATTAATTGAATGAACAGGAAGAACGGAAAAAATAAAATGGGGGAAACAGCGTTTTTCTTCCTCAAAGATTATTTAAAAGTAAATAAAGTGCTTGAAATTTTATAATAAATAGTAGTATACAGGATGTTGGGTCGAAATATCCCTATTTTGTCACCAAAATTGAATCCCACCTCGAGAAAATGCATTGCCCAAATTTTGATCCCTTATTTGGTCGGGCTTCGCCTAAACAATGTTGGAAAGATGCGGGTGATGTCACAATTTTTATCCCAACCCTAATGTTAGCGTGTTGTTAGCAATAGGCAATATTTCTAACAACAGGCATATAAATAGCTGAATCTGTCTACATTTAAAGGGGTAGCCACAAAAACGCTGACGCTATCATATTCATCTGCTCGTTGATATGAGTGTCAAACTTTTCACAATCTTTTTCAAAGTTCCTGACACAAAAAAAAAACCTACGATTCTTCTCAGTCCAGAACATGATCAATTATTATACCACATCAGTATGTATTAGCATCGTTGGTGTGAATGTACCTATTAGTTTGGTGCTACAAGCCAGATAGTAAAATGGATAACAATTCATTAGCTTGGTCGTCGGTTGGTATAGGATTGGGTTTACAGAATTCAGGGCTTTTTTTAAGGGTTAGGTTTTATGGAGAGCACCACCATTAATTGTTAAACTTCCCTATTTTCCATTTTTGTAATTTTCTCCCTCGCTGCTTCGCCCGAGTGAGGTCTGCCCTCTCCAAAATTTGTCAAACCCCCTGAGGCCTTTTGAGGTCAATCCCACTTACAGGTCCTCGATCCATCGTTTCGACCTCCAGTTTTATAGACCGGTTGGCCGCACTGGTGCGTCGTTGGTTTTATCGAAAGGACAAACAAATCTTCATAAAACTGTAAGATAGCATTGACGCGGCAGTTTAGACATTTTAAATGCGTCACGATGTTTTTAGGTCGGCCTTGCCTCGATTTGCTAAGAAGATTGCGCAGACTCAATCATGAACATGATTATTATTGACTTCATTTCCAAACGTAATGTAGGTATCTCCTGTTGTGCGTTATTCTCACATGCGATAGCTGTCTGCTAAAGATAGCGGAAATGAGTCTCTTTCTCTTATTCATTGCTCGTATCAAGTCATACCTTACGGCTTCTGGAAACCAGAGACCAGCACTCTTTGTAAAATAGATTTGTTAAGCCCAACTAGGTAATTCATACATCAACAAGATAGGTAGGTTACCTATCTCACTTTAAAAATAAATAAAATTATTAAAAGTTTAATTAATTGAGAATTTGATGATGAACACCAGCTTTAAAGATTTTCTCCCTCCATAGGTACTTTTAACTACACTTTGGTTTATTATTCTGTGAATAATACACCTATCTAACCGCTCAGCAAAAAATTTGTATAACACCCCCTCAAAATTTTTCTATGTTTCAAGATGCGCAGATTCCAAAAACGCTGCAAAGTCCTTGTCACATGGGTTTATTATTCTATTGGACATACATACAGAAATGTTGGCTGTTCATTTTTGTTTCTTTCATGTAAAATAATTTAAATAGCTATTTCTGATGGTTTCCACCAATTTTGGCCCCCAAAACACGAATTAGGTACGCTCCTTTTTTCCCCTTTTTTTTCTCCCAAATTATCTTTGATCATTGGTAGTGCCATATATGATCGTCTTGATCCACGTTTTGACAGTTTTTCTAGTGTTATTATACAAACTGATGGTGGTTTCAGACGATTTCCCAGGTTATTGACTCATAAAAAATCAATTTTGGGAGCTGAACATTTGGTAGAACCTCAATTTTCCACTCATTGGTCAAAATCGACTTCATATTCGGTCTTCTCGTCCCAAAACATGGAAAACGATACCTCAAAAGCTGATGTTACTAACATATTACTAAAACACAAAAAGTGCCTATTTTTATACACATTTTCACTCACAACGCCGATCCCCCCCCGTATATCCCGATCGGGCTGCAAAGTTTTGGACACAACTAGGGCCCAAATGGAGCATGTGTGCGAAAGAACGAATATTTTAGACGGAAAATGAAGCCGGTACACGTGATACGGCGTACGGCTGACGGCGGACGGACATTGCATTTTTGGAACCTACGATCCTTGAAACGGAAAAGAAAAAAAATTTTGAGCGGGTGTTATGCAATTTTTTTGCTGAGCGAATACATAGGTGTATTATTCACGGAATAATAAACCAACATAATATAGGTACCTGTGTAATCTGGGGAATTCCTCTGGCGACCGTTGAAGTGTGCAGATGCTCCAGGTGAAGGTGTTCTTGTCAGAATACGAGCATAAAATGGTCTCGGCCTTTCTCCCCCTGCAGGTAAAAGCTGTATTTTTTGCTGTTCACGAACACTCACGCCAAGGCTTAATATTATGTGGCGAAGACAAATTGTTCCGGATCAGCTGATAGTCAGCTGTTTCCTACCACATGCCGTTGCCTTCTCTGAAGCCGTTTGGGTCGTCTGTTTAGTGTCAAGTTTTCTTCCAGCTTCCATTGTGTTTTTTCCTGTGTTTCCATTCATTCCGTTGATGAGTGAATATTCATCTTCAAAAAATTCCACTGGTTTCTTTTCATCGACGTATCGTAGAAGAAATCGTCTTAAAGCAGCTGGTACCTGTCTAGAGTGGGCGATTGTTCTATTCTGATTGAACCCCTTATAACTACCTACCGGTAAGCTACCTCATGATTCAATAAGGAAGAAGGTTCTACTTTATATTACACCACTTCCTAGAATAAAAACCTATAGTAAAATACTCCTTTCACTTATCGTCGGTAAAAGTACCTATCTACTTACTTAAAGCAACCGACAATCGTTTATTTTTATTGCATTTTCACATTTCAATACTTAAAAGCGCTAAAGTACCTAGCTGCTGCTGTATGTTATGTTATAATTATTAACTTTTCAGTATCGTTCTCCATGGGGTGTTACTGCTGGTGGGCAATTAAGTGGGTAGGTCTTACCTGAACGTGATTTATTTTGAGAAATTTTAGAAATTCAAATGTTGATTGCCCGTTGCAAAAATCAAAGACTCTAACTTTTACAGTGGGACTCAGTTTTAAATAGAATCGAATTGAATTGTTCCTGGAAAAGGTTTTGTTGATTTTTTATGGATAAACTGATGTTCCTAAAGTTGGAGCTATTTGTTGGTGGTGCAGGGGATACCAGGGGGGTCAAGTATGAGATGTAGTGCCTACTCATAACCTTCATAGAGAGGTACCTACTTTAATCCGTCCTCCGCACTGTGAATTTAAGGTAACAGTAGGTGCATAAATGTATTTTCACCCCGCGTTCAAAAGGTATCATATTGAAACTTGAAGAAGTTATGGCATTTATAAACAACTTTTGTGCTCTTTTTATTACCTATATATGAAGTTCTGTTTTCATTTTGGTTTATTATTGTCAGTAATGAACCTTTGGAATCGACTATGACAATTTTTACCTCTCACCCAAATTTCATGATTTACGTTTCAAGGGGCGTGGAGTACGAATATAGAACAAAAATATTTCCGTCCATCCGCCGTACGCCGTCCGCGGCTTTTGGTTTATTATTCCGTGAATAATACACCTATGTATTCGCTCAGCAAAAAATTTTTATAACACCCCCTCAAAAATTTTTTCTTTTACGTTTCAAGGTGCGTAGATTCAGAAAACGTCCGCCATAAGCCGTCCACCGTCCGCCGTATCACGCATAACTAGGTACTTCATTTTCAGTCCAAAAATTCGTTCTTTCTCACACATGCTCCATTGGGGCCCTAGTTGTGTCCCAAAACTTTGCAGCCCGATCGGAATATACCCAAGGGTGTTATGAGTGAAAAATGGGTATAAAATAGGTATTTTTGGGGGTTTTGTGTTCTAGTAACATGAGGTTTTGAGGTATCGTTTTCCGTGTTTTTTAGGACGAGAAGACCGAATATGAAGTCTATTTTGACCAGTGAGTGGAAAATTTAGGTTCTAGCGAAGTTTCAGCCTTAAATTTACTTTAAATTTGGTCTAAAATCGTCGTTCTTCCGCACACAGTTTGGGTCCCCATTTGGGAACACATTTGGGTCCTAGTTGTGCTCCCAAGCTCGGCAGCCCGATCGGAATACACCCAGGGGCGTTATGGGAGAAAAATGGGTGTAAAACAGGGGTTTTCTAGGTTTTTTTGAGGTTTTAGTGAACGGTATATGGGTCCCGTTGGTCCTCGAAGCTCGGCGATACTGTCACTCAATTCTAAGGGGGTGAAAAATAGGGTTTGACATATCTAGAGTATCCCTGTCTCGGAAAGTATTATTTTGAGGTCTGGGTTTTTTCGAATTTTTAAATATTTCGAATTTTTTCTGAATTTGTAGACCATCCGGAGTATTCTACGATGTTGCCATAAAATTTGCCCTAAAGAGCAGGGTGTATGCAAGCATAAAGCTGAGTCACTAACCCCTCGGCCAGGTTGGTGCTGTAGCGCAGTGGTCTAAGCGACGGATTGGACCACCAAAGTTTCCGAGATCGAAACCCAGCCGGCCCTGAATATTTTTCACTCCACATCAACAATTTCCCTTCATAACTTCATTATTGTTCCTTTTTGCCATTTTTGCTACTGTTTGTCGTTGATAGAATTATTTTAGCAACATTTAACACGTGATTTAGGTAGGTACCTATTAAGGAGTGCGGGGTTTTAAGTACTAAGCTACGGAGGCGATCTACATATATCCATAGAAGGTAGCATAGTACTTAAACCCCATACTCGATACTTGGTACCTACCTAAATCACGTGTTAAAGGGTGTTCTATTTTAAAAAACTGTTATTTAGGGATTCGTACCGTTTTTAATTCACTACTAATTTATGAAGGTTCCTTGTTTCCATTAAATGCCCACTGAAATTTGCGGGATTTTTCTAAGAAGTTGAATGATTACATTTGCATTTTTCTTCATAGAAAATCACATTATTTTATTGCATATTGCAGTGCCTTCTTGGACCAGAAATACCCTGTATCTACTACCTACCTAAAATCGTCTTCATATGTACATAAATGTACCTACTTTTCATATGTAGGTTCCTATTTGTTGATGAAATGGCTGGTTGAATCTAAGTGTCCCAAATTCACATTGCAGTCGTCAAAAATACATAATCTCATGATGTCCATTCAACATAATATAATATTATTATACGTATCAATCAAAACTGGATCTCTGGACTTCTAGGAATCGACAAGCGTGCTTGCTTTATAACAAGCAACGTTTACATCGCTCAGACACTTTTGAAATCGTAAACAATATCATCTGTTTATTGGAATGATGTTTTTGGAGATACTGTGACCTTTGTCTGTGGACTAGGAAGTATGGACTAGGTCCACACTAGACGTCTAGGGTCATTCCCTGTTCCTATACGTTTTTGGACGGTCACAAACCTCATACAAGAAGAGTCTTGATGGTATCTTGATGTATTCAACAGCATATTCAATAGGGTCCGTTGACCTTTAGGCTGCATCTTCAGTGCTCAGGTAGCCCCGCCGACAAGGACCTGACACACTTGCTCCTCCATCACTGCCATCAGTTGCGTCTTTGTCTCTTTTGAATCCGCCCAGCAACAATCGGACTATTCAAAGATGGGGAAATAAAACGGGTGTTCGGGGACCATACAGTTGTCTTTCCTATCCCTCTTTGGTATACGAACTCTTCTGAACCTTCTGCTATCACTTGAAATTCTCTCTACAGCGAGTGTCGGCGTTGAATCCTTGATTGGCCGCCATCAGGAGACCCTCCTACATGAAGATAGTCCTTTGTGCATTGTTCCCTCGGACGGGGTAAAGAAATATGTGATATTATCTGTCAGCCCTCAGCCTCATCTTGCATTACAATGTAGGCCTGGTAGGTACCTGTCCCTTTGTGGGCAGAGTGGTGCCTCAACTTGTTTTGCTCCCGCATCCGCTTCATCACCGAGATTGATGGCAAGGCATTTCTGGAAGGCTATTTCTAAAGACGTAGGTATAATATACCTATAATTTTTTCACCCAGCAGTTCTCACTGGCTGAAAATATTAAGAGCCTCTTATAGCAAAGTTTTACCACCAAATTGAACTATGAACGGAGCAATCGCTCATGAAATGCAATCCAAAATTATTGTAACAAGACCTCGGCGCATAGCCATACTATGAACTCTGATGATCTTATTTTGAAATAATAAGGGCATGCCACCATACTACCTTATCACTCATTTTGTGAGAATACCCCATGTACCAACTCCTAAGTTAGAGACTCCCTCTTGAACAGGTTCCCGACGTTGATTAGCAACCCAATCAACCGGTATGTGATATTGCGGCAGCTGAAATATTGAATGAGTTTAGGATATTCAAACTGAAATATCAAATAGCTATACTGCCCACCCAACTTGGCAGACTTTTTTATACGCGCTTATATATACTTCTATTGGGTTTTTTGTATACCTACATGCAAGTGGTATGTTAGTACCTACTAAGTAATTATAGTTCCGGGCAAAACAGAAAATAATGGTGGTGATGAGTTTAAATTCGGAGGGTAGGTGCGGGTTTGGCCGCAGATGTTCCCATATCAAATTCATTTAAAAAAGTACTGTAACATCCGTCTGCGCATGCACAAACGTGAAATCCTTGTAAAGCTCATACTTGCCGTGGATATCATTGAAAAGAGCTGAAAGTTGGAGGGTAGATGCAGAATGGTACCCGGATGGTAAAATTCGGACTGTAGCACTTGGATGCGCATGCGCAAACACGAAATGTTTGCCAATTCCTTGTAACGCCTATAACTAACCGAAAAAATAGTCGAAGTGAGTTGAAATTTGGAGGCTAGGCACGGGTTGGAGGTTGGAGCACAGATAGTTCCTATCAAATTCATTGAAAAATACCTTCAATGAGTCCGCTCATGCGCCAACTTGAAATCCATCCAGAGCCCACAGCTAACCTAGAAATCTTGAAGCGATGAGGTTTGGAGGATTGGCGTGTGGTGGTGGTGGGGGGGGGGGAGGGGACAGATAGTCCCATATTAAAGTCATTGATGAAGTACAGTAACTTTCGTCTGCGCATGCGCAAATGTGAAATCCTAGTAGAGCCCATAACTACCCTAGAAAATGACACGTATTTGGATTTAAACTTAAAACGACGTGTATTTCGATTTCTCTCTAAGTTGTGATTAGTTTTACTCATTTATTTCAGCATAAAATCTTGAAATGTATTGTAACTTGCTTCTACTCGTACATTTTTGAAATACTCGTCCTTCAAGTGATATGACACCATAAATATTCATATAGCTTGCATGAATGCCGATAACAATCCTATTACGCTTATCATTGAGCCAGTTACTACATTTTCTCTATTCCATCCTACTATTTTGTCATTCCTGAACCTCTCAGTTTCAAATCCATACGCGTCAATTAGATCTATCCATCGAATGGACCCACCAACTAATTATTCAGTTACCTATCTAATCGTGAAATGTCTGGGACTGTTAAAATATTAGACAATCAGAAGATCCCGATTTTCGGGCTGCTGATTGTTCCAATAAATATCCAGATTCTGATTTTGGTTTATTATCTTATTATTATTATAAATTCGAATCTCTGTCTGTGTGTCTGTCTTTCTATGCACGGCCAAACGGCTCGACGGATATCGACCAAACTTGGCACGAGTACGTAGGCGCATTTTTAATCCCCTGACCATAGCGGAAATATGGTCGACCATGGTCAACTCCTGAATGGCTTGACGGATTTTGATAAAATTGGGCACATATCGACCAAATTTGGCACGAATATCCAGTAGCCTCCCAAGTTGTGCAACGTCGCATTTTTAATTCCCTCACCATAGCGGAACTATGGTCGACCATGGTCAACTTCGTTAATTGAAATGGTAACCCTTATTTTTTATCGCGTATTCGTAATCTACGTGAAATTCTATCTACGATCGACCCTTCGGACTACCCCCGCGGTCGACCATAGCGCATCCATGGGCCTCTCCACGGTCGAATCCCGAATTGCTCAACGGATATCGACCAAATTTGGCACCAATATCCGGTAGCCTCTCAAATTGAACGTAGGCGCATTTTTAATCCCCTGACCATAGCGGAAATATGGTCGACCATGGTCAACTCCTGAATGGCTTGACGGATTTTGATAAAATTGGGCACATATCGACCAAATTTGGCACGAATATCCAGTAGCCTCCCAAGTTGTGCAACGTCGCATTTTTAATTCCCTCACCATAGCGGAACTATGGTCGACCATGGTCAACTTCGTTAATTGAAATGGTAACCCCTATTTTTTATCGCGTATTCGTAATCTACGTGAAATTCTATCTACGATCGACCCTTCGGACTACCCCCGCGGTCGACCATAGCGCATCCATGGGCCCCTCCACGGTCGAATCCCGAATTGCTCAACGGATATCGACCAAATTTGGCACCAATATCCGGTAGCCTCTCAAGTTGAACGTAGGCGCATTTTTAATTCCCTGACCATAGCGGAAATATGGTCGACCATGGTCAACTCCTGAATGGCTTGACGGATTTTGATAAAATTGGGCACAAATACCCGGTAGGCTATGGGATTTTTCCGTCGTTTGTTGGTTCCACGATACTGCGTACAGCGAATCTCGGATAGCGAGCGAAGCGAGCGGTCAGGCCAATTTTCAATAATGAACCATTGGAATCGAGCATGAAAAAAAGTCTACCCCCATCAAAATTTGATGGTTTACGTTTCAAGGTATGTAGAATCCGAAAATGCAATAAAAATATTTCTGTCTGTCCGCCGTACGCCGTACTGGCCACTTTTCTTAGTTACCATGAAACAAAATTGATGAAATTCGGGTTATAGGTTCCGTTCGGGGTCTAGTTGGTCCTCGAAGCTCGGCGTTACTGTCAGTCATCTCTAAGGGGTTCAAAATAGGGGTTGAAATTTTCAGAACGCCGTATCTCGAAAACTTTCGATAGAAGGGTATGGTTTTTTTACGTTATTAAATTTTTCTTGAGCTAAACAATTTTTTGAGACAACCCGGAGCATTGTACGTCCAGCCGTTCGTGTGCACGAGCTTCGTCAACACGATCGTGAATCAAGCGGTATTAATCCGGCCCGGATAGCATCGCTAGGGAGCACCAGATTATAATCAAGGATGGCTGTATGAAGTCGAGTTGGTTGTTCTGCGATATTATTTCATTTGATAAGTGATGGACTATTGGATTTTGTTGGTAGGTACTTGTAAAACTTGAACAAACGTATTATTGATGGGTAAATTATTACACAATGGTAAATTATTACACAACGGCAAATTATTACACAACGGTAAATTATTACATAACGGTAAATTATTACACAACGGTAAATTATTACACAACGGTTCATCTACCAAGAAGGGGCTGGATTTTGTTGATCGGTACTTTTGCAACTTGAACAACCGTTGAAGCATTATTGATGGGCAAATTATTACACAACGGTTCATTATAGGTATTGACCACAGAAAACAGTGATCTACGCAGAACGGGCATCTATTTCACTCCGCATCAACAATTATTTGCGTTTCTTTTTGCCGTGTTAGTTACTGTTTGTCATCGGCTGTATTATTTTAGCAACATTTAACTCGTGATTTAGGTAGGTACCTAGTAACGGGGTACGGGGTTAGGTACTAAACTACGGAGGGTCTGCGATTCACATAATATGTATAGAGTAGTACACCATATATTATATAGACGGGTTATCTATACAGAGAGCTAGGATCTGTAACAAAATAATAAACCGTTGTGCAGGGATTTGCAGCGTTTTTACTTCAAACCACCTTCAGGCCACCTGGATTTTCACGCATCCAAGTCTGCTGGATGTATTTCTCCATCAACTTATTTTAGCTGTCAAACTGCTATCATTTTACAATACCTATAGGTACTGGAAAAAAGGGAGCCTGCATTTCTAGTAGGTACTTAGAGCGGCTAATTAGGTTCCTACGTTTGTTTAGGGTACGTAAGGTAGTCCAGAAGATTGTACTTTCTCACTTTCATCTCCTTGATGTCTCCTTTGGTGATATCCAAGTAATTTCCCCCTTCAGCGATTTTCTTATGGGAGAACCGTTTGCCTGTTACATGGCCGTCAATACATTTGAAGAAGGTGACGGGGGGGGGGGGGGGGGAGGGGAGGCAAAATTGGCTGATACATGCACTTTTTTTTCTGACCAACTGCAGATCCCGCTCCTTGCATCCCCCTCACATGCAGCATGTAGGATTACCACCCAGGCATCTGGGGCTCTACAAAAAGTGTCGTGTTGTGTGCGGTTGGGAGGCCAGCTGTCCGGGGTTTTCTTGTATCCCACATTTGGCAATTGTCGGTGAATGATAGCCAGTTCTTCGGTTCGTGGGGTGGAGGGGGATGATACACACACGCAGTTCTGTACCTTTGAAAACCATGTTTATCCTTGCAAAATCGCTGCGTGTGATTCATTGAGAGTTGATATTAGTAACATACGCGCCGATAGCGAATGCTAAAGCTTTATATTCTACAGTGAGTTCAAGCTAAAATATTAAATGTTTTTTTAACCGTTTTATAAATAAGGAATATGTTATATTTAAAACATTATTAATCGCCATAATTTCGTTTCCATTAGGTACGGGCCTGTGGGGGAAAGTTCCGGTTCCCGGTGACGAGGCATAAAAACGGAACACAGCCGATTTGAAAGAACTGGCGTTTTTAAAATAGTAACACGGTAAATAGGACTTGAGAGTAAGTGAAAGGAGTTCATGATCATGTCCTAGTGATCGCGTTAGTTTAACTTCAGAGCTCTTTGTCGTTATTCTGTTGCAATAATTATAATCATAAAAATATCCATTATGCCATTATGCTATATATTTCTCATGCGTTTGAGAGATACTACTTGTCTTCGTTTACTTGTTTTCAACTTCTTTCACAAAAAGTAGAAAAAGTTAATATCTATTTCCTGCTTCCATGATTTGGAAAGCCAATTTTGAATGGTCCGTGATAATTCCGTCGTCCACATTAAATCAGTCCTCAAAATTGCCAGAGGATTCTATGTAAGCACGGAAGGAATGTAGAAAAGACACAAATTATTTATCACAACTGGTATCAGATCGAGAATAACGTTTATTTTTAGGATTTCTGTCAATTATGTGAGACAACTCGATCCGGGTCTGGGAAACCGAGGAGCTCGGAATTTTTTACGAGGCTGTTTGTGCGCATTTCCAATGAGGCTGTCCCGTCCCCACCTCACCGATACCCTCGGCTTCCTCCACCCCCCAACAGCGCGCTCCATAAACATTCTAAAGCCATTTTTCACGCCCGGATTCGCGGCGATCTCTCTTCTTCCGTATTTTGCTGGCTAATTTATGTGTTGTTGGTTTTCGTTTTTCGTTCCTTGTCCAGCCTCCTGCCTAGTATATTCGAATCTCTTTTCCATGGTTCTTCCTCCCATGTAATGAGGTCGCAAACAATGTAAGAGACCGCCTGGGGCTCTTGTCCTTGATCTAAAGTCCTTTTTTTTAACGCCTTCAAGGAGAAATCCCCTTCTGCTCTATGGGAGCGCCTCCTCACTTCCACTTGACCACATTAATATTCATATTACGTCGGGAGAAGCTACCCCTGGTTGCCTTCGGAATCCCTATTGTGCGCTACCGTGTTCGGGGTTTTAAAAATAGCGACGAATGCATTTCATGCTAATCGTCAGAATAATAATATGGACGAGGTCATGATTGTCCAACTTGATATGCTCCCTTCTTCATCTTCCCATCTTCCCAGTAGTTGGACGTAGTTGGTATTAATAAAGTTGACGTAGTACCCCTCAAATGTAACATATACCACTCACATGTAACTTATAGATTTAACCAATAAACAAGGAGAAAGACGAACCGTGCGACGCCTCGGTTTAAGCCCAGAAGGGTTCCCCTCCATCAAACTCCCAACGGCCGTTAACGACCCTTGACAGACGGGGGACGAGGTGGACACACCTTTATAAGGCGCCCGGCTCGCCCAGCTCTTCATTCGACTGACCTCACTCCTACCTGCAACTGCCCAAATAATAATTAACCACAATGACTTCCAAGCTTAATTTGAAATTTTACTGTTTTACTAGTAGGGTATTATAAAGTTTAAATTTCAAGTATAGCTGTAGGGATATTTTTAATTTTATATAAATACATCCCTATTTTATTCATGGTTTTATTAGATATGTACTTGCACAAAGGTAGAGGTACCTACCTTTTATTTTACCATGGGTGTACCCCGTTCCTTGGGGGTTCATTTATTTCATTTAGTAGGCGTAGCTAATTAATATTTGTGAATGTGGAATACCAATTTATGGCAATGTAGCTGTGTATTTAATAGTGGACACCCTACATTCATTGTAAAGAATAGGCATTTTTCACTGTAGAAATAATACTCCCAAGAGTGGTTCTCAGCTGTTATTATGTATCTTACCCGAAGTACGTAATTTCAAAAAGCAAGAAAAATAATTCATGGATAAGAAATAATTGGAATAAATCAACTTATTTATGTATAGCTATCTCGAAAGGTATACTTACTTTACCATGGAGCCAAACTCAAAAGTGACAAGAGCTTTGTCCAATAAATTGAAGATCGAAATTGATCTTACAAAATGGGTAATCAAAGAGGAAACAGAACAGCGAAATGCAGAATTAAAAATTGTTTTTATTAACTCAAACCAAACTAGGTACCTATCTAATATTTTGTGTATCTTTTGGGCATACCTTTTTTTCGGGTTATCACACCGACCCTCCCGACGAAAATGTACACATCAGATCGTAGCACATTTAAGATTAATAGGATCTTAATCTTTCTTCCCGCGGAAATTTGCCCATTTGCTAGGGAAAGGTTCGGCAGCCGGAAATGTTTAAAACGATACCCGTTTGGACGGTGAAAACTCCGTGTTTTTCTTGTTGTGGTTAGAGCACCCGAAAACTGCATAAAACGGCATTTTTGCACTCTCCTTTCACAACACTTCACTACGCGAACTGTTCAAGAATTTAGATTTAGAGGAAAATTAAAAAAAAACAGAAAAGATTAAAACAATAACGTTTGGAAAAAGAAACACAACAAAAATATTCGGAAATGGGAGTAACTTCTTAGTCTGAAGACCCTTTGTGGGGTATGAAGGGGATCTAGCGTCCAGGCTCCAGGCTGACGTCATGGCTACCCCCACTCCCACATGCGCAGAAGGACGTGGGAGTACCTAATGAGCACGCCCTCCCCTCTCCTGCGACCTACCCAAACCTTCGCTACCTACTGTTCACAACAAAAGCCTTTCAACTTTTTTGTGGGCGAGTTATTTAAAAATATTGTCTATTAATTTTATTTTGGTGTTGAGCTTCGCAAGGGGGTCTGTTTATAATTCTTTAGTGGGTTGATTAGGGAATATTCTCGGAAGATAACGAGGTGTGGTGAAGAAAGGGCTTTTAGTTCGCCTGACAAACGAGAGGTGGCGTGGGTAGGTAGTAGAAGGTATGTATGTAGGTTTGTTGTATAACTTAGTCTCAGCAGATTTTGTGATGACGTTGTATTCATTAGACACAACCTGATGGAACTATAATTACAGAGAGCTAATTTAAAATTATAATTACCTAATAATTTGATATAAAACTGTAAGAACTATAAACAACCTCGTCCTTGGAAGGTGAACAAGTTGTGTGTAGTATGGCAGTGGAAAAGGTAATTCTGGCCCCCAGCCATCCTCTCCTCTTTTTACAGTGAATCACGGAATTTCTAGTTTCTCTCTGCTATAGCCTATGCCAATTGTAGACTATCCATGTCAGTTTTGGTTTATTATCTTCAATAATGAACCTTTGGAATCGAGCATGAAAAAAATAAAATAAAAATTTAACCCCCCTTCAAAATCTCATGGTATCCGAAAATTGAATAAAAAATTTCTGTCCATACGCCGTGCTTGGCACTTTTTTTAGTTGCCATGAACCAGAATTAATGGAATTGGTTTGTAGGTCCCGTTTGGAATCTAGATGGTCCCGCGAAGCTCGGCGTTACTGTCATTCACCTCTGGGGTGAAAAATAAGTGGACATTTTCAGAACGCCTTAGCTTGAAAACATTCAATAGAAGGGTATGGTTTTTTTTAACGTTTTTAAATTTATCTTAAATAAAGAATTTGAAACCACCCGGAGCATTGTACGACCAGTAGATCGTTTGCACCGAAAGCTTCGTCAACATGATCGTGAATGAAAGGGTATAAATCTGGCCTAGTATCATTGCTAGAGAACATCTGATTATAATCACGATGGCTGTATGAAGTCGAGTTGGTTGTTCTGTGATATTATTTCATTTGAAGAATGTTGGCTCTCCTGGTTTTATTGGTAGATTCTTCTGCAATTTGAACAAACGTTATGCTTCATGAATAGCAACAAATAATCAATTATTGAGTTATTGAATCCCGCGCATTTTGTTGAAACTAATTCCCGGACCGGCTCCTGTACTCGATTTAGTTATTGCCCGGCTGGCTCCAGTACTCCATTTAGGGCTTTCCTGAGGGGAGCAGGAGGGTAGGTATCGATCACAGAAAACAGCGATCTTCGCAGAAGGGGCATCTATACAGGTAAATAATAAACCGTTGTGTAATAATTTGCAGCGTTTTTCTCTGGCTGTCGATATGTTTGATCATACATCAAATTATCCGAAAAAGATGAAACTTGGGGGGTAGGTACCTACAAATTATAATTTTGTCTGTCTGCGATGACAGAATCGTGAATATGTTTCTAGATGTTCTGATTGGAAAGAAACTTGGAGAATACGTCTAAGGGTCAAAAGTTTGAACTAGAGTCAAAAGTCAGTTTGAACCTGAGGTCAAAAGAATCGTTAGTGATCGTCTGCCAAAGGAAAATTGAAGGGGTGATGTCATTTCTTGCTACATTCCTACATTCATCTGCTCTTCCGTTGACCCATGTTTCTTCGAAAATTTGCCGAAGTAATACACATCTGAAAGCGTTCACCACTTGTTCAAGCCTCTGTCACTTCTATTTGGTCCGTTAAAGTTAATCGAATCATGTCGTCCATGTGGCTACTTAATTCAGTTGTAACCTTAGGTACTTTCGCCCTTTCCCTCGATACTTAATCGAATCTGCACAGTAACGTTCGATTAGGTGAATTCATTGGGGGACGTTATTCTAATAACGTTTCCCCGGTTGGTGGAAGTCACACCCAACACCATGCTGTAGATTGCTACTGTAAAAACCCGTTTAATACGTGAGTGTATCAAACTTGGACTTACCAAAAGTTTTATTCGATTTAGGTACCTAGGTACATGAGCTAGGTACATTTAGATTTATTTATTTATTTTTATTTTTAGTTATTAGGGGAATGGCCTTTATATGAAGGTAATATGAATAGAAGTACCTACCAACCTACCTCAACAACGTTCGCAGTTGTTCGTTATAAGGACAACCATCCTGAAGTATCTGCGTTGGCGGCAATAGTTTCATCACACATTACGATTCATCCCATCTTTTCTTCTTACCTCTTCTTATCTTCTTACCTTTTCTTACCTGGTGAATGGTTAGGAGTATGATTAAGTACGACCAATCTATTGACGCTCAACTGCGTAACTACGTTGTTATAGTCGTAACGCATGGATGTCAAAAATAACGGCAGGCGGACGTCATTGCCGCAAATTCTCTCGAAGTTTTATATTTCTGCTCCTCGCATCGCCTCACGCTCACCAATGTTGTTCCACGTCCCTTTCTCCCCAACCAACGATGTGAAGAGCCAACGCCTTCGTAGGCTCCTTCGGACTGCCAATTTATTTCTCACCATTAACCCCGAATTCGACTTCTTCCATTCCTCACTCTCTTCCTTAAAGACTTCGTTATCTTCCTCCCCCATCAGTTATTCATGAAATATTTTATTATTTTTTTCAAGTTCTTTTTTGTATTATTTACTTATTTTAGTATATTTTCACTCCTCTTGAATGTTGTTGTGTAATTGGGCTCGCCCATGAAATAAATAAATTCCGATTGCTTCATTTCCGTACAGAAACTTTCCAAATGACCTACCAGACTCTTAGGTTTCAAGTTCTTCAATTAAATATTCAAGTACCTACCAATATACCTGCTTCATATCACATCGCACACTTATCGGATTCTAGATTGGTAAAGAAAACTCTTAGAAAATACCTCTTATCTAAAATCTTTCTTTTTTCTACCATCAGAGATAATTTAGTACCCTCTCGAGATAAATTTTGCTCTACCTTATGTAACATAGCTGATAGTAGATGAGTGTTGCAATAGCAATAGGAGATGAAGATAGAGTCGGAATCCGGTATTTTCTTTCCCCTCAGTTTGACTCCGTCTTCATTCAACCATTCTGATTTCATAGTCTTCTACACTGAAGATCGTCGAAACGTATTGAAGTTCCGTATTATTCCGTCTTAACTCTCGTCAACTTTAGGTGTATCGATATAACAAATATATCATTATCACCGCACTTGCAATTATTCATTGAGAAAATAAGTTCAATATTCGAGTAGATCCATACGACGATCGCTACCTCTGCTTCGATGAGCTCATCGGAAAGAAAGTTTAGATGTCAGAGACCCTTTGAGACTACAGTGTGACGAAGGGGGGGGGGGGGGGGGGGGTCGAAAGTGTTTGAAGACAAGAGCGTTGTGCAACATGAAAGGAGTGCAGAGGTTATGGTGGGGTTGCCACTTCCATAGTGTAGTAATTACTATAGAAGTTAGAACACAAGGGAGCGTTGGGTAGTAGTGGCGGGGAGAGTTGGTCTCATACCCCCTAGGTCACTACCGAGTCGGGTCTTTGAACCCTTGTGGGCTAACTTGGACAACACATTTAACATTCTGGCTTCACACTTGCTTATGAAACCCTTGTAGGGCCTTTTGCCTTTTGATATTACATATTGCGCCCGCGTCCACAATGGTGTCGGTTGCGGTTACGCCATGACAACGCTTTTCGCTGCTACCTCCAAAAACTTTCGCGGTCCTCCCACCGTTATGAGATAATTTCCTCATCGCTATCAGAAATCCATTTCTAATTAGTACATCTATTACTTTCAAAAATGAGAATTTTCTTGTACAAGGCGACCGGCAAAGCTATTCGCATGATAGAGGTGGTTATCTGCACAGGAAACATGGATACTTTATTTGGAATACGAAAATACCTAATTTTCATTTTAAAATGTCACTTGTTGTACTCGTATATAATAATGTAATTTAGTGCACTTGGTATTCCATAGGTAGGTTCCTACGTTAGAATATCATTTAGGAATCTACCAAGTGATTCCCGGGAATTCATTTCTGGAAAATATTCCCGACATGGGAATTTATTCAGGAATTTATTTTTATGGCTTTTAAAATCGTTCGCCATGTTTTTTAAACATTTTAGGGCATTGTCGGGAATTTAGAAATGTTTCGAATTTCCGTTTTTTGGAATTTCGAAATGCTGTTTCGAAGTGCTACAGTAATAAACTATAGGACTAACGTAAAGATTGAATTAAAAAAAGTTAGCCGGTCGCAGCTCAGGATCATCTTCCTTGAGCTTGAGCTGATGGAGAAGCCGAATCCTTGCAAAATGCTGTAATGAGGAGTACCCATGACTTCTCTTTATATTACTTTTCCATTTTTAAATGAAAGTATGTTCCATTCTAAGAGTTCTGAGACCAACCGCACTCCTGCGATGAATCTAGCTCTTTTTCTGTGAGCTTTCAAAGTTTCGGCAGCAAGTGACGTCATTGCACCCCTCCCTCCTGGTCGGGTGGGTTTCCATTCCCCATTGTGACGTTACGTATTGTAAGTATTAATAATGATCTTGATTTCATTCGTCAACAACTCACGTGAGTTCTGTCTTTCTGTTACAGGCTTCACACATGTTATTCATCGATGCGTTTCTCCAAAACAACAGGGTCGACCAAGTTACCCAAGTGATGGGTTACCACCCGACTTACCTCGATATCTTCCTGCGGACCCAGCACTTCATTCTCAAGGGAGACGGCCCCCTTCGATATGACTATAGGCACTTTATCGCAATTATGGTAATTTTGTCATTCATAAATCTCTACTGACATCTGCTAGGTCCCTATACCAATCCTAAGAGAACATGAGTTAAGAACGGCGTAATTGGTTAGCTTAAATAATAGTGTGGATATGCGTAAAATTTTAAATAATATAGATTACTCACCTGCTGTAACAAGTTCTCTCGCTCCAGAAACCCATAAACCACATAACACTGAAGATACCGTTTGTATACCTAATAATCCAGTTTCGCTTTCAATTCTAGGCTGCTGGAAGGCACCAGTGTAGCTACCTAATAAACCTTCAGAAGCAGGAGTTCCTGCTCCAAGGAGGCGACCAGGATTGGCTCCGAGGACTCCAGTACATACCACAGAAGCTTAGGGACCTGTATGAAATCAATAAGATACTAGCACACCGGCCTTGGCTTCTCAACAAAACACATATTCAGGTGAATTACTACTTGTTGTGCTTTATACTTGTAAGGTAGGTACTGGAAGATCAGACACAAAAAAGTAGGAGTACATTCCCCATTGATTATTGCTGTGACGACAGGCTGCAGGATAATGGTTGCTCTTACATTGCGTCTCAAATTTTTTGAATCTTCTACGACACCCTGCAACTCTTTTTCTTGCCAATGAAGTTCTCCAGGGACGACTGGAAATGGTGTCTGTGTATCACATTCATCTGCTTAGAAATACGAAATACGTACAAACGAAATATGTACACCGATAAACCATTATTTTTTGACGAGACAAATTCTCTGGAAAAGAATCCCGAAGACGTTTCTATTGTTAATTCATGATCATTTCAGTTCTCATTTTAGTTCTTGTTTGAGTATCTAGAATGGGTCTCTGTTTCTCGTTGGTTCGTTTCGCTGCATTTTAGTCAAATCTTCAGGTATTGTTTTGTAGCCTATTGTCGTTGAAGTGAAGATACATTTTAGACCTGGTAGGCAGTGTATATGTTAATAACAAGTTGTTGCGCTTTCATTTGAATAACCAAGTTGAGCAGTCGCTGTTTACAATGGAAAAACAACATTTGCATTTTCGCGGGAACGGACGTCTTAGTTATCAGAACCTTCCGATCGTTGCATAATCGAGCTCTCGCCGTGTCTCGAGGCCCCGCCAAGTCGAGAGGGCCGTAAAATTCGTATTGCCGCAATTAACCCACAAAGCGCTCAAGGAGGTAGAGGCGTTGTGCAACGCACGGGTAGTCCTACGTTTTTCTTTTGTCCAGCACTACCGATTCTACCGCTTGGGAATTTACTGGGTGATTTCAGGATTTTATCCCCCTCCTCCACGGCCTGTTTAAAATGTTGAACCCTGTCTGTCACCCCCAACACCCGTTGGGGTCATTGATTTTCATCTTCTCAATGATTTCGATTGCAAGATTCTGAGGGATTCTAAAACGATCATAATTTTTGTGGATACTCCCGAAATATCTACCGTCAAGTTTGAAATGTGAACATTTCGATGAATCCACAACACCTAATCATGAGACCTGGACCCTGTCTCGGCTTAAAAGATGCCATTGAAATCATGTTTAGCCTTCCCGTGAGTTACACTTGTACTAGGTATCACACGGGGTACGATTAGCTACGAAAACTCGGCTGGTCTCTTCTACCTAGTGTTGACCTCTCGAATTATAATTTTGTAGGCTTTGAGCTCTTCCGACCAGTAAAGTTTATTAAAAGTAAAAAAGTTAAGTAAACAGCCATTCCAGACTGGGGCTTTTCATCCGACTGCCCTGTCAGCGTAAAGTTTATTAACGTCAATGAGAACTCAACTTTCTAAGTAGATATACCAGTTTTCATGGTTGGAATAGGTATCACAGAAATTATACTAGGTTCCGAAATACTATTGAGTGCTCTGTTTTGAGTGCCTGGGACATTGTTCGAATGTGGAACGAGTGGTGGATTTCGCTCCCCTGACCTTCCTGACCGAAGCCTGTCGAAACATGTTCGTTTCACGAATCATGGTTCAACGCCCTGGCTGGAGGCAGCGACCTTCTGCGAACGCTCTCGGGAGTAGGTGTTGCTACAGCCCTACAGGCTGCCGCGTGAAAGCTCACGCACTCACATAAATATTGAGATTATCTGCTCTCTTCTAAGTTTGGTAGCAGCACAGCCATGTGGCAGCAGCAATAGTGTACTTCAAGTATATAATTAGGTACATGTTCTTCATCGTTGATATAGCTTGATTCATTATTAGTTATCTCAGATAACACTCACTGTCTTAGCAATAGTACGTACTGACTCATGTGTGCCTAAATTGTCGTAGTAATCGATCACGGTGAAAAAGAAAAGGAAAATAATACTAATTGCATCTGTGAGTTGTGTCACCGAGCGTTTACTGCACTATCGCAAAGGTAGCCTGCATTGTGACTCAGTTTTCCTAATGAGGACATATTCCGTGATAAGCAGCTGCTCAGGAAATCCTGGAAAACTGACACCTGTCGGTGATGACCGCCAGGATTAGTCATTTTCCCATGCTTGACTGAAGATAGACAATGCAGAGCGGTGCTACACGATCCGAAACTAGCACAATAATTATGACTCGTGAGAGCATTGAAAGGTAATTTTCGATATGGTTACCGGGTTTTATGGTAGAATCCTCTGTTTAATCAAGTCAAACGACTAGATGCACTAGTTTATTTTTCTAATCGGAAATGTGGTAATTTCTGTGCAAGTTAGCTACCTGAAACTCATTTGCCGACTTTTCTGAAGTACTCGTACATCACAAAAACTGTCACTTCATCAAGTAACTATCAACGCAATTTCCACCTACTGTTTATCCAATTTAACGAATTGGTTTATTATTTCATTTCGTTTATTATTATTAGGTAGATAATGAACCTTTGGAGTCGAGCATGGAAAAAAAAATTACCCCCCCCTCAAAATTGGATGGTTTGCGATTCAAGGTACGTAGAATCCGAAAACGTAATTAACAAATTCTGTCCATCCGCCGCATGCTGTGCTTCGCACTTTTCTTAGTTACCTTGAACCAAAATTAATGACAATTTGTTTTTATTCTCAATGATTTGGGGTCTAGTTGGTCCGCGAAGCTCGGTGTTACTGTCAATCATCTCTAGGAGAGGAAAATAGGGAGTTGAGATTTTCAGAACACCGGAATCCGAAAGCTACCAATCGAAGGGTTTGTTTTTTATGACGTTTTTGTTCTCGGTCCAAAATTTTTAAAACTCGATTTTCCGAAAGATTTTTATACCAAAATCCGTTTCAGACCATCCTGAATTCACTGCCGAAAGACATCAAAAATTATATATATATATATATATATATATATATATATATATATATATATATATATATATATATATATTTATATATGTATGTGTCATTCCAGACGATAACTCTCGAAAGAATTGAGATAAAAAGTTCAAATTTGCACGAAAAATCTGTCTTGGCAATCGAAAGGCTAAGTTCGAAGATGGGCAGAATCGGGTCACTCTAAGGGGGAGTTTTGGGGCATTTTAGGGGGGGGGGAAATTACCCATAAATTCCCAAAATGAAAAAGTCTGACAAGTGACACCTCATTTTAAAGGTTTTTGTACGCTGAACACGATGGTGAAATCAGAATTGCGATATCTCATTCCATTCTCAAACTGGAGCACTTTGAAGATGAAGGAACGTGGTTATTTCTTGAGATGTTCTTCCTGGTTCGTCTGCTCTAATCTGATAACGGAATGGGATATCGCAATTCTGACTTCACCATCGTGTTCAGCGTTGGAAAATCTACAAACCGAGGTGTTACTCGGCAAAAAATGGAACAAAAAATTTGTTACGTATCCAATACCTACTCTTCTGGTATTCAAAACATTTTTGATTTCCTCTCCCCCTCCTTCCACCCCAAATTTTACTTTGCGTAAAACTACTCCTGTTTTAATTTTGTATGGTATCAAGTTGGGAAAACATTGGCCGAAAATTAATTTTCAGAAAATTTTAGGCGGAGGAGGAAGATGCCGAAAACTTCGAAAATTCGCTCTTGTAGCCATGCTGCATGACTGTGGTTTTACAAGTTAGGCTAGGTCCGATTTTCAGAGTAGGTTCGTTCCCGAAGTGGAGGACCCATCGCAAATAACCCAATAATCACCCGATAGGTCTTTTAATTGCAAAAATTCAAAGTAGGTACACTATTAGAATTTGGGACAAGATGAGGTTGACAGAGCTGCGAGATCGACGATGGTATGGAAGTCACTGGCTTCTTGGGTTGTGGGGATGGTGTATGAAGAGTAGCTCTACCTCGTTTTTTGTATAAACTAAAAACTAATATTTTGTTTATTTTAAATTAATTTCGAACTTGTTTTCTAGATAGGCACACCAAAAGGAATTCTATGGTCATAGTGGTTAAAGGAATACTGGAAAATAATAAGGCGTTGTGTAATAATTTGCAGAGTTCTTCTTGTCCACCGTAATTATTATCCTATTATGTTAAATACTCTGGTGGCATTTTTTTGTGTGTGTGCCTGTGTGCGTGCGTGGATAGGTAGTTATCCACGCACGCACAGACGCCCAGTTTGTTGGTTGAAATCAAAGCCTTAAGCTCTGCTATTGAGGTCAACAGGCAACTCTAGACTTCAATGTATTTTTTCATCAGTGAAAAATAACTTTTTGGAGAAATCCATTTCATAGGTACCTATTACGAATTCCAAGTTATCAAAGGTTAATAATTTGGAGGAAACAGAGTCAACATGAGAAAAAGATCATCTGAAGGGGGAGGGGGGGGTGAGCATTTTAATGCTTTCCTGGTATGCTGCGTCGAGTAATGCACCACCCGCTTAAAACACAGGTGCAAAATTCGACGCAACACGGCTTTTTGAGTGTTGCGGCCAATGAGGAGAAAGGAACAACATACTTTCATTTGAAAATGGGAAAGTAATATAAACAGAAGTCATGGGTAATCCTCATTGTGCACCACCTTGTATACTACCAGGTATATATATATGGAGGTAATCGATCCGAGTAACATCATCCTATTTACTTGGGCAATTTTCGTGGGTTACAAATTCTCCTTTTTGTGGCCCAATTCTGTTCAGTAATGAACATTACCACTAATTGACCACATAATGAGGTGTTTATTCTGAATGTAGGCAGAAAACGAGTGTGAAATTTAAATTTCTGAGTTCCCACTAGAAATGACGTATCAGGTAAATGGCCGAGTATTTCAACTCAAATCCGGCTTAGAGCGGTAGTGCATCACTTTAAACTATCTACAAATTTAGAAATAAATTTAAAGTCTTCCTCAAAATGAAACCGAGGGAAAGGTCACGGCGAAGGTTCTTGAAGGTTGCCACGAACGTTTGACATTTCTAATGTTGGGTTGTTGGCAGCATTGTGAACCTTCGCCTCTGAAGCTTCGCTCCGCCTCCTTGGACCAACAGCCAGTCAGATGTCAGTAGACCTCACACGTCATTTTATGCCGCATTTTTACTTTTAATCACCCCCTTTAAAAAAAAATAACGCTCATTTTTGAAAACTGGCTTCAAACTACCATTTTTGCAAGAGTTCTGAATAATTGTTTAAAAAAAAAAAAGTTGACGAAAATTCCCATATCTTGCGTCCTTTTCTCAATTGAACTAGAGGATGACGGGATGAGAACCTTGATTAGTGTCATTCATTATAAGATTATAACCATTAGGTGTAAACATAACGTCTTGTGTGTCTACCTCATCAGTGACAACCAAGATCACACCCATCTTAAATTATGCATATTGTTCAGGAAGTCGTAGGTAGGTGTACATTTTTCATCCCGTTATGGTCCTTTCTTTTTTCTTTGAGATGATAAAACACACGGAAGATAGAGAAGACTATATATTTAATTCATCTATACGAATCTGAAGTTTCAATTAAGTAGGTACGTCGTGAATTTGATAAAATGAAATTATAACATACAGTAATTTGGCCAAGATCCGCAGTCTGACATTAATTTGGCCAAGATCCGCAGTCTCTGTGTCGCATAGACCAGTTTGGAATTTCACTAACATGTTTCTAACGACCCCATTCCGGAACGTAAGCATCATTGTCCATCACAGTGTTTCAAACCAAAACCTGTTACCTACGCGCGTGATATTGCTCCCTCGATTTATTTGTTTTCCATTCATTAGAATTTAAATCGAATTCTTGCGATGGAAGAGGTCTCTATTTAGGAAGTCCAGTTTGCAGCTAGCAAAATTGCTATATTTGGGCTAACTAGAACTAGCAAACCAGTAAGTTCTTGGTATCGCTGTTTGATGGTTGGGATTCGATAATCGACTTGCCAAATAATAATTCATTTAACAATAATCATTCCACATTAGACCCAATTGATGAACTCGGTCTTGAACATTGCCAAATCTTCGACCCTTTTTGTTTTCTTTGAAAGCAGTAGGTAACCACTCATGTGTGATACGTATTTTTTTCGCCAATATGATTTTTAAATTCATAGGTACGTACCTTATTTATTTTGAAACTGTAATTATTAGTGCTATCAATGGTTTTTATATTTACATTACAAGTTAGTCGTAGGTATTTTAGGAGAAAAAATTGAACTTTGGGACAATTAATGAGTTCTGTTTTGGTTCATCGCTTGGCAGGTAATCTTAGCAATTAGCAATAACGGGTTGTCTGCTTCAGTCAATTTCATTTAATAGGTACCATTATTGGTAGCACCTGGAATGAGGTCGAATACATAGGAGCGGAGGATTATATTGGAAACGGGGTTTTGTATGAATAGACGCGTCGAATTATATTATCCCTCCTCAGAAACCTATTACATATTCAGTTGATCAGAACAGCGTGGAAAAGAAGAACCCATTGTTGAGGCAGGGCGGGGTGACCCAGTTTATCTGAGTGTAATCTACATGTCCGGAAACTCGTCTGTCAATAGATGAAAGCAACTGAGTGAGAGAGGGGTCAGATGGAGTGAGGGAAGGAATTCCGAATCACTGGCTACGGAGAAGTCGAAAAAACAATCAGAAAAGCTTGATGAGATATATTTTGCTCGTTACTTATCAATTTTTCAGCATAACCGTCACAAAATCAGTTGAAGCCTCGGATAAAAAATAATAACGGAGTTACTAAAACGTCATTCTTTTCCAATTATATATTAAGAACAAAATACACTGTTATACCGACTTCGGTGGTCAAACCATCGTCATTAACAAAAATAATAACTTATTTTTGTTCCGCTAGCAATTAGTTATTGTTTGTTACTGACGATGGTTTAATCACCGAAACTGGTATTACATTGTGATTTGCTCTTATTGCAAATACATACAGTTTAAATAATCCGTATTTATCTGAAATCCGTCTTTAGTTGAAATGGGTAACCACGATTTCTCTGCGAGTGGTTAGTTCGTATTCGTTGGTTATTCTGTGATTTAGATTCGAATGAAATAAGTGGTGATGAGGTCTTCCGTGGATTACGAAAGCTGCACAATCCTGCTCTGAACGCCGTACAGTCTTCCTAAACTGTTTACGTATCCATGGATCATGGACCATCCAGCTCATGATGATTGATTGCGCTACACAGTATCCACTCCAACAATTAAACAACCTAGAAGATGTTATATATATGTTGGTTAATAGTAACCTTAACGTACGAAGGCTTCCAAAATGTTAGACCACCGTGCGCCATTGTTCTGAGATTGATATAGGGTCACTGATTATACATCAGCCTACCCAGCCCTAAATATACCCATGTTCTTCAATGTCCACGAAGGATGCAGTATGTACGTACCTCAACACTGTTTCCGGCAGAAGTGTTTTGCATTATCTGGTCATTAATAATTGAAACATATCGTTCAAGGGCAGTCCCCGTCGACTCATCCAGTTTTTCTTCGAATTGAATCCCAATATATCTTGGCATTATCGAATCTTATTGACGTATCTTCGCATAAAAACACCAGTACGGGTCGCTACAGTCGTAATGATCCCGCACCAACGTCAGTTGCAGCTGACTGTCTCACAGAAACAGTTGCCAAGGAAACGAGGTAGTTCAGTGAATGCTAATATACATCTGAATTATTGGAAGGCGCCTGACGAGGTGTCCTAAGATTTTACGCGCTTAATTCCACGGGTTTTTACACGGGATGCAAGGACATTTTATTTATAACTCTACTTTTTTTTCCATCTCACGAATAATTAAAAGAAACAACAACATCGAAACTGGTTCTCCTTCAGACCTGAAACGCCTAAGGAAAATTGTTGACAACCGGATGGTCAGAGACGAGGCTGGTTATACAAGAAATAGTAACTCCCATTTCCTGTGTTTACATTACACTCTTATTTTGTTCAAACTAGTAAGTAAGTACTGTAATTCACCTGCAAATTTATTAAACAGCGCGACGAAAATGATAAAAATTATTTCATTTGGTAGTACCACATAATTATTGCACTGTTTATCGATTTTTATTTTTGAAGTTCAGTTGTATAGGCTGAGTGAACCTCATGTTTATAGATTATTGCCTATTGTGCCGGTAAGTGTACGGATTTACTTATAGAACCGTCATAATATTCACTAATCTGTAAATATAATATGTTGTGTCTCTCCTTTCTCAAATTGAATAGATATATAACTTCTGCAGTAAGTACATTATTGGACAGATAAGTACTTACATCATTTCTTTTTCCTTCAGTTATAATATCGATAAATGTGAAAACATATTTGAAAACATCAATCAAATATCCAGACACGATGAGGCAAATGTTATAATTGATACCTACTAACATGCCTACATTTTCTAGCTCTCATGAAAATAGAAATTGAGTTCTGCCATGTTTCTCACAAATATTTATTAATATCGCTGCTTAGTATCTAAGTTGCGCTTTTCAAAAAAGGTAATGTGCTAGGTGGATAGATCCTGTCAACTTTCCGATAGCTCAACGACTTGATGTTGATAGTTTGTTTTGTTCCGACTGAAGCGGTGATTGACCTCAACGAAAGGCATTATTTTTAATTTATTAATTTGCGTTGTTGTTATTTGTAATCGACTGTTTTAGTCGTCTTGGGGTACTCCTTCCAACTTCGGATGTAGGTACATCTTACTAATGAAAATTTTCAAAGTTTTTCATTTTGTAGGCACCTTACTCATGTTTTATCATAAATGATCATTTAGAAGTAGTTTGAGCATCAAATTTGATACTGTTAGAACATCGGCATTCTGATAGGCTAGACCTATGGCGAACCATGCTTGAATTTATGGGAATGTTGAAATTATACTGTCTATCTATTAACACATTATATCTTTACCAGAAAAGGTCTGACATTTCTATTGAGCTTTGAAGCTTAGTTTCGTTTTATCTCCAAACCGTTGATTAAATCTGTATCGGAATTATTTCTAATAAATAATAAGGGGTGAACTGAAAAATACTCTTTTTTGCAGCAAATAGTAATTTATCATTATATATGATGATTTTCAGTCCACACAAAAAAAGCCCCTTACAAAAACCCAAGCTCATTCATCTGGTGTGAACTCATCTCAAGCTCTTGAATGCTCCTTTCACATACCGTTGAAATAAAATCATGCTGTGGTCTATGATTTTTGGTGCTCCACTGGAAGATTAAAACGTCACCAAGATGTTCTGTTAATGGTGGAATTTTTTAGTCAACTCGACATTTTCGGAAAATTGTGGTTCTCAGAAATCACCTGTAAAAAAATCCCACCAACAACTCACATAACCGATATATAGGTATTTTAGATGATACCTCAAACCTTTTGGAACAAAAACTCCCAAAGTCTAATCCGCTATACCATTCATATTGGGGATTAGCTCCTCCTGAGCCACCCAGTGGTGGTTAGTGGCTGGGCACCATCATGTCGTGTGGCTGTCATAGAAAAATAAGTCACTGTGGAAAATCATGTTTCAGAAATTAACGAAAGGCTCTGACAGCTGGTCGCTGGCGGAGGTGGTCCACGCGATCGTCCTGCTGGCTCACTTCCACTCCCTCTCGAGCTTCGTCTTCGGTTGCGGAGTTCTAGAGGATGCGGAAGAACTAGATTCACCCCCTAAGACGCCGACGTTGCCCAAAGAGTACGGTGCAGGAGCTAAAGGTAGGCCTCCAACCCCGGCTGGGTTTCTTGTACCACTCTTAAGGTGGGATTCGAATGACGCGGCTGGAACGACTGTAGCCGCGCGACCGGAGCCGCGCGACCCTGAGACGCGTATATGACTTCCAATCTCGCGATTCTAGCCGCTATGAACGCCACACGTGACTTCCGATTGCTTGACTTTAGTACCTACGTAAACGCCATGGAGAGTACATCGTTGCAATTGGTGTCGTCGTTAGTCCAGGAAGAGGAAGAAGAAGAGCTACTGCTGCTGGACCTTATGAAAAACGCTGCAAAGTCCTTGTCACAAGGGTTTATTATTCTACTGGACATACCTACAGAAATTTTGGCTGTTCATTTATTGTTTTTTTCAGGTGAAATAATTGAAATAGCTATTTCTGATGGTTTCCACCATTTTTGGCCTCTAAAACACGAATTAGGTACGCTCCTTTTTTTTTCAATTTATCTTTGATCATTGGTAGTGCCATTTAATCGTCCTGATCCAGTTACTTACTACTTACAGTGTTATTATAAAAATTGATGGTGATTTCAGACGATTTCCCAGGTTTTTGACTCATAAAAAATCAATTTTGGGAGCTGAACATTTGGTAGAACCTCGATTTTCCACTCTTTGGTCAAAATCGCCTTCATATTCGGTCTTCTCGTCCCCAAAAACATGGAAAACGATACCTCAAAAGCTCATGTTACTAACATGTTACTAAAACACACAAAAAGCACCTATTTTGTGCACATTTTCATTCATAACATCCCTGGGTATATTCCGATCGGGCTGAAAAGTTTCGGGACACAACTAGGGCTCAAATGGAGCATGTGTGCGAAAGAACGACTTTTTTAGACCAAAAATGAAGCCGGTACACGTGATACGGCGGACGGCAGACGGCGTACGGCGTACGGACATTGCATTTTTGGAATCCATGCATCTTGAAACGTAAAAGAACAAATTTTGAGGGGGTGTTATAACAATTTTTTGCTGAGCGAATACATAGCTGTATTATTCACAGAATAATAAACCAAAACAGGCGTAATCCTCACCCAATATACTTGGCGTTCTTATAAAGAAGCACCTTCTGAAGGATGAAACCGTGTTCAGGAAGTTTTTCCGGTTAAATATTGAACAGTTCAACATGTGTTATCACTTATTGAACCAAAAATAACAAGCGAGTCATGTGGCAACGTCAAGCAACCCATCAGCCCTGCTGAAAACATGGGAGTTACACTCAGGTAAAGCAATTTAATCGCAATACCTAATATTTATTATTTCAAATTTTCATTAAATTTATACAAAAAAAAGATAAAAGGTAGGTATTCTACATTCAACACTCAAGTGAAATAACGGCCAGACGCATTAATTTGTGATTAACTGAAGTTCATTGTCGACGGCGGCGGAAGCAGGTACTGTTGTGAGGTGCAGGTCCGGTGCGGAATCTGTGGGAGGGCGGGAAGAGATTTCAGACAGCTCGAGTTGACCAAAAATCTCACAAATTTGCATTTTGGCACGGATTTGATTTGTACTGGACAATTTTTTAACCGACATAGCCATACTTTTGAAAAATGTGTCAATGGGGTCCTCTTCCGTGGGTTTAGCAAGTACGGTCGATAATAATTTGGCTCTGTCTTGAGAATTTTTCTTGTGAACTATTCTTTCGACTTTCCAGCCGCGTGGGGGGACGCGGCTAGACTGCTCCCCGAGCAGTTGAGCCGCGCGACTCCGAGCCGCCTCGTTCGAGTCGCTTCGGCCGCGCGGCTGGAAACGCGCCATTCGAATGGGTTCCATTGTATTACTGTCGCGGTTCCAGCCGCGCGGCTACAGTCGCTTCGGCCGCGTCATTCGAATCCCACCTTGTTCGATTATAGAAAAAGGAGTAAGTTGGAAATTTCCTGCATGGAATTGTTTACTTGATTGCTCGTAAGGAACGTGCCACCTGGGTATAACATATTGCAGTCTCAGGTTTTTGGATATGCTGCAATACCTTGCTTATTGTAAACTAAGCTATACGTACTATTTAATTATCTCCTTAGCCATCAGACCTACAATTAAAATAATTGAACTGAAGCCCAAAAGAGAGATGCAGTGCTCAAGGTAACATTTAAAATGTTGTTCTAACACTGGGTTGAATTTTCCTCGCTCTAAATTTTGAACGATAATTTGTGCGTTGTTGAGGGTTTCAATATTAAATACCTACTATGGTTGAGTGAGCCGGACAAGTTCCGTGTCTACAAAACTCTGCACCCTTGAAAACCGCAGTTTTGCACGTTGTGGCGTGGAAGTATGAACTGCCTGTGTACCGAAACTGGAGTTGGCATCATTGATGTGCCTAGTTGGTACTTATTGTACTATCTGTACGATTAGTTTTTGTGTGGTTGGTATCTTAGGTAGACACCTGCCTACGACTGGTTCTGATTCAACATGTATGTCTACCGGGATTATGATATCAGTTCAGTTTGAATTTGCTTCCCAATTTGGGGGTCCATCTTCCCTTGAACAGTTACGTGCTTCGATCTCCTCTAAAAATATTGTACATAATTGGCTCTTATTCAGTCCCCTGGACAGTGTTTCTCCCGCCTACCCACTTCAGATGCTGAGATCGCGCAGAGGGACCCCCATCTCGCACTCAGCAGTAATAGCCCCACGGAGCCAAGGCCCAGTCTCAATTTTGTCAACTTCATCCCAATGTTGCGTCGTCATTCCTCGACCGAATTCATTCTATCCACTTATTTCTGTAGTTTCTTCCCCCATTTCTGCTCAAATCACCGCATTACCTACTTACTTTTTCCCCCCTTTGAATTCAATCTTTAAGAGGAATTAGGAGTTACGGGCTCTTCAGGCGGGATTTTTCACTCACAAAACTATTCTTATTGCTACGGTAGTGGAAGACAGTCTGCTGAGTTAGCATGATTACTTAGTTAACATGATTAGTTAGTATGTTCCTGTGTAGTAAGTAAGTAGGTAATTGTTGTTGCATGATGAAAACCAGTTTTGAGGGTGTAGTTCCGTATGTGCCCCCACTTTAAACTCGTCAACGTCAGTCATTTTTCTACACCAAAATGAACATTATTAGCGTTTGGAACACTCAAAGCCTCTACTTTCGTTCTCTTCAACGCCTCTTCTTTCGTTCTCTTCATAACCTCTTCTTTCGTTCTATTTGCCTTACATATTTTCATCACGAGCCTCACACAACGAAAAATTCGCTCAAAAAAGTGGGGGCTTATACTAGGGTAATAGCTCCGTCTTGGCCCCCACTTGTTTTTGAGCAAATGTGTCCATCTACACATAAAGGATGATCTACACACCCTACTCACATGTATTTTTGACTAAAAGGATTGATTGGGGGGGGTCCATATTCCCTTGAACATGCGAGCTTAGCGAGCATCCAAACCACTTTTCATACAAAAGGGCGGTCTCTACATGAGGGTGATCTATACACTCCACCCGTCTATATTTTTGTCTAAAAGGATTGATGGGGGGTGGTTTATGAATGTTCCGTTGAAGATGCGAGCGTAGCGATCATCCAGACTACTTTTCTACATACAAAAGGGTGATTCAAACTCACATGCAAAGGAAACATAGTAGGAAACAAACGTTGAGCCGTGATAGTGACTCATGCAAACACACCAGCAGCGTGGGGGCACATACGGAACTATTTTCCTATTGTAACAGTTCCGTCTGTGCCCCCACATTTTTAAATTTGATAATTCCCTATTCTCTATGTATGATGGGGGGGGGGGGGGGGTTAGGGACTGGTCGACAAAAGCAGATGGAAGAAGAAATTTTGAGGTTTCCAAAACGCTAATCATGTATTTTTTTTTGTACGTGCGCGCGCGCGCGTGTGTGTGTGTGTATGTGTCGAAAAATGTCTGAGTTAGAAGGTGAGGGCACATACGGAACAACACCCCAGTTTGATACCACTATGGTAAAAACTTAGACATCGATGACTTGATGGTAATTTTCTTATGTATGACTGTGGGTATGTATACCGAAGGAAGTGCTGAGGTAAGCACCGCCGCACTCCGCAGGGGGGGAAACGAGCCTCCGAAAACCCGTGAGAGAGCAGTTCCGATCGAGACCGCGAAGGATTCTCTAATAAAATTCGTTCCTTACATTCAAGTGCCGTTTTATTCTTCTCATCACCCGGCCAGTACAGGTACATATTTGGCTCCCCAACGAAGATCACTTGCCAGCACCACTCATCATCCGCAAGTAGCCTCTCCAGCGCACCACCTATACAGTCGGGAATTCCTGGGAGGATTATCCAGGCGAACCTAGCCAGATACTTCGGAGATGCCAACACTCGCTCTAATCACGCTAGAGGGGACTCACATCTATGCAAGTCCCCTTGGCGCATTTTGATTGCTTCACGCATCTCCTGATCCGCCTGAGGACAGCCGGTTCTCCCAAAGGGGGGAAAGATGTACCGAAGGAAGTGCTGAGGTAAGCACCGCCGCACTCCCCAGGGGGGGAAACGAGCCTCCGAAAACCCGTGAGAGAGCAGTTCCGATCGAGGCCGCGTAGGATTCTTAATAAAAGCTACCTTCAATTCAAGTGCCGTGTTTTCTTCTATTCTCCCGGCCAGTACAGGTACATTATTAGCCTTACCTGAAGTCCAAGGGGGTTCGAGACTTGTTGGGCGCCAAATATGTACCTGTACTGGCCGGGAGAATAGAAGAAAACACGGCACTTGAATGTAAGGTAGCTTTTATTACGAATCCTACGCGGCCTCGATCGGAACTGCTCTCTCACGGGTTTTCGGAGGCTCGTTTCCCCCCCTGCGGAGTGCGGCGGTGCTTACCTCAGCACTTCCTTCGGTACAGTATGACACCTTGCGCACGTCGCAAATATTCACCGCGTTAAAAATTTAACTTTCTTTCCACGTGAAGGGTGAGGTGGGCAATTCATTGATGGTTTTTAATTGTTGTTTCAGAAGGTTGGAGCGAAACTGAGGTTGGTGTTGATATGTTGATGGAGCGAATGAAGTCCCTTTCGGAAAGAAGTGAAGAGTATTCGGAGACGGAAATGGCCAAAAGGTAAGTGACGAGATTTTGCGTAAATCGGAGTCTCCATACGAAAATTTCATTTGGAATATTATATAGATTCTTCACATTAGTTGTCCCTATTGTTAATTTATTGTTAATGAATTTGGTGTGGAGTAGGCTTGAAGAGGAACATGAATAATTAGTTTATTAGGTACAATAAAACTCCCCATTATAAATTTGACGATGTGTAATGCAAAAGTACAAATCAGGTTTTGTGAAATTGTTGAAGTGGAATAGGAATCAATTCCCTATGTTTACTCCCCATCCGTCCAATCTATGGAGATTTCAGTGTATCTGTTTATTAAAGCGATTTCATTTTCTTTTCATCGATTCCAGCTTCGTACTTCTGTTCCAAATAGATAGATTGACCGAACATTTCCAAATAGATACAAGATCCCACCTATGCCTTCTTTACGTACAGTCTAGAGATTTGAGTTTCAAACGTGACTTGTCAACTTGTACTTGCAGAATTTAGTGGCTTTGGAGTGGTTTATCGGGGAAAACACAATATTTTATCAGTCCACGACCTTCTAAGACAGTTGGGCGAAAAGAATGTGAGATTTTACTTCAAATATCCCATAGAATTAAAGTTTTACCTCTGTTCCAAATACAGCTGTAGTGTTTACCGAGTTATCACCATAGTGGATCCAGGGGTGAGGAGGTACCGGGGCGCTTTGTGTAGTATTCGCTATTTCTATTGACCTGCTTATATTATTGACTCTTGGATTCATCATTCTGACCTGCTAGAAATGGAATTATCCCATTGAAGAATAGAATTATCCCATTAAAATAACGAACGTTTCTCTAGAAGGAAATCGTACTAAAGAATACCTGCACTTCATTTCAGACAGTAGACGATACAGTCTACTACAGTAGACATTGGAAAGTAGGTACCAGCCTGTCAACCAGCCTGGTATTTCGTACGCATTGGTCGTACGTATTCTTCTAGTACGTAGGTACCTATCTACCTGTTGAATGCATAATTCAAGGTAGCTTATGGCGATGTAGTCATACTTGCCATTGATTGACGAGAGTCTGGAATTTTATTGTTATTGTTCTGGCCCTAACATTTGTTATTAACATGTGTTTTGCGACCGTAAAAAATAGTTTTTTAGATGGTATTATCGAAAATTTGATCCTTCTGTTAGGTTTGAAAAAGTGGAGTCTCAGAGCGCGGAGCTGGCGCCGCTTCCAGGGTCCGGCGAAAATGTGAAACCCTCCATCGGACAGTTCATCGAGGACCCTACCTTCCTCTATGAAGATTTCGCTCGGCGGAGTCACAGCGCAGAAATCCCTACCTTCAGGGTACAGGTACCTCATCGGACGCCAAGTAGACAAACCAAAAAACCGCATGATTTTTTTTCTGTCATCCAAAGGGCGTGAAAATGTTCACTTTTATAATATTGTACAGAGTGACCCAGAGGAGCATTTTCATTTTTGAAAGGACGATACTCAGCCAGGGAATGTCTTGGAGGGACGGATGGTGGGGGGGGGGGGGGGGGTTGCATCGTAAAGAGTGATAATAAATGACCTAATTTGCGTCTAGGGGTATACACCAGCAGACGGACAGTCCCTGAAAATTTCACTAAAATCGGTGTAGTAGTTCCGGAGTTGTGCCTATGACGTCTCAGGTTTGCGCATGCGCAATGGCTATTACTGATCCATTCACGACGAAATTCATAGGCAGTCATCTTGACGCTACCCTCCGAATTTGAGCGAAATCGGTCATTAGGAACCGCGAAATCGGTCATTAGGAACCGAGAAATCGTTGTTTCATAATATTCACGTTTGCGCATGCGCAGTGCTTATTACTTATCCCATCATGAAAAAATTCATATGCACTCTTCTTGGAGCCAGCCCCCAACCACCCTCCGAATTTGAGCAAAATCGGTCCATTAGGAACTGAGAAATCGTTGTTTCATGAAATTAAAGTTTGCACATGCCCATACGCTACCATTGGCCCGACGGCGATGAAATTCATAAGGGACCGACTTGGTCCCGTATGAATTTCATTGCCTAACCAGCACAATCCCTGAAAATTTCATCAACATCTGATCATAATTTCGTATGGTACCACCTAGTTTTGCTGGGGACGAGGAGTTGACCAAAGACAGACAGACACGGAACCGAAATTGTTCAGAACAATTTAAAATTAAAAAAGCAAGCGGATTTTTTTCTTGCTCGAATATCCGCTCGGGTATTGCTTCCGTTCCTTCGGTAGTAGGGAAGCAGTACCTATTCATAGTTGCACGAACGGCAGTATCAGAAGTAAAAATGTTCAGAGATAGAGTACGAGTAACGACCACTGCCGATTAGCATTTTCTTTGGATCTTATGTTTGAGGAACTCTTTATGATTTGGTTTCCAGTATGGTATTTAGTAGGTACTATAAATAGGTACCTAACTAAGGTTAGGAATAAATTGTGTAATGTTAACAGCCCTCAAATAACGTTGGTAGGTACCTAGTCATGCGTTATTCTGAAATTGCAAACCATCAGGTGGGCTGTGTCTACCCCATACATCCATGACTAGTTCTACCCCACACATGTTACACTAGTACCTTGTTATACGACTTGTTATTACTAGTTCTTGTGGTTTCGTTGTCCAGTACTTCTCGATCGGAAATGGCTGTAATGCCTACTCCTCTGGATCTCTCTGTTGTGACTTAATACTACATCTTGCTGCTAAAACGACCTAATATTTCGCTAGGTTCTGCTCATCAAATCTATGAATATTTTCATTGTTAATCTTCAACCCGTTAAACTAATTTCTCCGCATTTTCTTGAGAACCTAAAAAGTCAATAAGTAAAAGAAGAACTCTAGAGCCTCGCTCTTCCAAGTTCTCTAGTATCCCTCCTGAAGTTTGATCTTTTGAACTGTATGGAAAACAGACAGGATAGCAGTAATGATCATCACGACTATTTTTTAGATACCTACTTTGAAATCAGTATCCTCCTTCAGTATGAGAAGTAGAATAATCTAAAGCAACATCAACAAATGTTGGTACCTTCGCATCAAGGCTTCTTTGTCAAGGCATGATCTGTATGAACATCAGTCTGTACTGCTTGTGAAGTGCTGTGATTGTTATTATGGGAATACTATTGATTTTGTCAAGCTTTGTCAGTATTTTGACTGTTCTTGTTTTGAAATGAGACCAAGCATAGCATACCTTCTCTTCTCTGAATCTTATTTGAGAAAATGTACCATAATTTTTGCAACTTTCCGTTTTGTTTTAAACTTTCTTAGTATGGCGCACAGCGTGAACTGATTTGTGTTTACGAGAGAAAGCGTTGCATAATACTAACTCAGCTAACAGTGTTTAATAAAAATGAATACCCCTTGGGGCCCGTGAAGGGTCCTGGCCCTCTTGTTTCAGTAAATAAATAAATATAAATAATAAACGAAATTAATCGTAATAAACATACCTGAGCATTGTGTGATGATTGGGCGTGAACATTGAGGATTAGTCTATTAAAACAATGGGTATCGATTAATTATTATAGGAATCGACCTATCGTCGAATTGAGCTGGTGAATTATGATGATATCTGTTGAGTTGCTGAAGCAGTTCGATAGACAAAATGTGATATATTCCCTTCCTCCTCTTCTCCTTCTGATAAGTTATGGAACAAAATGATCGTTTTGAAAAAGAAAAAAAATGACTTAAATAGCTGTACTAACGGTAATACTAACGGCGCAATACTGCCACATCGAATTGTACCTACTGTGAACTACCTTGGTAACTTGAAGAAGAACGATTGAAATATCTTGGGACAGTTAATGTGGATTGAACAGTGTCATGCCCTTTTGACGATTAGTTGCACACGCTTTAATGAATTTGTACAGCACAATTTTAGATTATAGAACTAACGTAGAACTTGATTTATAATTATACCTATATACCATGTACATAATATCCCTTATAACAAATAGATAGTTATGTAGCACTCGGAAATATCACCTTTCCCCGTACATACTTACCCATATGGTCATTTAACGTCAACACTCGAGGGGTACCGTTTTTCTAAATTGAGTAATTTTAATCATATTCATTAGAAATCATCCTTCTATCATCTTCCTTCCTTTTGTACAACAAACAATCGTTTGGTGAAATATGGCATTTTAATCCAGAAGCCAAGGTCAGATATTGTCTGGAATGATATATGAACTTATAGATATATAAGTATATATATACACATGTATTATACAAAAGATCGTTAAAGTCCAGGGATGGTTTGAGAAATATACTCTAAAACGGATTTGTGTCGAATTTTCAGAAAGCACTACAGAAGATTTATTAAAAAATTGTCTAAAACTCACAGCATGCTTGCATGACGTAATGATTGATTATTGTAGGAGCCTAGGTACCTTCGTCGTTATTTCTGCGTAGTCCTCGCTACTGGTTGAGGAATTAATTCTCCTGGAATTGAATTAGATCTCCCTTTGACAATGCTCAAGTTCAACAATAAATTTTACTGTTACAGGACTATTCCTGGGACGACCACGGTTATTCTCTAGTCAACAGATTATACAACGACGTCGGCAATTTATTAGATGAAAAATTCAAAACTGCTTACAACCTCACGTATTATACTATGGGCGGGCGCAAGGACGTGGACACTTCACGTTTCAGACGTGCCATTTGGAATTACATCCAGTGCATGTACGGCATTAGGTATGTAATTGTTCCGAATGAATCTAATCGATCTTCTCTCATTGGTATTTAAAATTTTAGGCTGAGGATCTTCACACTGATGATCTATATGCCCCACATTTTTGCGATTGCTGACGATCCGGGACACGTATTTGTCTATAAAACCCGAAATGTTAACTCTGTTAGATTAGAATCTACACCGAATAGGTACCACTTAAAACGCCACTATGGTAACTGACGGCGATGGTCCCATCACACCATGCAAAGATAAGAATCCAAACCAAGCGCAGAAAATCAACATTTTAGTAAGATACTGTAAAAAGATAGGTAGGTACAAAGATCATTATATCCCCATCCAGTAGGTGGGTATTGTTTTTGTATATCTACTGTAACGTTGCTCAAATAGGTACAAAATTATCCTCGCAGTATATTTTAGCCCCAGAATTAGTATAGCTTTCTGACAGCTGTAAGACTTCCGTGTTTCAGGCCGCATTACTTACGTAGTTATTTAATAAACATAATTAGGATAACTGTATATTGTTTATAGTTTGTCATAGTAGGTGTTAGGACAAGCTCGTATTCATACTATTGAGATTTATGGGGACCAGGACCTCTTAACGTTCCTTATTACTCAGTTGAATTGATTCAGATTTTTAGGTTTCGCGATTGCAAGAGGCTGATACCGGTACGATCCCGAACAAATTTACAGTAAATAGAACACCTATGACTCGTAACCCTGCAGAATTGAATGAATACCAGACAATTAGGGCTAAGTTATGTTATGTATATATGACGTGGATTCAACTTTCGCACATGCACAGTCGAAATTTCCATTTAGATCTAAAAGGATGTAACCACTGCCATTGTCTTAGCTGAAATCCTTGCAAACACGAGGGAGCAAACACATTTTCAATTGAGGTTCCAATAAAACGAATTCGCGCAGAAAAGAGAATTCCGGAATGAAATACTCTCCCAACTTTGACCGCTTTTCTCAAGCAGAGATGTAAAATACACGGGTATTTATTTCTCTGGGTAAATAATACCCAAGTAGTACCCAATTTGGGTATTTAGTCGGATATTTATTTCTCAAATATACAGGTTCGGGGAAGAAATATCTAGAACGTACTCACCCCTCAAAACCAACCTATACAAGCCACTTCGATGGTTTTTGCATTCAAAATCCTTCTCAAAATAAACAAAATCTCACGAAATGGGTATGTGGTATATGAGAATGTGATTGCATATTATCTACACTTACAGCTAACCATAAAATAATATAGCTTTCTACTTGAATAATCCTACACTAGACTTCTTTCCGTATAATGAAGTGCTTAAAATACATTCAAATCGCTTTTTATGTTCCAAATGCTAAAATGCTAGTGCAGAACGCCTACCTCCCCCCCCCCTCATCATTCAACCATATCATTTCTTATTTTGAATATAATATTATCATTCCAGTGATTCATTCATGTTAGAGACGACTTTTATGAATGTCGTAGTCCTGGCCGCAGCCATGTTGGACACAATAGAATAATAATCACGTCACTGGGACAGGGAAGAAAAATAGGAGTGCTGAAATCATCAATAGGTCTATGTAAATTCTTCATTTTTTTTAGCAGAAATAATACATGCCCACTTTTTGGGTATTTATTGGGGGTATTTATTCGAGGTAAGTTTTTGAATACCATACTCATTGAGTATTTACCCCCTTTACATCTCTGGTCTCATGTCAGTATACCCACTTGTTTTGGTTTATTATTCTGTGAATAATACATAACCCATGTATTAGCTCAGCAAACAAATTTTGGAACACCCTCTCAAAATTGTTTCTTTTATCAAGGCGAGTAGATTCCAAAAATACTATGTCCGTCCGCCGTATATTTCGTATTAACTACTTCATTTTCTGTCTAAAAAATTCGTCTTTCGCGCACAGGCTCCATTTGGGCCCTAGTTGTGTCCCGAATCTTTGCAGCCCGGTCGGAGTACTCAGGGGTGTTATGGGTGAAAAATGGGTGTAAAAATAGGGGGTTTTTTGTTAGAGCTAGGAGACCGAATATGAAGTCTATTTTCACCAAAGATCGGAAAACTGGGGCTAATTACCAGGTTTTTGACTTTAAAAAAAATGAAAGTCAAAAACCTGGGGAATTGTCTAAAATCACCATAAATTTGTATAATAAAACAGGTGAATCAAGACAGTTAAATGGCACTTTCAATGATCAAAGATAATTTGTCAAAAATAGGAGCCTAATTCGAGTTTTTGGGGGCCAACATTGGTGGAAACCATAAAAAATATCTGTTTCAATAAATTATTGCACATGAAAGAAACAATGTGAGCAGCCAAAGTTTCTGTTGCTATGACCAATATAATAATAAACCCATGTGACAAGGACTTCGCAATGCTTTTATTTATTATAATTATTTTAGGGTGGGGCTCCTTGGGCTTAGGAAAATGGCAATTCTAGGTACTCTCGTAACCCATCAGATGACAGTCAAAATAATTGGTAGAATTCAACAACGCTCACAGAACTTTTCCCTTCGACAAGTGGTCATATAATGTTTCCAGTAGCGGTAGATTTCGCCCAACTACGTCGGGGCCTGCGTGAACTGTTGTTGTTGGAACACTTAGTTCAGTAACCCTCATCTTTTCAGTCGCATTGTAAAAGTGCTTGGTACCTTGGAAAAAGTAGGTTGGTACCTCTACCTACTACCCTAAGTGATATCCTCAACCCAGACTCCCGCATAATAGATAGCGATTCACTAATTTTGATAAAACCGGTAGAAACTGAAACTACCTGCCCAACTAATGACCACCATCTCTAATAATTTCATTTCCAGGCACGACGATTATGACTATGGGGAAGTCAATCAGCTTTTAGAACGATCTTTGAAGGCCTTCATCAAATCCAGTTGCTGCTATCCGGAGAGAGTGACGCGGAAGGATTACGATAGGGTTCTCAGAGAATTCAAGCATAGTGAGAAAGTGAGTATAACTACAATTACCTGACTTTTATGGTAGAAATAACCCATTTGTTTAATGGTGATCACTGTGTCTCCTTGGGTTACCCTCCCTTTTTGCATTTCTGATTTTTCGTTTGTTTTTGTCGAAATTGAAACATAATGAAATCATCATTATTATGTATTTAGCCTGGATCCGTTTCGTCTCCGTGACTTTCGGCAAAAAATTCTTCTCAAGAGACTTTTTCATCAACTAACTCATTTAGGGTGTGGTAATCCATGATACCGATTTAAACACCTTTTGATTACCTATCACCGAAATTTCTGTGATACGTCATCAAAAGGTGTTTAAATCAAGAGAATTGTCTCCTATATATTTAGATCAATAAATAATTATATTTTTTTCATGATTTTGTCGTGTGTTTTCTGTTCATAACTATCCCTCACACAGTGAAGTCGCTAAGTTTTCGTTTCAGAATCATTCTAATGCCTCTTTATTTCTTCCAAATTCTTCTTTTTCAGGTCCACGTAAATATTATGGTTTTGGAAGCTCGAATGCAGGCCGAATTACTTTACGCTCTTCGTGCTGTGATGCGCTACATGACGTAACCTTATTTTTATGATATTATTTTACTTTTTTCAAATAAATCTTACACCAGTACATATTATCATACAGCATGTAAAAGATATTTTGTATATATAAACAAATTAGGTACCTACATGTTAACCGAGTATATTATGATATATTATGTTTTCTGATTAAAGATTTTATGTTTGATGTAATTGACAAAAAATTGTTTACTGAATGTTTATTTTATCGGATACAGAGTGGTAGTGGGTTCTCGTAAACCCTTGAACATGTTATCGGTTCTTCCGTTTTTTTATATTTTTAAAAAAATAAGTGTTTCACAGTTGAGTCTAAAATCAGAACAACTTCTCCATCGTGTTTCAAGAATTTTCCCGCGTCAGTATATTTGCTTCCACGTCGAGCGTAGTCGTCTTATCAACATAGATGTAGTTTGTGCGCGTTGCCAGCATAAAGCTTTTCATGGAACACGTCCTAAATGAATTCCGTCGAATTTGTTTGGATAGCTGTTGATTTGAATTTTCCTATCGACCATTTCTCGATACCTTTTTTTTCCAAATTTTGAACAAATTAGTCTCGTAATAACTTCGGTTGATAAAACCAAATTTTTAATCATGCAAATGGAAATGGAACTAGAAAAAATTTAACTAATCGGTTCCTGCGGACAAAAAAAAAATTATATTTTAGACGAAAAAATTGTCGATAACATTTTGCCCTCGTAAAAAACTGAACTTTTGTTCTGCTGTCGTTATTTCCGTCTGTAATCGTTCATCAGACTCAAAATAATGATTGACTGTCTGAAGTATATTTTTGATTTTTATAGTCGTTGATCTATTTTTCCAAAATCTTAGAGTAGCGTAGGATATCTTAAGAATGGCGTCAATGCTGAGTTATCTAGAGTTCAAAAAAACTCGTTACATTTTTTTCGTCAGTAAATATGTAACTAGGTTTTATGTCTGTGCATTTAATGCAGATTAACAGTGCGATTTTGGTTCATTATTTTCAATAATGAACACTTTTTTTTTTAAAATATAAACCTACCATATGACGCTCGCCATGTGATTTGTAGAGAAACCCACAATTTTAACATTAATTTAAGCGTTTCTGGTACCTATTACCAAAATTCTTTCGATCTCAGTATTACCGCGAACCGCAAAAAATAATCTTTGATTTCAATTTTCAATATTATCTTCCATCGATTTTAACATTATTAGGAAATACTGTTTTTGAATATGACAAAATTTTCTCTCCTTGGATACGCTCATTTGTGAAACTGAACTCGTTTGATATTTTAAATTTTTTAATAAGTTTTTGACATTGTACAACCTACCATTGGTACGAGTGAGGGAAATAACAGAATCTTCGAATTGCATTCTCCGACCCATTCATATAGCATTTTTCTCATTTAAAAAGCCAGGTCGACCCAACATAGTGACCCCGTGGCTTTTAAGCGAGATCCCCTTGAACCTACGGAGACTAAATAAAAGTGTTCCACTTTTCATTATCTTCAGAAGGCATTTCATGAAAGCAGTGAATTTCAAACTAGGGTTATTCAGGAATGGTCAATCAAGGCCAATCCGTGTTTTTCACTTTTGGTATCGAGTATAATTATCTTCTCTTGTAGACCATAAAGAATAGGAATTCACCTGTTTTACACCTGTATGATATGTAATCCTTTTTGGATTTGTAGCAAACGAGGAAAATGCTGAAATATGATCCACCGCTCCTGATTGTGTAATACCTGCAGTAGAGAATTAAACCATTCTAGGGAAAACTTACTGATCTAGAATAGCTCCTACCACAGGTAGTTCAATACGAAACAGTTTTTTTGTGAACTTCCAAGTATCAGCGAAGGTTTATTCTGTGCTGTGAAAATCCTTTCCTCGAATTATAATTGTTTAAAAAAAATGAATTATAATGTTTTTGGCGAAAAGTCTTTTTACAAAATGCGAGTTTCAAAACCAAGTACTATATTATGTAGGTATGTGATAGAATTTCAGAATATTTTCGATGTTGTAACTTTCCATGTAATTCTGTGATTCTAGGAATGGTTTAGCTTTTGGTCTACCGATGTCTCAGCCGAAAAAAATGAGTCAAATGCGAAATATTTCAGCCACGAAAAAAATATTTGAAAATGCAAAAGTTGTGCGAGAACCTTGGTCATTGGTTTTCTATTATATTAATGATGATTTTCCCCCACCTATTAGCTTGATACACTATAATGTATTGAATTTTATAAATTGTCGTTTGTAGTTAACGGTGACCAAGGTTCGCATCATTTTTGAATTGGAATAAAAATGAAGATGTTTTTAGTCATAAGCGGTGTGACCAGTGTTAAGTGGTAATGATTTTGATTACATGATATTGTCCTAAATAACTCTGTTGATTTCATTTGTGTACCCTCTTCACGATTCAAGGAGCTGCTCCATCAGCCTCGAACTGGTAGAGAAGGATGAGCGGAGATGATTCTATTGATTGGGTGTAGGAATCAATCATTTTTTGTCCTTCAGTTGATTCCTTAATCGTGTAGGCTCATTAATTTATTGCTTGGACGTAAAGTACTTATATCTTCAAGAAAAATTAATTTCAATCTGTCCCTTCCTCTCCTGTCAACATCAGGGCTGTCTACAAACGAAAAATTAATCAATAGTCCTCTGACAAATATAAAATAAAGTTGGTACTCATCTTAGAACGTATGTACGACTGAGGAAAAAGAAAAATCACTTCTCACGAATATTCAGCAAACAACAAAAACCGATGGTCAACATCTATTGGTACTTGTAATTAATCGGTTCCAAAAAATCATTTTTTCAAGGGTTTATTATTTTTTTAACAGCTATATTTTGAGTCAGCACCATTAAATCTTACAAAATATGCTGTAAAATAATTGTTTCAATATTAATTTGAACAAAGCGAATAGTTTCAATTCCTAACATCCGATAAAAATGTTAAATGTACCAAGTACAATGGTAAAGTTTGAATTGCCATCAATCATGAAGGATTGTTTTTACAAAGGAAATACAGATTCTATTACAAACACACAATTTCTTCTTTCTCATTCCTTGACTCCTTCCGCCCTTCCCTGCGCCATGGAGCATAGAAGCTTGGGGGGCAAAAAGCTGCCCGCCCGCCAAACAGCGTTGAAAGGCATTTCAAGATTTGGGGGAAGAAACAGGTTTGCACACATCCAACTGAGGGGGGAAGGAACAGGTTTCTATATGCCCATCCAAGAGCGAGGTGCGAAGCACCGAGCATGCTATTTTGGCGGGCAGAACGGACATCCTTTTTGCGGCTGAGGAGGTTTTTTGCGGCAGTTAAGTTTTTACAACATGGCTGTTCAAACTGGTTCACTTACCAGTCAATCTTGTCACTATTTTATGAATACATTTCTTTTTTGTACCGTAAGGTCTTTTCGCAATAAATAATTTTTATTGTTCGGGGGGGTGGGGTACCACATCTTCTTACACTGATGAACATTTTTTCCCAAAAAAATTTCGCTACCTACCTACCTGGTTACCTAAAAAATGTGAAATGGTGGAGGGTGGGGGGGGGGGGGCAAAATACACTTCCTTGGAGCAGAACGCATGTGTTTGTAAAATTTAAGCTCGATCCGTTTTGTCCTGTCAGGCTGCAGCACTGCCACAAAAGAAGAACAGCTAGAAAAATATGAAAAACAGCTATTTTCAAACATCCATAACTCCGGCATCTGATGGTCGCGAGGGTTGAAATTTTGTGCACTTCCTCAGGGACCCCTAGAGAATGAGTGTACGAAAAATCAACACCGGAAACCCCCAGCGGGCCGAGTTACGATGGGTTGATAGAGGAGGGGGAAAACTCCCTACTTGTGTTGTCGCTTTGGAGGTTTTCGGTTTTCTTGGTCCCTAGATATGGAGAAAAACATGCTTTGCCATATAATGATAGGGCAAGGCACCCCTTGAATGCACCTACTTCTAGGTGATGAAAAATTAATGCATAACTATCAACACAGCTCGTTTTATTAAATAAAAATAAATTATAAAATATAATAAATTAATTATTCATCATAAACAGAATTAGGTATACACTTTAAAATAGTACCTGTTATTATAAACAGTGTTATCGATTAAAGTATCGGTGTCAGGCTGGATTTCAATGGGTGAGTTTAACATGAACGCACACGTGTATAGAATTGTCTAATGTATGGCTGCTTGAAAACTGAGTCAAATGCAACCTAAGAAAAATTAAGCATTAGGCATAATCAGGTAGCTTTAGGTGAAATCAGGCAGTAATGAATGACATAAGCTACATTATTAGGTTTCAGTGATAATGCATTGCAAAAAGATGAGGGAAAAGAAATATATTATTGAAGTCAGAACTGAGAGCACAGAATAAGGTAACTACGAAGGTTATCATCCTAACTGCGTTTGCGAATTTTCATTTTCCCAACAAGATTTTCCTAGAGGCGCCGAAGTTCTGACCAGCCTGAGTGGCACCTTTGTTGGTGCCAGCCTGGAGACCGATGACGCCCTCGCCGGCTCGGAGTTGCTCTTCCGTCCACTCACGTTTGTTCTCCTCGGATGGTTTCGGTCCGAGGCAGGGACCGCGCCATTCTGGGTGTTTGTAGGTCTGGAAAATCCAAGACCCAGTATTATCGTAGATAATAATAGCTTTATCAGCGTGAAATAATCTAGAATGTTTAACGATTTTCCGACGATGGAGAGGTGCAAATTAATCAGGGATTTGCCTCAACATAGCCATAGAAGCGTAAAAAAAAACAAGAATACTGGATGGTTTGACGATGAAGAGTGTACGAATTAATCAGGGATTCGCCTGAAGGGCAACTTCTCGACGGGATCCATTTGGATGTATTTTCATCCTCATACAACAAAAATTTAACATCTCCATACCAAGGTCCAATGCCGTGTGACTATTGCGTCGAATTATACATATATTAACTACGCATTATACATTACTATAGAGCCACAAACAGAATATTAGTTTCGTTTATTAGAATCCGTTTAGAAGATGGACTGCTTCTACGTTCCGAAACAGAAGCCAAAAAAACTTGGTAGGTACTAACGGTGCGTCCAATGGCATAGATGGTCATGGTGACTGTGACGATGTTCTTCTGGTCGAAAAGATCTACAGTCTGGAAAAGATCAACGTCGGGTACTCCATACCGAATACAAGCTTTCTGGAACCTGAAATAGAGAGAAATCGTAGGTATAGGTGCACTTATATATACCTAATAACTCGGCAGGTACCCACGACGTAGGTACCACCTATCAAGGGCGGGTGACCTCATCGTTCCTTGAAAAATATGCTTACTTGTGCTTAAGGCGAAGATAATTTTTTAGGAGTTCTAGACAAAACTCACCCTGAAAAGAAAACGCACCTTACCTATTCATACAAGAAGACAGACAAAAAACGCTGCAAAGTCCTTGTCACATGGGTTTATTATTCTATTGGACAAACCTACAGAAATGTTGGCTGTTCATTTATTGTTTCTTTCATGTGAAATCATTGAAATAGCTATTTCTGATGGTTTCCACCAACTTTGGCCCCCAAAACAAGAATTAGGTAAGCTCTTTTTTTTTTTGCAAATTATCTTTGATCATTGGTAGTGCCATTGATCCACGTGTTGAAACTTTTTCTAGTGTTATTATACAAACTGATGGTGATTTCAGACGATATCCAGGTTTTTGACTCACGAAAAATCAATTTTGGGAGCTGAACATTTGGTAGAACCTCAATTTTCCACTCTTCAGTCAAAATCGACTTAATTTTCGGTCTTCTCGTGCCAGAAACATGGAAAACAATACCTCAAAAGCTCATGTTACTAACATGTTGCTAAAACGCAAAAAGTGCCTATTTTTACACACATTTTCACTCATAACACACCTGGATATATTCCGACAGGGCTGAAAAGTTTCAGGACACAACTAGGGCCCAAATGGAGCATGCTTGCGAAAGAACGAATTTTTTAGATCGAAAACGAAGCCGGTACACGTGATACGGCGGACGGCGGACGGACATTGCATTTTTGGAATCTACGCCCCTTGAAACGGAAAAGAAAAAAATTTTGAAGGGGTGTTATAAAATTTTTTTGCTGAGCGAATACATAGGTGTATTATTCACAGAATAATAAACCAAAATTAGTTGTGTCCGCAAAATAAGAATTTTTATTCATTTTAGACACCAGGAATAACCCACGTACCTACTGCACAAACACCAGGAATAACCCGCATACGCACGAACACAAGGAATCAAAAAATTTCATTTGAATTCGTAGAGTTTTCAGTTTCGATGTGATTGGATAAATAACTAGGAAGAATGAATATAGTAATGAAAGTGCCTGCATTTCCCCTACGCGTGGTAATAATAGGTACCTTCCCAACGAAAGGTTCAATATAGACTGCGGATGGTGATTGGAGAAGGAAGTTTACTTAGTAGACCGCGAAATTAGGACATAGATCTCGACATTATTTATAAATAAAGGGTGCACATAGGTAACTATTATCATCACGAGTTCTGACAATACACCTACCGTGATGTCTTTTCGTCAGATTTTGGTTTATTATTATCCGAATCGCTCAGCAAAAGAATTTTATTACACCCCCTCAAATTTTTTTCTTTTACGTTTCAAGGTGCGTAGATTCCAAAAACGCTGCAAAGTCTTTTTGTCAATGGGTTTATTATTCTACTGGACATACGTACAGAAATTTTGGCTGTTCATTTATTGTTTGTTTCATGTACAATGATTGATGAAATGGCTATTGTGATGAATTTAAAATTCTCATCACGGTGGCGTGGAAGGTGAGTGAGTGAATTTAGGTAAAGGAGAGAGAAGGAGGAAAAGTCGCAGGCGGCTGTAGTCAACCGAACATCTACGACTTTTGGAGGAGAGAGAGGTGGTGTGGAAGGAAGGTGAGGAAAAGTCGCAGGCGGCTGTAGTCAACCGAACATCTACGACTTTTGGAGGAGAGAGAGGTGGATGAGGGAATTTCACCTAGGCGGCTGTAGTCAACCGTTCATCTAGGTGAAGGAGAGGAAAGGAGAGGTCCCTTGTCTAGGCGGCTGTATTCAACCGATCATCTAGACAAGGAGGAGGAGAGAGGAGAGAGGAGGTGAAATTCCCAGGCGGCTGTATTCAACCGATCATCTGGGAGGTAAGGTAAGAGAGAGAAGAGAGAGCTGGTTAGAGGAAGTGTCGAATGAAGCTTGAGCGCCAGGATCCGGGGTTTTATAGTACTTGGGGGCCTCTCCCTCCAGCTCCTTGCTGGGAGCTGGTAGTGGGGCCCCAGGTTGAGTAACCCTGGGTTCTGTCGCCTGTCCCCACTCATATCTTTATTTACGGAGCTTTAGTTTGGCGTTTGGATATTGGTGAGAACTTAATATGATAGGAGTGTTCCCGGGAGGGACTCACGACAGAGGTCCCCCCAGTTTGAACCAATATTGGTGCTGAAGGCGCAAGATGACAGGAGCTGAGGGCTACGGCAAACAAGAGGTGGTCGCTGAAGGCGCAAAAATGACAGGAGCTGAGGGCTACGGCAAACAAGAGGAGGAGCTGAAGGCGCAAAGTGACAGGGGCTGAGGGCCGATGCAAACAGAGGTTGAGCTGAAGGCGGTCCTTAAAAACTAGTAGTACATGGTGTAGGCAGATTATAAGTAGGTAGATGATAAGTAGGTAGAATATAAGGTAGGTAACATAAGGTAGAATATAAGGTAGATGATAAGTAGGTGGTACATAAGGTAGGCAATATAAGGTAGAATATAAGGTAGAGTAAGTAGGATGAGACGGCGAGAGAATATACAGTATGATGGGAGCAGTGGTCAGGATCCATAAACATGTGGCATTTAGGGAAGTGATCGGCAAGGGCGAGATGAGGAGGATGAACAATATTTACAATGATGAGGATGGAGTATGTACAGAGGATGAATGAGTATTTACAGTTGGTGGGTGAGTATTTACAGATGATGGATGAGTATGTACAAAAGATGAAGTAGTATATACAGAAGATACAGAGGTATGTACAAACATTTGGTCACTTCGTGGGAGGCGGTTGCGAGAATCCGCCGGTTCCTGGGTGTGGTGTGGCGAGTGGTTGTGTGTGTGTGTGTGTGAGTGTAGTGTGTTGGGGGCAGTCGCCGGCGGCCGACGTGTTGAGGCGGCCACGGAGGGGCCTCGAGTTCCGGTACAGTGCGAGTGGGTTGATGAGACACCAGCACTGTCCCGGAATCTCAAGGCCCCGCCGTGATTGCTCATAGCGGGGCGGGGGACTTGGCCGCCGGGACGAGGGGGGTGTGGGGACGCTCCCTCCGTCCGTTCCGCCGCCCGGGCCGTTTCGTCCCGGCGGGAACTATTGGGGATATCCCCGACGATGGAGGGGAGGGAGGGGGATCGAAGATGGAAAATTGGGGGGGAATTAAAACGGGGGGCTCCGAAATTGGCAGTTGAGCGGGGGGTGGTGGGTTTTTGGATGGTATGGGGGGGTTTTGAAGTTGAATGGGTGAAATTTGAACGGGGGGGGCTGAAATTTGAACGGGGGGGGGCTGAAATTTGAACGGGAGGCGGGGGAGGCATGAGTTCCGCAAGGCGGAACTCGTGAAGGATGGAATCCATCAGGGGGTCGGTTGGGGTGTAGGGAGGGTGTACCCCCGTGGCTTGTGCTACGCGAAATTCGCGTAGAATTCGCCACTGGGGGTACTTCCATCGTCGGGGCCGGGGAGGTAACCCGGAGATCCGTGGCGGAGAAAAATAAAGCGGTGTGGTAGGCCCGGGCGAAGGGGGTAGGGGGGAAAGTGGGTCCGGGACAAAAACGTCCCGGAGAATCGCCGCCATTTCCGGATCCGAGTCGAAGTCCGGAAACGACGGAGGTGACGGGTGTTGCGGGAAGAGGTGATGGTGCATCGTGAACGGACGGTGGGAGACTGATAATGTTAGGTGTTGGGGTTAGCACAGGTGCGGGTTTGCACCTGGCTAACGGGACTGTATGTGGTTTGCCGTCAATTAACAGGGTTGCGGTTGTATGTGTTGTGCGGATGACTTGAAAGGGCCCGGCGTAAAGTGGTTGGAAAGTTTTATGGATGCCGGGCTCTTTCAGGTACATGTGTGTTGTGGTGAAAAATCGTTTGGGATAAGTGGTGTCGTTTGTCGGTGTTGTTGAGTGTAGTGGTTCCCTGTTAATTGACGGTGTGTGGTGTGGAGTGAAAATATCGGCCGGTAAGCGTAGTGGGTCTTTAAAGGCGTTTTGTGCGGGGCTAGTTTGGTCTGAAGGACGGGCGGATGTTCGAAGGCTGAGTAAAATGTAGGGGAGAGATTTTGTCCAGGAAGGGGAATTTGCCGATGTAGAAATGGCTTGCTTCAGGACCGAGTGCCACCGCTCTATTTTCCCGTTGGATTGGGGATGGTAAGGGGTAGTGTGGATTTTTTGGATCCCGAGGGAGCGTAATAATTCGGAGAAGTGGGCCGATTCAAACTGCCTCCCTTGATCGACCGTGATTGTCCGCGGACAACCGTAACGGCTAACCCATTGAGAGAGGAAAGCCGTTGCGACGGTGTCCGCGGTGATGGTGGAGAGGGGAATGCACTCCACCCAGTTGGTGGCACGATCGATCATCGTGAGGCAGTATTTCTTCCCCTCGGACGGGGGAAGGGGGCCCACTAGATCCAAATGTATATGCTCCCACGGGAGGGAGTCGGGGATTGGTTGAGGAGGGACATGCGGGTGGGCCGAGACTTTGAAACGCTGGCACTTCTGGCACCCCAGAACCCAGTTACGAATATCTGTATTCATATGGGGCCAGAAGTACCGCGTTTTGATGAGGTCCCGGCTCGCCCGAATGCCAGGGTGGTGAAGGGAATGGTAGTGGAGGAACAACTGCCTCCTCAACCCCGGTGGGACGTAAGGGCGCGGTGAATCGGCCGTTACGTCGCACCAGAGGTCGAGGGGAGGCAGCTGTTCCAACTTGGATGCGGAAATAAGGTTGGAGAGGGCGGGGTCAGAGGTTGGATTTTGTTTTGACTTGATGGATTGAGGGGAAGGGAATGGCAGCAACTCCGCCACCGGCGCGGGGATAGGGGTGGGTCGGGAGAGCGCGTCCGCCACGCAGTTGTCGGCCCCCGGCAAATATCGTATATCGGACGTGAACTGTCCGATAAACTCGAGCTGCCGGAGGCGACGCGGGGAGGCGGACTTGCGATTTTGAAGGAGGGCGTGGGTGAGGGGCTTGTGGTCTGTAATGACAGAGAACTGCCTGCCCTCCACGAAGTCACGAAAGTGTTTTATGGCTTCGTGGATGGCGAGGAGTTCTCTGTCGAAGGTAGAGTAATTTTTCTGGGTGGGGGATAAGGTTTTAGAAAAGAAGCCAATGGGTTGGGGGGTGGCGCCGGTGTGCTGTTGGAGCACTGCCCCGATGGCCCAATCGGACGCATCGGTGGTGATGGAAAGGGGAGCGTGAGGGTCGGGGTGGGCTAATAGAGCGGCGTCTACTAGGTCCTGTTTGCAAATTTTGAAGGAGGCGGAAAGTTGGGGTGTCCAGGTGATGGGGCGGTTATCATTTTTTTTGGAGGGTTGGGGAATGGCGTGTATGAGTGGTTGTTGATGTTGAGCGGCGTGTTTTATGTGTCTACGGTAAAAATTGAGCATACCCAGGAAGCGGCGGAGCTCGGTAACCGTGCGGGGTTGCGGGAAGTCAATAATCGCGTGGACCTTGTCCGGGAGGGGTGTGATGCCGTCCGAGGATACTTGGTGGCCGAGGCAGCGGACGGAGGGTTGGCCGAGGACACATTTGTCTGTGTTGACGAGGAGGCCTTCGGTGGAAAAGATGTTGAGGACTTGCTGTAGGTGGGCGAGGTGTTCTTCCTGCGTCTTGGAGGCGACCAGGATATCGTCGAGGAAGCAAAATACGAAAGGCAGGCCTCGCAAGATACTGTCCATATACCGCTGCCAAGTTTGCGCCGCGTTCCTTAATCCGAAGCCCATCTTCACATATTCAAATAACCCGAACGGGGTAATTATAGCGGTTTTCGGGACGTCGGGGGGGTGGATGTTGATGTGATGGAACGCTCGCGAAACATCAAGGGTGGAAAAGATAGTGGCGCCATGGAGATGTGACGAAAAGTCACGCAGGTGGGGGACATTATAGAGGTCCGGTGTGGTTTTTGAGTTCAGCCGCCGGTAGTCCCCGCAGGGGCGGATATCCCCATTGGGCTTCTGTACGATGTGGAGCGGAGAAGCCCAAGGGGATTTTGAGGGGCGTACGATACCGTCGGCGATGAGTTTGTCGAAGTGTTGGCGGGTCTTCGACAACTGAAGGGGATGTAGGCGGCGGGCTTTTGCGGTGATGGGTGGTCCTGTGGTCTCTATGTGGTGCTGGACAGTGGAGATGTGTGCGGAGGGGCGGCGCTGGGGACGGTAGTTGAGGAGGAGGCGTTCAAACTGTGTTGGGGGGTGGTTGATGGCGTGTATGAATGCGGGTATGGGTGTTTTGGTGGCGGGGTCAATCAGGCGCGCGTTCCGGACGTCGACCTGGAGACCGAAATAGGCAAGAAAATCGGCCCCCAGGATCGCCTTCTCCACGTCCGCCACGGTAAACTCCCACTCGTACGCGAGTCCGCTCATATGAACTGAGGAGCGGTACGTCCCGTACGAGGGGATGGTGGTACCGTTGGCGGCGTAGAGAAGCTGCCGGTAGCAGCGCGCCTGACGACGGAGGATGTTGTTGGGAAATATCGACAGCGCCGCCCCCGTGTCCACCAGGAAAGGAACATTAGTTTTCCTGCAGCGCAGGAAAAGTCGTTGGTGGGTCGGTAGGGCGTTGTGTTTGATGGCGGAGGTAGGGACGTGTGGTGGCGTTGGCAGGTCCTCCGCGAAGGAGACGCGGGGCGGTTTGTTGCCGTTCCGGAGGGGGGGAACGGTGGGGTCTGTAGGGGGTTTGGCCGGTTTGGTAGGAGGTGGCTTCGCTCTGGTCCGGGGGGGGGGGGGAACGGTAGCGGCCGGTTGAGTGGTGGCCGGAGGGGGTTGTGCCCTGGAGGCGGGCTTGGAGGGTCCGTTCCGAGGTGGGGGAACGGAAGCGGCGGCGTGAGTGGCGGCCGGAAGGTTGGTTGCCCTTGTGGCGGGCGGGGAGGTTCCGTTCCGAGGTGGGGGGAACGGCAGCGGCGGCGTGAGTGGCGGCCGGAAGGTTGGTAGCCCTGGTGGCGGGTGGGGAGGTTCCGTTGCGGTGGTGGTGGGGTGAGGGGTTCGGCGGCGCTGTAGGCGCGGCCGGGAGGTTGGCTGCCGTGGCGGCGGCGTAGGAGGGGTAGCGTGGCTTGGTGGTGGTGGCTGTGTGAATGCGGGCGGGGGGGGTATGTGCATGGTCCCCCCCGTGTTGGCGAGGAGGGGGGCCCGCCGGATTTACCGGCGGGCGGCTGCGTTTCCCTGCTTAGGGGCGAAGGAGCAGGGGGGTTGGCACTTGCGGGCCTCCCCACCGAAGTTCACATGGTAGAAACAACGGTGGGGGGGGTCCGCAGGGAGGTAGTCGGTTGTGGTGGGGCGGGCCGAGTTGGATGCGCGCGCAGCTGCTGGGGACCGTCCTCTGCGCTGGCGGGGAGGGGATGCGTTGCGGCGCTCGGGTGAGCGCTGGCGGCGGTGGTCGGCGGACGAGTCGCGTCGGCGATCCGCCGAAAGGGGTCGACGTCCGTCGAGGGAGGGTGCCCGGCCGCGGTCCCGGGATGTTGTGCGGTCCCGGAAAGGCGGGGGGTGGCGCGGCGTACGCACCTCACCGACGGCGGCCGCAGCGGCCAAGTCGTGCACGGTGTCCGCGAGCCGTAGGAGGGGCTCGTCGGGACCGTCGAGATGGCTGGCTAGGGCCATCTGGATGGGGTGGGGAAGGGCACGTAACCAGAACGTGCGTGCGATGTCGGCGGTCATAATCCCCTGCAGCTGGTGTCGCAGCCGTCGGTAGAGGTGGGAGGGCTTCTGGTCGCCGAGGTGTTGAGGTTGGGAGAGGGCGGCGACTCGGGCGATTTTCGACGGCTGGTAGGTGTTGATGAGGCGGCTGCGGAGGTCGTCGTACGCAGCGGCGGCGTCGGGGGAGATATCAGAGGTCTGCAGCAGGATCTCGTAGGGCAGTAGCGAAATGATCCGGGAATATCGGGTTTTCTGGCTGCGGATGTTGGCGGCCGAAAATGCTGCGTCCACTTGGAAAAACCAAAGTGCCGGGTCGTGCGTGTAGAAGGGGGGCAGCGACAGAGGGAACGCAGCGGACGCCGTCATGACGTTGGCGGCGGCTGCGGCCGTAGCGGCGGCGGCGGCGGCGGTGTCCGATGTCGCAGAGGTCGGCGGGGAGAGCGTGGAGAAAGGGTTGTCGGCCAATGCGTCGGATGTCGCAGCGGCGGGCGGCTGCAGTGTGGCTGGTCGCAGGAGCGGCGGCGTCGGTGAGTTCGGGTCCATTTCTGTAACTAAAATTCAAAAATTTGACGTGGTTTTGAATTTTGAAATTCGCAATCGGCGGGAGCGGTGGTGCGTTGAGTTGAGAGTTGAGTGGTGAGGTTTGGGCCAAGAATTGCGAATTTACACTGACTGGTTGAAATTTTGAATTTAAAATTTGGGACACCGAACTATTTGACTGGGGCGACACATGAGGTGGGAAGGTGGGAAGGAAGAAGGTTGAGTGAACGTCGGGTTCACCACTGTGATGAATTTAAAATTCTCATCACGGTGGCGTGGAAGGTGAGTGAGTGAATTTAGGTAAAGGAGAGAGAAGGAGGAAAAGTCGCAGGCGGCTGTAGTCAACCGAACATCTACGACTTTTGGAGGAGAGAGAGGTGGTGTGGAAGGAAGGTGAGGAAAAGTCGCAGGCGGCTGTAGTCAACCGAACATCTACGACTTTGGAGGAGAGAGAGGTGGATGAGGGAATTTCACCTAGGCGGCTGTAGTCAACCGTTCATCTAGGTGAAGGAGAGGAAAGGAGAGGTCCCTTGTCTAGGCGGCTGTATTCAACCGATCATCTAGACAAGGAGGAGGAGAGAGGAGAGAGGAGGTGAAATTCCCAGGCGGCTGTATTCAACCGATCATCTGGGAGGTAAGGTAAGAGAGAGAAGAGAGAGCTGGTTAGAGGAAGTGTCGAATGAAGCTTGAGCGCCAGGATCCGGGGTTTTATAGTACTTGGGGGCCTCTCCCTCCAGCTCCTTGCTGGGAGCTGGTAGTGGGGCCCCAGGTTGAGTAACCCTGGGTTCTGTCGCCTGTCCCCACTCATATCTTTATTTACGGAGCTTTAGTTTGGCGTTTGGATATTGGTGAGAACTTAATATGATAGGAGTGTTCCCGGGAGGGACTCACGACAGCTATTTTTGATGGTTTCCACCAATTTTGGCCCCCAAAAACACGAATTAGGCTCGGCTTTTGGTTTATTATTCTGTGAATAATACACCTATGTATTCGCTCAGCAAAAAATTTTTATAACACCCCCTCAAAATTTTTTCTTTTCCGTTTCAAGGTGCGTAGATTCCAAAAATGCAATGTCCGTCCGCCGTCCGCCGTACGCCGTATCACGTGTACAGGCTTCATTTTCGGTCTAAAAAAGTCGTTCTTTCGCACACATGCTCCATGTGGGCCCTAGTTGTGTCCCGAAACTTTTCAGCCCGATCGGAATATACCCAGGGGTGTTATGAGTGAAAATGTGTATAAAAGTAGGTACTTTTTGCGTTTTAACAACATGTTAGTAACATGAGCTTTTGAGGTATCTTTTTCCATGTTTTTGAGGACGAGAAGACCGAATATGAAGTCGATTTTGACCAAAGACGCGGAAATTGAGGTTTTACCAAAGGTTCAGCTCCCAAAATTGGTTTTTTATGAGTCAAAAACCTGGAAAACTGTCTGAAATCACCATAAATGTGTACAATAACATTGGAAAAAGTGTAAACAGGTGAATCAAGACCATTAAATGACACTACCAATGATCAAAGATGATCTTAAAAAAAAAGAAAAAAAAGCGTACCTATTTCATGTTTTGGGGGCCAAAATTGGTGGAAATCATCAGAAATAGCTATTTCAATCATTCCACATGAAAGAAACAATACATTTAACAGCCAAAAAAAATCTCTAGAACTCCAATAGAATAATAAACCCACGTGACAAGGACTTTGCAGCGTTTTTTTAAACAGATTATTTTTGATAATTGATAGTGCCATATTTAATTGTCTTGATTCACCTTTTGATACTACCTACTTCTAGTATTAGGTATTATACAAATGTATGGTGGTTTCAGACAATTTCCCATGTTTTTGACTAATAAAAACTGAATTTCGGGAGCTTAACCATTTCTGATTATTTTCGCTTACAACCGATTCGTTTCTACGGAACTTCATGTTCGCCATTATGCATCGTACAGAAATCGTTCACCACTCGTTGGAATCGTGTGACTTTATTGAATATTTTCTTGTTAACCGTACCCCCGTATCTTGCGCGGTAGCTGAGCTGGGCATGATGAAAAAAAAAGTGGGTAAACAAGGTAGTCAGCAACATAGGTAATGAAGAAAGTCATTGTTTGCTAGTATCGAATGTGGTAACCTTGCACCACTTGAGTGTGAACAGGTTACTTTCTAAATTGCGATTGCAAAGTGATCGTTGGATTCGAAATGGTTTGAAAACATTTTTGTGTGAAAGCGCAAAATTAAGAAATCATACCAAACAGCGTTTCAATTTGAAGAAAGAACAAGCGAGAATGATTCTTAGTTACCTAGATAAATCTTGTGATACAACATGAAAATGCCTCACCGTGTTGTGGACTTGTACGCAAGCGTTTTTTTTAACTTACAAAACTATTATGGGACCACCGGGGGATGAGCCTCGTTCTTTTGAACACAGATTCATCGAAATCGGTCTATTGGTTTCGGAATAATCGCTTATCATAATCGTTACTCCTGTTCCTGTTGGCTACATGCTGGGCCAATCTTTACGAAAATATAATGGGACCACTGGGATCTCCCATTTCATTTGAAAAAACGCTGCAAATCCCTGCACAACGGTTTATTATTTTGCACAAAATACCCTTACAGATCACAGCTCTCTGCATAGATAACCCGTATATATTACTTAATATGTACTATTCTACACATATTATGTAGATCGCAGATCCTCCGTAGGTTAGTACCTAACCCCGTACTCGTTACTAGGTACCTACCTAAATCACGAGTTGAATGTTGCTAAAATAATTCTGTTGATGACAAACAGTACCTAAAATAGCAAAAAGTAACACAAATAATGAAGTTCTGAAGGGAGATTGTTGATGTGGAGTGAAAAAAGTTGCAAAGGTACCTATCAATAACCTCCAAAACAGCCATCATTTTTCAAATGAAATAATATCACGGAACAACCAACTCGACTTCATACTCAGTGATCCCTAGCAATGATTTTATCTCGGGCCAATTCCCGATTGTTAGCACGTCCCTGGTGATGTCACGAGTTAAGTGTTGCTAAAATAATTCTGTCGATGAGAAACGGTAACTAAAATGGCAAAAAGAAACGCAATGAAGGAAAATTGTTGATATGGAGATCAACACCAGGGGATCACTGTTTTCTGCAGTCAATACCTACCCTCGTGGTCAAGTATAATGAACCGTTGTGTAATAACTTGCCCATCAATAATACTTCAACGGTTGTTCAAGTTGCAAAAGTACCGATCAACAAAATCCAGCCCCTTCTATGTAGATGAACCGTTGTGTAATAATTTACCGTTGTGTAATAATTTTCCGTTGTGTAATAATTTACCGTTGTGTAATAATTTACCGTTGTGTAATAATTTACCGTTGTGTAATAATTTACCCATCAGTAATACTTCAACGTTTATTCAAGTTTCACAAGTACCTACCAACAAAATCCAATAGTCCATCACTTATCAAATGAAATAATATCGCAGAACAACCAACTCGACTTCATACAGCCATCCTTGATTATAATCAGGTGCTCCCTAGTGATGATATCTGGGCCGGATTTATACCGTTTGATTCACGATCGTGTTGACGAAGCTTGTTGGTGCACACGAACGGCTGGACGTACAATGCTCCGGGTGGTCTCAAAAAATTGTTTAGCTCAAGACAAATTTAATAACTTTAAAAAGACCATACCCTTCTATCGAAAGTTTTCGAGATACGGCGTTCTGAAAATTTTGAACCCCTATTTTGAATCCCTTAGAGATGACTGACAGTAACGCCGAGCTTCGAGGACCAACTAGACCCCTAACGGAACCTATAACCCGAATTTCATCAATTTTGTTTCATGGTAACTAAGAAAACTGGCCAGTACGGCGTACGGCGGACAGACAGAAATATTTTTATTGCATTTTCGGATTCTACGTACCTTGAAACGTAAACCATCAAATTTTAAGTGGGGGGGGGGGGGGGGGTCGAATTTTTTTTTTTCCATGCTCGATTCCAATCGATCATTATTGAAAATAATAAAATTGAGAACCCCCTCCTTTTTTTTGAAGTCGGTAAAAAACTGGCTGATTTCAGGTCTTCCGACTCGAGATTTAGAAGTAGGTACTTACCTACTCACGTCAACATACTATCTGCATAATGTATACCTACCACAATCCTAGTGACAATGGCGCCAGTATGAAGAATGAGTGGTAGGTATTTACTTGTCCGAATTTCAGAATTCTCGATTAGTTTTATTAAATTAGTAGAATTTTACATCGTGCTGTATCCAGTTGCTTAGAGCATTGAGCGATGCCACTGACGCCAGCAAGTACCTACTTTTATCGTTGTTTCGTGGCTGGCGGTGGGAGGATGGCGAAGGGAAAGGATTGGATGTCGGAGCTCCTTGCCGCCTCCTAACATTCTGGTAGTCGGGGTTCACCGTACGTTTCCTCTTTCATACTCTCCGACCGCTGGCTGTCATCCAGGCACCTCGGTAAAACACCTCCTCGGAACGATTTAGGCAAATCTCCCTACTAAACTTGTATAGAAATCGCAACTGTGTGTCCATGCATCGACTGGAATCACGAAACTTCAAGTATCTTTTCCGTTTTACGCCGTTCGAAGTTATAACTTCGACTTCAAACACCAGATGTATTTGCAATATTAAACCCCGTCACTCAGTTCAGGATAATACTCTTCAACCTTCCTCTTGCAAACTACTACAAATTTCGCCATCTTGCTTTCATCTACAAGATATTACATTCCCTTGCACCATCCTATCTCTGCTCTCTTCTTTCTAAAGCTTCATCGCAAAGCTGTATTGCCCTAATGATTGTGCGCCGTTCAACAAAAACATTTTCCAACTCATATGGCGTGGATGGGGCCAGAATGTGGAATTCCCTGCCCATCCCCCATAGATCTCTCCCTACTTTTCAGACATTCAAGCCCCTCGTTTTGAGCATTTGTTGAGGAACAATTGAGCGCATTTTTCTTTTTCTTTTGGTTTATTATTTTCAATAATGAACCATTGGAATCGAGCATGAAAAAAATATTGTAACCCCCCCCCCTCAAAATTTGATGGTTTACGTTTCAAGGTATGTAGAATCCAAAACTGCAATAAAAATATTTCTGTCTGTCCGCCATACGCCGTACGGGCCACTTTTCTTAGTTACCATGAATCAAAATTGATGAAATTCGGGTTATAGGTTCCGTTCGGGGTCTAGTTGGTCCTCGAAGCTCGACGTTACTGTCAGTCATCTCTAAGGGGTTCAAAATAGGGGTTGAAATTTTCAGAACGCCTTTACCTTTTTTACGTGAATTTTTTTACGGTTTTAAATAGTTCTCGAACTTGCGAGTTTTTTAAGACCACCCGGAGCATTGTACGTCCAGCCGTTCGTTCACAGTAAGGCCCCGAAGTTTGCACCGACAGGCATTTTCGACACCAGGTTGAATGAAATTGTATACATCAGACCAAATCTCGTCACCAGGGACGCGCCGACAATAGGAAATTGGCCGGTGATGAAATCATTGCTAGGGATCCCCTGATTTTATAGGCGGAGTATGAAGTCGAGTTGGTTGTTCTGTGATATTTCGTTTGAAAAATGATGGCTCTTTTGGAGTTTGTTGATAGGTAGTGAAATTTGAACAAACGTTGAAGTATTATTGATGGGTAAATTATTACTACACGATGGTAAACTAACTTACAACGGATTGTATTGGTGGGTAAATTATTACACAATGGCAAATTATTACACAACGGTAAATTATTACACAGCGGCTCATCTACCCAGAAGGGGCTGGATTTTGTTGATAGGTACTTTTGCAACTTGAACAACCGTTGAAGTATTATTGATGGGTAAATTATTACACAATGGCAAATTATTACACAACGGCAAATTATTACACAACTGTAAATTATTACACCACGGTAATGTTTTACACAACGGTAAATTATTACACAACGGCTCATCTACCAAGAAGGGGCTCGATTTTGTTGATAGGTACTTTTGCAACTTGAACAAACGTTGAAGTTGAAATTGATGGGCAAATTATTACACAGCGGTTCATTATTCTATCTCCGTAGAAGGGGAACCTATACAGGTAAATTATTACACAACGGTTTAGGTAGTTACCTAGTAACGGTTAGGTACATACCACATATGTTATAATAGAAGGGTTATCTATACGGAGACCTGTGATCTGTAACAGGAGGGTATTCTGTACAAAATAATAAACCGTTGTGCAGGGATTTGCAGCGTTTTTTTTCTTAATTTTTACTTCTCAATTAATTCACAGTTATAAGTAGGTATGTACATAATATTCAATTTGTTATTCCCTATCTCGTACTGACAATAATTATGTGTACTGCTTAATCTCCAACCTTTTCACTGATATTTTGTATAAATTGTTTTGTAGTTCCTTGTGTATTAATGGACAAACCTTGTCTAACACGCAAATAAAGATTTTATTATTATTATCATTATTACTTAGCTGCCATACGTTCGTGGGCACATAGGAATGGAATTATCATAAACCCTGTCAAATCCGAAGTAATTTTCATTTCCAACACTTCTGTTCCTACTGATTCTGTACCTCCTATCCTCGCACCTGTCATGGCACAGTCATCCCATTTTGCGATTCCACCCATAACCTTGGTTTAACCATTAACTCTCCCCTTTAATATAGATACTTAAGATAATATAGATATAGATATATAGATATAGATAATAATATATATAGATACTTTTGCAACTTGAACAAACGTTGAAGCATTATTGATGGGTAAATTATTACACAACGGTAAATTATTACCACGGTAAATTATTACACAACGGTTTTATATAATACCAGTCAATTTTTATAACACCCCCTCAAAATTTTTTCTTTTCCGTTTCAAGGTGCGTAGATTCCAAAAATGCAATGTCCGTCCGCCGTCCACCGTACGCCGTATCACGTGTACCTGCTTCATTTTGGTTTATTATTTTCAATAATGAACCATTGGAATCGAGCATGAAAAAAAAAATTCTTAACCCCCCTCAAAATTTGATGGTTTACGTTTCAAGGTATGTAGAATCCAAAACTGCAATAAAAATATTTCTGTCTGTCCGCCGTACGCCGTACGCCGTACGGGCCACTTTTCTTAGTTACCATGAAAAAAAATTGATGAAATTCGGGTTATAGGTTCCGTTCGGCGTCTAGTTGGTCCTCGAAGCTCGACGTTACTGTGAGTCATCTCTAAGGGGTTCAAAATAGGGGTTGAAATTTTCAAAACGCCTATACCATTTTTTTACGTAAATATTTTTACGGTTTTAAATAGTTCTTGAACTTGCGAGTTTTTTAAGACCACCCGGAGCATTGTACGTCCAGCCGTTCGTTCACAGTAAGGCCCCGAAGTTTGCACCGACAGGCATTTTCGACTCCAGTGTGAATGAAATTGTATGCAATTCAAACCAAATCTCGTAACCAGAGACGCGCCCACAATAGGAATTTGTGAATACGGCCAATCATTGGTAGGGATCACCTGATTATATTGGCGGAGTATGAAGTCGAGTTGGTTGTTCTGTGATATTATTTCGCTTGAAAAATGATGGCTCTTTTGGAGTTTGTTGGTAGGTAGTGAAACTTGAACAAACGTTGAAGTATTATTGATGGGTAAATTATTACTATGGTAAATCATTACTCAACGGTAAATTATTACACAACGGTTCATTATACCATCTACGTAGAAGGGGCTGGAGTTTGTTGGTAGGTACTTTTGCAACTTTTTTCACTCCTCATCAACAATTTCTTTTCAGAACTTCATTATGTGTGTTTCTTTTTGTTAGGTACTGTTTGTCATCGGCAGAATTATTTTAGCAACATTTAACTCGTGATTTTGGTAGGTACCTAGTAACGAGTACGGGGTTAGGTACTAACCTACGGAGGGTCTGCGATCTACATAATATGTATATAATAGAATAGTACATATCATATTATATAGAAGGGTTATAGAGCTGTGATCTGTAACAGGAGGGTATTCTATACAAAATAATAAACCGTTGTGCAGGGATTTGCAGCGTTTTTTGTCTAAAAAAGTCGTTCTTTCGCACACATGCTCCATTTGGGCCCTAGTTGTGTCCCGAAACTTTTCGGCCCGATCGGAATATACCCAGGGATGTTAAGAGTGAAAATGTGCACAAAAATAGGTACTTTTTGTGTTTTAGTAACATGTTAGTAACATGAGCTTTTGAGGTATCGTTTTCCATGTTTTTGGGGACGAGAAGACCGAATATGAAGTCGATTTTGACCAAAGAGTGGAAAATCAAGGTTCTACCAAATGTTCAGCTCCCAAAATTGATTTTTTATGAGTCAAAAATCTGGGAAATCGTCTGAAATCACCATCAATTTGTATAATAGCACTAGTAGTAGTATCAACACGTGGATCATGACGGTTAAATGGCACTACCAATGATCAAAGATAAATTTAAAAAAAACAAAACAAAAAAAAACAGGAGCGTACCTACCTAATTCGTGTTTTACGGGCCAAAAATTGTGGAAACCATCAGAAATAGCTATTTCAATTATTTCACATGAAATAAACAATAAATGAACAGCCAACATTTCTGTAGGTTTGTCCAATAGAATAATAAACCCATGTGACAAGGACTTTGCAGCGTTTCTTGGGTATCACCCCGGTGGCAGACAAGAGCACGGGAACGATCCGTACCACCTCCTGCTCCCACATCGTCCTTACCTCGTTAGCAAGGGATAAATACTTATTTACCTTCTCCCTGTGCTTGGTTTCGAGGTTTGATGTGAGAGGTACAGAGATGTCAATTAGGTAGGTCGTCTGTCGTAGGTCGCTTGTGCACAAGGACAATATCAGGCCGGCGTGCGGTGATTGGCAGATCGGTCGGTAGCTCCTTGTCCCAATAGGTACATCTTGTATTGGGACAAGCATGAGCTCAGAACAAAAATTCAGAATTTATCACATACAGTTTCGAAGGAAAAACATCGTTGGCGGAAGAATATATTATAGTACCTACCATGAGTATTGTACTAGGTACCTTATACAGGTGATTTCTAGGATATGACTGACTCAGTACATAGTTTTTGGAAGTTTTTGGAAATCCGGCGCTTGGCCTTCTTCGCCTTCAGTACAGAACCTTGTTTAGCTTACATCATCCTTCCTTTTTGGCTATGGATGAAAAACAAATAATGTTCTTCATGTCTATCAACAATGTGATGTCAAACCTTATAGGTGCGACGCGTAGACAGTATTGTTTAATTTGCGTAGGTACATAAATTTGAGGCTACGTTATAAACCTTCATAAGAGTATCAGCCTATTGATGCGAAATAGATAACCTGATGATCAACGGATAATATATATAAATCAGTACTTCATCAGTAGATAGGTAAACATCTTGTAAAATACGGATGTTCTGCCCAGGTGTGTGTATCTAATAGTCAAGAGTATCTACTCTATTTGCCATCAAAAACGGGTCATTATAATTATCATTATAATAGTAGGTAGTTAGTTAATGAAGACGTTGATGACCGTAGGTGTTTTTTAGAAATTCGACTTTTCCCCAACTGTTGAGAAAACTCCTCGTTCATGACAATCCTGGACATCCTCAGAGAATCGTGGCCGCCTCCTCCAGGTTCCTGGTCTCCTGGTACATTTTCCCTAAGTTGCGGGAATATTTCCGCAATAAGCGGGTTCCTCGGAGAAAATCTCCGAGGAATAGGAAACTGGATGCTCGTCTTCATCCCCGCCAGGTGATTCGAACCGATCGAAGTGACATTCGGTTCGTTCTCCCCACGTCCATCAAAACTGACATGAGAGTGCTCCCAAGTGGCGGTCCCGGTACTAGGAGCCGAGGATATCGTAGGAGCTCGCGACCAGTCCTCTCAGCTTCTCGAACCCACCTAGGATTCCCGCTTACATTTTTCAAGATTTCCGTTATATTGCATTTCTTAGCTGTTGCGATAGTACCTTGACCTAGGTCTTTATGTTTTTCTCTGATGTATTAATTTTTTAAACCCTAAATTAAAAGAACAGCGGTAAAAGTGTAACAACATTCAAAATTCCAGTGGGTGCGTCGATTTCTCACGTGTTTGTACCTACTTCCAACTGACAGCTTGTTATGTGTGTTCGTGTTTCATTATCCATCTTCTTGGCGAAAACCTTCCTAAACGCCTACTATTTCAATTTGCTTTTGCTTTATTGAGTACAATAAAAAATTCGATTCAGTTCAAATTGAATACATCTTACGTATATTACCTAGGTAAGTACGATTGAGCTTATTTTTGATTGAGCTTATTCACATATTTAGCGTATTGAACCTGTTACCTGTTCATTATGCAATTACAGTCGCTCATCGCGGAATACAAAATACGAATAGATTTGTTTGAAATCATTATTAGAAAGGAGAAAAATACAATAAGCCCAGTCCAAGTAAATGCGAGAACTTGTCAAGCCTATAACTTTCGAAGTATTGATACTACGACAAAAATGAATAGGCCCTTCTTTTGTAGGGAATTTTGTCGGCGGAATAATTTCGCTGAGATTGACAGTTACAGAGATATATGCACAAAACTACTCCTCGATTTCACTGAACGTTCGTTCACTTGGACCACCCAGTGTCTAGAGATGGATGTAGGACTGGGGAACTAAAGAACTATCGTTCTGTGCATTATGATTATGAACTTAGAAGTTAGAACTAATGAACTATATAGTAACTCATTCACTCACAAGGCGACTGAGTTCTTTAGTTCTTGTAGTACATAGAAACGGTGGACACTACATGAGGAGTTGATAGTATCCAATGAACGAGAGTACCTTTCCTTTATTCAGTATGGGGTGAATTTTATACTACTTGAGGAGTATGAGGTATTAGCAGTACCCACAAAACGATAGTTCCTTTACTACATGAGTAGTGAGGAGTTGATAGTATCCACAGTTCCTTTTTAGTTCATTAGTGAGTTATCTAGTGCAGATGGGGTAGATAAGTATCAAGGAACGACAGTTAAAAGGAATAAGGAACTAAGTTGAAGCCGTTCAGCCGTTCTTTCGTCCGGTCGTTCCTTTATCCATACCAGAAGACAATTCAGTCTGATATCCTTCGTACCGGTGTTTTGTGTCGTGTGATTGAAAATGAAAAGGAGTTCTACTCCTTTCAAGGAGTCAACTAACGGAACTGGAGTCCCTCAAATGAACTACTCTTACCCACCACCAGTACTGTAGGTACCAACTACCAACCGACAACCACGCCAAATTTCAAAACTCCGGGATTTTTTTCCACCATATTTGGTGTAATTTGACTGGGCTATTAGTTTTTACCTTCAACTTCTAATTTTATAATATAATTCGCTAGCTTGTATGTCTGCGTGTCATCTTCATGGCCAAACGGCTGAACGCCCTATTATATAATTCGCGAGCTTGTGTGTACGCGTGTATGAAGGCTGAAGGCATCAGGACCAAACGGCTGAACGATTTGTCATGAGGGTGGTCTCAATGTTCGAGTTCCAGGCCAGGTTGTAGGCTGACGCCCGATCCTCCAGTCATTCTCTTTGATCGTATTCCTGGCCGTCCCTACTATAACGGCATTGTCCGAGTTCTTGCTTTTGGTTGCTACGATCGAGCCCATGTCGCGGATCACTTTCGATCCCAAGCCAGAATATAACAGCACCCACATAGTCTAGGTGGGTGCTGTCGTAAAGAAGTTTTCGCGGTACGGTTTCGCTTTCAACCGTACTAAAACGATTTTTGTGGGTCACGTCCTTCAGGATTTGCTCGAAGATCGTTATTTCATCGTCAGAATAATCGCGATGATTGGTGGTGGTTGCCCTCATTATTCAAATCGTGAACATGTGTGTCCGATCTTGAGAATGGAACCTAGTTGAATATATCACGACGGGTTCCAGGGTAGCGATGAGATTCATCGTCAGACTAATCGTTCTGAGTAGGTTCTGGTTGACCCATAGTTTTCATCATTTTTCCAATGAACATATTATGACAAATACATAGACATTTATATGAAACAGGTTCGTATCTACCTATAATAAATTTGCGAAACATGAAACACACCAAGAGTGTGAATTTTTCCGAACTTCTCTTCGATGCCTACGACGTATTTTAATACCTACTGCGGGCTTTACTACTAGTTTGATCATAATTCATGAGTACCTTTAGTGCTGTAATTATTTTGGTAAGTACATAGGTAATTTGAGTCCCGTCTCTCGTTTAGTTGTTATTGTTTGCCTCATAAGAAATCCAATTATAATAATAGGCTGTCTTGAGCCTCTTTCCAAAGGCTATCCCTGCCACAACCCAAGTTTTGATATTGATAGATAGGATATTGGTTGATAGCTTACTGATTGATGTTGTCCATGAGCTTGTAATCTCCTCCGGATGTATTGATTTTGCTTATGCATCCTGGCATCAAGCTATTCATCAGTTTGCAGAGTATAATGCCATCTCTGAGAGCCAGCTCGTAGGGCACACCTGTTGAAAATGGAAGTACGACATTAACGATTTACAGTAAAAAATATTCTTCAGTTCCCAAGTGTGGAAATAATGTACTGTGTTATACTTCACATCTAACGATGATTTCGTTATCCGTAAAAGAACAACTGACGCATTAGAGAATAACAAAGGGGGTGGGGCCTTCTTCGGCATTCTTGCTTATAAGAAGTAACATAATATGAGTACTGAATGGCCTGCAGTCTAGATGGACTGGTCCCATCTGAATATGATAAATTAGTGCAATCATATGTCGTCTATAATTTCATAAACTATTGAGAAGAGAGTATGGCAATGCCGTTTGTGCCACGGTAGTAAACAAATTCTTGTTGGCCAGTGGTTTTTTGCCATCATCAAAACTAGAAGTGCTCCCCTACATCAAATTCTCCTATACCTTAGTAAGTGGATGCCTACCTGTTTTACTTGTACCAACATTGTGTTTAGAAATTATGTATGATTATATTACAGCCGAGCTTCCGAGTTCCTGTCTTTCTACTTTGATTTTTTGGCAACATTTTAATCTGTATAATTACGTGATCTTTTTCAAACTTGGGTAGTTCCAATCGTTGGACGAGAAACCTGCGTCCAATATTCATAGAGGTGGAGTAAAGCACAAAGATGACAAAATTTCCACAACAAACGGCTGCTGTGCATTTTTGAAATTTGGAACGAATTCAGCCGGATTCTTCTTCAATTTTGTGAAAGATGTAAAGGAGACATTAATCAGTTAATCTTTCCTTGATCAATGAAAGTGTGAATTTTAATTTTTTTCTAGTGACAGCTCATTATCCTATCTTCACTTCGTAACTGGTACGTTAGCACTGTACAATGAGGAGGATACGTGCTGTTTTTGACCTCAAAATCGGATTCAGCACCCTCGAAAACTCCGGAATCCAAGTTTTCAGTTCCAAAATGTGAGCAGATTGACAGGAATAAGCTAAAGATATAAATGACAAAATTATTTATGTTTAAGAACCAAAAATTGCAACCATGTATCATGTTATTAACTCGAAAAGTGAAGGCTAGGTAGAAATCTACTACTTGAAACGTATGTGCTCGTTTCTTCTGACGATGTCTTGTCTACATTTCTTGAGCACCATAGATGATACATGTTAAAACGTGACAACCAAACAAGCGTCATTGTTTACTATCCATTTATAACATTCATTTATATAGTTATAGTATGAAACTAGGAAATAAATACCAAGAACAAATACGAAATAAATTCGTGATAAATCAAGAGCTTTCCAACGAATGGAAAACGATTTTTGTCCGATGAAAATGAAAGAAGTTTCATTTCCCTAGCAACTAGTCGGTTGTACGTGAAAACCACTATGCATTGTGCGCGAAAAAATTTGACGCTTAAAATTGACGCTCAAATTTGACGCTCAAATTTGACGCTCAAAATTGACGCGCAAAATCGACTCGCAAAAAATGCAAGTACCCCAGGGCTAAAACATGATACATGTTAATATGATCGATTCATCTAAACGTTTTCTCGGTTTTACCTGGAGGGAATCGTTCTCCAATAACGGCCTCAATCCACTGCTTGGCCTCCTCCTCCTGGTTGGGATCCCTCTTTCCAGATATCTGAAATCAATCATTGGAAATTACTTTAGATGCAAATAAAGACACCGCTACGCATGTTCTTTGTTACTTTCTCGCAACTTCAGATGCGAACTGAGATGAGCAGTTTTGTATTTTAAAAGATTCACATAAGTTCTAGGTACTAGGCATGTGAAGAAAAAAGTTCTAGTCATGCACTATGATCTAATGATTTGCTTAAATGAATCGCTTTACACCATGAGAGTTTGACGTTTGGTTACTAACTACGTTACTGTTACTGGGTCGAAACGATTTCCCCTTTCAAAAACTTCCTGGGTCGAAACACATCGAACATTTTGGTCGAAACTAATAATTGTCATATCAGGCCCACTGGTCGAACCACGAAACGATCATACTTGTAGAGGTTTTTTAAATCTTATTTGTAACATCTTAGCTATGGGTACTGTGTCAATACACCCCAGTATTCTATTGATTTTTAATGCTAATAAACGCAGTGGAATGAAATAATGAAATTTAATTTAACTATGAAATCTCGGTTGACGAGAAACAGTTTTTCGAAGTTTCTCAGAAACTCAATTATAGCAACTAGTAACTTGATAACTATCCCTTTCAACAATCCCCTTATATATAAGGGGATTGCAATTCGGCGGTCCCAGCTGAGCAACAAAAACACTGAACTTAGGTCCAACCAGGGCTTTCGTGAAAATGTCCGCCGTGATCTCCTCTGTCAGGCAATATTCGAGTAGATAGAAACTCTCCATCTTCAACCACCTGTCAAAAAGCTTTTTGACAGCAATTTGTTTAGGCTTGGCGTTGATGTTTGGATTTTGAGCCCAACTCTATGCAACTTCCCGCCCCTTTTCGATTTGTGTAGAAAGAATGCTTTCGATCCCAACAGAAGATGTAGATGCCTTCCTGATGGTGCATGTCCAACGTGGAGTTCAAAAGGAGTTTTCCCCTTAATTGACCTTGATGGGCTATTCAATGATGATTGAATAACCCAACGGGTCAGTCATCAAGCACCTAGCGTTGTCCTGAAGTGAACGATGATTCCGCTCAGCCAAGCCGTTCTGCTGAGGAGTGTACGGTGCCGACAGTCTTCGTTGAATGCCACAACTTTGCTAGAAATTATCAAAATGTGTGTTGCAATGTTCATCTGTGCCATTATCGCTTTGTAGAAATTTAAGTTTTCGGCTTGTGAAATTTTGGACTTCATTTTTGAATATTTTGAAACATTCCACCACGCCATTCTTGTGTTTTATAAAATAAAATTTGCAGTACCTCGATCCCTCGTCCGTAAATGTGACAAACTGCTTTGAGCCCCCCCCCCCCCCCCCCCCCGTGAGTGTTGGGTAAACGGTCCGCAGACAGAATGAATCATTTTAAGCAATTCAACTTTTCTGTTCGTGTCAGTGAACAATAATCTACTCATTTTTCTCGTATGCAAATTTCACAGTTGTCTAGTTTTTCTTTCTCGTTGAAGCCCAATCCTACAATACCTACTTTGATTCTCACGTCCGTTTCGAGATATCCCTCGGTGACAAGACCCAATTTTCGATGCCACAGGTCAGTCTTCATTGAAGGAATACTTGTTCGAATACCCGACCCCCTAGCCTTTCCTAGTATTTCACCTTCCGACTTTTTCTTTGAAAAGCACCATGATCTGTAATAATTCTGCTAACAGTGGACAGATTCGGCACATGCAAGGTGTTGACAAGGTTGACATTAGAATTTGTAAGCGATACAGTGACTTGTCCTTCTCATTCACCTGAAGCGGATTGCCATTTTGCAGCAAGCCTCAGGTCGTCATTAACTTTCTCATTCAAGCTGTTTAATTTGGATTTTGAGGAACATACATGAGACGTGCACCCACTATCCAAGATCCAACTGCTTTCAGGGATTCATGGTTTTTCCTGAAGTCGGAGCGGTATTACTGGCCAAGAAGGTCAAACATCAAACATGCTGCTTTACGACTTATTCCAGATCTTCGTTCAAAGTTTATACCTAAGCAAAGTGCTGTAGCACGTAACCTAATACAAATGAACGCAGTGGAATAAAATAATGAAATTTAATTATTACTACCTATGAAATCTCAGACACGATTGACAGGAAAACGTTTTTCAGTGTTTCTCAGAAACTCAGTTCTCGTAATTTGGTGAGTAACTATCCCTTGCAACAATTTTCAAAAGAAAGGTTTTATTGAGTAGAATTAGTGACAAATGGACTATAGTTACTTACTTATCTATATAAATATAATTGTAATTGTAACTGTGATGGGTGCACTTATTGAAGGGGCAACGCTTAGCATCATCACTTTATCGGAAGAGTTATATGGAGAGTTAGAATTTTAATGAAGAGTTCAACAAATAAGTAAGGTTAGTAAAACTAGGTATTTACAGAGATGATGACGGTTAGCCGTCAGATGGTCCTATTTGAGTTAAATTGGGACAGAGCCGGTAATTCAGACGGGAAATCCTTAACACTCCCATAATTTACATTCTCACGAACCAGTTTTAATGGAACATGAGTGGTACATAACACATAACAGGGTTAGGTACCGTGGAGCTTTGGCACATTGCGCACGGTGACTCAGCATTATTACTATTCGACGTTTCGTACCATTCATAATCAATTTAAATTTTGTGAACTTCAGAGATTTTTCAGTCCAGAGTTGCAACTAAATTCCGATGCAGGGTTGCACGATGTCGTAATTGGCTAAGGAAATAGAAAATCCGTCGAGTTGCGTCACTGCCCGAAAAAGTTCACCCGCGCGGGCGGTTATTCACTGAAAATTCTGGCGAACGAACAGAACGGCTGTGTTGGCTGATGGCCAGGCATCCAGGGGCGATTAAGGCAAAGAGAAGCTGCACGGGTGTGGAAATCTGAAAGCTTGATACAAACAATATGTTTGTATCGCGTTGTTAGACAAGATCCCAAATTGGCGGTCTTGGAGTAGGCGGAGGCCATTGTTCCGGTCAGGGGCCTGTGAACTTCCAAAGCTTAGGTAATTCAGCTTGGCACGTGTGGCTTCGTATGAAATATGACCGAACTTTGAACTTAACCACAACTCGTCTGCTAAGCTGTGTAAAACAAGTTTTCTTGCAACCCCTCATGTATACCTACCTACTTTAGGTTTGTTTCCTGTGAACTGGGTAATTTTCTTATTTGCGCTTACTTGTGCGCGAGGTGGGATTAATTCAATGCACAAATATATATGTATCGATTATTATTATTATTATTGTGTGTGAGAAGGCAGTACCTGCCATAGCAGCTACGTAGAGCTACTAATAGAAATGTATATACCTGCTTTTAACATTAAAAAGTACCAGCCATTAAATGAGATGAAATTTTCGACGATGGTCCGATCCCAACTGCATTTCATACTGAACCATAAAGGAGTCCATACTGGAACTAGTTTGAGAGTAGGTTCTATATATACCTACAAGGATTTCGCGTTTGTGCATGTCCATGCAAAAGTAAGAAATTTGTGTGTGTGTGTGTGTGTGTGTGTGCGTTTGTAAATACCTTCCGAACTCACATGTTACAAATGACTACAACTATCACGATTAAGAACTACGAAATTCTGACCTGTGTAATAGTAATTACTAATTACCTACCTACGTCTATGCAGTACCGACATAACGTATATTTAACCTGATAATAATATTATTGTGCTCTTTATTGTCTAAATGTTCATTCAATATCAAAATAACTCAATTAATTTTAAGGGATATTATTTCAGTCCCAGAAAATGTATCATCTACGACCTCTTTTGGCACAGTAAGTGGTGACGTAGCTATTCCACCGAGAAAGCGGCTATTGCCAGCTGGCTTTATCCAACCATCATCTCTTTTCCAACAGATAAACACTAATTTACCCAGGACAGAGCAAAAACAATATCGGTAAGCTTACCTACATCTCGCTCATAATATTTAGCTTATTTGCAGAAATCTCTTGGACAGCGGCGTAGAAGTTATCGTGCCTTGCAATATCGATATACTACGATGTAGAAAAATTATCAGCGACCTGGCCTTTGTAATTCAGAACAAACAGCACCACACACATCACCGAATCATCAACAGCTTATTGTTAAACTGTGGAAAGTGGCTTTATGAGGCCTGATCTACTTAAAATTCTCGGTTAGAGAGAAACACTTATCTGGCCCACCTTAGCGGCTTACATGTAGGTATTATTTATGCGAATGATAGTCGAGTTCTTGTATTCAAACTTACCGCTGTAACAAGAGAATTCACCTATGGAATTACCTATGAATTAATTCTGAAAACTGTGATGTTTGACAAACTATTTACCTATGTCCTGGTATCTTTCAAAACAGAATTCGATTGCATTATTTATAAATTTTCTTCAGTGTATTATGAAAACTAGTATAGTATGGTATTTAATACGCTTTTTATTTTTGATGGTTTAGCTGCTATAACAGCCTATTATATTTAACCGTTTTAGGTACTTACTTATAGGATCATAGGTATAGGTAGGTAATCAGAATCACTGCAGAAGTTTCCGTAATGACAGCACATCAAAAATATTCTCGTACAGTTAGAATGGGTTTCCAACCATTGTAACGACGTGGACATTACTTGGATTATCTCGTAAGGATTACATAAGGGTAAGAATTTAATCGTAGTATGTTTCTTAAACTAATTGTATTTTGGTCAATTAATCCGTCGGTTATATAAATTTGTGATTAAAAATGTAATAACTTATCTTCGTTTTGGAATACCGACGTACCAAAGTGAAATGTTTTCCAATCCGTTTATCTTTTATCTTGTATATTTATTTTCTCTATTGAGTTGTTGATGTTCGCAGTTAATCAATGGAATTTTTCCCTAAATGTTTACATACATATTTTTTTCATTCCAACTGTCTGAAATACCATGTTTGTTTGAGATTTCATCAAATAAATATCTCCTTCGGCCGTGTCGGAAAACGTATACGGTGCCCCGTTTAGAGTTGGAAAGTGGCGGTTTCAAGTTCTATTTCCAAACTGTTGAAGAGGGAATCCCCCAAACCACGCCTAGAACGTACGTCAAATAAATATCATAATCCTTAAATAGATCTTCAAACACTACTCCCCGTTCCCTCGGAAGATCCATCGCCAGTTCCCAAAAGTTACTCCCTCCACTTTGTGTTTTCTGAATAGAAATCCTAAACCCCCACTGTAAATTACTGGAGCAACGAGATAATTTGAGGGGTGATACGGGTAGGTATCTCGTTTCATTTGTTTGACGAATGAATAGGAATAAATAGGCAGATGAAAACCCAAACACCACAGTCCTTAGTTCCACAGTCTGGAATGATGTTGAGAATCGAAAGTGGATAACAACTGAACGTTGCTTGTATGTATTTGAATAAAGCCCTGAGGAAAGATAGACGAAATCTTTAATTTGAGTCTCTTGTCATTCATGCTTTTAATTAAGATGCAGCAGCTCTGGAAATTCTACATCTACTTATCTTCACTCCGAACTACATCTAAGTATCCTCTCCAACTTTCTCCCCCACTAGATCAGCAAACAGCTGCAAACGAGTGACGCCCTGCCGAAGTTGTCGAGGCTTTCTGTCGTATATGTGATGGGACGGTGGAAATAAGATATGCAGTGTGAAATTGAAATATTCCATTTCGTCCGACAAAGCTAAGTTATATTAAGTCGTCATCGTTTTCAGTCTACTTAGAAATGCCCGTGTGTCCTGTATCCAATTTTCTGCTATAGGTAAATGCCGTATTATACGTACGAGTGTCATGTCACACGGTATCCATATCGGTGGAATGAAGAATGTTTTTCGACCACTTCTAATCGTCGGATACCCATCGAATTATAATGTTTTTGAAAGTTTAAACAAATGAAGCAAACTGTGTGGAGTAATGTAAGATTTTAGGTAATGAAATGACAAACACATTGGTACACACTAAATCACAACCAACCTTAAACCACCACCCTTCCCAACTTGTTACCGCCAATAAAGCTCCTTAAGTTATAGCTTCCTCACATTGTTAGTGTGGGCATCTGCCTTCAAACAGATTTTTATTTCATTATACGCCTTCAAGTTATAATAATAACTTTCCTATACAACCACTAACCTTTCAAAGAGGCGCGTACTATAATGTACGCAGATGTATCGCTGCTTCAATATAGCAAAGATAATATTATTATTTCATTCACACATCAATATGAATCTTAATAATTCCAGTAAAACCAAACGAACAGATGTGGGGGTATTAAATAAGTTCAAGGATCCAATTTTGGGGATGCCCAATGAATCACACATCACTGTAATTGCTTTATATTATCTGTGGAACCTTGTATCCTGTAGAATACAAAGAGAATTCATCTCGTGCCATATCTCCGGGACCCCTAGAAGTTTCATTGTAATCGGTTGGAATTCAGATCTTAACAAGGGGTAACGTTGTTTGCGCATGCGCAGACGCTTATATAACTGTGGGATGGGTTAAGGAAATACTCAATATAAATATGCGCTCGCTGGAAGGAAATGAAAAAGAAACATTTAATCCTCGTCCCATTCCACAAAACTATGACGCAGGAAACAGCTTCTATAATATTTCGGATAGCAATGAAATTCATGAGGTACCGTCAGGATTCAACCTGTATGAGCTTTGAAATGTCACCAAAATGCACATACTCGTACATACCTACCTGGGTATACATTGCAGCTCTTTTGGATAATTCATTCATAGGATCGATAATCTTTCTCAAGATTTCATGTCCAGGGCTTAAATGGCATTGGGTACAGACTGACACATCTTCAGCGCGGAAGACAAATAATTAGGTAGGTAACTACTTTGATTAATAATGAAAACCAGCACCTTTTAAAAATCTCGGGTGTCCATGCTCTTTCCCAACAAAATTCGGAGTGTCCCAAGCTAATTTAAATGGGTAGCCTATCGAAACATAGACGTCACATTTCTACCCCAATTAGTCTCTTGGTTCTATTTCCGAAGCGAAGTCTAAATAAAAACTTTCTTAAGAGTTAATGAACCTACAGCTCACGGTTGACGTTATTAAACGAGTTTTCTTTGTGATTCTTGGGGGGAAAAGAGAGAAACGGCAAGCTTTTATAAAGTTGACACGATATTATCTTTGAACCGGCACCAATAATGACGTCATTCGACTCAAAGCGCACTTCAAAATAGTTCTTGGCACACTCGTACGAAAACAGCTTTGGACCTAGTGATCTCTTCTGTGATGAAGGCCGCTGGGGACTGCTATTGATGCCGAATTTCTTTTGGTAGAAGGATTCTAGTTCTAGTTATGTTCAATAAACCATCATCATCAGCTGTAGCTTTATGCGTCACCTTCAATACCATCATGACTAAGGATGTAAACGTGTGTTGCATAGAAAATTTAGATGATTCTGGCCTCATAAGACATTTCGTTTCGTACAACACCTTTTCTTACTGCCAAACTGAACCGGAAATCACGCTTTAGATGGCTCGGCCTGGAATCTACTGTATGACCTATGAGAATTCGCACAGCTACACGGTTTTCAATTAAGGAAGGCCAAAAATGAGGGAATACGTGGTTTCTCTAAAAAGTATTGAGCGTAAAAAACGGAAAATAACATCTGAAGTTAATAAAACGTCTAGAAACAATAATAATAATTAATGACTCGTTATTATTATAGTAACGAAGAGTACCTATCTACCAACCAAGTCTACTTCAGACATTATAATCATTGTGTTACATAGGCAGAATTACTTTGTCGTCAGAGAACACAATGTGTGCATTTAACAATACCTAATAAACTCTGGAGTAAAGAAGATGAAGGTGCAGAGCAGGAGGTTGTGGGGAAGTTACGGGGGGAGGGGGAGGGCTACAGGTTTCAAAAAGGAGTTGGTAATAATTTAAACTTTGGCTCATGTGACAAGGCCACAAGCGTGGTAAGAGCAATGTACGAGTAGGTCCAGTTCGGAAGTTATCTGGCAGTATTAGAAAATACATCAAAGGGAAGTGAGGACAAATCAGAATGAGAAATTCTCATTTTTGTAAAACTTGCTAAAAAATCAACTGTTTTCAGCATCGGATCGCTAATGAGTCATGACAGGTACAAATGTCCAAGATGAGTTTCGTGTGGCGTTGGGATGTCAAAATATCCTAAAAGCCTCTTCGATATGAAGACGTATATCTGGGCTGTGACAACCGAGTGGTTTTTCCCTTCGTCTTATTCTTCTTATTTACAAAGATTTTCTGTGACAGCGGGAGTGGAATATATTAGAATGAACGTGATCTTAAACGAACACCCCCGAACCGAGAGCGGAATAGAACAGGGTGTTCCGGAGGGGGGTGTTCGTTCTGGTGGGAGTTTGAACGAGCTTCGTGGCCGGCTCCTTGTTTTTGGCTCGTTTAGTTCACCACTCGACCGCCTTCCCGTTTGCCTGCTTCCCGAAATCGCGTGTCTGCGTACAAATTAATAATAATAAAAATATTAAAAAACAAAATTTAATTAGAGTTTTCCGTCGTTGAAATCGTAGTTTGACAAACGTCAATCATGGTGGTAAGTACCTTCATGTCGAGCTCAGCTTTATCTTACACCTTCGTTTTGGCATTGAGAATCATGTTCCAGCTTATTCCGTTCTCAAATGGCCGCTTACACAATATTAGCTGCAGTATTTTTCTTAGGTACCTACCTATGTATCGATTCATTTGAAGGAAACAGCTTGCTAAACAAGATTTCCATTTTAAAATCCCTTCATCCTCCCCATCATCATCTATTATGAAGGAACTCCTCTTGTGTCAGTTTGAAAAAACAGCTTGATAGTGAACTATCACATAAAGTTGATAGTGGGAGGGGGCGGGGAGGTGGGGATGTAGTTTAGATAATCATAGTATACCTATATATATCAACATCCACCATGAAGGAATTCATTAATTTTCTTTCAATTTTTCTTTTAATTTTCGTATTAATTTTCTTCTGTGGTTCATTTGTACTCACTTATTTCATGTGGTAGGTACCTGGTATACCTGCTTGCACTTAAATAGTATGAAGTACATTAGATAGGTAGGTACTTGCTCTACGTTGCTATGATAGGTGTTCCAATTTAAAAATCTGAATCATTTTGATCTTTCTGTTTCACGCTGGAACAATGTCACTTTGCTGAGTTACATGAGACGATTTCCGTACGTTTTATGAAAATGAACGGGATTCTATATACAAATGTGGATAATGAAATAGCAAGTCCTGTGTAATGAATAGTTGTGCCCAGTATCGCTCCTACCCACATGAGTGAGTTGATGAATCGCACAGGAAACAGGTTGTCCGCGTTAAACCAGAATAAATTGATTGCCTCCACTCTGACTGCAAGTAACCTGAATGGAAGTTTGTACTTGATATATATTTTTCACTTGATGCAACCGAATCCTCACCGTGCCATTTACCTACATTGTTTCCCCGGCAATGATCGTTGGTTCATATTTATTACTGTCAATTATGAAACCTTGAAATCGAACATGAAAAGCAAATTTAACCCCCCACCCCCTCAAAATTTGATGGTTTCCGCTTCAAGATACGCAGAATCCGAAAATTGAATTTAAAAAAAATATGTCCGTCCGCCGCACTTCCTTTTTTCTTGGTTGCCATGAAAGAAAATTAATGAAATTTGGTTTTTAGGTTCCATTTGGGGTCTAGTTGGTCCGCGAAGCTCGGCTTTACTGTCAGTCATCTCTGAGGCTCTGAGGGGTGAAAAATAGGGGTTGACATTTCCAGGGCGTCGTTATTTAGAATTTTTTAAAGTTTTTAAATTGATCTCGAAGTTGGACATTGTTTGAGACCACCCGGAGCATTGTATGCCCAGCCATTCGTTCACAGTAAGGCCCTGAAGTTTGCACTGAAAAGCTCGTGAATGAAACGGTATACATTCAGCCCAGAAATCATTGCTAGGGAACAGCTGATCATAATCACATATGGCTGTATGAAATCGAGACGGATGTTCCCTGATATTAGGTATTTCATTTAAAGAATGATGGTTAACTTTGGATTTTATTTATAGACTTTTTTTTTTTTTGACAAAACTTTACAGTAATACATTTTACTTTATAGTTGTGTTAATAATAATATAACATTTATACGTACTCAGTACAGTGGCACGTGAGACAAGGTTCCTGCACAATAGTAGTCCTTGTATTTTTTTTTTTTAATGTAAAGTTAGTTAAATTAAATTTTTTTATAACAAAATATAAGTATTTTGTTAACATGAACAAAAGTTATGCTTCATGAATAACAACAAATGATTATTAATTATAGAACACTTGAATCCACCGCAGGAAACTAATTGCCAGGCCGGCTCCAGTAGGCACTCGATTTAGGGTATTCCTGGGGGAACCACAAGGGTAGGTATTGACCACAGAAAACAGTCGCAGAAGGGGCATCTATACAGGTAAATAATAAACCGTTCTGTAATAAGTTGCAGCGTTTTTATTCGTTCATCCATCAAGGCATCAAGGGGTGTTCGTCTGCATGCTACTCGTAAATGTACGCACATGGTTACGTTAAAAAATGGGGTTGAATGGAGTTGCTGAGTTGGATTCTTTGTCGCATACGATTATAAATAGCAGATTTGCTAATTTTTTCCGATTTTTTTTTCTTTCCACAATACAGAATCTTATCAAATCGAAACTTTAACAATGATAACTCAAATTCCAGTCTGGGCCCTTGGATTTTGACTTGACCGGGGATTCGGCTGTTCGAATAGCTACCTATCTACCTCTCTCTGTCTCAGTATTGGGAACGACAAAACATTTTTCAAAATTAAGAGAGCGAACATTAATTCTTTAAATGAAATAGGATTGCTCGAATTTTTTTTTTTTTTTTTTTTTTCACATGATGAAATTACCATGGCAACTTTGGCGGTAATTCCGAAAGATAATGCCTTGGCTTATAATATTAGTTATTTCCTCTTTTTAGGAAAGATAATACTTACTCGTATCATATTAGTCATATTTCCTTCTCTCTTTTATATACGTGGAAAACACCGTAAGAAACCGTGTAAGAATATCTATGTTAGTAAATTAGTGATTCTGTCAGCCTGTGTCCAGAATCACAAGTTTAGGTTTCTTTTCAGTTTTAGGTGGGAACTGAATATCCTATTGCCTCTATTATCTGGGAGTTGGCATCCTAATCTACTTGCCTACAGCAAAATGAACCAACAAGGGGTCACCAAGTTGTTTACTGCCCTTTTTCATTCGAATTTATAAGCAGGTACCTACAAAATCGACAAGGACACAATGATACCTCAATTCATGAGTTAAGGCTCACAACCGTCGCTTATAGATGACATTTATGAGCCTTAAGACATTTGGGCACCAATGATGTGCTTCATCAACTAGTGAAATTTAGTTCCTAAGGATTCTGCCTAGCTACATGCTAAACCGGGGAAAAATTAAGACCAGTTACCACATAATTTGAACACTATCAGTAAATTTAAATTAGACGAGATTCTATGGAAATAGGTAGGGACAATATTTTTAAAATTTATTCTTCATTAAATCACATACCTAACGTAAATAAACACATGATAATTCCAATTTATCAAATTATAACAATATGATAGTTTTCGTCCGTCTCCCACGTATATCATCATCGATTTATTTATTTATTTATTTTCATTTTATGATATCAGATTTCAACTTTTGTTCGTCCTCGATGTATTCCTCAAGTTTCAGATACCAAAAAATCTAGGTAAGAAGGCAAGTGGTACTACTAGGTAATGTGTACTAGGTTTACTACAGTTGCTACGATTCCATGAAACTCAGATTTCAAGCTGAACTACCCAAAACCGTTCACAATGAAACATCTAGGTAGGTACCCACCATTTAGCGAATTTTCAAAGAAAATGAAGCCATTACAATGGGTTCAAAATTTTTAGAAATGAATTTTTGAAAATTATTGATAGGCAAATCCGTTTCAGAGCGCCCTGAATTCATCTAGATTTTAACAAAAATTTAATCCTATATATATTATACCTATATGTTTATGTGTCACTCCAGACGACATCTTCTGTCCTTGGGTACATGATAAAAATTCCAAATTTCGCCAAAACAGTTTTATTTCCAAACAAAAGAATGGGTTCGAATATGAGCAATTTTCGAAAATTCTAATTGGGTCAAATTTGAGTTTTTAAGGGAAAATCGGTAAAAACGACAAAATTCGCGAACAATTCATATAAAAATCACTGAAAGTGGTAATGATAAAAATACCATTTCAGTAGTTTTTAATACAGCATAGGGGTCAAATCTGGATTTTTTGGGGTCAAAAATTGATAATAAGGGCTAAAATCAATATTAATTCACCTGGCGTTGTGTGGGATGGTGATCACGACGGAGGGAATATTTCGATAGTAAAAATATTTTCCTCGAACAAGAGTGGTTCCAATATCTGACTTCATAAGGGTAAATCGGTAAAAATTACTAATATAAAAAAAACCACAGTCATGCAGCATGGCTATAAGAGCGAATTTTCGAAGTTTTCGGCATCTTCCTCCTCCGCCTAAAATTTTCTGAAAATTAATTTTCGGCCAATGTTTTCCCAACTTGATACCATACAAAATTAAAACAGGAGTAGTTTTACGCAAAGTAAAATTTGGGGTGGAAGGAGGGGGAGGGGGAAATCAAAAATGTTTTGAATACCAGAAAAGTAGGTATTGGGTACGTAACAAATTTTTTGTTCCATTTTTTGCCGAGTAACACCTCGGTTTGTAGATTTTCCAACGCTGAACACGATGGTGAAGTCAGAATTGCGATATCCCATTCCGTTATCAGATTAGAGCAGACGAACCAGGAAGAACATCTCAAGAAATAACCACGTTCCTTCATCTTCAAAGTGCTCCAGTTTGAGAACGGAATGAGATATCGCAATTCTGATTTCACCATCGTGTTCAGCGTACAAAAAACTTTAAGATGAGGTGTCATTTGTCAGACTTTTTCATTTTGGGAATTTATGGGTAATTTTCCCCCCCTAAAACTCCCCAAAACTCCCCCTTAGGGTGACCCGATTCTTCCCATCTTCGAGCTTAGCCTGTCGATTGCCAAGACAGATTTTTCGTGCAAATTTGAACTTTTTATCTCAATTCTTTCGAGAGTTATCGTCTGGAATGACACATACATATATAAATATATATATAAATATATAAATATATATATATACATATAATTTTTGGTGTCTTTCGGCAGGGAATTCAGGATGGTCTGAAACGGATTTTGGTATAAAAATCTTTCGGAAATTCGAGTTTTAAAAATTTTGGACCGAGAACAATAGCTTCCTTTTCTTCGAAAATTCGCTAAAATGATATAATTTTACGAAAAGTGGTATGGTTTTTAGCTATATCATCTCTTTACACAATAGCACGAATATTTCTTTAAAAATTCGCTCTTATAGCCACGCTGCATGGCTGGAACTTCCCTTGACACGTACTAGCATTAAAATCTGAATATCTTGGTGCGGGTAACAACTGTTAAGTGTAGTTTTCATTGACGGCCCACTCTATATCCCAAAATCCCGGTCTGATTTATGAAATTCCGGTAGTCACCAATCTCAAGCTGGACATATTACCAACATTGTTTAGTTCGTATGATTCGTATAGTCGTGATGCGCGAACAACGAAAAACATGATTTATTGAGAAAAAGAAAAATTAAGATTGTAGTGCCTATCGTATTTGAATGACATAAATTAAATGAATGACGACGTTCGTGATTTTAATCAATAGTCGGTCCGGAAAATGACGATTCTATACTATTTAATAGGTATAATATATAATGTAAGACGATGCACCAGCTCTAGTCGGTGTTACAAACTCTCACGCGGTTCCCAAAAACTCCTAATGGCTGCCAAATGAACTAGATAGAGATTTCGACTAGAACGCAGAAGGCAATTATATAGTCCCCCAACACAACTTATTTAGATCTGGCTCGCGCATTCACGACTTTACTTTTAGTTCACACGAGTGAAATATGGGTCCAGGTTACTTGATACTTCCTCCCCCACCCACGTTGAACACGGTCATTAGTAGGTAGGGATTTCTGAAGTGAACAGAGGGCGGGTGGATGTTTCAAGCCAAATTCCCAGCTTGTTAAGAAAATATATTAGACGCACGCATAATTAGTTTCTGTTTATAGCAAATTTTAGATTATTTTACATCAAATTCATCGTTCTAACTTTCTACCCTAAAGTTATTATTTTACGCAGCTTACCAATTTTTAAAATCTTGTAGAGTATTAATATTGTCGTGGTAGCTCTTTTGGTGGGTACCGTTGGATTCCTGGAGAGAAGTTATGTAATGATTTCATACACCCAATACCTGGGTTTCCACTGAAATCAGTGTCTGGGGATCCAAAATAATTTCTAAGCAGGAACAAACTTTTTAATTTTTCCTATTTCATCCTTTGACAAGATACATACTCGTTAAACTCACGTAATCGTACTCGTAGTTTTCAGGATATAGAGATACCTAGAAAGGTACATAGTTTGTTGGTACGCCGTCAATTTCAAACCCCAGAACAAGTTTTTTGCCATTGTTATTATTTGCCATAGTTGTTCCTATAGATGAAGGGATGGACAGGTATGACAATACCTTTAAACGAATTATAGTAGAAGACGTCGCAAATTGTTTAACGAAGTTTCGTTATTATTTGGTATTCAACCAGCATGGTGGTAGTATTGTTTTGAAAGGCCAAAATCATTATCTTTGAGCCTCTGCAAATCGGAATTTCATTTACCTTGAGCATGAAGTCCCGAGATAGGTAGTAAATCTACACAACTACAAAATAGATGTGTTTTTTTCAACAATTATTATTATCAAACAATTTTTTGATCTAAGATCTAAACGAACTGATCCGAACTGAATTAAAGAACCAGAATTGAAATTCCTACTATGATGCGGAAAACATGGAAAATAAGATAATACAAGGAAACACTACGAAAAACTAAGACACAACACAACGAACACCACGAAAAACTAAGAGGGACTAACGTCCTATGTTGTAAGCTGTTGCTGTTTCATAACAAACAGTTTAAACACTTTTTAAATCTAGGTAGGTAGTATATTTATAACATTGCTTGCTTTGTTTGCTTTATTTGCTTTAAATACCTATCTTATCCAACGTAGGTATTCACTTGTCCAAAAAAAGAGCTAAAAATATTGGATTGGAGCGTAGAATGGATATCAAATGTGAATATCCAACATGGTAGTTATCAGGTATCATAATCATATTAGGTTGAATGGCCAAAATCATCATCTTTGAGCCTCTGCCAATCGGCATTTCGACCGACTTGAGCAGATGAATATTGAGAAATCTTAGAAGCTTTTGCTATTTCGTCCATCCATTTCAGTCATCTAAGTTTAGACATTTGGGTTCTTGCGTTTCCGCGGGTTGAATTTTATTGGTCTGACGTGGTTTCGTGGTTTATTTCTGAGACTTATGGTCCTGTTATTCTGAAGTACCCGCGATTGCTCCTACGTACATTCAGGAATCTGTATGGCAGAATGCTTGGTCATTCAAATCATTTTCATGGGCAGCTCGCTACCTGTCAGTGCCGCGTGAGACCAACAATTTGATTGTGATAATATTCACTGTATGTTATGGTGATAATATGGTCAAATTACAAAACTGGAATCTCTGTCGTCTAATAAAATTGTGTGGCGTAGGGGAGAAGCAAGGAGCAAGAACAAGAAGTGATCAGCTGGATAGAGGAAGTGCTTGGCGAAAAACTTCCCAACCAGGCGTACGAAGATGTGCTGAAAGATGGTGTCGTCCTTTGCAATCTCATCAACAAAATCGCCCCTGGCTCCGTCAAGAAAATACAGACAAAAGGAACCAATTTCCAACTAATGGAAAATATTCAAAGGTAAGCTTTAGGCTGTATGTAACAATAATCCAACAAGAAACTATGGGCCAGAAAATTGCAAGTGCAGTCCCGCCAGCTTATTATGTTACTAAAATTGTATAATAATATTATGTTGTCAGCGTGTAGAATTAACCAACGAAACCCGTAGTTATAATGAGAGCGCAGGAATACATACCTGCAAGTTTGGGTCACCACTTACCATGGACGTTATTCAAAGGCCATAATAATATATCAGTAAGGCTCTTTTTAACGTGAAGTGACTACAGACATTGAAAATCAATTTAAATCGAAACATCGCAACAGATGGATTTCTTCTGATTGCCTGAATTATTTCCCATGTTCATTCTGAGGTGTTTTTCACATGAGGGTTCTTGGATTGTTTTCTGCTCAAAACTCTCAAACATAGTTTTGAAAACAAGAGGAAATAATAAACCAAAAACAGCTGTAAATGGTCGATTCGCGACAAGGATATTAGGTATATTCATGATAAGCGTGTTACATGCAAAGATCCAGTTCAGCAGACTTGTTACGCCATGCTTATACGTTACAACATCTTACCATTCCATTCAACAAGAAAGTAGCTAGGTATACTCCTCAACATAATATGGCAGTAAAATTAGCAGTAAACTGTAGCTAGTACTGTAAGAATATTATTGTTCATGCCAATTCGTACTGATGATGGACAGACTATTTCCATGTATTTGGTAGAGATTTAGATATTTATATAGGTTCCTGTCCACGATTTTCTTCAAGTATTTCTTTTCTTGTTATTCAATATAATGTATTCTAGGGTTGTTCAACCACTGCGATGTTTACATGAGATAGGATAGGATGATGTTATATGAGATATTAGGAATAGGTTCGTGTCGGCATAAATAAACGAGGTTCGGTGATTAACCTCTTTACCGCTCGTTCTTTTCATTCTGCACCAACTCTTGCTTCCTTAGATAAACCAAACCAACAATTTAATTACTTTGATGAGAATAATTTTTTTGTCTATCAGATTCCAAGCTGCGATAAAGAAATACGGTGTTCCCGAGGAAGAGATTTTCCAAACAGCCGACTTGTTCGAGAGGAGAAACATCCCACAAGTGACGCTCTGCATTTATTCGCTAGGAAGGATTGTGAGTTCGAATGTTAACATGTATATCTGACTATTATAATGAATCAGCAATTACCGAGCAGTCAGAGAACAGTCGTGCTGACAAAAACTTGCTACAAATTGGTCCTAGACGGAATGTCTTGAGGAATCCCCATAAAATCCATTCTTGTTCGGCGCCAGAAACGAACTTCGTTGATATTTAATGCATTCTTGCACAAGTAACCGGGTAGTTAAAGGTATAGATTTTACAGTCGGACATCGATGTTGCGAACTCCTGGGGACTCCAAATGTTCGTAAAATCTATAAATTCGTTAATCGCGAATTCGTTATACGTATCAAAAGGTCGGGTACCGAGAAATTCGTTAAATTGAGGTTTGAACAAAATGCTGGAGCCATGACGCGTTGCTGAAAGCACCTGAACAAGAACTGAATGGATAGTGCGATTCTTCAAGGAATGTTGGGTAACAAAATAACTTTTGATCGTTGTTTGCATTGAGTTCTACGAGTCCTAAACCATCGCCTAACGACGGTAACCCTCCACGTTCTCAGTTCGTTATATAGCGGTACTTCGACGTATAATTCGTAAAATCGCCATTCGAGCTTCCTGAAAAATACTTCTTTAAATGAGTAGTACATCTAAAATTCGTTATACTGCGGCAAAACCCTTGGGGCAGGGACATCGGCTCGTTAAAACGGGATTCGTTAAATCATGCACATGTATTTGTAAACGCTTACTGATGGATTGTAAATGTAGATAGATTAATCCTCAATAAGTAGGTCAAGTCAGCCTCCGTCAAAAAGTAGGTAAAGTAAGAACAGAGTTTCACCTCAAGGGACACTTGATATTTCACCTAATCAGCGCTTTCGCAGCATCACATAATAATGGTCTATAATTAATACCTTTATCAGTTTCTGGATTAATGATTATTGATTTTAAGAACCACGGCGTTGTTATGAATTAGAAAGTTTTGTCATACTTATATAAATCTCCACATTTATGCTCCAGCAGGAATGGAAAATGACCGTTGCTAAACGACAAAAGAACTTCGTTCACTCGTTCATGACCCCCAGGGTTACAAGCGCTTCAAAGATTTGCCTGTGGGGTACAACTACTATGATTGTAATGAAATGTTATGTTTTAGGTTTTGTAAACAATATTTGGGAGCTAAAATTTCCACTCAGCTATAAATTATAGCTCGGTAACTCAATTCTCCCCTTGGATAATTTGGAAGCTAGGTTTCTACTATATACCTACTGATTTTTTAGCTCAGTTTTCGGCTCTGCTGATTTGGGAGTTCAATTTAGATTCAAAGAATTTAGATTCAAAGAATAATACACCTATGTATTCGCTCAGCAAAACATTTTTTGAACACCCCCTCAAAATTTTTTCTTTTACTTTTCAAGGTGTGTAGATTCAAAAAATGCAATGTCTGTTCGCCGTACGCCGTATCATCCACATGTCCCTTTATTTTTGGTCTAAAAATTCGTTCTTTCGCACACAGGCTCCATTTGGGCCCTAGCTGTGGGCTCCATTAGGGCGAAAATTTGCAGCCCGATCGGAGTGTACCCAGGGGTGTTATGGGTGTAAAATGGGTGTAAAAATAGTTTTTTTGTGTTATAGTAACATGTTTGTGAGGTATCGTTTACCATGTTGTTTAGGGCGAAGAGACAGAATATGAAGTGGGTTTTGACCAAAGAGTGAAGAATTGTGGTTCTAACAAAGTTTCAGCCTTAAATGTACCTCAAATTTTGGTCTAAAATCGTCGCTCTTTCGCACACAGGCTCCGTTTGGGCCCTAGTCGTGCTCCGAAGCTCGGCAGCCCGATAGGAATACACCCAGGAGTGTTATGGGTGAAAAATGGGTGTACAAATGGGGTTTTTCGGGGTTTTTTTGAGGTTGTAATGAACATGAGCTTGTGATGCATCGTTTTCCATATTTTTCAGGGCGAGAGGCCAAATATGAAGTTGATTTTGACCAAAGATTGAAGAACTGGGGTTGTAACTGACGAAGGTTCAGCTCCCAAAATTCATTTTTTATGAGTCAAAAACCTGTGAAACTGTCTGATATCACCATAATTTTTATAATAACACTAGAAGTAGTATTAGCAGGTGAATCAAGAAAATTAAATGGCACTATACATGATCAAAGATAATTGATCAAAAATAGGAGCCTAATTCGAGTTGGGGGGGGGGGGGGCAAAATGGGTAAAACAATCAAAAATAGCTATTTCTATTATTGCACATGAAAGAAACAATAAATGAAGAGCCAGCATTTCTGTAAGTACGTCCAGTTGAATAATAAACCCATGCGACAAGGACTTCGCAGCGTTTTCGACGTAGGTATGTCATCACGTGGATAGACAACTTCATGTGTCATTCAAGTGCTTTTAACCAAGGAACCATTTGCACGATTTTTCTGTCTTCAGAAAATGATTGTCTACGCAAATATTGTCGAATGACCCGAACCAAAATCACCAATTTTTTGGACCACGCAAATTTTTGACTGCCATTCATGTCAGTATCCAACGGGGCCAAATGTAGGATCAAAGTGTGGGTAGTAGGTGGGTATGCACGATTTAGGGCCGTTCAAAGCAAAGAAACCTAAAATCACACTTTTTGACGGTTTCAGACTCAAAAACATCCCGAGTACGCAGGCCCAAGATTGGGACCTAAAATGGCTGATGAGAACAAGAGAGAGTTCACCGAGGAGCAACTGAGAGCGACCCAAGGCGAACTCAACCTGCAAATGGGATATAACAAGGGCGCCTCGCAATCCGGTCATGGCGGCTTCGGAAACACCAGACACATGTAAAACCTTGTCAACACGCGTACCTAAACCAAATTCATTTGTCTATTTTACGTTTTTGAAATGCAATAAATTATAAATACATAATAACCGTACCCATATCTTCAATAGGCATCACAGACAGGTAGGCTTCCGAACTGACAGGTGGATGTGATAAGTACATAAATGTATATACATTATATATTATTATAATTTGAGCAGTTGGTTGAATAGTGGGTGATATAAAAGTGATGGTGCAGAATGACCAAGTCCAGACGTGAGTTTTAAAGTTTTAATCCCGACTTTTCGGCACACTGATTTGTGCCCTAGTCATGGGAAGAAATACTATAATAAGTCGCTGCAAAGGCATCATAGTTACATAAAGTTGTTGGTTTTAACAGACTTGTGAGAAACGCCCATCATGTGCGGCCAAGTCTGTTAAAACCAACAACTTTATGTACATAACTATTGTGCCTTTGCAACGCCTTATTATAGTATTTCTTCCTATGACTAAGGCACAAGTTAGTGTGCCAAAACGTCGGGATTAAAACTTTAAAACACACTTGGTCACCCACACCTTTATATTATTATATATGTATGAGTGGAGGAATTTGATCGTGGATTGTCGACCGTTTCAATAATAATTGGTGAAATGTTGGTTCAGGTTCGGTCAAAGAACATTGACCGAATCAATGAACATGGCATGAACCTCAACCAAAATTTTACCAATTATTTATAATTATGTACTTATAAAAATAAATGAATAACGAGTTCTTTATATCCCCAATCATATACAGCTATTATACTCCCGCTGTTACATTTGCGTTGACTACTGTCAAAAGCATCAGGGGTACTGAAAAGCTCAAAATAAGGCAGAATGATGCATACCTGTCCGCCTAGAAACAAAAGCAAATTATCAATAAAAATTTAATGATTGATTTGACGTTAACAGTGGAAACCAAGCGTTTCCACAGCCACAACCCATTTGGAACTGCTGTGAATTACACAACCGTATATCTATCTGTGTGCATCCCCAAAATAAGAAAAAGTTATCACCCTGTTCGTGATCGAATTTTCTTTATTGGTGCAAATAAAATTTCGCGCATAAATGTTGTACCTATATTAGTATGAGATGACCCGTAACGTAGGAACATTTGTAATTCCTTTATAAATTGATTTTTATGGTCTTGATTAAATTGTCAAGACCTGCTGCACCTTCAGGAAACAAATGGTTAGGCAAATGAGGGAATACTTTAATATTCTTTCAGAAATTTCAGGTACCATGTTTCAAGTACCTACCACAAGCACCAGATATTTCTATTCATGTTTTATACCAACCTATTGTTTGCCAATTTATTAAATTCTTTCATAGACTTGAAGATACAGTTCTGTTTCGTTGTTATATCCGTTCTATAGGTAGCTACCTGTAAAGATTCACAAGTAACTCTAGATAGGTAATTTCTTATAAGTAGGAAACCTATATCCTCGTATGCAACAGCTTGACCTCAGAGTATCGTTTGACCTATATCTTGCTATCCAAACTTACTGAGTTTCTACGTTTTACTACCTACCTACCCACACTTCCTTCTTCTTTCTCATGAAATAGGTACCTATTGTATTTGGATGTAAACCTTTTCTTTTTAATTTTAATTAACCACATAGTTCTATTTTTATACTTGGTTTTCTAACTTATCCAGCTATTTTATTTATTCATATTGGTGCATGACCTTTAGCGGTAGTGCTTGAAATTGTGCCTTTTTTTGTTAGGTATTTAATATTCTTATTTTATTGCTTAACGAATAAAATTGGTGATGAACAGAGTACTCCCACATTTAACACGTCGCCCGTCCGTAAAATCTGAGATTTTTTTGGTTTGTTATTTTGTCCTGTCCCAAACCAGGGCTGCGAAACAAAGGTAATATTTTGCTTCCTCACTACCGACTGTAGAAAGCGTTGTATTCGTGCAAGATCCGAAAAAAAATCTTTGTCCTCCAAAATGGAAATTTCCACTCGCATTTTACATTTCAGACATCAAGGAACATTAAGTTGGTTCCCTTTCTGTCAATTCCTTGTCACGGGCGAACCATATGAAATAATGGTCATAATGAGTTGAAATTCGGAGGGTAGATGCGGGTTTGGTCACAGATGGTCCCAAATCGAGTTCATTTAAAAAAAAAGTACTGTAACTTTCGTCTGCGAACGCGCAAACGTGAAATCCTTGTAAAGCTCATAACTACCCTAAAAATAGTCGAAAAGAGCTTAAAGTTGAAGGGTAGATGCAAAATGGTACCCTGATGTTTCCACATCGATTTCATCCATTTCGGATATATGCATGCGCAAACACGAAATGTTTGCCAATTCCTTGTAATGCCCGTAACTACCCGAAAAAATGGTCGCAGTGAGTTGAAATTTGGAAGGTAGGCGCGGATTAGAGCACAGATGATCCCACATCAAATTCATTGAAAAATTACTGTAACTTTCGTCTGCGCCAACGTGAAATCCTTCTAGAGCCCACAACTACCATAGAAATCGTCATGAAGCGATGAGGTTTGGAGGGTAGGTGGCTGTTGGGCCACAGATAATCCCGTATTAAATTCATTGATAAAGCGGGATAACTTTAGTGTGCGCATGCGCAAACTTGAAATCCTAGTAGAGCCCGTAACCACCTTAGAAACTGTCGTAATGCGCTGAGATTTGGAGGGTAGGTGGGGGTTAGGTGTCGGATGTTGTTGTCACAGGCAAAACTCCAGAACTAATTAACCAACTTCAATGAAACTTCCAGAGATTGTCGTGTAGGCCCTTAGACGGCCTCTATGCATTTTTTTGTCGTTGGGCCAATAGTAGCTCTACAATAGAGATAATCAAAAACCGATATTTTACCATTTATACGTACATGTTACAACAAGCGTGGAAGCTATACTGCCCACCCAACTTGGCAGAGGTTTTTATATTATGAGGCAATAATACCTACCTATATAAGACCTTGAGCTTGAGCGAAATGTTCGGAAGAAATTTTGACTCCCTAGAGAGGACTGCCGATCCCTCACGTGACATAGACAAGGCAGGTGGCCAAAAAGCTCCCACCATTGGGCAGTTAGGTTGGTATGTTTGTCCAAAATACACCCTTTTGGTACTAAAAAAAAAACCACAGTCATGCAGCATGGCTATAAGAGCGAATTTTCGAAGAAATAACTGATTCTATGTAGAATGTGATGTTTGGGATATCCCACTCAAATATGGGCAATCTTAAACTTATTGGGTAATTATAGGTATTCAAGTATGTACGTATATTGTAGTATTGGTACTGCAATATACGTACAGTTACTTATCCAACATACGTACAGTACGTATGTTACGTATCCAATACAGAGTAGGTATTGGATACGTAACAAATTTTTTGTTCCATTTTTTGCCGAGTAACACCTCTGTTTGTAGATTTTCCAACGCTGAACACGATGGTGAAGTCAGAATTGCGATATCCCATTCCGTTATCAGATTAGAGCAGACGAACCAGGAAGAACATCTCAAGAAATAACCACGTTCCTTCATCTTCAAAGTGCTCCAGTTTGAGAACGAAATGAGATATCGCAATTCTGATTTCACCATCGTGTTCAGCGTACAAAAACCTTTAAAATGAGGTGTCACTTGCCAGACTGTTTCATTTTGGGAATTTATGGGTAATTTTTCCCCCCTAAAACTCCCCCTTAGAGTGACCCGATTCTGCCCATCTACGAACTTAGCCTGTCGATTGCCAAGACAGATTTTTCGTGCAAATTTGAACTTTTTATCTCAATTCTTTCGAGAGTTATCGTCTGGAATGACACATACATATATAAATATATAAATATATAAATATAAATATATAAATATATAAATATATATAGGTATATATATATATATATATACATATAATTTTTGGTGTCTTTCGGCAGTGAATTCAGGATGGTCTGAAACGGATTTTGGTATAAAAATCTTTCGGAAATTCGAGTTTTAAAAATTTCGGACCGAGAACAATAGCTTCCTTTTCTTCGAAAATTCGCTAAAAAACGATTGTGACACGAATCATATATAATTACGTAGGGATGTGCCTCATGTGCCTACGTTATACAGGTTCCAGTGATCAAAATAGTTATAAAATGTGAAATGGTTAGGATGGTACCTATATTTATATTGTCGGTGCATTTATTCATATTGATAAAAAATTATTATCATACATCTAAGCAACCTTGAACAAACTTGGTAAATAATTATTTAATCTTGAAAACTGTATTTTACGTGTAGGTACACACCGACCTCATCATGTGCCTCTGTAATGTCATCAATCCAATGAGGTACCTACCTATCTACGTAGGTATACATTTATATTTATGATATATTCCTTTATGTTTTATATTAACTTTGTGTTAGGAAGAACCGCAATTTTTTTTTAATCTGCAATATCAACTTGCCAAGTCGGTAGTGGTAGTGATTAAAGACAACAGACAAGGAAGGCCGAATATCTTAAAAAGGAAGTCAAAAGGATGGCGCGTCATATATGGGCAACCCCCGTGAAACCAGACGGCACATGATATTGACCTCAATAACGATTTTACGTTCAGAAAGCGACGATATTCTTAACTTTGGTATATACGTATATGATATGATATTGATTCGGCTGATTCAGTTCATTCAGTTGATTCATTCGGTTCAACTGAATTGAACTAAGTAGGGGATTATAGGTGTGATAGTCGAGTGGTTTGAATACGATCATCAGAATAGTAACCATTGGAAATGGTGGGAGGGGGAGGGGTTGCTTTTGGTTTATTATTCTGTGAATAATACACCTAGGTATGTATTCGCTCAGCAAAAATTTTTATAACACCCCCTCAAAATTTTTTCTTCTCCGTTTCATGGTGCGTAGATTCCAAAAATGCAATGTCCGTCCGCCGTCCGCCGTATCACGTGTACCGGCTTCATTTTAGGCCTAAAAAAGTCGTTCTTTCGCACACAAGCTCCATTTGGGCCCAGTTGTGTCCCGAAACTTTGCAGCCCGATAGGAATATACCCAGGGGTGTTATGAATGAAAACGTGTATAAAAATAGGTATACCTACTTTTGGGTTTTAGTAACATGTTAGTAAAATGTGCTTTTGAGGTATCGTTTTCCATGTTTTGGGGGACGAGAAGACCGAATATGAAGTCGATTTTGACCAAGGAGTTGAAAATTGAGGTTGTACCAGATGTTCAGCTCCCAAAATTGATTTTTTATGAGTCAAAAACCTGCGAAATCTTCTGAAATCACCATCAATTTGTTTAATAACACTAGTAAAAGTGTCATCACGTGGATCAAGACGATTAAATGGCACTACAAATGATCAAAGATAATTTGAAAAAAAAAATAGCATACCTACCTAATTCAAGATTTGGGGGCCAAAATTGGTGGAATCCACCGGAAATAGCTATTTCAATTATTTTACATGAAAGCAACAATAAATGAACAGCCAGCATTCCTGTAGGTATGTCCAGTAGAATAATAAACCCATGTGACAAGGATTTGGAATCTACGCACCTTGAAACGGAAAAGAAAAAATTTTGAGGGGGTGCTATACAAATTTTTTGCTGAGCGAATACATAGGTGTATTATTCACAGAATAATAAACTAAAATAGGTACCCTAAAACACTCTATTTCTTCGAAAAACACTTTTTTGCATTCAAGCGCGGTGTTCTTCCCTAATTAGTGCAGTAAAATGAAAAATACCACGCTGTTGGAAAGCTGAGATTCAGAGGAAGTTTCTCTCTTCATGTGCACGTTCAGTCACCCATTATTTTTGCTGAGACTTTGAGCCATTTGAGAAAATAGTGATTTTGAACATTTGAGACGTGTTTTTTTTTCAGTCAAATTTTTCGCCCGCTGACTGTACAACAAAATTTATATTACGGCCATATTCTGATAAGAATTTCAACGTGAATCTAATAAAAACGCGTTGTTTGAAAGGGTAGTATACACGGAGGGTAGTAGACAGAGAGGGGTGCGGATGGTATTATTCTCTGGTCTCTGCCTGAGGACATACCCTGTCAGTTGCAACGGAAAATTGGACCGTTCAACATCGGGTGTCTGCGTACAACGCGTATTATGTCAGAAGTGAAGGAAACGTGAGTGAAGCGATCAGTCAGTTCAGGCGCGAGTTTGATGTCGGACGACGTGTAGCCCTTCGAGGAGTAGGTACGATGTTAGGTTGGTTAAACAACTTGGAGACAACTGAAGTCTGACGAAAAGGAAGCCACCAGGGCCAGAAAGACGTTAAGAACTCCCGAAAACATGCAGCTGGCGATCAGCTCAACAGAATGCAGGGGAATTACGCATCAATAAAATGTGGCAGTTGGAAGAATTTTGCGGAGAGATTGGCGGTTTAATCCTTATAAAATAATGGCCATCCAAGAGATGAAGACGGCAGATTATGCTCAGTGTGAAGATTTTGCTGTCGGTTACAACATTTCTGTGGGTATGTCCATGTTGTGACAGAGTGTGGCAGTGGGGGTGGACCCTCGAGAGTCTCCCTCCTAGACCAGCGAGATTATCACCGGTCAAGAAGGGATATCGATTAGGCTTCCCCAAGCGACCCCATCTCCACCGGAAGGAAAAACAGCTCGAGAACAGCCACACTGTTACACTCTTACCCACATAACATACTCCTGGGTAGCAGAAGTATGAGAGGGAAAAGGGGGAATGAAAAGTAGTATGAAGTTCTGGTTCAGGAAACGACATCTGAACAACTTCAAGGTGACTAACCTCCATCGTAATGGTACAAATATTTTACTGGTGGAGAGCAAAGATCTTACGTACGAGTATGGCGGATAATGTTGTCAGAGGTTGTTGTCCAGTGAACTGTGCTCATCTAGACAACCTCTAGGTGATCAACCTCCATGGTTAGGATGGAACAACTATTGAGACTTATAAATTGGAACACGGCATCAATCGCCTTCAAATGAGCTCAGTATATTTTAATTATACTGACACTCTAAAGGGTGGAAAGGGGGTGGGGAAGCCAGTAGATGTATGTATTATCAAAGGGACAGGTTGTTTAGTAAAGGAATCCTTCTGGGAAACCTTTGGGCTTATCCTTCTGGTAAGCCCACAAAAAGTGGATGGAGTATGGTAAAGTGTTCAGCGCATACTACTTAACCACGCTCTGCTACCATGTGACAGAGCGTGACAGTGGGGGTGGACCCTTGAGAGTCCCCCTCCTAGACCAGCGAGATTATCACCGGTTAAGAAGGGATATCGATTGGGCTTCCCCAAGCGACCCCGTCTCCGCCGGAAGAAAAAATAGCTCGAGAACAGCCACACTGTTACAATGTCGACTAGAATAATAAACCCAAGTGACAAGGAATTTGCAGCGTTTTTGTGTTTTAGTAACATGAGCTTTTGAGATATGGTTCTCCATGTTTTTTGGGACGAGAAGACCGACTATGAAGTCGATTTTGACCAAAGAGTGGAAAATCGAGGTTCTACCAAATGTTCAGCCCCCAAATTGACTTTTTATGAGTCAAAAACCTGGGAAATCGTCTGCAATCACCATAAATTTGTATAATAACACTAGAAAAAGTGCATCAAGTCGATTAAATGGCACTACCAATGATCAAAGAAATTTGAAAAAAAAAGGGGGGAAGCGTACCTAATTTGTGTTTTTGGGGCCAAAATTGGTATAAACCATCATAAATATCTATTACAATTATGTCACATTAAAGAATCAATAAACGAACAGCCAACATAATATTAGGAGTGTCCAATAGAATAATAAACCCATGTGACAAGGACTTTGCAGCGTTTTAGTTTTCATTACCTACAGTGTTGGAATTAGAAGAAGCATGATGAATTACTCATTCCCATTCTTCCATAAGGATTGTAGCATTCCATAGACCCAAAAAGATTGAAGCAGTAGGTAATAGTTCCTGGGACATAATGTGTCCCAGCAGGTTTATTAGCGCAAAAACCTGATGGGACATGGACGTCCTACCAGGGGTGAAAGGGGTAAAGTACGAAACGTACCTTTTTGTGACAATGAAGTACGAAAACCTTACCGAAATTATTAGTAGGTAGGTAGTTACGTACCTAACAAGATTTTTGACAGTACCTATAGCAGAAATGGAGTGTTGTACCTAGGTCAATTGTATATTAATTTAATATCAGTGGTAAAATCGCTGTTATTAACAGTTTGAACGATGGATCTCATTGGTATAAATTCGTCACTGAAGAAAAGAGGACCTAACCAAGAGTCATTAGTCACATATTAAAATGTAGTAAAACATTCACAAGCCCTATTAACCTACATGTAGTTAGGCACCTACCAGGTTCTGGACTATTGGTAATTGTCGACTAGTTGGTATAGATACTGGTGAGGTAGGAACGATTTAGTGTAAGGCCGTGTCCCCGTGAAACAAAACCAATACGGAAAGACCACCTCCCCCCACCACCGCAAGGAACCCTTCTATGATTGATTGGTTCTTAGGAAGTACCGGCTCCATTAGGCGTTTTCTGATTGTCATCAAGATATTAATTTAACTACCAAATATCCTGAACATCACATAGGTAACCGGGCAACTACTAAATATTACTCAAGTAACTACTTCTCCCCTGGCCAACAACTTCTCCAACAATCATCCAGTCTTCTTATCCAATCAGCAGAAGCAACATAATAAAGTACCATACAGACAGCTACAATACAGCATGATCATTCACGAACTCACCACCAAACAACACTGGTTATAGTATCCATGGGCATCATCCACGTAAAGGTTATTGTAAGGTTTTATTTATAGCCTGAGTGCCTTGTGGTTGTTAGTTCAGTGTCTGAAATAAATTCATTGTTTGGTCCTCTTTGAAATTATAAAACGACATACTGGTAGGTTTTCTCAAGTTGCAGCAGTCCTAGCTTAGACGAGTGATATTGTCTCCTGCTGTCACTATTTACTTCATTGGTTGGTTTCCGAGGTTCGAGCCCCTGTAATGTGGTGAGTACTCACAATAGGTACGTCATGTAGGTCAAGAAGTATAAAAAAGTTATCTATATGTACTAAAAACTATAATTACCTACCTACCAAACCCTTCCTACAATATACAGTCACTGATCGCAATAAGAGATCTAAATCCGCGAGGTGAACTTGAGAGCTTCTAGCTCATGTTATGTCCCTCGCAAATAAAATAATGTAAACACAAATGTCAGTATTCATGGATCCAACTACCTCTACCTATTGTTATAGCTCACAAAAAAATGACAATTGATATCGAGTTGGAATTCAATTAGGTGAAATGTAGGATGATTTGGGACTTGTAAATAAGTGTTGTTTTTAGTAATTACGAAGACTATTAAAAAATACATATCAGATATACATATTCTATAATGCTATTATTTTATTCATAAGAAAAACGTTCGTGTTTTTGTCAGTCCCAATTTCGCGTTGGGTCTTGACTTTGGGGATCTTAACTCGTTAAGATAGGTATTTCTGTGATAGGAAAGAGTATTTACAGTACTACCTACTTATCTTTGCATTGATAATATCGTCTTGTCTTACAGAGTTGATAGGGTAACATCAATTACCTACATCATACAAATTATATTTTATAGGGGTTGGATGGTTACTCTGTTCGAAGATGGTCAGTTCCTGATTTGATGAAGACTGACAAACTGTCACTATCAGCTACGTGAACTTCAATCAAACGTCAGGAAAATGGACGCTGCTGCTCCAACGACTTCTTCTAAACTTATGAAGAGTTTCTACGACGCCCTGACGTCTCCCACTCGAAACTCATCTCTCGTTAACAGGGCCCTAGACGAGCTTATAACTGAGGTTCATTCTCGTAACCCTGTACCTTCCCCTGGAAGCGGCGAATGGATGAAAGCTATTCATTTCTCCTGCATGAAAATCCATCCTGAAAACCCCTTATTGCTGGCAAAATGCGCGAACATTATTTTCATGCTTGTCGGAACTCATCAAGTTAGTTTGAAGGAAAATGAGATTGATTTTATCGTGTCTTGGTCTTGCAGTAGTTTATCTGGGGCTGCGGACATTGTTTTCATAGATTTCTTACAAATGCTGAATGTTCTTATGAAAAAAGAAAAGGAGTATTTTTCTTCAGAACGTCCTGAGTTGATTAATGTTCTAACGTCAAAACTTGAAGACAAAGCCAATGTTTCTCTGCCCCAAGACATTCGTTCATGGAGAATCGCATGTCTGAAAACCCTGTCTACTTCGGTACCTTGTGGTTATTTAGAAGTCATAGCTGCTAGCTATTTAGATGCAGTTTTCTCTTTAAAGCCGAGTGAAGACAAACAAGCTTACTGCCAGCTGTGGGTCAGTGTTCTTGAAGGTTTTGAAATCCTATGCACATCGTCGTCTGAATGGGTACAACCAGTGTTGCAACATTTGGTTGTGGCCATTCACTTAGCAATGACCACTGGTCTCAATGTACCGCCATCACCCGATCTTCAGTTCCCTGCACACGTAATAATGTCGTTGCCATCCGAGCTTCCCCCCATCAAAACTAGACCAGTCGTCAGATTGAAGAAAAAGAACAGAAGAAAAGCCAAACAGGTTGCCTGGGCCGAAAGCGACACTTCGAGTATTCATGATGATGACTTATGCAAATTCAAAGTGGAACCAACTACGTGGGTATCCAGTAGTGATTCCGAACTCAGTGACTCAGAGACAGGTATCAACAAACGTACTAAGAAGCTAGAAGCTCATGTGCGACTTGCAGCGTACAATCTTTTGATCCAACTTTTCAAACTCGTTGGCTGCAAAGCCATTTTTGAATGGTACTGTGCAATTTTCAGCCGCCTCATTGAAGCTGTTCAGATAGAGACATACAGCAAACCTCGATGTGCTGTTTTCGGAGCTCTTGCTACTCTTCTTTCTGGTTCTAGAATGTTTCTCGCTCAGGCTCAACAAAGTGAAGGCAAAGCTTTCACGTCCTTTTCTGAAGTGCTGGCAATCCAACTGACTGGATTACACGAAGCTGTCATCTCTGCACTCAAACATGCCTCATTTTCCGATACGCAACAGTTATCTGCCCTTTTTCTGGTGACTGGAGCCATGATTAAAGTAACTCCATATTCCAGACTGAAACCCGGGCTTTTCGAGTCCCTCATTTCTTCTATTCGACCGTTTACTGGTTCCAAAGACACCTATGTAGTCAGTTGTGTTCTCAATTGTCTTAATGAAATTGTTGCGTTGTATCCTGTAAATGAAGAAATCACAGCTGTGATTGCTGTTCCATGCAACGACTCTGAACCTTTACCATGGATACTTGAATATGCGCTTTCTTACCTTGATGAAGATATTAATGGAGTCAAGGTTTTTGCGTGGTCTGTTTTGAGTGATCTCTGCCAATACCACTTCAGTATCATCGAATCCCAGGTCGACATCATAGAGGGCAGAGTTTTAAAAGAAATTGCCTCTGATAAACCTCTAGTTCCACCTTTGAAAGCTTTGGCTAATTTAATTGATAAATATAGGTGTAACACCAATTATATTACTAGAGTAAACAATTTGTGGGATAGATTGTTGCAAAATAATAGTCCGTTCCTACAAGCTATACAAGATCCAGGCAAACCTGCTGGGGTAGCTTGTGACTGCTTGTCTCTCATTGGGGCAAAAAAGTTTCACATGCTATCTGAAGATAAAAAGATCCTCATCATCACTTTAATATTTGGTTGCTGTGTTCATGAGCTACCATTTGTACGTTTCTCTGCCCTCAATGTGCTCAGCAACTTTTTATCGTACCCACAGATGTCAGATGAAGTGCAGTTCATGTGTGATGCCAAAGATTATTTGATACGTGCGTTAAAGGATCCCGTGGAAACTATTCGGGTCAAAGCTGCTTGGGCATTCAGTAACTTGGCTGATGTGTTGGTCAACAGTAATGATGACTACCTTCTAGTTGAGATATCCATTTATGAATTGCTTCAAGCCGCATTAGCATTATCGTCTGACACCCAAAAAGTGAAACAGAACATAATGAGAGGCATTGGATTGTTGCTATATCTTGTGAAGGCTGACGATCTAGAAATCTCTAAATGGAAAGAAGCTTTGGATAAATCCTGTGCAATGCTACTGCATTGTGCTACCACTGGATCCCTCATGAAAATGCGCTGGAACGCCTGCTATACAATTGGAACTATGCTAAAAAACGAGTGTCTGTACGTTCCACTTCAGTCTATGATGCCGAGCCTGTTGAAGAGTTTATGCACCATAGTCACCAGTTGTAATAATTTCAAAGTCCGCACAAACGCTTGTTTAGCTCTAGTTTCCATCAAACAACGCAAAGCATATGGTTCTCTCTACATCTTTGTATGGCAGTCACTTTTGGAAGGTCTGGACAATGCTGCCAACATGACAGATTTCAGTGAGTTCAAACACCAACATGGGCTTCTCGAGAACCTGTGTGCTGCCATCTGCCACATTTCCTGCTTTATTCAACCTGGGGACTCTTGTGAACTGCAAGAGTTGTTAGATTTCCGGTTGGATTTCCTCAACTCCCATCTCAAACAGTGCCAAGAGAGAGTGACCCCTGAACAAGCTGGGGCCTTACTTGAGGCGACAAACCACATCGAATCCCTCACCAAAACGTGCCCTGAAGATAGATTTTTCAAAAATCTTTTGACTGCATTTCAAGCTTCCCAGATCTCGGCTATTGCCTGACAATATAATGATATAACAAAATGTTATGGACGAACCAAGTGCCGGTCATGAAGTTTATTTATTGATAAAATGATGCTATTCAGATATCTCATTTTCAGTAAACAGTTACCGAACGTCATATGTGTTTTAAAAATCAGTTTTGTCCTTTGTTATAAATCATCGAACTTGTTGTGTTTCTAAATATTTATTCATTTGAGTGGAAACCTCAAAAATGCTCATAAGAAAGGATCTTAATTATTTTTAAATCCTCGAGTATGTCCCGCATTTTTAGTTTGTGCGTATTTGGTTTATTATTTTCATTTCGTCGTGGAAATAGCGTACTATACAATATTATTCATTTTAAATGGCTGGTCATTTTTTTACGCTTACAAAATACAACTGAACATATTTTTTTCAACTCATACCCTTCTGTATTTTTGTCTGCCTACCTGGTTATGTTTATCGGTACCTACACCTTTCAGCCAAGAAGGGGGGAGAGGTGTCAAGATTGTTCCTAATGTCTTTTACACAAAATGTGGTTAGAAATGTTGGTTTCGGAATGAATATGATAGCGTGCAGTTTGTGGACTAGTGAGCACCTTGGAGCCACCCAGTTGCAGTTGAAGAGAGTTGCTCATTATGTTGTATTACCGAGTCCACCACACAAAAATGATCGATTTTCACTTGTCCGGAACATTTTAGTTTTTTTAATCTTTAATGCAGAACCACGACGTTTCCCGTTTTGTGATGGGCTGTTATTGATGCTCACTGTTAATGGAGAGTTTTTGCAACACACTCGCGACGAAACGAAAGCAGTGCTGCGCATGCGCACTTAAGACACCGAAAAGTTTAACGAACCGTGACGACGAAAAATACCGGGATCTCACGGTGTCCGCTTTCGTCCTGTTGAGATGACGAAACGTAATTTAACCTTACATCTGTATAACGCTACCTACCTTCTTCTGTTTTCCTTGGAAAATAAAAATGTCGAGCGTCGTATTCACAGCTGCTTCTTGGCGTCTTTCTATGTTAATGCAGACTTGACGCCATGTGAGGACATAGATTTGTATTAACCACGGAGTAAAATGGATGAAAGAGAGGTTAACATAACGTTAGCGTGACTTCACCAGCCGGTAGATGCCAAAGCTGAATGAAAGCGGAACCGAAAAAGGTTAGCATCTGACTTTGGTCACCCTATCCACCATTTCCGTTTCGGTGTCGTTTTCCGTTTTGTTTCGGTGCGAGGGTGTTGGTGGTTTGCTGTGTGATGGTGAGCCTCTTCTGTCCATAAACACTCGGCCGGCGAGCGTCCGCGAAGTCCACCGTTTTGATTGGAAATCACCTTTCACCCGTCAGAAACTGTCCGCAAAATACACGGAGCCAATGAGGAGTACCCATGACTTCTGTTTCAAATGAAAGTAGGGGCCATTCTAAGAATTTGTAGACCAACCATAAATTCTCCTACGATAAACAGTTCTTTTTCTTTGAGCTTCCAAAATTTCGGCAGCGAGTGACGTCGTTTCACCCCTCCTGCCTGGGTGGGACCCCATTGTGAGGTATGTAGTGCTGGAATCTTCGAAAAATCTTAGAAAAATAATTATTCATCGTAGAAGGGTGCGGTTGGTCTCAAAATTCTTATAATGGGACCTGCTTTCATTTAAAAATGTAAACAGAAGTCATGGGCACTCCTCATTGTACATGGCTGCAGTAGCAAGCTAAATCCAGCCAAAATGAGCACATCCCTGCTCATCAACTTTTTTTGCCCATAGTTTGTCCCGCTGAGTCTAGGTGGAAATTCCTATTTAAAAGTATGTTGGTTAAAACTTGAACTAGTGGAGCCCACCTCAGTCTAAAAAAGTATTTCAAACGCTATTTCAATAGGTTACGTGTTGATTCAGAGGTGAAGGGAACGATCCAACGGAAACCTTCTCTACTATCTGAAATAGAATCCACAAAACACGTTTCTAAATATAATTTTCACTACCCTTCGTTTTGCTAAGAATTCACTTGTAAGTCACCTTCCAGAAAAGAATTTGAAGGCAATCTGTTTGTTGGGTATCAGTTAACAAGGCCTAAATTAAAGTCGAGGGAGATTTGATTCATAGACGTTCACGTAAAACCGCGTCTGTTGAAATTTATTTTCGTTGACTTATTGTGCTCAGTTGATGGATACACTGCCAAGCTTGTTTCCTCGATGTTGAGCATTGCCCAACTTCGTGTCACTCGTTACATCAGGTTACCATGAGGTTAATTTAAACATACTAGGAACCTATTCGGATGTTAGTATAATATTCGTCCTTGGCCAAACGTAGAAATGACTAATAGTACACAAAACCGAAGAAAATTGTCCTCCTAGAGTCTGCTCTTAAATTGTGGGGACACGAGGTGCTGTCCCATATCTTCTAGGGGAAAATGTCGACACTAGCAAGTCGAATACTGGAGGCGAGTGCTTTCGATATATTTTAACATCAGGCTGTCGGAGAATACTGAAGTCAGCTTGTCTGCTACCCCCCATTTGTCGACAGTGAAGGGTGGGGGTTGATGGCTGTGAGATGATGTGGGTTGTCTGCCATGTCTTTTGGAAAGGGGTTTACTATACCTATTATAATTGGATTTCTTCGTTAAATATATGACGTAAAACCACGAATTATTATTCATAACATGAACTGTCATCTACTCACGTTTTGTAATAAGTAGGTAGGCTAAGAAACGCGCGAGTTAAGACAAGTTCTCCTGAACTGTTTAATAAATGAATAAACTGTTTCTTATTTCTCATTTAGATACTAATACCCTTTCAGTCTAGTTGTTATTGTTAAACCTCTTAAGAAAGCCAGTGGTAATCAGTTTAGTCATAAGTCCCTTTCCAAAAGATAGGAAAGACCCTTTCACATCCCTCATTTCTCCCCCGCTCAAAAAAATAAGGAAAAACTGACAAGTTTTCTCTTGTCGACCTGTTGTTTTTGTCCGAACATCAAAAGCGCTTGCTTTAAGTAGGTATTACGCTTGCTAGTGACGACGGGTTCCTTCAATAGCCACCTACTGGTTCCGTTTGGGATTCTTCAAAATTCCGAACTTGTAGTTCGTGTAGTGCTTCTATCTTCAGTTTTATTCTAGCGGTTTTTAACTAGTTACCTCTACCTAAGTACTTCCAAGGGTGACATTCGTGGGGTAAACGCAAAGAAAAAAAATTATATCGGTTATAAGATCAGGTAACTAACTACTTCGCTAAACTCTCTGTCCTGAGGTGACATTTCATAATATTCATACCTAATCTATTGTAAGGAACACGCGATGTCTAACTCGTCAGTAGTAGGTAGGTACTCCCTGAGCTCTTCCTGTAACTCGTATAATATGTGACCAACTAACAATATCCTGTGCGACGCACGGGTAACTCAGCTAGTAAAGTGCCTACCGACTTATAAATATAATATATTTATACTTATAAATATAATATATTTATACTTATAAATATAATATATTTATACTTATATAAAAAAATATAATATATTTATACTAGCCTGATACCTGGTCAGGAACTTTGCCAACCACATCAAATCATTGGAGCCTGGAAGATGCAGACACTTACCTGTTGTGTATTGTAAGTATTACCTAATGCCTACATTTAGTTTTTTTTTAAATTAGGTCCCTAGGTATTATTTGTTGACTCTTACCTGTTGTTAAATGTTACATAGCTACAACACGAGGAGGGTATTGTTTTTCAATGTATTTCTTGTTTGTTTTTACTAGGCAGCTGTTCTCTTGTTGGCGTTGATATATTATTTTTCAGGAGTGTATAGAACGATACGTGCTTTATCGAGTTTGTTACTGAGAGTTGTTGGTTTATTATTTTCAATACCTACTGAACCTTTGGAATCCAGCATGAAAAAAAAAACATCAAAATTTGATTGTTTTCGTTTCAAGGTATGTTTAATCCGAAAATGGAATAAAAACCTTGAAACGGAAACCATCAAATCTGGGAGGGGTGGGGGTAGGTTTTTTCTTTTCATGCTCGATTCCAAAGGTTCATTATTGAAAATAACAAACCAAAAATGTCTGTCCGCCCACCGTACTTCGTATTTTTCTTAATGGGAAAGTTCACCTTGTTTTATTTTATTTTCTTAAGTAAAAGATATCTCTGCGAGTGCTTTGCCCAAGCTACACGGAGTTTTGAGATGAAAATTGGCAGTGAGGGGGGGGGGGGGGGATTCTGAGATCAAAAATAAAAAATTCTTACACACGGAAATTGCCTATTACCATGAAAAAAAATTTGGTTTGTACGTCCCATTTGTCGTCTATTTGGTCCTCGAAGCTCCGCAGTACCCGTTATCTCGAATATTTTACGTTTTTAAATTGATCTCAACTTTTTTGAGACCCCAGTACGCCCAGCCACTCGCACACTGTTAGTAGTTAACGCCCTCAAGTTGCACCGAAAAGCTTCAAAATGTTCAACATGAGTGTGAATGAAACGGTATACATCCATCCCAGAAATCATTGCTGAGGAACAGCTGATTGAACCCACGCTTTTCTGTATAAATGAAATGGAGTTAGTTGTTCCGTGATTTTATTTTTCGTTTGAAGAATGATGGTTATTTTGGATTTTATTGATAGGTAGGTATTTTTGTAACCCTAACAAACTTTATACGCTTCATGAAAAAATTGATTTATAGAATGCTCTTGAATCTAACTCATATTTATGAAACTGTACTTGATAGACGGGCAGACTCTAGCACTCGATATAGGGCTTTCCTGGGGGATCACGAGGGTAGGTAAGACCACAGAAAGCAGTGATATATATGCACACAGAAAACAGTGATATCTACACACTTGTTTAATAATTTGTAGCGTTTCTATTATAGAGTTAGTGGATTCCTACTGTTAATGAGTAGAAAAAATTATACAAGGTTTTGCAAAACAGAAATTAATTCATTTGAAAGTATTTTAATGGCATTTTGTCGGTCAAAAAGAAGTTCTAATTTACATTTTCCAGCACTCGGAAAGTGTAATGGATTAATTGTTGGGGGATTAAATTAATTATTAAGACCTACGAATTCCCCCTTTATTTCCCTTCCTCGGGCCGGCTTATATAGTTAGGTACCTACCTAGGCAACTTATTTTTTTACCTCCACACTGTGATAGGTATTCACATGTGGCAGTATCTCTAAGAAATGGAGTAGGTAGTTGCGTGACTTACCTGCCACAGTGGTCGGGACATGTTCCAATCGAAGTTCGGACTTGTTGGACGAAACGGTGGTCGACTCGGATCTGCGGTGGTTAGCGGCTGCTGGGGAGGAGCTGTTGGGGTAGGGGCTGCTCTCTGGGTCATCGGGTCTCAGCGAGTGACTCATTCCGTCTGCTATGAGAATCCAACTCAAGTTTAGGAGTTCCTACCCTTGAAAACGACGACTTCTCTAGTCGGTTAAGGCTGCAGGCGGCTGGCTTGTATCTTCCTTAAGGAGAATATTCTTTGGTAATAAAACCAACTGTTGAGGACAGTCGGGTTACTACAATGCATGACTTCTACTCTTCAACAACTACTAACTAGTTCGTTTAACTTCATGAACATTTTTATACATGAAGACTTGATAGGTATTTAGATACTCTGTGGTATACCTAATGAGCAAATAGTAACTGCCTTCCATTTTACGTTTCATACATCAAGGAACACATTTGCTTCCGTGTCTGTCTGTCTGTGGTCAATTCCTTGTCCCGGTCAAAACGGTAAGAATAAGAAATAATGGTCGGAATGAGTTGAAATTCGGATGGTAGGCGCGGGTTAGAGCAGACGGTCACACATCAGATTCATTAAAAAATTACTCTAACTTTCGTCTGCTCATGCGCCAACGTGGAATCCTTCTAGAGCCCACAACTACCCTAGAAATCGTCGTGAAGCGTTGGGGTGGGGCCACAGATAGTCCCATATTAGTCATTGATAAAGTACAGTAACTTTCGTCTGCGCATGCGTAGACGTGAAATCCTAGTAGATACCATAAATACCCTAGAAATTGCCTTAACGCGCTAAGATTTGGTGGGTAGGTGGAGATTAGGTGTCGGATGTTGTTGTCACAGGCAAAACTCCAGAACTACAAGACAATTTTAGTGACATTTCCAGGGATTGTGCGTGTAGGCCCATAGACGACCTCCTATGAATTTCATTACCGTCGGACCAATGGTAGCTCTACAATAGAGATGAAAAAAAAATTGGTATTTTACCAACTGATTCTAAACCTCCATGTTACAAGTGAGGAGAAGCTATACTGCCCACCCAACTTGGCAGACTTTTTTGACAAGCAATGCATTTCGAAAAAAAAAAGAGAAAGTTCGGTCATGCAACATGACCATATGAGCGAATTTTCGAAGCTACGTAGGTTCCTACGTACTCGAACATTTTCCATGGTTTGTTGAACGCTCCTTTGCCTCAAACATTTGTTAGGTATTTAAAATGTTTATTGAGTCAAGATAGGTACCACCTTCCCCTATTTTCGTGGATTTTAAAGAATTTGTTTCAATTTTAAATAACGAACGTTCTGCCTCGTGTCACCCCTTGCGGCCCTTCAAATCACTTGAATCACTTTCATCAAATTACTTGAAATCAATTTTGATGATATTCAGCCATTTCAACCGGTATCTATGGGTAGGTTATACTTATCTCAAATCTATGGATTCAGAATTCTCTAAAATGGACAGGAAAATCTTTGAAAAATCATATAAGTTGGCGAGGTGTGCCTAGCGTGAAATCCCCCCCCCCCCCCCCCCACAATTTGTATAATGATTTTAAATAATCTGAGGTATTGGATAAACTCTAATTATTGTTCATATATGTTTTATTGTGCTACCTTCTTATTCGAATGTTGATTTTCGATCTTCGTTCATTTTTTGCGCCCCACTATTGTTATTTACGAGTAGATACGTCTGGAAACCCGTAAAAAAACCAATTTCGGTTTCAAGCGATTTTTCTACATCTTTTTACAACTTCAACACATGCCTGTGTAATATGGTAAGTTGAGAAGTTATTTATTTATTTCTGTGCATGCTACAGTACTTAAACTGTGCACGGGCACTTGTTTTATAGTTGATTCCTACCAGGGGCGAATATAAGGGGGGGGGGGGGGCCAGGGGGCCCGGGCCCCCCCGGAATGAGGAGAAAATTTAAGGCAAATTTAACTGTTGTGAGTTTATTCTTTAGATTTTGTTTTTTGTGTTGTGATTTTGATTTTAGGACTACATTATAGTTCAAATTTTGTTCTAAATTTTTTTGAACAATCAGTTTTGTTTTTATTGTGAAGATGAGCATGCCATAAAAGCTAAAGAATAAGTGTTTACCATCTTCATGATTTAGGCAAATATTAATAGGAATCATAATGCATAATTTACCAGATCTAATAGAAGTTAGGGTCAACAGTGAGCGGTAAACAGTTTGGAAAACAAATTAAACAACTTAAAACCCAGCGTAAAAGATAGAGTATAACTATACTTTATTACCCAAATTACTTAACACAAGATTGATCTAGGTCCCCCCCAAATATATTTTATATATACGCCACTGATTCCTACCATATGCAAGTTTTGATTAGAAAATGTTTTCTACTTCTGGCAGCAATAATTAGACTCAAAACAGTATTCTGTAGATATACATCGTCGTAATTTTCCAAGCTCTACTGGTAACAGCAACTACTTTGTTTTCCACACGTCTCAAAATTCAACATTTTAAACTCTCGAAGTTCTACTTGAACCCTCAACTTTTGGCGCATGACCAACAAGCCATGTATATCTCTCTCTGCCTTTGCCGTTTCACAAAAGAAGTAGGTATGTTTACTTCTAACGACCACTGGCCTCCATTCGCCCACTCACAACATGATAAACATTTAGTTATTTGGAGACTCCTTGCACAATGCCACATCTTTTAACCCCTTCGTAGCTCAAAGCTGACCCAAATATCTCCAAGTCCAGTTAATGCTGACATCCCCTAGTCTACTGTTGGACGTTCTATTTTTAATCAAATACACACTAATAATGACGAAATACCAAAAAATACTATCAAGCTCGGTTGTGGTATTCCCATCACTATCGTGAAAGGGAGGCAGTGGGCAAGATCGTGGAGTGGGTCTCACTCGAACTTGCGCCACAATTTTCTGTTCCGATCAATAATCCATTTGCTTCACGTTGCGTGCTTGAATAGATATTTCTGCACAACTAAATAAATTTGTTCTAGCTTTGAATGTATTGCATGGAAACCCTGCTGGGTAACACACGAAAACCCATTACTGACCCAGTGGTGGTTGAGCCCATTATGTGATGGGCCTTCGAAATGGCGTTCGATGGCTCATTCTGGATGTCCAGATGATCTCACAAAATGTTTTTGATCTTGTAAGTTCGAAAATCCAGTTCGAAATAAAATTGCGCTGGCAAATGCTCCAGGTTCTGCCGAGATAAAGAGAAAGTACCGAAATGGAAGCCAATATATCTAAAACTAACCACTCGAGATTGATTGAGAGTTGTTTTGGGAACAGTACACAATGGAAAACGAGTTGTTCATTTGAAATAAGTTACACACAGCCGTTAATATTGAAAAACGTTAGAACAGAGATTAAGGAAAACTACCGAGGTTTCTCTTTCATGTTTGCTGAATCGTAATAGGCATACAGCTGCAAAAGCATGATCGTCTCATCCAAGTAGAGCTCGGCAAGCCGTAGTTTCTCAATCATCGCTTCCACTGACGACAGCAGAGTTTTCTCCGGTGGCGTTATCCACTCCTCAAGCTGCAACATACCAGCAGTAAATTGTAGATTGGTACTGACCAACTTTTATTTGTCCAAGTCTCAGAAAAACTGAAAGTACGTACTTTCAAAAACTTACGAAGGAGCCTAAACGATGGTAAAATTTGAGATGAAATGTTCTTACGGTGTTTGTGTACATATATCAACTATTTATAACTGAATGCTCGTACAATGAGGATGACTCTTCTCCCATGACTCTTGTTCATATTTGTGAATGAAAGTAGGTTCCATTCTAGAATTTTGAGACCCACCGCACTCTCCTTCGATGAATAGTTCTTTTTCTATGAATTTTCGACGTTTCAAGGTTTAAAACTGTATCGCTGATGATGAGTACCTCCTACTCCATGATTCAGTTTATATTATCTTCCCATGTTTTAAATGAAAGTAAGTTACAGTCTATGGATTTTGAAACCAACCGCATTCTCCTACAACGAATAGTTTTATTTCTACGAGCTTTCAAAGTTTCGACAAGTGACGTCACACTGGGTAAGGGGGTCCCGCTCAGGTGGGAGGGGCGCAATGACGTCACTTGTTGCCGAAACGTTGAAAGCTCATAGAAAAAGAACTATTCATCAAAGGAGAGGTTGATTTCAAAATGCTTAGAACGGAACCTAGTACCTGCAGATGGCAAAATCAGTATTAAAACTGTGTAAGCAACCGCTTTTTGATAGCAAAACAGCGTTCGGAGTTTTAAAAGCTGGTCTAGTAGTCCGCATCTGATGTATTTTAACTCTAATGGATAGACCTAGTTTAATAGTGGAAATCGTCCACGCTGAACAGTTTCATAGAATGCTAGTAATATTGCTAGCAAGCTTTTTATTTATATTTAAAATAAAGCAGTCATTTGGGTAAGCAAGAACCTACGTTTCGGGAGATCACAAACACTGCCACACTTATATAAACAACAGAATCGTTATTAAACACTACCAACCAATTGTGCTACATATGCAGGGTCCTCTCCTTGCGTCTTCATGTTGTCAGCAATAGCGTTGAGTTTCTCGAATTTCTCTATCAGTCGAATGTTTTCTGAAAATTGATGGTCAGCACGAGCCAAGGTATTGTACACGGCTTTGTAACACATGTCCAACACAACGTGAACCACCTGCAATGATGGTGTGAAACGGTTAGTGTGCTATCCATATGTATAACTGAATCAGTACCTATGTGAAACAATTCACTAGGTTCGTTCCAGCGCCCTTGAGGTCATGAACTAATTCAGCGTAATCGATCTGCACAGGCCTTGGTGGTCTGTGAAGCGTTCCAGGAGGTTAAGTTCACATACTGTTTTACCTGCCCAGAGTTCCAGCACACAGAGTTCCTGAGCTGGTACATGAACTTCTTGCTCCAAACGGAGGGCAGGGTTGTGAACTGAAAACTCGAAGATAACCTTGCTAATGTGTATAACCTTCCCAAAAGTTTCACCTACCTATCTGGTATTCTCACACGAATAAAATTTATTGTTGCTTGCATTTCGTTATAATCGTTATTAGGAAGGTTTCTAGTTCAGACGTTCCAGCGGAAAAATGCATGAACTCATCCCCACCACTTCTGTTCTCACACTGAACTAGTACATTTCTATTCATGGCGCTGGAACAAAGCTAGTGATTGGGTGCGATTCGTATGAGTACTGGGTCTTCAAACATAAAAATCCATACAGGGAGCAATGGTGCATAGGCAACACCACTGCGGAAGACTTGAGTCACGCTCGTCAAAACAACCGCTCAACCCTCTAGTCACATAATACAGATTGGGCTAGTACGCCAATGAACCAGAGAAAAATAGCCAACAAACTATCCCATTGAAGTAAGAGAACTAGTGAGGACGAAAGAAGAGCAAGGAGAATCTGGAAGAGGAACTGAATACCTGAAAAAAGAAGAACTTGAAAAAGCCATGTACGATTGGGACCTCAGTGAAGAGAGCTACAAAGCTACTTTGACGGTCTTAAACTCTTAACACGTTCAGTGCGGCGGCAAATTCCAGACCCATCGCTTCAGTGCGACACGGGACAATTTGACCTCGTGCCAAACTTTCCACAAGTGCGAAACGGGTCATATTGACCCCGATAAGTAAGTCCTGGTTTTGCAGCTAGAATCACGTGAAAATTCGTAATTTCCACCAGGTTTTGTTATTTTCTCCCAGAGTAGATCTGAACTGATGCACTGCAGTCACAGGCCATGGATTGATAGCGTTTTTGGTCAAATTTTGAACCTATATAAACGGCGCCCCCAAATGAATGGTCCACCGATTTTATTTCGGTTTATACCGCAGGTAGAAAAATCGTCAAAACTCCATCCCTCATGGTTTCTACCGTAGAATTCGAAAATCAGGTTTTTGCGCAGATAAGCATGCAGAAAACATTATTTAAACTTTTTTTTTTCAAATGAGAACCTACTATTTATTGTAGATTCGAATTATACGTGAAAGTTCATGGAAAATGACCCGTCACTCGAATTGCCGAGTGCGCAAAAACGTAGGTATGCAAGTGCTCGCAAAATGTGCTTAATATTGAGTTGCTATTGCTGACAAACTATTTTCGATCAGTGAAACTGTCACGGAATTGTCTTGATTCACCAGTTAATACTACCTCCTGTGTTATACACATTTTGGGTGATTACAGCCATTTTCACAGGTTCCTGACCCATAAACATTAGAGGTGTGTAAGACAAGGTCACTTGCCGGATTCGAATCCCAAACGGTCACTCCGCCCAGAGAAGGTTTTTTGAACCCGTTCACACGTTCATTACGTTCACTTACTCACTCAGTGATGGATTGCGTTCCCCAAAGCACATTATTGATTCTACGAGTAGTGGGCTCAATGAAATGGCACTCGTTTACGATTTGGACTTCATGGATGCCCTGCATTTTTTAAATTAGGGTTACCTATTATTGCTATTTTTATACATTTTTTTTATGTTGCTATTTATTTTTACTAAGTACAAAAATTGTGTTGAACTACCTATGTATTAAATTACAGGGGAGTAGGTAAGCATTTAAATAATAAAACCTGTCTCTGTTGATGAATCACAAAAAAATCTACCTATGAACATGGTAGGTACCTAGGTACAATAAAATAGGAAAAATACAATAGGAGAATCGTGATAGGGCATTAAAAAATTTAAAATGACAACGATATTACGTAGTAATTACCTCTTCATCTTGGGAGGTACTTATCAATAAACTGAACAAGATACTTTGGGACTATACATAATAATTCAGAAAATATAATAATAATTTGTCGAATTTGGTAGCTAGGTAACCATAAAATTCGCAGTGCTTGGTAGGTACCTATCAGTGCTCCGTACCTAGATACCAAAACTGACGCCCGTGGTGTCGAGAGTCAATTGACACACTGAACGTCAAACCATGAAAAGGTGAGTCAATGACCGTTTTGGTGGAGAAGAGAACCGCGCCTACGCGAACCGACGCAGCGCCACTGGTGGGTTGGTGAACGTATGACCGTGTTCATTTTGAAAACTCGTTCAGTTCAGACAAGGTCTTACCGAAGATAAGGTCTTTTTAATACGTTCACTCCTGACCGACACACCTCTAATAAACATTGAATTTTGAGAGTTGAAACTTCGTTAGCACCTCAATCCTTCACTCAGTGGTCAAAATCAACTTCATATTTGGTCTCTCACCTTAAAAAAAAACATGGAAAACGATACCTCACAAGCCCAAGTTCACTAAAACCAAATACCTAAATTCCTAATTCTACCATTTTTAAAAATACCTAATTTTGCACCCATCTTTCTCCATCCACAACGCCCCTGGGTGTTTTCCGACCGGGCTACCGTAGACAGAACTAGGGCCCAAATGGAGCCTGTGTGCGAAAGAATGATTTTTTTTTAAAGCCAAAAATTGGAGTAGATTTCGGTGGACGGACATCGCATTTTTGGAATCTGCACACCTCGAAACGTAAAAGGAAAAATTTTGAGGGGCTGTTCAAAAAAAATTACTGAACTGAATACATTGGTGTATTATTCACAGAATAATAAACCAAAATGGGACTCTAGCCATGTAGCTGCACAGCCTTACTGCCGAAAATGGTACTGGATATTCTATGGGGAGCTCGAAAGCAGGTTGAAGCAGTGAATTCAAGTGCCAGTAGGCATCCCCAGTTAGACGAGAAGCTGGTACATGGGCCAGACGTGTAAAGGAGAAAGCAGATCCCTTTTCGAGGCACCTTCAGGACACTGCCGTTACCAAGGCAGTCTGAAGAATAAAACACAACGAAAATTTAAAAAAAAAAACCAGTCATGCAGCATGACTTAATGAGCGAATTTTCAAAGAAATATTCGAATTAATGGCTATGGTTTTGAATAAAGGAAAACTTCGGTCTAAAATTTGGTTTTCTATGTATATTCTCTTCGTATTTATTTTAATTTGTACGTTTTGTCCATCCTGATTCTACCGTTTGTTATGAGTAGATTCCTTGTTCCTTCTGAATGGCCTTTCCTCTTGACTACGATTTCAGGCCTGGTATCTAAAACCAGTTCAAGATTTGCTCTACTAGGTAGGTAGATCCTTCCTTCTTCATTGATATTATTTTTATCATGTTAAGTACCTACCTACCTTTGAATATCAAATATTCGTATGATACTGATAATAAATTGATAAGATACCTACCTAACCTTCTTCCTCCTACTGTTAGTACCTAAATTGAATAATTTGAAATAGATTTTTTCTTTCGTCTTCCTTCTAGTAATACGTGGGCCGGTACTTGTCTATCTATGAAGGTATCATAACAATTATATATGTCAAATGGGAAATTCAAGGAGTTGTACTAATCGTTTGCCTCCCCCTTTTTTGCTTCGAACTCTCGTCTTCAATTAATACTTCTCACATTTTTCAATCTGACCACTCTAAGGGGGTGGGGGGGGGGGTAAGAGTTTAAAGATTATCCTAGTTTTGGGTAATTTTTGCGCACTTTAAATGCTCTAATTTAAGAACGGATTTAGATATCTAAAATCCGATTTCACCATCGTGTTCAGCGTGCAAAAACCTTTAAAATGAGGGGTCACTTGTTAGAAAATAACATTTTGGGGATTTTTGGGTAATTTTTGCGCACTTTAAATGCTCTAATTTGAGGACGGATCAAGATATCTAAAATCCGATTCCACCATCGTGTTCAGCGTGCAAAAACCTTTAAAATGAGGGGTCACTTGTTGGAAAATAACATTTTGGGGATTTTTGGGTAATTTTTGCGCACTTTAAATGCGCCAAAACCCTCCTTAGAGTAGGCCAATTTCGCCCATCTTCGAACTTAGCCTTTCGATTGCCAAGATAGATTTTTTGTGCAAATTTGAGCTGTTTATCTCAATTCTATCGAGAGTTATCGTCTGGAGTGACACATATATAAATATATATATACATATAAAAAAGTGTTAAATTTCAGGAATCGTTTTAGAATGGTCTGAAACGGATTTCTATGAAGAAAATTTCCAAAAATTTATATTATTTAAATTTCGAAGCCATTGCAATAGCTTCATTTTCTTTGAAAATTCGCTAAAACGGATGAGAGTAAAATACTACCTGTAACACAAGAAATAAAGAAAAAAAGGAGCAATATAAATCCGAAAAAATCCCCAGGATATGATCGAATAACTGGGACAGTACTTGAAGAATCACCTACCTGAGAAAGGTTTCCACAAATCAGTGCATCTTGTCAACGCTAAGACGTAATTAGGTATGTGCCAAGGCAATGGAAAGTAGCTGAGATCATTGATACGAAAAAACCAGGCAAGCCTAGTAATGACTAGAAATCATATCGCCGATTTCATTCTTGCTATTTGGAAAGTTAATTCGCAATAGATCAGGTTCACCCGATCACTGACTGAATGCTCATTAGCACAGAAAAGAAAATATGTTCTACCAGTTTCCCAGATATCTCGCAAGCGTTTGATAAGTTATGGCATCAATGAATGCATAAGAAACTGCAAGGGGATAGACTATTCTCATACAGACTATACAGAGTAAAATATATTGAGTATTTCAGCTGAGGAAAATCAATGCAGATTTACCGCAAGGCAGCGTCCTTGCCCCAACACTTTATCTACTATACGTACATAAGAGATCTACCTCAACCATAGATACACCCACAGCAACTTTTGCTGATGACACTGCCATCTCACAGTTGGAAACTCTGCTGAAGAAGCCACCAGTAAACATGAACCGGTGACAACTATGTCCTAAGCTGGACAGCCATGGAGGATCAAGTTGAACAAAACAAAATCTACTCACATAAACTCCACAAATCTGAAGACAGACAAACCGTCACTTATGGGTGCCGATTATGAGGATGCACAAAGGAAAGCAGTATGAAAGCCATTCAAACGTTTCAGAATAAAGCCCATGCATCGTCAATGCACCCTGACCCTGGTACAATGATACTCGTATCTGTGTGAATGCTTACTTGGTTAAAATCGACATGAAGGAGATAGAAGCTTTTGTTGGGGCCAGCAGAAGAGGATTTTTTTAAATCGTGCATATGAAGGAAACTCCCCTGGATCAACTTATAGGTGAGTTGCTTCGCCTCCTTGTCCGGGATCATGGCAATTTTCTGAAGGTGCTCTTGATCAATGTACTTCTTGCTTCTGACTAACCTGAAAGTGCAAACTAAATCATTTGCAGAGATATGTGAAAAACCATGTCCAGAATGGTGAAACGGAAGGAGTTTGAAGTACTAATCATTCTGACCACAGCACACAAATTGTTGCTTTTATGATGAACCAATGGGAATCGTGCCCACTAGGGTTTTGCTGCTGATTGGCAGAAAAGGTTGAATTCCATTTGGAAATGCTATACATTCTGCATTATAGAACAATAGGTACCAAGTGAATATAAGAACATTTCAAACTACTTCCGTTTCTCTTCAATCTGAATACTACACGTTAAACTGAATGTGAGTACATATTATATGCTTTTAATATGAAATCGTATTTTTAAGTCTACTGGAAATTATTAGATCAAGAAATCGATGCATAAATTCAGGTGGCATCAAGACCAGTTTCTGTCACACCCCGGGATTCATCCTCCGTCAGTTATTTGTAGACAGTAAGGAACCTACCGAAATATTCTAGCTGACTTAGTGCCGAATCTGTGCTCTACTATGCTCTCAACGGTCGCTGAGGTCAGGCTTCTGAAAGCTTCGACGAAATTGACATACACAGAGCCACCGATACCTTCCCCCGTCCGTCTGATGAATTTGCACGAATCTTCATCTGCAATAAAAACGCACAATTCTTACTGTCAACAGATCGACAGGTTCAGAGAGGAAACAGGGTGTCATTCACAACATTTCACTATATATTTTTCCTCCTTTGTTAACAATAATCCCAAAGAATAATTTTACAAATTTCTGTTTCTCAAGTAGGGCTCTACTGGGTCAGTTCTGAACCAGTTATCAGCTATTTGTACAAGTCCTGTCATAAGTACTGTAACAAGGAAAACAACCAATAAAAATACCTGACACCTTTCAATTCTATGACATTTTGGCAACCATGTTACAGACTAGAAAAAAGCGTTACTTATTCAAAATGACCTCCTTTTGCCTTGGTACACTCACTCCTGAAGTCTACTTGGCACACTCTACTGATCAAGCAGAAATTCCTGTCTCCTTCACAACTGTTTTTGGACTGGATTTCTTCTGAACATACAGCATTTTTTGTCCTCACGCTGCCGGCACGATGTGACAGCGGTCTGTCTTCCCCAGGTAGAGTTCTGTTCCTAGCTATAGGGCCCTACACGAACTTCTGGCTTACGCCTAATGATTTCTAGGTTCGGAAGCTCCCAGCCCGATGAAGCACAAGGACAGGAGCACGATTTTGTAAGACAGTTGTATCTATATTGACAGTTCGCGAAACTGCTGGTCTGAGGGGTTTTGGAAGCTTCACATTACATCTACAGTAAACAGCACAGGAAAGAATAGAACACAAGTAGAGAAAAGGGTAACAGAACTTGAGGCACGACCTATGTAATCTGTCGTATCCTACAGCAGTTATTTACATGAGCATAGCTTTAGACTAATAAACACCAGCACAACGTCACCTATAATTTTGATGTACTGGTCGAGATATTGGGTGAGATGCGGGCTTCGCTTTTCGGTTTCCTCTCTGATTTCAACTATAGGTACCGGGTTGGACTGTGTGGCCCACGCCTCAGTTCGCAAGTACATTTTCTTCAATAGAATTTCCATGAATTTAGCAGCGTGGCCGTCGACTCGGTTTCTGATCGCTTCAATCATGATGTGGTCCCTATGGAATGAACAACCAAAAATACTTTCGACTAAAACACGATTTTTGTCAATAGGTGCCAAAAATATTATTTGAAGGGATTCTAAGTACATAGTAATTAGCTCTCCAGTAATGCAAACCCACACATGATCAATAATAGCAGGAAGACCTAGGAGGTTACTGGGTGTTACAACCATTTTCTGTACACTCTGCATACTGTCCCCGGCCAAGCAGTCATATTTGGCTAATGGCGAAGCCATTGGTAGAACATTTGCGGAGACCCCGCCCCACGCGTGCACATTTTGGGAAACCAGGGACGGCATAATGATGATAAGCTGCAAAGGAATAACTTTCGCTAGGATTAAAATTTATGGATATACGCCAAAAAAGTGGAAAAATCACCAGCAGCTCCCCCACCCCTGCTCGACACCCACCTTCCAGGGCTTTTAGTATGACGTACAGAAGGTACCAAACAGCAACCATGCCAAATTTCAAAACTCCAATTTTTTTTTTTTTTTTTTTTTCAGTCGATTTGTCTAATTTGACAAGGCTAACCGTAACCATGCTACTGATGCGAAGGAGACCACGGGTCTGACCATTTCGCGTTGTGATAACACGAATTCCGACTGTTACATTCTGAGAAGGTTACAGACCTTCATTTATACAGTGCCTCAGTGCACTTCTTGCCAATTTCAGTTTGACTATATCCATCTTTTGTCTTTTATTTTCAAAAGTTTTTACTGAAAACATGTCTGGATCTCCATCGTTGCTTTGCATTCGTTAAGGTAAAAATTATATCCAACGCCACTCACACCAAAAACGAACTGCACCAGATGTGAGGTGAGTAAAGTATTTTAAGCTAAGTAACTACCATAATATTGTTGTGGCATTTGATTCAACAGGAAAAATCTATAAAGAATATTGATCAGCTAGCGAATTTGTGAAGAAACGTTTTTGGTTTTTAAAAACGCTATTGCAATAGTTTCAAATAATTGGGTAGCCGGTTCCACTGTAAGTTTCTTTGTGAAACACGAAGTGCCTCTTTTGTTGCTCCAAGTGCAGAAATGAACTGCAGGCAATTACTACCAAATCTCTACCTACCGAAATTATATTGAAAATTGTGGAGAACGATAACAGTCTACTCAAATCTACTCGTACTTAAAAACTTCTTCCTTTCAGTCATGCATGAACTCGAATTCCGAAGTTTCACCAAAATCGCTCAAGCTGATCTAAACATGAAAATCATGGTTTAGGTAGGTAGGTACCACAAACATTTTTGTGGGTTTTAGTTCACTAAGAGGGGTTTCCATTATAATAGTATTACAGTAGGTACCGCCTACACACCGTTTTCATGAATTCATAGACAACAGGAAGTTCTTAAGAAAAATAAAGAAGAATATCAAAAAAATGTGGTGCAGGTCTTCACCCTACTTCTCTTACCCGTATTAAATTTACCTGAATGCTATTTTTCAGAATTTCGGTGGTACTTTATTTTTCTGGGTGTGGGAGACGTTGGAAATCATTTGTACCTACATAAAGTAATTCGTGCGAGTTTCACCAAAATCCTTAGACTTTTGGGGGAAAAGGGCAACAAATTGCTAAAACACGAACGTCCCTTATTTTGAATTTTTTTCGCCCCTTTATTACAGATCTCGAGCTGATTTTATTGCTCAAGCGTCCATGTGTATGTACAAGCATAGTCCTGAAAAGTCCGTTTAGGTGAAAGTGGTAATCGTCGCAGTTTAAATACAAATGTAGGTTCCAAATCGAAGTCAGTAAACGGGCCAAGTCAAAGAAATTATAAATTACTACAAAAAACAGAGAGAATAAGAAGCTCAACTTGACATTTGAAAACGAAGTTGGCAGGCGGCATAGAAGTTGGAAGAAGAACTAACATTTCATGTGGAAGGTTGCAACATGTTTACATGGATGTGTTTGCGCATGCTGACAATGGGTCTAAATAGCTTTATAGGCTGAACTGGCCATTTTGAGAGTCAAACCTTACGAATAAGAGTTTATTTTAATTTTACTGCCATTTTCTAGTAATAAAGTATGTTTCATTCGTTTGTTGTGTCAGCGTTCACGCAGCGAACAACAGGCATCTGTCTCTGGCAGAGCTATCCTGCTCCGTGTCTACTTGCCTGGCATTCGTTCGCATACCATACGGCCCATACATGTGTTCTTAATTTTCTTTCGTGCAAACGAGTTGTACATTTCATCCCTTTGAATCATTCAAAATCCTATACTTTGGAAACTGATATTTCATGAAATTGATTTTGGACAATCCTTTGCCTACCTACCTTAGTTCCATACTACATCAGACTATATTCAGAACGCCCGAAGGTAGCAAACAAAGAACATACTTAAATCTGTACCTATATACTTCTTCGGATATTCAGCAGCGTATATTGGGGATGGAAAAAAATAAACGAGAAACTGTTTTCTGAAAAAACCGAAGAAACCGCTTCTCAAAACCTGAAAGAACTGTTTCAAAAAAAGTCTGCCAATTCGAGTGAGCAGTACAACAGCTTCCTCGGATCACCCTGTATAGTTGAGACAAAAATGGGCTCCATGTATGGGAAAAAATGTATTTTACCTTACATTTATTAAGCTGCTGTGTTGAAATAAATTCAATGAAACTGATTTTGAGGATTTTTTTTTCTAACCCCATTCTCGTTTTTTGAAAATGAATTATTTTCCTGAAGTACCTATGCAGGCACTGTCGTGAATTATTCGAAGTTGAAAACAAAAAAACAAAGTTGTTACAGAGAAAAAAATGTCGCGGAAAAAAGACGCATGGAAAAAGTATGACTGCCGCGAAATGGAAACAAGAAATAGAGAAAAAATGGTTTCCAAGATGTTCTGCTGTAGAAAAATGGAGTTGTTGCGAAAACGATTCAGCTCCATGAACCTTCTGCCGTTCTTCTGAAACAGCATAGATTTTGAAGAGTCATTTTGAAGTGAGCTCTGTTCTTTTGAAACAGTTTTCCCGGAAGTTTCTTTCGAATAACGAACTGCTCCTTTCCGTTTTTTTTTCTTTTTAAGAGCAGACAAGCCCATCTCTAGCGTACATGAGTTCAAACTGACTCATCCTGCCTTAGCGATTTGGAAATTCGAGTTATTATCGTGGTCTGGCTCTTTAGGTCCTATGTATGACTGCTTGTTTCATGCGAATGAGGTGGCGCTGATTTAAATTAAATGAGCAACCTGAAATAATTACAACATACCGAATATTCCGGTGAAACTGGTCAAAGTTACACCTCCAATAAATATCAGCATCTGGAGGCACCACAGGTTCGCCTTTTTCCATTTTGTAGAGAACGGAGGCGTCTATTTCAGGGAGATGGAACTGTTCAGTTTCCTGGATGACGAAACTGGGTACCCTTTCATTGGCTTGAAGGCTAGGGAACGGAACGCTCGTGAGATACTGCTTTACCACCAGCTGTTTGAAAGAGTCGCGCACACCCGTTAGCCCATCCTTATAATTGTCCACAGCACCTGTAAGTACGATACTCGTGACAGAACGTTTAACTATGATAGGCCAGAAACGAGAAAGACTTTAAGGTGCCTGTCAAAAGAGAAAATACTCGTCATAAGTTGGTGTATAGCAAGCATGGAAGAAGAGAGAAGGAAACTTCACTCCACGTAAAATGGCGTGCTGAGATGCCCCCTTTCAGAGCAACCTAACGGTGGCGAGTGGAACTATCCATAGTGCATGCCTGCATCAATAGAGCGCGGTGTGCCTGACATCCCCCCCCCACCAGACAACCTGACCTATTTTTGTAATTTGATATCAAAATTATATTTTTTGAGGCTATTTTAATGTTCTATTTACCATGGCGTGTTATGTTTGTTTTGCTTTACCCAACACTGCTTGATTTCGTAAATTCTTCTATTCATAGGAGTTGATGTAGACAAAAATTCGTGAAATGAAAAAAATTACCAAGTAGTTACCCAACAAATAGGTAAATAACGACAATGAGTAGGTAGGCACCCAATTGAATTAATACAGGTTATTAAAATTGATAGTTTATTAATACAGTTCAAGAAAAAAATACTTATTAAATTTGTTATGTACACTGAAAAAGGGGTTAGATATTTGCACCACTTGACACAACACTCGTGGAGGCAAGCAGTGGAAAACTACGTCACAGAACTATCTAGGTACTACATCAGGAGTTATGAGGACGATAAAAATTATAAAACAGAACGACACGAAATGAAAAGTAATAAAGTAAATAATACTGGGCAAGGCACAAGATCACATATCAAAATGGTGGATCGCGGAGCAAAACAAGAACGAGAAAAAGCCGTTGAAACGTGGATACCACGAGGAAGGATTGTGAGGGGCGGAGCGTGGAGGTCTTGTGATGCATTTGCAGCGCTTGTGATGATTAGTAGTACTACAAGGCTACAAGCTTACGCTCGCCTACACTAGGGACCGGGTTCGTCGAGGCGAAGAAAAGGCTGCACCCCATTTTACATGGAGTGACTTTTCCTTCTCTCTTCTTCCATGATAGCAAGGTACAGAACTACTGTTGTTGCGTTGCAACGGGAAAGGTTTGTTATCAATGGGGGGGGGGGGGGATCACGCTTGTGATAAGACCTACCAGTTTGTATCTGATTCCAAACCAATAAAATCACTTTACTAGCAGGAATGCTTCCATATTTCAAAACCGTGTCGACGATTAACCGAGAAACAGAGCCATATTTGTCGCTTATAATGGTCAAGTACCTGAAACGTAAATACAGAAAACTAACTTAATATTGAATAGTGATATTGAAAAATATTACGTATGAGCATTTCAGGCTAAATTTGGACACAAAAAGCTATGATGTTCGGGGTCAAAAATGGTTATCTGTTAGAAACAGGGGAGAAATACAAGAAACATCATCACCTAGGATACCGAAGAAGGAGTAGTATGTTGTCAGAAATCAATGTGTACTCAGCTATAGAAGGGTTGTTTCCTGGTTCGTACTTCACAAATCCGTACTGTATCAAGATGCAGAGCGACCTCTTCACCTTGAAACACCGGAACAAATTATCATTAGAAACATGTTTACTGTCAAACGGGGGATATAATTTTGGGTTAAGGCAAGTAAGTAGGTACTCCTGTCTGTAACAATGTATTATTATGTATCGCGTAACAATATATTATAAATCAAGTAAAAATATAAATTATGAATCGAGTAACAATAATTATATTATGAGAAAAGAAATATTACAATAATTAGCATTAGCCACACTCCGAGGTAAGTTTGATGGAAACAGCACATAGGTAGGTACCTATGTGCAGGAAAATAAATTGAAATAAAACTAAGGGTAAAGTTAAAAATATAAAAGATAAGTGTAAAAGGAAGGGGTAGGTGAACTATTCAGGGCAAAACTTCGTAACATTATTTTTGAATCTTAAATGGCAAATCGTAGGGTGCCCTGAAGCGGAGATGGACATCCCACAGTCCCGCCGCAACACCAAAGGAATTGTCAGACTGAGATTCTGGTGCCGAATGACCATTACGGATGACTCCCAGGATCCTTTCTACGTCAAACTTGAAATGCACATTCAATTATATCAAAGATCTTTTACTATTTTCGCTGAAATGTCTCTCCCTCTGTCTGATGCCACTTGGAACAATACCCAGAATTTACCCTTAGAAGGTCTCTTCACTCGATCAAATACCTTTCAAAATCAATAAAACACGTTTCAACAGATAATATCCGATGTTTATATAAAAACAGGCTATTAGGAATGTTTATTTCTGAAGGTTTTAGCTCCAATGTCTACAGCAATCGCCTAAGGAGTGATTCTTTGGGCATGAGAGGCACACGGTACAGATGAAAGTTGTATTGAGTTCAAATATCTTCTTTGACTTTGACCAGTATTTTACTGACACTGGTATCTTAGTGCCTCTATACTTACTTGAATAGAGAAACCATTAGCACATCCACTACCTACGTAAGAAACTTACCAATGCAGGGGTCAAACCGCTGCCGGATAATATAAGCTTGTAAGTTTTGGGACCATACATCAGTTCCTTGTGTATGGCTTGAGCAGCTTTGCCGAAATGCTCTTTCACGAGAAATGAACAAAGATCTCTGTAGGATTTACTCATTTTGTCGAAGGAGTGTTGTCAATATAGAAGAGGCCACAGCGCTCATACCATCACCGCGCTCGAGTATTTAGAATCATTTTAACAACCAAATAAACATTGAAAGATAAACATGAAATAACTAATACTTAATTCCAGGAAATGTCAAGTGTAACGTGTAAGTACTCAACACTTCTATTTCGTTAGCAAGAATCACGAAAGCGAATCTGAATGCTGAATCCAATCCACCTCAATACAATACCACACGATAAACTTTCACGTGACTATAAATTTCAAGCACGTAGATAACGTGAGGGAAGCTACCTTTTGTTGGTGTGTACATGAAAGTTGTTGTAGTTAAATGATGCGTGGAGGAATTTTATTAATTTAATACTCACATAAAAATCATTATAATTATTCTTCCCCATGTCAACCCGTGGAACAGACAATCATAAACCTCGGCTTTGCAAACTATGTATATCTAGAATGAGGTACTTGAAGTAATAAATGTCTTTTCGTAGTTTTTTCCAGTGAGGACCATAAATGTATTCGAAAAATAGCGCCAGCACCTTCCACGCCCACTTGTTGCGTCCACAGCCACTCCAATTAAGCGAAAAATCGTGTTTGCTTTCTCATTACTCCCTTTTCTTGATAACATTTTCCTTCAGTGTGTTGGAATAGTAATAGTTTTTTGGGTTCCAAATTCCCGTTAGAACTACAACCAGTGAAAATTATTAGAACACGTGGTAACTTGATTCAAAAGTTTTCGGATCAATGCCCGGCACATGCGCGGTGAACGGTGATCTCACCCTTTTCTTGCTGCCAGTAATCGTGCAGTCGACCGACCTCTTCGAATTTTCGGACGTTCAGGTATTTTATGATTTTTTTGTTACTTAATGAATATTTTCACCCCTACTATATATTTTTGTATCTAATGATCAATTAATTTGTGATTTCCCCACGTTCATATCACTTGAGTTTCATTCCATCTCACATGCTCATAGCTCTTGACAGAGTCTTTCGATAAGTACCTCATTTTTCTTCGCAGAATACGATTTTAGGGGTAGGTGCTATTATAGGAATGGGAGACATGTGTTTTCGATCAGTTTATAGTTTTTTACTAGTTTTGTGAAAAAATTGGTAGACTACGACAATTTATTTGTAGTTCTAGCGGGCCATGATTGTAGGCCAAGGTCATTTTCATTCAATCTGCGAAATCCACAGACTTGCCATGGGCTAGTCTTTCCATAGATACCTAGGCTAATCCTCAAGGTTTTACCGCCTTTTCTACTTAAATTTTCCTTGTAATAAATTATACAGAATCATGTTGGACCTTTATTTGTTCATTTCATCCAGGTAATCCATACTCGAAGCCATGGGTGTTCCCGCTGGAGATGCTGAGAAAGGCAAGAAGGTAAATCTACCTTTTTACCTACCTACCTACTAAAATAATTTTATTTTTTGGTTTATAAGGATCGAATGATGCAATTTCGGATCAGCGTTGCATGATGTAACATGGTGCTTGCGCAATATTAGACCCGCGTCTAAGGAACTGAGTGGATTAGTTTCGAAGGATAGTTTCGATGTAATGAGGGGAAAACCCATGACTAATGTTTATATTTTAATGAAAGTAGGTTCCATTCTAAGAATTTCGAATAGTTCTTTTTCTATGAGCTCTCGAAGTTTCGACAAGTGACTTCAAACTGGGCAAGGGGGTTCCGCCCGGGTGGGAGGGGTGCAATGACGTCACTTGTTGCCGAAACTTTGAAAGCTCCTATTTTTTTAATAGAAAGAGAACTATTCATTGTAGGAGGGTCAAAATTCTTAAAATAGAACCTACTTTCATTATTAAAGAAGAGAAAGTGATCTTTAAAAAAATAATATTAGAAGGAATAACGGAAAAATAGTAATATACACTGAGGTCATTGGTACTCCTCATTGTGAACACAAGGCAAATAGGTACCTTTTTAATTACAAAATGTTCATATATTTCTATTAGCTTAATGAGCGTCTTCATGCTGAACAGGAAGGGCGATCAAGTTTCTTTGCTGAGTGTTGATTGGTTACCGGTACAGATCATTTTAATAAATTCCTAGTGATACAGTGATATTTTGGTACCCGTGTACGATGCGATCTCAGCCCGGCCAGGGGACACTAGAGGATGGTGCAATAACTGTGAGATCACATACCTATTGGTCTCTGAGATGGCATACTACACGGGTACCGATATTTTTATTAACGTTTATTACCTTATGACTTGATTGCGGTATAGTAATAACAAGCGCGTTGGTGATTCAGGATCGTGTTACCTACCTACTTCCAGGCGTATAGAACCCTAGGCCTAGGTATTTTTCGAGGTTTTTTTGTTGTAATATTTATTGCTTTGGTAATGTTTTTTGAAGAAATTGATATGGATCTCTAAACATTTCTGCTTTCACCTAACCTTACGGAACGAAAGAATTCCGCTCCTTAGTACGATTTTTTCCCCAGTTTGTAGGGTGTTGTACCTACATACAAGGGTGAAGAAGAAATGTGGGTACTTGGTACCTGTTCGTCATAATTCGAATTGTAGCTGTATACGACCTTCCAAAACCTATTGTGGAGTGGGCATGCAATCAAAATACCTTAATATAATTGGAGAAACAAAACGTTAATTTGAAAAGCACCAGCATGGCAAACAAATTTTTTTTGGTTGAATTTTGGTTATTTATCTGAAACGTTATAGCAGTCGGTTAATCATTTTTCGTAGCCACGAATGTTATTCCCTCCTGTTTTCCTCGTGTCTGTACAGTGACGTGTGAAGTATCTAGTTAGTGAGTGGTCGTGTTGATGAGGACGTGGCGAATCGAAATAAGTTTTATGGAGAATCTGAACACAGTAATCATTCTATTCGAATTTTTTCATTGTTTGCGAAAAATAGGTATCTAATAACATGTCGTAGACCTTTGCCCCCGGCTAATGTAGTGTCGTAGTCCTCTAGTCTGGCGTAAGAACGTGTAGATAAATGAACCCACGTGATCCCCATTCGAGAGAAGCGCTGTGACGTAGGTGGTCGACCTTCATCCGAATGACTGGCGCGCCCTGATAACCCACTACCCAGTAGGTACAAGGTCTTTGCCCCGTTGTCGAGGCCTTGTTCAAATTCTGACCATTAACTCACTTGTATAGAGATTTTTCTATATCGATTTCTACTGTAATGACCTGGGTAGCTGCAGATAGCTTTTCCACCATAGTCTGCCCTACGCATCGACTTCGGCACTTATAAATAGCAATATAGCAAAAATTACAAGTTCAAAACTAGGTATCTACATACACTCCGCTTTTAATCACATGGCAAATGGTAGACCTTGGTTTTGTATTCAATTTTCAAAGAACTTTATTATGAGTACATATAACAAAATAGAACAGGTTTGAAGACCATTAATTTATTTGTTCTGGCAATAATAATATAGATATTGTTATTTTTGCCGTTGAGTTTCAATATGTCCGTTGAACATAGTGTTTATGGTTATGGATGAATTGGCATGATTACTTAACATGTCTTGCCCAAAGATATTGTCTTTTATTAATAAAATCGTGTTATCGCCCATCACGGCTATATTAATCATCGGAATTAGACTAGTAGGTACCTACCTGAGAGCCACCCAGCTTGAAATCCGAGGCCGAGTGTCAAGGCCTGAAATTAAAGTGGTTAGAGGGTTGCAAAAACGGAAAGATTTCAGGAAAATGTTTATCTACATTGAGATTTGGACGAGAATTGATAATGAGGAACTTGCACTTTTTTTTATTGTGAAAATCAAAAGTGGATTGAATGGTGGAAGAAAAATTTCAGATTTTTTTTATTGCGAAAATCAAAAGTGGATTGAATTCGAAGACGAATGGTGGAAGAAAAATTTTTGTTTCACTGACGCCAGTGATTTTATAAAAATAAATGACACTTGAATTTCTGGGAGTCCGCCGAAACACCCCCTTCAGCTGACTCCGCCCACTCCTCGAGCGTGACGTCACATTTCTCGTGTCTTATGTCTAGGTCCATCATCCACTTCCCATGTGCATGTCACTGAATCGTCGGTTGTGTTTTCGTGACTTTGGTGCTTTTCAACTTTCCGTGCTGTACTCAGTATTGATGCAACAATAATTCCAGTAATGGACAAAAGAACTGAATGGTCTTGAGTCTGATGAAAATAGAGAACGTACAAGTGAGCCCAAATTTTGATTCTTGGGGCTCTTGGAATTCCAGCAATTATATCGCGTAACAGTTGTTCAACCCATGTTGAAGACAAAATTCACTATTGAAAATGCTAACCTTACTCCAGCATGTGGCCATGGTCTGACAGTGTGGACTGAATTGCAACACATTAATAAAACGTCATTCAGTTTGTTCAGACTGTTCCTGTAGTGGAAGTTTTTGTTGGGGGGGGGGGGGGGGGGTGCCCGCTGTTCAGACTGACACAGGAGCAGTATGAACCATTTAGCGGATCGGCATAATTTTTGCCTCATCCATCCTCAGCCTTCGTGTGAAATGTCAGAACACTAAAAACCTCCACCATACAGCTTACGGAGTGCCACATGGGAACTACGTTTTTACTTCCATGTTCCTATTATAAGTTGGTATAGGAATGGAAGTGTGGTGATACCATCAAAAATAGGTGTTCGAGAAAACCATGGAATCGTGTTCAGAAGTTCTGAAAACGAGTTTCTAGACGGTTTTGTAGTTGATGTCGCTCTCTGTTCATATGTTGGAATTTTAAATGGTCATAACTTCATCAGAATGCAGTCTTCTTCGTATGAGTATTTTCTTCTTGGGTTTTGTTCAGCGCAATTTGAGATGAGAACGAGCTTTCTTGGGGGGAAAGTATGGGAGTTATGAGGGGTTTTCTGATTTTTCGATTTTCAATTATAACTGCCATTCAAATGGACTTGAAATGCCCGGCCAGTCTTCCATACTAGTCTTGTCTTCCGCCAAACACGGAACAAACATGGAAGTATTGTGTGGCATCTCCACACCGGAACTTCAGCATTACTTTGGGGGAGGCCCCCATTTTGGCCTGTAGCGGACCACTTCTGTACTATTTTTTGTTTTGTTCTTTGGCTTCTGCATTATTTTCTTTCCCTATTCCTCTCCTTCGCCTTGAGAACCGAGATGATGTAGGTGGTGGTGGCATCCCAGTTCATCTTGGCTATGACCGTTTATGGTTTTAAATCTCCAAATCCCACCTACTAGGTGGCCTCGGAGGTATTCCCAGCGTGGCATATGATGAGCGTGGAGGTATGGTGTACGTCATCTTTGCTAGGTACGACCTGAAATAACGACGAGGAGTTGTGTCACGTAATAGCCTGCCTCACCATACTTATTGTCAGCCCAATCCTTCATGACGACAGCGTGCCATCCATTTTCCTTGGGTTACTATCTAATACACCTGTATATTATAACATAGTTTTTCTATATTTTTAGTCGATAATTTTTTCACTTTCACAATGTTCGCAGGTTTTCGTCCAGAAATGCTCCCAGTGTCACACAGTTGAAAAAGGAGGCAAACACAAAGTAGGGCCAAACCTCAATGGCCTGATCGGAAGGAAGACTGGCCAAGCCCCAGGATTCAACTACTCCGAAGCCAACGTCAGTAAAGGTAATGGAAAGTCCTGTATCCTCGATTTTATCTTGCACAGTACTTTAAGAGAATCATGGGCTCAGAGAATTGCGAGAGTCCCTGTTTAACAATAACTGGAAAATCTGCTTCTGTTAAAATCTTGGCAAACACTGACCATTCCACTCGGCTTCTAGGCATCACCTGGAGTAAGGACGCTCTCTTCGAATACCTCGAGAACCCCAAGAAATACATCCCTGGCACCAAAATGGTGTTTGCTGGCATCAAGAAGCCTCAGGAACGGGCTGATCTCATCGCTTACCTCGAACAAGCCACGAAGTAAATACAGTTTCACTGTCTAGGAACGCGCGTTGAAGAAATTATTGTAGTGTCTTCGAAAAGATGAAAAAATCCCGTAGAGGCGAATGACTCAACTCCGGGGCCTCCTTCTATACTGTGTGCCCTCGTGTTGTGTGTCCCGAGTATTATTTCGTGTAATGTAAATAATATAAATAATTAAATTAAGGTTCTTTGGTTCCACATCTGTTGAAACAACAAAAACTAATTGGCTTTAAAAGTCATCCCTTATTTATTACGTGTACAATTTTGTTGTATATTTTACCAAAGTGTTGATTTCACACTCCAAAAAAAGTTGGAAAAAATCGAATGGGATTTTCTCAAGAAACTGTTCTTTTTCCTCACACCAATCCTCATCCTTTTTAATTAGCCAGCAAAACACTTGATTACGTAATGTTTTGGACAATGGGGAATCTTTTTTTCTTGAAATAAAATTTCAGAACTTGGAATAATTAGTAATTGAAGCCAATTTTCAAAAATGGGCGGTAGTTTTTAAATGGTATATGATTAAATGATAAAAATTGTATGCACTTCACAGCGTTTATAGCTTCACGGTGAAAATACCTGTTTGGTCCAGCCGGTTCATGAATGGGTTACTTCCAGGCCTTGTCTACTTTCTGATTTTTCTCCGTAGTCAAGTGCTGACTAGTTCTTTGACGTCGGATGTATCGCATTTTGTTAGCGAGGGACATATTGTGTACATTTGATACAAAGTTTGAGGTAGAGTGGGAAGGTAGATACAAGTGGTTTGTCAAATTTTTTTAAAGATACAACAGATAGCAAGTTTTGAGGTAGATATGGGGGAAAGCTTCAATAGGGAATTTTTGTCAAAATTATCTTTGAAAAAAAAAAATATATATATTATATTCAGAGCTAGAAGTTTGAAGTCTGTTTTCAAAAACGTGTTACCAGGTCTATTGACATCTGATAGGCTGTTGGCCCAAGGAGGTGGAACGAAGCCTCAGAGTTGATACCAACAACCCAACATTAGAAATGACATTTTGTTATTCAACAGCAAAGCGTCCAACCAATTTCAGATATGAAATATGTCAATAATTTTAAATCTATTAAGATCATCTGCAAACAATAATTAATACCCATTGCGCTACAGCCCTTTGAGGGCCCTGTTCTTCCCGAGACAGCTTTCCCAAACCTCTGAAACTTCATCACTCCGTCGTCCTTGTGACCCTATAGACATCGTTCAACTGATATCGCTTCTGATTTGTGCGGTCCCATTAACACATAGGTCGGTAAATGTTTCGAACTTCCGTTCCCAGACTGCGAGCTTGCGTTTGTCGGCTTTGGTGAGGCTCCATGTTTCTGAGCCACACAGAACTACTAGGCGTAGGACTGTGATGTGAAAAGAGGAGCTTTGAAGGTTACAGCGAGCTGACGTGCTTGACCTAGTCTGGCTGGTGTTACACATGAAAACGTAATGATTAAGGAGATCGATAAATCGACATTCGAGGTCTAGCCTACATGGCTGTGTAGACGTAAATAACACCCTGAACAGTTGGGCAGTAGTTAACAAAATAACATCAGTAATTTACAAGATTCACTGACCCAGTTACTAAGCAACGAGATAACATTGTACAGAGCTGAGGACTGAAAAAGTTTTTAGAACTAGGTCCACAACAGTTAACTTGTAGTACATATACATTTTTTTTAAACGAATATCACATTTTGTTGAGCAGATAATATGCTACTGCATTGAGTCCAAAATGTACAGGCATTTTTGGGAAGGTTTTCTATCAATGGATTCAAAACAAGCAATACCAGGTCAATGGGTGATGTCTCTTTGGACTGGCAGCTTGTCCCTATAGAATTTGTAGTAAAAAAAGCCAACCACAGTCAGCGAACTTGAGTACGCACAGCCTTGCATTATCTTTACACAACTGTTAATATGTGAGGTAAGTACAAAAAATACTACGTCTGAAGTAACCAATCCTGTTCAAGCTGGGTTCACATGGTCGCGTAAACGCTCAAAAGCGTAAAGCCTCCTGATTGGCTACCGCCTAGTTGATTGGGGGGGGAAGCGTCAACGCCGAGTTCACTTTTGGAGGTGACTGTAGCGTATTGGAAGTTTAGATATTTTGAGCGTTTATGCGCCGTAAAGCGTGCGCAGTAGACCCCCCGCGCAGGGCCCCATCCAAAATGGCGGATCCGTCACAGCTGATCTCCCACATCTTCCGGTAAGACGAAAGACAAAACAACGCGGGAAAACAACAGCTGGACAGTTCTCCCGAGGCGCATTGCGCATTGGCCTCTTGCGCACGTTAGCGTTACGCCTCCATGTGAACCAACACTCGCGTTTTCAGCTTTTACGCGCCTCCCACCCTCGCCGCCTACGTCGATTACGCTTTTGAGCGTTTACGCGACCATGTGAACCCAGCTTCATTCAAGTTCTTGGTATAATATTCCATGGATGCCTCACTGGGTTGAAGTAAGCTCGTCCATATCAACATAATTAATTATTCTCGTCCGTCGTCCACCCACTAATTCACTGGTCCTGTCATGTACGCTGATCAAGTGGGAGTGCTGGCAGGTTATGACGTTCGTTGAATAGAGGAACATTCTTTTACCCATCTGAGGCAACCCAACCCATACCTATCAACTGTCTAGCAAACCCATTCCGTCTGCTATTTACAGTAAGCTTGTCAATCAGCTCACTGTAAGGATTCCACACGCAGCTTACAACCCGTCCTAGACCATACTTGTGTGCGTGTATGCCTCACTCTGGGATTGAGTGACTGCTATGAGTCCCTACTTCCACCTCACACCCGCTGATTTACCTGTCAACTCTGCTGTTCACAATTACTTCTCCAATTCAGTTGACAACTTGTAGATACTTGCATAAGCTCAGTCGTGTATTGTAAGTTGCACTTTGCCACTCTATTATTTGTACTTAACCCACCAAAAAAAAAACTTGCCAAGTATGAGGGTTTGAAAAACATTTCAACTAAACCTTGATGTCTTACGAGTAGGTACCTACCTACCTACCCAGAAGTCGACAATAACTTTCGCAAAACTTGTTAGTAGACCTACTATCAGGAGGTGGGTACCTATACATAATATACAGTAAATTTGAAATTCATGTTATTTAGTGGTCAAGATGGGCGCTTTCTAACTGCTACTAGCAAAATCAATATTTGAACACGATTCATTTGGCCTATTGAGGACGTGGCCCAAAGCCAACCACTGAAAATAACCCACGCCAAGAATTTCGCGAGTGAATTTGGGAAGGTGCCAAATAGGACACGATTATGCAAGCAAACATAAGACAGATGAACCTTGAAATGCATGATCCCTAACCCGATTTGAATCCTCTCAATTCAACTTTTCAGTGTGGTTAGTATCTCAGAATAAACCATGATTTTTATTTATCCGTCCTCCCCCGCATTACCTACCCCCAGATCTGAGGTTCTACTATAGGTGGCTTAAACAAATTAAATAAATTTAGCAGCAGAAAGAACTAACGCTTTGAGAATGTTCCTACCAATCCATTGCACTACAATTCTAAGAGGATAAAGGGCAATTAAATAAACAGCTAGTAGGAATTCAAAATAGAAACTAATAACTCAAGTTTATTTTATTCTACATTTCCCTCAAGTAGACCTAACGACATCTCATTTCAAGCGATTGCCAAGTAAATAAAATACAGATAACTTCTAACGTATTTTGAAGGTTGACTGATTCAAGGTTTGGCATTTCGATTTTTCTGAAACTGTGAATCTATTAACACAACATAGCAACCTCCTTTAGTGAGCAGGTGATGAAAAATTACGGAGGAACAGTAGAGGGAAAATTGAAGGCAGTATGAATAAAACATGATCATCTAATCTGGAAAAATCTCCAGTACCATCCCACAATCTTTGTGTATAAGGGTATGAATCACAGCCAAACATTTCACATGGCTGGAACTAAGGCTCAAGACGGAGCTGCACTTTGATATTGACTGACGCAAGTTGAGTGACCAAATACCTGAAAATGTAGGGAATTTCTATCCTTTCTATGATCCCTCGATCGACACATAACCGGCATTTGGCCGAAAAGTTGAGAGACGTGTCTTTTTTCGTGTTTTGGATCGCAAGAACCGGTCCAAGAATCGTACCGCAGGTCCGACAAATCAGTGCCTGCAAAATTCAACGGGAGTTCAAGAATAGTAGGAATATCAGCAGCGTATTATATGACCTACGAATAATACAGGTTAAGCATTGTAATTTGAAAACACTACGCAAATTGTCCCAAAAAATTGGTGACTGAATCACCAGAAGATTGCATAGGTTTTGGGAAATCGGTAGAAGCTACCTAGGTAGGGTAAAGGCACTAGAGGTGGACACTTAGTGGCATTTTCTGGTTAAAACGTCCTTATGTTAGTGACTTTTAAGGCCACTGCCCCGGCACCGAAAAACATTAAAACGACCAACCAATGTTCAGTTGGCATCTGAATTTCCCTACATACACTGTACCTAGCATTTTTCAGAAGTTCAACAGCGACTCGCCAGATTTCTCTGGCTATGGATATTCAGTATTCTAGTTAGTTTTTCCTTCTTGTTAGCTCCATAGACCAAGAATGTTATCCGAATAAAGCGACAGTAATCGGTGTCCTGCAATCGAAATCGAAACCTGGGCTCCTGAAGTTGGCAGGACCTGGAACCTAGTGTTCCCATGGCAACCGAGAAAAGTGGCCCATCCGCGCATGCTTAGTTGATAAAAATGTTCGCCACGCACACTTTGGGCCCTGTCCCCAGAATCTGATTTCCTCAAACTCGATCCCTTTGATTCAATCTATCCTCTCGATACGAGATGCTTCTTCTTCCGATTTGTTTTTGTTGTCTTTGAATCACATTCACTTTCTCTGTTACAGTCTGTTGTCAGTTTTTAATTTTTTGTGTGCGTTTTGCGTTCGGTCTGGTTCCGATGACAGATTTGTATTTGTGGTATCTAAGTGCGTTTTATCTTGTTTGCTGTTTGTTGTCTTGTGGTTTGTGGATTGATCGGCGTCGTAACACACAGATAACTACCTAGCTTCTTGTCAATAGCTTTTTCATTCAAGTAGGTACCGGCCGATGGGTCATTGTTTTATTTCAGTTTACTATATTATATTGTAACACTTGAACTTGGTGGCTAAGTTGCAGAAGAATTTGTTGACGTTTTTGTACGACGATAGTGTTGATTAAAAGAGATAAGCTTTGCTGAATATCAGTCAGTAAATAAGGGAAGGGTGTTGTTGCCTTGGGGTATTTTGTAGACAAACCTGTGGGTTTTGTGTTTTGGTGTCCCACCGTTTTCAGACCCCACGCACCGCTACTGGTTTCATGTAAAAGTAGAACCAACTTTTTCACCAGTAGTGGACAGTAATTTCACAGATGAATTCCACTGAAACTGTTCAATCAAACCTGAGAAGAAATTAAACAAAAAAGTAGGTTTTGGTTAACTGATAGGAAGGCTCCTAATCTCTGCATTGCCGCACCTCCACTGACACCTTCCTAGATCACTAAAAGAATTTGAGGTTAATAACTACTGATATTCCACTACGGATTCCAACTGCTTCTGAACTCTTATTTTGTACACTCGAAGTTGTGGCTTTCCACCACTGTGCCTTTACGTCTTCGAATGGGCTATTTGCATGAGTTTTCTAAATTTAAAAAAAATTGAATTAGGTAGCTACATTGGAGAGAAACGTAAAAATGAAGGCTGTTCATTAAAACAATCACTATTCGATTTACTGTCAACCAAATAAATCAGAAAATCAAAAACAGGCGGGTGATTACACACAAGTTCTGAGCAAGCTTATTGGCTAGAAGTCTAGCCTCCTTCAGTGATGACGTCCACCACCACTGTTTGAATGCTTATTTTAAAAGCCTGTTTCTACCCAAGAACATTTTCTTACGCCGCGTAATCTCTCCTTTTGTTAACATGACATCTCCCTACAAAAGTTATTCCGAATTTTATTTTTCATGCGAATAGCCTATTGTGGTTTTTTTCTTCTCAAGAATAAGTTGTAGTTTGCTATTAAATCCAATAGGGTTATTTCCGCTTGTGTTAGAAGTAAAATACCATACCTTCTGAAGGAATCTGTCGTCACTAGCTGGTCGCGTTCTGGAGATCAGTGCTTTTGATATAAGGACATCTCCATCAGCCCGTCAAACCACCAACACCCAGTTAATGACGACGAATGCCTCGGGGAAGGTACGCTAATTCTATGTTCTAGTTCCTCTTTCCCAGGCTCTCAAAATGCCAGTCAAACTTGTAAATGTGATTCAAGTACAATTACCATTGATTTATCGGAGCAATGGAAGAGACGGTCTTGAAGAAGGAAGGAAGCACCATGGGATATGAGAGAATCTCGTTCCATCTCACCAAAACGGACACCACCTCCTCGTTTCCTACCTCCGACTGGCTGATGCGTTAGCATGTCTGTAGCGCCAGTGCTCCTAACCTGAAACAAATTTTAGACGAAACTTACAAATGTTGGTAGATTAGGGTAATGACTAATGTCAGAGGATAATAACTTGACCTGTGACTTGCATGACGGGCGAATTTGAATAAGTACCTCTGGCGGCTGCTAGAGACACTATATGGGTAGTATGATTTGGTTTATTTTCTGTGAATAATACACCTATGTATTCGCTCAGCAAAAATTGTTTATAACACCCCCCTCAACTTTTTTTCTTCCACGTTTCAAGGTGTATAGATTCCAAAAATACAATGTCTGTACGCCCTCCGCCGTGTCATCCATATCTACTTCATTTTCGGTCTAAAAAATTCGTTATTTCGCACACAAGCTCCATTTGGGCCCTAGTTGTGTCCCGAAACTTTGCAGTCCGATCGGCATATACCCAAGGGTGTTATTGGTGAAAAATGGGTGTAAAAACATGGTTTTGACATTTTATGTCTTTACTTTGGCACATGGACCCAAAAAGCGTTATAGGAAACCGTTATACGACACCGGTAAACAAAAGCGTTACAGTGAGCAGTAAGAGACTAAACAAGGAAAGGACTAACCGACCACAATGTTATGTCTTTACTTTGGCACATGGACTCGAAAAGCGTTGCGTTATAAAAAAGCGTTACAGTTGATATTCTGATGATTTTCGCTTACAACCGATTCGTTTCTACGGAACTTCATGTTTGCCATTTTTCATCGTACAAAAATCGTTCACCACTCGTTGGAATTGTGTGATTTTATTGAACATTTTCTTGTTAACCGTACCCCCCCGTACCTGGCGCGGTAGCTGAGCTGAGCATGATGAAAAAAAGGCTGGTAAACAAGGTAGTCAGCAACAGACGAGTGAAGAAAGTCATTACTTACTAGAATCGAATGTGGTAACCTTGCACCACCATGTAACCCGGATCGTGGTAATGTTGCAACCCGTAAATGATACCGTCAATTATCCCTAAATTCCCATTGGGACATAAAATGTCCCAATGTGTTGCAGACTCGTATGCAAGCGTTTATGAAACAGTAATTCATCTTTATTTTTTAATAAATTTCTTTATCGTTTAAACAAGCATGTTTCAATAATTTTGGCATGGGGCCATCTGCGACCCAACCCGCACCTACCCTCCAAATTTCAGCCCTCGAACCCCTACCTAATGAACTAAGAAACTATCTTTCAGTGGGTACTATCAACTCCTCGCTCCTCATGTACCTAGTAGGAGAACTGTCGTCCTGTGGATTCTATAAACTCCTCAAGTTGTTTTGGTGTTTTAGTAAAATGAACTTTGTGAGGCATCGTTTCCGTGTTTTTTAGGACGAAGAGACCGAATATAAGTTGATTCTGACCAGAGCGGAAAACTGAGGTCCTAACAAAGTTTCAGCTTAAATTAAATTCTGGTCTAAAATCTTCGTTCTTCCGCTCACAGTTTAGGTCCAAATTTTGGAATACATTTGGGTCCTAGTTGTGCTCCGAAGCTCGGCAGCCCGACCGGAATGTGCGCAGGGGTGTTATGGGGGGAAAACATGGTTGTAAAAATAGGGGTTTTTGATGTTTTTTTGAGGGTTTAGTGAACATGGGCTTGTGAGGTATCGTTTTCCAGGTTTTTTAGGGCGAGAAGACCGAATATGAAGTTGATTTTGACCAAAGAGTGAAGAATTGATGTAAAGAAGGATCAGCTCCCAATATTCATTTTTTATGGGTCAAAAACTTGGGTAATGAAATCATCATAAATTTGTATATCAACACTAAAAGTAGTATCAACAGGTGAATCAAGACAGTTAAATGACACTATCAACGATCAAAGATAATATGTTTAAAAAAACGCTGCAAAGTCCTTGTCACATGGGTTTATTATTCTACTGGACATACTCGTACGTACAGAAATTTTGCTGTTCACTTATTGTTTCTTTCATGTGAAATCATTGAAATAGATATTTCTGATGGTTTCCACCAATTTTGGCCCCCAAAACACGAATTAGGTACGCTCCTTTTCTTCTTTTTTTCCCCCCAAATTATCTTAGATCATTGGTAGTACCATTTAATCATCTTGATACACGTGTCGACACTTTTCCTAGTGTTATTAGTATATACACTTAAGGATGATTTCAGACGATTTCCCAGGTTTTTGACTCATAAAGTCGATTTTGGGAGCTGAACATTTGGTAGAACCTCGGTTTTCCACTCTTTGATCAAAATCGACTTCATATTCGGTCTTCTCGTCCCAAAAACGTGGAAAACGATACGTCAATAGCTCATGTTACTAACATGTTACTAGAACACAAAAAGTACCTACTTATTTTTATACTAATTTTCGCTCATAACAGCCCTGGATATATTCCGATCTGGCTGCAAAGTTTCGGGACACAACTAGGGCCCAAATGGAGCATGTGCGCCAAAGAACGAATTTTTTAGACCGAAAATGAAGCCGGTACACGTGATACGGCGGACGGACATTGCATTTTTGGAATCTACGCACCTTGAAACGGAAAAGAAAAAAATTTTCAAGGGGTGTTATAACATTTTTTTGCTGAGCGAATACATAGGTGTATTATTCACAGAATAATAAACCAAAACAGGAGCCTTTTTTGAGGGATAATAAATGAACAGCCAACATTTCTGTAAGTATGTCCAGCAGAATAATAAACCCATGTGACAAGGACTTTGCAGCGTTTTTTTAATTCATATTATTGTGAGTCACGTTTCAGTGTATAGACTATAGATTATCAAACCAAATTAGTTAACACCAGTCAAATAATTTTAATATGGATATGGGCTGATGGTGATTAGACCCACCCTCTTCCATTATTTAACTAACCATTCGGCTCCTGAAAACCTAGCAGCACCGCTAGCCCACCACGTTAGCACCACCCGCTAACCAATTGTTTTTCAACGATTCGCTTCATAGAACTGGATTTTACTTCATAGGACTTCGTTCCTATGAATGAAAGAAAGGAATACCTTGATGATGATTGTTGCCTGGGAGATCCCAAGCAAGAGTACTCAACCAAGCTTGTGACAGTGTGGCTGTTCTCGAGTCGCTTTTTGGTACGGTGGAGACGGGGTCGTTTGGGGAAGCCTAATCGATATCCCTTCTTAACCGACGATAATCTCGCTGGTCTAGGAGGGGCTCTCGAGGGTCCACTGTCACCCTATGTCACAAGTTCTTGTACTTGCTGATATTGCGAAACAATAGAAAATGAGTGGATGGGTGGCACAAACACCATCCGTTACCAATCTCCGCAAGTAGATCCTCCTACTATGAAAGAATTTGTCAGCCCATCTTTATAAAGATAATGAGCCCACAACATGTGGTGTATGAATGCAGAATACTCTTTAGAGGAGGCAGGAGTCAATATCCTCAAAGCAGGTATAGGACTCCTGAATTCTCAGACATCAGCACATAAACAAGGGGTTCAGGAACCCAAGGGTGAACTAAATGCACTGCTAGTATATTTGAGGTGCACATAAAACGACCTTCCGCCAAAGGTTCCATGTCCACTTACTTGCCACTTATCCGACACCATGTGCCTCAGACGCTGGTAATATACTACTCCAAAAAATATGTTTGCAGTCATTTCACAACCGTTGACTCCACTGTAGAGTCTTTCAGTGCCAAAGTAATTGTAACCACCTTCGGAAAAAATTGTTAAAATTATTAGTAAAAAAAACCAATACCTCTATATCTGACATTTATATCCGCATACTGAGCCAATATGACATCAATGTCCTACAACAGTTTCCCGTTATTCATTTACCTGCGTGTAGAAGTTTGCCAAAATAGTCTATAGCCGTATCTTCTTCGGAAAATTCAAAGGGTGTAGCATCGTGAACAAGACCGTGAACAGCAGCTGATTTTCCTGCCATGCATTCGATCATCATAGCTAAACAAAAAATGAAAAAACAGCTCAACTCTTAAATGGTTTGTTCAAAACAGCAAATTCATCCTGACGTATTAATGAAGAATGCTTCAGTATTGTCTAGCACAGTGCCAAGTTATCCACTACATAGGGACGTAGGGACACTGTAATTAACAAGACGCGTCATAATAAAGTGGCTGATCAGTAAAGTGACAGGATCTGCTTGAAGCTTAAGCACTACGCAGGCAGCGCTTAACACTTTACTAGCTGTTGGTTTTGATAAAAAGAAGACACCCGTTGATGGGGTTTTCTCTTGAATGATGATTTAGAAAAATTATGTTATTACGAACCTATTGTCATACGAGACGGGAAACCGTGGGGGTTGAAAACAATGTCCGGAACAATACCAGATTCAGAGAAGGGTAGATCTTCTGAAGGTAGGGTTTGACTGCATATACCTTTTTGACCAGCCCTACTCGCAAACTTATCCCCTATCATTGGATTTCTCTGAAAAATGCGACAAGTTACAGTTGGTTCAAAATTAGCTTGCTGACAAACATAATGTCTACATAATCTATCCTAACGACTGAAGACTAACCGAGATCCTGTATGTAATAACAGCTTTATTGCAGTTGGCGCTAGATCTCCGTATGCTGTCAACACCACAAAGCTTCACTTGATCAACAACCATATCCTCCCCTTGATACTTTTTTGTGTGAAATTTTCCACTCTCGTGGTCATAGTAGCTGAAAAACGAGAACGGCCACATGACACAGGACATGGAAAATAAACCATAACTAACTTAGGGGAGTTTTGGTCTATAGCCCATTCAATTTAGAGTGAGAGCATGTAAACAGAATGCGAAACCACCTAAGCACCATGGCGTGGCGGGCTAGTATACTCAAAATGCATATTTACTTATGGGGACCTTTGACTTTAATAGCTGAAAATGCTTCCAGGGCAAGATATTGGTTTCAGCTCAATCTCCACACCTGCAATTCATCAGTTTTATTTTCATTCAAAGTTCGTCATTTTCGAAAGCAAAATATGATAGTCATGTTAATGTCGGAAACCAACACAACCAGCTCCGCAGGTATTTCTCCACCGAAGAGACGTAAGGTGTCAACTATATCACTAAAAACGACAAACGTGTGCAAGCATATGCGTGAAATTAATCTAGACCGATCTATCCGATATGTCGTGCAGATGGTGGAAGCCGCGCCAGGTGTTAAAAGAATATAAAGAAAACGGCTGCTTTGCTCACCAAAGAAGATCAGAGCCATCCCAAAAATAGCTGATTCGTTCGATTCTTTAGATCGAGAGGCAATACAAAAACGCTGCAAATCCCTGCACAACGGTTTATTATTTTGTATAGAATACCCTTCTGTTACAGATCACAGCTCTATGTATAGATAACCCGTCTATATAATATAATATGTACTATTCTATGCATAATTATGTAGATCGCAGACCCTCCGTAGGTTAGTACCTAACCCCGTACTCGTTACTAGGTACCTACCTAAATCACGAGTTAAATGTTGCTAAAATAATTCTGCCGATGACAAACAGTAACTAACAAAAAGAAACACATATAATGAAGTTCTGAAAAGAAATTGTTGATGAGGAGTGAAAAAAGTTGCAAAAGTACCTACCTACAAACTCCAGCCCCTTCTACGTAGATGGTATAATGAACCGTTGTGTAATAATTTACCGTTGAGTAATGATTTACCGTAGTAATAATTTACCCATCAATAATACTTCAACGTTTGTTCAAGTTTCACTACCTACGAACAAACTCCAAAAGAGCCATCATTTTTCAAATTAAATAATATCACAGAACAACCAACTCGACTTCATACTCCGCCAATATAATCAGGTGATCCCTACCAGGAGCATCTAGGAGAAGAGTGTGGTGGAACGGCCCGAGCGCTGCCTAGCGAAGATTAGATGAACCTACCGGAGCTTAAGAACCTGGGTTATCGCTAGTTATCGTGTCAAAATCCCCGTATTCCTAATTCCTAATAGATCCTAAATATTCCATAATGTTCATAATTCATAATTCAGTGTATAGTGTTCCGGTGCAGTAAATGTGACAAAACATACGAGGAGAGCAGTTCTCTTCGGACACATCGCTTCTGAAAACACCGAGATAAAGCTTCCGTAACCACTATTTTCTACAAAGAAGAAGGCTACGAAAAATGTATAAATAAATATTTTTATGACGGCTTTTATTTTGGTTTCGGCTGAATCATGTATGAACTTATGTATGAACATTGACATACAAAAAAGCAATTTTGATATTTTTATATCATTATTTTTTGTTTTTTTTTCTAATTTGGGAGAAGATTGAATTCTGTAATCCAAAGAGGCGTGGGTGAGTTTTCTAGTACCTAGTAAGAGACCTCAGTTAAGTACCAACAGTTTTTCATTATCTATGTAGGTACCTAGTGTTAATGAAAATGGTGCTTTTGTAAATTCAAATCCCCCCGCTTTTTTTGTGTTCCTCTCCCCATCTTGAGGTAGTAGGTACCTTTTGCTTCCGAGTCTGCGAAGCAGCGGAAGCCTTGTGTTCACTTTCGTGAGCCAAAAAATTTTTGTCTTCAGAAATCAAAATTTCCACTTGCATTTTGCGTTTCAAAGCCTACTGAACAAATTTGGTTCCGTGTCTGTCGGTCTGTGAGTCTGTGAGTCTGTGAATCTGTGAGTCTGTGAGTCTGTGAGTCTGTCCGCATTTCCTTGTACAGCCATAACTTCCACGATTTTGAATTGATTCAGCTCAAATTTTGAGGGATGGTGCGGATAAGGCCCCTTGAGGTCCCATACAAATTTCAACATGATTGATCCAGCGGTACGCCCTGCGCATGCGCTAACGTTAAATTCAACAAACACGCATAACTTTCACAATTTTGATTCAATTTCGCTAAAATTTTCAAGGGTTGTTTGGACAAGGCCTAGTGAGTTCCAGTATGAATTTCAGCATGATCGGACCCTCGGTGCGCTCTGCGCATGCGCTGGCGTGAAATAGATTCAATTTCCTTGTTACAGCCGTAGTAACCAAAGATTTCACCCAATTTCAATGTAATTCTCAGGGATTAAGCGGGTAGGGCCCATTGAGGTCCCATATAAATTTCAACATGATAGAGCCAGCGGTTCGCCCTGCGCATGCGCTCTGTCTGTCTGTCTGTCCTTCTATGCACGGCCAAACGGCTCGACGGATATCGACCAAATTTGGCACGAATATTCAGTAGGCTCCCAAGTTGTGCAACGTCGCATTTTCAATTCCCTGACCATAGCGGAACTATGGTCGACCATGGTCAACTCCTGAATGGCTTGATGGATATCGACCAAATTTGGCACGAATATCCAGTAGGCTCCCAAGTTGTGCAACGTCGCATTTTTAATTCCCTGACCATAGCGGAACTATGGTCGACCATGGTCAACTTCGTTAATTGAAATGGTAACCCCTATTTTTTATCGCGTATTCGTAAGCTACGTGAAATTCTATCTACGATCGACCCTTCGGACTACCCCCGCGGTCGACCATAGCGCATCCATGGGCCCCTCCATGGTCGAATCCCGAATTGCTCAACGGATATCGACCAAATTTGGCCCGAATATCCAGTAGGCTCCCAAGTTGCGCAACGTCGCATTTTTAATTCCCTGACCATAGCGGAACTATGGTCGACCATGGTCAACTTCGTTAATTGAAATGGTAACCCCTATTTTTTATCGCGCATTCGTAATCTACGTGAAATTCTATCTACGATCGACCCTTCGGACTACCCCCGCGGTCGACCTTAGCGCATCCATGGGCCCCTCCATGGTCGAATCCCGAATTGCTCAACGGATATCGACCAAATTTGGCACCAATATCCGGTAGCCTCTCAAGTTGAACGTAGGCGCATTTTTAATCCCCTGACCATAGCGGAAATATGGTCGACCATGGTCAACTCCTGAATGGCTTGACGGATTTTGATAAAATTGGGCACAAATACCCGGTAGGGTATGGGATTTTTCCGTCGTTTGTTGGTTCCACGATACTGCGTACAGCGAATCTCGGATAGCGAGCGAAGCGAGCGGTCAGGCTAGTTATGTATAATGGACGTAATGTATTATGGAAGTCATGTTATGTATAATATGTATATTTCATGTAATGTTATGTAATGTTATGTTATGTAATGTAATGTTATGTAATATGTATATTTAACGTTATGTAATGTTATGTAATGTAATGTAATGTAATGTTATGTTATTTTGCTTCCGAGTCTGTTCTATTTTATAATGGGTCACTCTGATTGTGACGAGGAAGCTCCTGTGCCATCACCTTGGCAGTGTATTTAAGTTCTCTCCGTCATTGTTGAAGACGACCTATTCCGAAATATGTTCGTATAGTAACTTCAAACCAAACAAAATCGACATGGATCTGACTCAGACAGAGAGTCAGCTCCCTCATTCGCTGGTAAGCTGAACAACCTTTTAGCAAATTTTTAATAAAAAAATTCGCTATTTGCCTCGTTTGAAAATTTCTTGAGTGCCCAAAATGCGGTGGAAACCCCTTCAAAATCGAAGAAGTAGCAGTCATAACATTTTTCGTTCAAAAGAGAAGTTGTAGAGCATCAAATTCTGCGTTGATAGACCCCCTCAATTGTCAAATTGCGATGAAAAATGAAAAGGTTTTGCCATATCAAAGTTTCATATACAGGAAAAAGACAGTTTTTATGCAAGACATAATTTGGCAAGTTCGGGATCAGCGCGAAATTTCTACAACAATCCTTTATAAAATAATTTTGCCTACCTACGATTAGATTTTCATTTCGGACTGAATGCCTTTTTGATTGATGCCTCAAACAGATTTGAATGCCTTTTTCATTGAGGTCAAATTTCTGGTTCCCTAAAGATTAGGCAGGGTTCTACAGACATTGCCTACGGACATTTACAGAGGTGGATTCATCTAATCTTCGGTAGATAGCGCTCGGGCCGTTCCACCACACTCTTCTCCTAGATGCTCCTATCCCTACCAATGATTGGCCGTATTCACAAATTCCTATTGTGGGCGCGTCTCTGGTTACGAGATTTGGTTTGAATTGTATACAATTTCATTCACACTGGAGTCGAAAATGCCTGTCGGTGCAAACTTCGGGGCCTTACTGTGAACGAACGGCTGGACGTACGATGCTCCGGATGGTCTTAAAAAACTCGCAAGTTCAAGAATTATTTAAAACCGTAAAAATATTTACGTAAAAAAATTGTATAGGAGTTTTGAAAATTTCAACCCCTATTTTGAACCCCTTAGAGATGACTCACAGTAACGTCGAGCTTCGAGGACCAACTAGACGCCGAACGGAACCTATAACCCGAATTTCATCAATTTTTTTTCATGGTAACTAAGAAAAGTGGCCCGTACGGCGTACGGCGTACGGCGGACAGACAGAAATATTTTTATTGCAGTTTTGGATTCTACATACCTTGAAACGTAAACCATCAAATTTTGAGGGGGGGTAAGAATTTTTTTTTTCATGCTCGATTCCAATGGTTCATTATTGAAAATAATAAACCAAAATTCATCAGTTCAGTTTCCATAGTTGCAATTCATCAGTTTTATTTTCATTCAAAGTTCGCCGTTTTCGAAAGCAAAATATAGTGATGTCAAGGTCTTCGGAATATACTTCCTACTATAGATGAAATGTTTTTGACGTTAACACCCCTCCCCAGTTTTAAAAGAACTACTTTTTACAAGTTGTCTCAGAACTACAATTTCAATTTGTCAGACGTGGAAGGGATTCAGAGCTGCTTGTATGGTAGGCAACCCCGCATCACATGGGTGATATGCGGGCTCGATCTGTCGTTCGTTTATCCGTGCTCTCACGCCAAACTGAACGAACTACAATTCGGGCTATTCTAGAATACAGATCCAGATGACACACACACAGATGGAAGTTCATAGTTTTTCATAGTATTCACATATTCAAGTTTGCAAATGTCGTGTTTCTCATAATTTTCAATGGTTAGCAATAACAAAAGAAAATTATTCATTAACTAACCTGTAGAACGGTTGGCCACCAGCAATCCTTTGACCTGGATGTGGAAGTCCATCTTCTTGAAGGTATTTCATTGCTTCATTGTCAGTAGTGTCCAACACGAAGTATGATTGGGCCTGCGAATCAAGTTTACAATAAGTGGTAGATAATAATAAAGTAGCGACAAATTATAATACTACTCATAGAGCAAATAAGTAATCAATTAATTCAACTCACGGAGGTCAGAGCTACAACTTCACTTTTGACGACTGATCCATGTGCGAACCCTCTCTCCAATGAGGATCTGTTTATTATCATAGCATCTTCCATATCATAACCCTGAAACAACCACATCTTATTACTCATCAATAAATGTTTGATCGGTAGACATTTATCCAACATCATAGGATCAAAAAGTTCATTCATAAAATAAATCCATAATCGGTGGGTGAAGAGTTAAAACTTAAAAATCCAAGGGAAGTCACCAAGCGTTATTAACCAGCTTACTAAATTTCAGCTGACATGGCTACTAATTTATCTACAAGGGGCCCAACTCATCGGAGAGTGCGGCCAATAATAATTATGGTTGAACGTTTTTTATAAAGCCGGACGTGTCAGCACTGCAGCGACATGAATACCAATCCTGTTCAAAGTATCCATGGTCACAGAGTGGACGCCACTGTTAACCTGTCGGATGGAGGTTTGAGCGGTGAGGTCCTGAGAAACATACAAAAAATATAAGGGACAGCGAATGTTGGTGCTCGAGCTGAGGTCTATGGTATAGCCACAGTTATTTACATACCGCAACGCAGTTTTCCTCTTCCACTCATCCCACATAAGATAATGTCAACGAAACGAACGCACTGAGTGACAAGCCCTGGTGAGAACTGTGCCTTCAACTCATCAATCTGAGCTCAGGTGATTCAAGTTGTGCACTGCCCTTGGCCACCCTGCGGCTCAACGTTTGCCCAGCCTTATTGTGTTCCGTATTTCGTTCTGACAAAATCTTAGGTATTCAAACCGACTTACTGTATATGAGATGACAGCTATAATGGCATTTGTGCCCATAGCATAGTTATCCATTCCCACAATATCGTAGTGGATAGGACGGAAGAGGGGAGTGGATGGAGTTTGCAACCGGTACAGTTTCGTGCTCGAGTTTGCCAACCAATTATGGCAAGGAGTACCCATAGTTTGTTTACCCATCTGCAACCAATAAAATTTCCATTGTTGAACATTAGACGAATGAATATTAATTCGAAACACAGAAAATATTAGGATCAACTAGTCGTCCAATGTTCCTCTGAAGAAAGCTCAAACCAAAGCAAGCAAATTCAACACTTGGATCCTAATACATTACAACCAGTCAACATTAGAGGGTGATAAAACTTGCCTGACATTGATACATATTCCTTGGACTTTGATTGCAGTCAGGCATTGGAATCATTGAAGCTAAATTACTCAAAAAGGCTGTTTTTGATAACTCTTGGTGTGTCGTAATCTGCAAACACAAAATCAATTACAGGACACGAATCAGAATGTATTCAGTTGGGTTAGTGTGTCTGAAAACAATCATGGATTCTCACCCCACTGTGGGCTTCTTTCTGTGTTATGCAAATGTCCAAGTAAACCTGCTCAAACGTGCCTATCAGCTCCACTTTCTTTACAGCCAAGTTCAATACAGGCCTCATCATCCGGGCTGGGCCTGAGAACAGAAATAGGCCAGGATGTTGCCCTTTCGTTTTGGAGAAAGGGACCAAAACTATCTCTAATGTTTTCGGCACCTAGACAGACGAAATCCCAAAAACAGGTTACGTATAGCACGTTTGTGAACAACAAACATAGGTAATAAGAAGAATGCACAGGATTTTATGTTAGCGAAGTCAGCTCAGTGGATCACAGTACCTACCTACTGTATATAAAGCCAAAATAAGCTGCTTAGCATAATAATCCGATCTCAGGCGATTTCTTTCAGGATAGAATTAAATCTTGACGAAATTAATGGAAAAGGTTACCTACCTTCAAGCCTTCTATCTTGAACATCCTCAATTTGTCGACAAGGCGTCCAGCAGATCTCTGAGGGACTTTCCCAATAACTCGTCCATCCAGCATTGCTGTGTACAATTTTTCTTTAGTTATGAAGTTGGGCTCTTTCAAAGGGATCATTCCCAATGATGCGAGAACTGCTGGCAGTTTGGCGATGACCTCAGGGTCTGCAGCATTTGTTATCTGCGGTGAAGGGTCTAATGTTACAATAGGCGTGAAACGGATTAAACCAAAGCTATGTTTGGTCCATAATATTTAGACTGGATGGTAAGTAAAATTGAAATAAAAACATAATTATGATGGAGCAACCTGGCAATCTTTTGTAAGATGATTTAAAAGACCACAGGGAGCACCATCTGGGGTGTGAACAGGGCAGATGAATCCCCAAGCGTCAGGCAACAGCTGCCGAACTTCCGTCGTCCTCATCTCTTGAAAGAAGGCGCCTCGGTGAACAGCCTTGAAGTGGGACATGTACCTCATCCTGTTGATGTTTTCCGCAATAATAACAAGACCTGGAGTAAACCAAGAATGTCAACAAATCAATCATCAGAAGAAATAACCAGGGGCCATTCCAAAAAGGTTCGACTCACGAACGAGAAATGAAATTTTTTAGGAAGAGGGTAAGCTGAAAGCTGCGAAATTACATATGAAGTTCAATACGAAATGCTTCTTCGTGATACCTAATGATTACCACAAATAAACTAGCATTACCATACACACAAGAAATTACCATACAAAGGGATGAAAGAAGATTATTCCAATGATTACTGTGGGTTGTCCAACAGAAGCATACGAACTATATGAAAATTAGTCGAGTACAGCGTGATTCATAAGTGAAGTAGCAAGTCTCCACAGGTACACCAAATGAATAAAATGCCACAAAATTCTTACGTGTATGGACCTACGTCGTTTTTAATGACATTTTAATGGTGAGATAGTGATATCTCAGTAAACTTCGAAAGCACTATCAATCCAAAACGCTGCGAAGACCTTGTCACATGGTTTTATTATTCTACTAGCTGTGTACCCGCGCTTCGCAAAGGTAGAACAGACACCCACTGTATCCCCCCCCCTCCGCAACTGATCAGAAACCTTCCCCAATGCCAACCCTAACTGCCTTTAACCCCCCCCCCCCCCCCCCCCCGTATCCTATGAACCCTCCCTACCTGGTTAGAAACATTCCTCAATGTTCACACAACAAATTCCCAAAGTTGCACTCCAATTGGTCAAGTAGTTTTGAAATTTCCGTAGACCCCCCCCCCCCCTCTCATAACCTGTACCCTCCTCCCACTAACATCCTGATTGAAGTACCACTTGAATGTACTCGTCGAGCTGAATCCAGAATATAATTACAATCGGATTTACGTCCAACCGTTCAAAGTTATTATAAGCATAAACGTCCTCATAGAAGTGATTATAACACGTTTTTTAGTAGTATTTCATTCATAGCGTTTCAACGGATGGACAGATTCAAATGCGGATTTTTCATAAACCTTCCCAGATAAATTCTGCGTCAAATGGTACCAGCTGCAACTTTCTACGTTCAGCCGTTCTCAATTGATGCCGAGACAAACAAACAGACAGACAAACAGACACTGTTTTATTATATGTATAGATTGGACTCACCTACAGAAATGTTGGCTGTTCATTTATTGTTTCTCAAAAAACACGAATTAGGCTCCTATTTTGGTTTATTATTTTCAATAATGAACCATTGGAATCGAGCATGAAAAAAAAAATTCTTACCCCCCCTCAAAATTTGATGGTTTACGTTTCAAGGTATGTAGAATCCAAAACTGCAATAAAAATATTTCTGTCTGTCCGCCGTACGCCGTACGGGGTACGCCGTACGGGCCACTTTTCTTAATTACCATGAAAAAAAATTGATGAAATTCGGGTTATAGGTTCCGTTCGGCGTCTAGTTGGTCCTCGAAGCTCGACGTTACTGTGAGTCATCTCTAAGGGGTTCAAAATAGGGGTTGAAATTTTCAAAACGCCTATACCATTTTTTTACGTAAATATTTTTACGGTTTTAAATAGTTCTTGAACTTGCGAGTTTTTTAAGACCATCCGGAGCATCGTACGTCCAGCCGTTCGTTCACAGTAAGGCCCCAAAGTTTGCACCGACAGGCATTTTCGACTCCAGTGTGAATGAAATTGTATACAATTCAAACCAAATCTCGTAACCAGAGACGCGCCCACAATAGGAATTTGTGAATACGGCCAATCATTGGTAGGGATCACCTGATTATATTGGCGGAGTATGAAGTCGAGTTGGTTGTTCTGTGATATTATTTCGCTTGAAAAATGATGGATGGCTCTTTTGGAGTTTGTTGGTAGGTAGTGAAACTTGAACAAACGTTGAAGTATTATTGATGGGTAAATTATTACTATGGTAAATCATTACTCAACGGTAAATTATTACACAACGGTTCATTATACCATCTACGTAGAAGGGGCTGGAGTTTGTTGGTAGGTACTTTTGCAACTTTTTTCACTCCTCATCAACAATTTCTTTTCAGAACTTCAATATGTGTGTTTCTTTTTGTTAGGTACTGTTTGTCATCGGCAGAATTATTTTAGCAACATTTAACTCGTGATTTAGGTAGGTACGGGGTTAGGTACTAACCTACGGAGGGTCTGCGATCTACATAATATGTATATAATAGAATAGTACATATCATATTATATAGAAGGGTTATTTTTATACATAGAGCTGTGATCTGTAACAGGAGGGTATTCTATACAAAATAATAAACCGTTGTGCAGGGATTTGCAGCGTTTTTTTTTATCATCGATTATCTTTGATCATTGATAGTGCGATTTCAATTATCTTTGATCACTGATAGTGCGATTCAATTGCCTTGATTCACCTGTTGATATTAATTCTAGTGTTATTATACAAATGTATAGTGATTTCAGATAATTTCCCAGGTTTTTGACCTATAAATGAATTTTAGGAGCTGAACCTTCGTTACAACCTCAATTCTTCAATCTTTGGTCAGAATCAACTTTGTATTCGGTCTTCTCGCCCTAAAAAAACATGGAAAACGATACCTCACAAGCTCATGTTCACTAAAACACCAAAAACCCCATTTTTACCCTTAACACCCTTGGGTATATTCCGATCGGGCAGCAAAGTTTCGGAACAAAACTAGGGTCCAAATGGAGCCTGTGTGCGAAAGAACGAATTTCTTAGAAAATAAAGGAGATATGCATGATACGGCGGACGGACATTGCGTTTTTGGAATCTTAGCACCTTGAAACGTAAAAGAAAAAATTTTGAGGGAGTGTCATAAAACTTTTTTGCTGATCGAATACATAGGTGTATTATTCACAGAATAATAAACAAAATGAAACACTACTTTAGATTATTGCATTTTTGAAATCTGCATTCAATTCTGAATCGATTGATATATTATTTTCTATATTTCTGATTCTCCAAATGGGTTTTATACAGCTTCGAAATTCAGGAATTCACACCGCTCAGATTCCGCAGGCTAACTGCGAAATTCCCCAGAGACGAGCATATTTTGGACGAAACACTATTATTTCAACCACTGTATCACTAACTCAAACAGACCAACTAAAAACGGCTCAATCACTCAAAAAATTCAACAACGCCGAATACTCTACATAGCACCATTTCCCTCTTTTTGACCAGGCTGAACACGAATCAATCGAAAAAAATAATAAATTTCAGCTCCAAGTAGTTGAGCATGTGTTTGTGTGAACACATTCAGGTCAGTAGTAAACACAGCGCATTTGCAAACGTTAAAAACGTCGAACCCCCATACCTCACAACCCAATGGTCCAAATTGGCTCAAGGTGGTAGTTCGGGGTTAGGTCCTAGTTGGAACCATATAAATTTTGTCACATATAACAGTAGTAGCGACTGCGCATGCGCAAACGTGAAAAACGTCGAACACGTAACTCGCAACCCAATGGTCCAAATTGGCTCAAATTTTGATGTTAGTACCACGGCCAAGCCACCCACTGATTACTCTAGACAATATATTTTTATAAGTTTTTACAGTCAAATAACCCATTTTTCGTCTAAATAATCGAAATAACTTCCTACTACGTGATCAAAAGTAAACAGATGACACAAACTGATAATAGTCTAATAACATTTTCATGGGTACAATTTTATATAGTCCACGACGGGGAGTGGTTGCTGTATTCAATAGGTTTGTTCCAAGCCCATAACTGAGTTATCGAACCATATTTGAGTTTTCGAACCTGAACCAAAAAGGTGGGGATTTTTCTCAGTTCAATAACTCATCGGTTGGGACATCTGGAACTTGCGGATGGAAACACCGTAAGCGCTAGTGTACCATCAGTCACAGTACACAGATAACTACTATCAAATAATAACCTTGTACACGCCATCAACACGCCACACCATTGTAAAGTGTACCCTACTGTCACAGTGATTTTTGTTTCCAGCACTATGAACAACTTCAAAAACAACAAAACACTACAAAGAACAGCTTTTCTTTGTGAAAACAGCTGAAAACATAAAACACGAAAATGAGACCTGAGTAGGCTTCCAGCGCGTTTAGCATGAGAGTTAGCAGAGAAATGTAGAGGTTCCAGAACGTTTCCTTTAGTTCAAGTTCGAAAATTCATCCCTGCCGGGTTCGAAAGTTTTTTTGAACAGACTGCAGAAAGTTTCAACACCCGTTGGTGGGAACTGAGTGCGGGAATTAAGTTACAGAAGTGAAGCTGCTTAGAACTGAGTTTTCATGCACAATGGGTTCTGCACCGAATAAATTACGAAACTCGCTGCGCTTGGAACAAAGCTAATATTTACGTCGAGAAGGACCTAATCCACAGTGCTATTAAATCAGGAAGACGAAAATCGTGGATGAAGGCATCGCAGTAGGTAACTTTTTAGAAAAGCCGCTCTCCTGACAATCCACATTTTTCTACCTTCCAGGTGCACTTTCTGAAGAACCCATTGGTTCTTCTTTCTTAATCGACCCAATTGTTCTGTATTCCCAGAGACTGAATAAAGGTTGCTACTGATCCTATTTTATACATTTCAATTTTTCAGATTTTTAAGATCGCTTCACCGATTTTCAAGATGTAGGTAGTAGTTTTTGAACAGCTAGGTACCAAAAATTTCGCGATTACAATATCGGAAAAAGGATATGGATCGTCCAAGAGGTTGAGTTGAAGTTTAATACAAAACAAAAATTATCCAACTATGTCCACTGTTTGACAAGAAATTGCATGCACCTCAAAAATCATAACTGGCAGGCCCAACCCCCTTAATTAATAATAATGGAAGTCGGGAAGATTCTGATCACAATTGCAAGCAACTCTTGATGCGCTACTGTAACTCAATAAAATTCACCTTTGTCTTGCATGAGGCCAAGGCCTGACGGACTTCTAATGTTCCCTGTGCTGAGAAAGTTCTCCATGCCAGTCTCTAGCCCAGCAGCTTTCTTCACTAAATTCAGCATCTGACCTGAAAGCGAAAATTAACATTTTACAATAAAATCACCTATTCTGTATTCAATACTACATTTACAAGGATGTGCCCTCCATCGAGTGGGGTTCTTCATGGGATACGGGGTACAGCAAGACAGGTTAAAAGTTACGAGATTTTCAATCAGTGGCTGGCACCATAATTAATTCAGAAGAGCAAACGATGCAACTATAAGAACCAAAACTATACATCCAGTTAACTATATGTAGCCCGTGCTATGCACCGGTATCGAAAAGTGAATACATGTTCGTTCCAATATTCAGTTTATAATGAATGTGTTCTTTCACTTACCGTAAGTGATATCAGACGAAGTTGTCTTTGTGAGATCATTTTTAAGATAAGCCAGCCACAACTGCAATTTTTCCTTAAGAACCTGAAATCAGTAGTTGAGTGTTTGACCACAAAATTCACTGAACAACTTTTGCCCAAAAATTGGAGAAAATACAGGCAGAAATATGCGTAGAACTGGAAAAGCTAGGAAATTAGAAATGAATGAAGAATACCCTCGTATGTTATTTTTATCAGTTTTTATTTGAAAGTGGTTATTGTTGTACTGATACGAGATAGTACCTATTTTGCTTTTCAAGAAAGAATTCGTTGTTATTTCCTGAAAATTCCTTGAGATTTTATGATGAATATTGTCACCAAGGATACTTGGCATAATATAAATCCATGATTGTTCAAATTAGGACGAAAGAAGAACTTCTTAAGCCGGGAATACACTTGCGCCGAGGCAGGCCGCGCACCGCACGAGGCAGCCTCGGCGCGCCGCGATGCTCAAGTGTGTACGGCTCCCCAACACAGCTGCGAACAGGCTCAGTCTGCCTCATGCGGCGCGTGGCCTGAGCCATCGACTGTCGGTACATCAAAGTGAGCACGGACCGAGGCTGCCTCGTACGGTGCGCAGTGTGGACGGAATTTGGTCGATTCAGAGCAGCGAACAGAGCCACGGCACACGTAAGTGATAACCTACCTACCCGCTTTGAAATAACCTACTACTCGTTTTGTTATAACTGTTTTGTTAATTATAGGCTCGTTTTGTAAAATTGTAAAAAAAAGTACGAAGATAATAATTGAGGTAAGTAGCGTACAGCACCTATTTAATTAAACATTTCCTTCGCTCCACGCAGCAAGGAGGGAATTTTTGAATAAAAACAAAAGTAAAGTAGGTTAATACGCTATTTTTTGATTATGGACCTCAGTATTTGTGATTTTGGACCTCTGGGTGCAATCAAAACGGGCCGCGACTAGGTACTTGCAACCAATTAACACCCTACAAACGTGATGAACGGCTCACAAATAATTTTAAATTACATTAAAAACACGTAACAACATTTTCTACAAAAATTCGCTGAATCATTAAAAAATTATAGTACGCCTGCATGGCTTTTTGGTTTATTTAATGCTACGGAGGCTCACGAGTCCTACTACGGAGGAATCGAGTTTTTACCACTTTTCTGTCTTGGTCCGTCGTTTAGTGGACACCAGTCGCGCACCGCGCAAAGTCGGATCAGGGCTGAGCATGCGCGCCTCGCTGTAACTCATTTGAAAATTCGTATCGCGGCACATCACATCGCGGCGCGCCGAGGCTGCCTCATTTTATGCTCGTGCGGTGCGCGGCCTGCCTCGGCGCAAGTGTATTCCCGGCTTTAGTGTGAGGTCACTTGTTGCGAATCAGTAATGTCATAATTATGGAAACAGAGCAAATATTCGTTAGTTTTTCCAATTAACCGAGAACTCCTGATCAGTTAACACGATTCTTGGGAGCCCCCGATTTCAGATCCAAAAGTACTCCTCATAACGAGATTCACTACGTGAAACACTATTTCCCAGAAAACCAGTGTGTTCCCACAGGTAAATCTATGATAATAATAATAATAATAATAATAATAATAATAAAACGGCTTTATTTGTGTTGGGAGGCCACGAGGGCCCATTTTACACAGCAAATGACATAAACGAAAAGTTACACAATAATGCAAAACGAAGAGAAGTTAAAATACTGGAAATTATAGTTATATTACAGGTAGGATGAAAGAAATGAAGGGGGAAAAAAAGAAGAATAAGAGGAAGGAGAAAAAAAGAGAAGAAGGAAGGAAATCTAAGATTCATTTTTTTATTTTAGCGAAAGTGGTTACTTGTAGATAAAGGTGACCACCCATTAGGAGTTCTTGCATCATTACAGCGTCAACGCCTTCAACCATGGCCTTATTCCCAACTATGCAGTACAGTTTTTGAATCATGAATACCAAGCAGTGCCACTTGTCTTCGTAGTCGTCTAGGTGAGTTAAAATTGAATTCCTGAAACAGAATAGATGACGAAATCAGGAGAGTTCTTTCCACTGGTACAGTAAGTAAATGTAAACTAGATTAAATAGAATTCCAGGCTGGGCTTTATGTCCAACCCACAGCCTTATAGGCGTTGCGCACGAGATCAGAATTCTCGGATCTCTGAGGATCAGAATTTGATCTGATTATTTCGCTCAACATTGTGAAACGAAGCTTGTTAAGAAATGAAGCCTCAGAACTTCAATAAAGGCTACTCACTACCTCGCCACCGTGGTTTGAAGTAAATAAACTGCCACTCCACACTGGGGCTTTTTGTCCGACCACCCTGCCAGCATCGCACACGTGAACAGCTGTCCTCCTATGAGAGGATCAGAATTCGATCTAATGGTTTATTTCACCATCTAATGGTTTATTTCACCTGACAAGGCTGTTGGGCACCGCCACGGATTAATACCGCATTGGGATTATAACCAACGGATCGCAGTCACTAACGCTGAGTTCACATGGATGCGGAAAGTGCGGAACGCCACCTGATTGGCTGGAGCCTTTGCTCCAAACAGCTGGCAGCCAATCAGGTGGCGTTCCGCACTTTCCGCATCCATGTGAACCTAGCTTAACCCAGAGCATACGTGACGAAGCATTAACACGCTCAGCCACCGGTTTTATAGTCAATGCCCCAACTTCATGGTGAAGAGTAGTGCTGGGCGGCGAGCACATTAAATTAACGACACCGTCAGGAGTGAAGGTAGGTAGGTAGGTAGGTACTCTTTCAACTAGAAGGTTTCCATGAATCAAAAACTTGCACCTATGGTATAGGGATAGATAATAAATGACAGCCTAGCAGTACTTAAGCAATCTAGTTTAGTGATAAAATCCTTCTTACTTCAACATAAAATTACACACGTCTTCATTTGTAAAAGACAATGGCAAAAAGAATGACACCTTTGGTCTGAACGTCTGACCCACAAAATTCCTCGCGTCCTCTTGTGAATGAATATTTTCATAATGTAGCGAGCGCAGCATGTTCAGGACACAGCTAAAATTAAGATCATATTATAATAAGATACGAACGATCTGAGAAAGCAATTGCATCCGGGATGGTATTCGTAAGTAAGTTTGCTAAAGCACCTTCGATCGTATTGTGTGATGCTCTTAAATAGTAAGGAATACCTTTTCATGTATAAATCGTCTTCATATCCTTCCATTATCTTCTTAAAAATAGCTTCATCTGATATGTTCACCAAACACTTGACCATCAAAATCAGAGGAGCGTAGTACATTGATTTTTGGAAACGGAACATCATCCTGACAGAGCCATCATTGACGAAATGGAGAACGTTGCTCTGCAAATAAAATGAGACAAATTTGGCATATTGAAAGCATTAACCTCTCAAGTGCAATACAACATGAAAAACAAGAACAATGGTACCTATGTAAGTTGAACTAAATGGTACATGTCTCCACTTGGCTTTTAATTCTAAACTACGGCATGCGCTGAATATATTATTGATCAAGTACTCACACAAGCAGTTTGATCCTGTTTTACACAGCGGATCAAGACACCCATTTCACTGAATGCTCTTCCTCTAGCCTTCCAAGTGTTCCTTTTAATGGCAATAGGATAATTCCTCCTGGTCATCAACAGCATTCTAATGAGTTTCTCGTTACCTTTAACGATGAAGTACCCACCCCATTCATCGAAATTTTCTTGTCGTTCGACGAGCTGGGCTGGATCCAATCTAGCAAGGTGGCAGAGATCACTCTAGAAATGTGGAGAACGTCCTTGATCATTTGCGGTTAAGACAGCACTTCAAAAACAGCAAATCTCAGTCTTTTAAAACAATGCACGGCAGAAAAAAGAATATAAATGAATAAATGAAGTATATATACAAAGAATATGAATGAGAAATATGGAAAATCTTGGTCCAACAACCAGCTGGTTGGGTTTGAGGATCGCCGTTACTGTTAGCTCTTCATTACGTGCGCCCAAGTAATTTATCTAATTTTATAGGTAGCTATTAAATCACAAGAAGTTGTGAGATGACTACTTATTTTTTAGCTTTATAATGTTCTTATGTTTATAAAATATATTTAAATACAAGTAAATACCCTCATGTTCAAAACTAAGATGCTACTACTAAGAAACTACATAAATAATCAAAATTTACATCACAATATAATGATGTATGTCAGTTTTAAAATTTTATAAGTACTTAGTATATAAGACTTAGAGGAAACACGGTGTTGTTAGTTATTGAGCCGCGTTTACACTTGCGGTGTTGGGTCGGCCTCTTCCCATAAGTGTAACCGCGGCACAAATGCTCGAATGCGCGCAAATATTGGTGCAAGGTCAAAAGGCTGTTTTTTGTCCCGAGTCAAAGGCGGCGAATATTGGCCAACTACTGAATTCGTGCAGCGCATACACATGCGGCCGAGTGTTTTGCGGGTTTGCTTCCCGAAGCAAGTTGAAGGCGCAGAGCTCCCGTTCATTAATAAGAGTTATTGCTGTGTTGTTGTTGTTGTTGTTGTTGTAGGGGTGTCCGACTATCCAAAAGGAATCAATTTAAATCGAATCGATTTTTTAATTCAATTCAATTCAATTCGTTTATTAACGGAAATATCCGATTAAAAATTGACATGAAACAAACATTTTCACAAAAGTGATGATTTAAATTGTGATTTAGGTACATCATCGTGTTCTGCTTTCATCGTCGATTGTCCGAATACGCGTCGATGCTCGGGGTCGAGAGCCAACACCGCATGTGTGTGCGGGGTGCGCATCAAGATTCGGCAAACTCCGAGCACAGGTAAATATTCAGGCGAGTATGGGCGATACTCGGTGTTGGGCCCAACATCGCAAGTGTTGCCGCGGCTTTAGGATCATTGGACAGCAGGTAGGAGCGGACGTAGGTAGTTCTTGTGGCTAAAAGTTGGTGGTTAATTCTACTCGTATGGGTAACAGGGAGCTGTAGTACATATTGATAATCAAGTTCAGTTTAACGTGTGTTTTCAAGCTTTATAATATTATATTTCTAAAGAATAATTAGGTTGATTATAGTTTTAGTTCATAGGCAGAGCAATATAACGAGGTTTCCAAGTTATAGCTAGTAGGTACAAACATAATACAAGATTTCTTCACTGTGGGTTATATGGGTGACTAGCAAACTACTAGCTCGCCGTTTTGTGAACCGCCCAGTGAGCTTGCAGGACTCACGCTAACCTGGAAACCACTTGAACGTCACGAGCAGTAGCGGTGCGTGGGCTCTGAAAATGGTGGGCCACCAAACCGGAACACAAATTAACAGCTTTTTCTACAAAATACCTGTAAATGTTTTCCAACAGTGGAGTCTTCTTATGAGAAATGGGTGGATTTTAATCAACCGCAGCTCTTAGCAAGTCAGAATGTAAGCACTGTGTTCACAATAGTTCTGACCAGTACCCGGGATTACCAGAAGCTAAAAGTTCTATAGCTTCATACTGACTAGTACTCAGCAACTTCCTAAACTTTTAATCATCACTCTATCCTCGTAGGAAAACGTCGACAATTTCGACTGTAAGTTAGCCACCGAATTCATGTGGTACAAAAATACAGAAGCAAATAAACTAAACAACAACTAAAAACAACGAACTAGACTAAAATACAACGAAGTAATGACCCGCCGGCCAGTACCTACTTGGATGGAGAATCAGACTAGAAGCCAGGTACTTATCTGCTGTGTATGTTGACGTCGATCAATCCACAAGACCACAAACAGGACACAACTCACTTAATTATCGCAAATCCAAATCTGTCCTGGGAACTCGAATGGGAACATACAAAATAATTCGAAACGTAAGCAGAAAATTGAAAACTCAAGAACAGAACGGCAAAGTGATAAGAACATGGAATAAAGGGCTCCCTTTATTCCATGATAAGAATTTTTAGGGGAAGACAGATAGAAGGACAAGCATCTCCTATCGAGATAACAACATGAATTGAAACAATCCAATCGATTGTGAACACAAACGATTTTTGGATGGAAATGTTGGGACGGGGCCGAAAAGAGGCGTGTCTAACCAAATTTTTAAGCAGGGTTCACATCCATCCGGAAAGCTATCCGGAAAGTGCGTACGAGCAGCTGATTGGTTGGACATCAGGTGGGGAGGGGGGAATATTCTTTCCGGAGAAGCACTTTTGAAGTGAACTGTACGCATCAGATTTTTCAGATATTTTCCGCTCCGCATCTGCGCAGTTCACTACTGCGCATATGGAATGGCGTCGGCAACCGAAACAGCTGTGGGAGGAAGCGCGGGAAACGAGTTGTCAGCCAAAATTCCGGATGGTTATGAATGCCTTCCCAACTTCCGCGATTCCCCTCCATCCCCTCCACTGCTTTTCACTAGCTTCCCCTATCCGTATTTCCAGACGGCTCCGGATGGATGTGAACCCTGCTTTACTCTACTGAGCTTGCGCGGACGGGCCACTTTTCTCCGTTACCATGCCAACACCCGGTCCCGGGGCCTATTAGTTTCAACAACGTAGGTTTCGATTTCGATTGCAAGACATCGATTACTGTAGCTTTATTCCGATAAAATGCTCGAATATCCATAGCCAGCGAACTCTGTCTTCTTCTTCACAGTTACTTGTCTTGGCCGCAGCCATGCCAGACATAGGTTGGGACAGTGAGAGAGAACTATGACGAGTCGCTGTTGAACTTCGTGAAAAATGCTAGGGTACAGTATACGGAGGGAAATTCGAATGCCAGCTGAACAAATGGTTGGAATTTTTTTTGAGTTTTTTGTGTTTCTGGATGCCGGGGCAGTGGCCCAAGTGGCCTTATGGACGCAACGCCCCTGGTCACAAGCACAGAGAATGGGTTTGGCCGGAACTTTACAGAAATGGGAAGAGGGGCAAATCCAAAGCTAAGAAATTAAATAGCTTAAAATTAAACAGGAGATGGTGAGGGTACTCGTCAGAAAGCGGTTAGCCAAACAGTCCTCTAGCAGATCTGGAGATCCGCCCTCTGACAGATCTAAGACTGGAAACCGCCCACAAGTAGTCAGAAAAAACAGCGAGCATGGACATAGTCAGAAAAGAGTCAGGAAATCCACTGCAAACGCCCAAGCGACTTTCTACTGGTTTCCAGGTGGCTTTTTCGCCACAGCAAACAAACCTGGGGTCCAGGGATTTGAACAGGTAGTGGTATGAATAGTGCTCACTAAGATCTTTATATTTGCATCTCTGAAGAGTAAAATACTGGAAAAAGTACTTGGGTGTATGAAATTAAGAGATAACAGAACCAGAGATCACATTCCTCACCCTCAAAGAGGGACACAGAACAGACCCCACCAGAAAGTTCCACAGGGAAACAAACACCTCTGAATCAGATTTTGTCCCTGAATAACTTTGCTGTATCCATACATAATCCCACTAGATAATGGAACATTGAAAATATGTTAAATACCTTCACCATCACCGGTAATGAACCCAGATCCCGCTCCATTGCAACTTTTCGGACGCCATCAACCTCCCACTCCAGCTGGACAATGAGGCGGCCACCATACGTAGATGCTCGCTGGCGACATTCAGTAGGCCAAATCTCTGGGTTACGAACACCTGCGACACCAGAGGCGACCATTGGTTGCTTCAATTCTACGTTCTGGAATGTAAAATAATTTGTCTCTCAAATGGATCCAAGTATACTGCAATTTGGTTTTAATTTCAATGTAATAACGTTTGGAATCGAGCAAGAAAAAATAAAAAAGATTCAGACCATCTGGAGCTTTGAATGACCAGCTGTTTCACCATCTTATTAAAAATTAGGGCCTCTTCCTACCAACGACAGATCTGGGTTTTTGTGTCCGTTAGGACTGCACTTTACTTCAACAGCCATAATACAAGATATTCAGATTTATGAGAACGGTTTTACAGGTCGTTGACATAAAAGAGTTTTTGCAGCACCCTCACGCCAAAACGAATGAAACAAAAGCAGTGCTGCGCATGCGCACTAAGACACTGAAAAGTTTGACGAAAAATACCGGGATCTCACGGTATCAGGTTTCGTTGTGTTGAGATGACGAAACGTAATTTAACCTTACATCTGTATAACGCTACCTACCTTCTTCTGTTTTCCTTGGAAAATAAATGACGAGCGTTATATTCCCAGCTGCTTCATCACGTCTTTCTATGTTAATGCAGACTTGACGCCATGTGTGGACATAGATTTGTATTCTCCAAGGAGTAAAATGGATGAAAGAGAGGTTAACATAACGTTAGCGTGACTTCACCAGCCGGTAGATGCCAAAGCTGTACGAAAACTGAACCAAAAAAGGTTAGCATCTGACTTCGGTCGCCCTATCCGCCATTTCCATTTCGGTGTCGTTTTCCGTTTCGTACCAGCGTGAGGGTGCTGCAAAAACTCTCTGTAAAGTTGTGCCCAACGAAATCCAAGAATCAGAACGTCGACTTACACTGATCCAAAACCTGAACAAGCGATCACCAATAATAACTTCCATAGGACGCAAATTTGCAACTGCTAAGTCCAATCCTTCTTCCAACATCCAATTGAAAGATTCAATGTGAGGTTTCCCAAGTGATGCCAACAGCTGAAAGGAATTTTTTTAATAATAGGCAGTAAATGAAATAAAATTATCGATAATGATAATACTCGTATGAACAATTCTAGACGTGCAGCTCGAATTAATGAACGGATTTCCGTAGCAAAATCTGGCACCGTACCTACAACGAACATATCTCCAGCGCGAGATATAGTTATTCAGTTTAAAACCATTCTTCTAGCGAATTTTCAAAAATAAGTTACTACAATTTGCCCAAAATCGTTAGATCTTGAATTTTCGACAAATATTTCGATGCTTTTCCGTGTCAGAGCACACAAATCCATCCCTAGATAACAAAAACGTCTGCCAAGTCGGGAAGGCAGTATAGCTTCCTCACCTATGTAAAATGGACGTATATAATTAGTTGGTGGGTCCGTTTGGTGGATAGATAGAGAACTGACGTGTACTGATTTGAAATTGCGAGGTTCAAAATTTCGCCAAATCTCAGCGCATTACGACAACTTTTATACCGGGTTTACACATTCGCGCTCGCGCCTCGCGTTCGCCATTCGTGGAGCTCGCACGAGGCGCTCGTGCTCGCGCTCGCGTTCCTGGCCCAACGCGAGTGGATCATACACACATTCGCCTCTCGCCTCCAGTTCTCTTCATTTTAGTTCTCGCCTTAGTTCTCTTCACGATGAACGACGAGGAGCTTGAGGTCGTGACGGCATCCGTCCTGCATTTGCATAGTGTTTCTAACTTCCTCCGAGTAACTAGTGGACGCGTGGAAAACAGACGTCGCGGGAGACGATGGTGGTCCACTCCATTCGATAACCAAACGGCAACTGAACCTAAACGTGAACTGAAGGACCACAACAACAGCTAGAAACCATGAAACTAGCTATTCCATGAAAGGTCGCGTTCCATGAAACTACCTATCTCGTGCGAAAGGTCGCGCAAATATGTAAACACCCCCCTCGCCTCGTGCCCCTCGGGCGCTCGTGTCCCTTTGACTCGAGCCAGAAAAACCGCTCCTGACGCGAGCGCCATGAATGGCGAGGCGAGCAGACGAGGCGAATGGCGAGCGGCCATTTACACATTCGCCTCGTCACCTCGCCTCGCCACTCGCGGCACTCGTGCGAATGTGTAAACCCGGCGTTAGGGTAGTTATGGGCTCTACGAGGATCACATTTGCGCATGTGCAGACGAAAGTTACTGACTGTATACTTTATCAATAACTTTAATACGGAACTATCTGCGTCCTAACTCCCACCTACCCTCCAAACCTCCTCGATTCAAGATTTCTAGGTAGCTGTGAGCTCCAGAAGGATTTCACGTTGGCGCATGCGCAGTTGAAAGTTACAGTACTTTTTCAGTGAATGTGATGTAGGACCATCAGTGTTCCAACCCGCGCCTATTCTCCATATTTCAACTCAGTACGACTACTTTTTGGGATAGTTATGGGCGTTACGAGGAATTTGCAAACATTTCGTGTTTGCCCACGCGCATCCAAATGTTACAGTCCGAATTTGATGAAACTGATGTGGAACCATCAGGGTACCATTCTGCATCTACCCGACAACTTTCAGCTCTTTTCAACGATTTCTAGGGTAGCTATGAGCTTTACAAGGATTTCACGTTAGTGCATGCGCAGACGAAAGTTACAGTAATATATTAATGAATTATATATATTTGATCCTCTGTGGCCAAACCCGCACCTACCCTCTGAATTTCAACACATCACGAACATTATTTTGTATAGTTTTGCCCAGGACAAAGAATTCACAGCAGACAGACAGAAAGAAACAGAACGAAACGTGTTCCTTGATGTCTGAAACGTAAAATGCGAGTGAAAATTTTCATTTTGGAGGACATACATTTTTTTCGACTCTTGCATTTAACATGTTATATTTGGATAATAATTTTCAACATTACAAAGATGGTATTTTAATAAGAATAACATTTCACCACTAGTCACTTTATCACCCTTTGAGGATCGTGCTGTTGAATCCATCCAGCAGCATTGGCAACCGTGGTCCGAGATCCGACCCCGGACAATAGGGAGGGTGGCAGGTCTTCAGCTGACCTGCCGCCCAGTTGATGGAGGGAGGAGGTTTGGGCCTCTTCTGGCTGTGCCGTCAGGCGGCTTCTCTTCTCCCCATTAAAGGTTTCAGTTCAGCGCCAGGCCCCACAGCGCCCCCATGGTCGGCCGGCCACATGCTGAGCAGCCGTTCTCATATAAATGCTCCTCCTGCAAGGACTCGCGTAGTCATCCATTTAAGTATGAATTCTGGGTAGCCCACCCTTTTGAGATCTGCTGCTGACCCACTACGCTACACACCAAACCAGGTGATGGTTGCACCAATCAATTTTATCTGGCCAGGCCGGATGTCTGCCAGTCTTGCTGCTGCTTGTACGAGCTCATCCACCTAGTATTTTCGGATCTTGGCATTATTGACGCCAGGGAGGAATCCGGATCCAGAGACCACAGAGACATCAATGATGAAGGCCCCTCTCGGTGTCACCACCAAGAGATCTGGCCGATAGCTCCGCTCCACCAGGTTGAAGTGGGGCTCAAGCCACACCGGCCATCCTTTACGTTGTGCATAACCATGCAACAGGTCCAGGGCAGCATTATGACGGGTGCACCTGGTCGCACCATAGAGGGGCAGACGTGGAGGACATGAGCAGCCGCTTCATTCAAGCTGACACCCCATTCGACAGTGATGGGTAGCTCCCCTACGTTGACCCCTGCCTCATCCTCATCCTCATCCTGCCTCATCCTGGTGGGCAGAGAACCAGAGTGAACCTTCACCAGACCTAGGGATTTCCAGCCCTGCATTCTTGCTGACGGGTTCCTGATCCATGCAGTGTTGGCTCTGGTGTCCCGTGATCTCACCAATTCCGCTCCATCAGTGGTGCTATGTAGCCACTGTGATATGGCAATCCGACGGTCGAGTCGTGCTGACCATTGCTGTTGTCGCTAGTGTCCTCAGAGCTGCATGGAGACACTGCCTAGCCTGTTGGACCTTATTGTAGGTATCTAGGTGAGGAGCTCCATCACGCCCATGCCCCCATCACCTACAGGTCCGTGGATATAAGCATTAGCAGAGTCGAATGGTAGTTGCAGCCACTTTCTGATGTGGCCTCTGATTGCCACATCCATTTGCTTCGGGGTAGCAAGCATTGTATTCCCCAGTACCAGTTGATGTGTCATTGATGGAATAATGTGATCTTGCAAGATCACCAGCTTTTTTTAGAGACTTCAGGGGGGCTCTGTCAATTCTCTCAAGCATGGACGCTACATCGCTGGCTGTATTGCAACATACACCCTCGGCTCCAAATGGAACCCCCAGATATGTTCATCGAACATTATGTGGAGAAGCCCTTAAGTATTCACCATCAACGTCAATCGCTAAACCTCCTGTTGGCACCACTAGTCGGCCACCTCTTGGCACCAGGGGAAGGTACAGCGATTTCCTGAGAATGAGGATTAGCACACGAATACAAAGCTTTCCTACCTTTGGCAGTGAGGAAGCAAAAATGTATGTAAGCAACCGAGTCCTTCCAGGCTGCATCTGTATTTGGCTACGATCAGGAAAATCCCAAATTTCGCCAAAATGCTTGTAGGAATGGCAAATGGAAGAATAAATTCAAAGATGGGCAATTTTCAAAACAAATAAACGGGCCAAATTCCAGTTTTTTGCCTCCAAAATTGCTATAAATTGTTATTTTTAAAAAATTAATAAATATCAATGTATCTAACTGACACTGACTTGATACACAGTGGTGAATCAATGCATAAAAATACGGCCCAAAAAGCTTTTACTAGTGTGTTAAATTAAATATTTTTGGAGCCAAATATTGGTAGGTATGAACGGCTAACATGAACGAAAATGATAGGAATTCACCAGAAGTGGTAGAGTGGTGACTCGAGACAAAAAAGACCACAGCTCAAGTATTATTTCTCAAAGTGGGTAAAATTCGAGTTTAGGACCGTTTTCAAGCAACCCGAGTCAAAATTATCAGGTTCTTGATTGACCCAAAATCAGTCAGAATCGAGGAGGCCAGGACCACTTGATATGGGGAAGCGTGTGAGACCAACTTATGAAGTACATAGTTTATCACAGAATGGCGAGTGTCAGCTTGTAGGAAAAAATCCCAAACCCCTTATCAAATAAAGAGTCAGGCTGCCAGCACCTCCAGGTTCGTTCCAGCGTGCTTGAGGTCATAAAATAATTCAGCGCAATCGATCTGTGCGGCCTACGGACCGTTACAGCAAGGTCAAGTTCACGTACTATTTTAACTGCCCACAGTTCTAGCGCCGAGTTCCTGCCCCGAGTTCTTGAACCAGTACATGAACTTCTTGCTCCAAACGGAGGGCAGGGTTGTGAACCGAAAACTCGAAGATAACCTTGCTGATGTGTATAACCACCCCGAAAGTTTCATGTATCTGGTCTTCTCACACTAATAAAAACACTGTTGTTACTGTTGCTTCCATTTTGTCGTAGTCGTTTATTAGGAAGGTTTCTAGATCAGGCGTAGTTCAGTTCATAAACCGAAAAATACATAGACTCATCCCCACCATTTTTGTTCTCGTACTTAACTAGTACACATGTTATATTCACAGTGCTAGAACAAACCTTCCATGTCAGAGAAACATTCTACCAATATCCCACGTATCCAGTGGTAACCCTCCGTATGTCTTCTCTGACACTTGAATTTGACAGCTTTGTTGAACACCACAGCGGGTGAAATGCTGGATCACAGCAAGGGTTAACACCGGTTTACACGTACCGAGTATTAGCCCAAGACAGTGCTCTCGACTGTGCGCTCGGCTAATTAACCAGGGGAGTCAGTATTCGGCCTAGTGATTTTGAGCGAGACAGTGAACAGACATGATCTCTATTTTTTCGGCCGAGCTGTTTCCCCCATCCTCAAACCATCCTCCTCGGAACACTACACGCTCTTCGCTCGACAACAACCGAGCAATGGGTGAGTGCTGCAAAGCGAGCGCTTCATAAAATTGTATTTTGTTGTTGAGTAGTAGGAGTCAGGGCTTCAAGTAACGCATCAAATTGTTGTAACAAATGAAGTAAGCCTCACAGAAGTCCTGAATTCTCTAATATCTTCCGCGCTTTCAATTCTCTCAGTGGATTGGCACTTCCTCCCTCACTATCTCTTCTCAGCAGCCACGGTCTTGTCCACATTTGCTTTTCAGCAACATCTTCGAGTTCCTCCATCAAAATTATACAATATTTTGTTAGTACAAACAACAATGCTCACCGTAGGACTTGTGTGTGGGCATTTTTTTATTACAGTACCTAGGTACCAAAAACCTTCAAGGGGTAATACCAAATATTAAGCACAGTCCTTCGATGCTCAACAAATTTGTGCATTCCTCGTTCTCTTGATGTAAGTACCCACCAAATTAAGTACAAGTAATTACCATAATATAAGAAGTGGTAGAAGGTAGGCAAGAAGAAATGCCTAGGGTCTACCATCAATGTCCTATTTCACTTATAACAAAACTTTATTCAGCCTATTGGAGCAAGTTCTGTATGCATTATATAGGCAGGTTCGTTATGAAGGTACGCCTAGACGAATAAGGTTTGTCTGTCTAACATACGATAACAGGTAAAAGTATGTAATCAAATATACCTGCTGTTAAAAATGAAATTAGACTGCTGTAGGTAAGTACCTAATCCAAAAATCAAAAACCAAGACATCAATCTGCCTGACGGGATACTAACTTATGATAATAAGGAAATTAACACCTGTTTTATGAGTAAACCTACTTCAACCGATTAACTGCTCGAATCTACATCTCTCTTTTGGTTTATTATTCTGTGAATAATACACCTATGTATTCGGTCAGCAAAAAATTTTTATAACACCCCCTCAAAATTTTTTGTTTTCCGTTTCAAGGTGAGTAGATTCAAAAAATGCAATGTCCGTCCGCCGTCCGCCGTATCACGTGTACCGGCTTCATTTTCGGTCTAAAAAAGTCGTTCTTTCGCACACATGCTCCATTTGGGCCCTAGTTGTGTCCCGAAACTTTTCAGCCCGATCGGAATATACCCAGGGGTGTTATGAGTGAAAATGTGTGTAAAAATAGGTACTTTTTGCGTTTTAGCAACATGTTGGTAACATGAGCTTTTGAGGTATCGGTTTCCATGTTTTTTTGGACGAGAAGACCGAATATGAAATCGATTTTGACCAAAGAGGGGAAAATTGAGTTCTACCAAATGTTCAGCTCCCAAAATTGATTTTTTATGGGTGAAAAACCTGGGAAATCGTCTGAAATCATCATCAGTTTGTATAATAACCCTGGAAAAAGTGTCAAAACGTGGATCAAGACGATTAAATGGCACTACCAATGATCATAGGTAGTTAAAAAAAAAAAAAAAAAAGTACCTACCTAATTTGTGTTTTAGGAGCCAAAATTAATGGAAACCATCAGAAATAGCTATTTCGATTATTATTACGCATGAAAGAAGCAATAAATGAACAGCCAACATTTGTGTAGCTATGTCCAATAGAATAATAAACCCATGTGACAAGGACTTTGCAGCGTTTTTCATTAGATGTCCCAGGGAAGCATGTAAATCAGCAGTGGAATTGGCTTTTGTGTTGTGACAGCCAACAACGCTCAACGCTCGCATGGTACAAGACTTTACCATGGTGATTAGGAAGGTATTTGTCAAAAGCCAAAACTCACTGGGATTTTGTGACGAAGAACTTCAACACTGCGAAAAACTATATGTTCAATCACCTATTCCTACTTATTTCGTTTCTTCTTCCGTTTAGATATTGACTTCTTATCGGCCATGATATAAGAGTGGTGGTTTTATGTAGTTTTTTTTTTTAAACTAAACAAGTAAAAACTCATTTTTATTTTGAACAAACGTACTTACATAATAATACTGTACTAAGGATGGTTTTAATAAACAAGGTTCATCCTTCAATTTGAAATCTGTGGCCACACGACGGGAGAACCTGGCGGGGTTGGATCGCTGCGGAGGAAAAATCCTCCGAAATCCACCCTTATGTCCTTATCCACACAGCCTCTCAGATCCCCAGTTGAAGCGCCCCTCCTCCATCGAAGCCTATGACATCTTCGCAAGAAATCCACTTCTTCCTTGCACCGCGCATACACATGGAAGCTGCCCGCACGATTGCAAAGCCAATACGGACCCTCAACCAGGCTCTGACTTGATGTATTGAGGTCATCCATTTGTCTGATAGACGTTCGGCCAGGATTTTCGAGAACGCCACCATCTGGGGAGCGAAAAGACCGTCTACTGAGCATATCAGTGGTGTAAACGAAGCATGGCGTTCCTGACATGCTGGCAGGTACTTTCGTTTCTTTTCTTCTTCAGCCCCCTGGAGTACAGCATTAGGTGAGCGGTTGACGTACGAGGGAGCGTCTGTGTCTGAAACACGAACGTCGAACAACGCCTCCCGTTGTCTTTCCCACACACCTCGGCATGCCAAATCTCCTCTGAGGCCAGGGCCGTTTTCCGTTGCATCCACAATTATTGGCTCTTTGGTACAGTTACCCCAGGCAGTTGACATTAGTTCCCCTAAAAGATCTCTGATCTCATTGTGTCGCCTCGTAACCAAGCCCCCTGTTTTGCAGTTCAAAGCGTGTTGAAGGGTGAAGTCGTGACTTCCACATCCATCACACGAGGCCGGCATTTCAACCGGGGTTCTCTTGTACCGAATTGCCAGGCCATCACGGAACTCACAGGCAGTCAAGTCATAGTTGTGCTTTCTTAATGGTAAGGATGAGAGCCAGTTTGACGTTTTTACTTTAGCTGTGCTTAGAACAGCCCGTCCAATTGCTCGCCGTCTATCAGCTGGGAGCCTTTCCAATGTAGCGGCCAGCAAGGTATCCTCAGCTTCATTTCTTTGTTGCTTTGCTCCACTTTTGGCTTCCCTTAGCGCAGATAGATGTTCATCTATGTTGAATGAGGTTCCGCGCCGTAAAGCTTGGTCAAGAACCGCTGTGCCTGCTTTGGAAGTCCGAAACGAAGAGTTTGCTGTGCGTACTGGGTCTGTCCACGCTAACCCACCTTTGTTAACAGGCAGCGTAAAAAGATCACTTTCTTCGGCTGAAACGCTATCCCCAAGAATGTTGGGCATTAATGTAGACCGGATAGAATTCCACAAAGGTGCGTAGGTCTGCTCTTCCATCTCGGTTACCCGCTGAACGTATTGCCATTGGAATTTGAGTGATTTGGTAAATGCAGCATGAGCATCTTGCGGGGTATGTAGTTTTGATTGAAAAATTTATGCAAAATGATGCTAGATAGTTGGCTGCCTATTCAGCTAAATGCAGTAGAAACATGGGATACATCAAGAAACCTGATACTCCATAAATGCGCGCGATCCCCATCGGTAGCGCAGTACACACCTCGTATGTACTAACTGGCAAGCATCGCGCGATCGGGCGTTCAGCGATTGTCACTGCACAGGATGATGAAAATGATGAAAATATCGAACTTAGTACGGTAGTGAAGGTGTCTCTCCTCTTTGAACCCACCCGTACTTGACATCTCATCCCATACATCGCCACATCGGGTAAGCAACAAACCTATCGTTTTGGAGGAGAGGGTCCTATTCAGTTAAACATTTAAAGACTTGGAGGTCAGTGCGAGCGCCAAACGCCTCAGAACAAACCAGTTTGCTTTTCAACGCGAGATCCACAGTTGTGCAGTAATGAATTTCGAAAAACAATTAATTAACGAAACTCGTGTGAACTAATCTTCGACGCATATTGGTATCTTGAAATTGGTGACTGTGGCTGCACTCTCGTTCCGTTTCCTTACAGATATAGTCAAATTATGTAACTGAATTGTTGTATAGTGATAAAATATGTCCTCTTGACTTCGCTGCTCACGATAAAGATGGTGAAACTCAAGAGTTTAGATCAGGTTCGATACACTTCATTATGCTTACTTCTATGCTGAGAATATTCTTCTTCAAAAAGCATAGGAAAATACGCATTTGCAAACAAAAACGCAGCATCTATGCAACTGAAGACATTTCCGGAAATGAGAACGGAACAGAGGTGGTCGCACTATGGTGTGTTTAAAGGTGCGGTGACTGCCACCAGACTTGACTTGACCTGACCTCACTTGTGTGCCTGTCTGAACCCATCCTTTGTATTTCAAAGGGGGGTGGCGAGACTGCGACCAGACCTGACTTGACTTGGCTTGACTTGAGCCACCCACCGGACTCCGTTCTGATCCGGTCTGCATGGGTTGAGACCAGACTCCGGTCCCCCCTCTACTGCAATTTTCAACCCCTCGCACACCAACGAGCCATCCAACGCAGCCACCATTGCTCTCTTCTCATCCTAAAATAGTTTTGAAATTGAACATCGTTCAATTTGGCGAATATGGTGTGAAATTGTGCTCGTTCGGAAAAATATGGTGACATTCACGACTTATTCAAAGAAAGAAACTTGTCACTAATTCTATTTCTTCATCAGAATCGGATTCTGATTCTAAATCACAAGGAATGGCTTCCATTTCGGAGTACATACTCTTGTGACGTCTAAGAACAAACTGGACTGGTTGGAGTCCGGTGACTCCGGTCAAGTCAAGGCCGGTGGCAATGTCGTACTCCCCTCCGGTCAACAGTCCGGTGGCTCCGGTCAAGTCAAGTCCGGTGGCAGTGTCGCCGCAGCTTAACTGTCTGGTCGCGATCGACCGGCACACGAATAGGACTGATATTTATCTCATCGCACGATCAACACGTCACCATCACTGATCGCGATGCCTGCCCAATTAGGACATAGGCTTATTAAGAATCATGCTCTTATTAAGAATCACCCATCCAAATTTGTAAATGCAGTCCCTTCGGAATTGCCCACCACTCTTCAATGGACTCATCATTCCATTTGTAAGGAGGTAGAAACATTTTGGCAAAATTTAGAATTTAGTAGACGTATCTAAGGTCAGATATTGTCTGAAACGACATGGATAATCACATAAAAACACAATTTTTTAAAGCTGGGGATGGATTCAGTCTGCATCTGCCGACCTGAGGCACCGAGCGCAACACCGTTTTTTCTTCAAAATCAAACTAAAGTAAAATGACATCAACGGCCTAATTGATGTCATGAGTTCTTGTAAATGGTAAATATACAAATTCTGGGGAAGGAAAGATTCAATATCGTGACGCTTACCTCATTTTGCGAATTTGGTATTTCTCCCATACAAGTCAGATTTTTTAATGAGGTTATGTTAGCCATGGTAGGTAGGCTTTCAGATTTCCTTTACGTAACCTGGAACATCGGATAATTCGCCAGATTAATGAAAACTAGGAATAGATATTTAATTTTGCAACTACGGACTATGCAACCAACAGAGAAAACATGCAACATAGGATATTAGATAAGTAATGGTTTTTTTTGGTACCCTAACTTCAGAGCTTCTAGTTTGTTACATTTTGGTTTATTATTTTGAATAATAAACCTTTGAAATCGAGCATGAAGAAAAAAAATATTTTTACCCCCCCCCCCCCCCCCCCCCCCCAATCTAATGGTTTACGTTTCAATGTAGGTATGTAGAATCCGAAAATGTAATTTAAAAAAAATTCTGTCGTCCGCCGTACTTTTCTTAGTTACCATGAACCAAAATTAATGAAATTTGGTTTGTAGGTCCCATTTGGGGTCTAGTTGGTCCGCGAAGCTCGGCGTTACTGTCAGTCATCTCCAAGGGGTGAAAAATGGGGGCTGAAATTTTCATAACGCCGTAGCTCGAAAACTTTCAGTAGAAGGGCATGGTTTTGGCTGTTCTGTGATATATTCCATGCGAAAAATGATGGCTCTTTTGGATTTTGCTGATAGCAAAACTTGTGCAGTCCGGCTCCAGTACTCGATTTATCCTTGGGGGAGCTGGAGGGTATATATTGACCATAGAAAAATGATCAACGCAGAAGGGGCATCCATGCAGGTAAATAATAAACCGTTGTGTAATAATTTGCAGCGTTTTTAGCCATCCAGTTTCACGCTTGGGATGGTGCGAGTATCTAAGTCCAGATTACAGAAGCCAAGCACATTGAATTTGCTACATGACTCTGTTGATGGATGGTATAGACATAGACAGTAAGTAGGTGTATACATACTAGAGGCAGTGGGAAAAATTTATTAATTTCTACCTAAGATACGTACCTGACTAAACAAACCTGACAGGATTCCCTCTGTAACAATACGCCTCCTACAGCGACCGTTCAGTGTATTAGAAGACCAGTAAACACAGCATGTATATAACAGCACAGACCACACGTTCATTCCACCAGGAGAACAAGTTGTGATGTGAAGTTCCTGTGCTATGCTATGTGCAATGTGCACATGGTAGGCCTGACATGAGCGCAAGATGTATTGAACACCAAAGTGACGCTAAACTTCGGATCACGTTAACTTTTGGATAACAATGAACCATGGCCGGCCGTTGTTGAACTCTCCTCCAGATTTTTAAATGGCTATCCACAGAGGCAGCCCGAGGGAAGTTTAGTATACATATAAGTATAAATAACGCTTCGAGTAAAAATAATTTATTTTATACTAACTTGAAGGAAACATAATTATCACAATGAAATGTTATTTCATCTCTTACTACCTCCATGACACTAGAGCCATGAGTCAATTTCCGTGACTGTACACTGCTAGAGATATCATTACCAAGGGGAGTAGAGAGATCTCTTGAGGTCTGCACCTACTTAAAGAGATATCGTAAATTTCATTTTCCGTTATCAGTCAATAATTATTTATAAAATTATATATAATTATTATATAAAACAAAAATTAATAGCATTGGAAAGGGTATGGGCTTTTTGTAAAACTTCATTCTTTCATTCATTCATTCCTTTCCTATGCAAAAGATCGACAATGTTGCCAACCCTAATATGGATATTTTCAAGACGTCTACCATAATTTTGTGCTGAAACTGGATTGTTCCTTTGAGTGTGTTGAGGTTTCGGAATGAGTACACTTTTCTAGTGAGGTGATATTGTTTTTCGATTTTTTCCGTTTTCTAGTGCGCGTAATAAATTCACGTGGAACTACTGCAATAAAACATGCCTAAGAATAAAGGTAAATCTAGATTGAATATTTAAAGTGATTAGTGATACAGCTATTATTAGTTATTGCGCGAACAAGAATCATCCGTCATCGACCCCAAACCCCCTTTGCAGATATGTACGCAATTTTCCCTCCATTGGCTTACATCTTATTTTATCTATTGTTTCTCCTACTATTAATCTTGAAAAAAAGCATTAAAAAACAGATTTCCCCCAAGCATTTTTACTCTGCAGTTATTTCCTGGAAGATCCAAGACCAGTGTTGCAACACATGGGTCACGAGTGGTGAACAATGAGTAGAGTATCTCAACCTAATTGGTTTACCGTTTACTACGTTTTCTCGCCCAACCCAAAGGGACCACCGATAAAGACGGACAAAATGTACCATGTACCCGGATGTTCTAGGCATCAGTCGATCTAAAGTGATTCTACCCATAATAATTTATTACTGAAATCTCCCTGCATTCAGTTGTTCCATTGATCGATAATGTGGTCGGACAACTTGCCTTGTGAATTATGCCAATATGCGCGTGTTGCAGCCATATCGGGCTTACTATCCTTTGTATCATCAAATACCAGTGTTCGCGTTTTTTCGATCTTGAAAACGATCTTCGTGAGGTACTGAGTCGGATAATGTAGGTTATCGACTTCGCTACGAAAACCTAAGCTGCTTCCGCATTGATGGAAACCCTCCTGTGTCATCCTTATCACTCTTACTAATTCAACAAGTTGCATATTATTGCATACCTCAATACTGTTTGATATTGGTTGCTACTTAATATTACTGGATAGGTTTAATTCCATTAATTAATTTTTATTCTATTGATTTCGTACAAAAATTATTTCATGGCATTTTCTCTACTATTTCTTAAAAACTCTTTCAAATGCATTTCAGGAAAAGGAGGTAAGAATAGGAGAAGGGGAAAGAACGAGAACGAAACCGAGAAGCGTGAATTGGTCTTCAAAGAAGACGGACAAGGTGAGATCAAAACGGCCTTTTATAAATATTTCTATGTTGAATGTTAAGTTGGAATCCAGTGTCCATTAAAAACTGGCGGCCTGTAAACCATAATGAGTTGCGATATCGGAAATACGCCTGATACGTAATTTATGTTCAAATTAACAATCATAGTTAATTTGAAAGACAAGCATACTGCAAAATATTCGTTTATAACACGTATCTACCTATAATCATAGGTAGGTACATACTTCCTTCTACGCTAAATAATTTCTCCAAACCCTATGCGATCCAAATCGGAAACATCCCTAACTCTTCTTTCTAATGCAGTCACCTGATTGCACTTCGTTGCTTGTGGGATCTGTACAATCCACAACACTGTTATTTGTAGCGGTTCACTCTGCAAGTAGTAGGTGCAGTGATTTTTAGATCGGTGCTCGCACAGAGCCTCCGTGGGCTGTGAGACAGTATTATGAACACCTCACCTGTTTGGCGAGTTAACTTGTATACATGGAATCAGATCTTAAGAACTTGACAAGTCATTCGTAAGATTTATTTTTCTCAAATAGTTTTTCATTCCAGAATACGCGCAGGTCACTAAGATGCTGGGAAACGGACGATTGGAAGCTACGTGTTTCGATGGTGTCAAACGTTTGTGCCATATTCGGGGAAAACTTCGGAAAAAGGTGACTAGTAACGTGATTGTAATGATGATACATACCTCCCTATGAATTTTGAGCAAGATGGTCAGTGTCATTTGAATACCACCAATGATTCATTTTCAAGTTTTCATCCAATTTCTCCCTGATCTATTGAGTAAACTACACTAAACTAAAACCCTTCGTCTAACACTATAACTTGATTCATTCTCTTGACCAGGTGTGGATAAATCAGGGCGACATCATTCTCATCGGTCTTCGAGATTATCAGGACACTAAAGCCGACGTAATCCAGAAATATACTCCAGATGAGGCGCGTAATCTCAAAACTTACGGAGAGTTCCCAGAAACAGGTATGGATAACGACTTCGGTTTGATGATAACTTTACATTGTAGTTTCTTCAATAATACATGGTCATTAATTTCGTTCTAATGGTTCGATGACGTACTTCCTTATTGATAAAATTTGGAAGGTATTTAAAAGTTTAGAGAATAAGAAAACCACTAATTCTACTCCATTTAAAACGGGGTATGATATATTTTCCTGTACTGCATAGACCAGAATGATGATGACATCACTCCTGTTGTTCGTTTTCTTAACGTGCCTTTCGATGATGACGAGTTCCAGATTGCACTCAGTAACCGTGATAACACTGCTCCCGGACTAGATAAGATAGTTAGCTATAATATTATTTCTCCAACTTACTTTTGAGGATAGCATTTTGGTCTGAGGAAAACTATCCTGAGAAGTAGTTGAAGGTTGACCTAGCACCTATACTGAAATCGGGTCTGAAGCCTACTGAATGGTCGTATGAATCTCCCTATAATCTATCATCCTGTTTAAATTGTTTGAGTGGCAAGTAAAAAATTGGCTCGAAAGGTGAATTGAATCAAATTGTGCATTGCCAGAAAGTCAGTACTGGTTCTGGGCTTGTAGTTAGTGACTGTATGGCAGACTTGTCTGCTTTATACACCAATCAACTACAAAGCTGTAGGATTATTTTAGCTTTATTTTTCTCGAGCCTGGGACTGCGTTCAATATGTAGTACCTACTTTATAACAGATTGGGTGAGCTGGGAATGTCATAAAAATGTAAATAACATTATTGGCTTGATATCTCATAGGGAAGTAGTTCTTAGAGTGAATGATGAGTATTAAGGGCCACGAAAATTTTACCAGGGTCTCCCTCAAGGGGATTCTGAGTCCTCTATTATTTATACCTGCTCCTTCGTCACCAGTACAAATCTCAGTAGTCGGGTAAACATTGCAATACTCCATGACACACTTTGCCACCCACAAATAACTTGGGTGTCACAAAACATTGCCCAGCTTGCGCTGAAATTAAGCCCAGACTCCCCAGTGAAAACGCAACCACTCTTATAAAAGCTACAAAACCTTTTCAGAGAATCAACGTAGACTTGAAGGGCCTGCTTCTACCGTAGCCTACGTGGCACCAGTACTTGCTTACTATTGTTGACGAGTATTTGAGGTTTCTCTTTGCACACCCCTGTTCTGATGGCAGCAAGTACAATTATGAAACATTTTGGAGAATTGTTTCCAACTTCCAGCCTTCCATCGTATGTTCACTCACAGAGGTGCGAATTTCATGTCTGCTGAGCTGAGAATTTATTTACCCTCACATGGCGTTGCTACTAGCCACACGACTCCGTACAACTCCCAAGGTAATGGTCAGGCTGAGCGGTATCATGGCACACTATGGAAAGCCATTCAGCTGACAATACGTTCAAACCAACTTGAACCAAATCAATGGATGTTGGTACTTAACGATGCTCAGCATTCAGTACAATCCTTACTATGCACTTCCACCAATTCGCACCACATGACGGAACGTTTGTTCGCTCTAGGAGGTCGGTTCAAGGTGGTTCACTGTAACCTGGCTTCTGAGTCCGGGCAAAGTGTTTCTTAAGAGACGTGTGCGCCATAGCAAATACGATCCTTTGGTTGACTAAGTACGTTATTTTAAATCTACTTCGAATTTAATCTGGAATATGCTTGGATACGCTTGGATGGCCGCAAGACTACAGTCTCTGAAACACTTGGCGCCAAGGGGACATTTCCTGTAGAATGAAAACGTAAAAAACTCAAGAATGAACCACCATCGTACAATGATAATCAAGGTGCACCACCATCTGAGCCCACAAACCCCATACCGCCCCAATACGTTCAACCTGCACCAAGGACTAGAGCCCGCCTCACCTCAGCCCCTTCTCCAAACGTGGATGTAACTGTGATCTTCAACAAAGATTCCAGTATCGAAAACCAAGTTCCCCTGAGACGCAATGAGAATTCGGCGAGAACTACCACATTTCGAGGACTTTGTACTAGAATATGAAGGGGTGAATGTGGTGATCTGTCATTATTATGCCTTCGTTAGCAACAGATAAATTCTCACATAATGACTTTCGACTGACGTGTCTTACCACATTTTTGTATTATTTGTACTTCGAAATCATTCTTGTATTTTGCCGATTAAAGCCTAGGTAATGAAACATGAAACTAATCCTAGAAGGCGTGAATTTTGTTATAATTTTCAGGAAGGGTGAAAAATATACATACTGAGATTGGTTGGGTGCTGACCCAGCAGTCGCTTTGTTATTTTACAAGGCTGCCGTCCACTCTGTTATTGCTTTTGGATGTTGCAATACTCATAATGGTTTTACGTTTGCCATATAATTGTTCAAGAACTTCTCTTGATTTATGCTTCACTGTTCTGTCTGAGCCCGGTGATGTACCTGGTCATGTACTACGCCGAGCAGTTCTGTGGGATCGATATGTGCGACGACTGACAGCTCGGGAAGCAGTGGTATTGAACGATGCAGCACATCTGAGTTCAAAAGTCCTCACAGAATGGTGATAACTTAGTTTCCCCTCCGATTATTCAAAACGTCATCCAAGTTAATCTCAATTAACTCGAGGTTATGATGCTCGCGAAGCCGGGGTATTGAACGATGCAGCACATCCAAGTTAATGGTGATGGGGAAACTAAAACTTAGTTTCCCCTCCAATTATTCAAAATTTCATCCAAGATTATTTCGATTTGGCCTGTCTTGTGGAGAGCTTTTAAAAACAAAATCATCTCAGTTCACTCATGGTTATGATGCCTTAACTCTTCCAGGAGTAATGTTTTTTTGTTTGGAGTATTTACATAATCGATGGTGGAACATAAGGTCATACTGACGGGTCTAAGGTGTCCATGGCTGTCGGATACGCGTTCTATGACGTCACACACCATTTTTACAGGAGGTCTGAACCACCAGAACGGCGTTCTGGTTCCACTACTGAAGTCGCAGCCATCGTTCCAGCTGTAGATAGCGTCCATTCTAATATTATGACAGCGAATACCAGCTCCTTTAATTAGAAATGACATTTCATGGCTGCATGTATTGTTAAGAAGCCAATTGAACTTTGAAAATGTGTTATTGAACATATTACTTTCAACTTTATGGTTTCAGTTCGTATCAATGACACTGTCACGTTTTTGGAGGATGGATACGACGAAGATATCGAATTTGGTTACGAAGTTAGTGATGAAGGTGAAGGCGATGCTGTAGATGCTGTAAGTACTGTTTTTCATTGATAACTTCATAATTCCCTCGGCCGGTATAAAATTCGGGTATATTCCAAGTCAAAATCATACACTGACTCTAGATTACGTTGGTCCTTGAAAAATCATGATATAATTTCTCACTATCAACTCTCATCGATATTTTCGCGAATTAAATATTACATCCCACTAGCACATTTAGTTTCGTACTAAACATTTTTAACTATGCCTCTTTGAAGTTAGTCCGATAACGTATTCGTTGAAAATTCCCAGAACTAAAAGAATGAAAAATGCCACGTTTGATTTGTGGCTTTGATAAAAATTCCTTCTATAAACAGCAACAGGTCAAACAGTGGTGCTAATTTTTACACTTCCTTCTTTGCAGATCTGATGTGGATAATTTGGGTCGACTTCAATGAATTCCTCAAGATTTCTGAACGTACACACATTATATAAAAGAAAATTTAATAAATTACAAGTTGAATTGATTCAGAATCAGCGATTTAAGTTTCTCTATATACGCGTCTCATGGAAACTGAGAAAATAATTTTCCCTTCCTGTCGTTCATGACGTTCGATCGTATTTATTAAAACATAATTATGTGGTGGTTTCTCGTACACTTTATTATAATTTAGTGGTGAAACATCAGTCATTAAGTTCAGGTATTGTGGTTATAAATTGGGGATGGATGGTTTTGTTTATATCCTTTGTAGGTATTCAGTTTTATTCTAAGTATTACTGTTTTTCGTCGGATTGCTTATAATTTGTGTTAATGAAAGAAAACAGTTGATTATACGAATCGCAAGATCTTAAGGGATGTAAATAAAAATGTTGGCCCTAAATGTGGATGATTCATTCCCTACCTGTCCATTCTGCTCACCAAGAAGTAAGTTGGCTGACTCTAAATGTTCTAATTATTATCCAATTATCTTAAAATCCTATGACCAGCACTAAAATTAAATCTACAGGCATGATAAATGAGGCTAGGGTAGATGGCTGGAGTTTATGCTTAATTTGGACTAAGTACCTATACAAAGAACGTCAGTTGCATGAACTACCTATACAAAGAACGTCAGTTGCATGAACGTCTTATAGGTTCTCTTCTGTGAGAGTGGATAATATTTATTTTTGTAGGTAGGCATCTAGTGGTTATTTTCCACGTATTATTCATTGTATTTTGTACACTTTTTATGAATGTTTAAAGCTTGGAGATGTACTCCGACAGATTGTTGCTCCGTGTAAGCTTCTCCACTCCATCTTTACATCAAGTGGCTCGAACATGGCGTGCTATCATGACATGGTTCCCATCAAGGGCCGGATCTCAGAGGTGACTCCTTGGACCTGTGCAACCCCCTTCTGTTCTGACCTTTGATATGCTGCCAAAACGTTTTGTGGCTTTGTTGACATCTCCTGACGTAGCGGACCCGTTTGGCGCCCTTCCTCGACTGAGGTAAATCTTCGGCAATCATGTCGCTATGGAAGTCCGCCGGTTCGGAGTAAAACTCGTCTCGAAATTTCCCGGAGACCCGTTTGAAATTTTTATTGATGGCTTTCATCCTCTTATCTTGTTTTCTTGCTTTGTTTCGCTTGAGGTTTATCAGAGGAGGGTGATCGATTGGACCTAAGAAATTCAGGTTTTTCTTGTCGTAGAAAGCTTCGTCGTTTCTAGCTGGTGCGAAACCCATGAATGGGTGATACGTGGCATCTTCATTGTAAGGTACTTTGGAAATTACTTTCACGCCCTTATTAGTGAACATGTGAGGCTCGACAGTCATTGGAGGAGTCAGGATGTGCGACAATGAACGCGAAACGTTTCCTTGTTTCCTCTGAAGTACAGTTCCCACTACTCTATAATTCTGGGCTTCTGATAAAAGGTTGGAATTTGTCACGAGTTGTTGAGGAAATGCAGCCATGGATACTGGAGCGTCGTGACTTCTAGGTAGTTCAATCACTTCCACTGGATTATAGTAATGATCATTTTTTATCACACTGTTAGTCTTAGTCGGGATGTTGTTTTTAGAATTATCATATCCGTTTGCTTTTTCGACTACAACTATTAATCCACTTTTTCCATTGATGAGTGCTCTTTCATTTTTACCCACACACACCTTATCAGCAATTTTGTCGTTTCCGGTGGGCCCGTTGGTTGCAGAAAGTGGAAGTAAATTCTCATTGTGGCCCTTGGATTTTGGTGGCTTAGGCTCACTACCAGCTGACTGCCGCACCTTCATTTCTTCTTTGTTATGCTTTCCAAAGAACCCCTTTATGGCTGCTAAACCATGAGCCGGCTTTTCCGGATTTACCTGGTTACCAGTTTTGTCTCTGTTTCCTACCTGGTTGGAGATAGTCTGACTGCTCCTTTGGTTCTGATCACTGGAGAAATCGGTCTGAGGTTTATTAAATTCTTTCCAGTTTTCTGCTTCAGACTTAGTTTTATGGTGTTCGAACTGTTGTTGGTGATTTATACCATATACCTCCAGATGATTTCCTGAATCAATTTCGAGGTTTTGAGCAGGTGGTTGGTTGCTGTTGACATTCACTGCGTTGAATTTATTCATTTCCCCTTTGATGCCCTGCCTGTTTCCATATTTATAAGTGTTGTGTTGTTGACCAGGTATTGCCTGATCTCTGGCGGAGTTGTATCCATAATTCAATGGAGGCCCACTTGCCATTGTTGCGTTGTTTTGTTTGAACACATAGTTGACACCTAGATTTGTGTTATTTGCAAGGTTGGAAGGGTATAATGTTTGTTGGCTAATAGATGTTGGGTCATAAGATGAATTTGAGTATGGAGGTAACAGATATGGAGAATCTACTGCTTGGAAGAAATTGTTTGGTGGCTCATACGTTAAATTGTGCACATTGTTAGGATATTGATGAGAATCCTGTACTGGAAGCACAATTTCATTTCTAGAAGGTGGAAGGACTGGTGGAGTTTTGACGTCATACATCATTGCAGGTGGCTGATGCATTCCATTATTGGGTGGCGCTTCTTGTGGTTTTTGCATATTATGTTGACTCAAATACTGCCCATTCGAGTTGGTCATTTGGTTTGAATGAGGGGCTGAACTTGCTTGGTTTCCATCAAACTTCATTTTTATTCGTCGATTATCCATTTGTTGTTGTCGAGAGGGTTGGTCGTATTTGTTCACGTTTACCTGCTTTTGAGGGGCCTTCATAGTTTCAGAGGGTCTGTCGATTGGGGGTACAACATAGTTGGGCCAATTCTGTCCCATGTAATTATTATTATTGTCCGGCGTGAACTGCTGTTGGTTCACATTGGCTGTCGGTCGGTTCTGCTCGTGGTTGTACTGAGTCGGTTGGCCAAGCGGGGTATGTTCACTATAATGAGCGCTCTGCTGAGCACCTCCTTGGCTTGATATGAGCCACTGCTGGTTTTGTTTCACAGCTACGTTCAGATCAGTCGGTTGGCTAGGACTCTGATTGGGTTTTGCAGGTGGAGAAACCTCTTGGTACTTCCTACTGTCTTTCGCCACCCTTAACACATGCTCATCATCTGTAGATTCGCTCGCGGAGAACTCCTGCTGGCCTTGGAAGGCAGCAACTCCTTGACTGTTGCTCATTCTTTTAGGGCAAGGAATATGGATGACTTCCTTGAACCGGTCTACATCCCCAAGTGGTGCTAAGCTGCCCTCTCCTGGTCTGTTGGGTCGTGCATCACTCACCCCATGTGGTAGCAAATGTGCTGAGGAGAATCGACATATTGGAGCGCGCTTATGTTTCGTTTCCTTGTAGAAAGGTTGGCTAGTCCTATGCTCATCACGATATTTCTGATTCCTGAGAAACGAAGTTCAATCTGTTAGTACCATCAGCATACTCGCATTCCTTCAAGTTGAAAAATACCCGTATATATAGGTAAAATGAATCAAGAACGCCCTTTGCTGGTAATGAGTTACCTACCTAGGTACGTTTCAATGGTGTGCTCTGTGTGGGTACCCTAACACTTCTGCTTGATTTGCCTACTCACCAACTACCTAAAATAGGTAAATAATTATATAATTATGCTGGAAGCCTATTTTATGCTAGATGGATATCCAAGCTTTTCATGTATCCATGTGCATAACAGTAATGTATTTTTTACTGTAAACATTAAAACGTGGTTTTACAGGTACACTGAAGAGTAGACAAATTACTAATAATAGATTATTTGTATTAGTCTGATCACAATATTAGTTAGAATAACTGTCCTTCGAATTGATATTTCTTTATAGTGCATTATGCAATTGTTTGATGAACATCGGAAAATTAGGTAGTTAGGTACTTTTTTCAGCTCTCAATATCATGTATCTAGGAAAATTCCTTAGGGTGTTATTTGCATAATTTCATGGTTGTGGGCATTTGAAAAATAGCATTCTGGTTCACGAACTATACAAGAAGAGGGAAACAATAATCCGGAAGTTGCTGTGCAATTATGATTATAAAAGTGACCATCAAATGCCCTCCTATGACCTGCTCATACCACTCATTTTTCTGCTTATTACCAGCCATGGCTTTGTATAGTTGCGCTGAAGGATTCACCGTTAACAAATGCGCAGACTGCGTAACTGGTACGATTTTTACGGATCTAGGACCCACATTCCAGCGCATGTCGACCATTCTTTCATATGTGTAGGATAACGTTTGTTCGCAATGACCATCTGACGGTTATTTGACTGTCTGAAAGGTGTTGGGCCGTTTGCAGTGATTCTCAACACTCTTTTCTGACTGTATAGTATCCATGACCCGGCTGTTCTCTGTTCTCTTGACTGTCCAAAGCCAGTTTTCTGATCATTATTCCAATAAAAAGGAAATAGGGCAGAAGAAAAACTGATCATGCACTGCCTTCTCGATTCCCAACCCTTCTCAAACGCTTATCAAGATGGTATTTGATCATGGATGATTTCTTACAGTTTCCTAGGAGTCAGTTAACCATCAGAAACAGCCATTGCGAACAAACCTGTATGTGTTGCAAGGGACCAGCAGAGTAGATACCTACCTAACCAATTAACCCCTGGGAGTACCATCAAAATCTATCAGCAGTGTCGCGTTCTTGACCGCAACGACGAATACACAAGTATTTACTCTTGAGAGTCGGTCGGGTGAATCAAACTCAACTTCAGGCCAACGTTTCGCTGTATTTATACGGCATCATCAGGGCTTGGAGTTTGCAGTTAGAAGTTCAGTGAGTCATGCTTAGGCTGCATGTGCAGTTGATGAAATGTCTATGTTACAGTTGATGATTTTATTGAAGTTCTTGAAGTTGTGACTATTGATTTTGATAGAGTTGAGAATGTTATGCAATGAAATCAGCACAAAAACCAGGAATCTTTTCAACTCAGCAACAGTACTAGTACTAGTACTGTTGCTGAGTTGAAAAGATTCCTGGTTTTTGTGCTGATTTCATTGCATAACATTCTCAACTCCATCAAAATCAATAGTCACAACTTCAAGAACTTCAATAAAATCATCAACTGTAACATAGACATTTCATCAACTGCACATGCAGCCTAAGCATGGCTCACTGAACTTCTAACTGCAAACTCCAAGCCCTGATGATGCCGTATAAATACAGCGAAACGTTGGCCTGAAGTTGAGTTTGATTCACCCGACCGACTCTCAAGAGTAAATACTTGTGTATCAAAATCTATTACATTTATAACTGGAGCTGTATGTAGACGAAAGTGACTTCTAATTTCGATGACATTTACATGGGACTTTCCAGGGCCCAAACCACACATAGCCTCCATATTTGGGTGTATTGCGACCATTCTTCTGTAAGTGTACTCTTATGCTTGTTGCAAGGAGTTGTGACCAGAAGTTATGAGAGAAGGGGGAAGGGTGGGGCTGGAGGGAAGTGAGGTGAGTGGTGTTGAGTGTAATGATAAAAAAAATCTGTGATTACAGGTGTAGTCATAGGAAAAAGTTGCGATCACGAGTGTAATCATAGGAAAAATCTGTGATTGTTATAATCTTATATATAATCAAAGCTGTGATCACGAGTGGAATTGTAATCACCCTTGTGATTACGATCGTAATAGTAATCAAACTTCAAGCACCTGATTATAATCGTAATCAAGATTACGATTACTCCCAGCACTGGTTGAGACAGACACTGAACCACTTTTTTTCCTTCAGAAAGGTGTCAAAAGAGAGTGGAAATTCTGATTCTGGCGAAGTGAATATCCACTAAGATTACCTTGGTAGACTCGAAAGCAATACTGCTTTACTTTAAATTAATCGCAAGGCTCACCTGTAATTATCGAATGCAACTGTTTTCTTCGTTATCGCTACCACCATCAAATAAAATAAAGTTCTCTCAAATGACACCAACATTACAATTTTCGTAGAACCATGTCAGTGAAATTTCAATCTTTTGACGGTGTTCATAGTTACATCCAAAGCAGTATAATAGCTAGATCTCTCTTGGCAATGAGGTAGGTATAATCAATTCAAAGTGGCTCCATTAGAAACACCTGAATGCTCGAAAAGTTTCACCTTCGTAGGAGTGTTAGCATTTTCATTTCAATTATTGAGTGTAATGCGAGCGGTATACCATGGTGGGTAGGCCCGAAAGACTTGAGTGTTGTTCGGAATAGCATACCTGCACCTGCAGAATACAAAGGGGATCGTGTTAGACTTGTGCAAATATTGTGTTCAACAAGCTAACTTTAGGGCACATCGCGCCACACCAACGTAATTATTGAAGATAACGTTCTTGTTGAAGGGCTGCTGCGGGTTGATGCTATTGATTGGGATCTTTTTTTTTCATTTTTAATATACCTTCTGTTCAAGTTTTGTTTGCTTGTGCGCCGTTGCTGCTGCCATTCCGATCGCATTGAATTTCGAAGGGAACCGTCAGGGACCCAACCTATACATGAACTGAAAATTTCAGCGAAATCAATTGTATAGAACCTGAGTTATAAGGATTTCATTGTTTCGCTTTTCGTTGAACGGAAATCGATTGTGAAATAGGCCGGAAGTTCAGCGTTCTACCCAATTTTTGTAGTGGGGAACAGCTGATATGAATCATGGTTTTGTGAAAACGAATCTCTTGCTCTGAAATTATTTTCTTGTCCTCGCTAATAGAATTTCCGATTTCAAGTCAGTATAATTGTGTACCTACCTTTCGGTTTGGAGGTTTTCTTTGGCAGAAATCAATTATTTTGGTAGATACTTATGGTTGACAGGTACTTACTTGGTGGCTCCAAGAATAGTTTCTGATGAGTATCTTAGAAATGAGTTTTTCTTCGTCAAGTCAACCAAACACATGACGCTAGTAATCCATTTCAAGCGTCTTCACATAACAGTACAACCACTAAAATTTATCAAACAAGGACGTCCACCGTCGCATTCCTCCCTTTTCGTTTTCGAATCGGGATGGGAACTCTGTTGGGAAGATGTCGTACGAAAGAATAAAGTCAAAACACTCACTCAGAATCGGTACTGATCAGACCTGGAACTTCAACATTTGCCATTAAAGGAAGGAAAACAAAGGTAGAATTACAGTCTTGCAACCTCATGATGGATGTCGGACCACAGCCGAAGCTTGTGAGTTTAATACTATGGTGAACTCATCGTATGTAGTGTTGGTACTCATGCATAGGAGCATACCTATCTACCAGTTTATACTGGGTATAATAGGTAGGTACGTGTACTTGAGTGGTAGGTACCTAGTTTTTAATTGCGATTTTCACGTTATTTTAATGTTAGGTAGGTATACGAAGTTTGAACTAGATATGTAGGGGAAGGGCGGAACTGTTCGACCGTCTAACAATTCCATTTTTAGGCTCGGCCCCTCAAGTGTTTTTGTTTTTACACTTTTTAGACAATTTTCGTTATTTTTAGGGGAAAAAGCGATCCCCATTTTTGGCTACACTGAACACGAATCCATCGAAAAACGTTCTCCCATACACGGAAATTTTGAAGGGGTGTTTGCTGAGCGAATACGACGTGTATTATTCACATGATAATAAACACAAAGTTTGATGGTAGTTCAGGATTTGGTCCTAGTTTTTCCCATATGAATTTCATCGCATTCATAACTAAAGTTCGGATTTTGCATATCAGGTTTTTTCAATAGAAAGTGTCATACTTATCCGAATTAAGGTATTTGGAGATGTTTTGGACATATTTTGCTGTTTTTGCATATTATATATGCATCTACATATGTTACAGAGTTTTGCATATAAATGGCATATTTCTAAGAAATATCTGCGTACCTACACTGAAATTTCCGATCTTCGGTCTTGTGAAAGGTCTTAAACGTGCCTTTGTATGACTGCCCTTTCGATCTCTCCGGGTAGTTGACCGGGTTTTCCCCGACCGTTTCGATGAGCTCCCTGCAACCATAACATCTCTAGAGAAGTCGGAGATGCCACTTTGGCAGACTGTGGAAATCATCGAAGGGCTTCTCAAATTGAGTAAGAGTTGGAAGAAGCAAGTGAGAGAGAAGCTGAACGCTGTACTAGCCCGCAATCCTGGATGGACCACAATTAAAACTGTGGCAGCTATATTAAAGGGGGAAGATACACCTACTGGAATTGACCTCAACGGACTCACTCCTGGAGAAATTGCCAAGTTGAAATTCCTTCCTGTTGTCAGCTGCGACGTTGAAAGATCCTTTTCCGCGCTGAAAATGACTATCAGACCGACGGAGGAATTTCACAGTCGGAAAAGTGTTGATAGTCCAGGGAAATTAATCTGTACCTACACCTAAACATTGAAATTTTATTAATCACTGTAAATTTCATTTAATATTGTATAGTTTTATGTTATGTGCTGTCATTTTATAAAATACAGATTAATGATTAAGATGTAGCCGCAGATTGAATACAAAATTAGAATCGATCATTGAAGTTGATATTTCGACTTTTGTGAATAAATCGATTTTCAGGCGATTATTAAATATTTCCTTATATGCTTTTGTGCTGCAACTCCTAGGGAAAACGCCCATATCATTTCCAAGTCGCCAACAACCTTTTTCCATTGGCTAACAGCATTACAGTGAAGAGGGCAGGGGCTAACCTTCACAGAAGTGGATAGGCAACCCGCAGTACCGCCACCTCCAACTATAGGGAGGCAAGAAAAAAATTTTCGCCTGGTGCGTTTGATGGACTGGTAATAAAAAAAAAAATTAAGAGAAAAATCAAATTTTTTGACGGTTTCCGTTTATTCATGATTTTTAGAGATGGGAAAACCACAATATATAATAAGGGTTCTGAAAATTCCTTTCAGGCCCACGAGAAGTTCGGTTTTCTGGAGACGCAGTGAACGTGTTAAAAACGAAATCGTACCTTGGTGGGCCATGGCCGGACGCCATGGCAGGAATCAATCTATTGACAACATCATAACAACTGCGTTTATTCTTTATTGGTGGTGAACCTCTACTCTAGGTACTTGGGTTCTTTTTATCTACAGGTCTTGGATTTAAATTTTCATTCGAATGGTGATCGGATAGAACCGAACTACTTTCGGCCTGAAAAATATTGAGTAAAACAATCTTACTAGATAGTATGAACTCATCTGAAGATCGACTCGTCAAAAAGATTGAAGAATCCAGAACACTCTTTCTATGGGGAGAACAGCTTTTAAATGAGAGAAAATTATGAGTTTTTCAATGCTAATTTGAAGGTTTTTTTCCTTACCTAAGGCTATCTTACAACCTGAAGAGTTGGAGATGACTTCTGCTGTTGTGTATGTAGGTACCTTACCTATTTGTTTTGAATAGTTCGTTGCTTGCCCGAAAACACTACCTACTATAGGTCGACCGGAGAAAGTTTACGCTCCGAGGGCGCATTCTGCTGGAGAAGATAGAACTACATACTTATCTATTATCAGCTCGCGTACGATAATTTTTCGCCAATTCCCCCCCCCCCCCTCATAAGTGGTGCGATTTCCCTCCTACAGTTGCGAAAAATACAGGCATAACGAACAGTTGAAATAGAAATGGATGGGAAATTAATCGGAGAAAAGAAAAACTCAAATGAACTGAAAGACGGAAATGAACGATGAATAGGCACACGGACACGGGCAAGGCAAACAAGATGGTGGACGGCCGAACTCACCGAGCTACAGTGCTATTGGGCTACAGTGCAGCCACCACATTGACACGAAATTTCGTACGAAATCTCTTCATCAAGGCCAGTTCAGGATTACACCGCATAGAGGGTGCCAGGAAGAACGTAAACTTTCTCCGGTCGACCTATAATACCTTCCGTTACCGTACTTAGAGATATCTCCTTCAACTGCAGAATTCTGCCGTAGCCCTCTAATAACAATCTGATACGAAAACAAATTAATCACTATTGCTATTTTTGTATTTATAAGAACTATTTTGAGTGGGTAAGTTGGCGGTACTTTCTACCCATCTTTCCACGTTTCAGGGGCTACTCTTGTCGCTGACCGTGATGAATATAGTCGCTATTGGTATTTGCATTTGTGCCCCATCGCCGAAAGAAACAAAGTCGCCATTCGATGACAAGAAGGCTGTTCGCGTTCGCATTAAAAAACGCTCAGAACATTCATTAGAAGATGATGCTGGAATAAAACTCAAGACCATCGGCGCCAAAATGACTAAAAATGAAGACGAATTGAAGAGCCTTGCTCGAATTACACCAGAAGAAAATAATCTAGAAGGCGCCGTTGAACAAGTTTATGCAGAAGAGGATTGTCCAGAAGAGGAATCAGAGATGTATAGAGTGGATGCAACGCATCATATGAGAAATACAGGTATTGGTCAGATTTCAACAGTAGCAGATCTTGGAGGCACCACTAACTACATTTACGCAGAAGAGGACTGTCCGAAAGAAGAATCAGAGATTTACAGGGATATCGCAAAATATAATCTCGAAGGTACAGACGTGGATCAGACTACAGCAGAACCAGATCTTGAAGGATCCGAACACAATTATACAGAAGGTGATTGTCTAAAAGAGGGATCAGAGATTCGTCAAGTGATTGCAAAGCCCCCCACCGTTGAAGATTTGGAACTAGGGGTTAGCAATAATCTTACATTACACGAGAAAAATAGGAGTAATATTAATGTTATTACAATCAATAAAAACTTCGGCAACGATAGCTCAAAAGAAGGGAGTGAAACCTCTTTGAACGATATGTGTGGACATAATGCAGAAATGAGGTACTTGCCTCAAGATTTAGGAACGTCTGTTACAGCCGCGTTGAAGAAATCATACCAGCTAATAGATACTTTCAATACAAAGGTGATTCCGGCAGTCCAAAATTTCAATGAACAAATAGCCAAAACGGCTCATATTGAAAGGGACATGGATTCCAGAGTCTTGGGGGCCATAAACACTTCGATATGTCCCGCTGTGATTCGCATGAGTGACAGTATTAATAGAATTAACGAAAAAATAAATCGAGTAACGGAAAACATCCATCGTCCTAAGGAATGTTCTGTCAGTTGTCAAGTCTCAGAGTCGCTTCTCATTAAGTCCGTCTGCCAAAAGAACTCATTTTTCATTACAGCATCTCCTTTAATCGAATCGCGAATTCTCAACTTGTTCGGCCACATAAGTTGCAGAACCATTTCAAGGAGGAAAGATAGACCGTATTTCAAAAAGTCAATTTCGCAGTACTGGGCGAGTCGAAAAAAGACCCTCACGAAAAAGTTGAATGTCAGATGCAAGGAGAATAGGCAACATTGGAGAACCACGCACACTTTAGCTCGTAAAGCATCTACGGTTGTTGAGTCTTGTTCTACTGTTAGTGACGTCAACCAACAAATGACCTATCTCGATAAGGCGAGTTGTAAAGAAAACGCGAAAAAAGAAACAAAACCAAACGAGTCTTTCGAGTATGTAGATTTCTGCAATGATGTTGTTAGCGGAGCGGCAATAGAAGAAAACAGTGCGGAAGGGAAAATTAATCGTTGGGTAGTGAATAATCCACAAGGCCCTAATGATGGATCAGTTACTGCATCAGCCTCTCATTTGAGTGGAGGTGAGACAGCCCCTTCATTACCTATTCATCTCCCATCTTATCTTAGTTCATATGACGAAGTCGGTACATGTAGAAGTTCAGGGAACGTCGAAGAGACATTGCCCAAATTCCAGGACCGCCAATTCGATAATGATGCGAACCAGGGAAGCAGTGGCTTTGTGAAAGTAGGGAGTGAGGAGCGGATTTTACTGGATGCAGAGACTGGCGCCCAAAACACATCGTTTGAAGTGGCTTCTGAATTTGTTAATGAGGAAGAGGGAGGTAAAGGACTTGCCACAAAACATTATAATCTTGTAGAAGAATGTGACATTAAGTCACTCGAGCTGTTTTCCAGAGTAAGAAATACAGTTCAAAGGATGCATGGCCCTTTGAACAACCATCAGGGGCTTCAAGATATTCTTGACATGTTGGATTCCAATGCGGAAAGAAATACAATCGAAAATCTCTTCTTGCTAATATTGAAGATATTTGATACTTGGAGTGAATCCCAGCTCAGTGTCGTGCCTTCCAGAGCTATCAGTCGATTTTCCTCCCGAAGTGAGTCCACATGTATTTCTCTGCCAATGGGCCACAAATCGGTCGATCCAGTTGAAGAAATCATTGAGAGCGAAAATGAAATGTGCGACCCAACTAATTTCTACAGCTGTATAAATACGGCGGTTTCGTACGATGAAAACAATGTGAATGATGAGTCAGGCATGTGCCAGGCTGAAGAAGAAACGGCAAAGAAAGTGGTAAAGAGTGTTTTTGAAAAATCATTATCTAGGACGCCAGAATGCACTGAGATTGAGGAGTCGTGGGTTTGTGCACTTCAAGATACATCTAGTGCTGCTATTACATACAATCTAGATCGTGAACCGAAGGCGCTATTGTACAAAGAGCAATACGGTATCGCTCGTAAAATTGCAGCTGAATGCATTGAAAAGGCACTAAGCACATCTGTCATGGACAATGATCACATTAATCCGAGTGATACAGGGAAAATAGCAAATACAATGCAGAAAAACTCTCGGGTGGCTTTACGTGCAAGCAGTGAGGAATCTTTTTATAGTTGGACACCAGATGGCTCCAGTGAGGATTATTCTTATTACGAATGTGATACCTCTTTAGGTTCATTGGAGCTTAGTGAGAAATCCTTGAAAAGAGGAAACTCAAACAAGCATAACTTGAGTGAACGCAATTTGATCAGAGAACAAGAAAGGTGTATGGCTCGTTGCCAAGAGGAGAAGGTAAGCAGGTCTGAGGCCCATTGCAGCACGGCTTTCTATGTTAGTAGACCATCAGGCTCGGCAGTGGCATTGAAAGCGTCCTCTATTGAATCCTGGATGCTGAACTCCACGTCAGGCGACGGAGTGGAGATCAGAAACAGCCACAGCGAGCTCAAGTCTGAAGAGATGTCCGACTTGTCTTCCAGACCTGTTTCCTTCACTACAGACATGTCCGACGTCGAATCCAACCACTCGTTTGTTTCAGAAACGTCGAAAGACTTCCAGATTAGGAGTAAGAGGAGTTCAAGGCTATTTAGCAAGCTGCCAAAAAAGAGACCAAAAACGCCCCAAACTACGGTTACTGCGGAGGCACCATCTCATGCACAGTCTGATTGCTGTTTGAAAGTGGCGGAGTCCTGCATTAATCTAAACGCTTCCCTCAGTGACGAAAACTGAGAGCACCTAATCAATATTAATATGCTCAGCACCAACCCAAATAACCCGCGCTGTTTTCTATTATATTCTTTGAATAGATAGCTTTTGTATTCGATATTGGACGGTCGTTTATACTTGGAATAACTGAATCTTCATATTTAGGTAGGTACCTACCTAATAGTAGGTACCTATCTTAAACAGAGTATCTTCCAAACATTTACCATGGCATTTACCAAGACATTTTTTTGGGCTAGAACGGTAGTAGGTATAACTGCAAGGGAAAATTGGATTGGTTGACCCTCAGGATTTAGGTAAATTCCTTATCACTGATTGTGGAATATTGTAATATTGTAGAGTAATGAATGTATTTCATTTGAAAGGAAACATTCACTTTTCCGTCAGATCGCCTATTGCTCGAATAGGTAGGTACCTACCTACCTAGCTCGATCCCAAGTCAGTAGGTACCTACCAACTATACTGTCTCTGGGTGAATATACCCATGGCCTTCGCGTTTTGATCTGTTTCAATATGAATTTCTCCACTGACACGATAATCACTCATTTTAACGCTTACCTACTATGATTCATTGAAAGCTTTGGGAATTCCTGACCCCTGGGATTAGCCGAAGGCAGCGATAACGCGATTGGTAAACCCCACGTCTCCCATTGATTTCGATCTATTTGTATGATTTAGATTATTTGTAATTAGAGGAATGTGTCATTGTTCATTGTTCTGTACTTATTATGACTACTACGGTCAGCATCATGATGCAAACGAGCGGTTCGGAACAAATTGAAATGGCAACAAATTTCAAACGAAACCGTACGTTAAAATTTAGGTAGGTACCTACGTTAGTTAGTAAAAATTTCTAGCCTGTATAGCTTGGAAAATATGTTTAATATGGCTCAAATCGTGTGAGTAGGAAGTAGGTACACTTGTAGTAGGTATACCTGTGTCTGATGCATTTTCAGTTCGCTGAATCATATTGAGCGAGTCAGAAAGTTCAGCGAGTTATTGACCTACCTCCCCAGCTTACCTCCCACATCGGAGACGGTACGACTGGGTACGGGGTGCTATAAATAAAAGGGCTATCTCAGGTTTCACTGTCAAGGGCTCTTCGTGTAGTTTCCATTTTGATGTGGCTCATCGACACAGCCTCAACTCGAGACGGGCTTGCTGAGATAAAATGAGCTTGACTAGTTTTTCGAAGTTTTGGTGTAGGCATGTAGTTACTAATCCTGAAACGTAGGGCAGTATAGGCGAATAGAGAATGAGCTACGTACCTTAACATCATATTTTTAGAGAAGGCACCCACCATAAGAATCCGTCGTCATTTACAAATCTAGTGGATATTTTTTATACTTATTATCTTGTAGTCTAGTTGTGTTGTATGTTGATCAACGTTTATAAATAATAATTTTTTAGGGACGCCACTTTGCGGAATCGTCAAATTAACGCATGTTGTAGTCGGGGCGACCCTATTGTTTTCTATTTCGGTAGGAAGGTGTCAACACTCGATGGAGAGGAAACTCGGCGCTGCGCGCCTCGCCAGGGGGCGAGCCCCCTGGACCCCCGGATGCTTACTGCTTAGAGCCTACGGCTAAAATTCAAGAAACATGGAACATGCTTTAGCCGCGCTTTTTATGATTCTGTAGCCGCACTGTTATGATTTCACTTCGTCACCAGGATACAACCAAGTGACAACCAAACAAGCGTCATTGTTTACTATCCATTTATATAGTTATAGTATGAAACTACGAAATAAATACCAAGAACAAATACGAAATAAATTCGTGATAAATCAACAGCTTTCCAACGAATGGAAAACGATTTTTGTCCGATGAAAATGAAAGAAGTTTCATTTCCCTAGCAACTACTCGGTTGTACGTGAAAATCATCGTTAAAATTTCGTTCCACTTCCGCGTCACCCATCCCGCGTCACCCATCCCACGTGACATTTTTCGGTTAGTTAGTCCAAGGCTAAAGCATGTTCCATGCTAAAATAACCAACTAAAAATCCGTTTCAGACCAGTCTAAAACTGAATCCATCGAAAAAACGCTGCAAATCCCTGCACAACGGTTTATTATTTTGTATAGAATACCCTTCTGTTACAGATCACAGCTCTATGTATAGATAACCCGTCTATATAATATTAATATAATATGTACTATTCTATGCATAATTATGTAGATCGCAGACCCTCCGTAGGTTAGTACCTAACCCCGTACACGTTACTAGGTACCTACCTAAATCACGAGTTAAATGTTGCTAAAATAGTTCTGCCGATGACAAACAGTACCTAACAAAAAGAAACACACATAATGAAGTTCTGAAAAGGAATTGTTGATGAGGAGTGAAAAAAGTTGCAAAAGTACCTACCAACAAACTCCAGCCCCTTCTTCGTAGATGGTATAATGAACCGTTGTGTAATAATTTACCGTTGAGTAATGATTTACCGTAGTAATAATTTACCCATCAATAATACTTCAACGTTTGTTCAAGTTTCACTACCTACCAACAAACTCCAAAAGAGCCATCATTTTTCAAATTAAATAATATCACAGAACAACCAACTCGACTTCATACTCCGCCAATATAATCAGGTGATCCCTAGCAATGATTGGCCGTATTCACAAATTCCTATTGTGGGCGCGTCTCTGGTTACGAGATTTGGTATACAATTTCATTCACACTGGAGTCGAAAATGCCTGTCGGTGCAAACTTCGGGGCCTTACTGTGAACGAACGGCTGGACGTACGATGCTCCGGATGGTCTTAAAAAACTCGCAAGTTCAAGAACTATTTAAAACCGTAAAAATATTTACGTAAAAAAATGGTATAGGCGTTTTGAAAATTTCAACCCCTATTTTGAACCCCTCAGAGATGACTCACAGTAACGTCGAGCTTCGAGGACCAACTAGACGCCGAACGGAACCTATAACCCGAATTTCATCAATTTTTTTTCATGGTAACTAAGAAAAGTGGCCCGTACGGCGTACGGCGGATAGACAGAAATATTTTGGTTTATTATTTTCAATAATGAACCATTGGAATCGAGCATGAAAAAAAAAATTCTTACCCCCCCTCAAAATTTGATGGTTTACGTTTCAAGGTATGTAGAATCCAAAACTGCAATAAAAATATTTCTGTCTGTCCGCCGTACGCCGTACGCCGTACGGGCCACTTTTCTTAGTTACCATGAAAAAAAATTGATGAAATTCGGGTTATAGGTTCCGTTCGGCGTCTAGTTGGTCCTCGAAGCTCGACGTTACTGTGAGTCATCTCTAAGGGGTTCAAAATAGGGGTTGAAATTTTCAAAACGCCTATACCATTTTTTTTACGTAAATATTTTTACGGTTTTAAATAGTTCTTGAACTTGCGAGTTTTTTAAGACCATCCGGAGCATCGTACGTCCAGCCGTTCGTTCACAGTAAGGCCCCGAAGTTTGCACCGACAGGCATTTTCGACTCCAGTGTGAATGAAATTGTATACAATTCAAACCAAATCTCGTAACCAGAGACGCGCCCACAATAGGAATTTGTGAATACGGCCAATCATTGGTAGGGATCACCTGATTACATTGCCAGAGTATGAAGTCGAGTTGGTTGTTCTGTGATATTATTTCGCTTGAAAAATGATGGCTCTTTTGGAGTTTGTTGGTAGGTAGTGAAACTTGAACAAACGTTGAAGTATTATTGATGGGTAAATTATTACTACGGTAAATCATTACTCAACGGTAAATTATTACACAACGGTTCAGTATACCATCTACGTAGAAGGGGCTGGAGTTTGTTGGTAGGTACTTTTGCAACTTTTTTCACTCCTCATCAACAATTTCTTTTCAGAACTTCATTATGTGTGTTTCTTTTTGTTAGGTACTGTTTGTCATCGGCAGAATTATTTTAGCAACATTTAACTCGTGATTTAGGTAGGTACCTAGTAACGAGTACGGGGTTAGGTACTAACCTACGGAGGGTCTGCGATCTACATAATATGTATATAATAGAATAGTACATATCATATTATATAGAAGGGTTATCTATACATAGAGCTGTGATCTGTAACAGAAGGGTATTCTATACAAAATAATAAACCGTTGTGCAGGGATTTGCAGCGTTTTATTGCAGTTTTGGATTCTACATACCTTGAAACGTAAACCATCAAATTTTGAGGGGGGTAAGAATTTATTTTTTTCATGCTCGATTCCAATGGTTCATTATTGAAAATAATAAACCAAAACTATAGTTGTGTGGGTGTGCGCAAATATGTATCCGATGCCCAGGTCCAATTCTCAACCGATTTGCTTGGTTCTCTTATATTCGACTGAGTTTTGGGTTTAGTTATGCACTACATCGCCGGAATTCACTTCAGGAGGGGGTAATATTGAAAAAAGTCAACTAAGGACAATAATTCTCAACCAATTTGCGTTATTCGACTCAGTTTTGGGTCTAGTAGTGTACTTCGTCACCGCAATTTCGAAATAGAATATCTATTTCAAGACCTTGTAACGTCGGAAGTCCTATACAAATAAATTAATAATTTCATTTCATTTTATAGAATATCTATTTCATGTCGGGGGTAGGGGGGGGGGGTGTAATGGAAATGAATTTCACGTTGCGTGATTGAACAATACACCACCAAACAGGATGCCCCAGTAACGCAACCATTCGTCAAAGAGAGAAGACGATCTCTGCTGATGGCAGCTCCTGGAAACAGAGAAAATCAGAGACCGCAAGGAATTAAATTGACCGAAGGAGGTGCAAGAGAAATCCAGTGGGGAATTTTCGTCAAATTCTTTTTTGTTTTTTTAAATATTCAGAACTCTTGGAAAAATGACTGTTTGAAGCCCATTTTCAAAAATAAGCACTACTTTTTAAAATGAGGTTGATTAAAAGCAAGAATGCGGCAAGAAATGACATATCAAGTCTACTGACATCTGATTGGCTGTTGGCCAAAGGAGGCGGAGCGAAGTTTTAGAGGCAAAGGTTCCCAGTGCTGCCAACAACCCAACATTAGAAATGGCAAACCTTCCTGGCAACTTTCGAGAACCTTTGCTGTGACCTTTCGTGAACCTTCCCTTGGTTTGATTCTGAGGACATGTTTTTTAAATTTATTTGTACATTTGGGGTTCCGTCCATCCATCCACTGCTGTTCTGTACATCGTTTAAGAGTGATGCCCTAGCGCTAAGCGGGATTTGAATTGAACTATTCGGCAATTTACCTCATACATCATTTCCTGCAGGAACTCGAAAATTCAAATTTCACACTCGTTTTCTGCCAAGGCTCGACATAAATAGGTACCTCATTGTGTGATCAATAAGTGTTATTTCCGGTATTGAACAGAATTTGGCAAAAAAAGAAGAATTTGTAACCCACGAAAATTGCCCATTTTGCGCCATCTCTAGGTAGTACCTACCTGCATATTATTCAGGGATTTGTTGTTGTTTGAAATCAGAATCCTATAGGTAGAACCAGAAACTGCAGTGACAGCCGTGCATGTTACAAATAAGGGGTCTTGTTGGTGTACCTACTAGTATTCCATACTAAGTTAGTAGAGGTACCTAGTGCATAGGGCACCTACTGTAGATCTGTACATGGAATATGCTGTCAGTGTAGTTAGTCCGTGTTCGGTCTTTGCTTATATTGTATCTATAATTTATCTGTAATTTTTTTTATAGGTACCTTAATCTACTTCTGAACAGGTTTGCCATGCAGAAGACAAACATGGATCTTCAACGTCGCGACATCAAACTATTTGTGAGTTGAGGAGATCTACATGCAATATCGCTTAGTGACAGTGCATGTACGTAGGTGCACATCACTTCAGTACATCGCTCACGCAATAATATTCATTACATAATAAAAGCAACAATCAAAATCCACTTATACACTAGGTACGCATTACAACATTCCTTTCAAAAGTAGATTAGGATGCTTTCGATTCTTCGGTCGGTCGACAGGCCAGTGGCCACAGGGTATTCCTCGTCGTTCACGTATTTTTCCAAGTCCATTGCGATTTGCGTCTCACCCCATTAATTCTTGTTTTGCGAAAATGAAAAGTCCGCCTCTGACAGACAGTGGTTAGTAAATATACGTAGGTAGAACCTACACTTACGTCATGACTCTTGTTTTGCGAAAATGAATCAAGTCCGCCTCTGACAAGACAGTGGTTAGTAAATATACGTAGGTAGAACCTACACTTACGTGATGATGACTTCCTTTCGTGGAAACGGACAATTATCGTGATGTGGAATGAATTATCTGCGATGAGCGGCAATTTGACGAGTCAGTGTCGGAAAACTAGAACTAGCCTGGAGCTAGAGGCTGAAAAGGAAGCAAGTCCTGGGATTGAATAATGTTCTAATGAAGGAATACCTGGGATACCTACTTGTGTTTTTAAGAGGTTTTAGGATCTTCGCTACTTAGTGGTTGCAAGCTTGAATGAGGGTTTTAAACACATAGAACAATTTAACATAATATTATATTATGTACATTAACTTGCATGAATATAATTTAATAACTTGTGCTAAACTCACCAACACTAATCTAGAGAGGGCATTCGTTTCTGAGCCTGCACCTCGTAAATTTAAATTGGTGGAACTTAGGAGGTCTTGTGTGTTAGTGCATAAGATTCATTCTCAGTATACAATATACCACCACTTCGAAATGAGCATTATGGGGCAGTGTTGTACAGAATAGAATATTAAGTAGGTTAATGGCAGTAAACAGTTACGAATGCAGAGTTCTAGAGAGGAAGCGTAGATACAGGAAATCGTAGGGTGACGCCGACGCTTAGGTGGAAGGAACACGGCCCATGCGAACCAAGTGGTGAATCATCGTGATTCAAATCCCTGATGCTTATAATTTGTGCACCACAGAGGTCCACCATGGAAACTGGAATTTAGAGGGTATCAGGAATTTCATGTTTTTGCATTCGTAGAGACGCGTATTATAGGTAAAAATCATTGGGGACCACCAAATTCTGGCAACATTTCTCCAGAACCGGTTGTACAGCACCAGACATTTCTGGAAGAGGCGTTTCGAAGTTCCGAAAAAATGGGTACCTATGTAGCATTATACAATAATTTATTTAGAATTTTCTATTCATTTATTGGATTTGTACGTTTGTACTCTTGTAACAGTGGAATATTCTTTCACTGAATTTCTTTTTTTTTGCATTTTCTTTCGATAACAAGTAGGCAATCACAACGTTAACCCCAATTCAATTATAAAAACGCTGCAAATTATTACACAACGGTTTATCTTTTCCTATAGGCATGCCCCTTCAGCGTGATCATTGTTTTCTGTGGTCAATACCTACCCTCATGCTTCCCCAAGGAAGGCCCTAAATAGAGGACCGGAGCAGGCGGGCAGTTATGATTACATAATAATTATACAGTGTGTTCACACTTAAGACTGTTAACCTTCTAGGGATCGATTCTGCAGCTAATTTGCAACAAAAAGTTCCTCCTCGAAATTTTTCGAAAACCTTTTATTTTTCGAGTTTTTTCACTGTCAAGATTTTTTTCGTGTTTTCGACCTCGTCTCAGTAAAACGGCCATAACTCCCTTAATTTTTAGAGTAAACCAAAAATTGAGGGCACCGTTAGAAAGAGCGTTAAATTTCCCATCTCCCTGAGGTATTTGGATTTTTTTTACAGTAGGTCAAGTAGGCGAAATAATAATTGACTAAACACGAGAATTTCTCACTTTTTTAAAATTACTGTTTTCTTATGGTGCGTTACGTATTTTAAAAAAATGGTAAAAACCCGTACGCGTTACAGGAAAAACTTGCCCGAAATCTCAGCTTTCCAACGGTATAATCAATTTTGATTTTACTCTGCTAGTTAGAGGAGAAAACGACGTTTGAATGCAAAAAAACGGGATTTTTCGTTGAAAACACCGTTTTTTTGGGGTTCAACACCATCAGATCAAGTCAGGAAGGGTTTGTTTGTTTATTATCGTTCCCTCGTAATTTTTCACGCTGAGTGCAATAGTGACACTCTCCATCCTCCACGGACCGTCTCAAAACTGGGTTTCCGAAGGTTGAGATTGACCCATTGACCCTAAGCCCCCCCCCCCCCCCCCCTTGAGCCCTGTTTGGGATCTGCGTTAAAAAGGTTTGCAAGACGATTCCTGTTCCTGAGCTATCTCGGAATGTTGTTTATAGAATATTTTCACACTCATTACCTTTCTTCTCTTTTAACTCTCAACATGCCTCCGCATTACACAATGCAAGATTATGCCAATATCGTGTTTTTATGCGGTGCCCACCGTGGGAATGCCTCTGCGGCATCTAGGGAGTTCGCAGAAAGATTTCCCCCAGACGATACAAGCCGTTTTCCACCTGCTATCGACGACGGGATCAACCGTGCCAGCACCTACTAGGGACAGGGTGGAGAACGCCAATCCCAGACATCAACCAATCTTGGACATTTTTCAACAGGTACAGGTTTTTCACCTATTGTATTTCTACATGTATTACTAACTTTTAACTAATAAAAATTTCTAAGGCTTATCTCAAAAGTACCTATCTAAGTTGCACTTATTTTAAAAAATCGAAAAGTGCAAGGTAATTAAAATGTTTAAAAATGCTGTGGTTGCTGATGGACTAAGACATCTACGAGATCGATACAAAAAATGTGATGTCGAGGGCAGACCTTGTTTAATTTGAAAATTAATTTGAAAAAAGAAAAAAAACGCTGCAAATCCCTGCACAACGGTTTATTATTTTGTATAGAATACCCTTGTGTTACAGATCACAGCTCTATGTATAGATAACCCGTCTATATAATATGATATGTACTATTCTATACATATTATGTAGATCGCAGACCCTCCGTAGGTTAGTACCTAACCCCGTACTCGTTACTAGGTACCTACCTAAATCACGAGTTAAATGTTGCTAAAATAGTTCTGCCGATGACAAACAGTACCTAACAAAAAGAAACACATAATGAAGTTCTGAAAAGAAATTGTTGATGAGGAGTGAAAAAAGTTGCAAAAGTACCTACCAACAAACTCCAGCCCCTTCTACGTAGATGGTATAATGAACCGTTGTGTAATAATTTACCGTTGAGTAATGATTTACCGTAGTAATAATTTACCCATCAATAATACTTCAACGTTTGTTCAAGTTTCACTACCTACCAACAAACTCCAAAAGAGCCATCATTTTTCAAATTAAATAATATCACAGAACAACCAACTCGACTTCATACTCCGCCAATATAATCAGGTGATCCCTACCAATGATTTTATCTCCGCCAAATTTCCTATTGTGGGCGCGTCTCTGGTTACGAGATTTGGTTTGAATTGTATACAATTTCATTGACACTGGAGTCGAAAATGCCTGTTGGTGCAAACTTCGGGGCCTTACTGTGAACGAACGGCTGGACGTACGATGCTCCGGATGGGCTTAAAAAACTCGCAAGTTCAAGAACTATTTAAAACCGTAAAAATATCTACGTAAAAAAATGGTATAGGCGTTTTGAAAATTTCAACCCCTATTTTGAACCCCTTAGAGATGACTCACAGTAACGTCGAGCTTCGAGGACCAACTAGACGCCGAACGGAACCTATAACCCGAATTTCATCAATTTTTTTTCATGGTAACTAAGAAAAGTGGCCCGTACGGCGTACGGCGGACAGACAGAAATATTTTTATTGCAGTTTTGGATTCTACATACCTTGAAACGTAAACCATCAAATTTTGAGGGGGGGTAAGAATTTTTTTTCTACAGTGGTAAGGAGTCACCAATATGAATTCCGGGCCAATGCATGGATGGGTCTGCTTGGGGGCCAGCTCATTGGCCCTGTTATTTTACCGGACCGTATGAATGGGGAAAGTAGGTACACTTGGTTTTAATTTAATTTTCATGACTGGCTCAACTTCCCTACTTATGTGCTAAATGAAGTGTCCTTGCAGTCATGACCTACTAAGCTAACGCATGATTGTGTTTACAGACTTTTTACAATTGCTGAACTGCGAGTTCACCAATTTCCTTGAAGACCCTGTCCCTAGTAGGTGCTGGCACGATTGATCCCGTTGTCGATAGCCGGTGGAAAACGGCTTGTATTGTCTGGGGATTCGGAACTGGACGATCCGGACATTTTTCTGCGAACTCCCTAGATGCCACAGAGGCATTCCCACGGTGGGCACCGCATAAAAACACGATATTGGCATAATCTTGCTTTCTTCTCTTTCAACTCTCAAGTTGAAAGAGAAGAAAGGTAATGAGTGTGAAAATATTCTATAAACAACATTCCGAGATAGCTCAGGAACAGGAATCGTCTTGCAAACCTTTTTAACTCAGATCCCAAACAGGGCTCAAGGGGGGGGGGGGGGGGGGGGCGCTTAGGGTCAATTGGTCAATCTCAACCTTCGGAAACCCAGTTTTGAGACAGTCCGTGGAGGATGGAGAGTGTCACCATTCCACTCAGCGTGAAAAATTACGAGGGAACGATAATAAACCCTTCCTGACTTGATCTGATGGTGTTGAACCCCAAAAAACAGTGTTTTCAACGAAAAATCCCGTTTTTTCGCATTCAAACGTCGTTTTCTCCTCTAACTAGCAGAGTAAAATCAAAATTGATTATACCGTTGGAAAGCTGAGATTTTGGGCAAGTTTTTCCTGTAACGCGTACGGGTTTTACCATTTTTTTAAATACGTAACGCACCATAAGAAAACAGTAATTTTAAAAAAGTGAGAAATTCACGTGTTTAGTCCATTATTTCGCCTACTTGACCTACTGTAAAAAAAAAATCCAAATACCTCAGGGAGATGGTAAATTTAACGCTCTTTCCAACGGTGCCCTCAATTTTTTGTTTACTCTAAAAATTAAGGGAGTTATGGCCGTTTTACTGAGACGAGGTCGAAAACACGAAAAAAATCTTGACAGTGAAAAAACTCGAAAAATAAAGGGGTTTTCGAAAAATTTCTAAGAGTAACTTTTTGTTGCAAATTAGCTGCAGAATTGATCCCTAGAAGGTTAACAGTCTTAAGTGTGAACACCTTGTATATGTATGCATTTGTCCAACTCCCCCCTTCCCCTCCTCCTGTAACGCGCCATTTCGGCCACATGAAGCAATCCCAAAGTTCGGAATCAATTTAAAAAAGTTACAGTCATGCAGCATGGCCTTGAGGAACAAATTTTCAAAGAAATTGTTCGGGAAATAGAGAATTTAAATATTAATGGTCATCTGCCTGAGCACTCGTTGAGAACAGAGTGGCACATCGAAGAAAAATCACGTCAAAAAATAATTTTTGTTTGTTTGAACCAAAATATTGTGATTTTGATCACTCGATGCAATCTGAACGTGCTGAAACTTCTCGCAATAAATTCAGTGGCCCAAAAACATGGTAACTCACATGCCTACATAAAAAATATATTTTTTTGGATTTTGGACTACAATTTTGTAAATTTGGTACGCTGGGTGCGGCTAATTGGACTGGGACCGGTTGCAATCGATTCGGCACTCCAAAAAACGTGTTAAACAACACCCCACGTGCCTATGTTGCTGAAATCCTTTTTGTTTTGATTTTTTGGACCAAGCATTTGTACATTTGGACCACGGGCTGGGTCACGAAGTCATCATTACTTTTGCGGAGACGGATTTTTCTGCAAGAACGAATTTTTACCGTGGAAATTGAGGGGCTTATCTTAAGCCCCTCTTAATGACATAAATATAATATATATATAAGTGAAAATCTATAATTTAGATCTCAGATGCGTGAAACGGAATTTGGAGTGGCTTGCGATTCACATGGAGCACCTCTGAAATTTCGGAACGAGCCAAATAGCTACATTTTCGTCGAAAATTTGCTAAAATGCTACAAATTAGTATTACACAACGGTTTATTGTTTACCTGTATGGTGCCCTTCCAAGTAGGTCACTTTTCTCTGTGGTCTACCCTACGGTTTAGGTTTATTATTTATCTGTACGGTGGACTAACATCGTGCCCCCCGCCCCCCCTCCCCGGAAAGCCCTAAAACGAGAAGTGGAGCCGGCCGGGGGTTTCATAAATATGCGGGGTGGCTTCTATCATAATTTGCTATTTGTAGTGTTATTCATGAAGCATAACGTTGCTCAATTTACGAAAATGCCTACCTATCAACAAAAAATCTAAAATAACTTTCATTCTTCAGGTGAAATTTTAACGGACAACCAACTCGATTCCATGCAAGCTTTTCGGTGCGGCCTTGACTGTGAACGAACGGCTGGACGTACAATGTTCCGTGTGGTCTCAAAAAATGCCCTAGTTCGAGATCAACTTAAAAACATGAACAAATTCGAGATAATGGCACCCCGGGAGTTTCAACCCCTATTTATCACCCCTAGGTTGGCCTTGGGCGCGAATGGGACCCCGAATGTGACCTTCAAACCAAATTTTTATTAATTTTGTTTCACGGTAACAATAAAAGAGTGGACCGACAACAATTTTTTAATTCCATTTTCGGATTCTACATAATACTTGGGGGCATTAATCATTTTTTTGTCGTGCTCGATTAATAAGGTTCATTATTGAAAATTATAAACCAAAATAGGTACCTGTTTTGTTATATGTAGGTACCGTACAGTGACAACACTATCTGTTTGTATAATGAGAGCACGTTCCCCTGCGCTGCACACGACGCCGCGTCACGCCGCAGTTATGCGAATAATTATAATAATTATTATTATCGTCAAGTACGTAAGCGACCAGAAAAAAATCTATTGTATTTTTGCAAAGGCTCTTTTTCACGTGGCCATTATCTAACGAGCTGAGTGTTTCTTTTGTTGCTACCATCGGAAAACGGCGTTTTCCATGAATTCCACTGTGAAAATGTGCGGTTAGCGTTATGTAAAACGTCCAACAAAACGAATGAATGATTTATTCTTTAGTGAACATGAGGTAAATAAGTTGGGGCATATTACTGACTAAATTTCCCTATCAAAGAGCACCGCAAGTCACGATAAAAAAGCCTCGTTATTGGCATCTCTTCCACAATATTTTTAATTGAAATGGTAATTTGTAAAACAGAAAAGGACAATATTGACCTCAGAGTGAATTTTTGCTATTTTTTATGACAGACAACATGTATTTTTAAACATTTTTCTTATGCATATCTGCTTTGATGCATTCAGAATATTCAACAAGTTACACATGGCTTTAATAAATTTTACATGTATTTTATTTTTATTTTATTAAAAAAGGTTGCATTATATGGAATGAGGTTTATATTATGTTATGGCCTTTTTTATGGGAACCTTATGATCCAGCGAGTGAGTTGTGACTGTAGGCAGGTAGGTTCACGTGTTCCTACTCTTGCATCCTCCCTCCACGAGTTTGATGAAAAACATTAAAATAATTATTATGCTTGTTCGTGAGGCTCAAACGCACGATTAGCAAAAAGCGTAAAATAGAAACTATATTGAGCTATGTAAATGTTGCCTGTAGAAACAAGAGAAAGGGGAGCTACCCATATGCGCTAATCCTCTTGGAGTTTAGAGTAGGGTACCTACCTACAGAAGGCGAATTCCTGACGCGTACAGTTAACCCAAAAGCGCGAAGACCCACGGTTCTAAACACAACATGAAATGACCAGCATTCCTTACTAGAATACTTACCTAATTACCTATATACCCGATATTATCAAATCAAACTGACGCAACGTTTAATATATTATATTCATAATCTTATGTCTTATATACTTAGGACTGGAGAAAGAAATGATAACACAGAATGATAATTAACCAGTAATTTTTATAACCATTTACTCCTTTCGTGTTTAGATCATTTTAGTCTAAAATCGTCGTTCTTCCGCACACAGTTTGGGGCCCCATTTGGGAACACATTTCGGTCCTAGCTGTGCTCCGAAGCTCGGCAGCCCGATCAGAATACACCCAGGGGTGGGGGGGGGGGGGGATGCGTGTAAATAGGTTGTTTTTTTAGGTTTTAGTGAAAGTGAGCTTGCGACGTACCGTTGTCCATGTTTTTTAGAGCGAGAAGACCGAATATGAAGTTGATTTTGACCAGAGTGAAGAATTGAGGTTGTAACAAAGGTTCAGTTCCCAAAATTCATTTTTTGTTTGTCAAAAACCTGGGAAATAGTCTGAAATCACCATAAATTAGTATAAAAGCACTAGAAGGTGCTCAAGGCATGGCAAGGTGAATCAAGACAAGGAAATGGCACTCTTATATTATCGAAGATAATTTCTTTTTAAAAAAATTATTATAATAATAATAAGAGCCTAATTTGTGATGGGGGCCAAAATCGGTGGAAACCATCAAAAGTAGCTATTTCAATTATTGCGCATGAAAGAAACAATAAAATGAACATCCAACATTTCTGTACTTATGTACAATAGAATAAAAAACGCTGCAAAGTCCTTGTCACATGGGTTTATTATTCTATTGGAGTTCTAGAGATTCTTGTTGGCTGTTAAATTTATTGTTTCTTTCATGAGGAATGATTGAAATAGCTATTTCTGATGATTTCCACCAATTTTGGCCCCCAAAACATGAAATAGGTACGCTTTTTTTTTCTTTTTTTTTTTAGATCATCTTTGATCATTGGTAGTGGCATTTAATGGTCTTGATTCACCTGTTTACACTTTTTCCAATGTTATTATACACATTGATGGTGATTTCAGACAGTTTTCAAGGTTTTTGACTCATAAAAAACCAATTTTGGGAGCTGAACCTTTGGTAAAACCTCAATTTCCGCGTCTTTGGTCAAAATCGACATCATATTCGGTCTTCTCGTCCCCAAAAACATGGAAAAAGATACCTCAAAAGCTCATTTTACTAATATGTTGCTAAAACGCAAAAAGTACCTATTTTTACACACATTTTCACTCATAACATCCCTGGGTATATTCCGATCGGGCTGAAAAGTTTCGGGACACAACTAGGGCCCAAATGGAGCATGTGTGCGAAAGAACGATTTTTTTAGATCGAAAATGAAGCCTGTACACGTGATACGGCGTACGGCGGACGGCGTACGGCGGACGGCGTACGGCGGACGGCGGACGGACATTGCATTTTTGGAATCTACGCACCTTGAAACGGAAAAGAAAAAATTTTGAGGGGGTTTTATAAAAATTTTTTGCTGAGCGAATACATAGGTGTATTATTCACAGAATAATAAACCAAAAACATGAGACAAGGAATTTGCAGCGTTTTTATTTTTGTTAAAAGATTGTGGAACTCTAACTTGGCGTACAGAGGGAAAATTTTCCTTTGTTATTTGAATATTTGCCCTTTGTTATTTACTTTTTATGTTTAAGAAAGCGCCGGAATCTTCATGGACATGCACAACTCACCAACTCACCGAAGTTCCATCGCAATATGATTAATGGTATACGAACGCATAAGGGACAAAGAAAGAAAGAAATTTTTTATATGTATATATGTTGTGGTACCCTTATAATATACGACTCCCGTAAATACGTTAAGATTTTTAACAACAAGCAATGGTGGAAACGAGCTACGCAGCGCAAGGGACAGGGCCTAGGTAACTAAGTCTCCCTCCAACGGCTCCCAGTGGTCATTCTGGAGGGACCCCAGGAGGGTAGAGGCGCCTTTATAAGGCGCCCGGCTTGCCTAGCTCGGACATTCATCCAATATCTCTCCTAAGAGTGCCTTCTCTCTCAAATCTTACCTCCTCACTACCAACTAAGACTTTTCCTTCCTGTACGTTCTCAACGACGTAAAAACCGAACGAGAACTTCCTTCAGTACTCAACACGGTGAAAACTGGACGAGCATTTTCCCGGATATTCCAAATATCCAAGGAGGGGCAAACTGTCCGGATATTTTCCTATCCCAATATTCAACGTGGTGAAAACTGGACGAATATTTACCTAAATCCCAGCGTATCCAAGGAGGTGAAAACTGTGCGGATACGATTCCTTGCGCTCTTCTCTGTTCCAAAACCCCTTCCTATTCAAAATCCAACTTAGAGTCACCTTTTCCTCTAAACCAAATTTTACATTTCCAATTTTAACCAAAAATCAGAGTCATCACAGTGGTAACCCCGACGTTTCGAGACATCTTTTCATCTCAAGCCGCACCCCGCAGCTCCCGTCCCCACCGCCGACGTCATCACCGCCTCCACGGCCATCCCGCTCACACTGCCACTGTTCTACGCACTCGACCCAACCCTCTGGTTCTTCCAGCTCAACGCAGCATTCTCCGCCTCCAACATCAAATTTGTCTTCCCAATCTTCTTCAACATGACCTGCTACTTATAAAACTTGCTCATTATGGTTCAGTGCAAATTATGTGTTTGTCTTTCGGATTTTTCTCGGAGGCTAGTCTCAGTCTGTCAACTAGCCCTCCCTCTCAAATCTTAAATCCATCATCGCTAGTTCCCCCCTTATATTCAACTGATTCCACTTCTCTGTTTAAGTAGGTATTTCCACTGTTTTTTCCCTCCATGATTTATTGTCATTCCGTTGTCCCCTCTTCACCCCACTCTGTTAGAATGGTTTTAATGTATGTATTGTATGGTATGTATTGTAATTGGGCTTGCCCGTAATAAATAAATAAATAAATAAATAAATAAACTACTGCGGATCTGTGTCAGAGGCTGTGCCGATTTCACGTGGGGTTAAGCAGGGAAGCGTTCTTGGTACAACGTTGTTCCTGCTGTTCATCAACGATATTGCATACATACTTCATGGACCAGAAGTCATTCCTTTTTGCTGATGATGTGACCGTCCACGTCTCTGGAGCTAACCAGGCTGATCTGGTGGCTGGAATGGATAGTTTGACGAATTCATAAACTAGTGGTGCCAGGCAAATCCATTGCTTCTGAACATTAATAAGACGCAGACTTTACAATTCTGTCTGAATGGAAGGCTGCATAGCTCCGTGGTGCATTTGGGGCTCACCATCAACAACAGGCTTTCATGGAGCAGCCACACTATCATCCTATGCTCTCAGTTGGCTTCCTGCAACTTCGCCCTCCATCGATTGTCCAAGAGTGTGTCCCCGACGGTCAGCATTTTTTGGGCTGTTCATGAGCAGAGCGGCGTTCCATATTCTTTTATGGGGTAACTCTGGGCACAGCCTCTCGGTTTTTAAACTGCAGAAGGCTGCTGTGAGAATCCTATTCCATTTGGACCACATCACATGAATGCGGTATCTAATGTAATTCCAATAACGACTGCTTGAACAGCCCTTGAAAAAAAAATAAAGAAAATATTTTTGTACCTAGTGGATATCCTTCGTCGCACAAATACGTAAGGCCATACCTATCGAGAATCGTTGCATTTTGTGATGATAACAATGCCACCTACGAATTCAAGAAAGAAAAAAGAAAAACTCTTTTGATACAGTTTTCTCGATGATCAGCTTTGCTACTGGTGCCATTTTTATACTATGATCTTGCTACTATGTACCTAAGTATGTATATTTACCGCATTCTCTAGATATTGCTGTCACCACAACCTTAATATGTTTACTTAGTATGATTATTAGTACGAGTACGATTAGTATGGATACCTATTATGAGTATTATTATAATTTGCTTCATATTATTATTATTATAACTGACTATCTGACATGTAAGCAGTGGCGTAGCCAGGATTGTTGAATGGTGGGGGGGGGGGGGGGTATCGAAAATGGAAAATGTAAGATTTGACTTTACAAAGCTGACTGAATTTAACAAAGCACTGCAGGTTACAGGTAACGTTAGGTAAGATAAACTGATAAAACATATTAATTATTGGCAACAATGTTAGCGAATTTTCAAAGAAAATGAAGCTATTGCATGGGTCCAAAATTTTCAGAACAAATTTTTGAAATCGTTTTATACGCAAATCCTTTCCAGAACATCCTGATTTCATCCCGATTTATGTCCTATACTTTTTTATTTATTTATGTGTCCAGACGATAAAAATTCCAAAATTCGCCAAAATGTTCTTATTGCCAAACAAAAGGATGAGTTCGAAGATGAGCAATTTTAAAAAAGTCTAAGGTCAATTTGAGTTTTAAGGGGGGGGAAGGGAGTTTCAAAAATGTGTAAAACCTGTTGAAATCGCGAACAGTTGATAAAAAGTCACTGAAAGTGATATGGAAGGGTGATTAAATACTGGAAAATACCATTTCAGTTGTTTTTCTACGAGAACAGGGGTCAAATTTTGATTTTTTGGGGTCAAAGGTGGTATTAAGGGCTAAAATCAATATTAATTCACTTGGCGTTGTGTGGGATGGTGATTCACAATGAAGGGAATATTTCGATGATGAAAATATTTTTCACAAAAAACAATGGGTCAAATTTGACTTTATAAGGTAAAAATTGGTAAAAATGGGTCAACATGGAGGCGCCCACAGTTCGCTCGCCTTCACCGGGTCGTCATCTCGTAGTTGCTTGGCGACAAATAATATCCTGCTGGTTTTGGCCGTCATTTTGGTTTATTATTTTCAATAATGAACTTTTGGAATCGAGCATGAAAAAATTTTTTTTAACCCCCCTCAAAATTTGATGGTTTACGTTTCAAGGAATGTAGATTCCGAAAATGCAATAAAAAACGCTGCAAATTATTACCCAAATGTTTATTATTTACCTGTATAGATGCCCCTTCTGCGTAGATCACTGTTTTCTGTGGTCAATAACCTCGAGCCCCCCCACCCCCAGGAAAGCCCTAAATCGAGTACTGGAGCCGGCTCCGGAATTAAAGTTTCCTACAAATGCACGGGATTCAATAATTCAATCGTTAATTTATTTTGTACTTATTCATGAAGCATAAGGCAAATAATAAACCGTTGTGTAATAATTTACCTGTGCAGGTGCTCCTTCTATGTAGATAGTATAATGAACCGTAGTGCAATAATTTATCTTTGAGTAATAATTAATTTACCGTTGTGTAATAATTTGCCCATCAATAATACTTCAACGGTTGTTGAGTTGCAAAAGCCCCTTCTACGTAGATGGTATAATGAACCAACCGTCTTGCAATAGTTTACCGTTGTGTACCTAATATTTTTTACCATTGTGTTATAATTTGCCCATCAGTAATACTTCAACGTTTGTTCAAGTTTCACTACTTATCAACAAACTCCAAAAGATCCATCTTTTTTCAAATGGAATAATATCACAGAGCAACCAACTCGACTTCATACTCCATGAATATAATCAGGAGCTCCCTAGCAATGATGATCTCGGGCGAATTCCCGATTTTTAGCGCGTCCCTAGTGATGATATTTGGGCTGAATGTCAATGTATACAATTTCATTCACCCTGCTGTTGAAAAAGCCTGTCGGTGCAAACTTCTGGGCCTTACTGTGAACGAACGGCTGGACGTACAATGCTCCGGGTGGTCTTAAAAAACTCCCAAGTTCGAGAACGAGAACTATTTAAAACCGTAAAAGAATTCGAGATAACGGCGTCCTGGAGATTTCAACCCCTATTTTTCACCCCTTAGGGATGACTTACATTAACGCCGAGCTTCGAGGACCAACTAGATCCCAAATGGGACCTATAAACCGAATTTCGTCAATTTTGGTTCATGGCAACTAAGAAAAGCGCCAAATACAGCGTACGGCGGACGGACAGAAAATATTTTATTGCATTTTCGGATTCTGCATACCTACCTTGAAAACGAAACAATCAAATTTTAAGGGGGGGTTAAATTTTTTTTTTTCATGGTCGATTCCAAAGGTTTATTGTTGAAAATAATAAACCAAAAATTTCTGTTCGTCCGCCGTACGCCGTACTTAGCACTTTTCTTAGTTGTCATGAGCCAAAATTGACGAAATTCTGTTTATAGGCCCCGTTCGGGGTCTAGTTGGTCCTCGAAGCTCGGTGTTACTGTCAGTCATCTCTAAGGGATGAAAAATAGGGGTTGAAATGTTGAGGACGCCTATACCTTTTTTTTACGTGAATCTTTTTACGGTAGTTCTCGAGCTTGGGAGTTTTTTGAGACCACCCGGAGCATTGTACGTCCCGCCGTTCCTTCACAGTAAGGCCCCCAAGTTTGCACCGACAGGCTTGTTCAACAGGAGGGTGATTCAAATTGTATACATTCAGCCCAAATATCATCACTAGGGAGCACCTGATTATAATCGCGGATGGCTGTGTGAAGTCGAGTTGGTTGTTCCGCGATATTATTCCTGTTTTGGATTTGGTTGATAGGTACTTTTGCAACTTGAGCAAACGGTGAAGTATTATTGATGGGTAAACTATCAGACAGTGGTAAATGATTACGCAACGGTAAATTATTACAAGACGGTTCATTATTTCATCTAAGTAGAAGAAAACCTACGTACCTTCATAGATTCGGCCTTCAAGAAGACCCTCAGTGCAGTAGATGCGGTGACCCTGATGGCACTTTAGAACATCTTGTGATGACATGTCCCTTGTTTTATACAGAAAGAGACAAACTATTGAACAAAATCTTACCAGAGGTGAACCCCCCTATAAACTACATATCCTTACTAGCGACAAACAACATTAGAATATATAGAGCCATATATGAATATATTGAAGAAATTAATGTATATGTTTGAGAAGTTTAGTTCATGTTTTAATTTTCATTTCAAATAAATAAATTGATGTATATAGATATAAATAAATAGTTATATTATGTATTATATTATGGCTGTAAAACATGTGTTAATGCCAATAAAAATAATTATAAAAAAAAAAAAAAAAAGTAGAAGAGGCTGGATTTTGTTGATAGGTACTTTTGCAACATGAACAATCGTTGAAGTATTATTGATGGGCAATTTATTACACAACGGTTCATTATAGTATCTACGTAGAAGGGACATCTATGCAGGTAAATTATAACACAACGGTTTATTATTTGCCTCATACTTCATGAATAACTACAAATAATTAATTATTGAATTCCGCGAATTTGTAGGAAACGTTAATTCCAGGGCAGCTCCAGTACTCGATTTAGGGCTTTCCTGGGTGGTGGGGGGGAGGGAGCTCGAGGGTATTGACGCAGAAAACAGTGATCTACGCAGAAGGGGCATCTATACAGGTAAATAATAAACCTTTGTGTAACAATTTTCAGCATGTTTTTTTCGATGGCAAATGCCTCTATGTTTGGAATTAAAGATGGGGTTGATGAAAATGTGATGAAGTTTTGGTTTATTATTTTTGATAATGAACCTTTGGAATCGAGCATGAAACAAAAAACGATGCAAAGTCCTTGTCACATGCGTTTACTATTCTATTGGACATACCTATAGAAATGTTGGCTGTTCATTTACAGTTTCTTTCATGTGCATTGAACTGCATTGAAGTGGCTATTTTTTATGGTTTCCACCAATTTTGGCCCCCCAAAAACATGAATTAGGATTGACTTTTCTTTTACAGATTATCTTTGATCACTGGCAGTACCATTTAATTGTCTTGATTCACCTGCTGATACTACTTCTCTAGTGTTATTGTACAAATTTATGGTGATCTCAGACACTTTCCCATGTTTTGGACACAAAAAAAAAAATGAATTTCGGGAGCTTAAACTTCGTTACAATCTCAGTTCTTCACTCTTTGGTCAAAATCAACTTCATATTAGGTATTTTCGCCCTAAAAACTGGATATCGATACATCACAAGCTCGTGTTCACCAAAACCTCGAAAGCCCCTATTTTTACACCCGTTTTTCTCCCATATCACCCCTGGGTGTATGCCAATTAGGCAGCCGAGCTTCGGAGCACAACTAGGACCCAAATGCAGTCCCAAATGGGGACCCAAACTGTGTGCGGAAAAACGTCGATTTTAGACCAATATTATTCTAGATCCTCAATTTTCAACTCTTTGGTCAAAATCGACTTCATATTCGGGCTTCTCGTCCCAAAAAGATGGAAAACGATACCTCAAAAGCTCATGTTACTAGAACACAAAAAGTACCTATTTTTATACACATTTTAAATCATAACACCCTTGGGTATATTCCGATCTGGCTGCAAAGTTTTGGGACACAACTAGGGCCCAAATGGAGGATGTGTGCGAAAGAACGAATTTTTTAGGCCGAAAATGAAGCCGGTACACGTCATACGGCGGCGTACGGCGGACGGACATTGCATTTTTGGAACCTTGAAACGTAAAAGATAAAATTTTGAGGGGGTGTTATAAAAATTTTTTGCTGAGCGATTACATAGGTGTATTATTCACAGAATAATAAACCAAAATTAACCTCCCCCCACAAAATGTACGTAGAATTCGAAAATGGAATTTAAAAAAAGTCTGACCGTCCGCCGTACGCCGGCCGTAGCCGTACTTCGCACTTTTCTTAGTTACCATGAACCAAAATTAATGAAATTTTGTTTGTACGTCCCGTTTGGGATCTAGCTGGTCTGCGACGATTGTAATTCCAGATCTGGCTCTACAATTTAAGAAAACGTATCTATCATCTCTAAGGGGTGAAATTTTCAGAACGCCGTTGCTCGAAAACTTTCAGTAGAAGAGTATGGTTTTTTACGTTTTTAATTTGATCTTGAACTAAAGAATTGTTGAGACCACCCGGAGTACGTCCAGCCGTTCGTTCGCACCGAAAAGCTTCGTCAACATGATCGTGAATGACACAGTGTAAATCCGGCCCAAATAAATTATATAATATAATATATTACCATTGCTAGGGAACACTTGATTACAATCACGGATGGCTGTACGAAGTCGAGTTGGTTTTTAGTGATATCATTTCATTTGAAGAATGAAACAACAAATAATGGAAATGGCTCTTTTGGATTTTGATGGTAGGTACTTCTTTTGCATCTTCATCAAAGTTATGCTTCATGAATAACAGCAAATAATTAATGATTAATTATTGAACCCTGCGCATTTTTATGAAACTTTAATTCCCGGGCCGGCTCCAGTACTCGATTTAGGGCTTTCCTGGGGGGAGCTCGAGGGTAGGTATTGATCAGAAAACAGTCATCTACGCAGAAGGGGCAGCTATACAGGTAAATAATACACCGTTGTGTAATGATTTGTTGAGTTCTTTTCTTTTTTCCAGTTGACTGAATGATGTTGGTACCTGATGAAATTACCCGGTCAATGTGTATTCAGGAGAGTTTAGTTGGTTTCTAAGTTTTAGATGGCAACTCAATTTCGTGGTTCATTTAGTTCGCCATAAATGGAAACAATCATACATCTTATTTTCATGTTAGGCCCCAGCTATCGTCTTTGGATTTTACACCTATGCAAATGGTATACATGCAACCTCTCTGCACCTCGGATCAGGGATCAGCGCTCAAATTGAGGCGCATAAAACCAGCGAAGCAAATGCGCATGCGCCGAAGTATTGACGCCCCCTCCCGGGCGGCGGTGGCGGTGGGGCAGCGCTGGTAGACGCGTCCCCAGACGACCAGAAGTCCAGAAGTTGACATTCGTTGGATACGTGTGGGTCGGACCGCGCTCTCGTTCCACACAGTCGCCACGTACGCTCGATACACTCGCGTCTTGAAATGGATTTCCGTGACTTCCGCAAAACCCATCGCAACCACTAAATTTCTTTCCTACCCTAAAAGACTTTACCGTGTAAGCGCACCGTTGTGTGGATCCGACGAATTTACCCTTCTACAAGACACTGCGTCAGGCAGGTAAGGCAACGCATGGTGTTTCGTGATTTTTGTTCAGTTGTTGTTTATTTTAAAGAGAAAGCGCGAAAAACCAATTACAATAGGTGATTACTGAATAGTGAGTTAGCAAAATACTCGTACGTATCTATGAAAATTTTAATTCATAAATTAAGAGAACAATGGAAAAATACCTACTTAATTGCGTTAAATTATTATGAATCTTGATAAGTGAAACAAATAAATACCCAAAATATAAATAATAGTAGGTGGTAGGCAATAATTATAATAGAACCTGTAGAAGGTAGTGTACTGCTTCGAAGACAAAAATGGTATACCTGCCACAATCACACACCCCTTACTTGTAAAATTAATTAGTAAAACAGAAGATATCTTATATTATACATAGTACATAGGCAATGTACCTGTAGGAATCTAGTAGGTATACTAGATTTTAGTAACAGCAGTAGGTATATTGTAGATAACGAGTAAATATACATACGCATAGTAAGTCCAGGTAGAAGAAGAATCGAAGATAGGTACATTGCAATAGCCGGTTTACCGTGGTAGGTATGTTTAAATGTTTTTTAATTTCGGAACAAAATGATACTTCATAACAGTATCACACACCCCTTACATTCAGTGGCTTAGCCGGTGGTGGGGGGGGGGGGGGGTTATGAGCTCGAAAACTATATCACAGAATTAAATTTTCAAGAACGATAACAATCACAAATAAAATAAGAACTGGTTAAACAATACCAGATTAAACGGTAAATCAAACATGAATAAACAGTTAAATACCCAATATTACGTTTATCTGATTATAAACGAGCAAGTCATGGCCTTCGTGAACATTATTTTCCGAGAAAGTAGTGGAGGTGGGTTGGATGGGGTGGGATTTGTTGTGTAGAAGATTCCCGGACTACCCCAAAAAGATCGCTTCACAGTAGACCGTCACGAGACCGGCCCGTCACCGTCACGAGATTCCAGCGGTCGAGTTCCGTCGATGACGGTCCGTGATTAATGTTCACATCGGACCGAGTTTCATCCGTCATGAATCCGTCGAAGAACAGTGCAAAGCACCAGTCGTTTGGGAAGTTAGAACTAAGCAAATAAAAATGTAACGTCTAATATAAAAATGTTCACCTATTTCTTATATCAGTTGTTTAACAGTCCTCTCCAATTTAGTTTACTCCAGATGTTGTTCTTGAAATCATGTCAATGTATTTTGGATTTGAGCGGGGTAGAGGGAGGGATATGTCCGTACTTCCCCAATCAGTTTTTCGTCACTAGTAACAACAAGAGTAACAACAGTCTTAAAATTGAGAGCAAACCTCAAGGAAATGAAAACGCTGCAAATTATTACAGAAAGGTTTATTATTTACCAGTATAGATGCCACTTCTGCGTAGATTACTGTTTTCTGTGGTCAATTCCCTCGAGCTCCCCCCTGGAAAGCCCTAAATCGAGTTTCCTACAAATTCGCGGGATTCAATAGGTAATTCAATAATTAATTAATTATTTGTAGTTATTCATGAAGCATGAGGCAAATAATAAACCGTTGTTATAATTTACCTGCATAAATGACCCTACTACGTAAATACTTTAATGAACCTACCTACCTTTGTGTAATAATTTACCGTTGCGTAATAATTTACCATTGTGTAATAATTTGCCCATCAATAATACTTCAACGATTGTTCATGTTGCAAGAGTACCTATCAACAAAATCCAGCCCCTTCTACTTAGATGGTATAATGAACCGGTGTGTAATAATTTACCGTTGTGTAATAATTTACCACTATCTGATAATTTACCCATCAATAATACTTCGTTTGTTCAAGTTGCAAAAGTAGGTACCTATCAACAAAATCCAAAACAGCCTTCATTTTGGTTTATTATTTTCAATAATGAACCATTGGAATCGAGCATGAAAAAAAAAAAATTCTTACCCCCCCTCAAAATTTGATGGTTTACGTTTCAAGGTATGTAGAATCCAAAACTGCAATAAAAATATTTCTGTCTGTCCGCCGTACGCCGTACGCCGTACGGGCCACTTTTCTTAGTTACCATGAAAAAAAATTTATGAAATTCGGGTTATAGGTTCCGTTCGGCGTCTAGTTGGTCCTCGAAGCTCGACGTTACTGTGAGTCATCTCTAAGGGGTTCAAAATAAGGGTTGAAATTTTCAAAACGCCTATACAATTTTTTTTACGTAAATATTTTTACGGTTTTAAATAGTTCTTGAACTTGCGAGTTTTTTAAGACCATCCGGAGCATCGTACGTCCAGCCGTTCGTTCACAGTAAGGCCCCGAAGTTTGCACCGACAGGCATTTTCGACTCCAGTGTGAATGAAATTGTATACAATTCAAACCAAATCTCGTAACCAGAGACGCGCCCACAATAGGAAATTTGGCGGAGATAAAATCATTGGTAGGGATCACCTGATTATATTATCGGAGTATGAAGTCGAGTTGGTTGTTCTGTGATATTATTTAATTTGAAAAATGATGGCTCTTTTGGAGTTTGTTGGTAGGTAGTGAAACTTGAACAAACGTTGAAGTATTATTGATGGGTAAATTATTACTACGGTAAATCATTACTCAACGGTAAATTATTACACAACGGTTCATTATACCATCTACGTAGAAGGGGCTGGAGTTTGTTGGTAGGTACTTTTGCAACTTTTTTCACTCCTCATCAACAATTTCTTTTCAGAACTTCATTATGTGTGTTTCTTTTTGTTAGGTACTGTTTGTCATCGGCAGAACTATTTTAGCAACATTTAACTCGTGATTTAGGTAGGTACCTAGTAACGACTACGGGTTTAGGTACTAACCTACGGAGGGTCTGCGATCTACATAATATGTATAGAATAGTACATATCATATTATATAGACGGGTTATCTATACATAGAGCTGTGATCTGTAACACAAGGGTATTCTATACAAAATAATAAACCGTTGTGCAGGGATTTGCAGCGTTTTCAAATGGAATAATATCGCGGAATAACCAACTCGACTTCACACAGCCATCCGTGATTATAATCAGGTGCTCCGTGGTGATGATATTTGGGCTGAATGTATACAGTTTGATTCACCTTCCTGTTGACCAAGCCTGTCGGTGCAAAATTGGGGGCCTTACTGTGAAGGAACGGCGGGACGTACAATGCTCCGGGTGGTCTAAAAAAACTCTCAAGTTCGAGAACTATAATTTAAAACCGTAAAAAGATTCACGTAAAAAAAAGGTATAGGCGTCCTCAAAATGTCAACCCCTATTTTTCACTCCTTAGAGATGACTGACAGTAAAGCCGAGCTACGAGGACCAAGTAGACCCCGTACAAAACCTAAACCACCCTATAAACCGAATTTCGTCAATTTTGGCTCATGGTAACCTAAGAAAAGTGCTAAGTAAGGCGTACGGACAGAAATTTTTGGTTTATTATTTTCAGTAGGTACCTAATGAACGTTTGGATCTAGCGTGAAAAAAAAAAAACATTTTAAACCCCATCAAAGTCTGATGGTTTCCGTTTCAGGGTAAGTATATGTAGAATCCGAAAATGCAATAAAATATTTTCTGTCCGTCCTCCTTACGCCGTACGCCGTACTTGGCACTTTTCTTAGTTACCATGAACTAATATGCACGAAATTCGGTTTATAGGTCCCATTTGGGTTCTAGTTGGTCCTCGAGCTTGGCGTTAATGTAAGTCATCCCTAAGGAGTGAAAAATAGGGGTTGAAATCTCCAGGACGCCGTTATCTCTAATTTTTTTACGGTTTTAAATAGTTCTGGAACGTGGGAGTTTTTTAAGACCACCCGGAGCATTGCATGTCCAGCCGTTCGTTCTTAGTAGGATCTAGGAGGGTATTGACCACAGAAAACAGTGATCTACGCAGAAGGGGCATCTATACAGGTGAATAATAAACATTTGTGTAATAATTTGCAGCGTTTTTTATTGCATTTTCGGAATCTACATTCCTTGAAACGTAAACCATCAAATTTTGAGGGGGGGTTAAAAAAAAATTTTCATGCTCGATTCCAAAGGTTCATTATCGAAAATAATAAACCAAAATGACGGCCAAAACCAGCAGGATATTTGTCGCCAAGCAACTACGAGATGACGACCCGGTGAAGGCGAGCGAACTGTGGGCGCCTCCATGTTGACCCATTTTTACCAATTTTTCCCTTATAAAGTCAGATTTGACCCACTGTTTTTTGTGAAAAATATTTTCATCATCGAAATATTCCCTCCATCGTGAATCACCATCCTACACAACGTCAAGTGAATTAATATTGAAGCCCTTGATACCACCTTTGACCCCCAAAAATCAAAATTTGACCCCTGTTCTCGTAGAAAAACAGCTGAAATGGTATTTTCCAGTATTTAATCACCCTTCCATATCACTTTCAGTGACTTTTTATCAATTGTTCGCGATTTTAGCGGGTTTTACCAATTTTTGAAACCCCCCCCCCCCCCCTTAAAACTCAAATTGGACCTCTTAAGAATTTTTTAAAATTGCTCATCTTCGAACTCATCCTTTTGTTTGGCAATAAGAACATTTTGGAGAATTTTGGAATTTTTATCTTGTCGTTAAGGTCAGATATCGTCTGGACACATAAATAAATAAAAAAGTATAGGACATACATCGGGATGAAATTAGGATGTTCTGGAAAGGATTTGCTTATAAAACGATTTCAAAAATTTTTGTTCTGAAAATTTTGGACCCATTGCAATAGCTTCATTTTCTTTGAAAATTCGCTAACATTCTTGCCAATAATAAATTATGTTTTATCAGTTTATCTTACCTAACGTTACCTGTAACATGCAGTGCTCTGTTAAACTCATTCAGCTTTGTAAAGTCAAATCTTACATTTTCCATTTCCGATAACCCCCCCCCCCCCATTCAACTATCAGATCAGATAGTCAGTTATAATAATAATATCTTGTAATAATAATAATGAAGTAGGTAAATAATAATATAATACTCATAATAGGTACCTATCCCATACTAATCGTACTCGTACTAATATTTATACTAGGTAAACATATTAAGGTTGTGGTGAGAGCAATATCTAGAGAATGCGGTAAATATATATACTTAGGTACATAGTAGCAAGATCATAGTATAAAAATGGCACCAGTAGCAAAGCCGATCATCGAGAAAACTGTATCAAGAGAGTTTTTCTTTTTTCTTCCTTGAATTCGTAGGTGGCATTTTTATCATCACAAAATGCAACGATTATCCACAGGTATGGCCTTACGTATTTGTGCGAAGGAGGATATCCACAAGGTACAAAAATATTTTCTTTCTTTTTTTTGTCAAGAGCTGTTCAAGCAGTCGTTATTGGAATGACATCAGATACCGCGTTCAAGTGATAACCGTTCTGTCGTTATAACAGCCTTTACGGTATGTGAAAAAATTCGCCGTAAGAATAATAAAGGAAGCCGGTTTCTCTGTCTGTTATAATTAAGGCTATGAAAACACACTTCCATACTTATTGAGAAAACCCAAATTAATAATGTTACCTTTCCCTATTATCGCCGTTCGCTATTATAAATTATGTAGGTAGGCACCTACCTACTTACTGAGGGCTGGTGCATCTTGTGGAATTTGGGTGTAATCCAACTTGAAGCTACCGAAATGATGAAATTTCAAGTCGTATGAGTTTTAAGAACCAAGATAGCTGCTCCTCGGCGCCGTCGTGACACCAGAAACTACGAGTAATCCCTCTTCGCTTGTTGGAAATTGCAGTTAAGGGTCCTCTGGGCGTTTAAAAACCCTGAACAGAAATTTTAAAAAAATCCACAAAGTAAATGTAAAATACATATATAAAACCTGGGGCTCCTACCCACCTTTTAGTACCTAGTTCTTCTTTGACAGGGGCTACAGCCTCACAGACATAACGGAGGTGAAATCTAGCACACAATTCTTTATGCTCCAGGGAGAGGTGCCTTTTGTCACCCCTCCCCATTTTGAAATTTTATGGTATAAGTAGGTACCTACTGAGAAAATATTTATATAGGTGTACAGCCTCATGTACATAGCGGATCGAGCTGAAATTTAACACACATATTTGTTATGCTCCAAGAAAGTGCACCCCCCCCCCACCATTTTGAAAATTTTTAGGTAGGTACTACCTAAGTGGTTATTTCTCGAAAGAGTTTCTTATAGGAATTCATAGATGACAACCTACACTGAGGGAGGGAAAATGTTGAATTATTTTCCGAACTTTTTGTAACCTACATATAGGCGTTTGACTACTGTCACAAAGAATTTGGAGGAAAGAATTATGAGAAATTGGGGAATTTTCATCCAACTTTCCACTTAGTGCTCAAGGAGTTGGTTCAAAGTACCTAGAAAATTTTTTATGTACTGGGAAAAAATGTTTACCTACTTCACCATTCAATGCAAAAGATGTGATATCCGCCCCCCTCCCCCAAAACAACCCAGTTGTAAAAATAAACCTGCCTAAATCAACCCGCCAAAAAGTCCCATCAAAATCAACTTTAGGTATATTTGGTCTCCTCGCCCTAAAAAACATGGAAAACAGTACCTCACAAGCTCATGTTACTAAAACACCAAAAATCCCTATTTTTACACCTCACCCATTTTTTACCCTTGGGTATATTCCGATCGGGCATCAAGTTTCGGGGCAAACTAGGGCCCAGATGGAGCCTGCTTGCGAAAGAACGCATTTTTTAGACCGAAAATAAAGGTAGATATATGGATGATACGGCGGACGGGCATAGGCATTTTGGTTTATTATTGTGGGAACACCTATGTTTTGGAATCTATGTACCTTGAAACGTAGAAGAAACATTTTGAGAAGGTATTCACAACAAATTCTGCTGAGCGAATACATAGGTGATTCACAGAATAGTAAACCAAAATCGGTAAAAATGTGTAAAATCACAAAAAAATATATAATTTTACGAAAGGTGGTAGTTATATAATCTTATTACACAATAGCACGAACATTTCTTTGAAAATTCGCTTTGAAAAATAGCCATGCTGCATGACTGGCGTGTTTTATAAGATGGAGACCCTTTCAAATCTCCAAGAATGTACCGAATTATTAGGTAGGTACTTTCGAAGCCCAAACTCCCATTATTTTCTGTTCTACGCTTCTGGTTTCTATAGATTTCATACGGCTTTTGGATTTCATACTGCTTGTATTGAATATCACTTTCCAGTTAACTGCTATCAATATTCATTAGCTACCTATTGTATCAGTATTCAGTAAATTAAATATCAATATTCAAATGTACATGAATAACGTCACCCCATTTTATCGAGGAATAGACCGCGAACGATTTTGTGCAGGGAGATTTAATTTTGGGCGCAGACTGATAATTTATTATGTTTGTGCAATTTAACTATCATCATGGAATGAATAGCGCTCGATTTCGTTTTGCCGCCTGATGTAAATACGATAAACTGTCAGATAGCTAAAATTGACAGATAAATAGGGCAGCTTATGGTATTACGTAAGGATGATTTTGTCATCTCTATATATTTGAATTGTGGATGACATAGCGATAATTGACGAAATCCCATTGGGTAGGAACCCGAACTAAATCGTGAAAACATCAACAACAAAAAAAGGCTGCGAAGTCCTTGTCACATGGGTTTATTATTTTATTGAACATACCCATGCACCATGCTGTTCGTTTATTTTTTCTTCCGTGTGCAATAATTGAAATCTCCACCCTTTCACTCGATTCCCATGTGCGGGAGCGAGAGGGCAATACATACCAGATGACGTCACCTTTTTGGAAAGACAGGAGTTCGTATGGAGGTTCTAGCGTTAGTGGTTGACATCGATATTTGTTCGAGGAGTTTCGGGAAAAGGAGATTGTGTTTACCAACCTACCACGTAAGCTGTTGTACAAACAAGCAAATCACTGTTCTGCTGAATTGGCCTGATGTTTTGAAACGTATCGCCCTGAAGACTTCATGGGCTTCAGATGTTCAAATGCCGTGAGATAAATGAACATCAGTACCTACCTAGCGTGTCCTGGTACACTGGCGCTCGATCAATTATTAAATTATCTTACCTGGGGCTTGCTGTGCACCAGAAAAATGGATAATGTCGGCACCTAGGTAGTTATATTCCCGAATCTAGTTCTTTTTGTACCGATGTCAAAGTAGTTGTCTAGTTGTTACGCTGATGTAAGTGTACGCTGATCCCCCGTAGTTTCTTCCAGTCTTACTGTTTCTGCTTTCTGATATCCGACCGTTTTGTTCTGGATATTTCATTATCTGACGCCTAATTCCCATGGTGCGGGTCTGTACTCTGCAAACAACTGTCTGCCAAATGCGAGTGTGGAGGTTTTAGCGTTAGTGGTTGACATCGATATTATTGCTTAGACAAAGCAGGGAGGGAGCCTGGGGAGCACTGAACACTTTTTTAAAATTCAAGCCAGGATATGGGACTGGTGATTAACGAGTCAAACACGAAGTATACATACATGCCACCAGGACCAGCCCACAAGGGATATGCCTTCGCACATAACCCTGGCTTGATAACTACCTGTTTGAAAATGAGTTGACTTAGGTATGCTTCAGAAACATAACTCCTAATATGAACATAAATCCTAACAATATGCGAAAGATGAAGGTTGAGGCGCCGCTGGAACGCGGATCTGCCTGGTCAGGTGGTTGGGATGTAATCAAGAAAGGCAACGGCCAGGGAACTTGGTAGTTGTCTACAGCAGGGCGTTATGAAGATTAGGCTAATGGACTGTAGAGTAGAGCCAGAGGAGAAGAGACTGCACCTCACTGCAGACTGCTTGTCTGTATCACTGGAGATTATCTGAAATCTGATTTGTTCTTTAGATTCGGTGTCAAAAAAGAAAACCGTACCTAGTCAAATAGCTCCGATTTCTATGGACACTCGGGTCACGTGGAAGGGGCGTTGTTCCAGAAGGGGCCCCACAACAGGCAGCAGCCAGAAATAGAACTACCCACGTAAATACCCATTAAAAGGCAATGACACACTAAGAAAAATCGGTCGCAATGAAAGTCTGGGAAACTGTGTAAGTAGAAATTTATGCCCGCTAACGACGCCTGTCACGTACCGGCGTTGCAGCTCATCGGTAGTTACCTTTAAACTGTTAAGTAAAAACCACGTCTGACATTTGAAGGCTTCGGGTTTTTAATGAGCATGTATGAGACCGTGTGATTTTGGAGGGACAGATTTTTTATTCGATCGTCGGATTTTTGTAGGTTTACCTTGAAACGTTCAATATCAAAAAATCAAATTCAAGTACCTACTTATCTACTCCAGGTGACAATAAGTATGATTATGACAACCAATTTATTTTTGCTCTATGTTATCAATGCACACTGCACATTGCCTTAAACACGAAGTGATTCCTGTGATTATATAACTCTTTTCTATTGATTACAGAATGCTGGAAGTGTCGCGAACTGTGAACACACATTCATGGATGCCAGAGTCCAGGAGCCGTCCGCCAAGGAGTGGAGAAGCGCTGAAGGAATATGCGTACAAACTTTGCAAAGACTACCTCCGCGGAGCTTGGCTCAACATCTCTGCCAGCGAAATCATATTGAAAAAAGTTAGGTGAGTAGAATTTTCAAGTAGAGGTAAACCGCCAAAAATTAGTTAGTAATGGGCTGTTTATTCAACTTCTCTGCTAGAACGGACTCAGTAATTTGTCGTGATGATCAGGAGTTGAGGGGGCATTGTACTTCTTGCCTCATCGTCTCCCAGGCCACTGGAAACTCCCGCTGATACCGCTTTTCCTTCATCTCTTCCTCTCAGTAATTTTCGTGATGATCAGGAGTTGAATGACCATTTTGCTTTTTGCCTCATCGTCTCCCAGGCCACTGGAAACTCCCGATGATACCGCTTTTCTTTCATATCTTCATGCCCCCATATAGACGGTAGCCGCCGCAATGTTTATCATATTACCAGTGATTGCCCATGTTATTTAGAGTTAGTGAAGTTCGATATCAGTTGTTATGAAGAAACCTTGGTAAGGATTTTTAGCAAACTGGTGTACTTAATTGGCGTGATAACGTTACTGAAGATCTGACTTATGGTCAAACTAGATTATTCGACAATAGTCGTCTGTTTCCTAAAGAAGAGGAGAGGACCTGTTATTAATTAATACTAACATTGTATAGTATCCCATGGTTTAATTACCTCATCAGGTAACTGCGCAGGTGCAAGATGCTTCCTCTTAGGGTTCCCACGTAGAAGAAGGTACCTATAGCACCGACCTATCGGTACCTACCTAGCATTTCGATCTCACCTGACTCTGACCACTTCTCATGTGAGCTGCCTCACCTATATCAGCTGCAGTATAATTATTTTTATAGTGAGAGCGGTCAAAGCTCTACCTAGTGCTGACCTGGCATTGCGCTTGCTTCCTCGCTGGATCCGATTACATCTGAAACTCATACCACTTTTTTGTCTAATAGTTACATCCGGTCAAGTTCAAAATAGTGACAGACTCTGTTTGATTCATCTAACCTCAATTAAAAGAAGAGAATTCTATCTTTCGATTAGGTCTAAAGGTGGTCCAGTTAGTGTGGGGGGAAAAGCATATGAAATTGGGTTTCTCCACTTCATGGAAAATCGCTGGATCACGGATATGTTTTTGGGCATTGAATTTGCATATGAACTGATCGGCTCAGGTAAAGAAAGATCAGTAAAAGGAACACAATAATTGTTTATTAAGGGAATACAAAGTTGATGAACATGTTAATAAAATAATAAACACTTTAAGGTGATTAGGAAGGTCCTTCTAACCCACCAGTCCTCCAGAGGCTCCATTTCGAATTTCATCCTTGCAGGTCAAATAAGAATGAAATTAGCCTCAGTGCTCACGCAGCTGATTAGGGAGGGCCCTCACCTCGTCACTTCTTACAAGTCCTACAGAGGCTCCATTTCGGATTTGATCATCCTATTATTTAGTAACAACACATTATTTTATAACCTACCTACCTAGCAAATTTCGTTTATCGGTATCGCGTTACACTTTTTGGTGTCGGAAATTTCGGATTGTCCCCCAGCCCAAAAATCCATCTAGTAACTTCCATATTTTAGTAATCGCCTTCAGTTCCGCTTGAGTTTAGTAAACAACTACCTTGGTTTCTAGGACATCAGGTGTATGAAAATCGGTATTGTTTATCGGCAGTGCGTTACAGTTGTTGGGGTCGGTCGGAAATTTGAGATTGTCCCCAGCCCAAAAACATATCCGTATTAAAAGGTATCAACTTCTACATAAGCATCTCATTATTCCCATTGCAAGCTTCATTTGACTTTGAACAGTTCATGGCTAACACTCCATCGCCTTTATCAGTCAGATTGGGGGAAATGATTATGCTATATTATTAAAACTCGCGACACAGACAGAGCTCATTGATACCACACAAACAGGACTCCTTCCGTCCAAGGTTAGAGAAAATAGCTAGCAAACACGAACTGTTGGAGAAGGAAAAATAATTACGTAGGTGTTTATGGAGAAGGTAGCTGTGTATGACCTACATTAACTTTATGTATCTTACTGGTGAAGGTGAATGCAAATCTTATTTCATGGTAATGTTTACTTTTGATATACCTTTTTCACACGAACTTGAATCATATTTGGTGTTGAATGATAGACAGGTATAGGTACCTACTTACAAAACGCAAAGTTCCAGTCATGCAGCATGGCTAAAAGAGCAAATTTTCAAAGAAATATCCAGGGTATTTAGTAAAAAGATGATATAGCGAGAAACCATACCACTTATCATAAAATTATATCATGTCATAATTTTAGCCATTTTGGCCCTTATAAAGTCAAATTTGACCCATACTTTTTTGAGAAAACTATTTTTATCGTCAAAATAGTCCCGCATTCTGTAGTAAATCACCGTCCCGCACAACGTGAATTAGTATTCATTTTAGCTCTAAATACCAATTTTTTACCGCCAAAAATCCAAATTTGATCCCTATTCTGAATGAAAAACAACTGAAATCATATTTTTCTGTCTTTAATCACCCTTCAATACTACTTTCAGTGAATTTACATCAATTTTTCGCAATTGTAGCCTGATCCAGGAATACGCTAGAATACAGTCATGATGTTGCGATGTTAGTCTTCAATTTTGCCGATGTCTTCAATTTTCGCGCCTTGTTCTTCAGCTCGCCTTCTTCGGCAGCGCTTCAAGCGATTCATGCGCCAACAGCGAGAGTAGTAGGTACAGATACCTTATCCAGCCTTTTTATGGTATAGGTAGTCGAAGACTGTCATGTCAACGTCACGAGCACGGTTTTCGTACGTAATCAATTATCGCATGTACAATGGCAAACCTCCATCAGTAGAAAACTGATATTACGGGCCTACTACCAGTATTGTTCTGACATCGATCAACTACTGGTATTCCATGAGTGGTTGGATCATGGATCCTAATAGAAATACTGAACCATATAGTAAAATCTGATGAATACCAGTTGACTGATCGATAATGCTTAAAGGTGAATTCAATGCAAAAATTGAGACAAACACGAAACCCTTCGTGTTATGGTATATTACCTATAGGAAAACAGTTGGTTGTTCTTCATCAGAATTCACTTATACGTTTGTCACGCTAACTGACTGACGAATTGTGGACCACTTGAACTGTAACGTCAGTTGTGGAGTTGATACCAACCATTCTTTGCAACAGTCATGCCCTCCCCGACTTATCTTCACAAAATTTAAAGAAAAGAACCAATGAAGTTTTGTATAATTACAATGAACCTTTCTAAGCCACCTGCAATGACGAAATATGTTTCAGCTCGAGTATCTCACAGTGTTTGAAATTAATAACTGCTGCCATACCTAGTGTAGTTTTGTTTTGTTTATTTTAATCTATATATCCTCAGTATCAGTAACATGCCTTCCAGTTGAAGGACGATAATAAATTATTTTTCATTTGCGTCGTCAAGTCGAAGCTGACAACGTGACGCGTGGATCGCTTCAGACCTTCCCAGTGTCCAACGTATCGTTCCCATATAAACGTTTCCATACCCGAAGTTAATGTATTATTGACCTCAGTCCTCAGATGTTGTTGGAATGGCTTGAAGTATCAATGTCACATCAACTGTGGGGAGGGGGGGTGGGGGCAGAGAACCTTGTACAACTTCTTACCGCTTGACAATGCGATGTTGACCTCCTTCCCCATTTTCTCGGCTTTCCACCTTCTTTCTCACGCTTTCTTGACAAATAATAATAACCAAAAGGGAATTGATTGAATTGGGAGGGTCGATTACCGGCTCTTCACTCCAGTTGGTCCCTAAAATATCGTGAACCAAGAACTTATATTAACTTCTTTTCACATAATTACCAATACCTATAATCAGCAGAAGGATGTTAGATATAACTTGAGAGATTTAATTCGAGTAATTTGATAATTATACTTGAGTTTCTGAATTGTTTACAAAAAGGCAAATAGGAAAAAAATGAAATAAGTAAATGCTGCAAACAATCATGAACAGATAATATATAGCATTTTCCGATCAAATGAAACCTCTTTCTGACCAAATGAAACCTCTTACCGATCAAATGAAACCTCTTTCCGATCAAACGAAACTCGTCGTAGTCAGTGTCGTTGAGCACAGAGATGTGTTACGTAATCGAATTCGCTATCCTGTCTCCACCGTTCGCATTCCTTCTTTATGATTCTTCGTGCAGTTGTGCAGTGCCACCCGCATTCCTTCTCATTGCATTTTTTCGCATTCCTTCTCATACTCTATGGTGTGAAGTGCAAACAAGACAGTGTTTCAAGTTCTTTTTTTTTCGCTGCTTACTTTGATTTCGATAAATTCCAAGTTTTTCAAGCTAGAGGGAACCAAAGTTTTTGAACATGAGTAGGGACGTTCCGATGCCGCTTTCGATACGATATTTGGTATCGAATCAGTATCGAATCAATGGTATCAATATAGATACAGTATCTAAAGAAAAGTATCGATATGAGTAGCATCAAATGAGTACCTTCATGGTTTGATACAAGCTAAAAAAAATTCTAGACAACGTTTGTAATCATAAACAAGCTTTATTATGATACAGATGCAAAGATACTATTATATTTTAGATTATTTTAAGATATAAGTGAAACATGAATAGTTAATTAACCAAACCACTCTTTGTCACCAACGCTGCCCAGGAAGACCAGTAAAGTTTGTCCAGATATTTGGAAGAGAGGCGATTTCTTAGCTGGTTGATGGTGGATCCAGCTTTAGAAAAAATCCTTTCACAGGCTTTTCACATAATAATATTATATGATATTATTATAATATATTATATTATGTTGAAAAATAGATCTTACGAAAATTTAAAATTATATTAGGTACCTAATCTAAAAAGGAAGTACCCATTCGATACTACGGATTTTCTTTCGATATGAGTATAATATCGGATGATTCGATACCAATACGATACTTGTAGTATCGAAACAAAAGTATCGATACCTACTCATATCGGTAGTATTGGAACGTCCCTAAACATGAGCGCTAGTGACAGTGAGAGTTCGATTTATGCGCCGTTTGTAGGTGTGCCTTCATGTTCAATTAGACGATATCGTATTGCCAGTGACAGCTCAAGCTGGCTTAAAGGTTCGTCTCCATCCTCAAAAATATACTTAATCGCCCATCCACAAAATGACGTCGCATAAGAAATCGGGTAGGGCGTTACAGTAAAATTACAAAATCGCAAAAGGAATTTTTAGTCCATTTGTATGAAGAAGGTTTTGATCTCAAAGAAGCATCAGTAAAAGCGAACGTCAACTACAATTCTGCAAAAACTGTATTGCGCCGCTACAAAGCACTGGTTAGCAGATCGAGAGGGGGAGCGAGGCGAAGTGTTGTGAAACCCACAGTTTTGGAGAAAATCGAGGAAATAGTTGAACAAAACAACAGTCTCACATTGTCAGAAATTAAAGGTGCTCTTTCTGCAGCGAATATCCATATTGGTACTACCACTGTCCATACAGCTTTGGCTACCCTTAAAATTACTTTGAAAAAAGTCAGTAGAGAATTGGATAGAATGAACTGTGCCCAAACTATTCAGCTAAGGAAAGACTTCGCTCTACAGTTCAACGGTTGGGCCCCAATAAGTCGTGAAAAGATGATATTTTTTTTTATGAGTCTGGTTTTGACTTACACCTTCGCCGTAGTCGAGCTCGGTCCCGAAGAAATACTAGGGCAGTGATAACAGTTCTAACTGTTCGTGGGCGTAACACGTCACTAGTGCTTGCCATTAATAATCAAAAGGTGATCCACTATAAAATAGTCGCCGCAGGCAGTTGCACAGCAGCTCACGAACGCGATTTTTTTTTTTTTTAGAGAAGTGGTTGCTAAAATAGATGCTTCAAACCAAGATTCTATTTTGGTAATGGATAATGCAAGAATTCATACCAGCAGGGCGGTGAAACACACGGTGGAAGAATTACCTTTGTCAGTCAAGTTCCTATACCACCCTACTCACCAACAGTGAACCCGGTGGAAAATGCATTTTCCAGGATTAAAGCAAACGCTAGAGGCTTGCTGCAAACTGATCCGGTATACGACATCGAAGAAGTGATCGTTCGCAGTGTTCATGCGATCACGACTACTGATTGTAATAAATTAATATGATGATGAAACTGCCAGTAGCAGCTGCTGGGCAGCCTCTTCACTGAAAGACTTTCAACAAGAAGTGTTAATTTTGTTATTCCAACGTTTTTTTTTCTATTATGCGTTGTGAAAGAAAATGCGTTGCAATTTTTCGTTTAGCTTTTTTCCTACTTATTATGCACACATACGTCAAGGACCAAATAATATAAATATCAAATTTTAAACCAGATATTTAAATAAAATAAAAGAGGTTTCATTTGATCGGAAAGAGGTTTCATTTGATCGGAAAGAGGTTTCATTTGATCGCTAAGAGGTTTCATTTGATCGGTAAGAGGTTTCATATCATCAGAAAGAGGTTTCATTTGATCGGAAAATGCTATATATAATATGTATGAGAAACCCCGCAGACGACAGGGGGGTCCCAAAGTATCCGTACAAACTTTGAGGTCGTGTTATGTTGAACACGATATTTTAATAGACACCGCCCATTTTTAGGCAAAAACTACTTTTCTCGAACCCGTTTTTAAAGTGTTTCTTTTTTTCAAAACACCAAAAGGAATAGGTAGGTAAACGAATAAAATAAAATTCAGTCCCTAAAGTAGTTACCTGGTATGCGTACGATTCTCAATGAATTTTTGAAGTTTTTCGCAAAATGTTGATGAAAAAACACCTGAGGTGAATGTTTTCTGATGCGCAAAATAGTTAGAAAATAGATACCTACTCGATTATCCGTGCCTTGAGGGATCCTTTGCACCTTTCCTTGTTTCTAAATAAATAGTTTATCTACTTGCACAAAACGCTACAAATCCCTGCACAACGGTTTATTATTTTGTACAGAATACCCTTCTGCTACAGATCACAGCTCTGTATAGATAACCCGTCTATATAATATGATATGTACTATTCTATACATATTATGTAGATCGCAGACCCTCCGTAGGTTAGTACCTAACCCCGTACTCTTTACTAGGTACCTACCTAAATCAAGAGTTGAATGTTGCTAAAATAATTCTGTCGATGACAAACAGTAACTAAAATGGCAAGAATGAACGCAAATAATGAAGTGCTGAAGGAAAATTGTTGATGTGGAGTGAAATAGATGCCCCTTCGCGTAGATCACTGTTTTCTGTGGTCAGTACCTACCCTCTGGTCAAGTATAATGAACCGTTGTGTAATAACGTGCCCATCAATAATACTTAAACGGTTGTTCAAGTTGCAAAAGTGCCGATCAACAAAATCCAGCCCCTTCTCGGTAGATGAACCGTTGTGTAATAATTTACCGTTGTGTAATAATTTGCGGTTGTGTAATAATTTACCCATCAATAATACTTCGTTTGTTCAAGTTTCAGAAGTACCTACCAGCAAAATCCAATAGTCCATCATTTTTCAAATGAAATAATATCGCAGAACAACCAACTCGACTTCATACAGCCTCCTTGATTATAATCAGGTGCTCCCTAGTGATGATATCCGGACCGGATTTATACCGTTTGATTCACGATCGTGTTGACTAAGCTTTTTGGTGCACACGAACGGCTGGACATACAATGCTCGGGTGGTCTCAAAAAATTGTTTAGCTCAAGACAAATTTGATAGCGTAAAAAAAACCACAACCTTCTGTCGAAAGTTTTCGAGCTACGGCGTTCTGAAAATTGCATCCCCTATCTTTCACACTGTGAGGGTTTGTTTTTTGAGCTAGTTGATGGGCCTCACAATTTTTACGTTCCCTTCCTAGTGGAAGGTAATTGTTGGTATGCTAGGTCAGTTATGTTTTGGTAAATTTGTGTAGGAAAGACAAGTGTTACCGAGATGACTTGGCCCCGCACTCCTTGACTTATAAGGGAAGGAGAATTGGTTGATGAATTTGGTTGTATGTAGGGAAAAACCTGTCTTACCAGGGTGACTTAGCCCCGCACTCCAGGTTTTGTGAGGAGAGGTATTATATGACCAAGTGTTACCGAGGTGACTGAGCCCCGCACTCCTTGGTATATAAGGGTAAAGGATAGAGGGTTGAAACAGGTTAACTGACCGAATTTAGTGAGCGAAATTTTTAAGGAGAAAAGAATTTGGCTACTTCGGAAAGGTTAGCTGGTTAGAAGAATAAGGCATGAAATACGGAGAGGATTACTACCAAGAGCTTCTACCGACTGAATGACTTTTACCTGCGGCCCTTGGGGTTATATAGGGTCGACTGCTACCCCTCCACAGGGCTGTGGGAAAACCCAAGTGGTTTGCCCTCTCGTATTTGGTATGCCGCTCTTGGTAGGTTGCTTTATTTAACAAGAATTATACATATTACATGGTGGTTTCCCACACACACCTTAGGGATGACTGACATTAACGCCGAGCTTCGAGGACCAACTAGACCCCGAACGGAACCTATAACCTGAATTTCATCAATTTTTTTCATGGTAACTAAGAAAAGTGCTCAGTACGGCGTACGGCGGACAGATAGAATTTTTTTATTGCATTGTCGGAATCTACATACCTTGAAACTAAACCACCAAATTTTGGGGGGGGGGGGGGGTTACAATTTTTTTCCCCATGCTCGATTCCAAAGGTTTGTTGCTGAAAATGATAAACCAAAAACTAGGGAGTGAGCAGGACTCAGTTTGAGCTTGAATAGTGTATGCATGGATCGTACATGATGATTCATTTTGAATATTTATGGTGGTTTTTGGGGTTTTAGCTCCTAACAGTGCATACACTAAAGCGCGTTTTAATGAGGCAGGTGTACTACTTTGAAAGACAATGATGTGAGCAGGTAGATACGTCTTGAATTCAGCTAACGGGTTCGTAATAATATTAAAAGTTGTTCGTCTTTATTTCTGTGGTGGAGTGGGTGGGCTTTTAGAGCGGCAAAAATATTTTGTATATTATGATAATATTTTTCTTCTAATTCCAGTTTTACTGTCTAACATTATGATAATAATTTACCTAATAATAATTTATTGTAGTTGTATTAGGTAGGTAATAAAAAATTGTAGCTAACATTTAGAAGAATTTTTCGGGAAAGCTGGGTTCCCTCTTTAGTATAAATATTACACTTCGATCGAAATTGGTTGATAGATGGGTAGAAAGGTATTTAGAGAACCTTTTAGCTTCTAAACTTGGGGCTGTCTGTGAGCGAAGGAGAGCGGCGGCAGGTAACTGGCAAAACATCAAGGATTTTCGGTATCGCGTAGCGCCGCTGATGAAAATGAACTGTTCGGGTCGTGTGTTCTGAAAAGCCTATGAAATTGCATAGCTCTGGACGTTCCTATTGCGAAGAACATTCTACCGAACTGACATTTAGAGAGATGATGTGAACAAATGAAATATGGTCACTACTGCCTATACGTATGGACGCTACTACATACCTAGTTAATTTCATCCCTATTACCTACTAAATGCGTATGAATATTCATCAACGCTGTTCTTGAAATTCAAGGTAGGTAACTATCTGATGTCACCTCAGTTATGCAGAATAGTTATAAAGGAATTGTAGTGATGTAGGAAGCAACAGACGAGGCCGGAAGATTGATTGAGAATGGTTGTATATTTAGTGGCCCCTGGCTCTTTTATATTCCCCTGACATGATCAGAGGGGGGTCGGGGGGTCCCCACTCTGAGGTACTTCATGTTGGCACAATACATGAGTTGTGGAGGAGCAGCCGATCACAACAGGAATATATTCTTCAATTATATAGTTTTCTCTTTTTCAATTTAATAGAGTTGTTTTTCCATTTAATAACGGATTTTATTACTGAACGTTTCTTTTGTGAATAGAACTCTAGGCTGGAGATAGGAGTTTTCACCATGTTTGTTATGGTACGCGACGCCTATACATTTAATTGATTGTTTCATTATATTCTCATGGCAGTACCTATTTTATTTTATCCGTTGGGTTGCCAAAACAGATTTAGTACGCCTTTCCTGAACTTTTCGGATTTCGTGAAACCCACCCGTTTTCCTGCGACCCATATTGCCTTTCGAAAGCTCAAGTAAGATGGAACCAACTATTCCACCGTTCAATAAACTTGCGCCTTTCTGCTATGATGAAAAACCGAATGGGGAATTCATAATTTGCAGTTGATATATCTTTTCATCTGGCATCAAACTTGGTCTGCATCATGGTTCAATCATCGAATGAAAACTAGTCCAATACGTAAAAATTCTGATGCTCCAGAGAGCCGATCAGGATGGGCGTTGAAATATCTCTGGTTGGAAATTATATTCAACAAGGATTTTAACTCAAAAGAAGAAGTTCAGTTGGTATTCTTTTTAGGCAAGGATATGCAAAAGAAGCACCAGTGGTAAGAGTTAGGAACAAGTATTGTTACATTACATCCGCAGTAATATTTACCGTCACTTCGATGTATTTTGTAACAAGATCGGAAATGTGAGGATATTATAATCCAGAGGGGAGATGTTTCATTCAGTTTCGAGCTCCGTCGAACTCAGGGGCCACCAAGCCTACCTACAGTACTTCTTATTACACGACAATTCAGTCTATTCGAAGTTGAAGCAAATTTCAGGGTGACTGTTGACGATTCAAAATTATATTATGCTAAGATCAACAAGTAAATCACAAAACCCACCAGATTTCATTCATGTAGTCAGTAGGTAGGTACGTCAGTGGGTACAATGTAGTAGATACAATTTTCATTCGATTCGAAGATACCTGATGTAGGTACTTCTGGAGAGCATAGATTCAACTTGAAGAGATTTTAAGGTGAAAATCGGAGTGAAAATTGATGTTTTTATTATTCCAAGGTCAGTATTTCCGTTAATCACAACGGCCACCGACCAGAGCACCATTGTACTCGGTACGTCAGTCCTCGGTACATTGTACTCGACAAACGTAGTTTTACAACGAGTAGGTACTTACATGGTCACTGAATCTCATGCGAATGCCACTCGCACTCATATAAATTCGCACGAGTAACATTTATTTCTGACGATCGGCGATCCAGTGAGTGTAAGTTAGTACTAGGTACTAATAACCTACTACCAGTGGTATCGGCGATGGGGAATATTGATTGGGGTAGGTACCGATATTGGGTTCGAAAAGTGAAGGGTGGTTTTGTCTTTCGCACTAAGCGAAAAACCTCTGCTGCTCGAAACAAAAGCTAATGAGGAGACCAATTAATTATTATACTCGAAGGCGGAATTAGTTACTTGACGACGCCTGATCTTCTGCCAGTCTTGCCCGTTAGCGACATCGTAGATATAGCTACGGATAAAATGTTCGACCTACCGTCAGACCGGGAGTGCTTCCTGCTATAATGATACGTGGATGCATTCATGGACAACCACTCGTACATTACGTGTATTTCGGGCAAGCGCCCTTCGAGCACTGCCTTGACCTGGCAAGTCTTACTTATGCCGGGGTTGTCCTCTTATTATTTGCAACTCATCAAGGTGCCGATCTCTGACCGTACTGACGCTCTTTGTACTTTGAACGATAAGGGCGATTAGCTTAGCGCCGTTCATTGACAACTCGTTCGTTGATTGCGCCTATCTCTCATTATCTCGTCAGGACGCACTATTGAAAACTGGAACTGACGGTTACCTCGGAATCGAGATGATTACATTCTGAGGTTCCTTTCAAGATAGTCCTAAGTAACAATGTAGAGCTGGTGTTCCACCGATTCAAGTGCATCACAGATAACGGTGATGACCGGAATGACTATTTGGGCCTGCTTGAACTTTCTACCTCTCTACCTTTTGAGGATAAAAACCGCTTTTCTTTTCTTTTTCTTGGGAGCGCTTATGGGGGAAGCTACCTCATCACCCTACTTTGTTGTTGACTTCTTGCAAACATACATCGTTTTCAAGAAAAAGAAATGACTGCGTTTTTTTCTTCAGAAATTCCCAAAAAACCTTCTACAAGAGGTCAGCAGCAATATTTTTTCTGCTCTAAATCACTCTGTTCAATTCAAAATGGATGTAGAAGGAGGTAAGCGCGGCGATATGAACTATTATTGGATAAACCCCCCCAGAATAATACATATGCATCTCAGGATGAAGTAGGTATGACAGAATGATCCTACATTTCCCTTGAGTCTGCTCTACACATGTATAGGTACGAAATCGTACCTCTTTCCGATTTCAAAATAAGTAGGCATTGATGACTGCTGATGGTTCCGTGTAGCACATTCGGTTCTTCTGAAATCGTGAACAGAAATCGAAAACTTGTCACAATGCGTCCGCTACTTCCGTGGACTCCGAAGGAAACTCAACGAAAAAATCTAAATTACCAGTATTTTATTTTATTTTATTGTTCTCTTTACTTTACAATATTTCACGACAATGTTAGCACCACATAATCATGACTCGAATGCGAATGTCTGAATTCATGCATTTTTCCATTTACGGCAGCGGTATGATGTAGCTATCGCGGTCGTTTTGTTTGTTTGAGATACGAAACTATTTTGAGGTGGGAAAAATATGAAACTGTAAAGGGAGATAATATAATATGAAACAAGACCAACTCGCCGAGCATCTTCATTTATAATTCGCAGAACGAATTTTATTGTTCTGGACATTCATTTCACACGCGCTACTCAAGTGGGCTGTAAAATTTTATTGTATTTTCTTCTGCGAGTAAAAACGTCCCGAAAATTCCAGGAATCGCGCTCGGCGTTCATATGCTTTAAATTGCATATTGCATTCAATTGAAATAACCGTAGGAGCCATAAATGGGATAAGACGAGTGTATACCTATAGCCAAAAGTCAACATTTCAGACCTCATTTCTACGCTGTTTCAACCTTGTTTTATTTCTGGCTGGCGTTAAATTGATCCAACCGCAAACTACAACTGGGGAAAGGTCCAATTTTGAAAGAGATGAGTTTCCCAAGCCTTAGCTGAGGGATAGGCCAATACTTGAGGAATTAAATCCCATAGTTTGGGCGTTTGCGTTGTGGTGGCAGGGATTATGGGATGGGACGTATGATGAGTGGATGAAGCGTAACTGGACCCAAGAAAGTGATTGATAATATCTTCCTCGCTTTTTATGGGGAGGATTGATGCGCAAAATGCCTAACGATAATATCTTGGCTTAACGGTTGTATTGGGCAGGGATGAGTCTCCATGGTTAGTGGAGATTCAGGCTCTGGAAGAAGCTATAGTAACAATAACCTCATTTGCCCGTAAATCTCTGAAAACACGTAGATTAAAAAAACACTGTAGATAGGTACATGTGTAAGTAAATAATCCGAAAATGACAATTGGCTCGTTTAAACAGACAAGAGGGATTAGTTGCGATAGTCCTCATAACCTCGAGATTATATTTATTAATAGAAATGCACTGTTTTATCGTTCAACTATAGCTGAATGAAAAATTTGCAGACATCCTTTGATTTGTGAAAAGGTCACATTATAAGTGCTCTTTATGAACCCGATGACCTATGGTGGCAACGTTTGGACCCTGAATATCCAAGAGTGAATTATTTATCACGGTTTTGGTAGATTTCTTTAGAAAAACTTCAGTATCATTTGTTTGGCCTAACTCCAGTGAGATTATTTGCTTCAAAATTGGTTTAAAATATTGAGATTAATTTACTACGTTGTCTGGTGGCAAAAACTAATTTTCGGCTCATACTAGATTTTCCTCTAGCTCTAGCTCATGGCGTAACATTTCAGCCAGTATAAAGTGCCCTATTATGCATGGTATAATCTAATAATATTAGATTATGGCCATATTATGGCCATAGCAGTTACCTAATTAACCACGCTACGCGCTCTGTTGGAAAGGCCCTCAACTTCAAGGTTCTAGTGAGAAGAATGCAGGGAGCGCGTCGGTAGAGCCCCCTAGAGCGCATTGTGTGAAAAGTGCATTCGAGATGTTTGGAAGCTTTTAACTGTAATTTGTTTGTGGGTTTTTGGATATAGTTACTAAGAGCAAATGTTGTAGTTCAGCATCTAATCTTATGGTTCTGATGATTATCTATTTTTGTGTCAGTTTCTCAATAATAAACCATTGTAATTTTTTGTGGTTATGATAGGTATCTTCTGTTTCGAGCAAACTTTTTTTTCTAGCATCACTACGATTGCTACAAATTAATAACAATTTCTGATACCTAATTCTGTTTTAGTATTTTTTTGCACTGTGAGCATAGCTGTGATTCTGTAAGATTAAGACTGAGATTAGGTAATTATGTTCCTGCCGTTAAAAATCTAGATTGAGAGAAACCAGTAGCCAATTATTTATCGAGTTTGTCCAATAAAAGGTTTTCTACAGTTGTTAAACCAGTTCTTAATTATTTATAAGTCCCTTGGTATGATTGTGCATCCAAGTTTTAATTAAGGTTCCTAATATTGCAGTAGTGCCATAAGAACCCTAGGTATACCATATTAGGCATCACGTTTTTTGAGACTCAGAAATTACTTTTTTCATAGAAACCTAATTTATTCCTGTTCAACGTAGAGTTGGGGCTATTGCGCCCCAGAACCTCGTAGAGGATTAGCTCCCCATGGTAGGGCACATTTTGGTTTATTAAAAGGGAGTATTTTAAAGTCACAAATAGGCTTCAAATTTAGTTACACCATATTAGGGCTCTCCCCCTATCGGCGAAACTAATTATTGCAGTGAAATACTGGGAGCAGAATCACCGAAAAGTAGTTTTTTGTTTTATTATTTTCAATAATGAACCATTGGAATCGAGCATGAAAAAAAAATTCTTACCCCCCCTCAAAATTTGATGGTTTACGTTTCAAGGTATGTAGAATCCAAAACTGCAATAAAAATAATCCTGTATGTCCGCCGTACGCCGTACGGGCCACTTAGTTACCATGAACCAAAATTGATGAAATTCGGGTTATAGGTTCCGTTCGGGGTCTAGTTGGTCCTCGAAGCTCGGTGTTACTGTCAGTCATCTCTAAGGGCACAGAACAGGAGACTAAGGGGTTCAAAATAGGGGTTGAAATTTTCAGAACGCCTATACCATTTTTTTACGTGAATTTTTTTACGGTTTTAAATAGTTCTCGAACTTGGGAGTTTTTTAAGACCACCCGGAGCATTGTACGTCCAGCCGTTCGTTCACAGTAAGGCCCCGAAGTTTGCACCGACAGGCATTTTCGACACCAGGGTGAATGAAATTGTATACATCAGACCAAATCTCGTCACCAGGGACACGCCGACAATAGGAAATTGGCCGGAGATAAAATCATCACTAGGGATCACCTGATTTTATAGGCGGAGTATGAAGTCGAGTTGGTTGTTCTGTGATATTATTTCATTTGAAATAGCTCTTTTGGAGTTTGTTGATAGGTAGTGAAACTTGAACAAACGTTGAAGTATTATTGATGGGTAAATTATTACTACACAATGGTAGGTAAATCATTACTCAACGGTAAATTATTACACAACGGTTCATTATACCATCTACGTAGAAGGGGCTGGAGTTTGGTGGTAGGTACTTTCGCAACTTTTTTCACTCCTCATCAACAATTTCTTTTCAGAACTTCGTTATGTGTGTTTCTTTTTGTTAGGTACTGTTTGTCATCGGCAGAATTATTTTAGCAACATTTAACTCGTGATTTAGGTAGGTACCTAGTAACGAGTACGGGGTTAGGCATTAACCTACGGAGGGTGTGCGATCTATATCATATGTATAGAATAGTACATAAGTATATATATTATATAAATGGTTATCTATACGGAGAGCTGTGATATGTAACAATGGTAAATTATTACACAACGGCAAATTATTACGCAACTGTAAATTATTACACAACGGCAAATTATTACACAACGGTAAAAAATTGAAGACTTCTCTATCCACCCCCCCCCCCCCCCCCGACAATATTGGATACAATATCCTTGATTATAATCGAATCGTCTAAATTGGCGTGGTTCGCATTGGCATGATCCGCATTAGTTCAATCAATCGTTTTCTTTTGTTTTTTCAATAAATTCATTATGACTGGCCTAGGCCTTTCCAATCACATGGGATTTCTCGTTGTGGCGCCGGCTTTTGTTTCTGTCCCAACCTCATCCGCCATTTCCAGTGTATTTTCACTCCACATCAACAGTTTCCCTTCATCACTCCATTATTTGCGTTTATTTTGGCCATTTTAGTTACTGTTTGTCATCGACAGAATTATTTTAGCATCATTGAACTCATGATCTGGTAGGTCCTACCTGTTAACGAGTACGAGGTTAGGTACTAACCTGCGGAGGGTCTGCGATCTACATAATATGTATAGAATAGTACATATATATTATATAAAGCATACATATAATATAATAAGCGTACATATAATATATATAATATATTATATATATTATCTATACGGAGAGCTGTGGTCTGTAACAGAAGGGTATTCTGTACAAAATAATAAACCTTTGTGCAGGGATTTGCAGCGTTTTTTGTACTCAGATTTATCAATCGTCCTTGGATTTGCCGAAGTTTGGTAAATTTAATAAATACCTTCTCTGGGTAGAAGAACGTCGCGTTGCATTTTTATTTCAACCCGCTATTAGTACCCTGCTGTTAGTACTATTAGTCCCTGCAGGCTCCACAGATGATTCTATCAGAGGTGAAGAGCTAAACCGCTTCTTCTTCTTAATTCGCCGTCTCCAAACGAAGGTTGGCGATCCAAACTGCTAGCTCCTCCCTATCTACAGCCGCTCGAAATATCTCAATGGACGAGCAGTTATACCACCGTCGCAGATCCTTCAGCCACGAATTTTTCCTCCTTCCAACAGAGCGTTTTCCAGGAATTCTGCCTTCAATAATCAGTCTGAGGAGGCTGTAGCGATCTCCGCGCATCACACGACCAATGTATCGAGTCTTCCTCTCCTTCAGGGTGAGTAAAAGCTCAACGGATTTACACATCCGTCCGAGCTAAACCGCTGGTTGGGTAAAACACTAAGCACAATAAGCACATGCATGCTTTTCAAACCCTGTATTGGTGGTGCCCGCCCGAGACGAGAACCAGAGACGCCGCGAACTTCTATCGCCGCTGCTGAATAACCTTTAACTGCTGAATAACTTTTAAACCCGCTGCTGTACCATGAATTTATGGAAGAAATTTCGTAATTTACCGGTACCTATAGAGTCATAATTTAATCAATTAATATAGGTAGGTACCTAATGTAATATGATGTACAGGCCGGGAGAGATTGGTTATTTTCTGTATCTAGCTCTCTCCCCCTCCCCTTTTCTACGTGAACAATAGTCAGGATCAAATTCCTCGAAAAACGTTTATCAGCGTTTACAATGGAAGAGGAAACAAATCTATTTCAAATTCGCATGACAAGGTGCTATTTACATACAAAATACGCGACTGTTTAGTCGTCCTTGGATTCTGACTCGAATGAACGAGTGGAACGCGAGATAAATATTGAAGGTAGCAAAAAATAATTTCTAACGCATCAGCAACCTGTTTTGGTGTATTATTTTCAATAGTGGAGAAAAAAATTTAACTCCGCCGCAAAATGTTATGTTTTCCATTTCAAGGTATGTAGAATCCGAAAATGGAATAACAAAATTTCTGTCCGTACGCCGTACGCCATACTCTGCAATTTTCTTAGTTACCGTGAACCAAAATTAACGAAATTTAGGTCGCATTTGGGGTCTAGTTGATCCGCGAAGCTTGTAGTGAGTCATCGCATAACGACGTAGCTCGAAAACTTTCAATAGAAGGGTATGGTTTTTTTAACGTTTTTAAGATTGATCTCAAACTGAAGAATTTTTTAAGACCACCCCGTGCATTTGCACCGAAAAGCTTCAACATGATCATGAATCAAACGGTATAAATCAGAGCAGGATATCATTGCTAGGGAGCACCTGATTACAATCACGGATGGCTGTGTGAAGTCGAGCTGGTTGTTTTGTGATAATATTTCATTTGAAGAATGATGGCTCTTTTCGATTTTGTTGACAGGTTACTACCTTTGTAACTTGCCAGCCAACTTTATGCTTCATGAATAACAACAAATAATTAATTATCGAATTGTTGAATCCTACGCGGCTGCGCATTTGCATGAAACTGTAATTCGCGGGCCGGCTCCAGTACAAGATTTTAAGGCTCTTCTGGTGGGAGCTCGAGGTAGGTGTTGACCACAGAAAACAGCGATCTACGCGGAAGGGGCATCTATACCGGTAAATAATAAACCGTTGTGTAATAATTTGCAGCGTTTTTCCGTACATTCTGCTCTTTATCACAACATTATGCAATTGCGGTATACCCGAGAAATTGTCTTCATAGTAAACACCAGTTACCTGCATACGAGCGTCAATCGGTATCCCCCCACCCACCCCCGTCCCCAACAACCCAGTTGTAAAAATTTACCTGCTAAGAAAACCTCAGCCGCAAAAAGGATTGATATATATTTTTCCCGCCTAAGTAGCATGCTTGATGCTTCGCACTTTGCTCTTGGAAGTGCTTGTCACCTGGGGTGCAAAAAGCTGCCAGCCAAACAGAGTTGAAAGAAATTACGAGGCTGGGAGGAAGGAACAGGTTTCTATACGCACATCCAACAGAGGGGGAAGGAAAAGTTTTCTATATGCACATCCAAGAGTGGGATGCGAAGCAACGAGCATGCTACTTAGGCGGACAAAATATCAATCATTTTTGCGGCTGAGGAGGTTTTCTTGGCGGGTAAATTTTTTTTAAACAGGGTTGTGTGGGGGTGGAGATCTCATCTTTTTGCATTGATGAAGTCAACATATTTTTTCCCCTGTACTTTTTACTCCGTAAAAATTTGTTCCCAGTTAAAATTGTTCTTTTTTTTAAAATGTAATTTTCTTTAAAATATTGGTTCAATTTTTTTCTCTATTTTCATACCAAATTGACCGGGGGAGGGCAAAATGCACTTCCTTGGAGGCTTGGAGCGTAACAAATGTGTGCGCAAAATTTCAGCTCGAACCGTTCTGTCTGTGAGGCTGTAGCCCCATCACGTAAGAACAAGAACAAGTAGAAAAACTTGAAAAATAGCAATTTTCTAACTTCCATAACTCGGGCACCTCGTGGTTCCGACGGTTGAAATTTAGTACGCGTCCTTAAGGGGCCCCTCAGAAAGAAGACCCCCAGCGCAAATTGAACCCAGCCCACGCACAGCACACGCTGACCGCGGGATGGGTCGAGTACCGCATATTGAACCCAGTATGTTGTGAATCCAAATCCACGGTCCACGATGAACACAGCTTGAACTTCTCCTCCTGGATTTGAAATCATAGTCAGAGGTTGAGGAAGTTATCACTTTTTCATCAACTAGGAGGGGGGGGAAACAGTTAACTTAGCAGGCAGAAGCTCCTGTGGGGAGTTTAATCTGCTCCTGGAAGTTCCAATGTTTTCAAGGAAAGTTTTCGGCTCAGTCAGGAGCAGTTTGATGAAACAGTGAACTAATTGACATTACTGAGTAAACTCTCAAAAACCTATCGGGAGTAAATAAAAGTTAGCTGTATGCCTCTCGTATGATTATGCGTCTATTTTTTATGTAGGTAGATAATAATTATTTTTCTTATTATTGCTTCCCATACCGCTTCCCTCAAAGGTAGAGGGAAAGTATTGCAATTGGCCGAAAGTAAAATCTCTGGAACTTCGTCAGAGTACTTTTCCAGATCCATATTTTTGTAAACAAATATTACCCACGCCTACGAAAGCTGTGGGGGAAACACAAACCGACCCACGCGTGGAAGACAACGGGGTATGCGCATGGGTGACAAAAGCTGTTTATATTATTATTTTTAAATGAAAGTAGGCTCCATTCTGAGAATTTTGAGACGAACCTCACGCCCTTATGATGAATATTCTTTTCATGTGATTTTTCAAAGATTCTAGCACTTCTTACGTCATTGCACCCCTCTCGCCTGGGCTGAACCCCCCTGCCCACTGTGACGTAGGAAGTGCTGGAATTCATCGTAGGAGAGTGCAGTTGCTCTCGAAATTCTTAGAATGGAACCTACTTTCATTTAAAAAAATAAAATAAATACAGTAGCATACATATAGATAAAACCTATATTTCGCATAATCCTTCATGCGTGGGCGGTGCGTGGACTTGGTTCAGTATGCTGTAGTAAATACAGATTTAATAGCGGTGTACTTGTTCTCGTGGAAACGTACGTTTCTATAACTCTGTTTTTTATTTGGGTTACTTCGTGCACGGGTGATTTTACAAAAAGTGTTCCAATACCCGTGATTGATGGGAAGATTCTGAGATGTTGGACGTTCGAATGGACTCGCGCAGTGAAACATGGGTTCGAAGAGAATGATGCAAATGAGGGTTGAAATCGATTGGTCATTTCTCATATACTACAGCTGAACCCGCCCTTTTAGGCTCTTCGCACGGTCAGGTTGGGGGAAAAGGAAAACCTTCTAAATTACCAGTCATGACCTATCTCATTTTCGACTGTTGACATACCTCCTGTCGTTGTTGTTGGCTCGAGTTCGATGCCCTCTCCTTCAGTGAAATAGGCATCTTTTCTGGCGTAGGGTAAACTTACCGATTAGATAACGAAGACGTATTATAAGGGTAGGTATCAAACTTGATCATTTATGCTCATTCCTACCATAAGTCAAGTTGAAATCCAACTTGAAAAATGTTCAATACTTACCCTTCACCTACGATTTTCACATTGATTCAGATCAGCCACAGTAAGCGCGAATTTCTATAAGTAGCTATACCATTCAGTAAGTATGGTGGTATGAGGGACTGTATAAATCGACTGAAAAGTGAAATCTTACGCTTTTCTCGTTTGAACCTACTCACTTTAGTTTTTATGTATTCGGACGATAATTTGATAGTGAGGAGTACCCATGACTCATGTTTATATCGCATTCCCATTTTTAAATGAAAGTAGGTTCCATATCCTAAGAATTTTGAGACCAACCGCACTCTCCTACGATGAATAATTCTTATTCTGTGAGCTTTCAGTTTCGGCAACAAGAGACGTCATTGCACTCCTCCCACTAAGGCAGGACCCCCCCCCCCCCCCCCCCCTATCGCCCAGCGTGACGTCACTTGTTGTGGAAATTTGAAAGCACATGGAAAAAGGGCTATTCATCGGAGGAGAGTGTCACAACATTTTTAGAATGGAATCTAATTCCATTCATAAATATAAACAGAAGTCGAGGATCCAGGGAAAAACCAACATGTAGCGGACTCTATCCGAAAAATGTCACGCGGAAGTGTCAAGAAATTTTAACGATGATTTTCACGTACAACCGAGTAGTTGCTAGGGAAATGAAACTTCTTTCATTTTCATCGGACAAAAATCGTTTTCCATTCGTTGGAAAGCTCTTGATTTATCACTAATTTATTTCGTATTTGTTCTTGGTATTTATTTCGTACTTTCATACTATAACTATATAAATTGATGTTATAAATGGATATTAAACAATGTCGCTTGTTTGGTTGTCACTTGGTTGTATCCTGGTGACGAAGTGAAATCATAACAGTGCGGCTACAGAATCATAAAAAGCGCGGCTAAAGCATGTTCCATGTTTCTTGAATTTTAGCCGTAGGCTCTAAGCAGTAAGCATCCGGGGGTCCAGGGGGCCTGCCCCCTGGCGAGGCGCGCAGCGCCGAGTTTTCACCTATCATGATTTTTACATCGTTGGACTCAGAAAATGAAGCTCTACATTTTGGGAACTAGAAACAAGGGAAAAACCAGCGTAGTCAGAAGTTACAAGGCTTGGAAGTTTTGGTGGACAGTACCAACATCTTCGCGTTTTTATCCAGTGTGATGGAAGCCAACCGTCCAAGGAACCGGTAGAATTTGAATTGCCCCTTCTCGCCTATAACCTTACCATAATAAAGCTTACCATTATAAAGGTAAGCTTTATTAGATTTTTATTATTGGGTTTTCCGAAGCAGTTATTATTATTTTTCGACTTGCAGTTAAATCAACATCACAAAATGCTGTGCTGATATAATACAGATACTCATGGGTTTATCTTTCAAGTTTGCTATCAGTTTCACAAGCAAAATATCGGTACATAAATGAGCCTCCTGAAATGTTGTGGTCCGGCTGCAGTCAAATTTGTCTCAAAACTTCGGGATGAGTGATAAACCTACATTATATTTGTGAGTGTTGTCGATCTCACACAATAAATGAATAAAAGGTTGGAATGGTTTTCTTTCCAACCTTTTATTCATTTTATTTTTATTTTTTTAAGGATCTACAAATCTACATTATTATTTTGGCAGTGTGAGATCGACAATACTTACAGATATAAAAATAAAAAATGAAATTTAAAAGAATAAAAATAAATTAATAAAAGGTTGGAATGGTTATCTTTCCAACCTTTTATTTATTTTATTTTTATTTTTCCTTTTTTTTAAGGATTTACAAATCTACATTATTATTTTGGCAGTGTGAGATCGACAACACTCACAAATATTTGTAGGTTTATCACTCATGCCGAAGTTTTGAGAAAAATTTGACTGCAGCCGGACCACAACATTTCAGGAGGCTCATTTATGTACCGATAGTTTGCTTGTGAAACTGATAGCAAACTTGAAAGATAAACCCATGAGTATCCTGTATTATATCGTCACAGCACTTTGTGATGTTGATTTAATTGCAAGTAAAAAAGTAAGTAATAATAATTGCACCAGAAAAAGGTTCAAATTGCATTTTTAAAATAAGATATTCCTTGGCGAACATTGAGGATTTGATTTTACATGTTTTATACAGGGTTCAGGGATGTTATGAAGAATTGATCCGAGAATAAACATGTTTTTCGAGTATCGGATGAAAGATGACATTGTTGGTTCTTTCCGTTTGGGTTGGTGGGGGGGGGGGGGGGGGGGGTTGCTCACTTTTTGAATTTTTTAACAAGTCAGTAATATAATAAGCGCGTTAAAATTTGGTGGAGCACTTCAATAGATGTTTTATTACATAATAAGCCATATTTCAATTTTTCATTTGTACCTAGCCAAACGCAATCGGGTTTCAAACTTTCAGAATGAGTTTTCTCATTTTTCATTATGTGACTTACCTAGTTGGTTCTTTCCCTGGACCCTTTGTGTGCTCCTCATTATTATCATAAATTTAGGATGTAGGCACCTATTTGATATTTGATATTTGGGTAATTTGATACTGCACTCTGGAGAACTGGCTGAAAGTTCACAGTAACAGTAAGTTCGCAGTTTCCTTGGGTGGATATAAGATAATCATTTCATACATAATTCAACTACAATATGCTGTTAATACCTATCCTGTTTGTCTTGTTTTCCCACTATGGCTTATTTCTTGAGTCACAATAAATTAATTTGTGTGGTTGGGATAAGGAATCAAGTCGAGGTCAGTTGAGGGAATACCTTCTCTGTGATATAACGCCGTAACTACGCAAATAGATCTGTCGGAGGAAAATTGTGGTATAAACATTTACGATCGTTTTCATACGTTACGTGTTGTTCCTATCAGAAAAAAACTAAATCATATTCAAGACTTAGCAATTTTTTGGTCCTCCAGCTATTAGGAAATGTCAAATATTGACTGTTATCATTCGGTAGGTACCCACCTACCTAGTTAGCTCACGGTGTTTTTTGGTTGTCATTCTTCTACTGCTATTGAATTGTATAGTCAGCTGAGAAATTTACATGCATTTAATTATGTTTCCCACCCTTTACTGAAATTCCAGTCGTGCTAAACTACTATATGAGCGAATTAAAAACTTGAGGCGTTTAGAGGAAATTTTCACGATGACCGAAAAACGCTGGTGCAAGACACTGTATTCTGAATATTCAACCTAAAATTTTGCTTTGTTTTGCCTAGATATTAATAGTAGAATTTATCTACTGGCAGGTGTTTATAAACGCGCACCATTGAATGAAAGAGCAACTGAAAACTTATTTACGCTAACAAAGATGTTTCTCAAAATAATTCAATTATAATATATTATTAATAGTTCAATTCTTTACGACGTTTTATGTAACCAGTGATTTTTGTAATGCGTAATGTAATGCGTTATGTAAGCGCGTCATGGCTGTAACGTTGTGAAATATCCGGTCGCGATAGAGTATTTACCTATATTTGCTTCAGACTCTCAGATAGACCTACTACCTACTGCCTCAGATGTTTAGTCTTTTATAAATTAGGTCTCGCAGTTTTTTGAACAGGTTTGGTATGTATAGGTTTGTCATGATGTGTTATGACGACGAGTTGAAGCCAATCTGCTACTACAAACACTGCTACATTTCAGAATATTTACCGAATCTTTGGCTGTCTCATCATTCTTGGATGCTCATTGGCCTATAACAGAGAACCACCCATCATGCAGCATGGCCATATGAACGAATTTTTGACGTAACCTTCCTACTCAATTTACACTTTGATGTAATGCATTATCAAACGTTATTCCGCCGTTTTAACCATAGAAATCCAAATTTGAAGCACTTTTTGACCCCCAACGTTTCGGGTTTTCAATTTATTGTTTATTATCTAGTTTATTGTTTAGTATCCCCGTCGTTATCATGGCGTATTCGTATCCTAGAGTGGCGCGCGATCAACAGTCATCAGAGAATTTTGCATTACGGATATAATGTGCTCAGTTCACTCTCATATCATAACGTGAAAAAATGGCGTAGTTTGGCAGTCCGACGACCCTTTTTGAGAGGCTGATTAGATTTCTTTGAAGATGGTAACAACGTGGTTTAGTATCTCTCATACTTTCTAACATTTACATTCTGAATGTAACCGTTCATTTTCAATTTAACTGTTTCATTCTCAATGAAAATGAGAAAAAATTTCGAATCAATTGGATTCGATCGGTGACTAACAAACGTTGACCCCACTTGACGTTCTTTCATAGCAGTCCGTGCTGAAACTATTTTAGTTTTAGGACATTTTCAGTCAATTTCGGTATCTGACCTTGACTACGAGATAAAAAATTCCAAATGTCGCCGAAATGTGTGTAATGGTAAACGAAAAGATGAGTTCGAAGCTGAACAATACCTATTCACAAATAAGAAGTAGTGGCAAACACCAGTTGAAATGGCTGAAAACCATTAAAAAACGCCGCCAAATATTACACAACGGATTTTTTTATCTGTATAGATGCCCCTTCTACGTAGGTCACTGTTTTCTGTGATCAATACCTACCCTCGCGCTTCTCACAAGAGAGCCCTAAATCGAGTACTGGAGCCAGCCAGGCAATCGCATTTCATATAAAATAATATGCGGTAGAATCAAGAATTCTATCATTAATTTTTTTTTTGTTCATTATGGATACCTACCTAACGTTTGTTCAAGTAAAGAGGTACCTGTCAACAAATTCCAAAATAATATCTCGGAACAACCAACTCGATTTCTTACAGCCATGCGTGATTATAATTAGGTGTTCCCTAGCAATGATAGGTACCTGTATGTATACCGTTTCATTCACGATCATGTTGATGAAAATTTTACGGGTAAACGAACGGATGGACGTACAATGGAATCCAGGTGGTCACAAAAAATTCTCAAGTTCGAGATCAATTTAAGAACGTAAAAAAACCATACCCTTTATTGAAAGTTTTCGAGCTACGGCGTTCTGGAAATTTCAACCCCCTATTTTTCACCTCTTAGAGATGACTGACAGTAACGCCGAGCTTCGCTGACCAACTAGACCCCAAATGCATTAGTTTTGATTCATGGTAACTAAGGAAAGTGCTAAGATTCGCATTCTACGTACCCACCTTGACACGAAAACTATCAAATTTTGATGGCGCGAGGGGGGGGGGGGGGGGGATTTCCCATGCTCGATTCCAAAGGTTTATTATTTAAAATAATAAACCAAAATAGTTTTCCTCAGCGGGTCAATTTCGAGTTTATGTAGGTCAAAATTAAGTAATGTAATTTTACAACTAATAATTATCAAAAATAGCCAGAAAGTCAAGTTCGAAAAGTCTCTCTTATGGTCATGCATGACTAAAATTTTTACGTTTTTACAGGTAAAATGGATCTAAGAAAAGGGGTAGGTCAGGCAGTTTCCAACTACAGATCCTAAATGATGGATAGTTTGATGAGAAAATTCCACTAACATTGTGGCGTGAGAATTCTATTTCAAAGTTTAGTAAAATTTATTCGTGGATACTTCTCTCAAAATAGCCAACTCAATACTCACGTGCTACTGCTGTGCTGTTAATGTTCCAGTGGAGGGCTTAGCAATCTCCTGTACTATTGCTCGCTCCCAGATGGCGTTGAGACGGTCCAAGGCGAACCCTCGCGCCTCCTGTTGCGTCTGTACGGCAACCTGAATGGCTCCAGGGCCATTGAAACTCTCGTCACCGAGTCAGTCATCTTCACTTTACTCTCCGAGTCTCAGAGAGGTCCTCGGCTGTATGGCGTCTTCTCGGGAGGTCGTCTCGAAGAGTACATTCCAGTAAGTAAAGGTGATTCCCAAATTACAAAATCCTGAAATCCTGCCGCCCCCGCCACCATACGTGCACCTGCCGTGTTCTTCTATTGTTTCATGAATCCAGGCAAGGTAGCTCCTATTCAGCTTTTGGAAAATGTTTGTCAGTCTAAAACCATTATGTGTTACCAAGAACGTGTCGTATTTCTTTCTATAGGTACTCTCTATATGATTCCCCATAACATCCACAGGAATGCACTGAAGCATTAGGTAGCCACAAGCCACTGCAAGCAAATGCCTTCGTTGGTCCTGCTCAGCTCTCCCCGAGCAATTCTAATAACGCGGTGTTGATTTCCTGCCGCCCATTGAATTTCAGTCAAGTGGAGAACGTAGATCAAAAACCACAAGATGTTTGCCAATATTTTTCTGAATTTTTCCTGTAATCGCTAATCGGCAGTTGAGCCACTTTATCAGTACGCACACTGACCCATATATGTATAAACTAAATCAAGATCCATTGACTGAATCCAACGTGGACTTCCGTAGCCAGTGCCGTGTAGTACCTAACGTGAAATATAAGGAGGGTTCGCCTATTTCAAGAAGCAATGAACAGTTTACAACCAAAATTAATGTGGAAATCAGGTGATTTAGTACCTACCAATTTCATGATCCCAATGGCTATCTTAAAAACTTGATAGCTATGTACTGAAGATGTCATGCGCTGTCGAAGATCGATCCTCTCTTAATTACATTCATATGGGATCATGTTGCTGCATAACTGAAACCCCCTCCCGTTTAAAGGTCATAACAATTATTGGTTGATAAGAACCGGAAATATGAGTGAAATATAGGGAAATAACTGTCCGGTTCTGATTAAAATTACATGATAACTTTGGGCCAACCCACACCTACCCTCCAAATTTAGTTCATTATGGCCTTTCTTTAGTAGGTATAGAGTATTTTTAGGGGAGGGTATTAGTATACGGGAACATCTAGGGCCCATAACGGACCTACCCTCCAAATTTCAGGAGTGTACGATCATTATTTCGAGTAATTATGCGCGTGGCAAAGATTTCCTCACTAAAGTCAGGAAATCTCGGTAGATAGGTACCTTGGTAGACCCGGACGTACCTCTGTTTCTTCCATGTATGCAACACTCAAAACGGCTTGGTGCAATAGTTATTGGACCTAGGAATTTTGTCAAATTGATCTTCTTCTGATGAAGCCGTCTCCTCCGAACGTTGGCGAGCAAGATGGCAAGCGATTCTCTAGAAGCAGCGGCTCGAATCAGCTCGATCAAGGAGCATCCAAACCATGAAAGAAGTCCCTCAACCCGAGTTTTGGCGACGCCTGGTCGACCGCTTGCCCTCAGTGTCGGAGAACCCTGCACTTATCTCCGCGCAAGCCGTAGAGAACGCGTTTTTCGCTCTTCCACGGACGAAGAAGCTTCTTCTCTTTGCCCATTCGGCGTAACACCTCTGCATTGGTAACCCATGGGATTTTGAGGATGCGCCTGTATAGATACATTTCCACAGCCTCTGTACGAATCTCCAGGTACACAGCCATATAAAAATATCGAGAATACGTAGTGTCGTAGCATGCGCATCCTCAATCAAACTAAAGGTCCGAGCATACAAATAACGACTTCATGTCAAAAAAGGCCCTCTTGGTTTGGGCAGTCCGGGATACAATCTCAAAACGTTGGTTGCGCTGACTGGTGACAAGCGCACCGAGACACTTGTAGGAGGATACCTACCTGGCTAACTTCTAACTTCTCTTCCGTCAATCCACACAGTGGCAGTCTCAGGAGTCCTTGAGAAAACCATCGCTTTCGTCTACTTGGCCACATTAACACGTAGGTAACCCATACTTCGCACTGGTTCTCACTACCTTGTTCATCAGCTGTTGCAGCTCACTTCGGCTCCTCGTTAAGACAGCAGTGTCATCGGCGTACCTTATTGTATTAATATCCTCCTGATCGTGTTGATGTCATCGGCGTACCCCAGTAACCCCATCGCCATCCGTAATGTGTCCTCCAGAGCCTCCCTGAATATGACCTCCGAGAGGACACAACCCTGCCGCACTCCCTTTTTCACTCTGACAGCCACTGACTGGACGTGCTGACCTCCCTAAGTAGTCAATCTAACCTCAGCTGTGCCTTCAGTATAGGTTGGCAATCACTTTGATCAATCCCTCAGAATCTCAAGCGTTTTCTCATGAAGCACACAGTCAAACGCTTTCTGATAGTCAACACCTTACAAGTTCATGTCACGACAACGCTGCATGAGCACATTGAGGGAGAAAAGTGCTTCACGAGTTCTGACACCACCGCGGAAACCGAACTGTGTCTTGCTGGCTTGGGCTTAACATTTACGGTAAATTCTTTTATGAATCAGGCGAAGAAATACCTTCAGCACATGTGACGTGAGGCTTATCACCAGCCCTTTTTGGTTAGGGTAGGAAAATTTAGATCTAAACCACGAATTAGGAATTGATCCAGAGGTGTACACAGCATTAAACAATCCGGTCAAAAGAGCCAAACCCGTCAGCTCCCTCACTCTGTTCAAGAACTTTGAGGACTTCTTCGTAAATGGTCAAACTGATACCTGCTTATTATTCCAAAAATTAATACAGAGACCTACAATAAATGGGGTATGCTCACGTATTTGTTTTATTCTTTTAATGAAAGTAGATTCCATCCTGAGAGTTTTGCACCAACCCCACTGTCCTACGATTAATAGGTAGTTCTTTTTCGGTGTTTTTTCAAAATGTCCACAAATTCTGACGTCATTGCACCCCTCTCGCGTGGACGGGACCGTCTAGCCCACCCCGAGCTCTAGCTCTAGCTAGGGCTGTTGGTGTCAAAGTTCTCAGAATGGAATCTAGTTTCGCTAAAAACAAAAAAAATATAAACCACTTTCGTGACCCATGCGCAACGCCATTGTAGAAAGTTTTCAAATAACTACACTTGTAACTTTCCGGAGCCCAAAGAATAACGTAGGTTTCAGAATTTTCTCGATCTAGGTAGCTCTAATTCCCGAAGACATTAATTTTCTTAGTTATCGTGATTCTCTATAAATTTCATTCGTTCATTCAACAGGCTAGACCACTTCTCACGACGGAGTTGGCTGATTCTCAAATGAGTGCACTCATCGCTGACAAAATTGCGCAGATACACTTGATGGACGTACCCATCAACAAACAACCTAAGTGGCTCTGGCATACAATGCAAGGGTAAGTGAGCATCCATCAATCCCTTCAATCTTGGATATTCGAACTTTCAGTGACATTATACGGTTTATAAACAGAGGTTCTTTTGAAATTAAGATTAAGGCCTCCTCATGCATCTATGCCATGGGAGTGTCACGTGTCTCAGTCTTTTGGGTAGGTAACTAACTATGAAATTGAGTTTTTTAATATTGAGTTCATCAATACACGCACCATATCAAAATGACAACGTTATAAGTAGGTACTACAAAGGTTTTTTGTACCAATTATAGGTGGGTCAAACAGATTGAAGAACTAATAGCGTCGGGCAACATACAAGAAGATTCAAGAGAGATGATAAACACTATGAAGGCATTGAACCTATCTGATGAATTGATCTGGCTCAAGTAAGTTAACGTGTATTCTTCCTGTAGATAGGTACAGAGTGTTCAAAAACCAAAAATGGCGATTGGGCCAACATAAAATCTGTTGCAATTCTCTTGAAAGTTATATTAGCGAATATTGAGAGTGAGGTACCTACACTATTAAAATGTGCCCAAAATTAGTACCTACTTTAATTTTGAAAAATATTTCTATACAAATCGTGTACGTATAGAATATCATATAATATTAGTGTGGTGATCCAGCGGGAGCTAAAAGTAGAAATAAGTACACGAGACTTCTTGAGTCGGTTTGTGACATAGGATGATTGGTCGAATGACAATTTATTGGCAATTTACAGCTTCATTTATACCCCTTGATACATCCCCAGAGAGGGGTAGGGGAACCCCGCTCTGGGAAGCCGTTAAGACGCGGCTTATAACTCAAGTGACGCTATTACATTAGTGTTAGGGAGCAGCCGATCACTACACTGCTCCCCCCAGAATTGTAGTTAAATACTGCAATTATATGTTTGTAATTGACGATGAATCTTGATGAGGCGTCGGTGTTGGTAGAAGAGGCTGCGTGTTAGCTGTATAGTTGCCATGAAGGTGGGTGTCTTGAGGGGTCCGCGTTGTCTTGCCGTCGTGTGTTAGCGGCGGCTGCGGTGTGGGATGCGTGAACGTGCTCGGATGTGGTCAAGCAGGAAGTGTCGAGGGCGACGTCTCGGAGAGTGCTGGAACGGGCGGCTGGAAGAGGTAATCTTCCGAGGTAGCGAGGCCGGAGGCGCCGGAGCCGGTGACGTTCCGTTTGGTTCTCGGGAGCTCGAGGTAGCTGCTCTTGGGGCAGCTGGCAGTTCTGTTTGTGTGGCCCTCTCCGTTGTCGCTAGGAGCATTTTTCCGAGGTGTTTTGCCTGGGTCCCAATGGAAGTAGTGTCGGGGCGCTGAGTCTGAGAGGTCGCAGAGGATCTCGTACCCGTGGATTGTTCTCCGTTGAAGGCTCATATCGCGGGTGTGTTCGTCGGCGGACTGGGCTTCGAAGAGCTCTTGTATTGAGAAGGGAGGTCGGTGTTGGCGACCGCATGCGTGTCTTGGCCGGTGTTACCGTCGGTGGGTGGTAGACGGGACAAATAGTCGGCGATGACGTTTGAAGAGCCCTCGGCGTATCGTATATCCGTGGTGAATTCAGATATGAATCGTAGGTGACGGAGTCTAGTTGGAGGTGCGGTGTTCGACTGTGTAGTAAGGGCCGTGGTGAGGGGTTTGTGATCGGTATAAACCGTGAGTGTGCGTCCCTCGATTTGTTGGTGGAAGTGTACTACGGCGAGATAGATCGCTAGAAGTTCTCGGTCGAAAGTGCTGTAATTTTTCTGCGCCTGATTAAGTGATCGTGAGAAAAATCCTAGTGGTCTAAGGTGGTCACCATCTAGGAAGTGGAGCGCAGCGCCGACGGCGAAGTCCGAGGAGTCCGTGTGAAGAACAAGGGGTTGAGTAGGGCCGGGATGTGCCAGTGTTACCGCTCTCTCGAGGACATGTTTCGCTTCTTCGAAGGCGCCCTCGGCGTTGTTAGACCAGTGGAGTAGGCATTTATCTCTCTTACGGGCATCCGGCGGGATCATTTCTATGAGTGGTCGGAGTGTGGCGGCGGCACGAGGTATCGCAAGGTGATAGAAGTTGATGAGGCCGAGGAATCTGCGGAGGTCTTGTACTGTAGCGGGGCCAGGAAACTTGGCGATGAGGGCCGTTCGTTCGGGTAGAGGTGTAACGCCCCTAGGTGATACGATGTGGCCGAGAAATTTGACGGAGGTGCGGGCCAGTTAACACTTCGCCTTGTTGACCTGGAGGCCGTATTTCGCTTGAGTATCGAGTAATAATTTTATGTGTGTAAAATGTTCTTCGATATCTTTGGAGGCTACTAGAAGGTCGTCTAAATAGCAGAATTTCTTGTTCGCATGTTGTGGGGATGGTTGTCGCTGCGTAGAAGGCCGCTTTTGTTGGTGGTGCTGGATCACTTGTACTTCCTCGTCGACGGTAGCCACACGAGGAGGAGGTAAGAAGGGTATGAGGCGGTCGGCGGCCGCCGCGAGCTTCGTAATATCTGGTTCTACGCTGGCTGCGACGTGAAGGCGGAGGCTCTCAGGTAGAGCTCGCAAGAAGAGCTGTCGGAGAAGCGAGGCCGGAGTCTCCGAGGGAAGGGCACGTTGTAGGCGTCTGGCGAGGGCCGAAGGCAGCTCGTCTGTCACCGAAGGCTGAAGCAGGGTTGTGAGCTGGGAGCCATCTGAGGGTGCATGAGCTGCGATAAGCCGGTCTTTCAGCGTCTGGTAGCTTGCGGCGTGTGAGGCGACTATGTCGGTACAGAGGTCAGCTTGGCGAGGCTCGAGCGCGAGGAAGGCACGGGTGAAGCGGGCTTCAGAATTTTTTAAGCCTTCCTGGGCGAAAATAAGTTCGAGCTGTGCAAACCAGACGTGCGGGAAGGCCGGGTCAAAAGGCCTCAGTTTGAGAGGTGCTGGTGCCGGTTCCGGTGTCTTAGTAGCTCTGGTCTCCATTTTCTTCTTTGTTGTTCCTGAAGGTGTAGATCCGAGGAATGAATGCTCCGTTGATGGTCGCTCTCGTTAAGTAAGCAGCGGGGAGGGCGAGATGATCTCTAATTGGTCCGCTGGAGGCGATATCTGATTGGTCGCTTGAGAGACGACGCTGATTGGTCGTGACGAGTGGTGGGGGTAGTGGGCGGTTCGCTGTCGATCGCAAGAGGACGGTGGTTCAAAAGGAACCGTTGTAAGTCCGAAGAAGGCCGGGGCGAAGGTACATTGCTCTGCCGGCGTTGCGGTCGCGAAAGGCCGGGGTGGCTGAAACAGACGGTGGTCCTAAAAAGAACCGTTGTAAGTCCGTAGAAGGCCGAGGCGAAGGTGCATGTTAAGCCGTCGCTGGAAGCGAGAAGGCGGGGCGCTGATCGCAGAAGGCGGGAAGCCGGCGAAGGTGCGTGTTGAGCCGTCGCTAGAGGCGAGAAGGCGGGGCGCTGTTCGCAGAAGGCGGGAAGCCGGCGATGGTGCGTGTTGGGCCGTCGCTAGAGGCGAGAAGGCGGGGCGCTGTTTGCAGAAGGCCGGAAGCCGGTGAAGGTTGCGTGTTCGTCGTCGGGGTGACCAGTGTGATGATCCAGCGGGAGCTAAAAGTAGAAATAAGTACACGAGACTTCTTGAGTCGGTTTGTGACATAGGATGATTGGTCGAATAACAATTTATTGGCAATTTACAGCTTCTTTTATACCCCTTGATACATCCCCAGAGAGGGGAGCTGGGAAGCCGTTAAGACGCGGCTTATAACTCAAGTGACGCTATTACATTAGTGTTAGGGAGCAGCCGATCACTACAATTAGGTTGTGTTAAATTTTGTTCAACAACTTTAATAACAACTGCATAAAATTGCAGTCAAGTTTTCATTGATAAAACAAATCCTTTAGCAGTCTGAATGTATCTCGAAATTTTAACAAAGCTTGTAAACTATTTACGATTCTCGCCTTTCGTGCTATGAGTACCTATTGCTCGAATGTTAATAGTAAATTCTGTAAAATGAAACAGGTAAGTTGGTAATTTTAAACTGAAAAAATGTCTCAATGGATGAAGGAGGTCTTTGCAATTTTGTAGTCTTCCACCTCTTCTGGTGGTGTAGTTTCGTTGTCTTAAATTCACGTACTCTTTTGATTATTTCGGGTGCCTTATCATAACTAAGACGGATTATCGAAAATTGTAATATGCGTCAAGGTCATTGAGTTCATCTAGGCTCGACCGTTAATCGTGAGTAGGCTTAGGTTATGGTAGGCACAAAGCAGAACAGAAATACTTATACCAGTCGATATACACAGAGTAGAATAGGCCACTTGCTTTAACTGTGAATAAACTATCAACTCCCTTCCTTGCACGTACAGAGAGTTCCTCGTGGGTATGAAATCTCCCGTCGTATTCTGCCACAACGATCTCCAAGAGGGAAACATTTTGCTGAGGGAGCGCTCTCCTCTCAATATGAACTTGACAAACGGTAATGAGCTTGTTGACGCGACCGCCCCAGCAAACAGCGACAGCCTGGTTGTCATAGATTTCGAGTATTGCTCGTACAACTACAGAGGTTTCGACTTCGCCAATCACATCAACGAGTGGTTCTACGACTACTCCAACCAGGAGCCGCCATATTTCTACAAGCTGGAAAACAACCAAGCGGAAACTCATCACAAGGTACTTACTCTCCAAAACTCCAAACTATTTGGTTCCCCATGTGTCTTATTAGCTGGTTCGCTCGGGGATCCCCAAGATATTATTATTGTATTGTGTTGCACAAGGTCCCACCCCACCTGGGGCGTAGGTAAATTACAGATTTTTGTCGAAAAATTGTGTTTGTACAGAATCTGTGTTTGTATTTCAAAAGGTGGGTAAAGCAAATCATTGTATCTGGCCTGTGACAACGTATTGAGGTGCCAATCCTAGCTTCAAAAATCAACCAACTGTTCACCCAACCAAATTAGGGCCTGTTTCAATAATTCGTCAGTTTTCCTTTCTTAGACTGGACCATTTCCTCGGAAAAATATTGCTCGAATAATAATATTCGTGTAATATTGATTAATCGAAATAGACGAATATATATTATTATGGTTGATTAACCGATATGTCGTAAAAGCCCTTCTTTAACCCGATACGTGATTGTTCTCTATTTACTTTGCTATTTATCGCTGAAAACCACTTAGTCGAAGTCACTTTTGGCTCTAACGTTCTTACATATAAATTGATAGATATTCATAAAACGAATGAGATATTCATAAAACGAATGGGATTGAAGAGGAGGCCCGATGGCTTGGAAAATCCTATCAAAATTTAGACGTATCCTCTTCGATCGTCCCTTTTCCAATATTCATAGTCTCGCCCTCATCAACCGCTTTTTTGAGAGAATGTTGTCGCGAGAGGCACAGTCATTACTTTCTGACACGTCGACAATGTTTGTGCGGTCAGAAACCTCTGCATTATTCATAGCTCACCCTCGTTTCCCGGCTTCACTATGGCAGTATACCTATATATATTTATATATTATTATACCGTTCACTACATCTTCGGATTATTACGTGTTTCAGTTAAAACAACAAATCCAGTCTAAATTTATGCGGAGTACCCAGAAGATCTGTGATCAATGGTGGAACGCTGTTTATTAAATCCGCTACTAACGCGCGGTTAGTTCCGCTTATTATAGTAGAAGCACAATCCTTCGTCACTAACAAATCTAGTACCTACGTACTGGTCAATTTTATTATGTGAAATTATTGAACTTCGGTTATTCCAGTTGAAACAGAGTTAGTTGAATAGGGATTACCAGATTTGAAATTCTGTATTTTCGCTTTTCTGAGCTGTCCGAGCGCGGTTAACGTTTAAAATACTGTTGAAAATTTCTCCTTGGAGTTCCATTGGACTCCCTAACCGCCAAAAGCATAGAAATAGATAGTTTATCGAAGCGAAAATATAGCATTTTAATGCAAAATCTAGGTGCTAATCATCAAAACACTCAGTTTCAGCTGGAATACCTGACTGAAAATCAATATACTCGTATTTCACCTGAAAAAACGTATTTCGATCGATTTTAGTACAATTTGAGTGGGCCACAATCGGCCTTCGTTGCCCCCCTCCCCTCCCCCATATTTCAGCTAATCACGGACTTCCTTCCGTACATTATCTGTGACCTCAGCAGATACAGTATGTAGGTATCGGACTGATCTACCAATATTTTGAAATGAACAAAATCATGCAGACCCTCCAGGACTGAAAATAAGATGATTTTGGAATATTTTAGTTCAAGTAACTGTAAAAAGTACGTAGAGTGTGGGAGAAGGTGATAATTGTGGGACATAAAGAAGGAAATGCGAAATAAAGATATCAGATGTTGAAAAAGCGCGGGTTGTACTTCTACGTCACGGCCGAGCTATGTTTTTGTCTGTGCGTAAAAGCGGTAAGGCATCGTACCTAGTAGCCGTAGGGATCTCGGCGATCAAGAACCCTGCTTCAGTCTAACGTTACTGTATCGTTCAAAAGCGGTCAAGTTACGTTGGAGGAAGAAGTTGATCTAGTTTATTCCGTTTTAATTTGTCCCTTATACTCTTTGCGTTTTTGTTAAGCTTGAGGAGGCAGTAAATTATTTCTACGTCACATCCGCCTTTTCTTCAAACTCCCAATTTCAATTTGCTTCTGGGCAAACAGACCCGATTTTCGTTAACCCCCAAGCAAACTACTTAAGAAAAAACAAAATGACTGGAATACCCCTTTATAATATTGATCATAATTTCAGGAACATTTGGTGAGAAGCTACTTGGCGGCCATCAGGAAGTACCCAGAGTACAAAGAAAAGCCGGAAGACAACGTGGAGTTCATGATGAGGGAAATCGAAGCTTTCACTTTGGCCTCCCACTTCTTCTGGGGGCTTTGGAGTGTCCTTAACTCGTCTTCGGAAATCAATTTCGATTACTGGGTAAGATCATGGCTAGTGCGCTACCCATAACAAGGAATGACAGCTGTAAAAGTAGTAATATTGCCTACACTTGTACAGGTAGGTACCTACTACATCTGTTCGTAGGAGAGTCGATAAAGTGGGGCATCTTCAAGTAATCCAAGGACTACTTGGATCGGCCTGGAATTGGGCTGCAAATGTCATTAAACCATCCCTAAACTAAAGCATAGGTCAGTCGGAAGTTGGTGAAATTCATATCATGGGACGCTGGACACCAATGAGCAACGAATATATAGCTGTATAGGTACCCTCCACATTTCAGCACTTCTCGAACATTTTTTGACTTATTGTTTTCAGTAATGAACCTTCGGAATCGAGTATGAAAAAAAATTTAACCCCCCCCCCCCCCCCCCCTTAAAAATTTATGGTTTCCGTTTCAAGTAGGTTGAATATATAAGTAATATATAAGTTGGTTCCTATGTTGAATCCGAAAACCGAATAAAAAAAATTTCTGTCCGTCCGCCGTCTTCGCACTTTCCTTAGTTACCATAACCAAAATGAACGAAATTCGGTTTGTAGGACCCATTTGGGGTAAAGTTGGTCCGCGAAGCTCGGCGTTACTGTCAGTCATCTCTAAGGGGTGAAAAATAGGAGCTGAAATTTCCCGAACACCGTAGCTCGAAAACTTTCAATAGAAGGGTAAGTATGGTTGTTTAACGTTTTTAAATTAATTTCGAGCTAAAGAATGTTTGGAGAATCCAGCCGTTCATTTGCACCGAAAAGCTTCGTCAACATGATCGTAAATGAAACGGTATAAATCCGGCCCAGATGTCATTGCTAGGGAACACCTGGTTTAATCACGCATGACTGTGTGAAATCGAGTTTTTTGTTCCGAGGTATTATTTCATTTGAAGAGTGATGGTTATTTAGTATTTTGTTGGTAGCTAGTTGTTTAATTTGACCAAACGTTTTACTTCATGAATAACAAATATAATTAATGATAGAATTCTTGATTCCACCGCATATTTATGAAATATGAAATGTGATTGCCCGGCTCCATTACTCGATTTTAGTGCTGTCTTGTGGGAAGCACGAGTGTAGGTATTGACCACAACAGTGAGATACCCAGAAGGGGCATCCAGATACAGGTAAATAATAAACACGCAAGCACATGCGCAGACGAGTGCTGTTATCCGATTTTCATGAAAACTGTTCGAATCATCTTAGGATCAACCTGCACCTACGGGGGGAACCATTGAATTTCAGCTGTTGTACCATTATTCGAGTTGTTATGGCAGATTCATGGAAAATAATATTTTTGCGTGTGCGCAAAAAGTTAAAGCCGGAATTCGATTAAATTAATTTATGAGACCACGAAAGCCGCACATAGGTAAGGGACCTACCCTTTAAAATTTTAGTTCATCTCGACCAATTTCCTGTATAGTTAGGGTGGGGTTTGCGTACCTATATTCACTACCTGAAGGAGTTGGAATTAAGGATTTTCACAGAAGGCCCGATTTCAGTCGTATTCGTTATCAAAATATTGAATTTGTCTGGAAAGCGGCAAATGTACCAGATTTTAACAGCTCCGGTCACTTCTGAGCCTTGTACACTAGCTGGACCCTTCCCGCTGGATTCCTGTTTAGTTTGAGCTTCATACCACTTTTATGACCTACAGCAAACACGCATATCACATCAAACATGACACTAAACGTACCTAGATTTCAAAAATTAGACCACAGTTTTGGAAGCCTGGTAAATAGCTACCTGGTAAAGAGTTATTTTGTGCAAAATTACTATTTTTATTCCACGAGTACCTATGTACCTACACTTTGAAAATGAATTTTTCTATATAGATAGATGTGTAGTTTCCTCCAATCTCATGACCCTCTTTCTGAACCATTCTTACGTGTTTTACAGTATTTTAAAAAACCTTACAATCATGTCGGTATTACTGTTCTTCAAGTGACAATCACATGTTATTGTATAGGGGAGTAGGTAGCGTTTAATATTGTCTAAGTAAAGCGTGGTTTTTGGCAGTCACTCTGCTTTCCTATTGCCGTAATCCTGTGTTATTATTTGTTTGTTGTTGTCTATACAATTGATGTTTTACTAATTCTGTATTTTCTTCGCTGTCCAGAGCTACGGCGAGTCGAGGTTTCAATCCTACTACAACCAGAAGAACAAGATTCTCGCAGAATTCGACACAACCGGATTGTAAAAATAGGAAAAGTCTTCAACTGCATTTGAGTTGCCTTCCATTTTACATTCCAAATGAGCTTTTCCTTCGTCAACCAGGTCGAATGCCAGAAAAAAATATGTCTTATTCAGATTGCTATAATTTCACGGTCACTGACGCTCGATAAAATATTACCAACAAATTAACTATTTTACATAAATAAATTACAAATAACTTGCTGCGTCGATTAGAACGGCTCCGAATTTTTCGGACCCAGTATTACAGGAAGAGAGGCTGTTCGATTTCTAGTTCTAGATCGAAATTACCTACTACCTATTGTATAGTCGTTATATTTTAAACTTAAAATGGTATTTTATTATCAAACAGATTTTAACATTTCAAGTTTCGTACTGTAGTCAAAAGTAATTTATACTCGTGGATAAGGAAGATTAAAAGATGAATTGATTGGGAGATAAATCCGATCGAATTTATGGAATGTTATTTACGTACCTTGTAATGTTAATATAATGGAAATTATTATGCCTTGGAAAGTTCCTTCATGTTAGAACTACATAGTGGTACCATCTAGAATAAATTAGTAGCATATATATAATTATTCCATGTCTAATTGGTTCAGAAGCCAAAGTATACAAACATTTAGGTATTGAGTCACAGAGCTCTGAGAAGACTACTTTTATGGTCGTACCGGGTTTTAAAATTGAAACAGAAGGAGCGGGATCCACTATTCTTTACAGTGTGTTGTATCTCTTGTATATATCTCCATTTTATTCAGCCAAAGAACATCTACATACCTGTAAGTATCGCAAATATCAAATGATTGTCAAGATTATTATCATACCTTGAGGGTAGGTTCCAACCTCCTCGTAAAAATGCCAGTAACCAGCGAAATATTTTGTATTTGATGTATGGAAAGTGCAATTTCCTTTTATCTCTTCTCCCTATCAGCTGAATTTTACGCTCACGTTCCATTGTGACAATTTGTCTTAAATTCTCACGTTTGCTCATCCCGTTGACGGCAATTATTCCAGTATTTTAGAATTAAACCATGACTTCTTCACAGGAGTGTTTAATCCAACAAGAGGTAAATATCTCTGATGAAATTCAAACGATATCAGGGAAATGCCGTCATTTCTAAAGAAGCCTTGTGGCAGTCATCAACAACTGCGTTTTTTCCTTATATCATATTTTCGGCTAAGAATCTGATGAAGATGTTTTCGCCAATGTCGCAATACTACGACTGGTACCAGCAGTTTCTTACTCGCGTTTCTGCTGCTACTTCAAATGTTTTCGACATAATCATGATCCATCAACTATGATCACAATACACGTTATAAGTAGGTAAACGTAAGCCACCGAGACGTTATTCGTAGAATCTCACGTTAATCACGAGACCCCCAGATTAAAATACCCAGTTTCTGTCAATTATGATATTAGATACACCTATGCAAGTACCCACTCACCGTGTATAAATATAGTGCATACCTGGTTTTCGATAGTACTCGGTTTATCTTTGGTAGAAAAGTAGAAACTCCCATACAATGAGCTTATATCTTGTCTTTCAACTCTCAGAATGTCATATTGCTTCTTGGGAAAAACTTTGCTCTATATCTTGAGTGCGTTTTATTGAGTCTACTATTCCTATTATAGTCTGAAAATGTGAACAGAAAGCTAAAATACATGAAATTAAGTACCCAACAAAAGCTTTAATCTTACCAGTGGTTGGAGATTCAGAGCACCTACATAACCTAATTTAGCCTAAGGCGTAGACACATATTGTTACCCTCCTTCCCATGGTGTTTGAAAGTGGTAATTAGACCAATGCTGTACATTTAAATTAAATAATCAAACTAAATGTAAAAAATATCAAAATATTATTTTAAGATAACTTTTGGTAGATTAGGGCACGTTGCATGCAGCATAAGGGCATTATCCCCGTGTTCTATAGGTACCTACCTAAGTATGATAAAATGGAAATGAATTCGGTGGTGGCCGTCGCTAGCGCCTAAAAGACTTGTTGTGGCAAAAGGTGGTTGTCGATACAATTTTATGGAAGACGTTGTGATAGAATTTGTGATATTCGAGAAGGACAGCTGACAGGAAATAGTGCTTTTTGGCCGTACGAAGTCAATCGATAGTTCCCGAACAATTTCTGTTAATCCCATTCCACTAATAATATAACTACCGTTAGTGTTTAGCATGTTTATCTACTTCGTGTAATACAATTGTTTATTAAAGTTCTGTAGTTCAATAAATAGTGGTCGTTTCATTTTCTACTGTCATCATTTCCACGTAAAGTAGATATGGCATCTTGGTGGGTATACCTATAATAGGCTGACCCTTGTGTACCCATGGCCGTGTTTTCTTTTTTTTTAAATTGTCAAAAATCGTTAATTACCGTCAAAGAAAACTTTTCTCAAGTTTCCTAATTTATTTTTGGAGCAGCTCTATAATAAGTTATTTTTATTATCTTACCAAAATTATTAGGAGGTAGGTAGTTAACTACCTAACAATATTTTTAACGCTGAGCAGAAATGGAGTGTTGTACCTAGCGCAACATTATAATCAGTGGTAAAATCGCTGTTATAAACAGTTTGAATGATGGATCTCATGTCAAGGTGGTATAAATTCGTCACTGATGATATGTGAGTCATTTCTCACATATTGAAATGTAATGCAACATTCTCAGGCCTTTACCAACATGTAGGTAGGTAGGTACCTAGGTTCTGATTGCCGAACGTCAGTGAGCGACATTTGTGGGTGACATAAAATATGTAGTAGGAGGTAGGTAGGTACGTATGTATGTGTGCAATGTCTTACCCACGCTACAACCGCAATTTTGGGGGTTTTGGCTTGAAATTTTGACAGTATACTAACTTACGAACTAAATAACTCGCGATGATATCTTGCATTGTCTGTTATATCCACTAATACACGAAAAGTACTGTTATACCTGTTTCGGTTATCAAACCATCGTCAGTAACAACATTCAGTTATTTTTTGTTACTGACGGTTTGATCACCGAAACCGGTAAGTACCTACAGCAGTGTATTAGTGTATAGACAACATTTCAATAACTCCGTTTCTCTTTGACAGTATACTTCTTAGGCCTGCAGACTTTGCTTTGTAGTCTTTGGTGCCACCGTGGGCCAGGGAATGGCGCCACTCTGGCACCGCGGTGGTGCTGTCTGCCAGAAAATTGGTGTTTGATATAGTTTTCCTTTTTTTCAAGCAGGCTGAATCGAATAACTTTCTAAGCTCATTCAATCATCCTTACTTCGATTGTTAAATATTTAGCCATAAAATGTTAATAGCTGAAAAATAGCTGAATTGTATAAATCCCCCTCTTAGTTCGTGTACATAGGGATTACATCATTTGCGCAGAGATCTACCTACCTGCGTGTTTTCCTGTGGTTCTCATGTCCTTTAAATGGAGTCACATCAAATGGACGTTGATATGCACAAACCGGCCAAGCGCCAAAATGTCAAAAATCGAGTTTTTGGTATCAATCGATTCGTCTCGACGAGTTCTTTCATAATTTCTCGATTTCAGCGCCCTCTATTAAGTTTCAGACAAGCTAGGGTTGATAGACTGTTTGTGCAAAACGTTTTTTAGAAGGTCAGTAATTTGCACAAACCGGCCAAGCGTCATTACGGTATTCAGGGCTTCCGTATTTCGCATAAAGCGGCCAAAAGACGTCACACCAGTCGTTTGGTCGGTCTGTGCAAAACTCAGCTGCATTGATTCAGGTGTTTCCTCCGCATACCCCCTATTTAGTTTCCTATTCTAGCCTCTTCTCTGAATCTCTGTTATCTGCTTCCTGTTATTGCGTTAAGAATAGATTTTGATTTTTCTGAGCACCCAATTTTACAATTATTATTTCAGTGTTCAGTATAAAAATGAAAATTAAGAAGTTTAAAAAATCATGTATTAATTTCCTTGACATTTTTTTTCATTTACATAAGTTTATCTCTAATCCTATTTATTTTGGGCAGATCGGGCTGCGGAGGTAAATAGCCAAATGAAACTTGTGTGCGAACTGCCAGATTTGTTCGAAAGTTAAAGCAAAATATTGCTTTTATTGGATAATTGTGTTCCTTTGAAACGTAACCAAGTTTAGAGGCAAATTAAATTTATCCCCCCCTCCACCCCCCCCGTGCCTATTGTACTGGTGGTATTCACGGAATATGACCTACATAATAAACACAAAGTGCGTTCTGAACACTTCTGAACAATAACATGTCTGCCAAGTTAGGTGGGCAGTATAGCTTCCTCACTACTTATTGTAACATGGACGTATAGAATCAGTTGGTAAAATATCGATTTTGATGGAATTCATTTGAGACCGTCCAACAACTCACCTCCATCTGTCTTACAAATTTCACCACTGCGATGATCTGCAGTGTTATGGGCGCTACGAGGATCTGGCGTTTGCCCATGCGCAGACGGAAGTTAGGTAGGTACTGTAAGATTTCAATAGTTTTGATATGGGACCATCCGTGATCCAACCCGCGTGTACCCTCAAAATTTCAGCTCTACGACTAGGAAGGAAATGGTCAACATTTCAAGTTCGCGCACGCGCTGACGATAGTTACAGTAAGATCGAAGTATTGTCAAAGTATTATGATTCCTGATCGATCCTCCGAGTTTGGTTTGTTTAGGTATGGGCGTTTCAAGTATTTCACGTTAGCGCATGTGCAGACGAAAGGTACCTACAGTACTTTTTCACTGATTTTGGTGTGGGATCATCTGTGACCCAACCCGCACCTACCCTCCAAATTTCCGCCTTTCGACCATTATTTTTCTGGTAATTATGGGCGTTACAAGGAGTTGACCACAGAGAGACTGACAGTCGGACAGACAAGGAACCAAAATGTTCCTTGATCTCTGAACACAAAATGGAAGGGGAAATTATCACTTTGGGAGACATATTTTTTTTTTTTTTAAACTCAATCACGAATCCAAGGCTTCCCTACCTTCCGGCAGTGAGGAAGAAATAATACCTAGTTTTCCACTAAATTCAGATTATTGATTCTTCTTTTGCTCCTTATTTTTTTTACTAAAACTGCTGCAGTCGATTTGCACAAAACGGCCATGTGAGGCGCTTGGCCGTTTTGTGCAAATCAACTTGTAGCCAGTCGAACATTTTGCCGTTTGGCCGGGATGTGCATAATTCGTTTTGTAATATTTGAGTTTTGCACAAACCAGGTAATCGCCATAACTCGGGAAATATCGATGGATGTAATCGACTTCCTGACGTTACCATTCGATTTTACGCACCAAAAAACATGTGGGACATTATTTCCAAATTTTTACAACCAACTGGAGGGGTTAGGTAGCCAAAAAACGCGCAAAATCTTTGATCGCGATTTTCTCGAAAATGTCAAAATGGCGCTTGGCCGGTTTGTGCATATCAGCGTCCAAATTTGAACTCGAAAGATTTTCAAATTTTGATCTTGCAGCCGACTCTGTTTTTTTCATGGTCTTCCTCCAATTTCAGATTTGGGTAGGTGAGAGTGTATGAGTGTCAATTTGTATTTAGAACCGTAGGTTTTTAATTGTTCTTATTTTATTAGTAATCAAACACCTGTATTCATTTTGGGAGCAGATGTATATGTTTCTTGTTGTTTTTAAAAATTAATTTAAGAAATTTTAGATAGGAAGGCACGTACCTACTTGATGCAATTCTCAGGTTTTCCAGGACATTCGTCTATTGTAGCCAACTGAAACAGCGTATTATAGAATGGCATGGGAGGTTGCATTTTTTTAGCCACTGAGACCCTGCGTACAATGCGAAGAAGGGGGGGGGGGGGGGGGGGTGAAAATTGACATCAAATTGAGAAGAATCGCAGAATACAGGATTTTACGATAGGATCGATAAATTTACGATAGGATCGATACATTGATTTTTAAAGAACTGTCGTTTGCTTTTGGGACCCGGATTTTCTCCTCTAAGAACTCTTGGTTTTTGAAATCTATCTAGGTACCTACGTGATATTTTACGTTTGTTATGACAAATTGACAATCATAGTTTGCTGGAGCTCATAGTAGTGTTTAATTGTCCTGAACTCAAACGCCCAAAATACTGAAACTCGTTTACTATCCCGTTAACTCGTTTACTATCCCGTTAACTTCACAACAAGTTGTCTCATGGCTCAAAACATACAGGTAAGTAGGAACCCATGGTAGTAGAATACTAACAGGCAGGCCGCCGCGCAGATGACCTTGACAAAGATGGCAGTGGTTGACGGATAAGCTGATGTGATGAGTCAGGCTCGACGCATCCTACACAGAATCCTCATACAAACCTAGTGTACAGCCTTATTTTTCCGACGTTTTTAGTGAATATACCTACACATTCATGTTTGAGCAGCCAACCTTTATTTATTTGCCAAATATATTATTTCATATATTTACGTTTTATTTAATACCCAGTAACCAAGCAACTTGAAGGTAGATTCCTGCTTGATGGAAGAACAACGTAGTGACCAGCCTAATTTTTCCGATGTTTTACAGCAATGCTATTACTTCATAATAAGCAGCATAATTATTATGTTTAAATCAAACTAATTTTGTTAATAACTACTAGATGAGTATGACAACAAATTAATACAGTTTGGTTCCGTAAGTTGGGTATTAAAATTACATAGGTAAGTACCCACCTAATAGGTACTCGACCACATAACTTTCAAGCTCAATAACTTTAACAATTCACTGTTTTACTAGTAGGTATTATAAAGTTTAAATTTCAAGTATAGCTCTAGGGATGTTTTTAATTTTATATAAGTACATCCTTATTTTATTCATGGTTTTATTAGATATGTACTTGCACAAAGACCTTTTATTTTACCAAGGGTGTACCTGTTCAACTTTTATTATCCCCCACTCCTTGGGGAAGTTCATTTATTTCATTTAGTAGACCAATGTATGGTAATGTAGCTGTGTACTTAATAGAGCTGAGTACCGACCTACATTCGTTGTAACGAATAGGCATTTTTCACAGTGGAAATATTACTCCCAAGAGTAGTTCTCAGGCTGGTATTATGCATCTTACCCCAAGTACGTAATTTGAAAAGACAAGTAAAATAATTTATGGATGAGAAATAATAAGAATAAATCAACTTATTTATTAGCTACCTCGAATGAACCGTCTATATTTACATTACCATGGAGCCAGACTCGAAGTGACAGGAGCTTTGTCCAATAAATTGAAGTTCGACTGTAGATACTTAGGAAATGGGTATTCAAAGAGGAAACAGAACAACGTAATGCAGAATTAAACATTGTTATTATTAACTCAAACCAAACTGCCTACTGTTTTGTGTAATCTTTTGGGCATCTATTTTTCATGTTATCGCGCCGATCCTCCCGACTAAAATGTACACTGCAGATCGTAGCACATTTAAGATTAACAGGATCTTAATCTTTCTTCCCACAGAAATTTATCGATTTGCTACTGAAAGGTTCGGCAGCCGGAAATTTATAAAACGATACCTACCCGTTTCGACAGTGAAAACTCGGCGTTTTTCTTGTTGTGGTTAGAGCACCCAAAAACTGTATTTTTCCACTCTCCTACTCAACACTACACTACGCGAACTGTTCAAGAATTTAAAACGAAAATTTAAAAAACAGAAAAGATCAAAATAATAAGGTTTGGGAAAATAAAAACAACAAAAATGATCGGAAACACAAAGTAAGTTCTTAGGCTGAAGGCCGTTTGTGAGGTATGAGGGGATCCAATGTCGAGGCTGACGTCACAGCTACCCCCACTCCCACCTGTGCAGAAGTGTTTTTTGTCTTTGAATCCAGCCTCCCCTGGGTACTGACCTACCCTGTTTTGAACGTTTTCCTTCATCAAGCTACAGGGAACATAAGAGACCTATAACTTATTGTTATAGGTATATATATATACCTATAACAATAGGTATATAATATAGGTATATTATGTACCTATAACTGAGTAGAATAATTATGGTTTTCTATAATAATTATCCTATTGTTATAGTCGTTAGCCATTTTAATGTTAGACCAGAGGCTGTGGGGCATGCAGTGTTGGCACTTCCTAACAATAATTAAACTTTAGGCGAAAAATAGGGAAATGATTAATTTTTCTTGAATAACAAAGATGCTCCCCCCCCCCCCCCCCCTCCTCAAACTCATAATTGTATAACTTCAAGAAAGGCTTTTATGAGTACCTACTGCGTGACCAGCTACAATGGCAGCACCCTGCACCTATTCGACAGGTCAACACCGTTGAAAGAACAGGTGACCTCCATGCTACCCCAAAGTAAAATGGCTCATGGATCCTTATCCATGATATTGCAGTATCCATGAATACTACATGTCGATTTTTCGTGGGATGGTCGATCTGTTCAAAAAATCGATACTACTCAGTATCGGACTGGGTTGAAAAAAGCAGGATTACGATTACGATGTTATTTGAAATTCCAGGCTGTGCCTACACGGCCAGTGGTATATTAAATCCTACCAAGGTGCCTACAATGACGAGGAGACTACGAGTATTTATTTATTTTATGTGACTGAACACAGGAACAATATCAAGTTGTACTATCGATTTTCCCCAAGTAGATGAAGGTAAATAAAACACAATGGTACCTACCTATTATTTTTAATAGGAAAGTAGGTAGTTACGTAGGTAATGATTTTAAAAAATCTTAGGAACCTCAATGAAAAATACATTTTTTATGTAAACAAACAAACGAAGTAAAGAATGTGATGAACGCAATCATGGATTTGATAAAAATAAAAAGAGGCAAATAAAATGAATTGGTACTACTATTCCACGTCTACTACCCGCGCAAGCGCAACATGCTCCCAGTTTTGATAAGAAGTAGGTACAAGTACCCGGGAATTTTTCGATAGGTATCAAGGAGTATTGTCCGATACCGATAGAATCGGTGAACGGTGATAGTGTTGATGTTGAAAAATAATACCTTCGCCGACCGTATCGATATCCGTTACTATCGATAAGTATCGACCATCCCTACTTCCCCAGTCCTGGTTTGGTTTCTATTCGTTTTTCTTTCGTGGCCGTGGCCTTCCCTTTCCCTTCATTCCGAGTTCCCTTAGGTTTGTCTTTTCGTATAATTTTTTTTTCAAATTTGAAGTGCTTCCTGGCTACCTATTTCCTTTCGCGATTGGCTTGTTAATTCCCCTTTGAAATTCTCGTACCTCTTTCAGAACCTGAATCTTCAGGACATTCTACCCAGAAATTCTCAAGTTATCGAAGGGCACTCGGATTCTGGTTCATCGATTTGTTGATTGATCCAATCTTGAAGGAGCCGGCTGAGGCCATTATTAAGGTAAGACGAAACAGCATTCAGTCTGACTTCTTCAATCCTCCACTTTTAACTTCCTAAATTTCTATTCTTGATGAAGGACAAAATACCATTTTTAGTACTGTTGGAATGGTTCCCTGAACCTGGCTTTTTACTTGCCTCGTCATTTTTCTTTACCCTCTCTCAAGTTCACTGTTAACTTTTCTTATAATTATTCCCATCCAGCATTTTATAGGTAGGTACTAGCTTCATCACATAATATTGTCCCATTGTTCTGCTGATATCTTCCGATGTCAAGATCGAGGTTTCGACTTGGCTTGGACCTGACGGGTTTTAGGAGGATTTTTACCTGTACCTACCTCCTCCCATCACGTCCGTCGGTTCGCCTAGCCACAAGTACACTGTTCATGTAATTACTCCACCGCTCATTTGCTTCGATGTACCTTCGTATACCTAGGTATATAGTAAGTACATGACATGCATGATCGTTTACCTACCTGAGCCCTAGCGCTAACCGCTTTATTATGATGGGATTGATGGGTATCAGCATGGCTCTATCGCTCTGTTCCTTTTCTTTACCTAGAAATATCACAATAATTTCCTTGCTTCATGCCAAATATGTAGTACCTAAGGGCGAGAACCTCAACTGAGTCCTGACTGGTAGATATCTGCTGAGTTGATACCTTCATAGTCATGATCCTGCAGACCATCTCTTCATTACAAAAAATAACGAACCTCACATCCTCCCGGGATGGGACGCTAGTCTTTCACTACCTAGTTGTCTTAAATGGAACTAATAATTTTGATTTGGAAGAGCACATAATTTTTTCGTTTTTTGCATGGATACAGCGCTTTCCCCTACCCACGGTCACGGTATCCACCGATGCGCTACTTGCCAGTGAATTCAGTTATAGGGTAAATTGGGGTAATCGTAATGGTATCCTTCAAAGTTATAGGTAGAACATCTGAAGCCTTCTCCAGTAATCCAGCAAGATCTGAACTTTGTTGGGAAGCTGAGGAACTCTACATTTTGACAGCTGGTTAAACAAATGCCGCTCATTTCGCGTTTCAAAGTTTTGAAGGTGTTTTCTTATAATTTTTGTCACTTCTTCGAAACAAGATAAGTCGCGTTTTTTTTACAAATTAATGCTAGAACTACCTTAAGATTTGAGTTTAGCTTTTCAAAATCCGTCTTGAAATAAGGTGTCAGCATGTGTTTTACCAAAATGTCAACAAGTAGGGTAACGGTAACCTTGGTTATGGGGTAATGGGATCCGCTATTTTGAGTGGATTCCATCCATTACCTAATAGCAGAGATGTCATTCCCCCACAGCCTTTTCTCCCCCCTCCCCCCCCCCCTCGTGGCGAGGGGGAACACCAAGCATATAGTTGATAATGGAGGGTCACAGTATTAGCACAGAATTAGCAAATACGTTAGTATCATTACCTATTCTAAGGATCACAGTATGGTTACTGTCGGTAAATCCATAGTAGTGAAATTTAACTTAATTTAAACTTGGAGCCAGAAGTTTAAAAACGCTGCAAATCCCTGCACAACGGTTTATTATTTTGTACAGATTACCCTTCTGTTACAGATCACAGCTCTCAGTATAGATATCCCGTCAGTAGTATCCAAAAGCCAATCCTGGCGCACTGACTTAGATCCTTGATAAAAATTTTTACCACAAAACATCAGAACACATTTTTAAACACAAAACATCAGAACCAGTGACTTTTTCATTAACCGACTTAGATCCCTGATAAAACTTTTTAACACAAAACATCAGAACACATTTTTTAAACACAAAACATCAGAACCAGTGACTTTTTCATTAACCGACTTAGATCCCTGTTAAAACTTTTTAACATAAAATAACAGAACACATTTTTAAATACAGTGACTTTTTCATTAACCGACTTAGATCCCTGATAAAACTTTTTAACACAGTGACTTTTCGGGGGGTGACTTTTTTAAAAATATTTTTTATCAGAAACTCTAGTGAACTCTAAAAATTAGGAAAAAATGCAAAATTAGAACCTTTTAGGGGTCAAAGTTTTTGAAATTTAGCTCCCTCTGATGTTTTCACTAATGAGGAGTTAGTAGGATGGGAGACAGGATAGTATCCATACAAGAAAAAGTGGGTGGATAATAAAAAAAGTGAGGGGGGTAGTTAAAAGAATAACTTTTATAATAAAATGTCAGTGATTGAAATATATAAGAATGCCGTTAAAAAATCAAACTACTCATCTTTCAAGGATATTGAAAAAGGAACTTATACCATCTTGGAAAATTTTATAAAAAATTCGGAATATGGTGAAAGCGTTGTCGTTAAAATTGATTATGATGATGAAGAGATATGTTTGTTTTTACCTAAAAGAATTTCACGTCGACTTCTTAATCACGTTAGAAACAATCCAGAAAGACATCCTGAAAAACTTATTTATAATGGAACAGATAAAAAGTCAAATGCCTTTCTGATTGACTTTGAGTAAATATTATGCTTTTCAAAGACTTAGTATCTATTACGTTTTTATAGGGAATCTCTATAAAAACAAACTTAAAACCTATTTTTTTCTTACTCATATTTAACGGATAACACACTAGTCTTTTTTATTGTTTTCTTTTATTATTTCTTCAAGGTGAGTTTTAAACTTGTCTCTACTTATGTTTATTTTATAGTGACCCCAAGCCAAAGTATCTATGCCATTTTTCATTATAAATCTTTTATCATCATGAGCGGAAAGAGCTTTCTTATTCTGTTGTACTGTGGACACATCGTGTTTTTTCGATTTGAATAATATCTGTTTCTGATAGTTTGGTTCTTTAAAGAATAAGCATCTTTTATAATCCTCTATACTTAAACCCTTATTAACGACATTTTTCTTTACTCCTTTAGATTTTTTCGTAACATCATTAGTTTCGAATATTTTAAAAGCGTAGCACTTTGGACGAAGTCCAATAAACTCATTCATAATCTTACCTTCTAACTCATCTTTAAATTTCCCCAACACTTTTTTATTAACTTGTGGAACGTTGTAAACATTATTTGTTGGATAGTCGGAAGTATCGAAATGATCCAACATATTTTTCATATCATTATAAAAATCATCCGTTTTTATTTCCATTATTAAACTATCTGTATCTCCGTATAATAAATTTACATCACTTTTATATTGTTTTTTAACCGTGTTGTAATAAAAATCATACATGCAAGTTTTGGAAATGTCTAGAATACTCATACCAATGAAAATTGGCTGTTTAAGTGTGATATTTACTTTTTTCATGTGTACAGCCGCTAAGTTTTCGGAATAAATAGTTCTACCTTTAAAGTTTGGTTTTGAAATTAGTTTTTCCAATTTCAATCCATCAGAACAAAGCCTAATATCCACATGTTTACGCACATTCATCATTGTCCTCCCAAATACACTATTGTTCATAAGTTTAAAAAAGTCTTTTTCGAAAGGTGTTTCGGCTTTTGCTCTAAGATTTGTATTGTAATCAATATAGATTTTTAACCAAGCACTTTGGTCAAATTCTAAAACCTTATGAATTTTTTCTAATTTCATTCCTAGTTGTAAATACTGTTTTAACGTAATGTAATGGATAACGTATTTTTTCTTATCATACAACGTGGTTAAAAGTTTTGGTAGTTTTTCATCTTCATAGTTATTTTCAGGGGCTAAAGGAAAATCAGAGTGTAAATCGTGGAGTTCTTGAGGATATTTTAAATCAACTTCTAAAATATAGCCCTTGGGTGAATCATCAGGAATGGATTGTATATCGAAATTATCTAGATCCATTTTCCATTCAAAATTTCCATAAGGTAAAAATTTACTCATCGCCCAACCGTAAAGATTATTTGCATCCAAATACTCAATGAAAACAGATTCTTTTTCTTTGTTGAATTGATCTCCCATATATTTATTATTGGCTTTCGCGTATCGTTTTGAACATAGACAAATTCCACCTCTTATTCCATTTTCTACGAGTAAAATCTTATCATAATCCGTTAACAATTCAATCTTTTGTTTGGTCATTCTCAACATACAATCCCAAGCGAAACCTGGTGTTGTATAGTACCAAGCGGGGTCTAATTTATATTTTTCTAAAGCTATATTTCTAAAGTTTTCCATGATATCTGCTAACAAAAGAACATCAATTTTATTGTAAAGTTCTGTAAATTCTCCCAAATTTTTAATTTTGAATGTAGACCAAATTTCTAGAGCATTTTTATAATCATTTTCTTTAACATTTTCTCCAGTGAGTTTACTGTAGAATTTCTCTATAGGTGGAAGGTTAGTTTCTCGATATTTTTCAACAGAGTCCATATACTCATATGGATAAGCTAATTTTCTAGTAATTAGTTCGAGATGTTCTTTTGGGAAATACTTTTTTATTTCCTTAAATTGATTTTTGGTTAAACTTTTAGCTAAAGAATATAAAGAAGCAGAAAGAAATTTAAAAGAATCTATGAATCTCAATTCTATAGTCTTTTTCTTTTTGTTACCATTTTTATCGAGTTCATTACTTTTATAAGCTACCATTTTAGAAAAGGAAATGTACTTCTCTTCACTTTGTGGTAAAAGTTTAATATCGTAATTATCTTTTTCAAATTCTTTAATAAATAGATGTGCATCGTAGCCAGAAAGATTATGGAAAAATACTGGAATAAACTTTGGATTTTTATATTCTAAATTACAAATCGAATGAGCTGCTCCTCTGTACATTCCAGTCAAATGTGAGTGATCCCTTACTTTTATACAATTATCAGGTATATTTTCCTTCGAAACTTCTAATTCTTCAATATATTCATCTGCTTTAACATCATTTTGTTTATCGATAAAGTGTTTAATTGTTTTTCTCAGTACATCATGTCTATTTTCAATTATAGGTGGAAGTTCATTAAATTTTCTTTCACAAATGTGGCAACTCTCAGCACTATCGTATTCTCTTTGTTGTTCTTCGGTTAAATCTTTCATGGGAATATTAACGTCATAGTATTTTTTCGCCACCATTATGGCATCCTTTTTTATTTTTTCGTAAAACACTTTTACCACATCCTGTCCAGAATATTGTACAAGTTTATAATCGCCTACATAGTTTTTCCTACTTTCGTCTTCGGCATTTTTCATGAAGTAAACAAAACTGTACGGTTCATGTTTTTGAATGGCATTTGTATAACATTCATCGGGATTTGGTTTGCAGGTATCAATCTTTTGTAACGTACATTCAAAATCTGCATAAATTGTAAAAGGTACTTTTAAAGAGTGTCTATAATTTTCAAATTGCAAAATGTTATCATAAGGTTTTGGTAGATCTACTTTAACAGCTTTATGAACTCCGCAATATTCTTTATGTTCGTTTAATTTAACCTGAGTTCCAAAGCTATTCAAACACATTTTACATAAAAATCTTTTGTGTCCATTCTTTGTTAGCTGACTATGGCCAACCAGTTTCCAAAGATTCTTGATCCAACAATAATGTTCAGTTTCCTTGTTTTTCAAGTACAACAAGTCAATGTGCCTTTCCTTTTCATCTTTCGTTATTTCCAAGGGTACTATAGTATTTCCTTCATTCAGACAGTAAACATTAATGGAAATCCTAGTTCTTTTCTCAAACTTTTTCACATCGATAAGTTTCATAGGAAAACTGATATCTTTCAACGCTTCATCAAACTCATGTTCCCATGTTATGTACTTTCCTATTCTATCAGAATCGCGGTCTGCAGGATGTAAAGCCGAAAGAACAGCCCATAGGAAACATTTATTATCATTATTTTGTACATTTATAATTGCTTTCCTACTTTGTAGAAACTTAGGGAGTGGGATGAAAGATGATCCTCTCAAAGGAATGTACTTGTTAACGTTCAGTTCCAAATGTTTGATTTTATGAAGTTGCCAATTAGATCCTTTAATTTCGAACGTTTCCATTTCATTTAGAATTTTCTGTTTCATTTCATCGTAACAGTTTGCAACTTCTGCTGACTGCAATATTATTACGTTTTTAGTTTTGAAATTGAGTTCCTGATACTCCATGTTATTTTTGTTAGTTCCTTTTTTAAATTCTGCGATTAAAACTACATTAACTTTTAGTTTCATTTCTCTAAGTTTCCATTTGATTAAACCTGTTACGGTTCTTTTAATACTGTTCAGAAATTTGGAAGCATCTTTAAATCCTTTCGTATTTTTAATGTTGTAAGTCACTAATCTAGATTCAAATGCAGTTTCCTTTTCAACAACTTCCGTTTTCGGTTCTCTGTTTTTTTCAAATACTTTTTCACTAAAATTAAATACTTTGTGTAATTTCCTCGGATTTACAAATACAGGTTTCGCTTTTCTAGGTTTTCTGATAGTCATTGTCCGGTCCGGGTCGTTTTTTCCATGACGCTTAGACTTTAGATGTCTAGCCCAATTTTTATAAGTAGTGCTAACATTGCACTTTTCACAATGCCTTCTCGTATCGTACATTTTTATTAGAAAAGAGATTCTTTTAACTAACCCCTCATTTTTTTGAATTCTTAAAGGTGGCGTCGAATCGACGCCACCTTTTTCTTTTGTCTATTATTGGAGAGATCCTTTTAACTTACCCCTCATTTTTTTAGCCAGTGACTTTTCTAAACATGTAAACTATTTTTCTTAGCTTCTTCATGTATTTAAAAAATTTTTAAATACATGGGACCCATTAAACCCAAATTCTTAAATAGGGTTTAATGGGATCGGTTGAATATTACGAATATTCTATCAACGATAGTCGTAATATTATCACATAACATTTTATTTATATAAAAGAAATCTTTTATATAAATCATTTTATTCATAATTCTAGAATTCTGTTTTTTGTAGTTCTTGAGCATAGAAAGATCCTTCAATATCTTCATCATTTAAATCTTTGATTTTGTATGTTATTGGATTAGTAGAGAGAATATCAGAAACCACAAAAATTTCTCTGGTCCAATTTGCTTCATATTTATTTACAAAAGTTTTTTTAAATCTTTTGATGCGAACCCTATCACCAACACTGAATTTAACTTTCTGTAAATTTTTTTTGTTTCCAAATAATCGTACTGTAACGTCATTTTGATTTAATTTTGTGACTTCTGATGGTTTCATACCAATAGATCTATGAAAATCTTTATAATTGTATTCATTAATTAAATCCTGTAGAAAATCAACCCATTTTTTATCATTCTCAACTTCAAAAAGAATTTTCATTTTACCATTCAATGTACGATTAAATCTTTCAATAATGGCAGATTTTTCTTCATTCTGTGTATGATACATTTTTATTTGGTGATTTTTCAGAAAATCTTTGAAAAGTTTATTTTCAAACTCCAATCCTTTATCCGTATGAAGCAAATTGGGGGCATTATGATTTTGAGATTTTGCTTTTTCTATTATTTTCTCAAAAGCTTTAACAACATTTTTTCCATCCTTTTTCTTCAAGGGTAAGGCCCATGCAAATTTTGAAAATGTATCGATAACATTAAGCATATAGCCGTATCCATCATTCTCTTTTTCATAATTTTTCATGATTATCAAATCAGCAGCCCACAAATCATCAATACCTTTAGTAAATATTGTCCTTTTTTGAAATTTATTTCTTATTGGCTTGTGTAATTCTTTAGCAAGAGATAATTTTTCATCATCATTCAGATCTTCTACTACAGGTTCTTCAGAATTTTCTTTCTCAGGTGAAGTGATAAATTTACTCTTTTTGGTTTTACATTTTGAGCATTTAGCAGCCACTCTCCATCTCCCGTTGATAGTTTGCACTCTTTCAGCATCAACATTATTAGTTTTCTTCTTACATTTATGGCAATAAATAGGATCAGTTAAATCATTATCCATTTTATTATAGGAAAAAAGGTTTTTTATGAGAAATATCTCATAAAAAAGAAGCTCCTCACTCACTCTTCAATCAAATGCAAATAAACTGTAACATTTTCAAATTGCAGCTCATCTCCATTTTCATTTCTACATGATAGTTTAATCTCTTTAATATCTCTCATTCCTTCTCGTATAGGTCTGTAAAGAATCTTTTTATTTGTTTCCATATAAATAGTATTGGGGAGAATCAGTTTCTCTATCAAAGATACATGCAGTAATTCATGTTCGCTATGAAGATGGGAATGCTCATCATGATTAGCAAAACTATAATCAATAATATTACAATGCCATTCAATTAACGAAATAGGTTTGATTAACTTTGGGTTGTCTTCAGAATAGTAGTCCTTATTAACTTCAAAATAATCCCCAGGTGTTTTACATTGTTTAAAATCAAATAGTTCACAGAAATTTCCAAAACGTAAAATTTCAATTAAAACAGGAGATTTAAGAAAAAATCTATTACGATTTGTAGTGTAGTCTACTTTAAAAACCAAACTTTCAGGTTTTATTTTTTTTAATGTGTCAATTTGTGATTTATATAATGTTTTATTCTTTTCAAAACCCTCCATGAGTTCAGTTATATAACTTTTTATTTTTAAATATAATTCTCTTCTAAACGTCTCAACAGTAAATGTGCCATCTAACACATACTCGTGATGATACCATACATCTGTAATAAGCAATTTTAATGATATCAATACATCTTTTACTTGAAATGAAAGAGAAGGTGAAGTAAATAATAACTTTACTATTCCAAGTTTATAATTTTTATTGGGATTTAGAACAATTTTTTGAGCAAAAGTTATTTTTAGATCTCGATGTTTATCAGAAATCTTTATTAGAGTCATGCTTTTATTATAAGATAAAGTTTTTTTTCGTATAATAAAGATGAGTAAATACGAGATTGAACCAATTCCGTTTGATAAAAAAGAGGCTAGAAAAGGAATTTTACCATTACCTTTAAGAGCATTAATAGTAGGAACTTCTGGTTGTGGGAAAACAACACTTCTCTATAATCTCATCACAAAATCATGGGGAATCCCCTTTCATTATCTATATATTTTTTCAAAATCTATGGATCAGAATGCATATGAGTTTTTGAGAAGCGCTTATGAAATAATTTCTGTAAAAGATGGTGTGGAAATAGCACAGTTTTTCAGTAATTGTGAAGAACTTTTACCCCTAGATGATTGTCAGTCGAACAGTTTGGTAGTTTTTGATGATTGTGTTAATGTTCAACAGCAACAAGTTATTAAAGATTATTACGTTAGAGGACGTCCTAAGAAAATCTCGTGCGTTTACTTGACACAATCATGGTCAAAAGTTGATAAACAACTCATTAGAAACAATATTAATTTTTTATGTGTATTTAGACAAGGACCAAGATACATGCGAGATATTTATGATGAATATGTGGGAAGTGATTTCACTTATGGCCAATTCAAAGAATTATGCTATTCTTGTTGGGATGAGGACTTTGGTTTTCTAACGATTGACCTAACAAAGAAACGCAGTAACGGGCGTTACCGAAAGAAATTTGGTGAAATATTTTAGATAAAAAATATAGATTTTAAGTTTGTCTTAATTAGGGGAGGCGAATTACCGCCCCTAATTTTATAGGGATTCCCTATAAAAACGCTACACGGATAACTTCAAAAAATCACATTGGGAAACGCTTCAAAAATCGCATTGGGAAACGCTTCAAAAATCACATTGGAAAACGCTTAAAAACGCAAAAATAGCGTTCCTAAGCGTTTAAGCGTTTAAGCGTTTAAGCGTTTAAGCGTTTGAGCGTTTTAACGTTTAACCGATTTTTAAAAAAAATTTTCCTATAATAAAAACATGACAACAAAAATTACTTTAGAACAAGCGCTTAGACAGAAATTCAAAGAAGCGCAAAATGAAGTGATGAAGGAAAAAGAAGTCAAACTTAGAGAAATCAAAAAGATTGATCAACCCTCTGAAGATGAACAAATAATTTTCACAAAACGAAAACGTAAGCCCATGACTGTGGCTGAAGCTGATAAATCGATTAAACTCAAGAAAAATTTACAGAAATTAGCAAAACAAGAAAGGGTTAACCAAGCATCTGATAAGGAAACAAGAGAAAAGGCTTATGAACCTATAACTTCACGATTAGATAAGGTAGAAAAAGCAGTGAAACAGACTGATGAAGATCTTGGTAAAAAATTAGAACTCATTCCTGTAATAAAAACAATTAACCCCTTGGCTATCAGTTCGCCTAAAAAAGTTACTTTTAAAGATGTTGATACCGAGGCCCAAGGTATTGATACTGAAGATACATTAAATCAAAGCTTTTCAAGTGACAATGCAGATAGGGATTATGAAATGGAAACAATTTTACAAAAAAGTGTTAAATTACCAAACTCTTCAGTAGGCCCTTTGGGTATTGGACCAATTGCAGAATTATATATTCTACATCCCGATAAACAATTTGGAATATACCCTTTAAAAAATCATATCTTTATTGGAAATAAACAGATACGAGTAAATGGAAATGATATTGAAATAGAAAAAATGAAATATTCCGGTACTGAAGGCTTATGGAAGCTCTTAACAAAACCCATAGCTTCTGATATTCCATCCAAAGATGAGTACACTAATGAAGACTTTAAAGCTTATACAAAAATCCTCATTCAAACAGATAGCATGTTTCAAAATAATAATCCCGAATCTAAACAACCAAAATCAAGTGTTAGTAAAAAATGGAAAGAAATCATAAAACCTATCTGGGAGTATAGTAAAAAGAAAAAGATTGGCACTGGGTTGATTAAATATACTGAAAATCCTGTAGAATTTAAATATATAGATAATTTGAATCAAATTCAACAAAGACTATTCTATTTGTATGCACAAGAGCAGGCAGGAAATAATAATTTTCACAATGAAAAATTGGGAATTATAAATTTCATTAAAGATCAACTGGAGAAAGATATTGATAAACCCAAAGGAACTGAATACTTGATTAAAATTATTAATAATTTACCCAAAAATATGATAAAAAATGGTTCTGGTATTTTCAATACTATTCTTAATAAACTTGGGCCTGTTATTCCAGAAATGCATCTCCCAGGTGGTTATCAATATTGTGGACCATTTACTAAATTGGATAAGAGATTAAATAGAGGTGATGAAGGTATAAATAGTCTTGATAAAGCCTGTAAACAACATGACATTTTTTACAGAGATCATGAGAAAACTAGTGATAGGCATCTTGCTGATAAAAAATTGGAAGTAGAAGCTGATAAAATTATGAAAAGTTCAACAAATATCAGTGAAATATTGGGAGCTGCTATAGTAAAAACTGGTATGAAAGCCAAAAGACACTTTGGGATGGGTGTATATTAATTTTTTATAAGATTCACATCTTATAAAAAAAAAAAAAACTTTTTTTCCTATAATAAAATGATTACACATCAAATAAATTTGTCAGAAATACAAATGAAAAAAATAAGATCTGCTTATAAAAAACGTGTTCCAGTAAAAGTACGACTGGCTTTTGCAGATATTAGTGGAAATGGAAATCATAAAATCCTGTTAAATGAAACTCAGAAAAAAAAGCTAGATAAATGTATCAAAAACAAAAAAGGGTTGGAATTGGAAATGAATTATGATCAGTTGCAAATAAATCATTCAGGTGGGTTTTTACCCTTACTTTTTGCAGCAATGGGAGCAGCTGGAGCGTTAATGGGTGGTGGAGCTGCAGTAGCTTCTAGTGTTATAGACTCGAAACATAAGGCCGCTGAAGAAGCCGAAATAAAACGTCATAATCTCGAGATGGAAAAACTAGCTAAAAATGTAAAAAGTTTAAGTATCGGGTCTGGAATGAATAAGAAAAAAACTATTTCAAAACCTAAAAAGAAGCCTAAAAAGAAACCTACCAAATCAAAAAACTAAATAGCTTCCAGCCTCTTACCAATTTTGATATTGAAAGATTATCGAAAGAAATGAAAATTAAAAACTTCAGAGGAGTTTTCATGAAGGATGATTTACCAGAGAAAGTGAACCACACGGAATGTGGAATTATAAATCTAGAAAATTCTGATGAGGCTGGAAGCCACTGGACTGCATTTCATAAAAATAACAATTTAAAATATTATTTTGATTCGTATGGTAATGCCCCACCACCAAGAGAACTTGTTCAATATTTAGGTTCAGAAAATTTATTTTATAATGAGGAGCAAATCCAAAACCAATATGATCCGCCTATCTGTGGACATTTATGTTTATTAATTTTGAAAAAGCTATCAGAAGGACACGATTTTGTAAATAGCATGAGAACATTGAAGGAAAATCTTAATTTCTTTTATTAAATTTTATAGTCTTGATATTTTTATAGAATTTCGATTCTATAAAAAATTTTTTTCTATAATAAAATGATGTACACAAATAATAATGAAACACCTTCAGCCCCTGAAGAATTTACTCCAATAACTCATCCTAGATTATATCCAAAAATAATTTTTCCCGAGTTTAATGAGAACAATTATAGAATCAATCGAATTATCAATCAATACAAATTTTTAGAAGATGAAGTGAAAATGAGAAATGGTTTGAAAAAAAAATATGGAAAAATATCCAGTACTCTTTACGGTACTGAATTTTTATTCGCCCTCTCAGAACTCGGACTGGTTAATACTTCTATAGCATTACCAATAATAATTCCATTCAGTGTTCCAATTTCTGTAGGATTGACAACCTTATCGATAATATTAAGGACTTCAAGCGGATTTTTCAATAAAAAAATTAATAAACACAAAGAAATTGAGCTTTTGGCAAAAGCTAAATTAGATTCGATTGAAGAAAAGTTCAGAAAAGCAATTAAAGACGGTAAAATATCTGATGAAGAGTTCAATGATATTGAACAAGAAATAAAAAATTATATAAATATGAAAAGTACTATTCTAAATGAATATAATAAAAATAAGAAAGAAATTAAAAGTGTGGATCCTATCAAACTATCACTTTTGAAACATGGGGAAGTTTTCAGAACTGGATTTTAATATTTTCTATTCCGCTATCTTGATATTTTTTATAGAATTTCGATTCTATAAAAAAACTTTTTTAAGAGTTTTAAAAGAAATTTTTAAATGTTCTCGACTTGTATTCGACTTTACCGTTAAAGAGGGGAGGCGATTCGCCCCCCCTCTTTAAGAGTTTTGAAAATATTCTTTAAATGTTCTCGACTTGTATTCGACTTTACCGTTAAAGAGGGTGGCCAATTTGGCCACCCCACTTTAAGAGTTTTGAAAATATTCTTTAAATGTTCTCGACTTGTATTCGACTTTACCAAAAAACATCAGAACCAGTGACTTTTTCTTTTGGAGGGGTTAGTTAAAATAATGTATTCTATAATAAAAATGAATCAAATTAAATCAATCTACTCGAAATACGATTCTGAAATCACAAGGCTTCAGTATCGAAACTTTAATCCTGAATCTAATTTGGAATTTAACTCTGAGAATAAGAGAACGGTTTTCAAATTGCTTCTAGATGACGAGTTTCTTAGCAGCAATATTCAATATTACATTGCTGGAAAATACATTCCTAAAGATGCAACAAAAACATATGGAATCAGTGATACAATAATGATGGTTGACAATTTTGTTGCACACCTTTTTTCCAAAATTGAAGTAAAAAAGCACAATACGGTTATTGATGAAATTGAAGAACCAGGTATTGCTAGTACGGTGATGGGTATAGCTTCTTTCTCAGGACCATCAAACTATAATGGTAAATTAATGAATTCTGGTTTCAATTCTAAAGTGAATGGTGGTGGGAATTTCAACGCGAATGGTAACTTGGCTGATTTAGGCCTTGGATTCTTCAGCGATATTGCACCAATTTATAAGGGAGGATTTGAAATTACATTCATTAGAAATTCTGATGATAATGTACTCTTCCGTTACAGTACCTCTCCTGAAGGTGTAGAGGGAAAAGTGGAAATTAAAACTTTCTACCTGCGAGTCCCAATAATTGAATATGAAAGTGAATCCAAAGCTAAATTAATTGCTGAACTCTGTACTTCTCCTTATTTGTTTCACTTTAAAAAATTACAATGTATCGAACAAAAAGTTACTGGAAAAACTCTAAACTTCAACATTACAAATATTTACAGAAATGTACAGAATCCGATCTGGGGATTTGTTGCCTTCCAAACTGCCAGAAAAAATGATCAAAAGAAAAATAATTCCAAATTTGATCATTTGAATGTTAAAAATATTAGTTTTGAAGTAGCAGGAAAAATTTATCCTGAAGAACATTTGAATTTAGATTGGAGTTCAGGGGATTTTAGTTTAGCTTACACCATGTACACAGATTTCAAAAGAATAGTATGCCAAGACTCATCCCTTCCATATCATGAGCCTCAGTCCTTCAAAGAGAACTATCCAATATTCAGTGTGAATATGACTAGACAACCACAGTCCATATCTGGACAAAAAAGTAATATAATTTTACGAGCAGATTTTGAAAAGAATGTGCCAGAAAACACTTTTGCTTACGTAATTTTGGTTTCAGAAGTCACTCTCAACTATATGCCACTTAAAAATATTATAAAAGAGGAAATCTAAAACTTACCTTGATAAGAAAAGGGGGAAAAAAAGGATAAACAATATAAATAACAATTTTTTTATTGGGAACATTCTCAATAAAAAATATATAGTTCACGTAGAAAATCATCTACTTCATCAGTCGTTGAAACTTGGGATTGGTTCATTTTTCACTCACAAATAACTCACTGCGTTGTTTCTCACTTGGTTTCTACAAACTGACTGGGACGAGTCAAAGGGGTCTGCAAGACAATCTTATCTCAAACCGGTCGACGGGAAGGCCACAAGGTCGTCAACTCATCAGCTGCGTTCTCGTTCTCATTCTCGTTCTCATTCTCGTCTCTTTTCTCGCCAGAATTGAGAAAAAATTAAAATATACGCGGAGAGGCAGTTAATCCTGTCTCCCGAGAACGCAGCAGTCTCGTTCTCGCGAGAACGCAGCAGTCTCGTTCTCGCGAAACAGATTAACTGTTTCGTTTCACTTTTAAGGGTGATACATAATTTTAAAAAATTCTGAAAACAACCCATTCTCTCGCTGGTCTACAGAACGACCTTGCATCTTGTTCAATATGTTTTAATGGGGAATCCCCATTAAAACATCAGAGGGAGCTAAATTTCGAAAATATCGACCCCTAAATAGTCCTAAATTTGCATTTTTATTTACGATTAAAAATTTTTTAGAGTTTCACTAGAGTTTCTGATAAAAAAAGTTTTAACGGAAAATTTCCGTTAAAAACAATAATATTATACTAAGTTGTTTTCCAAGACCCGGTAATTTACCGGGTCTAAAAAAGGGGGTGGATAAAAAAAAAATGAGGGGTTAGTTAAAAGAATATATTATATAATAAATAAAGAGATATGGTTTTAAGCGATGAGGCATTAGATATATGTGATGAACATGGAGGTTTCTGGGAGTTTGTAAAGAAACCTGAATTTCGATTTTATGATAGAAACTGTGACGCACTAGACGAGATTCAACGTGCATTGAGGGAGTATAGATTTTCTAAACGGTTGTTAAAAGAAAGTTTATTTGGTGTCGATGGTAAACCACCACTCCTTTCAAAGAAGCAAGTAAAGACATGTCTTAATGAAAAAAAGATTAAGGTTCCTAAAAATGCTACTGAATATCAACTTAGAAAATTGCTTTATAATGAAGATAAAGTCACACTGAAGAAGGATTTTGAGTTTCAGTTTCGATACTGTTGCTAAAGCTCAGAAGTATTAAGGAGATTTTATTTTTAATGAACACTGCTCATTAAAAAGTTCTTATGCTACTAATTAGCAGAAATATTTTTTTTAAAGACGATTCAAAAAGTTTGTTTTTATAGAGATTCCCTATAAAAACGTAATAGATACTAAGTCTTTGAAAAGCATAATATTTACTCAAAGTCAATCAGAAAGGCATTTGACTTTTTATCTGTTCCATTATAAATAAGTTTTTCAGGATGTCTTTCTGGATTGTTTCTAACGTGATTAAGAAGTCGACGTGAAATTCTTTTAGGTAAAAACAAACATATCTCTTCATCATCATAATCAATTGTAACGACAACGCTTTCACCATATTCCGAATTTTTTATAAAATTTTCCAAGATGGTATAAGTTCCTTTTTTAATATCCTTGAAAGATGAGTAGTTTGATTTTTTAACGGCATTCTTATATATTTCAATCACTGACATTTTATTATAAAAGTTATTCTTTTAACTACCCCCCTCACTTTTTTTATTATCCACCCACTTTTTCTTGTATGGATACTATCCTGTCTCCCATCCTACTAACTCCTCATTAGTGAAAACATCAGAGGGAGCTAAATTTCAAAAACTTTGACCCCTAAAAGGTTCTAATTTTGCATTTTTTCCTAATTTTTAGAGTTCACTAGAGTTTCTGATAAAAAATATTTTTAAAAAAGTCACCCCCCGAAAAGTCACTGTGTTAAAAAGTTTTATCAGGGATCTAAGTCGGTTAATGAAAAAGTCACTGTATTTAAAAATGTGTTCTGTTATTTTATGTTAAAAAGTTTTAACAGGGATCTAAGTCGGTTAATGAAAAAGTCACTGGTTCTGATGTTTTGTGTTTAAAAAATGTGTTCTGATGTTTTGTGTTAAAAAGTTTTATCAGGGATCTAAGTCGGTTAATGAAAAAGTCACTGGTTCTGATGTTTTGTGTTTAAAAATGTGTTCTGATGTTTTGTGGTAAAAATTTTTATCAAGGATCTAAGTCAGTGCGCCAGGATTGGCTTTTGGATACTACTCCCGTCTATATAATAATATAATATGTACTAGTCTATACATATTATGTGGATCGCAGACCCTCCGTAGGTTAGTACCTAAACCCGTACTCGTTACTAGGTACCTACCTAAATCACGAGTTAAATGTTGCTGAAATAATTCTGTCGATGACAAACAGTAACTAAAACGGCAAAAAGAAACGCATATAATGAAGTTCTGAAGGAAAATTGTTGATGTGGAGTGAAATAGATGCCCCTTCAGCGTAGATCACTGTTTTCTGTGGTTAATACCTACAATGAACCGTTCGTTGTGTAATAACTTGCCCATCAATAACACTTCAACGGCTGTTCAAGTTGCAAAAGTACCGATCAACAAAATCCAGCCCCTTCTTGGTAGATGAACCGTTGTGTAATAATTTACCGTTATGTAATAATTTGCCATTGTGTAATAATTTACCATTGTGTAATAATTTACCCATAAACAATACTTCAACGTTTGTTCAAGTTGCAAAAGTACCGATCAACAAAATCCAGCCCCTTCTTGGTAGATGAACCGTTGTGTAATAATTTACCGTTATGTAATAATTTGCCATTGTGTAATAATTTACCCATAAACAATACTTCAACGTTTGTTCAAGTTGCAAAAGTACCGATCAACAAAATCCAGCCCCTTCTTGGTAGATGAACCGTTGTGTAATAATTTACCGTTATGTAATAAGTTACTGTTGTGCAATAATTTACCGTTGTGTAATAATTTGCCGTTGTGTAATAATTTACCATTGTGTAATAATTTACCCATCAACAATACTTCAACGTTTGTTCAACTTTCACAAGTACCTGCCTATAAAATCCAGTAGTCCATCACTTATCAAATGGAATAATATCGCAGAACAACCAACTAGACTTCATACAGCCATCCTTGATTACAATCAGGTGCTTCTTAATGATGATATCCCGGCCGGATTTATACCGTTTGATTCACGATCGTGTTGACGAAGCTTTTTGGTTCACACGAACGGCTAGACGTACAGTGCTCCGGGTGGTCTCAAAAATTTGTTTAGCTCAATACAAATTTAATAGCGTAAAAAAAACAATACCCTTCAATCGATAGTTTTCGAGATAAGGCGTTCTGAAAATTTCAACCCCTACTTTGAACCCCTTAGAGATGAATGACAGTAACGTCGAGCTTCGAGGACCAACTAGACCCCGAACGGAACCTATAACCCGAATTTCATCAATTTTTTTTTCATGGTAACTAAGAAAAGTGGCCCATACGGCGTACGGCGGACAGACAGAAATTTTGGTTTATTATTTTCAATAATGAACCATTGGAATCGAGCATGAAAAAAAAATTCTTACCCCCCCTCAAAATTTGATGGTTTACGTTTCAAGGTATGTAGAATCCAAAACTGCAATAAAAATATTTCTGTCTGTCCGCCGTACGCCGTACGGGCCACTTTTCTTAGTTACCATGAATCAAAATTGATGAAATTCTGCTTTATAGGTTCCGTTTGGGGTCTAGTTGGTCCTCGAAGCTCGACGTTACTGTCAGTCATCTCTAAGGGGTTCAAAATAGGGGTTGAAATTTTCAGAACGCCTATACCTTTTTTTTACGTGAATGTTTTTACGGTTTTAAATAGTTCTCGAACTTGCGAGTTTTTTAAGACCATCCGGAGCATCGTACGTCCAGCCGTTCGTTCACAGTAAGGCCCCGAGGTTTACACCGACAGGCATTTTCAACGCCAGGGTGAATGAAATTGTATACAACATACCAAATCTCGTCATCAGGGACGCGCCGACAATAGGAAATCGGCCGGAGATAAAATCATTGCTAGGGATCACCTGATTTTATAGGCGGAGTATGAAGTCGAGTTGGTTGTTCTGTGATATTATTTCATTTGAAAAATGATGGCTCTTTTGAAGTTTGATGATAGGTAGTGAAACTTGAACAAACGCTGAAGTATTATTGATGGGTAAATTATTACTACACGATGGTAAATCATTACTCGACGGTAAATTATTACACAACGGTTGAAATCGTGATTTGGTAGGTACCTATTAACGAGTACGAGTTTAGGTGCTAACCTACGGAGGGTTCTGCGATCTATATAATATGTATAGAATAGTACATATATTATATAAAGGGTTATCTATACGGAGAGCTGTGGTCTGCAACAGAAGGGTATTCTGTTCAAAATAATAAACCGTTGTGCAGGGATTTGCAGCGTTTTTTATTGCAGTTTCGGATTCTACATACCTTGAAACGTAAACCATCAAATTTTGAGGGGGGGTAAGAATTTTTTTTTCTTGCTCGATTCCAATGGTTCATTATTGAAAATAATAAACTAAAATGTTGATGTTATGTTATGTGTTGTTGTGTACTATGTTATGTTATATCGGAGAAACAGCGGTTTCTAACAAAATAACGGTGTTCTGATGGGTGAAGGGGGTGTTTAAAAAAACAGTTTACTACTGAATTACAAATGTAAATAAATTAGTAATGTGCTGTTAATTCACACTCATTCTGATCCACCATGTACGTGAGTACATCATCACCTATCTCTATCGGGTTTGGGTTGTCTATGCATACTAATATATGCATATTCCAAATTTTGTTTCTATGATTTCTATTCCCCTCTTCCTGTTTTGTCTTCAAATTTATTTGGTTTTCCATTTCCAGGTAGATACTTACACTTGAGTTAAACTCAGCAAAACTCTCCCTTACTAACGTTTTGGCGAAATGTGAATTTCTTCATCTCGTAGCCAAGGTCAGGTGTTATCTGGAGGGACACAGAGTATAGTTGGTTAATAATTTGAAAGCTGATCTTATTTTCATTTTTTATTTTTTTTATTTTTTATGTTGACCTTCCCTGGTGATTTTTGTTGTTCCTCCCCTGGTCACATTCATAATTGAAAAATAATTATTGGTAAGTAATAGATGTCGGCTAAACTCAATTACTTAGTCATTTATTATTGCTGTCTGACCAGTTGGGTACAATATAATATCCGCACAGAAACTGAGATGTTAGGATTCCCGGCAGGACCAAGTAAAAGTTATATGTACTTGAACGTTTGAAGGGGAGATTTGAAAATTATGATTCACAAATTCTGTTTACATGGATTATAGCCATACCGTCTGTAGAAGAGTACTATTACTGTGTTATGATTATGAATAGGACTAAAATTTTCTAGAGTTTACCCCTTAATCTCGTTATAAATAGTTTTATCGGTTGATTACGAGTACATAGATGGTTTATCATATAACAAAAAGAAAGAAAATATCTCCACAGATCCTTGATTTCGCTCGTATCACTTGCTCGACACGATGCGAAATATTTGTAACACATATCCTTGGTTAAGAGAGACGCAACGTGGACCTTCTGGAGTGTATAAAACTAATCATAAATTCACCGGTTGGTAGTTATTCTGTACTATTTACATTTTTACGGCGGTGAAGGCGAACAATCAAATCTTTAGGGAAAATTATCTCCGACTCGAAAGTCGTGTTTCAAGCGTGGCGTTCCGTGAAATGAAGTAACGATTACGAAACTCAAATTCATATTAATTCGTCTAGGCTTGAGTTTATACCTATAACTGGCACCTATTATAGGTACCTACCTGCTTTTTCGTGATTTCATACAGATTTTGGTCAGTTCCTATTATATTCAGATGGTTTTTTGTACGTACCTACTTCAACATACATTTTATTGTTTACGTACCTATGTACTTACTCAGTCGAATAAATGAAGTTGATGAAATGATTTTCGATGGGGCTGACTCGTTAACGCTTGATTCATTTCGACTGTTCTGCGGTATAGTAGTAAAGGGTTTTTTCTGCGGTAGTAAAGGGTTTTTGGAAGGGTGTGATTTATCGGCCCGGCAAAATAGAGGTTACTCCCTACATAAAAGGCGGGCATAACAGCTTTTAATTCAAACACACGTCCAAAAAATACTTCGCACATCAAAAAAGGGAATCGCACGGCTAATTTGGGAGTCGCACGGCTAATTTGGGAGACGCCCGTCTAATAAGGTGATTCAACGTTCAAATTTGTTATTGCCCTTCCAGAAATTGATTATAACGGCAGAAGAAGGATTCTCACAGTAGAAATGTCCAACTCCACATCAAATAGCTGTGCAAAACCCCTTTTTTGCTGTGCAAACCCCTTTTTTGCTGTGCCAACCCCTTTTCTGATGTGTGATTGAATAATACGCTGGTATTGATCACCTATTTAGCCGTGATTGGAGTCAATATTGACGTTTACTTTATGCTGGGAGTTTTACTTTTTCTGAAGTGAAGATAATCTTTTTAGATGGAGATTCGCAGAAGGGAATACACTGCCAAGGTGATGGCACAGGTGCTTCCTCGTCACAATCAGAGTGACCCATTATAAAATAGAACAGACTCGGAAGCAAAATAACATAACATTACATTACATTACATAACATTACATAACGTTAAATATACATATTACATAACATTACATTACATAACATAACATTACATGAAATATACATATTATACATAACATGACTTCCATAATACATTACGTCCATTATACATAACTACCCTGACCGCTCGCTTCGCTCGCTATCCGAGATTCGCTGTACGCAGTATCGTGGAACCAACAAACGACGGAAAAATCCCATACCCTACCGGGTATTTGTGCCCAATTTTATCAAAATCCGTCAAGCCATTCAGGAGTTGACCATGGTCGACCATATTTCCGCTATTGTCAGGGAATTAAAAATGCGCCTACGTTCAACTTGGGAGGCTACCGGATATTGGTGCCAAATTTGGTCGATATCCGTTGAGCAATTCGGGATTCGACCATGGAGGGGCCCATGGATGCGCTAAGGTCGACCGCGGGGGTAGTCCGAAGGGTCGATCGTAGATAGAATTTCACGTAGATTACGAATACGCGATAAAAAATAAGGGTTACCATTTCAATTAACGAAGTTGACCATGGTCGACCATAGTTCCGCTATGGTCAGGGAATTAAAAATGCGACGTTGCACAACTTGGGAGCCTACTGGATATTCGTGCCAAATTTGGTCGATATCCGTCAAGCCATTCAGGAGTTGACCATGGTCGACCATAGTTCCGCTATGGTCAGGGAATTAAAAATGCGACGTTGCACAACTTGGGAGCCTACTGGATATTCGTGCCAAATTTGGTCGATTTCCGTTGAGCAATTCGGGATTCGACCATGGAGGGGCCCATGAAAAATAGGGGTTACCATTTCAATTAACGAAGTTGACCATGGTCGACCATAGTTCCGCTATGGTCAGGGAATTAAAAATGCGACGTTGCACAACTTGGGAGCCTACTGGATATTCGTGCCAAATTTGGTCGATATCCATCAAGCCATTCAGGAGTTGACCATGGTCGACCATAGTTCCGCTATGGTCAGGGAATTGAAAATGCGACTTTGCACAACTTGGGAGCCTACTGGATATTCGTGCCAAATTTGGTCGATATCCGTCGAGCCGTTTGGCCGTGCATAGGACAGACAGACAGACAGAGCGCATGCGCAGGGCGAACCGCTGGCTCTATCATGTTGAAATTAATATGGGACCTCAATGGGCCCTACCCGCTTAATCCCTGAGAATTACATTGAAATTGGGTGAAATCTTTGGTTACTACGGCTGTAACAAGGAAATTGAATCTATTTCACGCCAGCGCATGCGCAGAGCGCACCGAGGGTCCGATCATGCTGAAATTCATACTGGAACTCACTAGGCCTTGTCCAAACAACCCTTGAAAATTTGAGCGAAATTGAATGAAAATTGTGAAAGTTATGCGTGTTTGTTGAATTTAACGTTAGCGCATGCGCAGGGCGTACCGCTGGATCAATCATGTTGAAATTTGTATGGGACCTCAAGGGGCCTTATCCGCACCATCTCTCAAACTTTGAGCTGAATCAATTCAAAATCGTGGAAGTTATGGCTGTAACAAGGAAATGCGGACAGACTCACAGACTCACAGATTCACAGACTCACAGACACGGAACCAAATTTGTTCAGTAGGCTTTGAAACGCAAAATGCAAGTGGAAATTTTGATTTCTGAAGACAAAAATTTTTTGGCTCACGAAAGTGAACACAAGGCTTCCGCTGCTTCGCAGACTCGGAAGCAAAATACCTTTTTTTGCCGTGCAGTTAAATATATCCCTTTTTGGAATGCAAGTGCGCGAATTGATAAGTTGCAGTGCTCGTCATTTTTAGATAGCTGACTACCGTACTCCAAAAAACTGGAGAATGTAACAAGGAGCCTCGTTGTTCGAAAAGTCAAATCGTAATGTAACCTACTGTAGGTGTAACGAAGGTTCAGCTCCCAAAATTCATTTTTTATGAGTCAGAAATCTGTGAAATTGTCTGAAATTACCATAAATTTCTATAATAACACTAGAACTAGTATCTGCAGGTGTTTCAAGACAGTTAAATGGCAATATCAATGTCCAAAGATAATTTTTGAAAAAAAGGAGCATAATTCGTGTTTTTGGGGGCCATAATTGGTGGAAACCATAAAAAATAGCTAATTCAAATATTGCACAAGAAAGAAACAATAAATGAACAGCCAGTATTTCTGTAGACACAGCCAGTATAATAAACCCATGTGACAAGGACTTTGCAGCGTTTTTTGGAATCTACGCACCTTGAACCGTAAAAGAAAAACTTAAAAAACGTGTTATAAAAAAATTAAAGTAATTAATATAATTATAATAAAAATATAAGTACAAAAGTAACATAGGTATAAATAATAACTTTCAAGCTTGAGTGATGCTCAAAAATGAACTGTCTTCAGTGATTAGGCGTCTTATCTAAGCGCCAATTTTAGTTATACTTAGACTATGTTGTAGTTGTCGTAAGTGTTGTATCATTTCTCAATAAACCTATTAAAAAATATGCAAAATCTTATATATGGGGTTGAGATGAATACATTTTTGTGCGCCAATCAAATCCGCGCCCGAAACACGCACGCTTTGCGTGCATAAGAAAATGGATTGTTGGCTATTTTCTCCATGAAATTTTGCGGAAACCCCTATTTTTGTGAGTGAATGAATGATTAAACCCCAATTCCCAATATTTGGGGATTAGGTATATTGTTGCGGCGTCCCTAGCAGTGATATCTGGGCTGAATACATACCATTTGATTCACTCTCCTGTTGACGAAGCCTACGATTCTGCCATCTTAACACTGCGTATGTTATTACTGTGTACAGTATTATTACCGGGTTTTTAACCCTACCACTGTGTAACAATAAAGAGTGAAGCCTATCCGGCGCAAACTTCAGGTTCTTACTATGAATGAACGGCTGGACGTACACTGCTCCGGGTGGCCTCAAAAAACTCCTTATTTCGAGAATTATCTAAAAACGGAGATAGTGGCGTCCAGGAAATTTCAACCGCTATTTTTCACCCCTTCGCGGACCAACTCGACCCCAAATGGGCCCTACAAAGCAAATTTAATTAATTTTGATTCATGGTAACTAAGGAAAGTACGGCGGACTAACACATTTTTTATTCCATTTTCGGATTCTACATACCCTAAAACGGAAACCATCAAATTTTGAGGGGTTTTTTTTTTTTTTTTTTTTTTTTTTTTTTTTTTTTTTTTTTTTCAAAAAATTTTCATGCTTGATTCCAAAGGTTCATTATTTATTGGAACCTGGAACCTTTGTGGTTCGAATGTAATGAACAAATTCCTAACAATCAAGTCTTCTGGTTTCCTAGTATTTGGTCTGTGTTCATCTACATTCTACATCTTGAACTCACGTGTGACCTATGAAAGTCGACAACACCCTAAAAAGATAGTCGCGAAGATGAGACTTACTGCATTCAAACAATTTACACATGTGAATCATACCACCCTACTATAATATTTCTTCATACTATAAATATTTGTTCCACATGCTTTTGTCATAATCCTTGAAACCACTATGATATTATGAATTAAACTGTGATATTTTGCTACCTTGATATACACGGATAATTTCACGCTGGCCCAGTTTTGATGGAATATTTTTCATCCCTTTTTCCGTGGTTAGTTATCAACTCCTGTGATGACATTTTTGCTGTTTGTAACTTACAAGAAAAATAATAATAATTGTTGTGATCGGCTGCTCCTCCACAACCAATGTAATGTACATACATGTTGTACCTCAGAGTGGGGACCCCCCGACCCCCCTCTGATCAAGTCAGGGGCCTATAAAGAGCCGAGGGGCCAACAAATACATAACCATTCTCAAGCTAACTTTCGGCCTCGTCTGTTCCATCCTTAATCACTACACTGGTGACCCCGAGTGGTGACACGCAGCCTCCGCCCGCCGTCTGCGACCGCGGTGCGACGACAGCGCCTAGCAACGACGAACAACGCCGCTCAGCGCCCGCCGACCGTCTCCGACGAGCCCCACCTCCGCAGCACTACGCCCGGCACACGCACCCCACTCCGACGCTCCACAGTGCCGCCCCCACTGACGCCACACAGCGGCGCCCCACTCCGACGCCCGCCTCGACGCCCAACGCAGCGGCCCCCCGCTACTTCGCCCCACCATCCGATTCCTATATAAGGAAACGGATGCCGGCGCCTCGCACACTTCCTGCTGACACTTCCAGACGACACCTCTCCGGGACTGGCGCCTACAACGAGAACACGGACCCGAAACCACCGACACCCGCAGAAACGACTCCACCAACATCAACGCTCCAGCTCCGGCCGTACGACCCCGCATTCCCGCACGCCTGGTTCGCCCAACTCGAGATCACATTGACTCACGAAGGCCTCACGACGCTAAATTCGCCCGCGCCTTCGAGCCCCGACAAGCGGACCTCTACGACGACCCCAACCGACTTCCGAGCACGAGAATCCGTCAGTCCACGCCCGCCGACTCCGTAGAGCCCTCCCGGCCGACACACCGCAACGCGTAGGACATCAAATCGTCACGAAGGGACCTCCATGCCACGCGAAACTTCGCCGAATATTACCGGACCTCAACGCGAAAGCGTCGGCCCATTTCGGCGAATTACTAGCGGCTGGCACCATCGAACGCCAACAGCTACCAGACGTTGACAACTCGCCTTTTCGCCACGCACGCACCGTCCGACGGCTCCCGGCTCACCGCCTTACTCAACCGACTTCCGACGACGAACTACCGTCAGTCCTCGCCCGCCGACTCACTCGAGCACTCCTGGCCGACACACCGACCCCGCTCGCCTCAAACCCTTCGCTCCCCCTCCTCGAATGGCTACCGTCACCAAAGAGGTTCGTGTGATTCGAACAGACGACAACAGCGACCGCCGACGCAGCCACGACCGACCACACGCAGCGCGACGAACGGCTCGTGTTTCTACCGCCGCACATGGGACCCCCGAGAACAAAAACGCCGCACCCCATGCACCTGGCGCCCGCAACAACAGCCGCCGCGGCCGTACCCACGCACTCAACCAACACCCCGGCTCTTCATACGTCGCAAACGTACAGCCCCCAACGACACCGACCCGGACAGCCACAGCGGACCACCGCAACCAGCACACGCACCTCCCACGCCCGACAACCGCCACCGCAACAGAACAAAATTTAACTAAATGCGTTACTTAAATTCTGGGGGGAGCAGTGTTGTGATCGGCTGCTCCTCCACAACCAATGTAATGTACATACATGTTGTACCTCAGAGTGGGGACCCCCCGACCCCCCTCTGATCATGTCAGGGGCCTATATGGAGCCGAGGGGCCAACAAATGCATAACCATTCTCAAGCTAACTTTCGGCCTCGTCTGTTCCATCCTTAATCACTACAATAATAATAACTATATATATTAAGTACCTACATACTGTGAGTAGTATGATATCGCCCAATCAGATGAGCACACGTCCATGTTCCTATTATAATTATTATAGGAATGGAAGTGTGGTGATACCATCAAAAATAGGTGTTCGAGAAAACCATGGGATCTTGTTCAGAAGTCCTCAAAAGGAGTTTCTAGACGATCCGCTTGATGTCGTTCCGTATGTATGTTTGAAATTCAAGTGATCATAATTTCCTCAAAATTTGGTCTTTTCAGATTTTATTTCTGGGTTTTGTTGAGCTCCTTAAGCTCTTCAATTTGACACGATAACGAGCTTTTTAGGTTGAAAAATAAAGGAGTTGTGACGGGTTTTCTAATTTTTCGACCCCCCCCCCCCCCCTCAGTTTCATCCCTGGTTGTATTCCGATCGGGCTGCCGAGCAGTGAAGCACAACTAGGATCCAAATGTGTCCCCAGATGGGGACCCTAACTGTGAGTGGAAGAACGACGATTTTATACCAACATTCAATGTAAATTTAGGCTGAAACTTCGTTAGAACCTCCATTTTCCACTCTGATCAAAATCTACATCAATTTCGGTCTCCTCGTCCTAAAAACGTGGAAAACGTACCTCACAAGCTCATGTTACTAAAACACCAAAAAGCTCTATTTTTACACCCATTTTTCACCCACAACACCCTTGGGTATATTCCGATGGGGCTGCAAAGTTTCAGGACAAAACTAGGGCCCAAATGGAGCCTGCGAAAGAACGAATTTTTTAGACCGAAAATAATGTAGATGTGCATGACGGCGGACGGACATTGAATTTTGGTTATTATTCTGTGAACAATACACCTATGTATTCGCATCAGCAAAAAATGTTTATAACACCCCCTCAAAATATTTTCTTTTACGTTTAAAGGTGCGTAGATTCAGAAAATGCTGTCCGTCCGCTGTACGCCGTATCATGCATACCGGCTTTATTTTCGGTCTAAAAAATTCGTTCTTTCACACGCATACTCCATTTGGTCCCTAGTTGTGTCCCGAAACTCGATCGGAATATATCCAGGGGTGTTATGAGTGAAAATGTTTATGAAAATAGGTATTTTTTGTGTTTCAGTAACATGAGCTTTTGAGGTATCGTTTTCCATGTTTTTTGAGACGAGAAGACCGAGTATGAAGTCGATTTTTACCAAAGAGTGAGGAATTGAGGTTGTAACGAAGGTTCAGCTCCAAAAATATTCGCTCAGCAAAAATGTTTATAACAAAATTTTTGTTCTTTTACGTTTCGAAGTGCGCAGATTCCAAAAATGCAATTTCCGTCCGCCGTATCCATAACTACTTCAGTTTCGGTCTAAAAATTCGTTCTTTCGCACACATGCTCCATTTGGGCCCTAGTTGTGTCCCAAAACTTTGCAGCCCGATCGGAATATACCCAGGGGTGTTATGGGTGAAAACTGAGTGTAAAAATGGGGTTTTTGGTGTTAATGTAACATGGGCTTGTGAGGTATCGTTTTCCATGTTTTTTAGAACGAGGAGACCGAATATGAAAAGACGATTTTGACCAAAGAGTGGAAAGTTGGAGGTTCTAACGATGTTTCAGCCTTAAATTTACGTTAAAATTTGGTCTAACATCTTCTTCCGCACACAGTTTGGTTCACCGTTTGGGAACACATTTTTTGCCTCCTAGTTGTGCTCCGAAGCTCGGCAGCCCGATTGGAATACACCCAGGAGTGTTCCGGATGAAAAACGGTTGTAAAAAAAGGGTTTCGAGGGATATTTGAGGTTTTGGTGAACATGTGCTTCTGAGGTATCGTTTTCCATGTTTTTTAGGGCTAGAAGACCGAAAATGAAGTTGATTTTGACTGGAGTGTAGAATTGAGGTTGTAACGAAGGTTAAGCTCCCGAAATTCATTTTTTATGAGTCAAAAACCTGGGGAAATTGTCTGAAATCACCATCAATGTCAACAGGTGAATCAAGACAATTAATTGGCACTGTCAATGATCAAAGATAATTTAGGGAAAAAACGCTGCAAATTATTACACAACGGTTTATTATTTCCTGTATAGATGGTCCTTCTGCGTAGATCACTGTTTTCTGTGGTCAGTACCCTCGAGCTCCCCCAGGAAAGTCCTAAATCGAGTACTGGAGCCGGCCCGGTTATTTCGTCGGACGGTGTACGGCGGAGACACAGACATTTTTTTATTGCATTTTCGGATTCTGCATATCTTGAAACGTAAACCATCAAATTTTGAGAGGGGGCTAGAATTTTTTTTTTCATGCTCGATTCCGCATGCAGGTTCATTATTGAAAATAATAAACCAAAATGAAGGTTGTTTTGGATTTTGTTGATAGGTACTTTTGCAACTTGAACAAATGGGGAAGTATTATTGATGGGCAAATTATTACACAACGTTAAATTATTACACAACGGTTCGTTATAGTATCTACGTAGAAGGGGCATCTATGCAGGTAAATTATTACTCAACGGTTTATTATTTGCCTTATGATTCATGAATAACTGCAAATAGTTAATGACTGAATTAGTTAATCCCACGCATTTGTAAGGAACTTTAATCCCGGGGCCGGCTCCAGTACTCGATTTAGGGCTTTCCAGGGGGGAGCTCGAGGGAATTGACCACAGAAAACAGTAATCTACGCAGAAGGGGCATGTATACAGGTATATAATAAACTTTGTGTAATAATTTGCACCGTTTTTTATTGCATTTTCGGATTCTACATACCTTGAAACGTAAACCATCAAATTTTGAGGGGGGGTTACAATTTTTTTTCATGCTCGATTCCAAAGGTTCATTATTGAAAATAATAAACCAAAAACGCTGCAAATCCCTGCACAACGGTTTATTATTTTGTACAGAATACCCTTCTGTTACAGATCACAACTCTCTGTATATTGATAACCCGTCTATATAATATAATATGTACTATTCTATACATTTTATGTAGATCGCAGACCCTCCGTAGGTTAGTACCTAACCCCGTACTCGTTACTAGGTACCTACCTAAATCACGAGTTAAATTTTGCTAAAATAATTCTGCCGATGACAAACAGTACCTAACAAAAAGAAACACACATAATGAAGTTCTGAAAAGAAATTGTTGATGAGGAGTGAAAAAAGTTGCAAACGTACCTACCAACAAACTCCAGCCCCTTCTACGTAGATGGTATAATGAACCGTTGTGTAATAATTTACCGTTGAGTAATGATTTACCGTAGTAATACCTAATTTACCCATCAATAATACTTCAACGTTTGTTCAAGTTTCACTACCTACCAACAAACTCCAAAAGAGCCATCATTTTTCAAATTAAATAATATCACAGAACAACCAACTCGACTTCATACTCCGCCAATATAATCAGGTGATCCCTACCAATGATTGGCCGTATTCACAAATTCCTATTGTGGGCGCGTCTCTGGTTACGAGATTTGGTTTGAATTGTATACAATTTCATTCACACTGGAGTCGAAAATGCCTGTCGGTGCAAACTTCGGGGCCTTACTGTGAACGAACGGCTGGACGTACGATGCTCCGGATGGTCTTAAAAAACTCGCAAGTTCAAGAAATATTTAAAACCGTAAAAATATTTACGTAAAAAAATGGTATAGGCGTTTTGAAAATTTCAACCCCTATTTTGAACCCCTTAGAGATGACTCACAGTAACGTCGAGCTTCGAGGACCAACTAGACGCCGAACGGAACCTATAACCCGAATTTCATCAATTTTTTTTCATGGTAACTAAGAAAAGTGGCCCGTACGGCGTACGGCGTACGGCGGACAGACAGAAATATTTTTATTGCAGTTTTGGATTCTACATACCTTGAAACGTAAACCATCAAATTTTGAGGGGGGGTAAGAATTTTTTTTTTCATGCTCGATTCCAATGGTTCATTATTGAAAATAATAAACCAAAATGTTTTTAACCCCCTCCTCAGAATTTGATCGTTTACGTTTCAAGGTATGCAGATTCCGAAAATGCAATAAAAAATGTCTGGCCGTACGCCATACTTAGCACTTTTCTTAGTTACCAGAGCCAAAATTGGCGAAATTCGGTTTATAGGTCTCGTTTGGAGTCTAGTTGGTCCTCGAAGCTCGGCGTTACTGTCATTCAGAGGGGTTGAAATTTTCAGGACGCCTATACTTTTTTTTTACATAAATCTTTTTACGGATTTAAATAGGTCTTGGGGGCACCGACAGGCTTGGAGGGTGAATCAGATTGTATACATTCAGCCCAAATATCATCACTAGGGAGCAACTGATTATAATTACGGATGGCTGTGTGAAGTCGAGTTGGTTGTTCCGCGATATTATTCTATTTGAAAAATGAAGGCTGTTTTGGATTTTGTTGATAGATACTTTTGCAACTTGAACAAACGGTGAAGTATTATTGATGGGTGAATTATTAGACAATGGTAAATTATTACACAACGGTAAAGTATTACACAACGGTAAATTATTACACAACGCTTCATTATACCATCTAAGTAGAAGGGGCTGGATTTTGTTGATAGGTACTTTTGCAACTTGATAATCGCTGAAGTATTATTGATGGGCAAATTATTACACAACAGTTCATTATAGTATCTACGTAGATGGGGCATCTATGCAGGTAAATTATTACACAAAGGTTTATTATTTGCCTTATGCTTCAGGAATAATTACAGATAATTAATTATTGAATTATTGAATCCCTTGAATTTGTAGGAAACTTTAATTCCGGGGCCGGCTCCAGTACTCGATTTAGGGCTTTCCCAGGGGGAGCTCGAAGGTATTGACGCAGAAAACAGTGAGCTACGCAGAAGGGGCATCTATAAAGGTAAATAATAAACCTTTGTGTAATAATTTGCAGCGTTTTTGTATTGCATTTTCGGATTCTACATACCTTGACACGGAAACCATCCAATTTTGAGGGGGGGTTAAACTTTTTTTTTCATGCTCGATTCCAAAGGTTCATTTTTGAAAATAATAAACCAGAAGTGCCAGTTCGTGTTTTTGGGGGCCAAAATCGGTGGAAACCTTCAGAAATAACTATTTCAGTTAATGCACGTGAAAGAAACAATAAATTTACAGCCAACATTCCTATAGGTACGTCCAACAGAATAATAAACCCTTGTGCAAGGACTTGGCAGCGTTTTTGGAATCTACACACCTTGAAACGTAAAAGAAAAAATTTTGAGGGGGTGTTATAAAAAATTGTTGCTGAGCGAATATATAGGTGTATTATTCACAGAATAATAAACCAAAATGCAATGGCCGTCCGCCGTATCATCCATATCCACATTATTTTCGGTCTGAAAAATTCGTTCTTTCGCATTTGGGTCCTAGTTGTGTCCCGAAACTTTGCAGCCCGATCGTAATATACCCAAGGGTGTTGTGGGTGAAAAATGGGTGTAAAATCTTTCTTTTTTTTGTGTTTTGGTAACATGAGCTTGTGAGTTATCGTTTTCGTTTTTTAGGAGGAGGAAACCGAGTATGAAGTCGATTTAGACCAAAGAGTGGGAAGTTGAGGTTCTAACGGAGTTTCACCTTAAATTTACGTTAATATTTGGTCTAAAATCGTCTTTACTCCGCACACAGTTTGGGTCCCCATTTGGGTCCTAGTTGTGCTTCGAATCTCGGCAGCCCGATCGGAATACATCCAGCGGTGTTATGGGTGAAAAATGGATGTAAAAATGGGGTTTTTTGAGGTTATAGTGAACATGAGCTTTTTCATGAGTCAAAAACTTGGGAAACTGTCTGGAATCACCATCAATTTATATAATAACACTTGAAGTAGTATCAACAGGTGTATCAAGCCAGTTAAATTGCACTCTCAATGTTCAAAGATAATTTGTCGAAAATAGGAGCCTTATTCGTGTTTTTGGGGGCCAAAATTGGTGGAAACAATCAGTAATAGCTATTTCAATTATTGCACGTGAACGAAACAAGAAATGAACAGCCAGCATTTCTGTAGGTATGTCCAGTAGAATAATAAACCCTTGTTGACTTTGCAGCGTTTTTATACATATAGAACACATACGCAAACGGAGTTTTATATAGAAGAGATTAGGTAGATAAATATAATGTTCCACGGATGTGCGTTTATTTGTTGAATTTATCAAATTGCTTCTCTTAATCAATAGTACGTCAAACAATCATTAGGTACCTAAATTTCGCTTGCACCCCTGCAGGGATGGCACCAACTAGAGATGCTCAAAACTCACACTGATTCAGAAACTCGTACAATTTCTCACAAATTCTAATCCCAAGGCCACTCACCTTCCTCTCTCATGTTAGTATTTCAGACAATCGTGATCCCTGATAATATTGTATTCTTTTACAACAATTTAACCGTGAAGATCTGTTATTCCGTTGATATCCCGCGTCACTAGCCATTGCATAACCGTCCACGCTTGTGTGTCTTCAGCGTAGCTCTGTCTCCTACTACGACAGCCAGCCACGAGGAGGCGCGACCCGGGTGTTCCGGCTGGGGGAACGCGACAGCCTTGGAGTCCGCACCATTCGGACTCCTGACAGTCAACGAGTGACACCCAGTGAGCCGAATTCCGTCTTTGGGGTCTGGTTACAGCCGACGGAGGAGAATGTCCAACAAGGCGAGCAGACGGTTCTACCGGGTGGACAGCGGCTGCGATTTGTCCAGGATATTGGACAGGGGATACAGCGCCGGCCTGAGCAACCGCTGGACCTTCGAGGTCGCCTGGGAAGTCGCCAACAAAGGTAAACAACAACAACTGAGCTATGTTTATACTGAGTCTCACGTGCCGCTCAAGAACATATTTTTTATTATTTCATAACTGGTGGTGATGATACACAAATGTCCGAATACATGGCAGTATCTCTTTACTCCCCTATACTTTAGGTGGTAGGCACTTCACCGATCGACGTATGCTCAGTAGATCCGATATGCCCCTATCAAACATTAAAAAGGCAGCAAATTATTACACAACGGTTAATTATTTACCTGTATAGATTCCCCTTCTGCGTAGATCACTGTTTTCTGTTGTCAATACCTACTTTCGTGCTTCACCCAGGAGAGCCCTAAAATCGATTAGCCACTTAGAAAATGGAGCCGTTCAGTGGAATGGCGGATGAAATCGCGAACTGGATAGAAGAAGCGTCCCCAAAAGCCGGCGCCTCAACGCTAAATCTGAGGTATCCGAGAAGCCAATCAAAATTTCGAGTTTGCTGATGCGCACTGGTCATAAAGTGGTCCAAGCGTTTTGAAATTCACGGCACTTTACCCTCCACCACCTCCCAAATTAAAGCACTCCACACATCACAACATGCACACAGACAAGCCTATTTATTATTCCCCAAAACAACCCTTAAGGGAATAAATTGATTGATTGAAATTCACTGACCTAAGTCACATACATTCACTTGTTTGAAATTCTTCCAATGGTCTTATATGATAATTTAATGCAACCTGTGGATTTCCGTTGACCCAAAGAGTAGCTAATTACCTACGTCATTGGGCCAATCGCCCATATTAAAACATATTGGCAACTTATAACTTATGAATCTAGGGCCAGTTCCCAATAACCTCTATATGGAACGTCAGTCTGGCATATAATTACGGCCTATTGAAAACAATTAACACACCCCCAAAATTGGGGGGGGGGGGGGCAATAATTAGTGATTATACCCCAATTACCAATATTTGGGGATTATATTGTTGCGGCGTCCCTAGCAGTGATATCTGGGCTGAATGTATACTATTTGATTCACTCTGCTGTTGACGAAGCCTACGATTCTGCCATCTTAACACTACGTATGTTATTACTGTTTGCAGTATTATTACCGGGTGTTTAACCCTACCACTGTGTAACAATAAAGAGTTGAAGCCTGTCTCTGCAAACTTCAGGTTCTTACTGTGAACGAACGGCTGGACGTACAATGCTCCGGGTGGTCTCAAAAAACTCCTTAGTTCGAGAACTATCTAAAAACGTAGATAATCGTCCAGGAAATTTCAACCCCTTAAAAATGACTGACATTAACGCAGAGCTTCGCGGACCAACTAGTCCCCAAATGGGACCTACAAAGCAAAAAATGTAATTAATTTTGGTTCATGGTAACTAAGGAAAGTACGGCGGACAAACACAAATTTTTTTATTCCATTTTCGGATTCTGCATACCTTAAAACGGAAATCATAAAATGTTGAGGGGGGGGGGGTTAATTTATTTTATTTTTTATTTTTTCATGCTTGATTCCAAAGGTTCATGATTGAAAATAAACCAAAATACCATCAACATGATCCTCAACACCTGAGTGGGTAATAATAAATTATTCATTCTATCCGAATATCTTCTTTTTTTTCATGTTCCATGTTTTATGGTTCCTGGAACTTTTCTGGTTCGAACGTAATGAACAAATTCCTAACAATCAGGTCTTCCGGTTTCCTAGTATTTGGTCTGTGTTTTCATCTACATCTTGAACTCACGTGTGACCTGTGAAAGTCGGCAACACCCTAAAAACGCTGCAAAGTCCTTGTCACATGGGTTTATTATTCTATTGGACATACATAGAAATGCTGGCTGTTCATTTATTGTTTCTTTCGTGCGTAGTAATCGAAATAGCTATTTCTGATGGTTTCCATTAATTTTGGCTCTTGAAACACAAATTAGGTACGCTCTTTTTTTTCTTCTTTTTTTTCTTAACTATCTTTGATCATTGGTAGTGCCATTTAATCGTCTTGATCTACGTGTTGACACTTTTTCCAGTGTTATTGTACAAACTGATGGTGATTTCAGACGATTTCCCTGGTTTTTCACTAATAAAAAATCAATTTTGGGAGCTGAACATTAGGTAGAACTCAATTTTCCAGTCTTTGGCCAAAATAGACTTAATATTCGGTTTTCTCGTCCCCAAAAACATGGAAAACGATATCTCAGAAGCTCATGTTACCAACATGTTGCTAAAACGCAAAAAGTACCTATTTTTACACACATTTTCACTCATAACACCCCTGGGTATATTCCGATCGGGCTGAAAAGTTTCGGGACACAACTAGGGCCCAAATGGAGCATGTGTGCGAAAGAACGAATTTCTTAGACCGAAAATGAAGCCTGTAGACGTGATACGGCGGACGGCGTACGGCGGACGGACATTGCATTTTTGGAATCTACGCACCTTGAAACGGAAAAGAAAAAAGTTTGAGGGGGTGTTATAAAAATTTTTTGCTGAGCGAATACATAGGTGTATTATTCACAGAATAATAAACCAAAAGATAGTCGCGAAGATGAGACTTAATGCATTCATACAATTTACACATATGAATCATACCACCCTACTCTAATATTTCTTATGCTATAACATTTGTTCCACATACTTTTGTCATAATCCTTGAAACCACTATGATATTATGAATTAAACTGTGATCTTTTGCTACCTTGATATACACGGATAATTTCACGCTGGCCCAGTTTTGAGGGAATATTTTTCATCCCTTTTTCCGTGGTTAGTTATCAACTCCTGTGAAGACGTTTTTGCTGTTTGTAACTTACAAAAAAATAATAATAATAACTATATATATATTAAGTACCTACATACTGCTAGTAGTATGATATCGCCCAATCAGATGAGCACTTTTCCATGTTCCTATTATAATTATTATAGGAATGGAAGTGAGGTGATACCATCAAATAGGTGTTCGAAAAAACCATGGGATCTTGTTCAGAAGTCCTCAAAACGAGTTTCTAGACGGTTTTCCGCTTGATGTCGTTCCGTATGTATGTTGGAAATTCAAGTGATGATAATTTCCTCAAAATTTGGTCTTTTCAGATTTTATTTCTGGGTTTTGTTGAGCTCGTTAAGCTCTTCAATTTGAGACGATAACGAGCTTTTCAGGTGGAAAAATAAAGGAGTTGTGACGGGTTTTATAATTTTTCGATTTTCACCGATTAGTGCCGTAAAAATGGACCTAAATTGGTGCGGTTGTTGCCAGAATGTACGTCAGGTTGTCTAGTTTTTCTGTAGTTGGTATGAGTCTGGCCTGCATTTTTTCCGCCAATGCCGATCCGCACAATCATGTGGTCGTTCTGCCAATCTTGTGATGGATTCGTAATCTTTGGTATTGTATAACAACCAGTGCGTATATCGCGTGCTGAAGGGATGATGGGTACAGTCGAAACAAAATTTTTGTTGGGTAAAATGATTAGTAAAAAATTACTTGCCAAATTATAAATACCTACCCCGGAAAAACGTTGCTACTCCCATCATTTCGTACCACCAAGGAATATTATTAACATGTTCTAGAGTTCATATTATGATTGTCAGATGACATGATTATGTGCGGGAGTTAGTGAATGTATAGATCATTAGATGTTTTTCTTGCTCGAGTGTGAATTTGTTACATTTGTTGCATTGGCACATCATAGAAGCTCCGTTGATTCTCTCTCTCAACGACTTCACTCCTATATGACTACGCTCATGTCGATGAGGCCTTAGCCGTAAAGTTTTACGCGTTTGAAGAACCGGTTCCTGAGTGGACGTCAAAAACGGCATATTGCGATCTTTGTTTCCAGAGGTAGCCCCCCCCCCCCATTGATGATGTATGCGCGGCCTAGGGTTATGAAAAGGGTTCTAGAATCACCATCAGCCCACAGGTGTGGAGGCAGCAGGCCAAATTTCAATGTTCTGCGCAATTTTTAAAAAGCCAAATCCATGTACATTCTTTTTCTAATTTTTTTTCTATGTACATAGGTACCTATCCATATTCAAGTTAAGGTGTTAACCAACAAATGTGGGGGAGGTAAGGTTTATTCGAATCCAAATGTTTTTTATCTTGGAAAAATTGGACCACAACTCAGATTTGATCCCTTTTAGTTCAGCTTCACTAGCAGTGGTCAGGACAGAGTTTTTGTTCTTAAAACAGGTGGGATTTTTTAATAATGCAGTACGTCGCATTATTCATGCTGCATGACTGGAACTTCATCATTATGCTGTTCAGTTGGCGATAATAATTCAAACCGTCACTTCCCTACGTGTATCATTAGGTATCAAGTTCGCAAAAAGCCTTTCCTCATAATTATTTACCTATTAGGTACGATAGGTAGACCTTTATTCTGCTGTGATGGTTTCTTTCATTCCACGAAAAAATTTGGCAGTTTTTATCCCCTTTGCGCGTCGTGCGAGTATTTCAATGCTAAGGTTGTGTTCCATTCAGCCTTTCATTTGTGATTCTATTATAAACCGAGCTCTCAAGGCCACGATAATGTGGCGATTGAGGCCGAGGCAGATAATAAATTCTTACCATCAATAACGACAGTTAAATATTGAACAGTGGCCATTCAGTGAAGTCGTCTTGTCTGTCCGTATAGGTCATCTTTGAATGTCGGGTTTAATTAGATAGGAGACATTGATTGTAAAACAAAAATGTAAAATGTACGTTCTTATGGTTGAATGAGGTAATTTTGCAAAGTTTGAAGTGGGATTCAGTTCGTAGGTAGGCTGTTGATCAAGCTTCCCTTTTTGCAACTCCTAAAGTGAACATTTCTTACAGTGGACAGACTGCAGATGGGTAGCTTTGAAGGCTACGTGTGATTATGTATTCTAGTGTATTGATCCTTGCCAACTGTTCCTTAAATACAATTTTGACGCATACCTGTTCATTATTCTCTGACTTATTTCAAAATAACTGAAGGCCTAATCGCACGACCTCTTTTTCTTTCTTGCTATCGAAACAAATAGCAACATCGCTAAATTCGCCTAGGTACCTACTGCGAATCTCTGTCCAGTGGTAAAATAAGATCCAGTTGTGGAAGCTAATGAAACCTTCCAAGTTCTTCCCCTACTCCCCGGACATACCTACTTGGATCCAAGCTCCATTTTCTAACGAAATCGCTCAAATTGTATTTTAATTGTCCTCAGTAAGTAGGTCGGTAATAAATTTATCAACATAATTTTCAGGTTTGTTGGATGTTCCTTTAACATTAGTTCAGTTATTATATATATTCACTGTTTGGGCTTTTTACTAGTATATATGCTGGTCAACTTTAATATTTAGGCGTGAACTTCACCTAGGGATCGGTAAAAACACGAAAATCGTTCACCACTTGCCAGAAAGCTGGGAATCTAACTAATAACCTCAAATCCCAAAGTTGTCCAACAAAAAAATAACTAAAATATTTTATTAAACCTTGGGTACTACCAGTCACAAGCAGGCGACGGTGGCGCTATGTAGGTAATGTGAATTGGGAAGCATCTCAAGTAAAGATGTTGAAAAGTTATGGTTTGTGGTAAGGTCTTACCACAAAGCCTGTTCCTGCCGAATTTTGACATTTTGGTTTATTAATTATCTTCAATAATGAAGCTTTGGAATCGAGCATGAAAAAAATTAACCCCCCCTAATTTGATGGCTTACGTTTCAAGGTACGTAGAACCTGAAAATGCAATAAAAAAGTCTGCCTACCCGCCGTACTTCGCACTAGTTGCCATGAACCGAAATTAATGAAATTTGGTTTGTAGGTCCCGTTTGGGGTCTAATTGGTCCTCGAAGCTCGGCGTTACTGTTAGTCATCTCTAAGGGGTGAAAAATAGGGGTTGAAATTTCCAGAACGCCGTAGCTCGAAAACTTTAATAGAAGGGTAGGTATGTTTTTTTTCTGCGTTTTTAAATTGATCTTGAACTAGAAAATTTTTTGAGACCACCCGGAGCATTGTACGACCAGCCGTTCGTGTGCACCGAAAAACTTCGTCAACATGATCGTGAATCAAACGGTATAAATCCGGCCCAGATATCATCGCTAGGGAGCACCTCATTATAATCACGGATGGCTGTATGAAGTCAAGTTAGTTGTTATATGACATTCCATTTAAAAATGATGGCTCTTGGATTTTGTTGATAGGTACTTTTGCAACTTGAACAAACGTTGAAGTATTATTGGGTAAACACAACGGTTTTACTATCTACGCAGAAGGGGTATCTATACAAGTAAATTATTACACAACGGTTTATTATTTTTGCCTTATGCTTCATGAATAACTACAAATAATAACTAATTATTGAATCCCGCGCATTTGTATGAAACTTTAATTCCCGCGTCGGATGCAGTACTCCATTTAAGGCTTTCCTGGAGGGAGCTCGAGGGTAGGTATTAACCACAGAAAACAGTGATCTACGCAGAACCGTTGTGTAATAATTAGCAGCGTAATAAGTTTTCATTAAGATCAAGTTTGACTTATATTGTTGACTGCCTGATGTTATTTAGTTTATTTCACATTACCTACAAGTTTTGGATCCTTCCTCTTCTGGTTCCTCTCTTAGTTCTGCTGGGGTTGTGCTTGGTGCACTCTGTGTAATGGCCTTCAAGCCTTGATGAAGGAAATATATTTTCCGAAAGCTCGGCAGTAGAGGTGAATTTTGCGATTTGACCCTGTTCCCGATATCTGTATAGGTCCGTTCAAATTGTAATTCCATTTATAGAAGTGAACATATATTCCAGACTGCCGCTTTACCTCCATTTTGCCCTACTGGCATTGCAGACGTGATCAGCTGCCCACTGCCGAGAATGAAAAGTTTTGCTCAAATCTTTTTGAATGAGGGGCGTTGGGATTTGAACCGTTGGCCCTCATCTGCCATCCCCCTCTCCATTTGACCCATACATTGCGTACCAACCTGCTTGGCCACCAGCTCACTTGATTTAATACAGTAGTATACCTATTCAATTGTTAGCTCTTATTAAAAAGGTATGTGACATTATTCTCAAGTACCTACCTAATGTAGTTAGGTACCTGTTTCTTGGATTACCATTAAGTAATACCAAAATAGTAATCTATTTATACCCCAGCTACATACATTTATGCGATCCATTGTTTCTGGCCCCGGTAGTACAAAAGTTCATGAATAGTGAGTTAAAGCACACTTGATTCGATTCATCGGCTTCGCTCTAGGTGTGCCATCCCAGAAGGATTTCCTTCCTTGCTAATCTGGATTCTAAGGATTTTTAGTTTTGTTACTATTATTTTAAAAAGGAATGTTATCTTTCGATTTCAGTCGGTGGGATATACACAGTTATCCGATCCAAAGCTTATGTATCGACGGAAGAATTGGGCGACCAGTATGTTCTCTTCGGCCCCTATAAAGAAGCCTGCGCGCGCACAGAAGTGGAAGAAGCTGAATTCCCTCATGGCAGCCCGCTGCACATTGCCGTCTCGCGCATGCGCGAACAGGGTTTTCAGGTATGTTCCTACATTGATTCCTAAAATCGCATAATGCTGAAGAATGGTATGGTAACAATGTAAAATTGAAAAAGCATTTTCTTTTATCAATCAGCAACAAAATCTGTAGGTCAGCAGAGAGTGGCAAGTATGGGTTGAAAGTGATGCCGGGTATAACGTAACCTAAGCCTGATGAAATTGTACTATTCAACAATAAGGCTTTTGGTTTGTTATTCTGTGAATAATACACATGTGTATTCGCTCAGCAAAAAATGTTTATAGCACCCCCTCAAAAATTTTTCTTTTCCGTTTCAAGGTGCGTAGATTCCAAAAATGCAAAATCCGGCCGCCTTATCAGGCATACCGGCTTCATTTTCGGTCTAAAAAAATCGTTCTTTCGCACACATGCTCCATTTGGGCCCTAGTTGTGTCCCGAAACTTTTCAGCCCGATCGGAATATATAACCAGGGGTGTTACGAGTGAAAATGTGTATAAAAATAGGCACCTTCTGTGTTTTAGTTACATTTTAGTAACATGAGCTTTTGAGGTATCTTTTTTCATGGTGTGGGGGACGAGAAAACCGAATATGAAGTCGGTTTTTGTGAAAAATTGAGGTTCTACCAAATGTTCAGCTCCCAAAATTGATTTTTCATGAGTCAAAAATCTGGAAAATCCTCTGAAATCACCATCAATTTGTACAATTACACTAGAAAAAGTGTCGACACGTGGATCAAGACGATTAAATGGCATTACCAATGATCAAAGATAAGTTGAAAAAAAAGGTACGTATGTACCTACCTAATTCGTGTTTTCGGGCCAAAATTGGTGGAAACCATCAGAAATAGCTATTTCATTATTTCATATGAAAGAAACAATAAATGAACAGCCAACATTTCGTTAGGTAAATCCAATAGAATAATAAGCCCTTGTGACAAGGACTTTGCAGCGTTTTTTTCCTCGAATTAATGGCCAATTTTATAAAATGCAACAAACGCCGAAGTATTGGAAGAAAGTTCCGTCAAATGGGAGTGTGTATAGTGGTTTGTCAAAGTTTATCTTGAAGTAAGGAAGTTCGAAATTCATCGATGTACCTATTAGATACATGGACTAAAAACGTTCTTGTAGGTTTCTAAACTTTATAATTTTGTAGGTTTAGGGTTTCTCTCTGGAGTCTTTGCATGAGCTACTTGGAATACATATTTAACTATTTAATAGTTTGCTATTAACTTTCTTTTTTTAAACTGTTTATTTTAAGAAAATGTGTTACCAAAAAGATTACTAGGGCACTGCTGCCAACTGAGGGTATAATTATGCCTCCACGATGAGGGGCTTCCTGGGTGATAAAATTGTATGTCGGACGACTTTCAGGTTCCACGTCATCACTTGATTTTTATTATTACTTGGGTACCGGAAGGCCTAAACATGTGAACCGCGATGCCTTTTTCTTATTGAATTTATTCTTAACTCATTCAAACAAAACTTAATGACCTCACCAAAAAAGCAATGCTGGTAACATAAATCTAAAGTGGAAGAAAGCGTAATAGTTTGCTTTGATTTCCAGTGTTTCGTCAAATCACAAAATCCAAATTTTATAAGCTTCGTTCACACCTCCTTTAGCAGCTTAACTCCCAAGGGGTGTCACCAGGAAGGTCTTCCTTGTATCCATTAGGCTTTGTTGCTGCTGAGAATTCAATTAAACTTCTGTTTAATTGAGCCCTAATAAATAATTAATCGGCGTCAAAATCAGCAAAACTTGATGACATATTACATTCATGGGATTTCACGGTTGCCTAAATCTACAGGCACATCGTCATTGCTGCACCTAAATAAGAAATTACCTATTTTTGTTACTTTTATCGACACAATTCATGCATGACTGTTGAAAAATACCAACTAAACTGTTCTCAACATTTCTTTTTGGTCATTCCAGAATTTTGGGGTATTCTCTGTTTGTTGTATGGGAGATTTTTCTAAGGATTTGATGGTAAATTCGCAGCACTGAACAAGTGGGTGAGTGGAGAGCAGCAGTAAAAACTAAAATTTGTTTGTTGTTTCTTTGCCACAGCTCCACACCGGCACGTGGCTGGTTGATGGAAACCCACAAGTTATTCTGTTTGATATTGGAGCTGCATCTTGGAGGTTGGATGGATACAAGCAGGAACTCTGGGAAGCCACACATTGTGGTATCCCTCACCAGGACATTGAAGCGAACGATGCTGTGATCTTGGGCTACCAAGTAGCTCATTTTATTGGAGAGGTTGGTACCCTAGTCTGCAACCTTTGCGGTAGTGTGAAGCAGCTGTCATGTCGTGGTTTCCTCCTGGCATGAAGTCTATATTCATGTTGTTAATAATTATAGCCGTATCGATTATCAGTAATTCCACCTATGCATTACTGTCGTTCTTGTGTGCTTTTATAAACATGCCTTCACGTTTCTTCAAAACACATTTCTATTATTTATGAATATTTTCGAATCAAAAATAAGTAAATTCTGTATTTATTTGACTATTGTTCACTGTAGTTCAAGAAGGCTTGTGAAGAGACTTCTTCCGTACCTCCCAAGATCCTCGCTCATTTCCATGAGTGGCAGGCAGGTGTTGGCCTCATTGCGACCAGAACTAGAAAGATTGATATTGCCACTGTGTTCACGACTCACGCTACGTTACTTGGACGGTACCTTTGCGCTGGAAAGTTGGACTTCTACAACAATTTGAGCAGTGTAAGTTATATCCCAACTAACAGTTTAAATGTCAGTTAGGTACACTGATTTAACCCCATTGGAAATTATCAAATTTTTTAGTAGTTTCAAGGTCCTTTGTAATTTTTTACTTAACGTAAGCTTATTCCGAATTATCGTCAAGCTCTCGCTGATTATTCCGCTAAGGTGAACTTAAAAATGAGAATCTAACTTCACCTCAAGATTAGGGTTGAAAAATCGTGCAAAATCATGTGTAATATTATGTAGGGATTCAGAGGTGACATTTTTGGGCAACCAACAAGTAAGTTTGCAATCACAAATACGCAAACTGTGTTCACAAAAAAAAAAAAAAAGAGCGAATGTCACTTCTCCATGAGGTTTTGCGTAGTCTGAATATGCAATAAATATCGGAGTTCATTGCTTCTGAGCTACACCAAGGTAACGGAAGCTTTGTATTCACTTTGAGAGGAAAACTTTTTTTCTTCCAAATTTCTACTGGCGTTTTACGTTCAAGAGCTGCCTGTACAAATTTGTTTCGGTGTCTCAGTGTCCACAAATCCTTGCCAAGCGCACTTCCTCAATTCAAACCCGATTTTGCTGGAATCATCACATGGGCTCATGTGGGTTGGGCCCCTGATGGTCCCCTATGAATTTCAACGCGGTCGGATCATTTATATGGACAGTGCGCATGCGCAAACGCGAGATCTGAGGTACTCAATTTCTTACGAATCAAAGGCCCGATTCCGCTGATATTTTCAGGGATCGTGTGGGTTGGGCCCTAGATAGTCTCCCAAGAATTCAGCTGCGCAAGCGCGCATTCGAGGTATCTACTCTGTTTCTCATGAACCAATATCCCGCATTTCCAAATGTGGTGGATAGTTAGGGTGTAGCTCCTAGATAGTCCTTTATGAATTTCAACGTGATCGGATCATTGATGTGGACACTGCGCATGTGCAAACGCGAGATCTAAAGTACTACTCAATTTCTCACGAACCTATTTTGATGATTAAAACCTCTGGAACTTTTCACTACGCAGAGGAATTTTCGTTCAACTCACTTCAAACTGGCAAACGTGCATGTAGAGAGAGGTTCCTGAAAAACCATAAAATCAGTATTGTGTTCAATTACTTTGTTCAACATTTGAAGTTTTGGTAAGACGTGTAATATCCCGAGGAGCAAGTGGTTTCCATCAGGAGAAAGTTGTTAAATTGTGAAACCTTGTTTAGCGGCCACAACATTGTGGTTTTCTTCAGTTTCTCCTTGAAAGAATCCCAGAATTGCTAGCCGAACGTAGACAGTTCGTTACTGTAAGATAATCTTGCAATTTGATCACATCTTCCAGTTCAACGTGGACGAAGAGGCGGGAAAGCGACAGATCTACCACCGGTACTGTTTGGAGAGGGCCGGCTCCCACCTTGCCCACGTCTTCACTACTGTCTCCGAGATTACGGGCCTGGAAGCCGAGCACCTGCTCAAATGCAAAGCGGATGTCATCACTCCCAACGGCCTAAACGTCATTAAATTCTCCGCCCTCCACGAGTTTCAAAACCTTCACGCTCTTGCCAAGGAAAAAATCAACGAGTTCGTTAGGGGACATTTTTACGGGTAAGTACTCCTTATGAAAACCGCTTTTACTCATTCAGGGTGACATCCAGTATCGAAAAACATGTGCAACTCTTTGAATTATACTCACTCATAGAAAAAGCTACATCTACTGAAACATTATAAGCTCATAGTATTTTTGGTAAAGTTTGGGTATTCAATATGAAATTTGCAAGGCTTTAGGCGCGGGCTGTCCATTTTTTTCAGACTGATATTAAAAGATGAATGTTGAAATGTTTACACACATTCACACAGATTTTGTCTCATTTCACGTCGCTTATTGTCAGGAATGATTAATTTATCTGCTCTCACTCACGATTTGGTTTTCAGACATTATGACTTTGATTTGGATAAAACCTTGTACTTTTTTACCGCTGGCCGCTACGAATTCAATAATAAAGGAGCGGACATATTTATAGAAAGTTTGGCACGATTGAACCATTACTTGAAGGTAAATGCTCCTTGCACAATGCCTACGCCAGGCGCTCACTAACCTGTTGGAAATGCAGAAAGTAGACTAACACCTGTGCGCCTCTTCCGATCCTGTTTTCCGGCTGTCACGTCGATTGCTTCCGTCCTGGGGAATTTCATGTTGCTGACATTTTCTGCATGATTGTTGCAACCTTTTAGGTCCAGACTTCGAAATTTCACGCGGATTTCAGTTTAATAGACATTAACCCTAATATTCCTGCATGTACCTAATTTTGGGTTCATCCTGAGACTTGAGCTGTTCCTGCAGCACAGTATGACTTTTTCCCGTTTATCGCGCTTCATTAATATTAAGAGTATTTCATGGAACTAGCAGATAATATCGTGGTACCATGAAAAAGACCACCGCCGAAAATACTTTCGTCAGTCTTGTTGCTTGCACAATAGTTGCCAACTAACATCATAGAATATTATGACCCAGCCCTAGTGACGTGATCTCATTTTTTTGCGTCTCTAAAATCGTTTTCAAATTTGTGTGCATTTGCAGCTGGAATGGATGTTCTGCCGAACTAATCAAAAGTATATTATTGTTATGTAGTACAGTGTAAGTGTGTGCTGTTCATGAAAAGTACTTCATCTGACATGAATGCTGTTCAGTGGGCCGACCCAATGCATGCAGCCCATTGGACTCAGAATCATTCTGAATACGTGTAACAGCACCCAGAGCGAGACTCTGCAGATGATTCCCCGACAAGATCGACCTCAGCAATATATCGCAACGCGCCCTTTGCTCTCAGCCGAACGTCTCGTTTACGAGTGGCCTCTCGTTGGAGGAGTTGCTCAATTCTGTTCCTATGTCAAATGAACTGCCAATTGAGTTCCTGACACATGGGCTGACCATAATTTGAGGGGGTTCCTTTCCCACATATCACTTTCTATCAAACCTTTTTCACTTCCAATTAAACTTAACTGAGAAAAGTGAATGTTGGAAGAAAATGTTGAAGGAATATAGGCATTATATTCCTATTCCTGCTTTTTTTCTTATTAATTAATTTGTTAACAAAAACATTACCTAACTACATGTTTGAAAATGGAGTATTCCAGTGAGTCTAAAAATAAGATAATTTTTGGAATGTTTTAGTTCAAGTAACTGTGAAAAGGGTGTGGTGTGGAAGAAGGTGATAATTTATTGTGTAATATAAGGAAGCAGGAATATAAATATATCCGATGTTGAAAAAGTTTGGAGCCTACATCTACGTCTTGGCCAGGGTGTGTGTGTGTGTCTTTGTGTGTGCGCGCGCATATCAAAAAAGGGTTAGTGCATTGGATGAAAAATGGTTGACGTGCTTGAATGCTATCAAATTACCAGCCAGACACTTGAGAACCAATGTTAGTCGTAAACTGGCCTAACAACCCAACTCTTGCTATAACTGCACTCTTTTACCCACATTGATGTTCCCTATTACATGGAACTTTCCTTAGATATCCAATATCTTCTGGGGTTCAAACAGTGAATAGGACATGTTATTGAATTAATTGAATTTTCTTAATTTTTGTAGGAATCCCATTCCCAAATGACGGTCGTCGCTTTCCTGATCTTCCCAGCTAAGTGCAACAACTTCAATGTTGAAAGTCTCAGAGGTCATGCCGTCACTAAAAGTTTGAGAGACACGCTGAACGAAATCCAGTCGAAAATGGGAAAGAGGATGTATGAAATATGTCTCAGGTGTGTGGTTTTCTGTTCCTCTTGGTTACTCTCGTATTCAGGGGCGGATCCAGAATTTTTTTCCGGAGGGGGTCACAGGGTAGAACAATATAAAAAATAACAAAATAACCAAACGAACAATACAAACCGAATTTTCAACCTTATGCCTAAACTCGTCCAATTTGTCTACTTACAAAATTAATTGTATTTATTTATAAAATTCATTGTTTATGTAAAAAATATTTTTCAATATATATTAATTATTTAACTGATAAATGTATTTATTTTCAATTTTCTTCTAAAAAAGTGTCCTAATGTGTTTTCAAACAAATTGGCGCATTTTATGGCAGCGTAGCTAACTTCAGAGTTTGCAAATCAAAACATTGAAACCACAACAATCTATTGTTGATCTCAGTGAGTTCAGTATCGTTTTTACTGAATTTGGCAGGAAAGAAAACGAGAACGAAACAAAAACAAGATAATAATTAACAAAAATAAGAAGAAATGAACAAGGTGTAATTTGACGGATACACCACGGTAAATTTATTGACATAATTGTATATAAAGTAATATTGGTAGGACCAAGTGTACGATTGTATTCGACTAATTTTGACATTTTTGATCGAATCTTTTTAGATTTTTTTATAGTTCTTTTTTGATTTCACAAAAACTGGGTTCGTTTTTGTTTGGTTTTTTTGTTTTCGGGTTTGTGAACAATTCGTTCAGCTCTGCTTTTTGAAATGCAGGCTGATTCTGGGGGGGGGGTCATGACCCCTGTGACCCCCCCCCTTGGATCCGCGCCTGCTCGTATTGAAGCCAGACTTTTTGAATGATCTTGTAAAATCATCATTGCTTCCTTTTCTGTCCTTCAGTGGAAGGATGCCCAATGAGGATGAGCTACTGACAAAAGAAGACAAAGTGAGATTGAAAAGGTGTTTGTTTGCTCTTCAGCGACACGGTTTGCCGCCAGTAACCACTCATAATGTTGTTGATGATTGGAACGACCCTGTACTTGCTTCAGTTCGACGTTGCCAGCTTTTCAATACCGTCCACGACAGAGTCAAGGTTTATTTATTACATGGATTCGTTGTATATGTGAGGGACCAGGATAAAGCCATTGTGGATTTAGGTTGGCAATAGTAATGGCCAATTTTTCTTAAAAGGAAAAGTATTCATAACTCTTGAAATAATAGTAGTTTGAAGCCTACTTTCAAAAATAAGCGTTATTTTTTAAATTAGAGTGACTGAAAGTGAAAACGTGGCAAACAATTATGTATGAAGTCTATTGATATCCGATTGGCTGTTGGCCCAAGGAGGTGTAGTGAAGCATTGGAGACTGTGGTTCCCAGTGCTGCCAACAGTCCAACATTAGTAATGGTAGACCTTTGTGGTAACCTTCAAGAACCGTTGCCGTGACCTTCCCCTTGATTCGATTTCAAGGAATTGTTTTTTTAATTTCTTGATAAATTTGCAGTTCCATTCATCCATTGCAGTTCTGTACGTCGTTTCTAGCGATGTAAGCAGGATTTGAGTTGAACTGCTCGGCAATTTATCTATAGGTCGTGCACAAGAATAATGCCCTCCGACCCTGCACCCTATAGGAGGATGGGAGAAGCTGAGGGCTCGGCAGCCTGAGTGGGATGCAATGTTGGGACTTTTACTCTGTTATGTTGGCAGCCGTGCTGCCATTCTAAGCCAGCTCATTCCGTTCCCATATCGTGTTTTCCTTGTTTGCATCTTGCTTTTCGTTTTGCCATCCTACCTATATCGTTGTATTAACCCTTCTTATACTGTGAGTATCATCACAATCCCCGTCATCCTATTTTTGAACTGAGTTTCATCACAATCCCCCGTACCCGTCAGTTTCCGTGTGTCGCCTACACAAATCTCGCGATGGAAGATCAACCTTCATCGTCAGTAAGAAACCGGAAACCTGCTATCGCAAGAGACAGGGCTCTAAGGAGTCAGGCACGAGAAATTGTGTACAATGTGTGCCAATATTTTACGAGGAAGAAGAAAGAGGATGACGCGAAATACAACGTTCGCGATGTGACTAGTGCAGCGACGGGCGTCTCGGCGAGAACAGTCGGCAACATTATGAAGGAAGCTGGAAACGAAACAATATCAGATCGGGCGAGACCTTTGTTTGTTACGCCAACCAAGTCCACACCGCACAAGAAGGTCATCGATGCTGATGAATTCACCGATGCTGCTACACGAAACAAGATACGTGAATATACATTGTTTGGAAAGAGTGCCCTTCATTGAAAACACTTTGTGCGGAATTGGCGAGTGACGGAGTTCTCGAGTATGGTAGAAGTTACCTTCGGAAGCGACTGGTTAGTAGCGGTTTCAAGTGGAAGAAATGTCAGTCCAGCCGAAAAAATTGAGGACGACTACCGTCAAAACTACCGATGAGGATTCGGATTTTTCTGATAGGAAGTTTTACGTACCACAGTTGAATTACGTAAGTACTAAATAAATTAATAATAATAAATATGTAGGTACTAAATAAATAAATAATAAAATAACATTTGTTTCCAATCTTTCCTTTTATACCTGCCTACCTTCAAAAAATTTTCCTTATTTACCTCATTGTACCTTTTCAAAAAAGTACTCCTAATTTTCAAGAAAACATTTCATAGAAAAATCCTATTACACACGAGTTTGTCTGTCAGCTCAAAGGAGTCACGCTCAAGGTCCGATTTTACAAAAATCGAGAAAATGCTACATTCATTCACTATGGTAGGTACCTATGGCTCTTATGACAGTATCATTTTTTATAACGAAAAAAGTTAAGTTTTTATGACGGTTCACACACTCAGCTGGAAAAAGGATTACAGGGGAAAGTGCTGCCACTGGACAGGGAAAAAACAAAACAAAAAACGGGGGATTCCGTGTTGAAAATGATTTCCACCTTCTCCGTCAGATGGCAGGGTCGGAGAGCATTATTCTAGTGCACGGACTATAGTATCTCATTTCTAGTGGGAACTAGAATTAAAATTTCACACTCGTTTTCTGCCTAGACTCTCCGACAAACATATTATGTGGTCAGTAAATGTTCATTTCTATTATTGAACAGAATTGGGCCAAAAGAAGGGGAATTTTGGAGACACTAGTGACAGTTCACCTCAGTCTTCGTTTTGTCACGTCACTGATAGCTCTTGTGTACTTCTGATTGAATAGTTATTGTTTATGCATTAAAAAGGTACCTAGCTTGCCCTTTCTTAAGGGTGTACTTAGTAGGTACCCACCTCAGAAATTTTCTGAATTGGTACTTATTTCAAAAAATATTCATTTGCACTACTACACCCTTACCTAGACAAGTGGGTTTGACGAAAAATGTGGGAGTATGCCCTCCATTTTTTTTTTTAAATCTTAATTTGCATTTAACTATTACTCTATTATTTTAATTTTTGTTTCAATTGGTTTAGGAAGTTCTGAATTTGATTAGGAACATTAGGATTGACAGTTTATATTTTCTTCCGATTTTTTTAATGGTTTTTCGTTCGTTTTGATTGTGGTAGTATCTTAAAAAACTATCAATAGAGCTATTGATATTTCCTCCAGCCTTCTATGATTGATGTTGCTGACTGGTTCAGTAGGACCCAGTCTCAGTACAGGATTTCGGATCCACTGATCCACTCCTTGGACTCTACCGAATGGTGACATCATAAAGGCTATCATGAAGGTAGCTTCAATATTTGTATAGTATCCATGGATTAGGATTGAACGAATCTAATGAGCCACTTTCGGATCAAATCGGCCGAGTGACTTGCAATCCCATAATAATACGATACTAAAATCGCAGGTGGTGTTTCATCCGGAATTCCTCAGTTCGACCAACCCTCTATTCGGTTTGGACTATGAAGAATTCGTTAGAGGCTGCCATTTGGGAGTATTCCCTAGCTACTACGAGCCGTGGGGCTACACTCCTGCAGAATGTACTGTGATGGGCATACCGTCCATCACTACAAACCTGTCTGGTAAGTGATATCAAGCAATGTCTGTAGAATTTATTCACATTTCTTGTCACTGAAGATTTGGTCAGACTGTGGAAGTTCAGAAAAACATGAAAGCACTGGTGCGATGAATAGTTAGAGAAAATGAAAAATAAAAATCAAATAGTTTTTCATTTTCCCTAACAGGCACCTACTAAGATAATTTAGCCGTTTCTGACGAAGATTGGACCCCGTCCAATAAATGTGACAAAATTATATATCCATATATTATCAACTAGTCAACATGTAAGTCCTTTACAGAATTACATAATTTTACGGAAAGTTGTATGGTTTCTCGCCATTTCTTTAAAATTCGCTTTATAGCCATGCTGAATGACACGAACTTTTATATTTTACATATCGTTGTAGCAGTATCACAGTTTGCATCAAGTTAAAAAATGGGTAATGCGAGGTATTATTTTTTTATCATGTGGGATAGCTACTCAAAAATCCCTGAACAGGCCATGAAGGTTACAGTACTTGGGTATAAAGCCATAAATACACGAGGAGCAAGCCGGTGTATAACACTCTTCTCGCCCCCAACCCCTGAACCAGTTTCACTGAGTGGCTACAGCTGAATCCACGATCTGTGGATGAGTTAATTTCAACTTATGTCTTCACTATGTTCTTTCTCCAGTTCTCAATTTGTGACGGATATGGGAATCCCTTCCAATTTTATATTAGATCCGGGCTCTTTCCCGACCTTTTTGACATGCGGCTGATGGACGGTCGATTCGCGAGCGAATCGTCAACTCCCGGCAGCATTGCCTAACAGTAAAACCCATGTTTCTCATGGGGCAGCTGTCACACTGCCTCCCTACCTTTCTTGAGTGGAGAGGGGGAAACTAAGCTGTATGGGGACTTCCTCATCTATTACAAATTTATTCCCTTTTGTTATTGTACCCCACAAATAGATCTATAGCAGGTACCTTTTTACTGATCCTGTGCTGATCTCTGCTTGTTGGTTCAGTCAGTGTGTCTCCATTTTTACACGTCATCTCTGCCTTCAGGTTTCGGATGTTTCATGGAAGAGCAAATCGCCGATCCTATGTCATACGGTATTTACATTGTCGACCGAAGGAACGTTGGTGTTGAAGACTCTGTAAAGCAGTTAGCCAAATATATGTACGAATTCACCAAACTAAGTCGGCGACAGAGAATCATCCAGAGGAACAGGACGGAACGCCTCAGCGACCTCTTGGACTGGAGGAACCTGGGAGTTGTTAGTATCACATTGATATTCTGCTATCTACTCGTCAATGGTAGCCAAAGTGGCTAAACAATTTATAGTTTTGGGGTAGTGTCTTCAAGTAAAACCACCTTATAGCAGCCAATTTGTTGTTGTGGTGACGTTTTCGATCCCACTGTTTGGATTCTGATCATACCTACATCAAAGCAATTTTTTTTAGTAAAATAGTACACTGCTTTACACTGGCCATATATGTATTGCTGCAATAGTGTTGCCTTTAATGTTGACGAAATATTTAAGAATGGCCCGGCTATATTGCCGGAAGAGTCATGTCCTTGCAGGAAAAAAAATGTCCCCTCCCTTTAACAACATACTTTTGTAACGTTTTGAAACTAGATCAAGGAAGAGCTAGTCAATCCAACAACAACAAATAGCTTTGAAAAAACGCTGCAAATTATTACACAAGGTTTATTATTTACCTGTAGAGATGCCCCTTCTGCGTAGATCACTGTTTTCTGTGGTCAGTACCCTCGAGCTCTCCCAGGAAAGCCCTAAATGGAGTAGTGGAGCCGGCCCAGGAATTAAAGTTTCATACAAATACGCGGGATTCAATAACTCAATCATTAATTATTTGTAGTTATTCATGAAGCATAAGGTGTATAATTTACCGTGGTGTAATAATTTACCGTTGTGTAACAATTTACCCAGTAATACTTCATCGTTTTTCAAGTTGCAAAAGTACCTATCAGCAAAATCCAAAAAATCATTTTTCAAATGAAATAATATCACAGAACAACCAACTCGACTTCATACAGCCATCCGTAATTATATCAGGTGAACCCTAGCAATGATATCTGGGCCGGATTTATACCGTTTTATTCGCAACCATGTTGACAAAGCTTTTCGGTGCAAACGAGCGCTGGTCGCACAATGCTCCGGGTGGTCTCAAAAATTTCTTTAGTTCAAGATCAATTTAAAAACGTTAAAAAAACCATGCCCTTGTATTGAAAGTTTTCGAGCTACGGCGTTCTAAATCTCAACCCCTATTTTCCACCCCTTAGAGATGATTGACAGTAGCGCCCAGCTTCGAGGACCAACTAGACTCCAAAGGGGACATACAAATCAAATTTCATTAATTTTGGTCCATGGTAATAAGAAAAGTGAGAAGTACGGACAAAAATACCGTAATAATGAACCATAAAATTTTGAGGGGGGTGCTCAATTTTTTTTAATGCTCGATTCCAAAGGTTCATTATTGAAAATAATAACCAAAAAAATGCGCGTGATCAAAAGTACCTAGGTGACTTATCAGAGTTGAACTTTCATATTTTGGCTAGACACTTACCCTGTAGACATTTTGTTAGTTGAGCCTCTAAAAATTGATTATTGGAAAAACAATAATAACATTACATTTGTAGCTGCAGTCTAGTATCGTATTTTTGTTTTGATGCTTCCAGTATTATAGACAGGCTCGGCAGAAAGCGCTGCAGTGTGTCTATTCTGACATACCATCTCTCGAGGAAGAAGATGGAAGGAAGGGATTCAACTACCCTCGCCCATTCTCAGAGCCGCCATCGCCCAATTCAAGTCGTTTCACCACTCCGTCAGGGTCACGCCACGGCAGTGACGACGAAGATGAAGTGGATGAAGAGAAAGAGGCAAGTGATGTGACAGGTTTTGTGTCCTTTCATTTTTCCTTGGGTGTAACCTAATACTTGTTTGCAATTTCGTTTTGTTACAGCTTGCCGAATTGAAAGCTCACAACTAGTTCACTCTCAGTATATATGGCCATGGAAACTAGGAAGACTGATCCAGCATTATATGCTCGTGAATCACTGAAAATCTCGCATCGCCTCAGCCGGTTTAAGAATGTTCTCATTTGTTTTCCGTAATATCAAATTATGCCTAGAAGGTACCTATATGTATTGAATTTCCGAGTCTGGCCATTCCATCTGGAATGCTATCGTTATCCTGCCATAGAGAGTAACTTGTGCCATTAACTCTTGCCATTGTTTTCGGGTTTATTATTCAAATTCAACTGTGAAACTTCATCTGAAATGTATCTCTAGTCTGCAAAGTTCCTTTTTACTGTGCCAATTCCCATTTTGAAATAGTAGGTATCTGTTTGGTGTAATTGTATTGTTATTAACCTTGAGGTTTCCCAGTGAAATTACAATTGGTTTTGACAGCCTAATTCTCATACCTGCTGACTAAAATGCTTGGAAAAATTTGAACGTTGAACTCGCACCTGACGTGGACTAGGAATAACATCGTACATTGGATAAATGGCTTGTGTTACTCCCATAAAGGTTGTAATCGTGTTTTATTTTTCTTCTATAAATATAAAACCGAAAAATATGTATAGAGAGCATGTATGAGATTCACGTTATTTTGTTATAGCAAAATAAAGATCTCCATCATTATCATATTCTTCTTTTCATTAAATAGGTACCTTTTTGCTCAACACGAGTGAGGGCTTCCTCAGGAATGCTTTTGCTATCATCCGTCATGAAACGAGGTCTGGATATTTATAGCGAAATGTGCCACAATTGTTGTGTAGAAAAGAGTTTAGGTAAGTTCCAGCGCTGCAGTTATTCCATACAAGAGTTCAAAGCATGAACTGAAAAATGGGGTGAGTTTGGAATTTTATCAGTGCATCAACTAAACAGCTGGAACGCTGAGAACAATTCCGATTTGGACATGGTGGTGCCTTCTTTTTCTACTTCTGAAATCTCCATCCCACTGATTTACGACATCCATTTTATACAGGGTGGCCCACTTAACACGCTCACCACCATTATAATTATAACTGTTGGAGATGGAAGGAAGAGTTAAATGTACGTTCGTTTGTCCCATAGATTTCAAAAACGACATTTTTGCTTGGGCGCATGTGCTATAAACGTTCGCTAACTTCGTTTTTTCAAAGTTAGTAACCCCCCCTTTCATTTCAGTTCCGAATTCTACGTGAAATTTGATGAAAAAAAAAAAGAACCGTCACTCGAATTGTTGAGTTGGCCAAAACAGGCGCTAGTTGTGTGCTAACGTGGGGAACCTTTTTTTTGTGGATTATTCAGTTGCCACATGTAATACACGATTTTCGGCGCCGAATCACATGGTGAAATTTGTTTATCAAAAGGGTTTTTAAGTATTTAGTGCCAGTTTTGGCCAACTCAAAAATTCGAGTGACGGGTCATTTTTTTCATGAAAGTTCACGTAGAATTCGAAGACGAAATAAAAGTTTGGGTTTAGCATTTTAAAAAACGAAGTTAGCGCATGCTCCCGAGCACGAAAAGGTAATTTTTTTAATCAACGCCAAAGAAATAAGCGGTGGGTCAGATTCAACTCTTCCTTCCATCTCCAACAGTGGAGGATATAATGGGGATGGGCGTGTTAAGTGGGTCATCCAGTATATATAACGAGGCCCTGAGCGACACTGAGCGAGTTTACAGTCTACTAGCCAGCGAATTCACTATCTGCTAGTTAACTCGCCCAGTGTAATCATATTCACTAGTTACTAGCAGATTGTAAACAGCCCACCGAGAAAAGTTGAAAGCCGGACTACTTTGCTCGCTAATCGCTGGTGTGTAGCCTTGCTAGCTAGTAAACTAACCGTGTGTCATCATCATCATAGTTGCTAGTGAGATAGCTGCGAGTATCTCATTTGTCAAAAAAATGTCGACAGAATTAGTTCGCTAGCTAGTTGGCTGCTGACCTAGTGGAAAGTTTTTGTGTGTCATCACTATCGCACACGCCGATTCGCCTGTTTATAAACTCGCTGGTTGTTAACTCGCTCAATGTAATCGAGAAGAAAATCCACACAAGCAAACACGAAACAATGTTCCAGTCGTGCAGCAAGTCCATGTGAGCGAAATTTCGGGTAGGTACCTCATTGAAGGGAGATCCAGAATTCCTCAATCACGTGGGTAACAGAGCTAAGTTAACAGAAATGAAAAAACCAGAACAAAGTAGGAACTAAAAGCATATACTCGAGGTTGTATAAAGGCATGTTGGTTTTTCCATGGCCGGCTTTAGAAAGCCACGGCGCAAGATTTGTCAACGCTGTAATAGCGTTTACAAATTGGTTCAGGCTGCTCTCACAACCACAGCCACAGCGTTCTTTTAGCTCCATGAATGAATGCTTCAGTTATTTTATTATTGTTTTACGAGTAGGTATAGTAATGAAAACATCAGTCTTCTGAATAATGCTTTATTTACTACTTTTGGAGGAAAGGAAACGGACCATGGATTAATTACAGTTTGCTTAGTCTTCTACTTCTGGAACTTCTTCAACTTTCGACTGTCATATTGATTAATTATTCTCTGAATAATACCTATGTATTCGGTTCGGATAATTTTTGTGGAAGACCCCCTCAAAATTTGTTTCTTTCACGTTTCAAGGTGTGTAGATTCCAAAAATGCAATGCCCGTCCGCCGTGTCACCGATATCTACCTTGATTTTAGGTCTAAAAAAATCATTCTCTTGCACGCAGGCTCCATTTTCCTGTGGTCAGGGTCCATTTGGGCCCTAGTTGTGTCCCCTAACTCGGCAGTCCGATCGGAGAACGTCCAAGGGTCTTAGGGGTGCAAAATTATGTATTTTTGAGGTTTTAGTGAACTTGGGCTTGTGAGGTATCGTTTTTTAGGGTAAGGAGACCAAACACGAAGTTGATTTTGACCATTGAGTGAATTATTGAGGTTCTAATGAAGTTTTAACTCTCAAAATTCAATATTTATGGGTCAGAAATCTGTGAGTGGCTGGAATCACCAGAAATATGTATAATAACACGGAAGGTAGAATCAACAGGTCAGTTCAATAACAGAAGATAATTTGTCAAAAATAGGAGCCTAATTCGAGTTTTTTGGGGCCGAAATTGGTGAACTGTCAAAAATAGCTGTCTGTTTCAATATTATTACGCATGAAATAAACAGTAGCCAACTTTTTTGATGTCCAATAAACCCACGTGACAAGGATTTTGCAGCATTTTTTGATTTTTTATCACTAACATTCTTGGAATAATGGTTCGTAATCACATTTACCCAGTAATGCTGTCTTCTCATGTGGAATCCCCACATCCAAGCGAGAGACAAAAATGTTACGATATCTTGGGTTAGGAGCCTTCAAAAACTTATCCTCGTACTCTTGAGAGATTAAAATGTTCATAATATTCAATGGTGGATAGCACTGTAGGTACCTACGTATCTTTAGGTTTTGCAAGGGTCCATTCTTTCTTTCTCCCTGTTGAAGGTACCTACTTTACTTATCTTCTGACGTAAATCATTTTCGGAAAAATGTTATACACAAACCATTGACCTTGGTTTTGGTTCCAGACCTTGGTTTTGGTTCCAGTCAGTACGGGGAATCGTACGAATCCACTATACTTCTTCTCTTCATCCTCGGGAAAACGAAACGAAGTCACATATTCTTTTGTACTTCCGTAATTACTTTTGCGCTCTTGCACGACACAATTTTCCGGCATTTTGTTATCATTAAAAACAATAACTTTTGTTGAAATATTGTTGAAAATAATTTTCGCGAGAAGATCTATAGGTAAACTATCGAAACCCGGAAATAAACAAACCTAGGCTTAGTGGTGGGTGATTGTCGAGGCCGGTCCGAAGTGCGACGTTGCCAATTATTCTCTACTGCCGTGGCCTTCTCTGAAGCAGGCCGTGGTTTTCCCCTCCGCGTGGGATGCAAAACGCTGGCGAATCCCGTCGGGTGGAGAGTGAAGTACCACGCAGCGTGTCAAAAGTCGACGTGAGAAGTGACTGCAGGCGTCATCAATTGTGAACTGAGCATTCAGCTGCCCATTCATGATAACCAAAATGGCTGTGTCCCACAGTAAAAAAAACTGTGTGTTTTAGCTATTCTTGTGGACCATTATAAAACAATATTGTAAGAAGGAGGAGAACTCATTTTTGAAGAATTCCTCCCTAGACGGAAGTCGGCTAACACTATTTTCCGACGTCAGGAGGAAGAAATGTGTACAAAATTTAAATAACGAGACACTTTCTTGGCAATGGGTCAAAATTCAAGGATTTTTTTCGATTTACACCCGACCTTTTGGTTTGTTATTCTGTAAACAACACACCTATGTATTCGCTCACCAAAAAATAATTTATAACACCCCCTCAAAATGTTCTCTTTTATGTTTCAACGGGTGTAGGTTCCAAAAATGCAATTTCCGTCCGCCGTATCATGCATATCTTCTTCATTTTCGGTCTAAAACATGCGTTCTTTCGCACATTTTTAGTAAACATGAGCTTTTGAGTTAAATTTTTCCATGTTTTTTAGGGCGAGAAGACCGAATATGAAATTGATTTTGACCAAAGAGTGAAGAATTGAGGTTGTAACGAAGGTTCAGCTCCCAAAACTCATTTTTTATGAGTCAAAAACCTGGGAAGAAATAAATAAATTTGTATAATAACACAAGTATATTAGCAGGTGAATCAAGACAATTAAATGGTAGGTACTATCAATGATAAGTTTAAAAAAAAGGAGCCTAGGTCGTGTTTTGGGGGCCAAAATTGGTGAAAACCATAAAAAATAACTGTCAATTATTGCGCATGAAAGAAACAAAATGAACAGCAACATTTCTGTAGGTATGCCCGATAGAATAATAAACCCATGTTACGAGGACTTTGCAGCGTTTATTTTCATTTATTTTGTCTCTTGTCGAGGAAAAGTTGACTGTTACATCTTGCTGCCGAGTTTCAAAACCCATTTCACCTGGAGAAAAACTGGCTTTCACTTTGAGGCCCTTTCGTCCGATGAAATGTTTTGGTAGACAAACAAAACTGTGACACTACTGCCCAAATATGGCCAATGTCGCGCGTGATGACACCTCCTGGAGCACACTGGCGGAATGCGCTGACCCAAGACGTAATCCGCTTCAACAGATCCGTACTTTACCATACGAGGAGTGGGCGACGTGACCTTCTTCTTAATGTGATTTGCCCTCCTTGGACGTTAGCGACCAACAGCACACTGCTGTTTGTCGACAACTATCCGAATGTTGAACTCAAACCAAACCACTCTCGAAGGTTCTTTAGCCACGATGTTCTCCTCCGTCCACGCCCCCGCTGGCCAACGATCACTCCCTGCATAATCACTTGCAACAACTCGTACTTATCATTACGCATGACATGAACGAAATATTTCAGCTTCCTGCGCTTCACATTTGCCAACACTTCTGTGGTCTTATCCAGCCTGCGCAGTACCTCCGCATTCGTCACCCTGTCCACCCAGGGTATTCGAAACATATAACGGTATGCCCACATTTCAAATGCTTGGGAGTTTATTGCATGTGGTAACGGTCAACGCCCAAGCAACTAAACGGTAGTAAAGAATGCTGAAAACGTAGCATCTGAGCATCCGTAAGCGGAGAGGCAGATTCAAAGAGCGATTGGTGAGCACGCCACTCATCTTTACAAAGGAACCTCTTGCCTGCTCTATACGACATCGGACCTCCCTAGAACAGTGCCAGTTACTGTCGAGTGAGCATCCAACATATTTACATGATGTTACCTGATCTACTTCATCCTGCCCAATCCAATACCCCAAATGAATCCGCATCAGTTCTAGAGACCGCCACATTTCTTTTTGTTTATGTTCAGTTTCAGTCTCATCTCTTTGCTAAGTACAGCCACTGGAGGTCTTCAAGACGTGATCCCGTCAGCGACTTCTGTCCTCCACAACGGCGAAATCCCGTCAACTGGAAAACACGCCTTGATGGAGGCGAGTAATCACGTTGGAAGACAGTAGAGAAATGAAAATTAGGAAGGTTACACAAGCCAAACTGTATAAACTCAAAACTGCTTCAGCGCTTTATTCCTGCTTCGGCATCTACTATGAAGAAAGCTTAGCTCTCGAATGACGGACGTTGGGGAGAAGACAGCTCGGAAAAGCAGATTTACCTGTGATAAATATTGCAATAAATAATTGCAATAATAAGTAATAATTTATAATAATAAGTTATTGCACTTGAATAAATAAATTACTGCACTTGAAATAGACAAGGTGCATCAAAACTTTAAGCAGGTACATGTTTCCTTCATTCCATCTGGGACATGAGTTCTCAAATAGCCTGTTAGACCATGGTTCAGTGAATTTTATTAAGACGAATAATTACAATGTACTGCAATTTACCTTAGCTAGAATTTCATCAGGAGAACGCCCAGATGGGATAATTTAGGCCGTCTGCACACGGGTCCGTACTCTGTAGATGCAACCCCCCCCCCCCCCCCATCAACTTCTGAGGTAAGTGAACGGAGGTCCACACATAGGTCGCAGAGGCATCAACGGCTGAGGATTCCCACAATTTTTGGGTACCTATTTCTTGTGTTACTGAGTTGAAAGTCAAATTATTTTGGATCACCTCTCACCAGACAGATACTATGACACATACAATGTGTGTAGTAATAATTATAACTTTCTTTGGAAAATGAATTAACTGTCACTTTTATGACATTCGAATCAGGAATATCAGCAATATTTTAGGAATTCGTGAACAGAAATCCCACTATTTGCGACAGGCTTTACTAGAAGAGTTAAATCGTCTGTGCATTTGTCCCACAATTAAGCTGTAGTCATGAAAAGTACAATGAAAACATTAATAAAGTATAGTCTAAATCTTTCATATTCAAAAACTATTCATTGAAAACATTTCCGGAAACCAAGTATCAGAATGGAGACAAATCAAGCTGTAGTTGGGAACTAACTAGTCTTAGCACTCAATGCCAAAAACAATTATTGTGCTGTTCATCTCTATCAAAACTATTGCTGCTGAGAATATATTGGCTATGCATGGAATGGACACTTGAGGGGCAATGTACTGGGCGTCATACCTAGGGTGACACCTGGAAAAATATTGAAGAGTTTGCACAACAATTTCCTTACATACCTCCGTCATAAATGCCTACTGAAGCGAGCAGACGCGGATGCCAACCAGTCTAGTCACAATGCAAGCTGAAGTGCCAATGGTATCCGACATTGAGATATTGTGCAAAGGGGGTGAAATACGAGCACAATTAATTTACTGTTTAGATTCAACTTTACTTTCCCTCAAATATTGATTTATCACGTGTTTTGGATGTTCCTTCTGAAAAGTGACGTTTGTCTCTGGGAGAGTGTACTGAACAGCTTCTTGGACTTGGGTGATGTCCGCTTTCTGTTTATGGACTGATGATGCCCTTTTAGCTGCCACAATCTGAAAATAATTAGGTAATTATGAGATGGCAGGGGGACCTTTATACGCACATGTTCAGGTCAGCACGCACTACTGCCCGAGCGAGACGGGTCACTAAGCACACTGGCGTTGTCGGGCTGCAACAACAGAAACATGCGCCCATCGTCCTCATCTAGTATCGATGTTTTGTACATTTTGAATCGTGCAATAGATGCATAACTTACTGTAGTCGGCTCTACTATATTCTCGCTCTACTATATATGAGTCGCTGGTAAGAATCTGAAGGAGAGATAATTTGCGTTTCTAGAATTGCAATTCGCGATGTTCTAGGATTGCAAAGTACCCAAATGAAGAACGGTAAGAGAATGAATGAGTAGATAACTAACTTACTTTGTCAAACATCTTTGTATGGTTAAGGCCGTAAACACGCTGAGAGAGGTCAACAACTGCTTCCTGCAAATGCAATCAACATCATTAATATTTCCTCTAAAAAACGTGAATGTATAAAGCGGAAATCCTCGTAGTATTCGACGCCTCTTCGATACGTAGACTATGTTGAAATCATGCAGTGATACCAAATAATATCAAAATTCTTCGAGGTGAAATAATTTCGAAATGAAACAAATAAAATGTAGTATCAGTCAAATAATTCAATGTGTGTACGTTACTGTTCTAATGTAGGTACGTACTAAAAAGGTATGGCACTAAATACAATCCATCCACGGTATTCTTGGCCACTATACCTGCCCTACCTTTGCCTTGCCTCAGTAGCCTACTTTTCAGCACGACACCACCGCCTATAAACTAAAGAGGTATAAAGGTACTTATAAAGCTTCAACTTAATGTACTTTTGGTTGACGCTATATGCAGGTACCTAAGAACAAAAAAGCTATTTTTTGCAGACACAGTACCAACGAATGAAACTAGATAAAATCGTTATTTCAATATTTGATCAATGGTAATCATCCAACGATTTTTTAAGAAGGTAACAAGAATATAATCGAAAAGTAAATAATGGCCCAGTTTTGTTTTACCCTCTAACGTTAATATAAGTACCTAAACTAAATCATACCTGATCAGTTTCAAAATCGCATTCATAGCCTTCATCTTCAGAGCCCTTATCAGCTTTAGCCAACAGTTCTTCTACTTCGGCCAACCGTTTCATAGTCTTGTCTAAAAATTAGAATATTATGCCTTTTCGTAAAATGGTATTGCCAATTTACATTGCCGAAAAATCGCAACATCGTAATGATGAGCAAAATATGGATCAGGCACGTACCTTCGACGAAACTGATTCTTGGCACTTGACCCATTAATTTCAATTTCGAGAGCTCGTGGCGCAGGCTGAAACCTGCATCTTCCAGTAACTTATCCAATGCCGGAGGCCTAGGGTTCGTTTTACAGACGTACAGCACGTTCAAAAATTGAAAATCGGCTGTGATGGCAACCTACAAAACCAGCGAAGGATCATTATTTTGGATCAAGTTCCCGCAGGAAAACTGCACGAATCATTAGTAGATACCGTTCACCTTGCTGATTTCTATCCCCAGGCCTTCAATAGAATGTGCGGTGTTTCCTGTTGCAAGCACTTCTGTTATATTTTTCATGAAAAGTTTGTTAAGAACTGAGATCCTTCGGCGGTTGACGGGTCGGCATACGGTTTTACTAGTGGGTGCTGGCCCACCTAAACCATCGACGTCGTAAAACTTCCTGCAAACGAAAGAGGAAATAAATACCTAAAAGGCGAGGTAAATATAAAATATTTACTCCTAAGCATAGAAGAAATATTCTTCCTAAGTGTAGGCAGTCTGAACAGACAATGGTAATACCAAGGGAAGGTACCCCCCGAATGTGACCGGCTAAACATAAAGATTGACAGCAAAGTACTCACGTTTTAGTTTTATTCCGACCCATGAGTTTATTCATAATCCTCGCTTCTCGAACGTGGTTACTGGCGCATAAGCTGTGACTGACAGTCAATTTACGTGCTAATGTTCTAACAGTCAAGAGATTCTGCAGAGACGTCAAGAACCTACTGTGAGTCGAAGATAATATAATAGGCGACATGATGTTCTACAGGTGTGTGACGCTTTCTTGCCAAGCGTATTTTGCTATAAGAACCTGATATTTAAATGAATATTATATTAGAAATACATTACTGTTGGGTAATTATATTATTTTAAAAATATAATCATAGAAAAAATAAATAAAAATACCCCCACCAGCGAGCAGCCTACCCACAAGACCGTTGCTGTTGTTGTTTTTCTTGATAGCGCTGCGAAGAAACACTTCATGCCGACAGTGGTGTAGACAGTGGTTGCTCCTTTTCTTGTTGTGCAAGGTGTACTAGTGGGGTTAGTAATGGTGGGTTTTGTTTCAGAAGTACCTTGAGGAGTGTAAGAAATAAGATCCAGTGTAATTTTTTTTCAGATATTAAAAAGTTAGGTGGTCAGAGCCTTAGCTCTAGGCTAGTTCCAGAGGCTAGGGATTTTTTGAGGAAAGCCATAATCAATTATTCATTATTCAGATTTGGCACTTCAGGGAAGACAAACTCGTACATGATGCCCTGTGTCATGGATGTGGTATGCTGACATGTAATTAGAATGTGAACCATATCCCAGGCCAGGCCAGGATATAATTTCTGCTGCATTTGTCACAGAAGGGAGAATCGATTATTTTCATTAGGAACACAAATAGTTCTGTTCTGCCGTGTCTAATAAGCAATATTTATTGAGATGGTCAGCATGTTGGTTAGGTCAAGGTGTTGTGAGAGCCATGTTGGCTTGAGGGGGTCCTGTATAACAGCTCTTGTCCACGATCCGGCTCCGTTATGGTTGTTGACATCTTGCTCCCAGTTCATTGGGTGTTTATTGTTGATTAAACTGTAGCAGTCAGTGTGTTGCACTGGGTGTTATCATTCTGTTCCGTCTACAGTACAGTTGTGTTTAGGAGTATGCAACTATACTGCAGCGGGAACTACCCATTGCAAGCTGGTAGCAAAACCCCTGCTGTGGAGCTTATACAATAAACAGAATGTTCTTATCAGGTGTAATGGAGGAGTACATCCTACAGTACAACTTTCAAGTGCTTGCACAGCGGATATGGGGTCTGTTAAAATGACTAGTTGGCACAGATGTAGGTGATTATGCAGGACGTGCTCGAGTGCTAACTTCGATTCCAGCTATCTCCACATTGTATGAGGACGTTTGGTTGTGGAGTTTGACGACTGTTCCATTCTTGTGTTCCTTGCAAAAGAAAGCAGCTCCCACACCATTGCTATTTTTTGCTCTGTCCGTATATATCTGCAGGTGATTTGTCATAGTATTCATGAATAAATTGTAGGAACTTATCTTTAACTTGTAAAGGATTTACGGGGTACAGCTTGCTCTGCACAGGCTCGCCTTGGCTTCCCCCACTTATAGAGCTTCTATCTGCTGGATTTACTGGTTCCCCCTTTGCTCCCATGGTCTTCATCATTCTAGAGCATGTACTATATTTCTAATGGTTTGTTTGGACAGACAGTCCTGGACCAGTCCAGGATGGCACTGCCTTCTGAAAATGACGGGACTGTCCAGGATTGAGTTCAGAACTTTGCAGATGATTCCAAATGGATAAACTGAAGCATTGTAATCTTCCACACAAGCTGACGGTAGAAGCATAAGTGCGCATATTATGCAGGATCAACAGTCCTAAAAAAAATCCAGGACTGTTTGAGACTGTCTGTCCGAACAGCCAATTCTCAATCCAGGACCAGTTCTGGCTCTGTCCGAATGCACAAAAAGGGGCGTTGCTTGGACAGAATGGCCCAGAACTGTCTGTCCGAACAAACCTCTACTCGCCGAAACATATCATCATGTGTCACAAGAAGTTCTGCCCACGCCACAGCCCACACTCACCTTGGCACTTGGATTCCTCCACTTGTAGAGCTTCCACCTGCTAGGTGGGTCGTCGGATTTCCCCTTTCACTCCCATTCAACCACCTCCATGGTCTTCCCCATTCTAGAGCATGCAGTACCATGTTTCATAGACATTTTTTGAAGTAATGAAAATGGCATCATCTGGAGTCAAGGGTGGAGCTGTGGGGAGGGGGGGGGGGCTGGTATTCTATGCTGAGTGGGGTATGAATCAGCAGTTGTGACGTGCTATGATGTTGCTAGCTGAAGTGATGGAATCAATGTTGATGAGGATAATATTCTGGGGAACACCCTCTACTCACTCGCATTCTCATACCTAATATCCTAAAGTGATATGGACTCGGATCAGAGCAGTTACACGAGTTAATCCTCTGAGGAATGCTCACTATGGTCAAATCCCACAATAACATTACTTATGCAGATGTCACGAAATATTCCAAACTGAAAAGAAACTAAACCTTTAAAGAAGAACACACCACTGGTCCCAAATCATAAATCCTGACATACAAAACCTTGGTATCGCAGTACCTACTTACCAACATTTTATGCAATGAATAATTTTCGGCCATGCCTATTCCACGCATCGGTCACATCTTGAAGATTTTCAATTAATCCTCACCACAGATATAAAATATAATAAGAATGAGAGTGGATAATCAGCTGGATAATAATAATTTCTTAACCATTTTCCCCTTTGCTATAATACCGGTCCCTACATGACACCATCTCGCCTCCCAAAGAACCGTCTCAAAAATAAACCCACCTACCTACACCTACATACCGCGTGCTTTCGTCAACTTGGAAGGGGGATCCATGCCTGAAACAAACGAAGAAGAAGAATAATTATCTATTATCATTCTTTTCTCTTTCAGTTTAGGTTGGTGGTGTTTATTTTTTGATGTTGGATTATGTCTTGAATCAATGAAATTTAAATAATTTATTTCTAGTTATGACATATTTTACATAGGTATGGTTTCTCGTGCGTTATAAATAGTCTGAAGTGATCTAGTTATGGATGTTCCCTTGATGTGTTGTGCATTGTGAATGTAACCCTCAGAAGTCACTTCCATACGTTTGCTTCTTGAAATCTTCTGAAAACAAAAGTTTCATCAAACTTCTGAGCAGTCATGTCCAAATTGACTGGCCAATTCAGGAATACGGCGTGGGACCCAATTTTACTGATTTCCCAAATCGTTGCCGTCCAAAGTATATTTTACCTCACTTTGGGCGTATGGCTCATAACTCTAGACTTCATCGTAGGTGCTTCCAGGTCCTTGGACCATATTTTCAAGTACCAGGTAAGTTCATGATTTTCTATACCCGTCTCTTTATTAAAACTTACATGCGTTTAGTAGGTAAACTACTCCGTATTTGCCTAAAGTATGTTCTAGAAGTTCGTTCAATTATTTGTAACTCATTTAATCCATATTTTTCGTTTTCAGGAAATACATTCAAGGGACAGTGTAGGAAAATTGGTCATCATTGCGTATTTACTGAACGCCCTCACAGGGTAAGTACTTGGCATCCCACGATAACTAAGCTACTTCTGTTGAACTGAACGAATTATTCCATCTGTCAGTATTTTTCGTGTATTAGTGTAAATAGACAACTTTTCAATAACTCCGTTTTTCTTTGACATGGGTTTCCACGATTTCTTCGCGAGTGATTTAGTCCGTTTTTCATAGTTACATCAACGTACTTATCTCTACATAAAGTACCTACGTTTATAATGGGCTTCCACGATTTCTTCACGAGTGATTTAGTCAGTTTTTCATAGTTACATCAACGTACTTATCTCTACATAAAGTACTTATGGTAAAATAAGTACAACGCCAGCAACTCTCGATATAACATCACCCATTGTGATCTCATTCTTACATCTTAGGTACCTGTCTGTGCGAAAAATTATTTGTCCTGCGTGTAGAACCCTCACTAACTCATACTTTCGATTTGTCCATGTTATCCCGTTTTCGGCTACCAGACACCTTTCAATTCCCCTCGCCATGTCTCATAGCACCAATATCATGCTCTTAAGTTTAGTGAATTACGTTTCTATAGAAATCACACATTGACCCATGTATTATGTGTATATATCACACCCCGCTAACCCATTCGTTGCATCCTGTTTGAGTACGAATGAGAACTATTGATCATACACTAAAGGAGGTATATATATGGATCCATATGGGGGGGGGGGGGGGGGATATGATACCCCCTTTTAAAACCCCACCGCATTACATAAATATCATTCTATCTATCCAAGTATTCTATATATTATGTTTATAAAAAGATTGATTGGGGTTGTTGTTTTAATTTTTAGATCCCAGCACTAGCCAGCAATCATTCTCGACTCCAACTCCCTGGTAGTTCAAGCGCACACTTGTATTCTATTTCGCATAACTAATTTTTAATGTTAAATCATTGGCAGGAGGTACATAAACTCATTCTCAAACTTCTCTCACCCCTCCCCCATTAGTGCGCATCGCTGTGATATTTTTCAGGACACGTTTTAATTTTTCCCTCGACGACACTTTCTACAAGAAAAATGCCAAAACGTTTCTCAACTCCATCTGTAATGGTCATATCCCACAACAGTTTTTCTGCATTTTTTTCCCGCATTATCAAATTCGAAACTAGCGACAACAGAAGAAGAAAAAAACGCTGCAAAGTCCTTGTCATATCGGTTTATTATTCTATCGGACATACCTACAGAAATGCGGAAAAAACTTGTTTGTTTCATGTGCCAATAATTCAGGGTGGCCACCGGTCAGAGGAGTCAGGGGGAAAAAAAATGTTGGTCAGGGAAGTCAGGGAAATCGAGTGGCGAGTCAGGGAAAATTACCGCACGTCCGCTGTTCTCTTGAGATTTTGAACTGGCGCACCGTATTTGCCGCTGCTCTGCTTGTGTCCGGTCATCTGATAGGTACAGAGCATGCAGTGCGAGCGCAGCACACCTAGTGGCACGGAGTAGAAGGTGTCACCATTGCCCCATCCGTCCCCTCAGCTCCCCGCAGGCCTGTGGGAAGTTCTAGGGAATACGATTGGGAAGTTCGATTATGAACCAATCGATAGGATACTTGAACAGTAGTTGATGGCGTTCGAATATACCTACGGAGTATTCTTCTTCCACTTCCACCAGTTTCTTTCCAGCCTTGAATTTTCCTCTATTTCACAATAAATTACATCGATATTGATTCTGCTAACATCGATGGTATCGATGTTTATATGTTAGTAGTTAATAAGTTGCCACCATTGTTTAAACCATTGATAGCACACCAACAGCATGGTTTTTGTGAAAACGGGTCAACCACTTCAAATCTTTTAGTTTTCACCAACTACGTATACACGCAGATTGAACAAGAATACCAGGTCGACGCCATATTCCTAGATTTTTCCAAAGCGTTTGGTCGGGTAGATCATAATTTATTCTTATACAAGTTGTATGCTCTCGGCTTTCAAGGAAATATGTTGGATTTTGTTTCCAGTTACCTCACCGATCGTTCGCTGCTAGTGAAAACCAGAAATTCCGTACCATCCCTCTTCATTCCTTCCTTTGGAGTTCCTCAGGGCTCTCATCTCGGTCCACTATTATTTCTCTTTTCCACCAGTAGTGGAAAAGCTAAACTTTATTGTCCCTATACATGGTCAGACATCCCAGACTTTTCGAGCCAACTTTTCACTCAACCCTGTATGCCCAAAATGAATGAAATACGAATATTGAATACAAATATTTCCTCCCGTACGCCGTCCAACGCCACTGTCCGGCGCTTTTGGTTTATTATTCTGTGAATAATACACCTATGTAATCGCTCAGCAAAAAATTTTTATAACACCCCCTCAAAATTTTTTCTTTTCCGTTTCAAGGTACGTAGATTCCAAAAATGCAATGTCCGTCCGCCGTATCACGTGTACAGGCTTCATTTTCGGTCTAAAAAAATCGCTCTTTCGCACACATGCTCCATTTGGGCCCTAGTTGTGTCCCGAAACTTTTCAGCCCGATCGGAATATACCCAGGGGTGTTATGAGTGAAAATGTGTATACAAATAGGTACTTTTTGCGTTTTAGCAACATGTTGGTAACATGAGGTTTTGAGGTATCCTTTTCCATGTTTTTGGGGACGAGAAGACCGAATATGAAGTCGATTTTGACCAAAGACGCGGAAATTGAGGTTTTACCAAAGGTTCAGCTCCCAAAATGGTTTTTTTATGAGTCAAAAACCTGGAAAACTGTCTGAAATCACCATCAATGTGTATAATAACATTAGAAAATGTGTAAACATGTGAATCAAGACCATTAAATGGCACTACCAATGATCAAAGATGATCTGGGAAAAAAAGCGTACCTATTTCATGTTTTGGGGGCCAAAATTGGTGGAAATCATCATAAATAGCTATTTCAATCATTCCACATGAAAGAAACAATAAATTTAACAGCCAACAAGAATCTCTAAAACTCCAATAGAATAATAAACCCATGTGACAAGGACTTTGCAGCGTTTTCCTTAGTTCCCATGAACCAAAATTAACGAAATTTGGTATATATGGGTCCCATTTGGCCTCAAGTTGGTCCTTGAAGCTCGGCGTTAATGTCGCTCAACTCCAAGGGGTGAAAATTGGGGTTGAAATGTCCAGAGTATCCCTATCTCGGTAAATTGTATTTTGAGGTGTGGGTTGTCTCGCATTTTTAAATAGTTAGCTTTTTTCTGCATTTTTGAGACCATCCGGAGCATTCTACGATGTTGCCATAAAATTTGCTGTACAATTTGCTGTAAAAAGCCGAGTGTATGCAAGCATCGAGCTGAGCTGAGAGCGCACAACACTGATCTCTCGGCCAGATGGGCGCTGTAGCGCAGTGGTCCAAGTGACTGTGTAACACCGAAGTTCTCGAGATCAAAACTCTACCAAGACTTGAGGGTTCGATTGGGAGTGAATTGTTGAATTCACTCCAGATCAACAATTTCCCTTCAGAAATTATTTGCTCCTTTGTGCCATTTTAGCTACTGTTTTTGATTGATAGAATTATTTCAGTAACATTTAACACGTGATTTAGGTAGGTACCTAGTAATGAGTATGGGTTAGTTACTAAGCTACGGAGGGTCTGTGATCTATATAGAAGGGATACAGAGAGCTGAGATCTGCAACAGAAGGATGTTCTGTACAGAAAAGTGTGGTCTGTAACAGAAGGGTGTTCTATACAAAATAATAAACCGTAGGGGTATTCTTCTTCCACTTCCACCAGTTTCTTTCCAGCCTTGAATTTTCCTTTATTTCACAATAAATTACATCGATATTGATTCTGCTAACATCGATGGTATCGATGTTTATATGTTAGTAGTTAATAAGTTGCCACCATTGTTTAAACCATTGATAGCACACCAACAGCATGGTTTTTGTAAAAAACGGGTCAACCACTTCAAATCTTTTAGTTTTCACCAACTATGTATACGCGCAGATTGAGCAAGAATACTAGGTTGACGCCATATACCTAGATTTTTCCAAAGCGTTTGGTCGGGTAGATCATAATTTATTCTTATACAAGTTGTATGCTCGCGGCTTTCAAGGAAATATGTTGGATTTTGTTTCCAGTTACCTCACCGATCGTTCACTGCTAGTGAAAATCAGAAATTCCGTATTGTCCCTCTTCATTCCTTCCTTTGGAGTTCCTCAGGGCTCTTATCTCGGTCCACTATTATTTCTCTTTTCCACCGCTAGTGGAAAAGCTAAACTTTATTGTCCCTATACATGGTCAGACATCCCAGACTTTTCGAGCCAACTTTTCACTCAACCCTGTATGCCCAAAATGAACCTCTGACCAGAATGGAGCGAACGTACAATAGTATTATCCTCACTTCACCATCCACAAACATTTTCGACAAACCCGCTAAATTCAAAAATGATATTTACAATAGCCTATCCGCAACTTGTCCATCCTACTAGACAATTTCTCGTATACCTAAATACTCATCTCTTGTATACCTAAGTACTCATTATTTTCAAACTGCTGTTAATCACCAAAACTAGATCTAACTGTAGTTACAGTGATGCTAAATGTTACAATCTAAATGTTCAATTTGAAGTTGATTGGTTTACAATATATTTCAAATATTTGAAATATATTTTCGGTGTTAACTGTCGTCTCTGTACAACTGGGCCTTGCCCGTTCTGTTAAATAAATATCGGAACGGTAACATCGATGTTCCTTTCAACGTCGATGGTTAAATATCGAACATAGACGTCAAAACATCGATGTTTCGATAACATCAACCATCGATGTTCCATCCCAAAAAGAGTTGTAGGCGCGGCGGGCGGAGATTTTCGATTGTCGAGCTGTAAAATCAGATAAGTTCAGTTCTGGTGAAATTTCTTTGCACGTGTCGGATCCTAGTGCATGCAAGCTGTGTCAAGCCAAGGGTCGGCATGTGGTTGGTTCACGCTTGCATTGTTTTATGGATGATTTTGGACTATTATTTTCAATAATGAACCGCTGGAATCGTCCACGAAACATTTTTACCCCCCCCCCCCCCCCCCCCTTGTCATTTTTTACGTTTTAAGGGACGTAGAATACGAATATCGAATAAAAACATTTCCTCCCGTACGCCGTCCAACACCACCGTCCGGGGCTTTTTCCTTAGTTCCCATGAACCAAAATTAACGAAATTTGGTATATATGGGTCCCGTTTGGGCTCAAGTTGGTCCTTGAAGCTCGGCGTTAATGTCGCTCAACTCCAAGGGGTGAAAATTGGGGTTGAAATGTCCAGAGTATCCCTATCTCGGGAAATTGTATTTTGAGGTGTGGGTTGTCTCGCATTTTTCAATAGTTAGATTTTTTCTGAATTCTTGAGACCATCCGGAGCCATAAAATTTGCTGTACAATTTCCTGTAAAAAGCCGAGTGTACGCAAGCATCAAGCTGAGCTGAGAGCGCACAACACTGATCTCTCGGCCAGATGGGCGCTGTAGCACAGTGGTCCAAGTGACGGTTGTAACGCCGAAGTTCTCGAGATCAAAACTCTACCAGGACTTGAGGGTTCGATTGGGAGTGAATTGTTGAATTCACTCCAGATCAACAATTTCCCTTCAGAAATTATTTGCTCCTTTGTGCCATTTTAGCTACTGTTTTTGATTGATAGAATTATTTCAGCAACATTTAACACGTGATTTAGGTAGGTACCTAGTAACGAGTAGGGGGTTAGTTACTAAGCTATGGAGGGTCTGTGATCTATATTGAAGGGTTATCTATACAGAGAGCTGAGATCTGCAACAGAAGGATGTTCTGTACAGAAAAGTGTGGTCTGTAACAGAAGGGTGTTCTGTACAAAATAATAAACCGTTGTTTAGGGATTTGCAGCATTTTTTGTGCTGACGCTTGGTAGTCCGCTTTGCTGTACGCTGGTTGGCTGTTCTTGTGCCCTCGATCGCGCCTCTAAATCAGAAATTTATTTAGGTTGGCACATTAATAAACTAATACATAAATCCTTCAGTGTAATAATATTTAGTCAACTTAGCAGTTTATTAACCCTAATACATAAATCATTTCAGTGTAATAACATTTAGTCAACTTACCAGTTTATTTACCCTTTAAGACGTTTAAATTTGACCGAGAATATGCTAAAATTCAGGCAGGGAAAGGGGGAAAAAGATGGAAGAGTCAGGCTTCAAAAATCTCGGAAAGTCAGGGAAATCGGCAAAAAGGTCAGGGAAAATGAAAATTCTGATCGAGTTGAGCGAATACATAGGTGTATTTTTCACAGAATAATAAACCAAAAATTGGTGGAATAAGTGCTGTAAATCTCAAAAACAACACATTTGGCGGAATGCAGTTTTCGTTAAAACTTCACATCACTGGTGTCAGGTTAGGGCTCGAAATATTGAAGCAACGTTAGGTTGTAGCATTATCACAGAGTAATGCTAAGGTCACATGGTGAGGCAATTCCAGCAGTAGTCCGGCACGGCTACGCGTTCTGCAATTCTATTGGCCAACACAAAATGGATTATTGCTACGCAATGTCTTGGATACTATATCAAAATCTCCAGGTATTTTCTGCTGTCGGTCCGTTGCCGTATCTGCGCAGAGGTTACTAAGCACTCCTTTCCTGTTCGTTCGATATTTGTGGTTGATTTTGCGGTTTCGAGTAATTTTTTGTTTTTTGCATTTGCGTTTTGTTATGATTCCGCTGCATTGTGAACGCCTCTGTGGCAAAAATTCCGGCAAACGCGTTGCCGTGCCGGATTGCCGTCAAGAATTCCGCGTCTCCATGTGAACCTAGCTTATCAGAAGGAAGAATAAACGTATAATATAGTTACTCAGTGTTACCGTGTAATAGTTACAGTATAATGTAGTTACTGACAGAGTTGTGAAATGTTACCTTCCCAAGGCTTACGTTTTAGCATTTTTTCAGAAGACTGCATCGAGGAAAAAACTAAAACTTGTGAATATCCCAGTGTGCTCCGCCAGGATCGAGCACTGGGGTGGAAGGGGGGAGGGGGGGGGGTCTTGAAAAATTCCGAAAAAGTGCAGTTCTTTCACTTCACGTTCGGGAATAAGAAAATGAGGAAAAAAGTGTGTAAAAACTGGTAGTGTGACCCTTATGCTGCGTTCACATGGATGCGGAAATGCGTGGTGCAGAAAAGTAGTGGGGGGAACTGCGGAAGTGCGTAAAGTGCGGAATATGTTCACATGGATGCGGAAAGGAGGTGCGGAAACTTCCGCAGCCTTGACAACAATGATAAACAAATCGGCTCCCGCCCAGCTATGCCAAGAGATTTCCAACGACCATGAACCCCATATTTCGGTTGATTTTTTTTCGTTTCATATTCCATATATTCTGTATTTACGATTAAAATAGTTTTTGTTCAAAACGTTTGTTTTTTCGTTATGACAAGAGCCCTAAAGGAAGGATCAAATGAGAACATTGAAACCTCAACCAAGTCTTCTGTAAGGTCACTGACAAGCTACACCCCTATACTGTTAACTAGTAGGTAAACTCGATGTAATACAACAAAAACTCAGTATAATAATATTATAATTGAAAAAACATTCTGTAGTTATGTTTTACAATAAAAACTGGAAGACCTCAGTCGTGCCTGCAATCGAAAAAAAACATTATTTTTAAAAAAGCATAACATACGCAAAAGGGCCTGAGGGGGTTTTCTAACAACGTGCCATATCGGACACAAAGCTGTAAAAAATCGAATCCCATGAAAAAGACACTGAGGCCCTTTTCGCATATTTCATGCTTAATGAGAAGGAATGATAACATGGATGGTGATAGCTTAAAATATTTCACCATCATGACATGGAAATCCTAGCCCAACTTATAAATGGAAATTCCACCTGCACCACTAACACTCATACACCAAATACCTACTAATTATTGAAGAAATCATTCAAGAAACACAACAATGAAGGGCCCGGGGGGGGGGGGGGGAACGCAGAAGGTAATTGCGCACTCATGCGGTGTGGAATATATCAAAATCTCCAATACGCGAACAGTCCGCGACCTGCCGAAGGAGTCCCCCCACTCAATCCTTTGCTCCAGCCAATCAGTTGGCGTTCCGCACTTTCCGCTCCGCACTTTCTGCACCCATGTGAACCTAGCTTTAACCCCGTTGTCACCTTCTCCATTTTCCAGCCTGTAGTGCCCAACGGTCTTATCAAGTCGAATAAACCGTTCCTGTGAGATCACCAAAGTTAAGATAGGTACCTCGAGTGTGGTTAGTACTTGGATGGGTGACTGCCATGATGTCCAAAAATGAGTCCATGTAGCTGTTGGGTGAACCCCAGCCTGGAATGGCTGTTTACTTTATTTTTACTTTACCATAGCCTATGTCCTTCTCAGGAACTCACTATCAGGTTGAGATCACCTCCAACAAATAAAATTGGTCCAGCGGTTTACATGTTTTTAGGTAACATGCACAAATACAGAGTTTTATATGTAAGACTAGCGTTTATACCTGGCTACGCCCGAGTGATATATTCGTAAACTGGTGCATTACACTGGTGCATGAAACTTAGTTTCTTCTCGACCTGCAAATACCGCTAGTAGCCGCCATCTACACCCCATTTCGTGGTTTGATGTCTCCGTCCGGAGTTGTTGACGGAGACGTCCTTTTCAATGGTTTAAATTTCGCACATAAACTTGCTTACCTGTGATTGTTCACTGGACTCCCCCCCCCCCCCCACGACCTTCACCCGTCGAGCTCAGGCAGAGGGTCGTGACGCATTCGATTTTCGTTTTGTTGGCAAACTATTTTTTGGAAATGGGTAGGGAATAATAATTATTGTCGAAAAAAATTTGGGCAACCGCACAACAAATATTCACTCCATGATTCGTAGAAACAAAACAATCGAGTCGCGAAGGAAAGCCCCGTTCACGTCGAAACAGGAGTTTTGGCGATTTTACCGTAGCCTATGTCTTTCTCAGGAAGGAACTCGCTGATGACGTTGATACACCCCTCATTAAAATCGGTTAAGCGGTAAAATGCACAAACCCTTGGAGTATTTAATATATAAGATAAATATTGTAGAACCTGTAAGTAACAATAACATTAATTTTGCTTGGTTTCAGGGCTGTTTGCTTGTGGTGTATCGTCCAGCGAACCAAACTGTGCTTGGATTTCGCCGTCACAGCTCATTTCCTGCATTTGATCCTTTGCTGGATATATAACGGGTCAGTGTTTCCATCTGGCAGTCTATTAAAGAACCCAATTCCTTTGCATTGTATCGTCAAATTCTAGTTATTTATCTTTCGATGATCGATTTCAATTTATTTGTATTGTCTTTTAGATATTTTCCTGTCAGCGTATTCTGGTGGCTGCTAAACGTCGTCTCAGCTGGCATAATGTGTATCTGCGGTGAACTCCTTTGTATGAGAACTGAGCTAAAAGCAATACCACTTTCCTCCACACCAAAAGTTGGTCTCTGATTGGGGCGTTACGATTGTTGATGTGTCGGTGATAGCATTTCAAAGCGTCAGCGGAATTCTACATTGGAAGAAATTATTTTTTTAAGCTAGCTGATACCAGGATGGCTTGGGAGTGGTGGTTGTCTCAAGATGTTACTATCTACCATTTCCGTCTTGTACAACTTAAATTAATAAAGCAGAGAGTTTCGTGAGTACTAAAACGGCAGCCACAGCCCCAAAGTTACGGAGTATTATCATTATCAATACTATGTGAAAACCTGGGACTCACTGGACCACCAACAACCTTTGGAAACATGTTAATGTGGGACTAGTGGTCAATGTTTAATCTATTTTCTAATGAATACGCTGATTAATTTTATTAACCAGATTGATGATTTCAACAGTGAACAAACAGTATAATTTATTATTATAAAAGGTTTCTTTGTCTGAAAACCGCGACACGGTGAAGCAGCTTGACCTGAGCAGTGTTTGTTGGGCGCTAGATGCTTGCCTATGGTAGCTTAGTGGTTAGCACTCTGTGACACCCTGGCCGTCTGATTTGATGGTCACCATTCTTCAGTTTTTTCATTTCCCTCATCGTCTTCATCTATTTGTCCAACAGATCTATATTTTACTTGAAGATTGAACGAACGAAGCGAGCATCCACTTATCTTTGCAGGAAGGTGAATATCCTTTATAGGATTAGGTATCCTAAGCATCGCTTGAGACTGAAGTGCTAGTGGCGTCAGTGTTCAGCGGTCCCCAGACCCTCCTTATGTAAGGCTATCTGTTCTCAAAGCTGGGGTGTGACTACTTGACCAATGCCATCATGGTCGTGACTAAATGAGAACTAAACCCACTCACTGGGCGTCTGCATGGGAGCTTCTTTATGATTTCAAATTCATTTCATTGCACGAGTATAAACTGCCATTGTTTCTCACTATCAAAAATTGCAGCAAGATATCTGCAAGTTAACACTGTTCAGTAAAGTCGGTGGGCATGCATTTGAAATAGGTTTGTTCGCAGTGACCATCTGATGGTTTTATCTGACCGTCAGAAAGGCTTTGGGCCGTTTCCAGTGTTTTCCTGACTACTCAAAGCCAGTTTTCATTCCAGTCCATAGTAAATAAGGCGGACGAGAACTGGCCATCACTACCTTGTCGATTCCCAACTATTATCGAACCCTTCTCAGACGCAGCTAACCGTCAGAAAAAGCCAGTGCGAACGAACCTAATATTATATAAGGAACAAAATTTTTGGCTTGCTATATGTTCAAAGATAAAATTACGTTAATCTTCTTGACTATCCGTTCGAATAAAGCCCGTCTACTCTGTTAAGTCTTGGTAGATTGCCTTGTGTCAATCGAATGTTGTTATTATTTCATATAATTTATTGTTTGATATTTTTGTAAAAGGTTGAAAATAAATTATTTATTACTTCATGCCTGTTACCTCATTTGATCGTCGCCTACAAAGTGACACAGCCGGTTTTGTAGCTGACCTACGGCGGTAGTAGGTCACAGTAGGTGACGGTAGCCGACCTACTAAATTCTAGCATGAGGTTCGTCCCTGGAGTGAGGACTGGCAGGTTTGTTGCCACGAATGCTACGGTAATGGGTCTTCTAATATTCCAACAACAAAACGGGTCATTGGTTCCGTGGTAGACTATCAGCTTTGTTCCAGCACCGTGAATAGAACATGCACTAGTTCAGTGTGAGAACCTCAGTGGTGGAGATGAGTTCATGAATTTTTTGGTTTATGATCCGAACCGCTGGACCGCCTGAACTAGAAATTTCCTAATAAACGACTACAACAAAATGCAAGCATCAATAAATTCTATTCGCGTGAGAAGGCCAGGTACGTGAAACTGTTCAGGAGGTTATCATCTAGTTTTCATTTCACAACCCTGCCCTCCGTTCGGAGCAAGGAGTTCATGTACCAGTTCAAGAACTCAGGGAGGGTAAAACAGTACGTGAACTTAACCTCGCTGGAAAAGCCAAGGCCTGCGCAGATCGATTACGCTGAATTAGTTCATGACCTCAAGCCCACTGGAACGAACCCATCAGTAGGTAGGTACCTGTGTACTTGGATTATTATTTAATGTAAATAATAATATAGTTTAGAAAGGTTTTACACTTGGTAGGTGCTTATTTCGCACCCTAAATGCCTTGCTTAGTAGCATTAATAGGTAATTTTCAATGAAGTGGTCGGGAGAGCTGCAAGAATGAAAGGCCCCTAGATGTTTTGGTGAATGTTTAGAGGAATTTGGTGGAGCAAAACGCAAGGACCATAGGAAAAAGGAAATAAATAAAACACCACAAATGAAGAAGGAGATTTGAGTAGAATTATCAGTTATTGTTTGTTACTGACGATGGTTTGATCATCAAAACCGGTATAACAGTGTAATAGTGGAAATAGACAACCTTTCAATAACTCTCTTTTTCTTTGAGTACTTAGTATTACTTGTCCCTGCCTTCAATGTTGACTCCTGCCACAGAAACTAGGCCGGTTTTGTATGAGTTCCAAATTTTGTAGCGATTTCAAAAATGTTGAAATGACATCTGTACACTTTTTGCATAGGTATGTAGTAGGTACTACCAAAGGAAAGCCTTGTATTCATGCGCAAGAACCGTTAAAATATCCGTCCGTCCAGTTAGTGTCCTCCAAATTTTTGTTCGTTCATGCACTGAGACATGGTAGTTACAGAATAATAAATGAATCCAATAATAAATAAATTCCTGTCCGGAGCTCGGATACGAATTTGTTCCTTGATGTATTGTGAAGTTAATTTTTAAATTCGCGATAGGTATGTAGCTACCTACCTACTCTTTTTTGTGAGACTGAGCAAAATCATGTAGGTATTATAACATGAACTCCGAGCTTCACGGATTTGTCATGTCGAGCTTAAACGCACAGTACAAATTCTGAACTCTCGTGATACCTAAGTAGGTACCTACTAATTGGTTTTAAATTGGTACATACATATATATGGCCTACCACAAGCTGTTTGATAACATATGGTACCTATTTAATAAGCGGTACCGGAGCATGCTGCTTGAATAGTAACATCAAGTAATTATAATAGGTATAACATTGTAGATCTGACACCTCCACAAAAAGGATAGGAGGTTCTAGTTAACGAAGATCCTGCGTACGCCCCTACCATCAGTCACTATTCCAAGAGTTTGCCAATAGGTAATTTATTATAGTACCTCTGTCCCTAGGTACCCATGTGTGGCAGTTTGAACGTCGCGCGCGTCAGATACCACAACTAGTTCTTACATTCCCCGCAGTACTGCGCACAGACGAGTTTTCCTCAATATTTACGAGCCTATGATATGCACGTACTAATCACTGGAGCGTTAATAAAATTGAAATGGCTGTTAAATAATTCGCTTGTAACCAGTCTGCAGTGCAACAATTACGTAATAATAGGCGTAATCTCTGCTGTAAATAGATGGCCGGTTTTCTATTTCCCCCGCTCATTTGGAAGACTTGCCAATGAGGAACTACTACTGCGCATGCTCGAGTTTCGGAAGTTTTAGGAAGGGCGAGGGCGCACAAGTCGGTTTGCTACCTCCTTCCATTTCAATTATAGCGGATTTGCTTGGAATAATTTATTTGTCTGTTGAATGAGTGCAACATTCTTTAAAAGAGCCGTTTTGCTTGAGATTTGACTGACAACGAAGAACCGGTGGAAATTTCCATCAAGGACAAAAACCGCGTGACCTCCAGCGACGCTAGCGCGACTACCGGCAACGACTGAAAGATGAGCGTAATATTGAAGGGACTGTACCGCACCTCCCTCCTCGGCCCGTCTCGCTCTTTCGTATTGAACGTTCGGAATCCGGTTCTCTCTCAGATTCAGGGATCGCTCAAGTTTTCTTCTAAAAAGAAAATGTCTCTCCCCAAAGTTTTCTTCGAAATCGAAGCCGATGGCGAGAAGCTTGGACGTATCGTTATGGAAGTAAGTCGAACGATAATATTCCAATCACTTTTCACTGGTGTTCGCCCCTAGAAATTCCTATCCCATGCCGGAGACCGCTTCAACCGCCATTTCCGGTAACTCCTACGCATCCAAATTTCTTTAGAAATCCACCTCTATTTTTCGGAGCATCTATCTTCAGAGTATTGTATATTACGTAACTATTTTATGTGAAATAATGTTACGTAATTGAGTTCGAAATCCGTCAACAATCACGTTGTGGTTTGGTGTTTTGAGGTTAGCGATGTAGGTAGCCCTCATACCTACCACGTTTCATTATTACTCCTAAATTCGTCCTGTCCGAAGACAACCTGTAGAAGTTGATCCTCAAATACAATTGAAGCTGCAAAGTCCTTATTTCGATTGACGATGATTGAAATACCGTAGCAATTTTTTTTTTGCGGGCCCAAGTAGGTATTCTCATTCGCTTCCCTTCCTCCCGCCTGTGCTCCATTCTGCATGCTCATGACCTTGTGGTTCATTGGAACGAGACATGATTGCTTTGCGGAATATTCTCATCAACTCATTGGGATTTTCCACGATCCAAGGCATTTCCTAGCTTGTATCGTGAACGAGGAGTACCCAGGACTGTTCATAGGTCCTAGTTTATATTTTTAATGGAAGTAGGTTCTGTTCTAAGAATCCTGTGGCCATCCGCACTCCTACGATGAATAGTTGTTCTTCTCGATGAGCTTTCAGTTTCGGCAACAAGTGACGTCATTGCACTCTCCCGCCTTGTCGGTGGAAGAGTGGCATTTCCATAAATTTTGCCTTCTATGGATTCTAACGGATACAAGATACCAAATGATGCATAATACAGGCAGAAAAAAAGGAATTGCCTGCCCACAAGAAAAATAGTCCGGAAACCCGTTCCCTACATAAACCCTATTAATTGTCCCCGAGAGTTACTTTATATTTCATTGAAGAAGGTACTCCTGTGTTGAAAATTTCCGGATGTTCAAAGATTGGTTCTTATTACACCATTGGTTTTTATAGGTTGTTAGGATTCCTATTTACGTTTAGTAAACCACGATACCATAGTTTCTTAACCAATTAAGTAAGTAAACACATCGAAAATTGATGATGACATCGTTGTATTCTTATCTGATGTTCCATATTATCTAAACTGAACCAGAACTATGGGCTGGCCTATGGGATTCTTAGTTATTCCTTATTTCATGTACATAATAATTACTAACCTTTGTTTTCCTCTTGACAGCTGAGGAGTGACGTTGTTCCTCGGACAGCGGAAAACTTCCGAGCCCTGTGCGTCGGTGAGAAAGGATTCGGCTTCAAGGGCTGCATCTTCCACCGTATCATCCCCAACTTCATGATCCAGGGTGGTGACTTTACCAAGCATAATGGTACTGGTGGCAAGTCCATCTACGGCAACAAGTTCGAAGATGAGAACTTCACCCTCAAGCATACCGGACCCGGTAATAATCTTACGTTAACATGGTTGGCAGCAAGGTGTGTGGATATGGGGTAAAGCGGTGGGCTGGAGCCCACCAGGAAATCGACGACATGTAGAACAGGTTTCGATATCACAATCATTTGGGCTTGGTGAATATGGAAAACCGGATTTGTCATTCCGAAGTATCTAACAAAAAAACTGCCAAGTCCTTGTGTCACATGGGTTTATTATTCTGTTGGACATACCTGCAGAAATGTTGGTACACCTATGTATTCGCTCAGCCAAACGAATTTTCATCACTCAAAAAAATTTCAACACCCTCAAAAAACATTTTTTACATTTCAAGATGCGTAGATTGCAGAAATGTTGGTACACTTGTGCATTCGCTCAGCCAAAAAAAATTTCAACAGCCTCAGCTTTTTTTTTTTTTTTTTCGTTTCAAGGTGCGTAGATTCTAAAACACTGGTGTGTTATTCACAGAATAGTAAACCAAAATGCGGTGTACGTCCGCCGTATCTTCCATATCTACTTTATTTTCGGTGTTCTTTCGCACACATGCTCCATTTTGACCCTAGTTGTGTCCCAAAACATATTGCAGCCCGATCGGAATATACCCAAGGGTGTTATGGGTGTAAAAATAGGGTTTTTTTGGTGGTTCAGTAACTTTTCCGTGTTTTTTAGGGCAAGGAACCGAACATGAAGTGGAAAATTGAGGTTCTAACGAAGTTTCAGTATTAAATTTTGGTCTAAAATCATTCTTCTGCACACACTTGGGAACACATTGGTTGCTGGTTGTGATCCGAAGCTCGGCAACCCGATCGTAATACACCCAGTTGAGCAATTCTGCAACTCGTTACCTTTTTGTCGGTATGGAGTCCGTGTAACGACGCCCTGATAGCGAAATTGGTATTCAGGAACTTTTGATACCGAACTTGAATAACGAATTATCTTTGCAGAATAAGATGCCGACGTCGTTAGCTTGTCTCACGAAATCTGAGTAGGGCGAGCAGTCGACTGGAACTCTTTTACGTTGTCACCGTTTCCATGTTGATAAGCAGTGATTGATGTGAATTGATGTGTGTGCGCGCGCGCGGTTGTTAATGATTGTGTTTTGAATCCCGGGAATTCACTCATTGGCCGAAATAAATGCTCATACCTACCTTGGAAGTAAAAAATTGCAGTTCGGGATACCTTGACACTAGGGATAGGTTTTCATTTCAGTTTGTTGTATAATAGCTTCTACCGTTGTTAGCTTGAATGTATTATGCATTTTTGTATAGTGCCAAATTTATTTGTATAAATTTATGTATGATTTTGTTTAAATTGATTCTTATAATGGGTATTACCTGGAAATTCTGATAAACATGTGAGTGAATGACTACCTACCTACGTTTACACATTATTATAGATTGCTTTTGACAGTGGTGTATCCTATATTACATAATATCATTCCCCTCGCAGTGATAACGACCCCTTAACGACAAGTTATTGACGGTTTAGTGACAACTGACGCTATTGAGCGCTCTCAGTACCAGTCGTTGGTATTTAATGACATCGATATTTCATCGTCGTGATGATGCCATACCGAGTTGCAGAATCGCACTGCATGGATGTTGTGGGGGAAAATGGGTGTAACATGGGGTTTTTCGAGGGTTTTTAAAAATAGTTTTTACTGAACATGAGCTTCTGAAGTATCGTTTTCCATATTTCTTTAGGGCGAGAAGACCGAACGTATAGTTGATGTTGCCGAAGAATTGAGGTTGTAACGAAGGTTCTGCTCCCAAAATTCGTTTTTTATGAGTCAAAAATTGTCTGAAATCACGAGAAATTTGTATAATAACTCGAAGTAGAATCAAGACAATTTAATGGCACTGTCAGTGTTGGATAATTTGTTCAAAAAAAAGAAGGAAAAAAAATTAGCCTAATTCGTGTTTTGGGGGGCCAAAATTGGTGGAAACTATCAAAAATAGCTATTGCAATTAGTGTACATGAAACAATAAATGAACAGCCAACATTTCTGTAGGTGTGTCCGATAGAATAATAAACCCATGTGGCAAGGACTTTGGAATCTGCGCACTTTTAGACGTAAAAGAATAAAGTTTGAGGGGGTGTTCCAAAAATTTCTGCTGAGCGAACGCACGGGTGTATTATTCACAGAATAATAAACCGAACAGTCCCCATGTAGGTACGAAATGTAATATTCTGGATACACAGTGACGTATGATGGGTGCTTTGATGAAAGCAATTTGCTCATTGCATAATTTATCTCACCTCGAGCCTTGTGCCGACGGCTTCAGTCTCCAAAACACGATTTATTGTGCTCATAAGCATAGTAAATGGTTATGGGTCTGGTAAATAGACCAATGGAATATTAGATAAAAATTAGACTTGGTCTGTGGGGATCCCCTTGGCACTGGCAGGTTGGCGCCATTTGGGACAGCAAGGCGGTCGGGATTTTTCAACAATCTGGTTTGGCATGTTTTGTATTTTCTATGGTGGGCAGACCCCCCTGCGACTATTTCCAGCCATCTTTCAACCATTACTCTGATTTTGGGGTTCAAAAACTGTATAAATCCACATAGCAACCATTGAAAATGTCTGTGGTCTTATTGTTAGTGTATCGAAACATAAATCCGGTTGACTGACGCCGCCACTCGTTGCAGGTATCTTGTCGATGGCCAACGCCGGACCCAACACCAACGGCAGCCAATTCTTCATCACGACCGTCAAAACCGGCTGGTTGGACAACCGACACGTCGTCTTCGGTCAGGTCATCGAGGGGATGGACATCGTCAAGAAGCTCGAGTCCTGCGGTTCCTCATCTGGGAAACCCAACAAAAACTGCCTCATCTCCGACTGCGGGCAACTGTAGGATCCATCCGGTCATCTGTCAACAGGATTATTATAATTCTTCTTTTCCCTTTAATTTCTCTTGGAGCATTTACAACTAAAAAACGATTAGCATTATTGTAATCTTATCAATTTTTAGCATTATCCTTTTATAATGAACCAATGAAAGTCACTGCAGCCTCATTCCAATGTTTTTATTGCTAATTCTAGCTATTCCCCGCATCGTAAGATTCTCCCCTTTCTCTTTTTTCAAAGAAACATTACATTACAGCCTTCTTGCCCGCTTAATTTAATGTTCAATGTGATAATTATCCTTTCTTTTGCCTCTACTAATTAAGCTGTATCATTACTTCTTTTTTTCTAGAACTTTAGGTTTAGGTACTGGTTTACTTTGGTATTGAAAAAATTCCCATGAGGAGATTAGTAATTCCTCTTCTTTTAAATATAATTTGATACTACGATACTAACTCATCTTGTTCTTTTCACCATGATCTTATCAAGAACCTACTGTGGATCAACTGTTAACCGTTTTATCAGATTTACAAACTACCTCTCACTGTTGATTTGATCGTAACTGTAATATCAAATTTCATTCTAAATTATCTACCTCCATAATCTACGTATCTCAGGTGACAAGGTACCGAAGACTGATATTTTTTGGGTATGCAAGACGTCTGAACTGGCCCTTGACATTGTTGTCGGATCTGTAGAATTGACGAGGAGAAGAGAAGTTAGGGTGTTTGGGGATGTCACCTTTCCGCATCCCCTGACTGCTTATGGGTACCCAGTGCTTAGATCTCGGACCAAATATTGTCTTGAGCAGGTGCTGGCAGTCGTTTGGACGTGCAGTTAAGCTACTATAAATCGTTGACGGATTGTTCACTCCTTCTCCTTCCATTGTTAAGCTTTATAGAAGCGCCTGTGATATGTATGGGTTAAGGAGCTCTCCTCATGGTGTAGCAACCTCGCATCGCTTCACAGAAGTGGTGACCAATCTCCACGAGGACCAGATTTCTAGACTGTTCCTTCGAATTTTGGGAAGATCTAAACATCGCCATCTGGAACACACTCATTAGATTGATCTTTAGTTCGGCCATTGCCAGGTAACTTGAATGAATGTGGCGGATTGTTGACTTCCGTTGTGACCAGCTTTATAGAAACGCTATGAACTAAAAGTAAACAGCCATTGCAGGCTGGGGCTTTTCGTCCCTGCCAGCGTCGCGGACGTGATCAGCTGTCCTCCAATGAGGATCAGAATTCGACCTGATCATTTCGATCTTTACTTGTCCACTCATTGCCTCGCCTCCTTGAGTTGAGAGGGGTTCGCCAAACAGCTATATGGACTCATACTTGGACATCACGGGCGGTCACCCATGGAAGTACCAACCACGCTCGAGGTATCTCGCATTTTTGGAATCTACTCACCTTGAAACGTAAAAGGACAAATTTTGAAGGGGCGTTGCAAAAAAATTTTGCTGAGCGATTTCAATGGTGTATTATTCACAGAATAATAAACCAAAATGTATCACGTATACCCGCTTCATTTTCCGTCTAAAAATTCGTTCTTTCGCACACATGCCCATTTGGGCCCTAGTTGTGTCCCGAAACTTTGCAGCCCGATCGGAATACACCGAGGGGTGCTGAGTGAAAATGGGTATAAAAATAGGTAGGTACTTTTGGTTCATTATTCTGTGAATAATACACCTATGTAATCGCTCAGCAAAAAATTTTTATAACACCCCCTCAAACTTTTTTCTTTTACGTTTCAAGGTGCGTAGATTCCAAAAATGCAATGTCCGTCCGCAGTCCGCCGTATTACGTGTACAGGCTTCATTTTCGGTCTAAAAAATTCGTTCTTTCGCACACATGCTCCATTTGGGCCCTAGTTGTGTCCCGAAACTTTTCAGCCCGATCGGAATACACCCAGGGGTGTTATGAGTGAAAATGTGTGTAAAAATAGATACTTTTTGCGTTTTAGCAACATATTGGTAACATGAGCTTTTGAGGTATCGGTTTCCATGTTTTTCTGGACGAGAAGACCGAATATGAAGTCAATTTTGACCAAAGAGTGGAAAATTGAGGTTGTACCAGATGTTCCGCCCCCAAAATTGATTTTTTATGAGTCAAAAACCTGCGAAATCGTCTGAAATCACCATCAATTTGTAGAATAACACTAGCAAAAGTTTCAACACGTGGATCAATACGACTAAATGGCACTACCAATGATCAACGATAATTTGAAAAAAAAAAGGAGAGTACCTACCTAATTCAAGTTTTGGGGGCCAAAATTGGTGGAAACCATCAGAAATAGCTATTTCAATTGTTGCACATGAAAGAAACAATAAATGAACAGCCAACATTTCTGTAGGTACGTCCAATAGAATAATAAACCCATGTGACAAGGACTGCAGCGTTTTTTAACTATCTTTGATCATTGGTAGTGCCATTTAATCGTCTACATCCACGTGTTGACACTTTTGGTTTATTATTCTGTGAATAGTACACCTATGTAATCGCTCAGCAAAAAATTTTTATAACACCCCCTCAAAATTTTTTCTTTTCCGTTTCAAGGTGCGTAGATTCCAAAAATGCAATGTCCGTCCGCCGTATTACGTGTACAGGCTTCATTTTCGGTCTAAAAAAGTCGTTCTTTCGCACACATGCTCCATTTGGGCCCTAGTTGTGTCCCGAAACTTTTCAGCCCGATCGGAATATACCCAGGGGTGTTATGAGTGAAAATGTGTATAAGAATAGGTACTTTTTGTGTTTTAGTAACATGTTAGTAAAATGAGATTTTTCCATGTTTTTGGGGACGAGAAGACCGAATAGGAAGTCGACTTTAACCAAGGAGTGGAAAACTGAGGTTGTCCCCAGACGTTCAGCTCCCAAAATTGATTTTTTATGATTCAAAAACCTTCGAAATCGTCTGAAATCACAATCAATTTGTAGAATAACACTGGAAAAAGTGTCAACACGTGGATCAAGACGATTAAATGGCACTACCAATGATCAAAGATAATTTGAAAAGAAAAGGAGCGCACCTAATTCAAGTATTGGGAGCAAAAATTGGGGGAAACCACCAGAAATAGCTATTTCAATTTCAATAATTATTTTACATGAAAGCAACAATAAATGAACAGCCAGTATTTCTGGAGGTATGTCCAGTAGAATAATAAACCCATGTGACAAGGACTTTGCAGCGTTTTTATGTTTTAGTAACGACCTTTTGAGGTATCGTTTTCCACGTTTTTGGGACGAGAAGGCCGAATACGAAGTCGATTTTGACCAGAGTGGAAAATAGAGGTTCTAACCAACTTTCAGCCCTAAATTTACGTTAAATTTGGTCTAAAATCGTCGTACTTCCTCACACAGTTTGGGTCTAAGTTTTGGAACACATTTGGTCCTATTTGTGCTCCAAAGCTCGGCAGCCCGATCGGAATACACCCAGGGGTGTTATGGGAGAAAAGTGTGTACCTACGTGAAAATAGGGGTTTTCGATGTTTTTTTGACGTTGATTTGACGTTTTAGTGGACATGAGATAGTGAGGTACCTATCGTTTTTTACGGCGAGAAGACGGAAAATGAAGTCGATTTTGACCGAAGAGAGAAGAATATTGAAGTTGTAACGAAGGTCCAGCTGCTAAAATTCATTTTTTATGAGTCAAAAACCTGGCAAATTGCCTGAAATCACATAAATTTGTATAATTACACTAGATCTTAACAGGTATCAACAGGTGAACCAAGAAAATTAAATAACACTTAATGATCAAAAATAATTTGTATTAAAAAACGCTGCAAAGTCCTTGTCACTTGGGTTTATTATTCTATTGGACTTACCTACAGAAATGTTGGCTGTTCATTTATTGTTTCTTTCATGCGTAATAATTTAAATAGCTATTTCAGATGGTTTCCATTAATTTTGGCCCCTAAAACACAAATTAGGTACCTACGCTCCTTTTTTTTTAAACTATCTTTGATCATTGGTAGTGCCATTTAATCGTCCTGGTCCACGTGTTCACACTTTTTCCAGTGTTATTATACAAACTGATGGTGATTTCAGACGATTTCCCAGGTTTCTGACTCATAAAAAATCAATCTTGGGAGCTGAACATTTGGTAGAACTCAATTTTCTACTCGCTGGTCAAAATCGACTTCATATTCGGTCTTCTCGTCCCTAAAAACATGGAAAAAGATTATCTCAGAAGCTCATATTACCAACATGTTGCTAAAACGCAAAAAGTACCTATTTTTACCCACATTTTCACTCATAACACCCCTGGGTATATTCCGATCGGGCTGAAAAGTTTCGGGACACAACTAGGGCCCAAATGGAGCATGTGTGCGAAAGAACGATTTTTTTAGACCGAAAATGAAGCCTCTGTACACGTGATACGGCGGACGGACATTGCATTTTTGGAATCTACGCACCTTGAAACGGAAAAGAAAAAATTTTGAGGGGGTGTTATAAAATTTTTTTGCTGAGCGAATAAATAGGTGTATTATTCACAGAATAATAAACCAAAAATACGAGCCTAATTCGTGTTTTGGTGGCAACCATCAAAAATAGCAATTTCAATTATATTATTGCATATATGAAAGATACAATAAATGAACAGCCAACATTTCTGTAGGTATGTCCAGCAGAACCATAAACCTATGTGACAAGGACTTCGCAGCGTTTTTCTGCAAGAGTGGCACTCACGAAGACCTAAGAGGATAATAAAATTGATTGAAAAATAACAGAGAAATACCATATTTAAATTTGGAACAAGCGAGTTTTGGAACAAACCCTTGGAATGGAAGTTTTGTTTCACACTGAGTTGGAACAAACAAGTTTTGGAACAGCCTGATTGTAATCCGATACACGAAGAAAAAACGCTGCAAAGTCCTTGTCACGTGGGTTTATTATTCTACTGGACATACGTACAGAAATGTCTGTTCATTTATTGTTTCTTTCATGTGTAATAATCGAAATAGCTATTTCTGATGGTTTCCATCAATTTTGGCCCCTAAAACACAAATTAGGTACGCTCCTTTTGGTTTTTTTTGTTCAAATTATCTTTGATCATTGGTAGGGCCATTTAGAACTCAATTTTCCACTCTTTGGTCAAAATCGACTTCATATTCGGTCTTCTCGTCCCCAAAAACATGGAAAACGATATCTCAAAAGCTCATGTTACCAACATCTTACTAAAACACAAAAAGTACCTATTTTTATACACATTTTCACTCATAACACCCCTGGGTATATTCCGATCGGGCTGAAAAGTTTCGGGAACAACTAGGGCCCAAATGGAGCATGTGTGCGGAAGAACGAATTTTTTAGACCGAAAATGAAGCCGGTACACGTGATACGGCGGACGGACATTGCATTTTCGGAATCTACGCGGCTTGAACCGGAAAAGAAAAAATTTTGAGGGGATAACATAAAATTTTTTTGCTGAGCGAATAGGTAGGTACATAGGTGTATTATTCATAGAATAATAAACCAAAACACTATAGGTACTTTGAAACTTGTATTATAAAATAAATGAAAAATATATGCATATATTTTTTCTCGGGAGCGCCTTAGAGTTATATCTGAAAAAAACTAGGAGAAAAACTATGTAAATCACACGTTTTTTCAATGAGAATCAGCGCTGAGATTTACCAACTAACACCTAGGAAATCTAGACACAGGTACCTAGTCATGAAATTCGCCTTTTCCGTTTGTCAACCTTCTTCTGCTACTTTTCTTTGTTAGTTTTTTGTTTTCTGGTAACACCCATTGCACATTATGTTTGTGAACTAACAAAAAATAAGTAAACTACAATCATTAAAAACAAGTATGAGAAGGCAAGAAACAGAGTCCAAACGTCAAAACCACGCTGTTAAACAAGCGAGGAAGAATACAATGAAGATTATTGCAGGTACAGTACAATAATTATTACAAATATCTTTGTACCTAGTTGAAAAAACAGACTTTTGGTTTATTATTTTCAATAATGAACCATTGGAATCGAGCATGAAAAAAAAATTCTTACCCCCCCTCAAAATTTGATGGTTTACGTTTCAAGGTATGTAGAATCCAAAACTGCAATAAAAATATTTCTGTCTGTCCGCCGTACGCCGTACGCCGTACGGGCCACTTTTCTTAGTTACCATGAAAAAAAATTGATGAAATTCGGGTTATAGGTTCCGTTCGGCGTCTAGTTGGTCCTCGAAGCTCGACGTTACTGTGAGTCATCTCTAAGGGGTTCAAAATAGGGGTTGAAATTTTCAAAACGCCTATACCATTTTTTTACGTAAATATTTTTACGGTTTCAAATAATTCTTGAACTTGCGAGTTTTTTAAGACCATCCGGAGCATCGTACGTCCAGCCGTTCGTTCACAGTAAGGCCCCGAAGTTTGCACCGACAGGCATTTTCGACTCCAGTGTGAATGAAATTGTATACAATTCAAACCAATTCTCGTAACCAGAGACGCGCCCACAATAGGAATTTGTGAATACGGCCAATCATTGGTAGGGATCACCTGATTATATTGGCGGAGTATGAAGTCGAGTTGGTTGTTCTGTGATATTATTTAATTTGAAAAATGATGGCTCTTTTGGAGTTTGTTGGTAGGTAGTGAAACTTGAACAAACGTTGAAGTATTATTGATGGGTAAATTATTACTATGGTAAATCATTACTCAACGGTAAATTATTACACAACGGTTCATTATACCATCTACGTAGAAGGGGCTGGAGTTTGTTGGTAGGTACTTTTGCAACTTTTTTCACTCCTCATCAACGATTTCTTTTCAGAACTTCATTATGTGTGTTTCTTTTTGTTAGGTACTGTTTGTCATCGGCAGAATTATTTTAGCAACATTTAACTCGTGATTTAGGTAGGTACCTAGTAACGAGTACGGGGTTAGGTACTAACCTACGGAGGGTCTGCGATCTACATAATTATGCATAGAATAGTACATATTATATTATATAGACGGGTTATCTATACATAGAGCTGTGATCTGTAACAGAAGGGTATTCTATACAAAATAATAAACCGTTGTGCAGGGATTTGCAGCGTTTTTCAGTATGGCTCAACTTTTTATAAAAAATATAGGCGGAAATGGATTGTATTGTATGTATTTTTGTAAAAGTGCATGGACGCTATATGGAAGATATGAGAAGTCCATATGTGGATCATTGACTACAAAGAAAGGTAAATGGGCTTAATTTTTTTTGTATTGTAATGTGATAAAATTATTAAATAATAGCCCAACCTTTAGAATTTTCACAGTTTCAGGGCTCAAGGCCCCTTAGTTACTGTTACACTACAATTACAAATATCTTTGTACCTATTTGAAACGACGGACCTTCTCCTTATGTCTCAACTTTTTATAAAAATATGGGCGGAAATGGATTGTATTTTAACAAAAGCGCATGGACCGACATATGGAAGATATCAGATGTTAGCATCCATCTGTGGATCAATGACTTTAATGGTTATTAATTTGTTTTGTAATGTTATAAATTGGTTAGTAGCCCAACCTTTAGAATTCAGGATTAATTTTTTTTCACAATTCAGGGTTCAAGGCCCCACTTATATGCTGTAAAGAACAATTACAAATACCTTTGTATCTAGTGGAAAAAACAGACCTTTTCCTTATGGCTCAACTTTTTATAAAAATGTGTGGGGAAATGGATATTTTTGTAAAAGTGCATGGACGGACATGGATGAAAGTTAGTATCCATCTGTAGATCACTGACTACAAATAACATTACAAATTTGTTTTGTAATGTTATAAAAATGGTTAAACACCTCTATTTATTGTTTCCAAATTTTATTCATGTGTATAATCATTTATTTAAGGGTGATCCTTCCTCCATGAGTCCTGCTTAGTCTCATCTTGCATAATCGTTTCTTGGCTGCTGCTGCTTTTTGGTAGACAGTGACCGAACCAAATCGGCCGAGTTAGAGGAATATCAATGTAATTTCCAATAAACAGTAGAATATATACCTACTTTCCTAAATAATAAATTCAAAAACCGCCTAGGCTTTTAAATTGAATTTAGCGGGTATTTCATTGACGTCAAGATGACGTCAGCGCTCGATTGCCGCACCGATGAATCGGATTGGTCCAGATCCCACTGAGCTAGCCAGTCACATTCAGTGTTCCATCATCAAATTCTCAAGAAGCGACCATCTTGTTATTGTGTTCAAAAACATTAGTGTGAAGTTACAAGTTTTATACATTTTTCTACTATTTTCGGTTGGAGCGACAGTTTGTATGGCTGATTTCAAGTAAGTATCGTTTTATACAAGATCGCATTCGTCACTTATCGAAGTTTCTATGTGAATTTCGGTGGGATAACCCGAAGTCGGTGGTATTTGCCTCGTGTATGATCTGTACCGTCTAGCCTCAGACAACCGCGCGGGAACAAACGTAATATTTTCATTTTCCACATTTACATTCCCATGGGTTTATTGTTTCCTCCTTCAAAAATATCGTTTACGTGATGTGATTAAACTTCCGCAACTATTTTTCCAATGTTAATTACACCTGAAGTTGAAGTGATTCAGATCTGGGGACCGAGTTCCACCTAAGACGGTTCATTTGTTTTTTACGCATCCAGGAGATTGTGATTAGAATTTCTTCTATTTATCCGTTGCAGTTCATTCGTTTGCTTCCTTCGCTACACTTGATTTCATTGTGAAGTATTTCAAACATTAGTTTCCAACGGGTTTTGATGCACTACGCTGTTGATTACCTGCAACAACCCACCTACGGAGTTCACGTTGAGTGGTTGTATACCTACCCACCGTTTCCACTTTCGTTATGGTAGGGTAGGTACCTAGATGCATAATTACTTTCCATTTTGTAGCCTAATCTTCTTTGATGTATCTGTTCCCATGATTATTTTCCGTTAATTTACCCTTCTTGCCTCCCATTTTTGGTCGTACATATTGCTTTGTGCGCGGTTGCAGCAGTCAGTGTTCTGGGCAGGTGTGAGCTGTGCAAATAGGCATAACGTTGACCTCCGTAAAATGGGTAAAGTGGCCCCTTTATTGGCATCTTGTCGGTGGTGTTTCTGAACACTTCTAATGCGAAGGCATTTGCAATTATACGGACGACCAGTTGATTTTTGCAATGTAGCTGTTCGGAACACGCAAGATATTATTGAGTTCCTTTTCTTTGGAGTCCGTGGAGTTTTCGTACCAAGTACCAACACATATTCCTTTGCGAAAACATGTTACAAAGGAAACGATCACAGTTGAGCAGATCAAAAAGGATTGATATATTCAGTAACACGTCATATTATAGAGAGTAGACGAAAATTATACTTAGATGTATAGTTGAAACCATATTAGGTAGGTATTTGATATTTTGGGATAATGCGCTCATGGCAAAAAAGCAAGTGGTAAGTACATCTCTACCAGGATACTCCTTCCTTGCTTAGTGGAAATTTTGCTACATACTTGTTAAATTTCCACAAGTCACCTGTCTAGCGAGACAACATGCTGTTCACTCATGTTTGCGCACCCTGTGTCCAACGAAATTCCACGGATCTTGTCCGGCCCACTCTCCATTTGGTGCTGCTCTCTAGGTCCTGCCATTAGATCCTCATTACTTGTGCATTGGAGTCCATCGTGAAGTCAGGATAGTCGTGAGAAGAAAACAGAAGCACCATTTATCAAATTTCGGGGGGATCGTCTGTAACATGAGCATTACAAACTACAGGCGTTCTCAAATCCCTGGGGAGTACGAAGGTTATTAGTAAACAGGCAGTAGCAGCCATAAGAGGTAACCGAATATGGTGCAGAATGGATTGGTTCAGATGTTTGCTTATAGTTGGAAACAGAACTCGTGTTTTGATCATATTTTTAACAGACTTAAAAAAAAGAGGACAGTTCGACCGATTTCTGTGGTCTTTTTTTAAATGTTGGCCCAGGACTTCTCCGAAACTACTGGACTGATTTGGATGAATCTTTTTTCCAATGAAAGAGGATCATCCCCCGGTGGTCCCGTTATATTTTTGTAAAGATCGGCCCAGTACGTAGATAACAGGAACAGGGATAACAATATGATACGCGATTATTCCGAAACTACTGGACCTATTTCGATGAATCTTTTTTCAAATGAAAGAGGATCATCCCCCGGTGGTCCCATTGTATTTTTGTAAAGATCGGCCCAGTTTGTAGATTTGAGGAACAGGAATAACAATATGATGAGCGATTTTTCTGAAACTACTGGACCGATTTCCACGAATCTTTTTTCAAATGAAAGAGGAACATCCACCGGTGGTCACATACTAGTTTTGGTTTATTATTTTCAATAATGAACCATTGGAATTTTAAGTGGAAAAATAGTGCTGAGCCCGTACTAGGCTAGTTATAGATACTCCTCGATTTCTAGTGCTTTCACAGACATTGGACGATTTGACGACAGAAAATAGTCTGCCAAACACTGGATTCCCCAGTAATGCTATCAAGTATCAAAACTTGATAGCATGAGGTGTCTTCTCGTAAAAAGAACATAACATTTAAAAAATTAACATAAAACAAAACCGACTTCAGAAAAGCTGTATAAAACTAAAAGAATATTTTTATGCTGAACAAACTTACGTAATTTATTCAAATCCAATACAACAAAAATTTTGAAGTCGGCAGCAATTTCTAATTAAAAACCCCACACTCAGCCATCATACTTTATCTCTTCGTTTTTATACATTTTAATTGACATTTAAAAACATTTTCATCCTGGATTCCAAAGGTTCATTGATGAAAATAACATAAAATAAACATACAAGGCATGTTGATAAAACATGCAAGGGTCAGCAATTTCACTGATTTTTTTCTCCTTTCTATTCCTTCACAACAATACCTCGATTTTTAACACAACTTTAAAGTTAGCTCAGCTGAAAAACGTGGGGCTGTGACCTCACTTTTCCCGTCTAGATCCAAGATTCTATGTAAAGCCTTTGTTCCACAACCATAGTTATTTTCAGTAACAAACAATTTTTTTCATCCGCTCTAAAAATTTGGTGATTTGCGTTTCAATTTTCTTAGAATCCGAAAATTGAATAAATCAGTCCGCCGTCCTTTGCACTTTCCTTTAGTTACAGTGGACCAAAATTAATGGAATTTGGTTTGCAGGTCCTATTAGTGGTTTAGTTGATACTCATAGCACACATTACTGTCTGTCATCTCTAAATGGTGCAAAATAGGGGTTGACGTGTTCAAATTTAGCTCGACAACCATAGAAGGGTATCTATGGTTTTTATATGGATTCAGATCTTGGGTATTTTTTGAGACCACCCGGAGCATTGTACATCCAGCCGTTCGTTCACACTAAGGCCCAGCCCAGATAATTATCATTGATGGGGAACAGCTGATTATAATCACGCATGGCTTCCTGAAATAGGTTTTGTTGTTCATCATATCATTTCATTTGAAGAAAGATGATTATTTTGAATTTTGTTGATGGGTACCTTTTTACCGATTTGTTGGTAGGTATACAAGTTCGTTGTTCACGGCCAAACGAATGATCTAAATTAGCTGGTAATTTGGAAATATGCCTAGGGTCCTACTCAGGTTTAGGACCATTAGCTAAATAATTAAGGCACTCCCGGCTCGATTTATGGCTTTCCTTAGAGAGGCACGAGGAATTTGGAATTGGAAATGTTTCATTTACAAATGAAAATTATACCCAAGTTAAAATTACAATAAAACAATACAGCTGTAGCACAAGTGCTGTCTGCCGGAAGTCTCGGCACATGTTGGGAAAACATATCACTACTATTTGGCATATTAAACGATACATTAACAGCAAAAGTAACATTATCCACTATAATAAGTACATAATTCTTAGCTTTATAATATATCATCTGCCTCATGTTTTACTTAACCCAACCAATGATTAACATAACAGATACTACTACTATAATATTCATAACTATACTATATAACAATATAATTTATGTACATACACATTCATCAATTATTCAACTGTTACATTTTCTATAAATTCAGCCATCAGTAATTAAATTCTTCCACCAGCTCATTCCTATATCGAATGGCATTTACCAGAAACCATCTCAGACACATCCAGATCCCCCTTTCAGAATCTCGATAGCACCCGTATCTGACAGGTATGGGAGGCACGAGGATAGGTATCAGTGGCGTAGCCAGGATTGTTGAATGAGTGGGGGGTTATCGGAAATAGAAAAAGTCATATGTAAGATTTGACTTTACAAACAAACTTACTTACTTTGTCGCTCCTCTTGTATCTTGTGGTGTCGAGGTTTTGCAGCGAGCCTTTCATCTCTTATGATCCAATGCTTGTGAGCGGTCTTGTTTCCAGGATACTCCTCGGCCCTACAGTGAGACACGGAAATTGTCTTCCCACCTGGTCCTCGGCCTTCCTCGAGCTCTGCCTCCCACGTAACTGGCTTCCCATGTCCTGCGAGGGTATCTCGTCTCGGGCATTCGGGCTACATGGCCGAACCATCTCATCTGTGCTTGTTCAACCCTCGTCAAAAGAGACCTTCTGATGGTCTGATTCCGCACACGATCTCTTCTCGTCTTCCCCTCCACTCATTGGAGATAGCGCATTTCTGCTGCCTGCAGCCGGCTCCTGTGCCTCGAGGTAAGGGCCCAGGACTCCGCACTGTGGAGCAAGATAGGGGTGTAGACGGTCGGATAAACAACCATTTTTATGGTCTTGCTAACCTCTTCCCAACAAATCCCCGGTTGATTGCGTGGTATAGGCGTCCAGCAGCAGCTATGCGATTGCTGACTTCCTGTTCAATAGGGCCATCCTGTCTGATTATGGCTCCCAGATATTTGAAACTGTCCACCTTAGAATCCGAAAATTGAATAAATCAGTCCGCCGTCCTTTGCACTTTCCTTTAGTTACAGTGGACCAAAATTAATGGAATTTGGTTTGCAGGTCCTATTAGTGGTTTAGTTGATACTCATAGCACACATTACTGTCTGTCATCTCTAAATGGTGCAAAATAGGGGTTGACGTGTTCAAATTTAGCTCGACAACCATAGAAGGGTATCTATGGTTTTTATATGGATTCAGATCTTGGGTATTTTTTGAGACCACCCGGAGCATTGTACATCCAGCCGTTCGTTCACACTAAGGCCCAGCCCAGATAATTATCATTGATGGGGAACAGCTGATTATAATCACGCATGGCTTCCTGAAATAGGTTTTGTTGTTCATCATATCATTTCATTTGAAGAAAGATGATTATTTTGAATTTTGTTGATGGGTACCTTTTTACCGATTTGTTGGTAGGTATACAAGTTCGTTGTTCACGGCCAAACGAATGATCTAAATTAGCTGGTAATTTGGAAATATGCCTAGGGTCCTACTCAGGTTTAGGACCATTAGCTAAATAATTAAGGCACTCCCGGCTCGATTTATGGCTTTCCTTAGAGAGGCACGAGGAATTTGGAATTGGAAATGTTTCATTTACAAATGAAAATTATACCCAAGTTAAAATTACAATAAAACAATACAGCTGTAGCACAAGTGCTGTCTGCCGGAAGTCTCGGCACATGTTGGGAAAACATATCACTACTATTTGGCATATTAAACGATACATTAACAGCAAAAGTAACATTATCCACTATAATAAGTACATAATTCTTAGCTTTATAATATATCATCTGCCTCATGTTTTACTTAACCCAACCAATGATTAACATAACAGATACTACTACTATAATATTCATAACTATACTATATAACAATATAATTTATGTACATACACATTCATCAATTATTCAACTGTTACATTTTCTATAAATTCAGCCATCAGTAATTAAATTCTTCCACCAGCTCATTCCTATATCGAATGGCATTTACCAGAAACCATCTCAGACACATCCAGATCCCCCTTTCAGAATCTCGATAGCACCCGTATCTGACAGGTATGGGAGGCACGAGGATAGGTATCAGTGGCGTAGCCAGGATTGTTGAATGAGTGGGGGGTTATCGGAAATAGAAAAAGTCATATGTAAGATTTGACTTTACAAACAAACTTACTTACTTTGTCGCTCCTCTTGTATCTTGTGGTGTCGAGGTTTTGCAGCGAGCCTTTCATCTCTTATGATCCAATGCTTGTGAGCGGTCTTGTTTCCAGGATACTCCTCGGCCCTACAGTGAGACACGGAAATTGTCTTCCCACCTGGTCCTCGGCCTTCCTCGAGCTCTGCCTCCCACGTAACTGGCTTCCCATGTCCTGCGAGGGTATCTCGTCTCGGGCATTCGGGCTACATGGCCGAACCATCTCATCTGTGCTTGTTCAACCCTCGTCAAAAGAGACCTTCTGATGGTCTGATTCCGCACACGATCTCTTCTCGTCTTCCCCTCCACTCATTGGAGATAGCGCATTTCTGCTGCCTGCAGCCGGCTCCTGTGCCTCGAGGTAAGGGCCCAGGACTCCGCACTGTGGAGCAAGATAGGGGTGTAGACGGTCGGATAAACAACCATTTTTATGGTCTTGCTAACCTCTTCCCAACAAATCCCCGGTTGATTGCGTGGTATAGGCGTCCAGCAGCAGCTATGCGATTGCTGACTTCCTGTTCAATAGGGCCATCCTGTCTGATTATGGCTCCCAGATATTTGAAACTGTCCACCTGTTCGAGCTGAGTTTCAGCGAGGTGTATAGAGTGCTTGGCTGGAGTGTGGGAAATCATCATGTTTTTTGTTTTAGAGCCACTTATCACCATGTTTCTCCTTTGCATTTCCTCATCCCCGAGGTTCAGGTTAAACTGCAGACTCGCTGCGCTCTTGGGTATCAAGGCCACGTCGTCCGCGAATGCGAGCTCGGAAATATTCACCTGCCGCATCTTCCAATGTTGAATGAGTGGGGGTTATCGGAAATAGAAAAAGTCATATGTAATATTTGACTTTACAAACAAAGCTGAATATAAATTTAACAAAGTACCTACTACATGTTACAGGTAACGTTAGTTAAGATAATCTAATAAAATAAATATATTTATTTTGGGAACAGTGTTAGCGAATTTTCAAAGAAAATGAAGCTATTGCAATGGGTCCAAAATTGTCAGAAAATAAATTTTTGAAATTGTCTTATAGGCAAATCCTTTTCAGAGCATCTTGATTTCATCCCTAGGTTAAAAAAAATTTACATGTATATTACTTATTTATTTATTCATGTGTCACTCCAGACGATATCGTCCATGGGTACATGATACACATTCCAAATTTCGCCAAAATGTTCTTGCTGCCAGACAAAAGGATGTTCGAAGATGAGCACTTTTCAAAAATTCTAAAGGGTCTAATTTGAGTTTTTAGGGGTCAGAAATAGGTAAAAACTGTTAAAATTGCGAACAATTGATATAAAATCACTGGAAGTGGTATGGAAGGACGAGTAAAGACAGAAAAATACCATTTCAGTTGCTTTTCTTACAGAACATGGCAAATTTGGATTTTTTGGTCGTCAAAAGTTGGTATTATGGGCTCAAATTAATATTAATTCGCCTGACATTGTGTGGGATGATGATTCACGACAGAAAGAGGGACTGTTTCGATGATACACATATTTTTCACAAAAAAGAGTGGGGCAAATTTGGCTTTATTAGAGCCAAAAATCAGTAAAAATGGGCCAACGTTGAGGCGCCCACAGTTCGCTCACCTTCACCGGGCCGTCAGGTGACGGATATTTCTTGGCGACAAATATCCTGCTGGATTTGACGGTCGCCATTCTTCATTTCCGTGAAGGTTTGAGTTTTGTTATCAGTTTTAAAATTTTTGTTACTCTTCGACAGGGGTTAAGAAAAACTGATTGAGGTAAATCGGACATATCCCCCGCTCCAATCCAAAATGGACACTGATTCCAAGAACGACATCTAGTGTAAAATAAATTGGAGAGGAATGTCAAACAACAAGAAATTGGTGTAAATTTTTATATTAGACGTTAATTATTATTTGCTCAGTTCTCACTTCACGAACGACTGATGCTTTGCACTGTTCTTCGACGGATTCATGACGGATGAAACTCGGTCCGAGATGTGAACGGGAATCACGGACCATCACCGACCGATCTCGGCCGCTGGGATCTCGTGAGAGTGACGGGCCGGTCTCTTGACGGTCTGTTGTGAAGCGACCTTTATAGGGAAGTCGGGGGAAACCATTACACAATACATCCCAGCCCAAACCCTCCTCCCCTGCTTGCTCGGAAAATATTCACAATGGCCATGACATTAGTCGTTTGTAATCAAATAAACGTACCTATTATTTCACTGTTTATTCATGATTGATTTACTGTTTAATCTGGTATTGTTGTATTGGTTTCTTTTACTTTTGTGATTGTTGTTTCCGAGCCATGGAGCCCCCCCCCCCCCCCCCGGGTCTGTGCTATTGTTAGTTACTGACATCATGGACTACACTGAAGGGGCATCTGTATGGGAAAATTATGAATCGCGTCTTTTATTACTTTACAGGCTTTGCCGTATGTGGTTGACTTAGGCCCACTTTCACCAGAAAATTATTTAACAGAGTTTAGCCAAACTCCGTTAAAATTAACGTCGAGGTTTAAACCTGGAAAGGCAGCTGGCGTCTTTCACCAACCCAAATGTCGGTTAAACCCAGTTTGAAATAACGGAGTTTGCCTGACGGAGTTTAGTTTAAAATGTCCAAGCAAAAGTTGGACAATATGACGCGCCGGGACTATAAACTCGTCAAAACAACAACAACCACCACTCAGGTGATGTCGATTCCCCAACCTATGTCTGGCATGGCTGCGGCCAAGACACGTAACTGGGAAAAGAAGAAGAAGAAGATGTCGATTCCCGCTTCCATTGTTCCGCTGTAATAATAAACTGTAAATTGCCAAAGTGATTTCTGATTTACGACGATTCCAGTCACGAGGTAAGGTACATATAATATCATTGTGGAACACATGGTTTAGAGTAAATACCAATACAATGCCAACTCGCGTTAATTAATTTCACAACCGTATAACAACGAAACCGAAAATCAGCTGTGAGCTAGGCGGCCATATTGGGATGGATAACGGAGATTAGCAACAACTTTAACTTGCCGGATTTCGGGCGTTTAAACTTGAGCCTCCTCGGTGGAAGTTTAAGCTGGCACAGAGCTCTGGTGAAAGACAGTGAGCGGTAAACTCCGTTAATTTGCAACCTCTTCCGGGTTAAACTCGTTTCAAATTTTTGGTGAAATGCTCACTGTCTTTCACCAGAGCTCTGTGCGAGCTTAAACTTCCACCGAGGGGGCTCAAGTTTAAACGCCTGAAATACGGCAAGTTAAAGTCGCTAATCTCCGTTATCCATGAGATCCCAATATGGCCGCCTAGCTCACAGCTGATTTTTGGTTCTGTTATAGGGCTGTGAAATGAATTAAGGCGAGTTGGCATTGTATTGGTATTTATACTACGTATTCCACAATGATATTATAGGTACATTACCTCTTGACTGGAGTCGTCGTAAATCAGAAATCACTTTGGCAATTTACAGTTTATTATTACAGCGGAACAATGGAAGAGGGAATCAACATCAGCTGAGTGGTGGTTGTTGTTGTTTTGACGAGTTTATAGTCCCGGCGCGTCATATTGTCCAACTTTTGCTTGGACATTTTAAACTAAACTCCGTTAGGCAAACTCCGTTATTTCAAACTGGGTTTAACCGACATTTGAGTTATTGAAAGATGCCAGCTGCCTTTCCAGGTTTAAACCTCGACGTTAACTTTAACAGAGTTTAGCTAAACTCCGTTAAATAATGTTCTGGTGAAAGTGGGCCTAAGAGGTAGTAGGTTCTTAGGCCATGGAGAAAGGCTGGCTGATAGATTAGTAATAGGGGTTGGGTTATATATTCCGGTTCAAGTTGCCATTTAGGCAAGCCCCTCGTTATTAGTCTTGATTGGTTTCCTTCAAATACCTTATAACAACCCTTGACCCGAACATGTAGACAAAATCACCCTGCAGCCCCTTAAATGGACACCATATCTCTCCCCCCCCCCCCCCCCCCCCCCCGATACCCTTCTATAGTCATCTGTAACCCCCTTCATAAAGTTTATAATAACAAAACAAAAACAAAAAATGCCAGTTACAAAAAAAGAACAGGAAAAGTGGAATTATGAAGAGGAATAAAGCAGCTAATGACGGTACACACTGGTAGCAACCTAATTTCAAAGATTTTGTTTTTTTGCCAACTTCGAAAAATCTTAAAAAATCAAAATGAGCTCTGAATAATTGTTTTTATTTTTTGTGACTATTATTTTTTTCCATACTTATCCTCGTGATCATGAAGTGGTGCTTCTTATTATTTCCTCATTAATCAATGAACGATTTTCAATCCTCCGCCTCAAGGTACTCAAACCTTGTATTTTGAAGGGGTTTACGAGGTTCAGGATATCTACAACTTGAAATTTAACTGGCCACGTAAAAATCTTGAATATCAGCTTATTTTATAATTTTCGAGCGGAACTGGCGAAACACCTATTGTCAACATGCTTGTTCGTACCTTATTTTATTTCGTTGGTGCCAAGAGGTGACTCCCATTAATTTTTATGGATTGAGATATTGCCTTTTAGCTATTTTTCTTCTACTTAGGGTCTAATCAACCTGAAATGTCGAGTTTGACGAAAAGTTGGCTTGAAAGAGTGTAGGGTATCCATGACTTTCCGTTATCGTTATGCAATTCGTAGTTTGGGAAAAGTGCATTGCTAAAACTCGGGGGTTCGGGGAAAAAGCATTTTCTCCGAAACAGCAACAGAATTGTCGAAAGTGCTGGCTCATTGAATATTGAGGGCAAAATGTAGATGCATCTTGGTTCTCACAGCCTGTAATTATTATGCTCCGCAGGTGACTGAGTGAAAGGAAAGAAAGATGGCTACTTTAGCAGAACAAGCTTCCAAGCTCCTCGACTTCAATCAGAAGTTGGATGTAAACCTTCTTGACAACATCGTGGGATGTATGTACACCGGTATGGGAGAGCAGGTTAGTGCGCATCCCCCCCCCCCCCACCCCATCTGCATTTATTCATAGACACCAAGGCATTGTTTTAATGAAACCCGTATGTCATGGGACAAGGTTATGAGCTATGAGTGGAGGGGCTAGGTAGCTCAGAAATCCTGTACAAGAACGCATTCATCAATTTTATTGGCCAGTGCAAACGTTGAATTCTACATATATTTGCTCTCCACTCGTGATAGAAACGTCCTGTTTATCAGCATGTTTTTTTTTTTTAATTTCAGCAAAGGATTGCTCAGGAGGTATTGACCAACTTGAAAGAGCATCCCGATGCGTGGACCAGGGTTGATGCGATTCTGGAATATTCCTCAAACCAGGAAACTAAGTACTATGCCTTACAAATCCTGGAGCAAGTTATCAAGACACGCTGGAAGGTTTTACCGAGAAATCAATGCGAAGGTGATGAATGTGGGCACAAATTGGAGTACATTTCAGGGGTTCCGTAAATTGACATTTTATAACGCCAAATATTTTTCTGCAGGTATCAAGAAGTATATTGTTGGGTTGATCATCAAAACCTCGTCTGAGCCTTCCATCATGGAGAAAGAGAAGATGTATCTCAACAAGCTGAACATGATTTTGGTTCAGGTGAGTTAAATTATTAGTCAGTAGTTCAGATTCAATGTATTCCAGAAAAATTTGAACTGAATTAGAATTAGAATTTTTCCATTCTGCATGGCCAGCTATTGCTTAGGCGTCTGAAGCCTCTTCTTACTAGGAATATTAGCATTCCTCATTTCCCGCGTTTACAATTCTTTCTTCAATCTCTCCCAAACCCGCATATTCAGTGTGCACAGAGTTACGATTTAATACCCCAATTACGTTTTTTACTGGTTTAGGTGTTGAAGAGGGAATGGCCCAAAAACTGGGAATCCTTCATCCCTGACATCGTCGGAGCCAGCAAAACGAACGAGTCTCTTTGCCAGAACAACATGGTCATTCTGAAACTTCTCAGTGAAGAGGTGTTCGATTTTTCCAGCGGTCAGCTGACTCAGACTAAAGCGAAACATCTCAAAGACTCAATGTGTCAGGAGTTTTCTCAGATTTTCACTCTCTGTCAATACGTTCTGGTTAGTCTTGAATATTTCATTTCGTTTATTTATGCAAGAACCTATTGCTATGATTATATATTCTTTTTTGGTGTCCATGTCCTGATGAAATAGTGATTTTCAGGACAACTCCCAGAACGCACCCCTTGTCGGTTCTACACTTGAAACACTCCTGAGGTTTTTGAACTGGATCCCTCTTGGATACATTTTCGAAACCAAGCTCATCAACACGTTGATTTTCAAGGTACTTAATTTTCTACTTAACCATTGTTCCTGCAACTTCTGAACTATATTTCACGAACATCCTCGTTAAGATAGGTTTTAAAATTGTTGAAATCCTATTCCTTCCAGTTCTTTGCGGTGCCACTGTTTCGCAACGTGACCCTCAATTGCCTCACGGAAATTGCCGGCGTTACTGTGTCCAACTATGACGACATGTTCATCACTCTGTTCACGCAAACTATGTCGCAGCTGGAAAACGTAAGTTGGAAATGTATGGGGGGTGATTGACGACCCTCTCGGATCATCTGGTTTGTGTTCCTAGAAATCAAGTGATCACGTATTTTTCTGTTATCTGAAAGAAATCAAACTTCTCTTCAGATGATCCAACATTTTTTCTTGTAAGTAAATGATTAATACCAGTAGCAAATTTATGAAACCAGCCCATCCCAATTGGCCTTGATGTTCAGGCCTGACAAAATTGTGAATATTGATCCAAAATGACAAACGGTAAGTCCTGAGATGTTGAAGCTTCTAGGCCCAGAGGTTCGGGTTTGTTTGTTGACATCGTAGTCAATTAGTTCTTTGAAAATTATAATACTGATTCGTCATTCATGATTGAAAATGTGATTTGGATTTTTCAGATGTTACCAACTAACACCAACATCCGTGAAGCTTACGCTGCTGGTCGTGACCAAGAGCAAAATTTCATCCAAAATCTTGCCATGTTCCTGTGCACATTCCTAAAAGAGCACGGTACACTCGTTGAAAAGAAAGAATATAACAACACATTACTCACTGTAAGTCACTTTCTGGGTCTGACATTCAGTAAGAGCACACAGTTGTCGGGTTATCGTCTCCCGCAACGCCTTGCGGATTTTCCGCGTAGCATATCATCACATACGCTCATGACGCAAAAATCGCAAATGTAATATTTTTATACCTACTTATATATTTATTCATGTACTCATATGCAACTTCGGACCTCAGCTACTTGATGCAAATTTTGCCAAAATGAGGATTTCCAAATAAAAGAAAAGGCATTTTCGGAATGCAGAATATGGATAAAATGTAAAAATTCGTGTTAGAATCTGTAAAATGGCCCAAATTTTGAATAAATTCCGTAAAATCAACAAGTATCTGTACCTACTTATGTGGTGATTTTGAAAAAAAAAACCTTTATTACCAGAAATGACTTGGTGGCCAATAAGTTATTGTATTTGGATTTTTTTTGTTGGAAACCGTGGAAAGTGTTTGATAATGAAGTAAATTGAAGTAGTTTTAGTAGGTAGGTACGTTATTTCCGAATTTGTTTCATATGGTCAAGCTGCATGAATGGAATTCTTTCTTGTTCAGGCCCTGCACTATTTGGTGCTGATCTCCGAGGTTGAAGAAGTGGAAATATTCAAGATCTGCCTCGAGTACTGGAGCGCCTTGGCGGCCAACCTGTACCGGGAAAATCCGTTTTCTTCAGTCCAGCCTTTTATGTATTCCAACAAACTATTCCGCGGTCCTGTAATGCCCCACGTGTCATCCCCCTGCGCATTCTACGCCCCAGTTCTCTCGAAGGTAAGTTCGTCCTGTGAAACCCGGTAAATTAGGAAACTTGTAGAATAGACAGTGGCAACCTCGTCGGTGGTACACCGGGTGACATCTACACACCCCAATGCCGCCCCAACAAAAGCACTGACAATTTGTTTTGGTGACACGTTTTGAAGGATTATTCCCTCCAAGCTATTTGTTGGTATACCGTGTTTGATTCTGGTTTGAAATGCTGTGGGGCGTTGTTGAGTGCCTTTGAACCGCGTTGAGGCGTAAACTGCCTGAGTTACCACTCGATTCTCTTCCTCCAAGACCATAACGCCAATGGGATCGACCTGATGCCATGATGAGATTACCAAGACTCCCTATAGACGTATCTTCTATCTTCAATATCGTCGTAGAATCCAACATACATCACTTATACAGTAAAATCCCGATACCTCGCAAATCCCGTTAATTCAGAGTAAAGTTGGTCCTCTTGGTAATTCGAAAAGCCATGTATTGTATTTCGGTTGCTAATTCGTAAACTTCTTATTATTCGTAATTCGCCATTCCATATCCCGTTAATTTGACTTTTTTAAAGTTTAATTTAATTTATTTTTTTTAATTTAAAAGAGCAGGTAGCAGGTAGGTAGCAATAAATAAAAAATGTAAATAAAGAAAATATAAAAGCATGTATAAAAACAAAAATGCAAATCGCAACAAAGAAATTAATGTACAACAGATCCCTTGAACTCGAAATCACAGAACCCGATTTTACTGTATATCAACTTTCCGAGAGACAGGTACCCTACAGGAATCCTAGGTGTTAGGTTCTTTGTTCTTTAATTTAGTGAGCGCTTGGCTCAGGATAATAACTGTGCGGGGTAACAGCAATGTTGTGTGTATTAGGAATATGAACTCAGCGGGGTTTTGTGGCTGCTATAGCAGCACCCACTTCTGTATGGTTGCCTTCGTCCTTTGCTCGTTATACACTCTGTGTCCCCTTCATTTACTGGTGGTTCGCTGTACAGAAAATTGTAACCTGTTTGGTTTGAAGTTTACAGCGTGTAGAACCCGAATCGACTCGTCTACTTGTTCGTATAATATGGGTTTTTTTTCTCATACAGAGAGCAGCATTAGAGGAATTCAGTTCCATGATTTCATGTTTCCATTGTTTTAGGTGAGGTACATCATGATATCAAGAATGGCTAAGCCTGAAGAGGTTTTGGTCGTTGAAAACGAGAACGGCGAAGTCGTGAGAGAGTTCATGAAGGATACTGATGCTATAAACTTGTACAAAACTATGCGAGAAACCCTCGTGTACCTTACCCATCTTGATTATGCCGATACTGAGCGGGTTATGAATGAAAAACTTCAAAGCCAAGTGCATGGATCCGAGTGGTCATGGAGAAACCTCAATACCGTGAGTCATCTTGAATAATTTTTTCAGTTATATTGAAACGAGAGTTTCAATCAAATGACGGGGATAAGGTAAAAAATCTCCGTAATAATAATTTTTATGGTCACCCCAACTGCAACAGCGCACTACTCATTTTTCGCATCTTTTCACGAGGCACCAGAAGCTGGTTTTATATGACTTACGGTCAATCCACTCTTGGAATCATTGTTATTTCGATGCTCATCAGCTCAAGAACCGCTGACGCCTCTCAGTTCAGCTTCATTGTGATATAAACGACTTGTGTAGTGTGGCAGCAGACTTAGAAATTTACGTTGACAACATCCAACTTTCAGTGATTGAGTCTTCAGGAAATTCATTTGAAAAGAAAACTTGATGTGCGTGCGTGAGTTTACTGATATTTTAAATGTTGAGTCCCTGTTTCTGTTTCAGCTTTGTTGGGCAATAGGTAGTATATCAGGAGCGATGCACGAGGAGGATGAGAAAAGGTTTCTGGTGACAGTTATTAAAGAATTGTTGGGCCTCTGCGAACAGAAAAAGGGCAAAGACAACAAAGCTATAATAGCCTCCAATATTATGTATGTCGTTGGTCAGTACCCAAGGTTTCTGAGAGCCCACTGGAAGTTCCTTAAAACGGTAGTCAACAAACTCTTCGAATTCATGCATGGTAAGCTACAACAGTTTCAACTTTTTTAAAAACAGAAAATTTATTAATACTTGGCTTTTCGTTAACAGCAAAGTTGATTGACTGTTGTCACCTAAGACAATTATTTGTATGGAGCCATTAGAACTTTTTCTGTTGTGGTATTAAATCTAAAGGGTTATTTCCGCTAGTGTAAGAAGTAATATTACCATACTTCCGGAGGAGCCCGTCATCACTTGAGTATTCTCTCGACGGCCTAATGATGATGTCCTTACATCCAAAGCGCTCGCCTCCAGTACTCAACTAGCTGGTGACGACGGATCCCTCCGGAAGGTACGGTAATATTTCTTCTGCTGTGGTCACTGTAGTAGATCATCTACTCTAACGCCAACGGGCTGTGTAGCAACTATCTCGAAAACAGTTCTAACGATTTCTGTGAAATTTCGCCCCACTGCACAGTACTTTGATTGTTCGGGAATCGTGGAAAAAAGTCGTATTGGAAGGTTATAATTTTTTTCTCCTCTTACGATTCATATTTGGAGTCACTGACCGATTTTGAGTGAAAGAAACATCAAAGTACATTTTCAGACGAGAAATAATATATTGTTTTCATTTCACCAGTAAAAAGTACAGAAAGTCACTTCTCAAGTCGCAGCTGACAACTAGGTAGGTATCACGTAGGTACTGTGGAATGAGATAAATATGTAATGAATAATATACAGAATGCGCAAAAAAATAAAAATATATTCGTACTTCGAAATCAATTCACTCAGATGACTTTTTTGATAGAATAAAAAGTAATTATCATGTATCTATTGGTGTTAAGTAAGTACCTATTGAGAAGAATAAAAATCAATCAATCGGTCAGTTCAGTTGCATTGGATTTAAATCGAATGCAACTCATCACTGACGTCATTTAAATCATCACCATCATTGACGTCAGTCCGTCCCTCATTAAATACTGACCAACAATGCATACTCCGTGAACGGCTTCATTGGTCTTCCCATCCTACTAATTGACTCATCATTCCTCGAGCCAGATGAAAACAAGGGCACTGGGGAGGTCGAGCCATTTGCTGTGACGTTTTTCAAACACGTTCTTCTTTTTACCGCACTCCCTCCATTTTTTGCATAAATTAATATTAAAAATCTGAACTTTTGTCTTTAGTTCTTCTTCTCCTTCTTCTTCTTCATCGTCACTGGGTTTTAGCTCGCCCAATAAATAATCCAGGATGTTCCCCTTTTTTCTGTCGGTATCTGTCCCCGAACTCCATTTCTCGAACAAGGTCCATTGTTGAAATTCGGACTGAAAAGATTCAACAAATTATAAAAATTAAATCGCGGGTAGTGGCGGCAAAATTTTATGGGATTGGGATGGGGAATAGTAGCAGAAAACAGATCTGAAATGATCTTAAACACTATTTCGGATCTTTTTGAGAAATTAACTCTGAAATTTGACGAAGGAAGAAGAACTTCGAGAATTTCTCTTGCTTAAATTCTATTGCAAAATAGTGGAAAATTTACTCTCAAAAAATGATTGGACAGTATGAATTACTCACTTCATAATATGTTCTGGCACTCACCAGTGCCAGAACATGCCATAAAAAATTGGAGGATAACATTCCGGGATGACAACTAAACACCAACTGAACAGGTCATCATTCATCATTGAACGGGTCGTCATTTGCGAAAGAGGTAAAAGAAGTTTGTGACATACGATGACGATATTCGTCTTGCGTTGACATTGACCCGAAAACAACATGTTGAGTTCGGAAACCTTTCTAACCATACTTAATGGGCATGTAGTGATAGTTTAATGCCCTCATTGCATGAATATCGAATCATAGGATTTTCGACTTTTTTTCACGATCGAGGTCGGTCTCGTCCTAGTGAAAATTCGTCTTTGGATCCTTATCGCTGAAAGTTGTTTACATCCTGGCATAATTAAGCAAGGTGTCAAAATTGGTACACATTTCTGCCCGTCCTTTGTTGAAGTGACGTAATTCAATGGAAAGCAATTTTTGCCCTGTTTTGGACGAATCCAAAAACGATTGCTGTGGGATAAGCCGTTCCAATTTCATTGAGGGAAACGGTACCTAACGACCCCTTTTCAAATCCTATTATTCGTCGCTATGTTTATTGGTTGCAATGTCGCGTGGGGATTTTATGTTCGAGGATGTAAAATATTTGGAATTGCTGTGCATTGATTCATTGCTAAATACATTTTCGTTTGTCTTTTTATGATTTCGTGGATCCTTCTATGTGCTAAAGTTTTGTTGGGTTTGTATGAGCAAAGCTGAGTGAGCCCGCTAGTCGACAAATTTTTACGTCACAATGTATGAACCTATTTGAACTCCTTCTTTTCTGGAAAGTGTAGTCAGTTGACATAATTTTCATAATTATTTACTTAACACAACTATTTTGATTCACCTATTAGAACTTCTTCTGTTCTGGACACAAGTGAATTTACGTAATTATCCCTCTTCATTTTGCAGAAACCCACGACGGAGTGCAAGATATGGCCTGTGATACATTTATTAAGATAGCAACAAAATGTAGAAGGCAGTTCGTAACGACCCAAGTAGGCGAATCTGTTCCGTTTATTGAAGAAATCCTCGGGACGATTAGCGCGATTATCTGTGATCTACAAACTCAACAGGTGAATACCTTCGTTTTGTCTGGGTCTCCTTTGAAACAGCTTGAAAGTTTTGCCTAAGTTTGATGAGTTTTGTCGAGTGGTCCCCTATGAATTTCTTCAAGGTAGAATTGACAGTAGGCGCACAACATAATAATACATAACAAAACCGTTGTACATCTGCTGTATTCAACCAATTTTGAAGATAGTTCTGAGCATCATGCAGGTTGTGTCCTTCGCGGGCCTTCCATGTGTGCTGTTGTGGTGCATTATTAGCCCATATATACCCCGTTCTGTTTGACAAATGGAAGAAAGCCGAGAGGAGAGCTTAGTGTACACTTGGTGATGATTCAAAGTTTTTGTGGAATTCACCATCATTGTTTTGGTGTAGAACCCCATTTAAACAAATTTTTTGTTTGAGCTTCATCTAATGCTGATCAGACCTAACGTAAAATTGAAAAATAATGCCAGAAGTACAGGGATGTTGGTGAATAGCAAAGAAAATACCCCTCTTGCGCATTTTTGTTTACCCTCACTGTAGGTATCATGTTGGTCCTACTTTGATCCATGATTTTAAATAGGGAAGCGTCGATCGAATAAGACGTCTACATGATCGTTGTTTCGGTTGAATACCGTTAAATGCTTGTAAGTTGTTACTTTTGAATCTAAATCGTACATTATCACCTGCCCACCCCTGACCTGAGCCTGTGGCCGAGCGTGGTAACGATCTGTCACTTGGTAGTTGGGATTGGGAGCCCACGGTGGGACGAAACACGTATCTAGCGGTTCAAAAGTCGAAAAACTAAGAATTTTTTGGCAGGAGGAAACCTGTTCTCCTATCAGAGGTGATCTTAGGGAGATCAAAACAAGACATAATAACTCGGGAAGTTTCCGTTGTACCGTCTGAGTAAACAAAGACGATTTGACAACCAGAGCCGATGAGAATGATAGTGCATTCAGCTGTAGTTCATGCGAGTGAGAAGAAGCTGTGGTTCTGTTTTTAAAGTGCATCCAGTTGTATTTTATGCTAGTGAGAAGAAGCTGTGGTCCTGTTTTTACACATTTTTTCCAATGGAAATCTTGGAGAGAGGTAGGTATGTAGACATTTTTTTTGCACATTACTTTTTCGCCTTTTTGCATAGAGTTGTTTTACCGTCCGTTTATGGACTACTATTTCCACAGAACCTAATGGAACCTGGAAACTGAAATAGTTGTGCGTTCTCAGGACGTTTCTGAAGGGGTCAAAAAAAAAAAAAAAGGTTCCCAAAGTTTCCCCTAAGGGCGTGACAGAATTATGAAATATTTCAGGTACGAAAATCGTCGCAGGTGACCTTTTCTTGGTGGAGGCGTTAAAGAACCGGGCGAAGAAAGTCCCTACATTTCCAACTCCTTCGAAGAAACGAAGAAAGTCCCTACATTTCCAACTCCTTCCAAGGAGGGTTTTCGTACCTGAAAAATTTCATAATTCTGTCGCGCCCTTAGGGGAAACTTTGGGAACCAATTTTTTTAAGCCCTTCAGAAACGTCCCGAGAACACACAACTATTTCAGTTTCCAGGTTCCATTAGGTTCTGTGGAAATGGTAGTCCATAAACGGACGGTAAAACAACTAGGTACCTATGCAAAAAGGCGAAAATTAATGTGCAAAAAAATTTCTACATACCTCTCTCCAAGATTTCCTTTGAAAAAAATGTGTAAAAACAGAACAACAGCTTCTTCTCACTAGCATAAAATACAACTGGATGCACTTTAAAATAAGAACCACAGCTTCTTCTCACTCGCATGAACTACAGCTGAATGCACTATCATTCTCACCGGCTCTGGTTGTCAAATCATCTTTGTTTACTCAGACGGTACAACGGGAACTTCCCGAGTTATTATGTCTTGTTTTGATCTCTCTAAGATCACCTCTGATGGAGAACAGGTTTCCTCCTGCCAAAAAAAAATTCTTAATTTTTCGACTTTTGAACCGCTAGATACGCGTTTCGTCCCACCGTGCGTAGGTTTGAATGGCCAATTCAATTCGGATCCTTCTGAGAGGACTGTCGATCATGTCTGCGACGTCCTGTTGGACGTACAGCCCAGCTATTATATTATTTACTTTTATTCCTGTTACTGTTTCAACCCAAATCGTACATCCTTGTCACCTACCCACCTGTCACTATTCTTGCAAGACAACCCCCAGCACAGTACCAAGGATTTCTAGAATTGCCTTCATTGCAGGTTCATACGTTTTATGAAGCCGTTGGTTGTATGATCAGCGCCCAAGTTGACGGCGTCGCTCAGGAAGCTCTCATAGAAAAATACATGAGCCTGCCCAACCAAGTCTGGGACGACATCATATCGCAAGCGTCGAAGGTCCGTTACCATGGCGTACTACTGTATTTTTTGACTTTCTTATATTCATTTTATTGTTATTCTCCTGTGGAGTTGTCGTATAGTTAATTGATTTGTCCTATATGAATTGCTTGACATATATATCCTTTTTTTCTTAGAATGTTGACGTTCTCAAAGACCCCGATGTCGTGAAACAGTTAGTGAGTATCTTGAAGACTAACGTCAGAGCCTGCAAATCCCTGGGGCATCCTTATGTTATGCAGGTGGGTAATTTCATCTAAAAATTACCATTGTTCTCTTATTGGAGCGCTGGGTGTTTATTCACCATCCTTTCGAACTCTTCATTTCTCAATTGTGTTTGTTCCAGTTGGGAAGAATATACCTGGATATGCTGAATGTGTATAAAGTGATGAGCAGTAACATTACATCAGCCATATCTGCCAACGGCGAAGTCGTGACGACTCAGCCTCTCATCAAGAGTATGAGAGTCGTTAAGAAGGAAACATTGAAACTCATATCTGATTGGATCAGTAAAACGTCGGATCATGCTGTGGTAAGTTTTTATTGATACAAAAGAAAGGGTTGGTTGGGATGGAAATGGCTGTTGCCATTTGTGATACAACTTGCAGCATTAATTATGGAAGGTACCTACTGAATGAGCTCAAGTATTGCTGAAATCTTATTGTCTGTATATGATAGATAGTAGCTATTCATGTCAGCTCTTGACGCAAGGCGTTTGGCGAAGTGATTATATTAACAGCAAATTATTACACAAAGGTTTGTTATTTTTCTGTATAGATACCCCATTGGTGTAGGTACTGAATTCCTGTAGTTTAGTGTAATACACTGGATTGAACCTGGTTTTTTGCAGATACCTCCCCACGCACGCATACACAGACACGACAAAAATATCACCAGACTCGAATTCACGTACATAAATTTGAATTTTTCCACCACCCCTGTCTCTTGTAACAAGCCATTTTGGCCTCACCCCCCCCCCCCCCCAGGCATTCATCCGGTCACTTTCGAAATTCTGATGGTCACTGAAACCAAGTAAAACCCTCGACATATTCTCAAATTTTCACCCAATTTGGATGATTCGTGGCCATGAAAAACAAACTTACACTTATTGGTAAAATGACTAGAGGAACGTGCACAGTGTGCAACAGTCAAACCAATACTGAATTTTATTGCATCAAACTACAACACATCACCCAACAACCCATCTGGGCTAGAGTTGTCTGTTGCATATTGAAGACTCTCATACTTCAGGGACTTGCTGTGACCAACTACATCCACATAATTTTTGTAATTTTTTGTCTTGCACTAATAAGAATTCAGTAATCTCAATTGGTATCTATAGAGGAAAAGGTGAACCGTTGTGTGATGATTTGCTGAGTTGTTTACTTCCATTTTTGTATTCTACATACCTTGAAACGCAAACCATCAAATTTTGATGAGGGTATAAAATCCGTTATTCATGTTCGATTGAACTGTTGAAAATAAACCAAAATTGTCTGTAATACTCGACTAATTTATGTCACAAGACCGCGATAATTTCGTTGATTTCATTAAATTGGCATCAAGTTTTACTCCTAAATTAGTTCTGGCAACAATACCAACGAATAAAATTCTGTGCTGAATCAATTGCTTTTGTTGGTTCGAACATACTCCTCAACCTTGCCGCTTTTTTACTTCTTTCACCAACGTAAGTTGTAGTTGCCTGTAAAGTGTTGAATTTTTCCGAATACAATAAGCACTCACCACGCAGGTTCTCGACAACTTCATCCCTCACCTGCTGGACGCTGTCTTGGTCGACTACAACAACTGCAGCGTCCCCGCAGCCAGGGAGCCCGAGGTACTGTCTGCAATGGCCACCATCGTTACTCAGCTTCAAAATCACATCACTTCTGAAATACCCAAAATATTCGATGCCGTTTTTGAATGCACCCTCGAGATGATCAATAAGAATTTTGAGGAGTATCCTGAGCATCGAACAAACTTCTTCTTATTGCTCCAGGTAAATGCCTACTCATTTCCTACTGTTATGGCATAAGATGGTGCTACGAAAATCTTAATGCAAGAGAATCTTCCAATTGAATCAATGTTCTATATAAGCAAGTAAGCTGGGATTATACTGTCTTTCTGGAATATCTTCGCACCCCAATTGACCAACTCCTACTTGGAAGCAGGTCTTGTTATATGAAGGCCCCCTCAAAACCGCAGTCTGTGCGAGCTTTTTAATAAAACAATAACTAGATACTTGGCGCCCTGGTGGGTAGTTTTGTCGACGGGTCTGCTTATTGTGAAATGTGACACCCTCAGATCCGTGATGGAAGCTGGGTTTAATTTTCGATTTTCCACTTTTTGACCATCTTATGTGGTACAAGTGGAGGAGCACCACAATGCAGCGGTTGGTGCCGTATGGCAAGGGATGTGCATAGATAGGCTAAATGTCTGTCTGTTGTGGTGAAGCGTGGTTTGAGGTAGGTTGAAGAAGGTGAGGTTGGATGAGGAGGTGAGAAGGAGGGCTGTTTTCACCTCCTTGGATATTGGAAAGAGAGGAAGGGCGGATATCCGTCCGGTTTTCACCACATTGGATATCAGAAAAACACTCGTCCGGTTTTCACCACATTGAGAACGTAGGTTGAGGAGAAGGGTGAGTTGATGAGGAGGTAAGGTAGAGAGATAAGGCTCTGGTTCGAGAGAAGTAGGATGAATGTCGAACTGGGCAAGCCGGGCGCCTTATAAAGGCGCCTCTACCCTCCCCCGGTCCATCGCTGGCCATGGGGAGTCGTTGGAGGGAGAGCTACCTGGCCTTGTCCCTTGCACCGCGCAGCTCAATTCTCCTTGTCTTTATTGGTAACAATCTTACTTACAGGAATGGTATATACGAGTATATGTCATATGATATGTGATATAATTATATGTCATCTAAAAACCACTTGAGAGAGAATATAAATGATTTTACTCGTTGTTATTAGGTTGTTCATTGAAAATTCAGGGCAATCTTTCACTTTTTTCACCATTACACAAATGGAAGGAAAAACTAAGAGTTTGATATCATGTACACCCATACAAATTTATTTTAAAAGAAACAAATTTATATGAAGAACATTTTACAAAAAAACGGTTGGTATCATGATAAGGATAACCATCGAAGTTCCTTGTATGTTGGGTTGTTATAGGTGTGATTCAAATAATAGTCTGGTTGTTGACATGATGGAAGATTCTGAGTTGTTTCTAGTAAAAATTAATTATTCATAAAAAATGCGGGAGAACTGGGGAAAAACGAAAAATGGAAAAATTGATGTCGGAGTAAAAACATTGTTTTTAAAACATCGATATATCGATAGCCATCCCTACATAATGGCATCATCCGTCAGCGGGAATGGTTAGGATGATGCGATAAGGCATCTTCCGCTCCGAAGATGCTAAGGAGGCCTAGTAGGGTCTTCTATAATAGTGATCTGGCATCGGCAGGTCACATCTCTACAATTTGTACTCGTCCATTCGTACAGGCATTGCATACGATAATTTATTGTTCGTTTTTCAGGCGGTCAACACTTATTGTTTCCCTGCGTTCCTGAGCATACCTCCTCCCCAGTTCAAACTTGTTTTGGATTCAATAATATGGGCTTTCAAACACACGATGCGGAACGTGGCTGATACCGGTCTTCAGGTAATCGTCATTTCCTTCTTGTTCTTTCCCTATCTGGCTTATTCACTTCGAATGTTTTGCGACTCTTAACCCTTCCGTCTTCTTTCAGATTCTCCACCAGCTGTTACTCAATGTCGAACAAAACGAACAGGCTGCTTCAAGTTTCTATGTCACTTATTTCTTGGACATCCTCCAACATATCCTATCAGTCGTCACGGACACATCCCACACCGCAGGTACAGTGTAATTATCTCATCTGAAAACCAGCAAAACACAGAAAGGTTGAATTTATGTGCAGGTTGGTAATTTTCATCCGCCCTCACGCTAACTTGAAATCTTCGATTAGGGGGTGCTTGTATTTAACTCGTTCTTGCAATAGATTTTTCGCCCACTTTCTGATGCCCCGTTGAGCTGAAATCTTGCTTAGTCATCTATCTTCGGTGACAGTGCATGGCTCATCATAAAAACGCTGTAGATTATTACGCAACGGTTTATTATTTACCTGTGTAGATGACCTCTCTGCGTAGATGACTGCTGTGGTCAATACCTACCCTCGTGCTGCCCACCAGGGAAGGCCCAAATCGAGCACTGGAGCCGGTCGGGAAATCAGTTTCATAAAAATGCGCGGAATTCAGTCATTAGCTATTTGTTGTTAGTCATGAAGGGTACCTAACGTTTGTTCGATTTACAAAAGTACCTTTCTACAAAATCCAAAAGACCCATCATTGTTCAAATTAAATAATATGTGGGAACAACCAACTCGATTTCATTCAGCCATGTGTGATTATACTCAGGTGTTCTGTAGCAATGATATCTTGGCTGGATGTATACCGTTTCGTTCAAGATCATTTTGCCGAAGCTTTTTGGTGCAAACGAGCCGAGCTTTTTGTGTGGTCTCATAAAATTCTTTAGTTTGAGATTAACTTGAAAACGTTGAAAAAAAGTTTTCGAGCTGCGGCGTTCTGAAAATGTCATCCCCTATTTTTCACCCATTATAGATTAGTGGCAGTGATGCCGACCTTCGCGGACCAAGTAGACCCCAAATGAGACCTACAAACCAAATTTTATTAATTTTCGTTCATGTTAACTAAGAAAAAAAAGAAGTACGGCGAACGGACAGAAATTTTTGTATTCCATTTTCGGATTCTTGGTACTTACCTTGGAAACCATCAATTTTTGAAGGGGGGTTAATTTTTTTTCATGCTCGATTCCAAAGGTTAATTCTTACCAAAAATCTGCATTAATAATTAATTAATTAAAAAGAAGCTGAACTGTTGAAGTCATCTGTCTTTGATGGCAATACATGAATGAATCATAAAAACTTACATTAATATTAATTAATCACCTTTAAATGTAAAATATCTCCTAACGGTCGACGCTTTTATTTTTAGTCATAAAAAATAATATGTTCGGTAGCATAATAAATTGATAGGATTTTCTTATGACCAAAAATAGAAAAATAAGAATGAGCAAACACTTTATAAACGCTTTTATTTCGAAATGGCAAACAAATAAAATAATTTCTTTCTGTTACCCGCGAACATGGGAATTTTTTATGACTAAAAGTAAAAACGTGGCGGCCATGATATATTTCATAACTAAAAGATTAATGACTTCCAGTCGTAAATTTGTTTGAATTTAAAAAAAAAACTTGAAAGGAAATATCTCCTAATGCCTCGCGCTTTTATTTTTAGTCATTAGAAATTCCATTTTGTCATTAAAACTGTTCCCAGGTAGAGGAAAGAAATTATTTTGATATAATTTCTCCTTTTTCGATTTTTTTAAAAACACGCTTTTAGTGTTGAAGTTCTTTTTGTTTATTTGTGTATAGGTACGTCGTCTACAAGACCAGTCAATACCTGACCACTTGTGTGTGGGGGTTTGGAGCTCTAGAGCTGTGGTACGTGATAATGATTGTGATTGTAAACAAATAGATCAGGTTTTCCTACGCGTGAGCAGGCCACGTACGTCCATGTGTGTGAAGCATGGATTTTTTAAAATTTAATCCACACACTTGTAGGGGTTGTCCCTCTGCTTTGTTGATTATTTCAAATGCGATACTCACTGGAAACTGCAACCGTTTGATTTCGAATGGCAAATGTGTAGGAATCATTGAGATAAGTAGCAACAGTTCATCTTCTTTAAATTTACTATTTAAAATCTTAGCGTCGATGCTGTTCATCATCTTTTTCACTGAAAGCCTCTGGTGCCTTTGCAAAGTCGTGGTAAATGGATGTTTTGGAGAAGAAGGCGCACCTTTAACATTTTGAATGTTAAAACGTGCCTGGCTAATCTAGTGAATTCAAGGAACATACTATGAAACCTCTACCGAAGTAAAATGCCGGCCATCCACGGAGAAGATATTATTATACTGATTTAATCATACAGTACCTGTTGGATGTCAGTTTGGCGACCTCTTATGCGCGCTATCGACGAGGTACTTCATACCTCCAGCTAAATTTTTTAATGACTATTTTCAAGATTTCTAAAAGGGAAATTGGTGGATTTTCACAATCAACACCACTACTTGTTATGTCACACACAACCTGCCACTAAACTATATGAAATATACTCACTTGTATTAAGTACTCGCGCGCCAGATATTGTAAAGTGGTTCTACTAACAAACTTGTGGTGTCTCATAGCGTCCCGAAAAATAATTAATTATTTGTATCAAAGAATTTTTTTTATTATCCGGAATTTTCTTTTATATTAAACATTGTGAAACTTTCTTCCTTGCTGGGGCCGTAGCCGTCGTAGGGGAATATTTTCCTTTGTGCTTTTGGTTTATTATTCTGTGATTAATACACAGATGTATTCACTCAGCAAAAATTTTTTATAACACCCCCTCAAACTTTTTTCTTTTCCGTTTCAAGGTGCGTAGATTCCAAAAATGCAATGTCCGTCCGCCGTATCACGTGTACAGGCTTCATTTTTGGTCTAAAAAAGTCGTTTTTTCGCACACATGCTCCATTTGGGCCCTAGTTGTGTCCCGAAACTTTTCAGCCCGATCGGAATATACGCAGGGATGTTATGAGTGAAAATGTGCACAAAAATAGGTACTTTTTGTGTTTCAGTAACATGTTAGTAACATGAGCTTTTGAGCATTCGTTTTCCATGTTTTGGGGACGAGAAGACCGAATATGAAGTCGATTTTGACCAAAGAGTGGAAAATCGAGGTTCAGCTCCCAAAATTGATTTTTTTATGAGTCAAAAACCTGGGTAATCTTCTGAAATCACCATCAATTTGTATAATAACACTGGAAGTAGTATCAACACGTGGATCATGACGGTTAAATGGCACTACCAATGATCAAAGATGAATTGAAAAAAAAAGAAAAAAGGGAGCGTACCTACCTAATTCGTGTTTTAGGGTCCAAAAATGGTGGAAACCATCAGAAATAGCTATTTCGATTATTTCACATGAAATAAACAATAAATTAACAGCCAACATTTCTGTAGGTATGTCCAGTAGAATAATAAACCCATGTGACAAGGACTTTGCAGCGTTTTTGAGTTTTAGCAACATGTTGGTAACATGAGCTTCTGTGATATCGTTTTCCATGTTTTTGGAGACGAGAAGACCGAATAAGAAGTCGATTTTGACCAAAGAGTGGAAAGTTGAGTTCTACCAAATGTTCAGCTCCCAAAATTGATTTTTTATGAGTGAAAAACCTGGGAAATCGTCTGAAATCACCATCAGTTTGTATAATAACCAGGGAAAAAGTGTCAACACGTGGATCAAGACGATTATATGGCAATACCAATGATCAAAGATAGTTAAAAAAAATAAAAAGGAGCGTACCTAATTTGTGTTTTAGGGGCCAAAATTAATGGAAACCATCAGAAATAGCTATTTCGATTATTACGCATGAAAGAAACAATAAATGAACAGCCAACATTTCTGTAGGTATGTCCAATAGAATAATAAACCCATGTGACAAGGACTTTGCAGCGTTTTTTCTTCTGCTTTCTGTAATATTACGACCTATGCTTGTTCTGAATGAAAAGAAAAAAAAAAAAACAGAAACCTTGGCGGGTGTGCGCACAACAACTCACCAGTTTCGTCGCAGTAGGATGAATGGTATAAGAACACAGGACAAAGAAACACTCATTTGGTTTATTATTCTCAGTAATGAACCTTTGGAATCGAGCATGAAAACTATTTCCCCTACCCCCTTTAAATTCCATGGTTTTTGTTTCAAGGTTCGTAGAATCCGAAAAAGGAATTGACAAAAGGTCGTACAGCGCTTGTTTTTTTGCTTAGTTCCCATGAACGAAAATTAATGAAATTCGGTTTTTTAGGTCCAATTTGGGGGGTCTAGTTGATCCACGAAGCTTTGCGGTACTGTCAGACATCTCTAAGGAGTGAAAAATAGTGGGTTGCAATTTCCATAGCGCCGTTATCTCGAGTTTTTTAAGTTGATCTCGAACGTCGGCATTTTTTGTGGCCACGCGTTATTGTCAGTCATCTCTAAGGGGTGAAAAAGCAGTTCGTTCACGGTAAGACCCTGAATGAGTTATTATTTTCCACAAAAAGGCAAGTACAGGGACAGTTTGCTGTTTGAGGAAAATTACCCTCCTACTTTAAAGCTAGGCTTTGTGTTGTGATGAAATTTGCTCCGAAAAGCTTTGTCAACATGAATGTGAATGAAACGCCTCAGCCGAGAAATCATTGCATGGGAACACCTGATAATAATCAGGCATGGCTGAAATCGAGTTGGTTGTTCACTGATATTATTTCATTCGAAGAATGATTGTTATTTTGGATTTTATCGATAGGTACTTTTGCAAGTTGAATAAACTTTATGCTCCATGAATAACATCAGCTAATAAAAGAATAGATTCTTGAATCCACCGCATATTTACGAAAATCACAATTCGTTTCGCCTCCTGAATTCATCAAATTGGCCATCCCTTGTGACGTCCTGGTTAATTGTTTATGTCGTGAAGTTGTTAGCTAGCACGCTGTTAATATTCTTAGCAACGTTCAGAATTTTATTGTGCGGTTGAGATCAGTAAACTGAAGGTTTTCTTTTTTGTTGTGAGGTGCTTATGTTGCTGGTGTGGTGCTAATTTGTTTGCTTTCTCCGCCCTCGGGTTTTATTGTATATATAAATATTGAATTTGACACGATGTGGCGAAATTTAAAGTGAAATAATGTAAATACAGTCCAATCTTGATGATTCGACAGATGTGGGACCAACAAGCTGTTGGATTATTGGAAATTCCGGACTATCGGCGGTTCCATTTTAACAATATAAACATTTCACAACATGAACAAATTAACCTGGGATAGCTAATTTGACGAATAAGGAGGAAATCAGGAGATGAAACGAGTAGCCGTAAACGTTCCTTGGGAAATCCAGCCATTTTGCAAAAAATTGCACCAAAATCCGTCCGACCATTAAAGCGTGAACCTGCCAGAATTATTCAATTAGGTATAGTATAGATACAACGAATAATGAAAATGCTATTTACTCTTTTAAATTCTAAGGAAGCTAGAAAAGGATTTGAAAACGAATTTCCGATTTTGACAATCTCTGTCATTGAAATAGCTTGCTAACCAGTTAAGAGTTGGCCATGGTGCAGCTAGTTTAGGTGGGAGGAGGGGATGACGTATCAATTAAAAGTTCCACGAAGGAAGACATAATGTATGTAACAAAGGTTGTAAGGTTGGTCACCATTGAGCGTTTAGAAACAAAACCCCGTTGCCGAGAGTTAACGGTGCTTTGAAAAGAACGCGTGATCAGGGCTGATTAAAATTTTTCGAGGAGTTTAGGGAAAACTGGGCGATAGATTTATGAAATGTTTGTCTCCAGATTTAAAAATTGGGGTAATATAGCTAGCTTCCCATAATTCAGGGAAGATACCAAATGCCTGACTGATGATGAAGATGATGATGATGATGATCAACATGCTTTATTGAGTAACATATATATGCAACAAACTTACAGTAGCATGGTAATTCCTTCATTTAACATTCAGAAAACATTAGAACACATGCAACAATTAATAAATGTGATGAATTTAAAATTCTCATCACGGTGGCGTGGAAGGTGAGTGAGTGAATTGAGGTAAAGGAGAGAGAAGGAGGGAAAGTCGCAGGCGGCTGTAGTCAACCGAACATCTACGACTTTTGGAGGAGAGAGAGGTGGTGTGGAAGGAAGGTGAGGAAAAGTCGCAGGCGGCTGTAATCAACCGAACATCTACGACTTTGGAGGAGAGAGAGGTGGATGAGGGAATTTCACCTAGGCGGCTGTAGTCAACCGTTCATCTAGGTGAAGGAGAGGAAAGGAGGGTTCCCTTGTCTAGGCGGCTGTATTCAACCGATCATCTAGACAAGGAGGAGGAGGAGAGAGGAGAGAGGAGGTGAAATTCCCAGGCGGCTGTATTCAACCGATCATCTGGGAGGTAAGGTAAGAGAGAGGAGAGAGAGCTGGTTAGAGGAAGTGTCGAATGAAGCTTGAGCGCCAGGATCCGGGGTTATATAGTACTTGGGGGCCTCTCCCTCCAGCTCCTTGCTGGGAGCTGGTAGTGGGGCCCCAGGTTGAGTAACCCTGGGTTCTGTCGCCTGTCCCCACTCATGTCTTTATTTACGGAGCTTTTAGTTTGGCGTTTGAATATTGGTGAGAACTTAATATGATAGGAGTGTTCCCGGGAGGGACTCACGACAATAAATAAATTACAACGGAGAGGAAAATTGCGAATATACTAAGGAAATGGGTTTACAGTATATACACTGGATTATAATACATTATATATTATGTCAGTTGTATGGTATTTTAGATGTAGTACTTGACACATTTACATATAATAGGTTTTACATAACTTTAACACATATAACGTTTAACATGTTACCTATAACACATTCATCTTATATTAACTATCACATATAATATTTTTATATTTTTTAAAATCTATTTATTTTTTCCATTATCTTAATTTTAGTGATTTATCCATTGTAATTGTAGTTGAATTGGGATACAAGATACCTTCTGTAGCTCCTCGCTGCTTTCATGTATCAAGCCAATAAACTCCAATCTGCCCCGCTTAAATAATACAAATCTTCCTAGTGTGAGAGACTTGATTTCCCTAGGTACGAAATCCTAAAATGTCTAAGTATTAGGCAGCGCCCTAAGAAATGTTCCACCGTTTCATTTTCTCCCAGACTGCACAGTGAACACAGGTTTACATTTCCCTCTATGGTTTATGGTTTAGATTGAGGACCTCGCATCACGCTCGAAAAATCATTCTAACATGACTGAAGTCCCTCCCATCTACAGTATAGGGGTTACCAAACTCAAGTCCGTGTAAGCAAATGGTATTCCGCTGCAGTCGCCCTAATCTGGATTTCCTCCCAAAAATCTATCCTAACCCTCTTGTGTAACACGTTTAGCTGATTTGGCAACAGATCCATCCTCCCGAAATCCAGCGCCACTCCATGTTCCGAAGCCAGATTGTGCCACTGAGACGCCCAGTAGCAGTTCTTTTCCATTACTATTGTGGCACCATTTCGGGTAAATCGGTGTGCTGGTTGTCTGAGAACTTTTAGAAGATAGTCCGCACATAATTTGAGAGTGTGTGAAAACATGCTTTCGAACCCCGTTTCCAGGTACAGCATGTATGTAGGCGTGTTTTTCGGCACAGAAAAGTGTTTTAAGGAAAAATCTTTGGATTTTTTCAACCTCATCCATCCTGGAGCAACCCCATACTTGAGCCCCGTACCCAATGGTTGCCTGGATCACCGACTGTAACACTTTAAGTTTCACTGATAGAGGTAACTTTTCCTATCCATCAGATTATTCCAGTCAGAGGTCATAGCATACTTGGAAACCACTACCTTTTCCTTGAAATGGGGGTTCCAGGAAAGATCAAAATTGAGCTACATCCCTAAATATTTATACTTTTTTGAAACTGCGATTGGTTGATCTCCCAAACTCCATTGCTCTCTTTGACTGAGCCTTCCTCCTCTTCCCCTAAAAACCACGACGCTTGTCTTCTCTAAATTAATCGTTAAGTTCCAGAGTTTCGAGTACTCCAGTAGTGCATCGATCATGTTTTGCAGTTCCTCCGAAGTGTTCGCCAAAATGATAACATCGTCCACAAATAATAGCCACAGATTCTTTTTGAACTAACCTGGGTACCTCCTCCCACCGCCTCATGGTGGTCGTTTATGTATAATGAAAGCACAGTGGGCTCAAAACGTCCCCCTGCTTCACCCCGATTCCCGTTGTGAACGAGTCTGAAAGATTCCCTCGTGACCACACTCTTGCTGACGTGTCCCTAATGGCTACCGTGTGTATATCGTCCTAATGGCTACCAAACACTTTGAGGACATACCTAAGCATGAGAGTTTATAGAAGAGGGCTTCTCTACTAATCAGGTCAAATGCGGAATGGAAGTCTACGAAACAGCCATACATCTTATTCCCGTCATGTAGTGCCACACTAATAATGTTGGTCAACGTGAAAATATTGTCCACCGTGGCATACCCCCTCCTAAATCCCGCCTGCCTCTCATAGAAAATTCCCTCGTCTTCTACCCAATCGGTAATGCTGTTTGTCAGCAAACCAGTGTAGAATTTGAGAGGAATGAAGACATGAAACAGCTCTAAAATTTTCAAGATTTCCAGGCCTTTTTATGTATTGGGAAAACGATTGACTTCATCAAACTTTCTGGTGGGGCACCAGATTCATATATTTCATTGTATATTCTCAGCAGATGTTGCAGGAAATTATCTGGGCTGTTTTCGAAAAATTCAGAGGGGATTTGGTCCGGGCCGGGCGCCTTATTTACTTTCGCCTTCTTTATTACCGTCTTGAGCTCTTCTAAAGTAAATGGGTCATCCAGTCTTTGGGAAACACTATGAGGCGGTGCATATAGCATAGACCTGACTAATGAATATAATTTTGCCTGACTTTACTAATTGCCTGACCCTTTTATATATATACGTTACTTGGCAACCGGAATTTTATAATTTTTATAAAGAAGGCATGTTTTCGTTCATTCAAACCATATTTGATAGTAATGTCTTGCCAGAACACCCTGAACCCCAGCACTTAAACCTTGGACGTGGGGCATAATAAAACAGCGTTCATTTTTTATGGCTTATAAATTCTATGACTTGTTCTGCTGATGTATGTATTGTTGGTGCCATGGCAATAAATAATATAATCATTATGAGGTTTTGCAATGAAGTATATTCATCATTTTAGTATGCCTACCTAAATAAGTGGAACTCCTTGTAATTCCTTTAGCGTTTATTCAAATAAATATGTATGTTGATTGGTGTTCATTTGTTGCAGGACTTGGGATGCACGCCCAAATATTGTCCTACATGTTCAAGCTTGTAGAGCAGAGTTCGTTGGGCGTACCCCTGGGAACTCCTGGACCCCAGAATGTCACGTTCGTCCAGGAATACGTCGCTTCCATTTTGAAAGCCGCCTTTTCCCACCTTAGCGATAACCAGATCAAGATCACCGTTCAGGGGATGTTCAATTTGGATCATGACATCTCGGCGTTTAAAGAACATCTAAGGGATTTCCTAGTACAAATTAGAGTAAGTTCGTCTTCCTTTTTTACCAATCTCTCTTATTAAAAGTGTGAAGAATGTGCATCTTCAAACGTTTTTCTCGCCTTCAAACTCGAAGTTTTCTCAGTTGGTAAAATGGAGACGTTTTTACGGTTTTTTATGCCGTTCATAATGAGGGCGAGAAACTACGTTAACAACCTCAACATTTCGAACTGTTGCAAAAACTGAAGCTCAAAATACACGAGCAAAGTGCATCGTTAGAAAAATTAGTGGGGATCTCTCTGATATGGAATTTAACGCTGTTTCCAACAGTATGCTAAAATTTTATTTGCTATACTATTAAATTACTGTGTTTGCTATACCTTATTATCATCTGAGTAACTCATACGTGTACATCAATACTTATAAGATAATGTGGTGAAATTGAGGTGAACAAAATTTTACTGTGCCTGCAGAACTCAAGCAGTCTTCGTATCGCTAATAATAACCTGGCATGCTAATTAGGTGTGCTAACTATGGTTGCCATATGAACCAGCGCACTGAAAGTTGACTAATGATGCATACAAGGAAACTACCAAGACAGCTCACCAGAGAGTGCTAGCGGTGCCACAGAGTTGCGATCCCCTAACTCCATTACTATTGTTCTACAGGCGTTGAACATGGTGAGATAGGATTCAACTTACTACTTCCTAGTAGGTAGGAAACACTGGTATTGGTGGTCATATCGTATCAGGCCTTTAAGGACCGCCAATACCAGCGTTTCCTACCTACTAGGAACTAGTAAGTCGAATCCTATCGCATCATGTTAAACGGCTGTTAAACACTAGTAATGGAGTTAGGGGATCGCAACTCTGTGGCACCGCTAGCACTTTCTGGTGAGCTGTCTTGGTAGTTTCCTTGTATTCCAGTTGAAACTCATCTCAAACCTCATGGCAAATGCATATTCATTTCTGCATTTGATAGACGACCGAGCCGTCATGGATCCTACATAATTATAAGACATATAGGAGGACTTGGTTTTACCAGTGAACTGTGTAGTTCGTTCTTTGATAAAGCGTTGAATTGAATGGAAATCGTTATTTTGAAAGATTTGTTACGAAATTCCGGATTTGTTAGAAACATGGTTGTTGAGTCGTCTTTAGTTTTGTGTTTTCCAATTATTTTTGAAATGAGTTAGGTACTGCCTCATCATTTAGGGTGCAGTGACGAATTGTCGATTGAACTTTTTTTCTTCTTTTTTTTCCAAAAAATTAGCTAGATTCCGACCAATCCTCTTGTACTGCCTGGTGACAATGTATTTGTCACCAGGCAGTACAAGAGGATTGACAATGAAGAAGACCAACCAGATTGAAACTTACGGAAAATAATATTTATACGGAAGAATCTCATTTCTTATCTTTCTGGAATACAGCAGCTACTCAGCCTAGCTGTTCAATATCCGTGCATCTTGAAGTAACGTAATGGTGGTCACTGATAGTTCAGAGTAGCTGATGTTTTTTTATAAATCTGCTTTTTGTGTAGTTTTTGTTGCGAAAAATCGAATCAGTTCACCATAATGGCATATATTTAGTTGGTTTCCAACATTACGTGGAAGGCGGCAATGACGTCATTGCTGCTACAACACTAGACTTGTCGGGCAGTAGTATTCATGTCCCAGCTGACATGCTCTTGATCCAACGCCTCCAACGTGGATGTGCGTGCCTCATTGTTGTGGACTATATAAAAACAAAGGTGGCAACGACATACAAGCAAAGGTGAACATACAGCAACGACATACAGCAAAGGTGAACATACAAAGGTGGCAATGACATAGTCAAAACATTCAATTTAATTAAAAATGAGCTAATGTCTAGTCCTAATGAGAAACAGGGACCATCTCATTTAAGTGTCTACTTTCAAATAAAATTAAAAAATACGTGGGAATCCCCCATTTCGTAACTATCTAGAAGTGACTCTTTGGTGGATAATATACATAGAGATTTTTCTGTATAAGAACATCATTTTAGTTTCATGACATTTCAGTTCGGTAGGTGTAACTAGTTTCGAGATAAAACCCCAAACTCATCTATAATTTCCCCATTGAATCAAACGATGAAGCAAAAAACAACAAACGAATTCGAGAAAACAAAAAGATTAGGAGTCGCTGAAAACACAAACTAAAGACGACAAACATGTTTCTAACGAATCCAAAATATTGTAGTGTCTGTTTCAAAATAACATTTGTCATTCAATTCAAATGCTTTATCAAAGAACGAATTACAAGAGACCGCTGTGAACTCTGAATAAATTCACAGAGAAAACCATGTCATAAATTGCACCATGGATTTCTATATACCTTATAAGTACCTATGCATATACCTCTGTCGCTGTCATGTGAACATTTTAGCAGCATGGAGGTTAATTCGCAATGGAGTTTATAAGTTTCAACTGTATCAAGGTACGGTTGTGGTTTCTGTAATGCCTGATATGATGCGATATGGCAAGGTCATATCCTCCCACTGTCAAACCAGGGTCTGGACCTGCCATTGGTGCTGGTCAGATTCGATGTCCATTATATAGGTTAGCAATCACAGAGGAAGGGGTTTGGGGGCCCCAGGTACTGCATCTTGGCTTATTGTGCCCTTTGTTCCATTATACTGGGTATCACGAGATAAGGTGTCACCCTTGCAAGGGATCCCTTGGACCCTTACGTACAAGCAAGGTCTCCGAGAAATGTCTCTTGAAACGCTTAGATTTCGAGTTATAGCCGCCTTACGTTTTTACGTCACTTCCGGCTACTTAAGCATTTAAGACCCTGTACATCCATTAATATTTGTCCTAGAGCAAATCTAAGAGTATCGTTCAAAATTGAGTGCTGACCACGAATCTGAGGTTTTCGAATGGAAATTATGGGTGTAAAATAGTTTGTTTTTTTTCGAAAAAATGAAAATTGTTAAGAACTTGCCTTTTGTTCATTGTTGTTTCTTTGAGTGATCAATTCAAATCTAAGTTCCCTGGAAAAAAATTTTTTCTTTTCGAAAAACCCATTTTGCACCCAAAATTTCCATTCGAAAACCTCAGATTAGTGTTCAGCACCCCAAAAACATGAAGTAACAACAAAATCATAACCTCAAGGACAGATTGAGGCAAAAGGGGTTCAAGTCTCATGTTTACCCACCCTTGCAAGTTTGTCACGGAAATCATGATTTTCCCCTGTTCTTCAGCTTGAACAGTAATTCCTGAGCTGAGTCGTGACCTAATCATAAAAACGTATATACCATCAGAAAGCTCTGATTTTTGAGAAGTTTTTCCTGAAATGGTGCGGCTTTGGGAGGCGGATTTGAGGTTGAAATGGGCGTGTAAAAAAACAAACAAAAAAATCAAAATCTGGTTTTCTCCTTATTTATACATAATTTTAGCCACTGTAAACGCGAGTGATGTAACCTTTATTGGGTTCATCTTTTAGGGGTTTTTCCGCTCTTTCCAACAGTACTCCTCTAGGATAAATATTAGCGGACTTAGTGGTCATGGCGTAAATAGCTGAAAGTATGTGAGAACGTAAAATTGCTTCAACTCGAAAGAAAACTAAGCGTTTCAAGAAAAATTTCCAAGAGATCTTTTTTTGTACGTAAGGGTCCAAGGAATGGATCACTTGCAGGTGTGACACCCTAGGCTACAGGACTTGAAAATGTTGGCAGATGTCCCCTTGTCAACAGCCCAGCGTTCAATCTTTTCAGTGCCCTTTTACCTTCGATCACCATATTATAATACCTGTGCAAAATCTTTAGGAAATTAGTTCCTGTGTACATTGCTACTTGTATAAAATATTTCTAACGCACTGGTGACTCAACAGGAGTACACCGGAACCGACGACTCCGACCTCTATCTGGAGGAGCGGGAAGCAGAGCTGCGGCAAGCTCAAGAAGAGAAGAGGAGGATTCAGCTGATGGTCCCCGGTATCATCAACCCTCACGACATACCCGAAGAGATGCAGGACTAGCCGAACAGAAGTGCGTATCCCCACTGGTCAGGCCCGCGGCGTGCCGGACTGGTCCCCTCCTCCACTCCCCTCTCCAACGCTCCACTCTCCTCACCACCGCCACTTGTGTTTTCAGTCCGACCGCCACTGTCGTTCAGAACTAAACGTTTTGTTTCAAAATACATCCACAACAAAAATACTCGTCATTCAAAAGAATCCTGTTAAGGGAGCTTTGGAGGGATTTCATTGCTGTTTCTTCGAATTCATTATATTTTGATACGTCATTTTTATTAGTCGCATGTATGAGTACCTATATTTAAAATTCGAGTATTTAAAACAAAATTTGATTAATAAAACCTAAACTATGATTTTCCGATTTAAAAAAAAAAATGGATTGGACGTTCTCAAACGTTGTATTGTTTCAAGATCGCGTCAAGTATCTCTATCCTAGAAGTAAACCACCCGTTTTTTATTTTATTTGAAAGATGTGTTTTTATTTTGTGTGCATGTTGTAAGCTGTATTTTGTTTTTTGTATTAGTGTTAACTGTTGTGCTTGATGGAATTTCACTAGATAGACATTCATGAATGAAGGGTAGTGTGAGTGTGAAGTATGTACCGTTCACTATTAGGTGTTTATTGGACTTGTAAATAATAATTTTTTTGAAATCAACCGTCTTTTTTTAAAATGAGTTCCTTGATGAAACACGGTAGGTTTCAGATCGTGTACGGGTTTCTGAGGATTATTGTAGTGCTGTGTAGTCGGGTGTTATTGACTTTGAATTTAACTACTTTAATTGCCGAAATTGCTTCATGAGCAAGATATTTTCTTCAGCTTCAATCTCCATAGTTGCTATTCAATGGTTTTATTTTCATTCAAAGTTCGTCGTTTTCGAAAGCAAAATATTGTAGTGGCCCCAAGTTCGGAAACCGGCACAGCCAGCACCGTAGGTATTTCTCCACTAGAGACGTAAGGTGACAACTATATCACTAAGAACAACCAAATCGCTGTAAGGAACATGTGGAAGCGTGCGTAAAATTTATCGAGACTGGTCTACCCGATATGTCGTGCAGATCACGCCACACCAGGTGTATAAGCGGCCTCAATTACCGGGTGCTAAAAGAACAGAGAAAACGCCTGTTTTTTTCACCAAAGAAGACGAGAGCCCACCCAAAAATAGCTGATTCGGTCGATTCTTTAGATGGAGAGGCAGTGCACCAAAACATTCATCAGTTCTATCTTCGGAATATACTTCCTGCTATAGATGAAATGTTTTTGACGAGGCGGTCTCCCCCAATTTTAAAAGAACAGTGCAATTTCAATTTGTCAGATGTGGAAGGGATTCAGTGCTGCTTGAATGGGAGGAGCTTGTTTTGTGGAGAGAGGATTATTTGAGACGATTCGAAAGTTTAGAACTGAAAACTGAAAAATCTACTATTTGGACGAAACGTGGATTAATGCAGGACACACAAATTACCCCTCGATAATTTTTTTAAAATTTTAAATATAATTTACATGCATCCATGTAGATTCATGGCCCTTACTTGTTACATCACAGGGAGGAGGTTAGCAGTCAGTATGGTAGGCAACCCTCACTGAAAGCCAACAAATTTACCTACTATTTGGATGAAACTTGGGTTAACAACTTTTTATTTATATTTATTATTTTAAATTATCTATACATATAATAAAACAGTGTCTGTTTGTTTGTTTGTCTTGGCATCAATTGAGAATGGCTGAACGTAGAAAGTTGCGGCTGGTACCATTTGACGCAGAATCTATCTGGGAAGGTTTATGAAAAATCCGCATTTGAATCTGTCCATCCGTTGAAACGCTATGAATGAAATACTACTAAAAAACGTGTTATAATCACTTCTATGAGGACGTTTATGCTTATAATAACTTTGAACGGTTGGTCGTAAATCCGATTGTAATTAGATTCTGGATTCAGCTCGACGAGTACATTCAAGTGGTACTTCAATCAGGATGTTAGTGGGAGGGGGGTTCAGGTTAAGAGGGGGGGGGGGGGGGTCTACAGAAATTTCAAAACTACTTGACCAATTGGAATGCAACTTTGGGAATTTGTTGTGTGAACATTGAGGAATGTTTCTAACCAGGTAGGGAGGGTTCATAGGATACGGGGGGGGGGGGGGGGGTTAAAGGCAGTTAGGGTTGGCATTGGGGAAGGTTTCTGATCAGTTGAGGAGGGGGGGATACAGGCATATTAAAATACATGACCGTTGGCTCCATTTATTTAAATCGCAGCAACACGGATAGAGAGTGATGGGAATCAATTAATTTCTAACTAAGCTAAGTTTGCGGCCACTAATCAAACAATAACCAATTACTCAAACCAAAATTTTCACTTGGGACGCACCCTTGAACCGTGGCTTACGGTAGCAAACAACCACTCTTTGTCAATCCTGAGGTGGTATCTGTTATGAGTAGGGCCTGTCCTAAAGGGGGTGTCTGTTCTACCGTTACGAAGCGCGGGTACACAGCTAGTTAAATATAATTTATGTAGATTCGTGGCCCTTACGTGTTATATCAAATGTTACATTACATGTAACATCACATCCCAACCAGAAGGTTAGCAATCAGTATGGTAGGCAACCCCACATCACATGGGTGATGTGCAGGCTCGATTTCATTGTCATTTTTTGTTTACATGTGCTTGCACTGAATTGAATGTACTAAGTTTCATTAAACCACTTTTGTGATCCATGAGCTCACCCCACAACGGAAATACACAGATCAACAAATGTAGAGGAAACCTTCACCATGGTAACAGCTAGGAGATTATTTAACCTTCAGAACGCTTTGTAACAGTTATTTTTGTAATCCTTGAAGGTTTCATCTGTTAACAAGGTAACCATGAAACCTAATAACCTACCCGAATTCGTTTCTCCCATTCCTCCATGCTATTTTGAGGAGCCATTATTCTGTAACTGTTACTTTTGTTGTTGGAAAATTGCAGTTATTAATGTTATGTAAAAGTAACAGAAACGCCCATCCCTACGTGTGCTAGACAAATGTAATGCCAGGTGTTTTCTGTCACATCAAGGTTCTGCCAGAATAGAGAGCCAATACCATCAGTGCTTCATTTTTTAGACATCGAGTCCTAGTTGTTCTAGTCTTGGAACTGAATTGGGTACCTACCTATAAATATCCCCACACCATATGGTGGTATCAGGCTATCTTGTTTCCCATAATATAGATTATAATATATAGGTAAATCGTACTATAGATCTGTAGTAGGTAGGTATAATGTAACATTATTGGTGTAAGTTCAAGGGAGAGCTTGAACAGCAACTAATAACAGGTAGTAGATAGTGAACTGTTGAGATCTTATGAAGGGACTCTGACTTGACTTGAGCCACCCACTGGACTCCATTCTGATCCGAGACCTGACTCCGGTCCCCTCTCTACAGCGATTTTCAACCCCTCCCACCCCTACGAGCCATCCAACGCAGCCCCCATAGCTCTCTTCTCATCCTAAAATAGTTTTGAAATTCAACATCTTTCAATTTGGCGAATAGGGTGTGAAATTCACCGTATTGTGCTCGTTCGGAAACATAATATGGTGATATCCATGACTTATTCATAGAAAGAAAACTTGTCACTAGTTCTTTTTCTTAATCAGAATCAGATTCTGATTCTAAATCGTGGAGAACGGCTTCCATTTTGGAGGACATACTCTTTGGCGTCTAAGAACAAACTGGACTGGTTGGAGTCTGGTGACTGGCCTATATTATTCATAATTTAAAATTTATTGTTATCTTGAGCTTTTTTGTTTTGTATGAATAAATCTCTTTCCCCCTCCGGCCATCAGTCCAGTGGCTCCGGTCAAGTCAAGTCAGGTGGCACCTCAGCTTAATTATCTCAAAACCTTATTACCTCTAACGTAGGTATAGCCTCTTTTCCTCTTGATTCAAGGTATAATTCTCAAGCTTCACCATAAGATACCAGCACTGAGAATTAGTCTTATAGAAAACAATGAAAATTGGGATTAATGAAATCTTATTTCAGGTACCTATGTAGGTGCCTAACCTAAATCTACCGAAGTATGTTGTGTGAAATTCTCGGACATGATTAATAATTGGGTAGTAGTTGATGATTTGACCAACTAAGTACCAACCAGTCATCGTACCATAGCCATTGGAGTTTATACCTACCAAAATTTCTCAATACATTGAATCCCATGTTCGAAAGAACGAGCTGAAATTCGGAGAGTATGCAGGTGTTTGTCTCAGTGATAATGCATATCATCAAGATCCACCCATGGGCTGTGTACCACTTCTTCGAAACAATCACTTCTGTTTCTGAATTTCTGTCAGCATTCCTCATCAACATTAGGAAAAACTGAAAAGTTTGACGAAATCCGCTTCTAGGGCTGAAAACGCATTGGGAACCTACCTGGATGTTTATTGATGGTACAGGTGACATCATTAGTCGACATTTGAACCATTGCCGCTTGGCAGTTGGATGCGCCCAGTTGAACTACAGCGACACACAATCCGCAAGAATTCCCAGTTTGACATCACCATGTTTTCAACACCGCGACATTGATGAAATCTCGAAACATTTACTCGTATTTTGCCTAAGCAGCCCAACAAGACTGCTTGAATAACATGGCAATATCGTTAGTTTATTATATACATAGAGAACTTCCCTTACATCCATCACATTATGTGCCTGCATGGAAAATATTAACCAAAACCACGATAACATTGCCCATTATGTAATTTCTGGCTCTGAGCATTTTCTGAGATTAAGCCAATATTTTGGATCCCTTATATTAGGAACGCGGTTGGAATGATGGCAACTGCCGCACCGAAATCAAATCATCTTCGGTTAGCCAATTTTACTACAATTTCTTAAGACTGAGGGTTGTGTCCTCTCCACTGACCCCTAAGGATTTCAACGCAATCAGTTCTGCAATGAGCAGTGTAACAACTAGTGATGCGTCAAATATTCGGCCGAATACTGAATAGTAGACCACAGCGCTCAGCCTAACCTAATATTTGGCCAGAATAGTGTGTTCTGCAAAGAAAAGAAAAATTGAAATTTATATACCTGTATGTTTTTACAGTGATTCTTGATTATTATCAATGACGTGTTAATTGCCCAAGTGATGTTCTTGAAAATTAATCAAATATAATACATTCAGATCAGGTAGGTACCTACTGGGGTTATCGATGATAACTTATTGTTCTTAAGCTTCAGCTCATGAAGATAACCAAATAATAAACCCAACCGAATAATATTACGCAGAGTATTTGGTGAAATGTTGCCGAATATTCGGTGTTTTGAAAAACCCCTATTTGGCGCATCACTACTAATAATCAAACCCTTGTAATGCTGTCGTCTCCTGTTCACACAACATTTTGCGGATGTAGTGAGGAATATGAATGAGCTGCAGCCCAATGTGCTGCAACCCATTGTGAGTTAGGTAGTGCTGGAATCATAGAAAAAGTACTATCATGGTAGGAGAGTGCGGTTGGTCTCAAACTTCTTAGAATGGAACCAACTTTCATTTAAAAATATGAACGGAAGTCATGGGTACTCCTCATTGCAGCATTTGTAGATCTGAGCAGGCGTCAGATTGAAATCCTTTGGTGGATACATTAGGTTTGTTCGGGCAGGCAGTCCTGGACCAGTCCAGAATGGAACTACTTTATGAAAATGAGTGGATATATCCGTCCAGGATTGAGTCCAGAATGTGTCTCTCTGAATGCACGCTGATGATTCCCAATGGATAACCTGAAGCATTTCAAGGTTCTCAGACAGACTGTTCCGGATCGTTCTATCCAAGCCACATCCCTTTTTGTGCGTTCGGACAGTGCCAGTACTGGTGCATATATGCAGGAGGACAGTGGTCGAGTTCATATGCAGGATCAACAGTCTTTGAAAAAATCCGGGACTATTAAAACTAGTCCCGAACGGTCCTGGACTCTCTGTCCAAACAGCCAACTCTTGATCCAGGACCAGTTCTGGCGCTGTCCGGACACAAAAAGGGGCGTGGCTTGGATAGAACGGTCTAAACAGTCCAGGACAGTATGTTCAAACGACCCTCTTGTCGGATTTCGTTCAAGTTTGACAGGTAGTTACGGATCGGTTTATTTTTGTATGGGTCTCCCTAGTTATGGATATTTGGTAAGCCAACTAATGAGAACGAAAGCAATTATGCAAGAAGCTTGCCCACTCCACAAACTTTTTTACGACTTGTTTTATTTATTTATTTATTTTTTTAACTTCTCTTTCTTTTTATTCTGTTTCAGGTAAATGTGTATGGCTGTTTGAAGAATGTGTGTGAGCGTTTGACGTTTTAGCAAGTCGTATTGAATTTGGATAAGAGTTATAGGCGAGAGAAAGTCATTACCCTCACTGAGAATTGCTCTCCCGGTACAGAAACATTTGGGGACATCAAAATAGGTGGAAATAGATTTCCACAAACGATACGCACCAATTTGTTCACATTAATATCTATAAAATATGATAGAAATGTACGCCCGTCGAGTCAGTGAGTTGACATATTTATTTGGATTTTAAACTACCTGGCAGACAGTAGTGACTTCCAACGTTACAGTTCAAAGTATCGTTATAGCTAGGTACATTGTATATTTATCCTACCTACCTATGATGTATTCGATGGGTCCGTTTGAAAAGGAAATAGAAGTCTGTCATTCCTGTATTCTAATAACCCTTAACACGAAATAGAAACCTCATATTAATGTTATTTTTATTTAAAAACGTAAAAAATACAAAATTGAACAAATTACAGAAACGAGGGCAATAATTCGATGTGGTGGTAGTGTGATTTCTTGTAAGTTAAGCCTTCTAAAATTTGCCCTCCATGAGGCGCATAACTGTTTTTTATTTTTATCGTTTCTTTTTTGTAATCAAGTTTCTCCTTTTTTTTATGAAACAATATTACTTTTTTTAAGCGAGAGAGGGGAAAAAACAAGTTTATTCACGATAGCGCTTCAGTTTTCGATTGTAGTTAGTACCTACCTATGATGCTGCCACGTGGTTTTTCATTTTTTAGTAGTTATAAAATAAAATGTTTGATATAAATATAAATCTGCAAAAAAAGGTAAAATATGAAATCAAGGCTGCCTGCCCCAAAGTATTTTTTTTCAAACTTTTGTAAACAAACTCTGTTGTAGAATTTGACCGCTTCATACACATTTCATAGTTAAGACAATAATATTGTGCGCGCTGATCATCGCATTGAAGCACACCCAATACCCATCAGTACAACAGCCATTGCGGTTTGTTCCGGCATTGAGGAAGGGTGGACTGGAAATTCCGGATTCGAGTAGTTTTAACTCAGGTAGCAGTGTTTATTGACAGCGCGAGATGTGCTCATTTGCCTAATCTTCCAAAGGTTGATGATTCAATGAAAGGTTCATAAGTTCGAATATCAGTAGGTGCGTTACTACTAGGAACCTTATGGAATAACACTGTAGGGCTCAATGAGAGGTTAGGCAACTTCTCTTTTAATGAGTGAATGAACGTGTGTTTTATCCACCAGATGTATTTTCAAGCAGTCAGGAAAATTGAAATAATGTACTAATAAAACCTGTTGTTTTTAACGATATACCTATTATGTGTTAATCCTAATCTTACTCAGTTTGAAACATGAGGCTACTTTATAGGTTTGTTAGACAGTCCTGGGATATTCCAGACCGGTCTGTCAAAGCCACGCCCCTTTTCATGCGTTTGGACAACACCCGAACTGGTCCTGGATCGAGAGTTGGCTGTTCTGACCAGAGCCTTTCGGGACTAGTTCGAACAGTCCTGGATTTGTTTGAGGACTGTTGACCCCTCACATGTGCAGTCGATACTTCTACCTTCAGCTTATGTGGAAGGCTACAATGCTTCAGGTTGTCCGTTTGGAATCATCAGTCCATATTTGGACAGTCACAGTTCTGGACGATTCTATTCCCTCATTTTCAGAATGCCTGTCCGAACAAACCAAATGATAATTGATATGGTTATCGGAGGGGCGTTGTCTATTAGTTCAAGCGTCGAACCATACGTTGCATAGATCTACGGAGTTCATGTTTAACCCTTAGTTACCTTCTAGGCAGCGATTTCTACACACTAGGGCAGCAGCCTTTCAAAGTGGACAAACTACGGTGCTCACTAGCATCTTTACTTCTCTAACTAGTACAGTAGTACTTCCGTATTAAGCTAGAACGCTCCAGTTGGTAAGTTAAGCTTAGTAATGAGACATGATTTACTAAGCTGAAATGCAGAATCTGTCATTCCCGTGGTGTGATCTACAGCTGTTCCGCCACTCCATCAGTACTTGTCCTTGAAAAAATACTGCAAATCCCTACACAACGGTTCATTATTTTGTACAGAACACCCTCTGCTACAGATCACAGCTCTCTGTGAAGATCACAGACCCTCTGTAGCTCATTACCCAACCCTTACTCGTTACTAGGTACCTACCTGAATCACGAGTTAAATGTTGCTAAAATAATTCTGTAGATGACAAACAGTAACTAAAATGGCAAAAAGAAACGCAAATAATGTAGAGTCAATAATATTCAGTCCCGGTTGGGTTTCGATCTCGGGAACTTTGGCGTTCCAGTCCGTCACTTAGACCACTGCACTACAGCACCAACCTGGCCGATGGATCAGTGATGTGTGCTCTCAACTCCGCTTGATGCCTGCATACACCCTGCTCTTAAGGGAAAATTTCATGGCAACATCGTAGAATGCTCCTGATAGTCTCAAAAATTCAGAAAAAATCGAGCTACTTAACAATGCGAGCCCACACCTCAAAATAAAATTTTCCGAGATAGGGATACTCCGGATATTTCAACCCCGGGTAGATAGAAGGTAACGCCGAGCTTCGAGGACCAACTAGAGCCCAAAAGGGACCCATATATACGTGAATTCTAGTTCATGGGAACTAAGGAAAAAGCCGTGACGGCGTATAGCAGACGGACGGAAATATTTTTATAAGATATTCGTATTCTACGTCCCTAGAAACGTAAACCATGAAATTTTGAGGGAGGGTTAAACAAGTTTTTGTTAAACAATATTGAAAATAATAAACCAAAAATTGGCAGGTAGTGTTTTTGGAAGGTGGTTTTTTCAGATTTGAAAACTCTAGGGCTAATTACTGCATTTCAGCTTAGCACAGCACCATTATGTGGTACGTAATGATTTCCAGTGAGTTTTGCACTGGGCCCAACATTTTTAGTAAGCGAATTTTTGAAAAAATGTTGCATAAAACTGTTTTAGGTTAATATGAATTCATCCAGTTTGTCAGCTCGGCGTATTGTCAGTAATCTCTCAGGGATGATAAATGGGGGGGGGGGGGGGGGGGGCATTTTCAGAACGCCCCAACTCAAAAACTTCCAACAGAAAGGTATGGTTTTTTGATGTTTTTAAATGAAATCCTAATTTGAGGATTTTTTAGACCAACCGAGTATTGTACGTCCAGACGTTCGTTCGAAGTAAGGCCCAAAGTCTGAACCGAAAAGCGTCGTCAACATGAGTGTGAACCATCGGTAGGTATACATCCAGCTCAGATATCTGCTAGGGATCTGATTATAATCACGCACGGCACGTTTTTTGTTCCGTGATATTATTTCATTTGAAGGAGGATGGTTATTTTGTTGATAGGCACCTACTTTTTTCTGAATCCATAGGTTACAGGGAGAGCCACTAACATGGTTCGTGGCATTGTAATTACGAATATAGTCTCCCAGATGCGGCAGTGGCCAGACGTTTTTTCTGAAGGGGCAATACCCCACTGGCATGGTTAGGTGTAAATAAGGTATCCTGACTCAATAGATGGTAGGTACCTACTCTGCAAAGCTGCTCGATTTTTGAGAAACCTGTCTATAGTTGTCCGGATCCAATTTGGATTCTATTCAAATAACTATATTTTTATAAATTTTATTTTATGTATGCCTACACAAAACAACTACTACATTTTGATTTTTCAAGGAGGAGCGGATATTTTGTAAGGACAAGGTCAGTAGAGAATGAGGATAATAACGTAGAGTAATTTTATTATTTACAAAACACTCTGAATGAATTGGGAAGAATTGATACCCTTATTGGCCTCACTTCAAAATCTTCGTTATCAATAGATAGATTATCTTCCATCTCCTCCTGCAATCAGACAAGATAGATTGGCAACACAGTAGATAAACTTAGTTTTCAATTAGATTATCTAGAGAGGAGGGTGTGTGGGTGACTTACTGCAATACTCTGTTGGGAAGTTGATTCCAAAGGTCGTATCTCCAATTGCTTAGCTTCAATGACTTCCTTCACAACGGACTGTTCACCTTTGAGTATTTTATACCCCTCAGTAAGAAGCTCCCCTTGATACTTCACTGCTGGCCCTGGAATGAAGGTGTAGGTACTTTAATTACGAGGTTGTACTTTGGTAGGCATGAAGTTGGAAAGATGACAGCACACGTAAGGAACAGAATGGGGCAGATGGTGGCATTCAAGTCGACGAGGTGGGATGGAGGATTCAGCAGGCAGCAACAGGTAAGTAAAATAAGACACCTGAGAAGTAGTACGTAGTTTTTTCGCCAACCTACTCTTAATTCTAAAATCCCGAACTATCCAGTCACTGTGGTAAACACTTACTGAAATATGATGTCGTTCATGCAACCAGAAGTAGCATTGTCAGTGTGATTAGGTAATCAAGGGCAGAGGGGGAGGATATTACGTAATAAGTCAAATAAATTGAAAGGGTAAGCCCCATGTTACTCATACTTGAAGAGGTCATCACAAACAGTTCAAGAGTATTATTGTAGGTACAGTGGAGTGAAGAATCAACATTGTACACTGCAATCGCACAGGGCACTTACCGACTTCCACCACAAGCTTCGGGACAACCTTCATGTCCTGTGATCTGTCGGGGATCCACAGATGGAGATCTGACGTCATAACGTTGGTTTCTTTAACAGCTGTGCAGGTTTCATTAGCTATTGCTGAATAATTGACTGAAGGTTCTACACCTGAAACCAAGCAATAGGTATTTTACTGAAAGAAGCCACCTACTCATTAGCAGTTGTGATAAGGCCCCCGTGCACTATCAATTGGCTTGTCAAACGTGTTTGTCATGCAAATTTTATATTGTGTGGATTCATGTTCGAAGGTTTGAATGTTTACATGCTCTGCTAGCAAATGTGTTTGCAAACAGAAGGTTTGAAAAGCAACGTGTGTGGGAGCGTCAAACCATCAAACAAAGTTAGTTTTTTCTGTAATTCACAGAGCAGAGGGCCTGGGGATGTAAATATCGAGAAAGAATATCGGTCTCTTCTTGTTTATGTTTGGGCCAACAGAGAGAGCAAATATATTATGTTTTCTCGTCCATCCTCATACAGCTGTGCCTGTCTTGAAAGGCACACCTCAGCTCATTCAAAAGATTCATCCATGAATCCATGGATCCATCTTTCCATCAGCCACTGCTTACCCCACACGGATCTGTTCCATCTGTGGCCTTGCTCTCTCTTTGCTGCTTCACTACTCATCAACTTGACTGATCAAAATCCATTTTGAAAACAACAAGAACAACCAACTAGCTATCTGAAACTGAAGCTTGTTGGACGCAAGTTCAACAATCAAGTCTGAACGTGTGGGTGCACCGTCAAATCAGGTTTGACAAACCAATTTGATAGTGTATGGTGCCTATAGAGTAGGTAAAAGCTCCTCAGCCGGAAGCACCGATTTTGGCAGGCAAAATTGATATCAATCCTTTTTGGGGCTGAGGAGGTTTTCTTGGTGGGTAAATTTTTACAACACGGTTGTTTTGGCGGGGGAGGGGGGATATCACGTCTTTTTCACTGATGAAGTCAATATTTTTTCCAATACGTACCTACCTTTAAAAAAATTTCTCAGTAGGTAGGTAACCTTCTCTGTAAAAATGTTTTTGACCAATCGGGTTCAGATTTTGAACACTTCCTCAGGGAGTCCCAGTGAACAAGGGTGCCAAATTTCAGCTCTTAAAACCCTCTTTAACCTACTCATAGACACTGCACGGGGGGAGGGGGATAAAAAACCCTACTTGCTCTGTCGTGTAAACAATGCTCTTAGTCGCTTTGCAGGTTTGCAGGTTCATCCGCACCGGATGAACATGCACTCACATCAGAACCCCCACCTAAGCCCATTTGGGGAGGTGCTTAAGCGAGTAGTTTTGGTAAACTAAATTTGGTTGTGAATACTGTCTTACAACACGAAATCACACAGGCGCACCCGAATAGTGAACCTTTAAGAGGATTCTGATGTGCTTTCTCCAAGAATAAGGTATGTTTACAGATTGGCTTTATATGTGCATAAATCCCTCCTTGTTCAAGAAAAGAAGTGATGTGAGACCTACCGGGATGAATGCACAAAGTATTTTATTAATAACACGCCCAAGCAATGACTTCTACACTAGGCAGTTGCCTTGGCTAGCACCCTCGGTTTTAGAAATCTACCACCAGCATTAAAACAACTAATTCTGTAGCCGTATTCAAAAAATTTACATTTCAACGCTTGATGAATTTAAATTTTGAATAACAGAAATGTACTTTCATAATGACCCTCCAAAAATCCATCCCTAGATTCTACACCCTAGATTTCAAATTCTGAATAACAAAACTGCACTATCATAATGACCTTCATTAGACATTAAGTATACTAGATTTAGGTTTAGTATACTAGATTTAAGTTTGTTGAAATTAAGAGATTTAAGAAGTTGGTATAAGAATTATAACTATAAATGTATTACCGAATGAACGCATACACAAGCTGAGCTGGGAGAGAGGAGGAACGTTGCATTCATAATTTTACCTGTGAATCTATCTGTATTATGCACAATGTGTAAACAAACGATCTATTATTATTATTAAGAACCAGGTGTGTATACAGAGTATGATTGTTCGGAACTGTAATTCCGGACTAACCAAATATGAAAAGTTATTAAACGAGAAGTTTATTAGTTATATCATAGTGCAAAATATTTACTCTGATTGACGGTTCTTCTATTCTGGAGGGACATGATGTTCCACCATCTCGACGATTGTTGTGTAGGGGCCTCCGGCCTAAGGTCCGCCCTGTGCTGGAAGCAGTTGCTGCAACCACCACATGGTGGCGAGTATCTGAGTGTCAAGCCAGAAAAAATTATACGACTGGGACAATAATTGAAACTGACGTTCGCATTTTAGCAGGGCAATATGCAGTAGATAAATACAGCATCTGAATCAAAACAGCCAGGTTCCTGGAGTGTAAGTGTGCGTGATACGAGTTACTAACTCGAATTCAAGTATTCATCATGCGTTGTTACGAGTTGAGGTATGACATTTTACTGTGCCAAGTGGTAACCTGATATTTGCTTCTATGTATCCCATGTTCTGCGCGATGTGGAAGTATGGGCTGTGGAAAACGAGAGGAGCCACGTCTTTGAGAGGACCCAGCCACCATAGACTGTCCGATTTCTTTCGAAGTTCCCGCCTAAGGCCCCACTCCACGCTACCAACACCATATACAGGGCGAGGGTTTTCAGTTTTAACCGGATCTGTCTGTAAATTAGAAATTATGTAGGTAAGCTCAAAGATGTAGGAGATACCTAACAACGCAAAGATATACATGATGGCTACCATCCAAAATGGGGCAGTGAGTAGCAGAGCTCATAAAACTAAAATCGCTCCAGCGCCACACTAAGTTAATTCGCTTGTCTGCAACTTTTAATTCAAAACCAGATATGCTCCTGATTTTCAGTGGTATTTTCTTTATTGGAGAACAGCTCCTCCAAGAAAATTAGCGCTCAATTAAAAATAAAAATATAAAAACAAATAATGTAAAATTGATGTTTGGAAAAAAGTAAACTAAAATAAAACGCATTAAGACATATGAAATTCTGAAGCTTCTGACTGGTCGGAGCCGGTGCCATCGAGAGCTGCGGCAACCCCTGAACACTGTCAGAGTGCACCACACGGCAAACCCTCAACATTCTACTTGGTATATTTATTTATTTAAAACTCAGTACAGCGATACCTGACCAGACCAATACGAGTTGGGGAAAAGATAACAGAGAAAAGGCATAGAAAAGGAAGCGGATATTGTTGAACGAAAGTCACTGTTAATGCTAGATTTCACCAGATGCCTGATCAGCTGACTGTGTTATACGTATCAATGAGCTCGATTTCAGGGAGGATGTCACGCGACTTTCTTGTGTGATGACATATGAATTTAACCACTAGGCCCCGGCAAAACACGCACCAGGTTTCAAACCAACGCATTTTCAAATGTTAATTTCTAACTCAGTCAGTTTTTGGTTTATTATTCCGTGAATAATACACCTAGGTATGTATTCGCTCAGCAAACAATTTTTATAACACCCCCTCAAAATTTTGGTTTATTATTCTGTAAATAATACACCTATTACGCTCAGCACCTACGCTCAGCAAAAAATTTTATAACACCCCCTCAACATTTTTTCTTTTACGTTTCAAGGTGCGTAGATTCAGAAAATGCAATGTCCGTGCGCCGTCCTCCGTACCATGCATACCGGCTCCATTTTTGGTCAAAAAAATTCGTTCTTTCGCACACATGCTCCAATTGGGCCCTAGTTGTGTCCCGAAACGTTTCAGCCCGATCGGAACATACCCAAGGGTGATATGAGTGAAAAACGCTGCTGCAAGTCCTTGTCACATGGATTTATTATTCTACTGGACATACGTACAGAAATTAAGGCTGTTCATTTATTGGTTCGTTCATGTGCACTTATTGAAATGGCTATTTTTGATGGGTTCCACCAGTTTTGGCCCCCAAAAACACGAATTAGGCTCGGCTTTTCCTTTCAACAGATTATTTTTGATCATTGATATTACCATTCAATTGTCTTGATTCACCTGTTGATGCTACTTCAAGTGTTATTATACAAATGTATGGTGATTTCAGACAATTTCCCAGGTTTTTGACTCATTAAAAACGAATTTCGGGAGCTTAACCTTCGTTACAACCTCAATTCTTCACTCTTCGGTCAAAATCAACCAAATATTCGGTCTTCTCGTCCCAAAAACATGGAAAACAATAGAGAGTTCCTAGGCGATACCGTTGCTCAGATGCGTCATCCGTATGTCTCAGAAAAGTGTTCTGCGCATGCGCCAAATGGTTGACGTATCATAGGGGTAACGTATTTTGCCGCATACATCCGTCACCGCCTCTCGATCCCGTGAAACGTAACGACTAGACCGTGAGTAAACGTAACCTGATATGTTGAAAACAGTACATGTTGAAAACCTTGAGTACCTACTACGTGTTAGGTAACGGTGAAAACGTGATCGCGATGAATTTTCCACCATGCTTTCAAACACCAACGTTTTCGCAACCCAAATACCTACCTACCTCCCTTTCAAGCTGTTTCTGCTGAGGAGAATCAAGAGGAAGGAGAAGTTGTTACGGAAACACACATCAACGGAGAAGATCATGAAAATGATATGAACCAGATCCCATAGAATCGGATTTTTGTTGGAGTGAGGGTGAAGAATTGATTCAACTTTCTTGCTTTAACCAAATTTAGCAATAGCAAACAATTCAGTAACTTTCTTCACGAACATTTCTGGTAATCCTTACTCAAGTTATGCCCGCTTTTCGTGTTTTGTACTGGTGTACCTACTGTAAAACATTTCTGTACCTACTGTTTTCTTAACCTGCAGTTCTTTACATTGTTTTCTTAACCTCAAAATTAAATGGTTTCAAATGCTTAAGCTTTTTTAGTTTAGACCTACCTTTCCCTCATAATAAATCCTAGTTTCACAAATTTATAGCTGGTTTTGCAGGCTTTTGCAAAAGAATCCAAATATGTGCTGCAGAAGCAAACCAACTTTATGCAACTAATTTTGCAATAACTAATTAGACTTTCCTCAAATTTAACAGGCTTCTGACTTCAGATTTAACAGAGCTGGTGCATAGTGGTTTGTTGTGCTCTTTTGTCTTTTGAAATGGAAGGGGGTAGAAGAGGGGGGTAGGTTCGCGGTACTTCAACAATCAGTAAGGAATTGACGTCACTTTAAGATACCGACTATCATGCTAGTTGTCTCTCGTAACCCATGGCAACGGGTTAGCATCCATGTTGTTCGCTCTAACAGCCAATGCGGTATTGTTATCACCGTATCTCCTAGGAACTCTCTATTACCTCAAAAGCTCATGTTACTAACATGTCACTAAAACATAAAAAGTACCTATTTTTATACCCATTTTCACTGATAACACCCCTAGGTATATTCCGAGCTGGCTGCAAAATTTCGGGACACAACTAGGGCCCAAATGGAGCATGTGTGCGAAAGAACGAATTTTTTTGACCGAAAATGAAGCCGGTACACGTGATACGGCGGACGGACATTGCATTTTTGGAATCTACGCACCTTGAAACGTAAAAGAAAAAATTTTGAGGGGGTGTTATAAAATTTTTTGCTGAGCGATTACATAGGTGTATTATTCATAGAATAATGAACCAAAATGGGTGTAAAATAAGTATTTTTTGTGATTGTTTTGTGTTTGAATAAAACATGAGGTTTTGAGTTATCGTTTTTCATGTTTTTTAGGACGAGAAGATCGAATATGAAGTTGATTTTGACCAATGAGTGGAAAATTGAGGTTCTAACGAAGTTTCAGCCTTAAATTTACGTTAAATTTTGGTATAAAATCGTCGCTTTTCTGCACAGTTTGGGTCCCCATTTGGAAGCACATTTGGGTCCTAGTTGTGCTCCAAAGCTCGGCAGCCCGATCGGAATACACCCACGGGTGCTATGAGAGAAAAATCGGTGTGAAAATAGGGGTTTTCGAGGTTTATATGAGGTTTTAGTGAACACGAGCTTGTGAGGTATCGTTTTCCATGTTTTTTTAGGGCGAGAAAACCGAATATGATTTTGACCAAGGAGTGAAGAATTGAGGTTGTAACGAAGGTTAAGCTCCCGAAATCCATTTTTTATGAGTCAGAAACCTGGGAAATTGTCTGAACCACCATAAATTTGTATAATAACACTATACGATTAAATGGCATTATCAATGTTGTCGTGAGTCCCTCCCGGGAACACTCCACTAGCAACCTTAAAGCTCTCACCAATATCCTTATGTAAAACTTACTTTCCGCTAATAAACATCTGAGTGGGGAGACAGGCAACAGAATCCAGGGGACACAACCTGGAGCCCCACTACCAACTCCCAACAGGGAGTTGGAGGGAGAGGCCTCCAAGTCCTATATAACCCTGGATCCTGGAGCTTTAGCTTCATTCGACACTTCCTCTAACCAGCTCTCTCTTCTCTCTCTCTTACCTTCCTCCTCTCAGATGATCGGTGGATTACCGCCGCCTGGGAATTTACCTCCTACCTTTTCCTCTTGTCTAGATGATCGGTGGACTACCACCGCCTAGACAAGCACCTCTCCTCACCTAGATGATCGGTGGATTACCGCCGCCTAGGTAAATTCCCTCACTCACCTCTATCTCCTCCAAAGTCGTAGATGATCGGTGGACTACCGCCGCCTGCGACTTTTCTCCTTCACGCCACCGTGATGAAAATTCTAAATTCATCACAGTGGTGAACCCGACGTTCATCCAACCTTCTACCTTCTACCATCTTACCACCCCATGTGTCGCCCCCAGTCTAGTTCAGTTCGGTGTCCCCTATTTTAAATTCAAACTCAGCTTCAACAGTCAGTGTAAATTCGCAATTTTGGCCCACCCTCACCGCTCAACTCCAGCTCTCAACTATCCGCCACACGCACCTCCGCTCCCGCCGATTGCGAATTTCAAATTCAAAACTAACACATTTTGAATTTTAGTTACAGCCATGGACCCGAACTCACCGACGCCGCCGCTCCTCCGGCCATCCCTACTGCAGCCGCCGACCGCTGCGACAACTGACGCAGCCGACAACCCCTTCACCAGCCTCTAGCCACCCGGCTCCTCCGCATCCGCCGCCGCCGCTGCCGCCGCCGCTGCGGCCGCTGCACACGCCGCTGCCGACGTCACGACGGCCTCGGCGTCATTCCCGCTGTCGCCGCCCCCCTTCTACACACACGACCCCGCGCTGTGGTTCTTCCAGGTCGATGCTGCGTTTTCTGCCGCCAACATCCGCAGCCAGCGAACCCGTTACTCCCGCATCATATCAATACTTCCGTATGAGATCCTCCTACAGACGTCGGACATCTCTCCCGACGCCACGGCCGCATACGACGACCTCCGCAACCGCCTCGTCACGTTATACCAACCTTCAAAGATCGCACGTGTCGCAGCGCTCTCCCAACCACAGCACCTCGGCGATCTGAAGCCCTCCCACCTCTACCGCCGTCTGCGTCATCAGCTGCAAGACGTGATGACGGCCGACATCGCGCGGACCTTCTGGCTGCGGGCCCTACCCCACCCCATGCAGATGGCACTCGCCAGCTACCTCGACGGCCCAGACGAACCACTTCTACGTCTCGCCGATACGGTCCACGACCTCACCGCAGCCGCCGGCGTCACGGAAGTCGCCACACCCCGCACCCCCACCCCACGCCGGGACCGGACGCCGTCACAGGAGCGCCGCCGACCCCCCTCCCTCCACCGGCGCCGCTCCCTCTCCACCGAGCGCCGGCCGACCCCCTCCATCGACCACCGACGCCAGCGCTCGCCCGAACGCCACAACACTTCCCCCCCTCAGCAACGAAGGGGAAGGTCTCCAGCCGCAGCAACCCCCTCCACCTCCGCGCGCCCCACCAGGACCGCCTACCTCCCAGCGGACCCCCCCCCACCGATGTTTCTATCATGTCAACTTCGGTGGGGAGGCCCGAAAATGCCAGCCCCCCTGCTCCTACACCTCCAAGCAGGGAAACGCGGCCGCCCGCCGGTAAATCCGGCGGGCCCCCCTCCTCGCCAACACGGGGGGGACCACAATCAACCCCTCCCCGCCCGCATTCACACCACCACCACGACACCTCGTTACCCCTCCTACGCCGCCGCCACGGCTGCCAACCTCCCGGCCGCGCCTGCCACCGCCACCAAAACCCTCACCCCACCATCAACCGTTCCCCCACCTCGGAACGGCCCCTCCACGCCCGCCTCCAGGGCAGCCACCCTTCCGGTCGCCACTCACGCCGCCGCTCCCGTTCCCCCTCCCCGGAACGGCACCTCCCCACCCGCCACCAAGAGGACCAGCCCCCCAGCCGACGCTACCGTTCCCCCTCTCCGGAACGGCAAAGTACCGCCCCGCGTCTCCTTCGCAGGGGACCAACCACCACCAACACATCCGCCCACCGCCTCCGCCATTTTACCGCACTCCACCCCAGCTCACCAGCGCCTCTTCTTAAAGTGCACGAAGACGAATGTCCCGTTCCTCGTCGACACAGGGGCGGCGCTCTCCATTTTTCCGAACAACATTCTCCGGCGACAGGCGCGTTGTTACCGGCAACTCCTCTACGCCGCCAACGGTACCACCATCCCCTCGTACGGGACGTACCGCTCATCCATCCACATGAGCGGACTCGCGTACGAGTGGGAATTTACCGTGGCGGACGTGGAGAAAGCAATCCTGGGGGCCGACTTCCTCGCTCATTTCGGCCTCCAGGTTGACGTCCGTAACGCGCGCCTGCTCGACCCCTCCACCCAGAAGCCAATCCCCGGATTCATCCACACGGTCGATCGCCCCCCAACCCAATTCGAAAACCTCCTCCTCCAGTACAAACCCCAGCGCCGCCCCTCAGCACATATCTCCCAAACTCAACACTACATTGAGACCTCTGGTCCCCCAATCTCAGCCAAAGCCCGCCGCCTCCACCCCCTCCAACTGTCCCAAGCCCGGAGGCATTTTGACAATCTCATTAAGGATGGCATTATCCGCCCCTCCAAATCCCCGTGGGCTTCACCGTTACATATTGTACAGAAGCCCAACGGGGATATCCGCCCCTGCGGCGATTACCGCCGCCTGAACGCTAAGACCACTCCGGACCTCTACAACGTCCCCCATCTCCGAGACTTCTCTTCACACCTCCACAACACGGCCATATTTTCAACCCTAGACATCTCCAGAGCCTTCCACCACATTCATATATACCCTCCCGACGTACCCAAAACCGCCATCATAACACCTTTCGGCCTTTTTGAATACATAAAAATGGGCTTCGGCCTCCGGAACGCTGCCCAGACGTGGCAGCGTTATATGGATAATATTCTGCGGGGACTACCTTTCGTGTTCTGTTTCCTGGACGACGTATTGATCGCCTCCCGGGACCCGAAAGAGCATCTAGCGCACCTCAAACAAGTCCTCGACATCTTCGCCGCCGAGGGCCTCACCATCAACTCTCAAAAATGCGTTCTCGCCCAGCCCTCTGTCCGCTGCCTCGGCCATCAAGTCTCGTCCGACGGGATCAAGCCTCTCCCGGACAAAGTGCACGCCCTCACCGATTTCCCACAACCCCGCACTGTCTCAGAACTTCGCCGTTTCCTGGGTATGTTGAACTTTTATCGTAGACACATTAAACACGCGGCACAACACCAACAACCACTCATACACGCTATCCCACAACCAGCCAAAAAAAAACGATAACCGCCCCATTTCCTGGACCCCCGCCCTCACAACCGCCTTTCAAAATTGCAAAAAGGACCTAGTAGACGCCGCTCTATTGGCCCATCCCGATCCCCATGCTCCTCTCTCCATCACCACTGATGCGTCTGACTGGGCCATCGGGGCAGTACTCCACCAACACACCGGCGCCACCCCCCAACCCCTAGGTTTCTTCTCAAAAACTCTGTCCCCAACGCAAAAAAATTACTCCACCTTTGACAGAGAACTCCTCGCCATCCACGAAGCCATCAAACACTTCCGTGACTTCGTGGAGGGCAGGCAGTTCTCTGTCATCACTGATCATAAGCCCCTCACCCATGCACTCCTCCAAAACCGTAAATCCGCCTCCCCCCGTCGCCTCCGGCAACTCGAATTTATCGGACAATTTACGTCCGATATTCGTTATTTGCCGGGGGCCGACAACTGCGTAGCAGACGCCCTCTCCCGCCCCACCCCCGCGCCGGTGGCGGAGTTACTGCCTTTCCCTACCCCACAAACCCTCAAAACTCACCAAACTCCAACTTCCGACCCCGCACTCTCCAACCTCATCTCCGCCTCCAAATTGGAACAACTGCCTCCCCTCGATCTCTGGTGCGACGTAACGGCCGATTCACCGCGCCCTTACGTCCCGCCGGAGCTGAGGCGGCAGTTGTTCCTCCATTACCACTCCCTCCATCATCCCGGCATTCGGGCGAGCCGGGATCTGATCAAGACGCGGTACTTCTGGCCCCACATGAACACAGATATCCGTACCTGGGTTCTGGGGTGCCAGAAGTGCCAGCACTTTAAGGTCTCGGCTCACCCCCATGTACCTCCTCAACCCATTCCCGACTCCCTCCCGTGGGAACATGTCCACCTGGATCTGGTCGGCCCTCTTCCCCCCTCCGAGGGGAAGAGGTACTGCCTCACCATGATCGACCGTGCGACCAATTGGGTTGAGTGTATCCCACTCGCCCACATTACCGCGGACGCCGTCGCCACGGCCTTCCTCAATCAATGGATCAGCCGCTACGGCTGTCCGCGGACACTCACGGTCGATCAGGGGAGGCAGTTTGAATCAGCCCACTTTGCCGACCTGCTCCGTTCCCTCGGGATTCAAAAAATCCGCACCACTCCTTATCACCCCCAATCCAACGGGAAAATAGAGCGGTGGCACTCGGTCCTCAAGCAAGCCATCTCCACATCAGCCACATCTCCCTCATGGACCAAAACCCTCCCCTACATATTACTTAGCCTCCGCACTTCCGCCCGTCCTTCAGACAACACAAGTCCCGCACAACACGCTTTCCGAGACCCTATTCGTTTACCGGCCGACATTTTCCCTCCACACAACACCCCGTCCATTAACAGGGAACCGCTACACACCTCAACACCGACAAACGACACCACTTACCCCAAACGCTTTTACACTTCCACGCACATGTACTTGAAAGAGCCCGGCATGCATAAAACCTTTCAGCCCCTTTATGCCGGGCCCTTTCAAGTCATCCGCACAACACCGACCACCGCGACCCTGCTAATGGACGGGAAACCCCACACCGTACCTTTCGCCCGCTGCAAACCCGCCCCTGTTCTCCCTCAACCAACATCAGCCATCAGTCTCCCGCCGTCTGTTAGCCATGCACCATCTCTCTCCACCTCAACAGTCTCCCCCGTCGCCGTTTCCGGATTTCGATTCGGATCCGGAAATGGCGGCCATACTCCGGGACGTTTACGTCCCGGACCCGCTCTCCCCCCTACCCCCTTCGCCCGGGCCGACATCATCGCTTCCGTTTTTCCCGCCAAGGATCTCCGGGTTACCTCCCCGGCCCCGGCGGTGGAAGCACCCCCAGTGGCGTATACTGCGCGAATTTCGCGCAGCACAAGCCACCGGGGTACACCCTCCCTACACCCCCATCGACCCTCTCATGGCCCCGCTCCTCCACGACTTTCGCCTCGCCCAACTCATGCCACCCCCACCGCCCCTTCCAAACATCAATCCCCCCGTCTTCAACAAACCCCCGCCCCCCGAATTTCAACCCCCTCTTGCTGCCCCCCCATTTTCAATTTTCGACCCCCCAATTTCAAATTCTCCCCCACCAACACCCCAACCCACCAAACCCACAACACCCCCTTCCCCCCCAACACCGCCGGGGATATCCCCAATAGATTCCGCCGGGACAAAACGGCCCGGGCGGCGAAACAGACGGAGGGAGCGTCCCTGCATTCCCCGCGTCCCGGCGGCCAAGTCCTCCGCCCCGCTCTGAGCAATCACGGCGGGGCCTTGAGATTTCGGGACAGTGCTTGTGTTTTATTAACCCACACGCACTGTACCGAACCTCACAGCCCCGCCGTGGCCGCCTCATCGCAGCGGACACCACCCAAACCCACCCACACACTTCAATCACACACTTCACTCCACCCACACACTCACTACAATTCACCACACACTATCCACACCCAGGGAACGGCGGATTTCAACACCCCGCTCCAATCTGTCAGCCCCACCCAAATTTGTAAATACCGACCTTGTAAATACCAATCTTGTAAATACCAACCTTGTAAATACCAACATTGTATATAACAACCCTGTACATATTAGTCTACTATCTCACCATCATCATTGTACTCATGATCTTATAACAACCCTGTACATATTAGTCTACTATCTCACCATCACCATTGTAATCATAACAACCCTGTACATATTAGTCTACTATCTCACCATCATCATTGTAATCATGTCAACTCACTTCATCGTCAATATCATGCACCTACACCTATACTTATCTTACTTCTTACTTGTACTATCTTACTTCTTACTACTTACTATGTTACTCCTATGTCACTTCTACTTACCTCTTACTAACTAACTATCCTATATGTCAATCCTAGAATTAAGTCACGACCTGTCACGTTTCTGCCTTCAGCACACCAATTGTTTGCATCAGCCTTCAGCTTCTGTCACCTTGCGCCTTCAGCTCCCCTTTTGTTTTCCGCAGCCCTCAGCCCCTGTCACCTTGCGCCTTCAGCTTTCCCAAACATTGGTTCGAACTGGGGGGACCTCTGTCGTGAGTCCCTCCCGGGAACACTCCACTAGCAACCTTAAAGCTCTCACCAATATCCTTATGTAAAACTTACTTTCCGCTAATAAACATCTGAGTGGGGAGACAGGCAACAGAATCCAGGGGACACAACCTGGAGCCCCACTACCAACTCCCAACAGGGAGTTGGAGGGAGAGGCCTCCAAGTCCTATATAACCCTGGATCCTGGAGCTTTAGCTTCATTCGACACTTCCTCTAACCAGCTCTCTCTTCTCTCTCTCTTACCTTCCTCCTCTCAGATGATCGGTGGATTACCGCCGCCTGGGAATTTACCTCCTACCTTTTCCTCTTGTCTAGATGATCGGTGGACTACCGCCGCCTAGACAAGCACCTCTCCTCACCTAGATGATCGGTGGATTACCGCCGCCTAGGTAAATTCCCTCACTCACCTCTATCTCCTCCAAAGTCGTAGATGATCGGTGGACTACCGCCGCCTGCGACTTTTCTCCTTCACGCCACCGTGATGAAAATTCTAAATTCATCACAAATGTTCAAAGGTGAACAGCAATATTTCTGTAGGCATGTCCGTTAGAATAATAAACCCAAGTGACAAGGACTGCAGCGTTTTTCCTTTTTCGTTTCAAGGTGCGTAGATTCAGAAAATGCAATGTCCGTCCGTTTCATGCATACCAGCTTCATTTTCGGTCTAAAAAATTCGTTCTTTGGCACACAGGCTCCATTTGGGCCCTAGTTGTGTCCCGAAACTTTGCAGCCCGATCGGAATATACCCAGGAGTGTTATGGGTGAAAAATGAGTATAAAAATAGATATTTTTTGAGTTTTAGTAACATGAGCTCTTGAGGCTTTTGAGGTATCCGTTTTCCATGTTTTTTGGGACGAGAAGACCGAATATGAAGTCGATTTGGACCAAAGAGTGGAAAATGGAGGTTCTAAGGAAGTTGCAGCCTTAATTTTGGTCTAAAATCGTCGTTCTTCCGCATACAGTTTGGATCCCCATTTGGAAACACATTTGGGTCCAAGATGTTCTCCGAAGCTCGGTATCCCGATTATGGGAGAAAAATGGGTGTACAAATACAGGCTTCCGAGGGATTTTTGAGATTTTAGTGAACAAGAGCTTGTGAGGTATCGGTTTCCATGTTCTTTTGGGCGAGATGACCCAGTCAAAAACCTGGGAAATTGTCTGAAATCACAATACATTTGTACAGTAACACTAGAAGTAGTATTAGCTGGTGAATCAAGACAATTAAATGGTACTATCAATGATCATAGATAATCTGTAAAAAAAACCGAGCCTAATTCGTGTTTTTGGGGGCCAAAATTGGTGGAAACCACTAAGAATAGCTATTTCAATTATTGAACATGAAAGAAACAATAAATGAGCAGCGAAAAACGGGCGTGGTCAGTTACAAACGGTTCGGAACTGCTTGTCCGAACATACCTGTCACAGGCAAAACGCCAGAACTACCGTAGAAAATGTCGTAATGCGTTGAGATTTGGAGGGTACGTGGGGGCTAGGTGTCGGATCTTGTTTTCACAGGCAAAACTCCAGAACTACTAGACCAATTTTAGAGACATTTCCAGGGACTGTGCGTGTAGGCCCTTAGACGGCCCTCTACATATCTACAATAGAGATATATAATAAAAAAATCTATATTTCGAATAGTTTTACCGGCTGATTCTACAAGCCCATGTTACAAGTGAGGAAGCTAGTATGGCAGTATGCCTACCCAACTTGGCAGACGTTTTCCTCTATTGTTATACTCTAGTTAACTGGGCTAGCCCCATACTGTAATTAAATAAATCAAAATGAATAAATGTTGATGCAGCCTGCAGTAGGTACCTACCTAATTTATTTACTTATTATTTAAATTGAATTAACTATTTCATTTTAATTATTAATTTTATTAATATAATTAAGTTACCTAATAATTAATTAATAAAATAAAATAAAATAATTAAGCTACTTAATTAAATTTAAAAAAAAATTAAATTAAACAGCTGTGCCAATTACAGACAGAATAAAGAAAATGTTATACTATTAGTGAATACTTACACTCAGCACCTCAACACGAAAGGCGTCCATGGGTCTGACATTCCCCCTGACAACGGCAAGCGTGGCGTTAGCCATAGTTTCGACTTTGTGTTGCTCGGGTTCCTTAAATAATCCTGATGCTACGGAATTCCTGGTGCCCAGTGGTAGAACACCGACTGGAATCTTGCACAGCTCCCCTCGGCATCTCATCAATCCGGTTATTGTCTATAATAATGAAAGTTTAATAGCTAACAACTTGAATTTCAGCCACTTGGGATGAGTGAGTGAGTGAGTTAACGCTCAATTTCATAGTTTCCAATCCCTGATTTTGAATGGAGAGACCTGTGTTCTAACCACAGAGACATTAAATTTATCGAATTTTGAGGGGTTACCTGGCCTCATATAAATTAATTCTCTGTTAGTTTTTCAATGAACAAACCAATACATTTGAATACAAAAGGAACTTGTGACTGTGGGAACCTTCATTTTGGTCCTCAGAGATTAGGACGGTAACTTAGCTCTATCAGAACTTTCACTTCTAACCACAGGGACATTAAATTTATCGAATTTTGAGTGGTTATCTACCCACATCTAAGTTAATTCTCTGTTAGTTTTTCAATGGACAAACCAATACATTTGAATACAAAGGGAACTAGTGACTATGGGAACCCTCATTTTGGTCCTCAGAGATTAGGACGGTAACTTCTTAGCTCTATCAGAACTTTCACGTCAATAATGAAATGTCAGAGGTGAACTAACTTCAGACAAAGTTCCGTCTCCGCCAGCAACAACTATAGCATCAGTGTTGGCAGGAATAGTGTCGACCAGTTCTCGAGCATGTCCCTCTCTCTCTGTCTCCAACATAGTCACAAAAACCCCTGAAAGGTGCAAGATAGGGGCGCAGTAGAGGTCGAAATTCTTTTTAGCCTTTCTAGAAGAGGAATACAGTCTGCATTAGGTTATTAGTAAAGCGTGGGGATTTGGGGTTTGAGAGACACGCTACACCTAACCGTTTTGGTTTATTATTCTGTGAATAATACACCTATGTATTCGCTCAGCAAAAAATTTTTATAACACCCCCTCAAACTTTTTTCTTTTCCGTTTCAAGGTGCATAGATTCCAAAAATGCAATGTCCGTCCGCCGTACGCCGTCTGCCGTATCACGTGTACAGGCTTCATTTTCGGTCTAAAAAAATCGTTCTTTCGCACACATGCTCCATTTGGGCCCTAGTTGTGTCCCGAAACTTTTCAGCCCGATCGGAATATACCCAGGGGAGTTATGAGTGAAAATGTGTGTAAAAATAGGTACTTTTTACGTTTTAGCAACATATTGGTAACATGAGCTTCTGAGATATCGTTTTCTATGTTTTTGGGGACGAGAAGACCGAATATGAAGTCGATTTTGACCAAAGAGTGGAAAATTGAGTTCTACCAAATGTTCAGCTCCCAGAATTGATTTTTTATGAGTGAAAAACCTGGGAAATCGTCTGAAATCACCATCAGTTTGTATAATAACACTGGAAAAAGTGTCAAGACGTGGTTCAGGACGATTAAATGGCACTACCAATGATCAAAGATAGTTAAAAAAAAAAAAAAGAAAAAAGTGCGTACCTAATTTGTGTTTTGGGGGCCAAAATTAATGGAAACCATCAGAAGTAGCTATTTCGATTATTACGCATGAAAGAAACAATTAATGAACAGCCAACCTTTCTGTAGGTATGTCCAATAGAATAATAAACCCATGTGACAAGGACTTTGCACCGTTTTTTGATATGGCTCACTGTATCAAGATACAACAACACAGTACCTATATGCCTGAAACACAGCTAAAATAAAGCACATTCCTAGATGCTCCGTATTATCTCCTCGGAACTCTCCCAGTGGGTCATACATACTTCGATTTAAAGCCTAGCTCACATGTTGGAGCAATGTGTTCAACATTTCAACGGACAATGTGAACACAGACACTATAGTGGTGCGGCTTCGCAACTCATGGATACTATATCTAAACTGGTCGAAGGATCTCGAGGGTTGGGCAGTGATAAAAGTGCTCCACTAGGCCGACGTTTCGATTTTTTTTAAATTATTTTTTTGTTAGTTAATCCTTATCAGTTTTTATTCAAATCTTAAAGTGGGGAATGACAGGCCTAGCAGAGATGGGCGAACGTACAGTGCGTGGACTTGGTGTTTTCCTCTTCTACCACTGGGTGTTCAGGGATTTCACCCCAGCTCCATCCTCCAGGCCTAGACACCGCATATAGGTTCGCGTTCCTCTCAGGCGAAGCGAAACTGCCCGTATTATAGAGAACTACGTCCGCACCCTGATCCACCCCAGAACTTGGGAATAGGGTTTCGACCACTTCGTCGACAGAGTGATGGCCATGCGCTTCAGGAATATGGAGTATTCCCTGTGCATTGCTCCGTCAGTCGAGCATATGAGGGAAGTGACACAAAAATGAATTGTTGACGCATCTGCAAGAAACACTCAGAATTCTTGCAGATGTGTCAACAATTAATTTTCCTTATGTCAGTCATCATGCTCACTAACTGATGTCAGGTTTGTTCACAGTGACCATCTGATGGTTATCTAACCCTAGTCAATTGCTTATGAAGATTGTATTGGACCATGGATGGTTTCTTACGGTGTTCTAGGAGTCAGCTAACATCCATAAAAAGCCAGTGCGAACAAACCTGTTATAAAAACCAAAGTTCCTTCTAAGCCATGGTAAAGATTTAAAAATAAATCGAAACTTAGGCCAAGTGGAGCTTTTTTACCAATAACCAACCCTCAAGCTCCTTCAAAAGAGTCGTCGAGACTCTATCTAAACTTCATGATAATAGATAGTTCCTAGGCGATACCGTTGCTCAGATGCGTCATCCGAATGTCTCAGAAAAGTGTTCTGCGCATGCGCCAAATGGTTGACGTGTCATACGGTTGACATATTTTGCCGCATACATCCGTCACCGCCTCTCGATCCCGTGAAACGTAACGACTAGACCGTGAGTAAAAGTAACCTGCTATGTTGAAAACGGTACATGTTGAAGTACCTACTACGTGTTACGGTAAAAACGTGATTGCGATGAATTTTCCACTATGCTTTCAAACCCCAACGTTTTTGCAACCCAAATACCTACCTCCCTTTCAAGCCGTTTCTGCTGAGGAGAATCAAGAGGAAAGAGAAGTTGTTATGGAAACACACATCAACGGAGAAGATCATGAAAATTATATGAACCAGAACCCATAGAATCGGATTTTTGCTGGAGTGAGGGTGAAGAATTGATTCAACTTTCTTCAGCAAACAGCAAACAATTCTTTCTTTCTTCACAAACATTTCTGATAATCCTAACCCAAGTTATGCCCGCTTTTCGTGTTCTGTACTGGTGTACCTACTGTAAAATATTTCTGTACCTACTGTTTTCTTAACCTGTAGTACTTTACATTGTTTTCTTAACCTAAAAAATTAAATGGTTTAAAATGCTTAAGCTTTTTTAGTGTAGACCTACCTTTCCCCCATAATAAATCTTAGTTTCACAAATTTATAGCTGGTTTTACAGGCTTTTGAAGTTTTGCAAAAGAATCCAAATATGTGCTGCAGAAGCAAACCAACTTTATACAACTTTAATTTTGCAATAACTAATTAGACGTTGTTCAAATTTAACAGGCTCCTGACTACAGATTTAACAGAGCTGGTGCATAGTGGTTTGTTTTGCCTGTGTGTAGCTCTTTTGTCTTTTGAGATGGAAGAGGGTAGAATTCACGGTACTTCAACAATCAGTAAGGAATTGACGTCACTTTAAGATACCGACTATCATGCTAGTTGTCTCTCGTAACCCATGGCAACGGATTAGCATCCATGTTGTTGGACGTAACAGCCAATGCGGTATTGTTATCCCCGTATCTCCTAGGAACTCTCTATTATTTGCTATAGGCCGTACGCGAGAATATTACCCTCCGACCCTGCACTCTATAGGAGGATGGGAGAAGCTGAGGGCTCGGCAGCCTGAGTGGGATGCAATGTTGGGACTTTTACTCTGTTATGTTGGCAGCCATGCTGCTATTCCAAGCCAGCTCATTCCGTTCCCGTATCGTGTTTTCCTCGATTGCGCCTTGCTTTTCGTTTCACCATCCTACCTATATCGTCGTATTAACCCTTCTTATGTTAACTATGAGTATCATCACAATCCCCGTCATCCTATTTTTGAACTGTATCATCACAATCCCCCGTACCCGTCAGTTTCCGTGTGTTGCCTACACAAATCTCGTGATGGAAGAACAACACTCATCGTCAGCAAGAAACCGGAAACCTGCTATCGCAAGAGGCAGGGCTCTAAGGAGTCAGGCACGAGAAATTGTGTACAATGTGTGCCAGTATTTTACGAGGAAGAAGAAAGAGGATGACGCGAAATACAACGTTCGCGATGTGACTAGTGCAGCGACGGGCGTCTCGGCAAGAACAGTCGGCAACATTATGAAGGAAGCTGGAAACCAAACAACATCAGATCGGGCAAGACCTTTGTTTGTTACGCTAACCAAGTCCAGATCTGGAGACTACCATTCTTCGATGAACTTCGACAATTTTTCTAAGTGGCTCACGCTTATGTTCCTCCCGAATTTACCCGCGGATTCGGTCGTGGTGATGGACAACACTAAATACCATTGTGTGCAGACCAACAAAAGACCTAACAGTTCGACTCTGAAGGCAGATGTAATTTCGTGGTTGACGAGCAATAATGCGCAGTTCGACGAAAAATTAGTTAGTCGAATCGGAGATCGACAGTTTCATCATTAATGTTGGGGGGGCTTCTGATACTGATAGCAGTTCCGATGAGGATTCGGATTTTTCTGATTAGAAGTTTTACGTACCATAGTTAAATTACGTAAGTACTAAATAAATGAATAATAATATGTACTAAATAAATAAATAATAAAATAACATTTGTTTCCAATCTTTCCTTTTATACCTATCTACCTTCAAAAAATTTTCCTCATTTACCTCATTGTACCTTTTCAAAGAAGTACTCCTAATTTTCAAGAAAACATTTCATAGAAAAATCCTATTACACACGAGTTTGTCTGTCAGCTCAAAGGAGTCACGCTCAGGGGTCCGATTTTACAAAAATCGGGAAAATGCTACGTTCATTCACTATGGTAGGTACCTATGGCTTTTATGACAGTATCATTTTTTATAACGAAAAAAGTTAAGTTTTTATGACGGTTCACGCTCAGCTGGAAAAAGGATTACAGGGGGAAAGTGCTGCCACTAGACAGGGGAAAAACAAAAAAAAACGGGGAATTCCGTGTTGAAAATGATTTCCACGTTCCCCGTCAGATGGCAGGGTCGGAGGGCATTATTCTAGCGCACGGCCTATAGTTTATTCCAGCCAGACTCTATAACCAATATAACCTGACTGAATGAATGGGAATATTATGAAGGTTAGGATGTAGTTACCAGGTCTTGTGAACAAGCCCCATGACACTGGTGCTAGTTCACGGTTCTGCTATTAACGACCAGTATTCGCTGCGATCGCACGTCTTCTCCCTCCCACCACCCACTACCTCATGTAGACGCTCCGACTCCGTTGCTCCGTGCTCCGTTGTCCGTTCCGCCATTAGAATTTTTCCTGTTTCTCACATACGATTTCATCACTACAATTTTTACGTTTTAACCACAGAAAACTACTGTACTACGTTTTAACGCGCGAGGAGGTTTTCATTCCTTTCTTTTAGCGAATTTTCGAAGAAAGGGAAGCTATTGTTCTTGGTCCAAAATTTTTAAAACTCGAATTTCCGAAAGATTTTTATACCAAAATCCGTTTCAGACCATCCTGAATTCACTGCCGAAAGACACTAAAAATTATATGTAAAATATATATATTTATATATTTATATATGTATGTGTCATTCCAGACGATAACTCTCGAAAGAATTGAGATAAAAAGTTCAAATTTGCACGAAAAATCTGTCTTGGCAATCGACAGGCTAAGTTCGTAGATGGGCAGAATCGGGTCACTCTAAGGGGGAGTTTTGGGGAGTTTTAGGGGGGAAAAATTACCCATAAATTCCCAAAATGAAACAGTCTGACAAGTGACACCTCATTTTAAAGGTTTTTGTACGCCGAACACGATGGTGAAATCAGATTTGCGATATCTCATTCCGTTCTCAAACTGGAGCACTTTGAAGATTAAGGAACGTGGTTATTTCTTCGAAAATTCGCTCTTATAGCCATGCTGCATGTCTGTGGTTTTTATTTTTTATTTTTGGTTTTCTGTGAAGAAAACCCTATTGTAAGTTCACAACACAAACTTACAGAAACTTTCTACGTTTTAACGTGCGACGAGGTTAGTTAGACAGTTTTTTATAAAAGTTACGTAGGTAATGGCTCGTGAAATTTGAAAATACTGCTTTCGTGTACGGAATTCGTATTTTTCCTTAACTGGAGTGGTTCGTTTTCTAGATAAGTATAAGTATGAGTTGGGTTGTGAATTTAAAGTGCGCCGCTATCGGATGTGACGTTCGATATAACACTCATCCAACAGCTTCCTTTTTTTGCTTTCCCGTCCCGAATGTGACCAATTAAATTAATGATATCAATATCAACTATCCACGAGCTGTGATATCAATATTATGTTCGAATTGTAATAACTAGTCAATCAATATTGACGATGGACGAACAATTTCATTGTGACGACAATAGATAATTAGAATGAAATTAAATTAATGATATCAACTATCCACGAACTGTGATGTCAATATTGAATAAATATTGTTTTACTGTACATTTGCTTTAATTGTATTAATTTCATCCTTTCTCGTCTGTCCTTTGCCAGACTGGTACATTTACCAAGGGTGTGGAAGAGAGGCGGATGGAAATGTGGTGGGGGGGATGGAATGGTGGCGGGGTTTGTTGTAGCAACGAAGCAGGAGAGAGGTGGTATCCAAGGTCTCAGGCGCATGCGCGAGGATTCGGGGGGTCTTAGTTCAGCCTTTGGCCACCAATTTCCGCGTAGCGGGAGCTGTATGCTGGCAACCACCCCCCACCCTGAGTGTCCCTTCTGTACGTAGTATAGTAGTGTTTTCTGTGTTGTGAACGCCTCTACAGCAAACCGATAACCTGAGGGTTGTAGTTGCACATCTGAACCAGGTTTTGCCCACAAACCAGGTTTTACCCCCAAGCTAGTTGGTTCCAGCCAGAGTCTATAACCTATAGAACCTGACTGAATGAATGGGAATATTACGAAGGTTAGGATGAAGGTTTCCAGGTCTTGTGAACGCCTCTACGGCAAACGGATGCGTTGAGGGTTGTAGGTGCACTTATCTGAACCAGGTTTTATTCCCAAACCAGTAATAAATCATTAAACAGTGTGCCCTAGCGCGATACGGATCTAATGTGACTGTAAAACATCATGGTAAGCGTGCCATAACTATATATAAAGGAACTCCCAAATACGCAACAGGATCGTCACGTTGCTAATACTCCTAGGAACTGTCTAACGAACAATATGAAAACAAAACATAAGACAATGTACGATTGGGTATGGACTCAATACAGTTTTTGTGTTGCCCAACTTACTTATTGTTTGCTGCAGGGTTCAAAATGACTGTAATGCTTCTCAGCTTTCCGAATTGACAGGGCTCATCCCCGAACTTAACAGCTTCTTCGCAAAATGCTCTCATGAGTTTCGTAACACTGAAACAAGGTGTAAGTAATTGTATCTAAAAGTGTAATACGTAAAACAGTCGCACTGAGGAAACTGCTAGTTCCTGCCATCGCGATCACATATACCTGTAAATAGAAAATTCTATTTACAGCCTCCAAAATTTATAAAATGCTCATTCTTTCAAGCGAACCGACTTCCATCAACCGTTCTATTTAACGGGATTAACGAGATATCTGAGTTTAGAGAAAGGCGCTCAATGAACGTGTTTTTGTCCCTGGAGAAGTCGACTTTTTCCACTCCAAGTAGGTGCAGTGGTTTGGATTCTGGACATGTACATTGTACAGACAATGGAATTCAGGTGTCTCTATGGGCATGATATACACAATTCACTTTAGCCTTTGGGTTATTATATGGAGTCAAAAGGGTACGATAAGGACTGAAGTGTTTTGTTGCAGGACAATTTATCAATATGGTCAGGCATAAGAAACTTCGAGACGATTTCAGAGACTTACTGGTAGCTGTCGACCGCATAATCCACTCCGTAGGCCAATAATCCAGCACCGAAAAGCGATTTCTTCCAATTGTTTCTGATCACTTTAACAAAGTTTGCAATCCTCCCCATTTTTCAAAAACTGTAGATGAGTGCGCAGTTAGAACATATCTAATGAATGTACAGACGTTTACCTAGGTATGTAGAAACAAAATTCGCTCAGTAATCACTAGGTGTAATTAATACATTATACAGTAATACATTATACCATCACCAATTCACTCTCCACTATCAGGCCGAGTCAATCCAATGTTATCACCTTTCACTTTGTGTGTGTGTGTGTGTTTCTCTTTTATTTGCCTTCACCTTACTGCATGAAGAAGGGAAAACTCCCCTTCTTCCATGACCTTACTGCAGGTTACTCCCAGGGAAGATACTTTCTTTGATAACAAGAAAGAGTTTAATAAGCATAGAGCGTTCATAACACCATCAGCCAATGCTAGCTTTTGAAGGCAGCTAGTCTTTTAGGGCGGAGCCTAAAGGAGAGTGTTCTCCAACCACAGGGGGGGGCCGGATTCTGAGACGAAAATGCAACCCTTCTGCTCAGGTGGGAGTGGGGGTAGCCGTGACGTCAGCCTCGACGCTGGATCCCCGTCATACACAACAGACGGCCTTCAGACTGTATTTCCGATTATTTTCTATGTTTTTCTTTTTCCAAACTTTATTATATCTTTATCTTTTCTGTTTTTTAATTTTCGTTTTAAATTCTTGAACAGTTCGGGTGGTATAGTGTTGTGTAGGAGAGTGGAAAATGCCGTTTTGTGCAGTTTTCGGGTGCTCTAACCACAACAAGAAAAGCGCCTAGTTTTCACCATCGAAACGGGTATCGTTTTAAAAATTTCCCGCTGCTGAACCTTTCCGTAGCAGAGAGGTAAATTTCCACGGGAAGAAAGATTAAGATCCTGTTAATCTTAAATGTGCTACGATCTGCAGTGTACATTTTAGTCGGGAGGATCGGCGTGATAACGTGAAAAATAGGTATGCCCAAAATATTACACAAAACAGTAGATAATTTGGTTTGAGTTAATAAAAACAAGTTTTAATTCTGCATTTCGTTGTTCTGTTTCCTCTTTGAACACCCATTTCCTAAGTACATACAGCTGAACTTCTATTTATTGGACAAAGCTCCAGCCACTTTTGAGTTTGGCTCCATGGTAAATATAGACCGTTAATTTCAAGATAGCTACACATGAATAATTGATTTATTCCTATTATTTCTTATCCATAAATTATTTTACTTGGTTTTTCAAATTACTTAGTAGGGGTAAGATGCATAATACCAGCCTGGGAACTACTCTTGGGAGCAGTGCCCGCTCTACCATATAGGCAAACTAGGCAAAGTGAAGGGCGCCGAAATTTGAGGGGCGCCAAAATGGCAAGTGGACAGAAAAAAAAATTGGGAAAAAAGAAAAAAAATTGAAAAAAAAATGCACGATAAAGCTTATCAGCAATGTATTAAGTATTAACAAGATATTAATGATAGAAAGTAAATTATATAAAATGAAATATATAAAATTATGTCATTATAACATAATTAAAGTAATATTTATCCTCTAATAAAAAATGCTTTGTTGTTTATTTGTACCTGTTATGATATCAAAGATAGCCATAACAAAAATTCGCGCGGTCGGCGCCTGCGGCGAATTTTTTTAGGGGCGCTTTTTTTATCATTTGCCTAGGGCGCCTGTATTACTAGAGCGGTCCCTGCTTGGGAGTAGTATTTCTATGGTGAAAAATGCCTATTCGTTACAATGAATGTAGGTACTAATCTCTATTAAGTACACAGCTACGTTACCACAAATTGGTATTCCACATTCACAAATGCTAATTAGCTACGTCTACTAAATAAAATAAATGAACTTGCCCAAGGAGCGGGGAATAATTACAGGTACACCCATAGTAAAAAACGCTGCAAAGTCCTTGTCACATGGGTTTATTATTCTACTGGATATACCTACAGAAATGTTGGCTGTTCATTTATTGTTTATTTCATGTGAAATAATTTAAATAGCTATTTTTGGCCCCTAAAACACGAATTAGGTAGGTACGCTCCTATTTTTTTCTTTTTATTCCCAATTTATCTTTGATCATTGGTAGTGCCATTTAACTGTCATGATCCACGTGTTGAAACTACTTCCAGTGTTAT